>OY734943.1:1278709-3678709 GCA_963457585.1 Spergularia bocconei
TTTACCAGAAATATGAGGAGAGAGAAAATACAACCTTATAAACAAGAGCCTGAGAAATGTTGCGGAGGTGCCAGGCGGAGCGGCCGGTGGCGAACACCATGTAATCGGTCCAATCACAAAAATGTCCGACCGGAATAACCCTAACGTCGTCAGCTTGAACGTCACGGAGAACCTGCTCAACTTCTTCTAGTTTAAGGATCTCCGTCTTTCCGTCAATGTCCGGCGTCAACGACGACAAGGTGTGGCGGCGGTTGAGGTTCCATAGGAGTGGTCGGACGGTGGTGGTGGTGACGGCGGTGGCGCGAGATCGGAGCGCGGCTAACATTTCCGACGGAGGAGAGAGATTGGGAGTGAATTAATTTGGGGAAATGAAAATTGGGAGAAGTTGCTAAAACCCTATGTTAAACCCCCAAAGGCCTTAACTATGGTTTACTAATCAAGAACCGATAACGCTACGATGAGACGGTCTTACGAAAAAACGCTTATCCGATGTTCAAATACACGTGTCAAGTATCGGCTTTAGTTTGGCTCATAGATTTAAGAGGGGTTCAGAAGCTGAACAGAGCTGATTCGGTTTAATGTAATTCTACATTTATACCAATCGAGTATCATTTAACTTACCGCTATGTACATGATAACCTAATTTTGTTTCATTCCTGGTGGATCAACGGCAACAGTTCAATTTGAAATTAATCTCGTATTCAAGTTTGATTATCCACTTTTGCATGTAGGCATGTAGCAATATCTCTTCTTTGATGTTAAGAATATTTTTTTGACAGCGTACTTTATTGGCTTGTAACTAAACTCGTTCGTGTATTGTACGCTCATACTATTGGTTGTATCAAATTGTCGAATACTTTAATGATCTGAAATCTTGTTAGTTAGATAGAATTCTAGTTATTGCTTAATCTCACACTAACCCCATTTATGAGTTGTAAAAGTAACGATTAGATGATTGGATTAGTTAGTTATATTATCTCTTTAATTTGTCATGCTTAACAAACTATAAGCCTCCAAAACAATAGTACATAATCCAAAATAACTTCCACTAGAAACAAACAAGGGGAACATTGAACATCATACCTACATCCAATGACAAACGTATATAATCATTGGCCTGGGTTGCTGATAATTATAATGCATTATTAACAATAATGTTTTGGAAATAATTAAGAATTATTATATGTAATGTGGTCAGAAGATTATTAACATTTTGCCTAACTAATCTTATTTACACTTCCTAACTATTGCTTAATCATAGATTTGACTATAGCATTAGCCATCACTCATGGCCCAGCCCCAACAACCTACCTGCAAGTGTAATGTGTCATCTCGACTTTGAGTGGTAAGTTTGTATTAGTGTATTAGTGTATCATTAATCTTTGTGGCCCCTTTTATTTGATTTGATTTAAGCTAAGATAATTAATTAGTGGGTAATGCCGACTAAGTCTAAGCATCTAAGCAAGGTTAGAACTTGGAGCATAACACATTAATCCCTGTCGGGTCACGATAGAATTATGTATCGGCGTCCGTGGAAAATAAAATTGGTTCAGGAGGATGTTGAATGTTTTATACGGAGTATATAGTTATGGGATGGATGTTAGACCACTATCTATTTTCAGTTTGAACGCTCTAAAGTGGTCATTTACATCATGTGTTTAACATTGTTGCATTTCCAGAGTACCCGAACTTGAACTCGGGCCCTGCTAGAAGACTTTGTCGAGCGATTCTATTAGATAAACAATTAATTAAAGTGTCCACTCAATCATAAGTTTCTAATTATAGTTAAGTGGCCCTTGATATTAGTAGGTACTAAACTACTAATCAGCCAAAAGGATGTTGCTGTGCAAAATTCCAAATGAAGTATCTACTTTTAGTCTAACAAGTGGGTTTAATCTTTAATGTTACGTTTGATTGATGCTTAAAATCCCATGATTTCTTTACATTGAATTCTCAATAAGGTGGTAAAACAGTTAGCTTTTGCATGGCACTTGCAACAACATGTGATTAGATTACATTTGTGAGCTTCTTTATATGCCACCCCTCACCTCCTAGAAAATGACTTTATGATTGCAATCCATCTACTATTCTACTAGTACGTACAATATTGTAAAGTACGTAGAGTATTTGTCTAATTGGTACATCTTGGTCTATAGCAATTTCACATTTTATCATATCAGACAAACGACGTAGAGAAACGATGTAATTTAAAGAAATGAGCAAGTCGGAAATAAGATATAGAATGTGCGATATACGAATCGACGTTCATTGTAGGAGATGTGTACATTAATAATGCTGGAGTATTTGATTTGTTGACAAATGTAAGTGAACTTCTTGTAGAATCTATTTGATTTTAACACGGAATGTTTGTTAACAAACCCATATTATAGTAATGTAAAGTTATAATCATATCGTGTGGTTTCCTCATTAACGCCAAAAATTGCATTAAGTTATACATTCGTTAAATCAACCTAATTGGGCAATGAGTTGCTTGAGTATCAAATCAAAATACTATGATGCTCCACCATATTAAATACAAACCCATCACAATTCACAACACTATACACTACTCTTCATTTTGATACGAAAAATCTACAACATACATAATCCCATTGTTTCAAAAATGTGTCTTTGTTTTGACACCACATATGCGACCAAAAACAATTGTAATGAATGTTTCACAAAACATTATAGTACACACACATACTGTCACCCACAGTAAGTACCCCTCCTCCTAGAGACCCTCCCACTCAAACCTCATTATCTCAAAAGTTTCCGCCTATGGCGATGTTAGTAACAAATGTGTCGGATATACACAAGGTATTATCTTTTTACGCTGAATAGGTAGAGAGACCCATAATGAGAATAGCGTCGACAAGTATACATACTGACTGCCACTTCACAATACAAACGCAGACGAGTAAGTATCCCTCTCCCGACTCAAATACCGTTACTCCAATGTTTAATTGGTTTCCGCCTAAGGCAAGGTTAGTAATGGAGGTGTCGGATACGTTGAAAATACAGAGAGACCCATAATAAGAATAACGTCAATAATCGCACAGATCGACTACCACTTCACTTCACAACATAAGAAGCGCAAACAGTAAGTAAGTACGCCTCCCACTCAAACAAGCAAGAAATAAAAGTGGAAAGAGAAAATCAAAAATTTTAAAAAAAAGAGGTGAATGACAAGGAAAGAAAGGAACAGGTGAACTGGATTCTAAACTGTGTGGCACATTCTGTAATAATCACACAACAACAACAGCAACTCCTGATAAAACCCACCTTGCATTTTCCCCCAATTTTTCTTTTTAATTTAATTTTAATTTAAATTAGGAAATAAAAATAAAGTGTAATTATTATTACAGATTTACAGCAGCAGAAAAAAAAAGAACAAAACCTGAGTGTATGTAGAATGAAGGCGTGCTGAGGAGGGAACACCAGCAAAACACAGCAGTTGCGTCAACAAGAAATCTCTGATAAAAATTCAATCTTTTTGTTTTCTGGGGTTTGTTATTCTTGTCTCACATTTTCTCTCTCCTCATTAAAACAGTTAATTTTTATTTGGTTGGGGAAATAAGAAGATAAATAGAGAATTATTATTTACTGGGTTTTGTTTGTTTTTTTTACCCTCATCTGATCTGCAGTAGATCCAAGGGTTTGTGATTGTGGTAAAATTCTGGGAAATTGAAGTTGAATTTGAAGAGGGCATTTTTTTTGTGAAGTGGGGTAATTTTGTGAAAAAGTGAAGTGATTGACTTGAAGTCAAACAAGTACAAAGTTTACAAAGTTCACATCTTTATGGTAAGTTCCTTTTCTTACAAGGAAGAATTGAAAAGGGTTGGTTTTTGTTAGTGTTAATTTGGGGTTTTTTTGGGTGTAATTTGGTGGTAATTAAGTTGAATTTTAGTGTGGAAATGAGGGTTTGATTTAATGCTGTTGATTGATTAAGTGAGTAGTGTGGAAATTAGGGTTTTGTTTTTGTGTAAAGATCTTGAATTTGTGTTTATGTTACTTAGGAAAAAGGGGAATTTATGTTGTTGTGTGATATATGCATAAGATTTATGAGATTATGTGTGAAGAGGGTGTTTAATTGTTTATACATTTGTTGCTGTGTTTGAGCAGGTGAGTTTGGGTGAATTGTAGTGAAATTATATCGAATTCGACAGTTGAAATACTCGGCACGAGAGTGGTAGATGATTGGCATTGAGTTTAGTCGAAATTAAGGTGCGAATTTGTTGTGTTCTGGCGTATTGGAGTTCTGAATGCGAGAATTCGTGGTGTTGGAGTGTAATCTAAGCTGAAGTGGTAACATCTAGGGTATTGATGCTGTTGGAAGCCTGTTTAAATAGCGAAGATTGTATTGTTATGGGAGGTTATTAATGCAGTAAATTCTGACTGAGGCGAAAGGCATTACGGGGTTTTAGGGTTTGCTTAAAGGTAGCATGGGTTACGTTGTATAAGGGCGAAGTTGGGTGTCATTTAGGCCAATAAGATGCCTCCTCCGCCGTCTATGAGGCGCTCTCCCAGAGGGGATCCATCTGGTGATAGCCATAAGAGGGGGCGCAGTTTTGAGAGTGGGTTATCTTTTAAAGAGAAGGATGATGATCTTGCTCTATTCAACGAAATGCAAAGCAGAGATCGAGAGAATTTTCTTCTTGAGCCAACAGATGATTTTGAAGATTTGTTATGTAATTTCTTCTGCTCTTACCAACTTGCTGATTCGTTACTGAATTGTTAATTGGTTCCTTGGCAATTTAATGCTTACTTCATCTCCGTGTGCTTGTATTGTGATTGTCAGCTTCCAAAATGAGGCCATTCGCGGACATCAAACTTGGAGTCAATATCCCTGCTCGCGGAGAGAGCAGTGATCTGCTCAATGGAGATGGTGAAAAGAATGATTATGAGTGGTTGGTGTTTTTCTATATCTTAGTCATGGTCTAAGTATTCATCATGTAGTTGAGGAACATTTTTAATTTTACGTGCAGTAGTCTCTTTCTAACATCATTTTTGCCTCAATTGGAAGGTTATTAACTCCTCCGGAGACCCCTCTTTTTTCATCATTGGATGACGATCCAGGTCCGGCCAACCTTGTACATAGTGGTCGACCTCGAAGCCGCCCCATAACCCTTTCGAGATCATCTACGGTCAGTTGAGAGTTGTTGGATTAGTCCAGTTTCTTAGCAATTTCGAAATTCATGTTGTTGTTTGTATTGTTTATTCATCGTGGAATATTCATACCTTTATATTACAGATGGAGAGAAGTCAGCGAAGCAGTAGAGGCAGCCCCAGTCCCCAGCGTTTGAGCCCATCTCCTCGGTCGGGGACTAGTACTTTTCGGGGAAGACCATCTTCCGCTCCTCAATCAAATGCAGTTCCTATACGCTCTAGTTCTCCATCACGAAAGCCATCACCTCCCCCAGTTAAGCCATCAACACCTCCTCCTAGATCTTTAACACCAACTTCCCGGAGACCAACTGCTGGTTCACTGGGCATGTCAGGGATGAGGGGAACTTCTCCTGTGAGGACAAGTCGTGGCAATTCTGCATCACCAAAAGTTAAGGCATGGCAGTCTAACATTCCTGGCTTCACCTTGGAGGCACCTCCTAATCTCCGGACCTCTTTGGCTGATCGACCGGCATCTTATGTTAGGGGATCTTCACCGGCATCTAGGACAAGCAGAGACTCCTCAAAATATGGCAGGCAGTCAATGTCTCCAACTGCTTCTAGAAGCATTAGTTCATCACATAGTCAAGAACGAGATAGGCTGAGCTCATACAGCAAAGGCTCTATAGCATCATCAGGGGATGATGACGCAGACTCATTGCAATCTGTTCCTGCAAGCGTCTCTGAGCAGCCTACATCTAGAAAGGGGGTCAGTGGATATTCCAATGGAAGACCAGTGGCATTCTCCAAGAAACCTTCGAAGACATTTTCTCCAAGTTCTGCTCCAAAGCGATCATTTGACTCTGCCATGCGCCAACTGGTACCAATACTGCTTATCTGGCCTGTTTATTATTATTCATTATTATTACATACGATAATTGGTGTTGTAGCTAACTTAAATTGGTATGTGCCGTCCTAGTAGAATGGCAGCATTGAAATAGCCTTGAATGCCCTTAGAATGGATTTTATGACTAAAAAATTAGTTAGCTGGCTGGGTTTGTGGTCTGTGTCTTATCTTCTTCAAGGATCGGGAAGCTGTAATTACTACTTTAGCCCCAAAAATCAGCGTGTCCACTAAGATTATATATTTCATCTGCAAAATATTTGCATTTATGTCTGATGCTGGGTTTTTGTGAGAACACCTGCAATGGAGGAGATTTCTATTTTAGAGTAGTTTGTGATCGTTCTCATGGGCCGCCAACTACCCTGTTTCTGTGTTTGCTAAAATGTTGAATTTTGCAAATTAGACAATTGCTTGTCCGAAGGGGAGCCTTGGCGCACTGGTTAAGGTGTTGCTTTGCAATTGATAGATCACGGGTTCAAGTCCTGGGAGCAGCTTCTTGTCCAGAAACGGCAAGGAAGGCTTGCCCCCTGTACACCCTTGTGGTGGGATTCTTCCCCGGACCCTCGCCTTGCAGGGAAACCAATGTGCACCTGGCTGCCCTTTATACAATTGCTTGTAAACCACTAAATTTATAACTGAAGGACATCATGTATTATTTTATGCTTGTTCTTATTTGTACTAGTTTATATGCATAGTTCAATTTGTTGTTGCTAGTGGACACATCTTTTATTTCTTTTTATATTATTGTCAGATCAATTTGGATAGTCTATGTGATTTGTCTGATTATCACAATCATAAACACAATTACATTAACTGGCCAGAGATATTCAGGCACCGTTTTGGGACATATGATATTTAGGCATTAAGCATACTCTGTTTTTGTCACCATTTTGAGGCACATGATATTCAGGCTAAAGTACTTGAAGTTGAAGAGCGAGATTCTCTATACTCTATATGACTATCATGCATGAATTGCTAAGAAGCAGAGCAACTAGGTGAATAAATTTTATGGTGGCTGAGGAATGTAGTTCCCATTTCCTGGAAGAGATCTTAATTTCTGTGCTTGTTTATGAAGTAACCTATGTGGAACATGGTAACTATTATCTTCATAGTAATTGATAGTTATGATTAAAGTTTGTGCTGATGACGACTGAACGTGGTTACATCTGTGTCGCTTTAGCTTACTGGGTATACCATAGATGACTCTAAGCTATTTACAAACTATTGGCATCATGAATTGAGGATATGTCGTCAATTATATATGGTTAATGACTTGTTCTATGGATCTAACTCTGTATTAATCCCCTCAAAGAAAACTAAATTTTGGTTTTAATGGATGTTTACCATGGATACAGAGTGTTGAACTCGTAGATAGATTACGAACCTTACTCATCCACTAATAAGGTCTTTTTCTTTCTTATGTTTCCATGTGGTCTGAGTGGACATTGATTGATCACCTAAAAGTAGTGCAATATGACTAGTAACGAGGATCTGAACAAACTTAATCACGATTTGGAGCATAGCTATGAGTTTTTAATTGTGAGTCATGATTGTCATGGTGTTGTGCCAGAATATTTCTGGATATGACATTTAGCCACTGTTTATTTTTAGACTAAGGTTTTGCTTGCAAGTTATTTGGGGGGTTTTGTCCGCTTCAGCTCTATATTATAGGGTTGTTTGAAGTATTCATGAGTCACAATTGAAGCCTATAGATTTGGAATCATTCAATGACCTCATTTATTGCACCTTTCTTTTATTGCTACTTACAGTGTGCCCCACCTGTTATTTGTAGGACCGAAAAAGTCCTCAGAATATGTTCAGACCGCTCTTATCTAGTGTCCCCAGTTCGACCTTCTACTCTGGAAAAACCAGTTCTGCTCAGCGCACATTGATATCAAGGAATTCTTCTGTCACAACCAGTAGTAATGCGAGTTCAGACCTAGCAACAAGTGCAGCACATGATACTGAAGGAAGTGATCATTATCACGATGATATGGCAAGTGATTGTGCTAGGGCAACCTTTTCTGATATTCACGATGAGGTATTCGCATTTGATAAGATGGATGCTGGACCTGAAGACACTGGGCTTGAGCATGAGGGCCATGACGCTTTGTCTAATCCTAGTGATTTTATAGAATCTTGTTACCATGGTCAACCCATAGAAACTGGTCAGCTGGACGTACAAGGTCATGTTGTGACTGTTGATTGCAATGGGAACAGTTTCATCTGTTCTATATGTGGCAACATTTATCTTCCTGATGAAGTGGCAGAAAGTGAAGAGAGTATATGTTCGGAATGCAAGCAAAAGGGGCTATGTAGAAGTTCTGCCTTGTTAGATAGATTGGAGACCGCCCAGAGTTCATCAGCCCCTTTGATGGATAACTCTGAGGAAACACATGTTATCGAGCCTAAACTGAACCTTCCGCCACTGGAGATGGCTGAAGGTGATGCCCAATTTAGGGATGTTTCAGATATAACCCTATGTCACGCGGGCACAGCTGAAGCTTTGCCTCATCACGGTCAGCCTAGTCAAAGCTGCCTGGAGAATACTCTTTCTGTGTCGATGGAGGCAGAAAGTATGGATGTAATTTCCAAAGAGCAAGTACCAAGTGAACATAGAACTTTAGATGATCCATCTCATACTAGTAATGGCTCCCAGGAGATGAAGAGACACACTAATGCTAATGAAATGATTGCTGTATCCGAAGGTGCTGGGATTTCAGTTCTGTTGAACAGGTCTAGCAGTGTTAAAGGGCCTATAGTTCATGGTAGGACCATCAATAGCAGCGCGATATCTTTTGAAGACCTGTCTTATGCAAGGGACTTAACCAGTTCTATGAGGAGTTCCATAGGTCATGGTAGTTTCTCTGCGTCATCTTCCATGGATTTGACTTCAGCTAGACGTGGAGAAATGTTTGCGCGGAGACAGTTGAGCGGAAAACTTTCCGACTCAAGCTCGAAACCTCAGAGTACTGTTTCTTCATTCTCTGGGACTTCAGTACCCGTGTATCAAGCTTTTGGACTTTCAACAAGCTCACATGATGGAAGTTTTGAGGGATCTCTCGGCAATGTAAGGCATACTACAGCAGGGGATAGGCCTGCATCACCTTCAGATCAAGTAGTTGCTCTAGACAATGCGGAATTGCGCAATGCAGGTCCTTCTGTTGCAAGGGCACGAATATCTGAAGTTGAAAGCCCTCAAGAAAATGATCCTTCCCTTATGGCTGGATGTTTAAGCACTGAGTTGGAAAGCATATCTCAGACTTCTGCGGGCATGGGTGAAAGTCATGTCCGTGAAATTGACGAAGACCGTCAAATGAGAATAGGCCATATACGAGAGATAAGAGAGGCAGAATTAGCTGAGACTTCTCTTGTAGAAGAAGGTGAAGCGTCAGACTATGAGGTTGGTCACGTGGATATTGCAGAGGATTTACCTCAATGTTCTTTATCTACAATGTCGGAAATAGAGATCAATGATTCTCATCCGAGCTCCCCAAAGTCACAAATTGATGTGGTCTTCAGAGAGGACTTGGAAGATTCTTCAGCTGCTATGCAGCGCGATACAGATGTGAAAGATGCATCTCTGGAGTCTGTTGAGCCTGATCGCACTGACCCAATTGTTGGTATGCATCCTGTTAAACTTTGCCAATCAGATTTTTTTAGTTTCCTGTTCTAATTCTTGCTCCAGTATTGCATGCTAAGATAGTAAGATGTCACTATGGGGCTCACTTTACTATTGCGTTTAATCCCAAAAATCTCCTAAGCATTCGTACTCAAAGCTTGGAATTCTCGGAATCCATCTGAATTCTGAAAAGACAGAAGTAGTTTAGCACTACAAATTATGAAGAAATATAAATTTTCGATTTCCCATGAAAATGAAAAGGCTCAGATTTTTTCTAAATTAGATATAAAATTTACCCTTTACATTTTACAAACATCTTTAGAACCTTTACTTGGTGCTGGTGTCTCCTTGGTATCTGAAATTCAATGTGTGAACCTCACCAAACCACCAATTCTTCCAAATAATGATGTGGTGAAATTTTTTTGGCGGTTTGTTGCAAGCACTTGAACTCACATGTCACTGCTCAGATTTACCAATCGACTATGAGTTTCTAAAAAGCAACAATTTTGGTGCTATCTAGTTGGTTCTGTTCAAAATCACTTCCCTTCTCTTTACATGTTCATTATTTTACACTTTTGACATCCTGACTGATAAAGGAAAAGTGTCAAACACAGACATTATTTTTGAGTTTCCTCTTATAACCCGTTTGTTAGCAACATTAACTGTTTATAGACATTCTAATATTCTGTGAATTAGATTTGGGCTTCTCTTGAGAAATCTTACGAGTGTTTATGTGGGAAAGTGATTCTCGTCTATGTTTACTGAGGTATAAGACGTGATGAAAAATTTGCATCCTATATTATTCTTACTCTTTCTTTCTGCGCAATGTGGTGATAGTATTTAAGTGTGGAAAGCTTTTATTGGCTACTCCGAATTCTATACACCGACTTGACCAAGCTTTTTGGTGTTTCTTACAGAGGAATCAAGTGTGACCATGGAGGACCAGGTAGGGAGGAGGACAAGGAGTATGACTCTAGAAGAAGCAACAGATACAATTCTCTTCTGCAACTCGATCGTTCATGATTTGGTTTATAAGGCTGCTAGTATTGCAATTGAGAAAGAAAAAGAAAATTTAGAACCATTGGAAGCTTTACGGCCTACAGTCACTATCCCAGATAAACCTAGTTCTGATAGAACACGTGGGTCTACTAAGACGCCGAAAGCACAGAAAACCAGAAAAAAGCGAACAGCAGAAACGGATCCAAAACCTCCCCTCACTCAAAATGATGAGAGGTCTAACGAACCAGTGGTTCGTAATGTTGGCCTTCCTAACAACGGCGATAACATGAAGATGCCTCCAAAGCTAGAATCAAAGTGCAACTGCACAATCATGTGAGATGTTCATAATTTATGATTTTTGGGTTGTTTTTTATTATGGGTTTTGGTTGCTTTGGGAGGCTTGTTTGATGATTGCAAAAATTTGTTTCTTGCCCCATCCAAATTATTTGTAACACCTTGTCTATCACTCTTTGTGTTGATGGGGTGCAAAAATCTTGTAAATTTATCCTGTCAAATTAGGCTGATATTATTAGAGAGAGAGGTATTTCAGGTATGTAATCTTCCTGCTCCAATAACCACAAAAATATTCCATTCACCTTCAGGAATTTTCAGGTTAGATATAGTTCAGGGTATTGACTCTTTGAGTATTGACATATATATATGTTTCATTTGATTCATCAGATGGAATAAGAAATAGACGGTTTTCGTCTTGGCTTGCTATGTCCTTTACGGAAATAATATATTTCCTAGTAAATACTATCATGTTCGTATTGTAACTGACTCGAATTCTAACGCCTATGGTTCCGCCTCAGTAGATCCTTTTCTTATTCTGAGAAGGTAATTTGTTGGGATTTTATGGCAACCTTGGGGCCCAAGTTTAGGGTATGAAAATTCCATCTATATAATTGGATTTGATTCAATACTCAATAGCAAGGTGCAATAGCAGGTAGCAGCAAGATAAGAAATAAATCAACATGCAGATCTTTGTGAAAACCTTGTCAGGAACAACAATCACCTTAGATGTTGAACCAGGTGACACTGTCAACAATCTGAAGTCGAAGATCCAGGAGAGCGAAGTGTATCCATCGATGATCAACGACTCGTTTTTGCAAACAAGGAGTTGCTAGAATTCGATGACGACCATCACGAGCTTGATCATGAACAAGGCCGAACTTTGGCAAATTACGACATTAAGAAGGATTCGACCATTCACCTCAACTTGAGGCTTGAAGGGGGTGGCATATATCAGTACTCATTACTAGTGCCGCCACATTTGGCTGCCTACGCCTACCAATATCGGCTCAATAAGCAAGTGTGTCGCAAATGTTACGCCCGTCTTCCTCCTAACGCAACCAACTGTCGTAAGAAGAAGTGTGGCCATAGCAACCAGTTGCGTCCAAAGAAAGTTTGGGGATATTTACACAAGCTGAGACCATGAAATCCTTTGTACTATTGTTAGGGCCATTGTACTATATTGCTCCGTATCAATTACCATGTTATAATAAAACCAAATACTCGCACTTATTACATCGATTATCGTTACACTATCTCACTTTCTATTTCCCATCCAACTCCTTTGGTTCAAATTAATTCCTTTTATTTCTTCTACATATTCAAACCAAACTTAATGAATTCGCAGTAGTAGTTACTAATGCAACGTAATCTAATCAAGCATCAATAATGCCTGATTTGTCGCTTAAAACACAACAAACAATGCCTACTCATATTTGTTTACTAGATTAACGTCGCTATTATATCATCGAGGAAACACCAATGACCAATGCACTATCGACATTAGTCAATTTCAAGTGTCTACACATAGTCCGAGACTGTAAATTTGGCGGGAAAGAACACTTCATAGAAAAACCGCCGGAAATTTTTTCCAATCCACAACTTTCTCTCTCCTCTACCAAAAATGGAGTCAGATAGTGATTCTGATGGTTCTCACATCTCTGCAACTCCACCCAGAAACCCATTTCCATCTCCTCCAAAACTTCCCAAAGAAGCTACCTCAACTCTCAAACATAAACCCTCAAAACCCCCACAAATCAACCCACCTCAAAAACCCCCAAAAATCAAACAAAAACCCTCAAATCCACCTCAAAATGATCAAAATCCCACCTTTCTCTCTCCCAATTCTTCGTTTTCTCTCCCAATTAGACGACCCAATGACCCGAATACCGAAACGGGTACGGTTAATTCCATCAGAGCCGGGTCCTGCTCCTTCTCCAAGTCTAGCTCTTTCTCAAAATTTCGTAAAAATGGGTTGAGTTTTGATTGTAGTGAGAAAGATCCAATCTTGGAATCCGGGTCGGGTTCGGGACCCGATTTGGAGGTTAATTGTGTAGGTGAAGGTGTTGGTTTGAAGAAAAAGTTGGTTAAAAGGCCATCCAATTTGATTGCTAGTGGGTCAGGAAACGGGTCGGGTACAGGTTCGGGTTCGGGTTTGGTGTCTGTAAAGAGGGTGAAGTGTGTGAATGAAGGTAACTTTGTGAAGTTGAATATTAATGGGTATGGTAGAAGGTTTACATTTAAGAGTAGGAGTAGTAGTTATAGCTCAGCTTCATCAAGAAGGAACTCTTATAGGAGGAATAAGAGACTGTGGAAGAGTAAAGTTAAAGGTCAAAGTAATGATCTTGGTGATGAGGAAGGGTTGAATTTAGTTAATAAGGAGAGTAAAATGTCAGTAAGTGAGGCTGAATTGGTTAAGAATGCTGTGTTAGATGTGAGGGACGAGGCGTCTGAGGCGAATTTGGTCAAGTTATTGAAGCTTACTCATGGGTATGATTCATTTAGGGAAGGGCAGTTGGAGGCTGTTAAGATGGTGCTTGATCGAAAATCGACTATGTTGGTTTTGCCAACTGGTGCTGGGAAGTCACTGTGTTATCAGTTACCTGCTATCGTTTTCCCTGGGATTACGCTTGTCGTAAGTCCGCTGGTGGCACTGATGATTGATCAGTTGAAACAGCTGCCTTGTGTTGTTAATGGTGCTTTCTTGAGTAGTAGTCAGGTGGATTTTTGTTCTGCTCCTGTCTCTTGTATTGTCTTTGTTTGTAGAGTTTTTGTTTTGTTGCTAATTGGTTTATGTTTTTCGTGTATAAGTCGTTTGACGAGATGTCTGAGACCTTGAGCCTGCTAAAAGATGGAAGCATTAAGGTCAGTCTGTTAAATTTGATCCTTTTAAGCTTGAAATTGATGTTCATTTGGTCTAGTTTATGATTGAAATCTTTAACTGGTTTTATTTGCATGCCTGTGAATTAGGATGTTTATGTTTTGTGTTTCTTGTGGCCCAACTGCTAGATGTTCTACACAGTCGGTGTGAATTTTTCGCAAATTGTGTGTATATTTAGTGAGCTGAGGCTATTTTGTGCATGATTTAGGTGCTATTTGTCTCACCAGAGAGGTTTCTAAATGAAGAGTTCATGTCAATCGTGTCCTCGTGCTCAATAATATCACTTGTCGTGATTGATGAAGCACATTGTGTATCTGAATGGTTGGTAGCTATTATCATTTGATTACTCTTTAATTATAGAAGTTTCTGAGAACTTAAGGTGCATATAACATATTTATGCTGGCTCAGGTCACACAATTTTCGGCCTTCATACATGCGTCTAAGGGCATCTGTACTTCGTGATAAACTGAATGCACAATGCATACTTGCCATGACTGCAACAGCAACAAGGAAAACATTGGATGCCGTTATGCATGCTTTGGATATTCCGTCAGCTAATTTGGTGAAGACTGTTCAGCTGAGAACCAATTTGCAGATGTCGGTGTCTCTGAGTGGCAATAGCAAGTACAAATTTCCTGCCATTTTATGTAATTGACCTGCTTTGTGGTTATGCAAGTGGTAAGGATTCATCTCTAATCCTCTTATTTTAACAGGATGAAAGATTTGATTGCGCTGATCAAATCATCTCGGTATTCTGAAGTTAAGAGCATCATTATTTACTGCAAGTTTCAGGTACTCGTCTCTTCAGAAACCTGTTTTTATTTGTCTCAGCTTAAGGTGAATTTTGAATTTTCTGTCTCCATGGCATAACCTGCAGCTGCAGTTTATGTTTCTGGGGATGTTGTAGATTCTTTTTTTCTTTTTCTTTTTTTTTGACGAAGGAATGTAGTTTATTGATTAGGTCTAACAGTGATTCTAGTCAATATACTGATTTCTTGACCGTAATGTTTAGTTTATCAGCAGAATAAATTGCCCGGCTTTGCCTTGTTGCTGTCTGAAGAAGCATGTGCACCAGCTTTATTAGGATATAGGACAAACATATATTATCTCTTATTTACTGTGTTTTCTTTTCTTTCTGTGCAGTATGAGACTGATAAGGTGGGAAAATATTTATGTGACAACAATGTGTCTGCAATGGTGAGTAGGAAAATTGGCTAGTTTCATCATGTGAACAATCTTTTCATCATAAGTGTGGTCTAACAAGATTACTCCCTTTTGGTGATCTCTAGAGTTACCATAGTGGAATGCTGGCAAAGGATCGTAGTCGTGTCCAAGCTTTATTTTGCTCCAACAAAATTAGAGTGGTAGGCACAATCTTCAATACACCTAAGTTACCTGTTATTTCTTCTTTTTTTGTTTGCTATTAAATATTTATTACTCATCTGGTGCTAGGTTGTTGCAACTGTGGCATTTGGAATGGGGCTTGATAAAAGTGATGTTGGAGCTGTAAGTTGCGCTATGCCCCCCCCCCCCCCCCTCTTTTGGGAACAGTGTTTTCAAGAATCAAAGAGCTTAGACTAGATGTTCTGAATTGGGTTACAAAAAAAGCTTAGGAAGAAAAGATTCTATGTTGTCGGAACTCCTTTGTCTTGTACTCTGATGGAAAGATGGACTTCCTGTTGTCTGTTTCAGGTTATTCATTTCAGCTTGCCAGAAAGCTTGGAAGAGTATGTCCAGGTTTGTTCTTTCTCCTCCATCAGTTTGACGTGTATTTTTGAGTTGCAATATAAAAAAAAAACAAGTGTATATTTTTATTTGTGTTTCTTTTTTAGGAGATTGGACGAGCAGGTCGAGATGGGAGGCTTTCGTATTGCCATCTCCTCTTTGATGATACAACCTATTTTAAGTTACGCAGTCTGATGTACAGGTGATATTCTTTTTTGGACAAATGGAAAGAAAATTATCTTTTCATGCCAATATTTCTAGATACTTGGGTTTTCTAAAAGATAAGATAAAGCATATAGTGTATTTCACAGTTCCTTCTTCATTGTGCAGTGACGGTGTAGATGAATATATGGTGAACAAGCTTCTTTGCCAAATTTTTAGCAGTGAGACGGGACTAGAAGAGGAAATTCATTCATTAATAAAAGAATCTGCCTCTCGCAGGTTTGACATGAAAGAAGAGGTCTTTTTCGTTGTTCTACTCTTGTATCAGAATAATTCGGGCAAAGAGATTATTTTATATGGCTGAACTTTTGGCTTTCCTTTGTGAACCCTACTTTTTCCTTGTGAGGTCATCAAAACTCAAAATCATAATGATTTTGCATTTGTTAATGTAATATTGCTGGCAATTTCTAAGATTGAAGCTTGGCTGACATTCTATTGCTGATTTTCTCAGGTAATATTAACTATTTTGACACAGTTGGAGCTGGGTGAAGTGAAATATTTGCATCTTCTTCCAGAATTGAATGTTACTTGCAGCCTAAATTTTCACAAGGTCAGTTTTCAACTCTCTGTTTTTTTTTTCTGGTCATCGGTTTTTGAGTTTAGTCTGTAAATTTACTGTTTCTGCACAAGTGCTATTAGCTGAACATGCTTTTTTTATCTGATGCCAATTTTTTACCAGTAACAAGGTGAATGTGTCTATGCAGACTCCTTCAATTGAACTAGCTGCCAGAGATGCTGTGGTAGCAGCAATTTTGAACAAGTATGTTATATTCACTCCCCTACCTTCGCAAACACCTTCTCGTCCTAAAGAAAAAGAGATTGCTCTAGTCATTTCCTTTCGGATGTCTAAGTTCCTATTAAATGGTCCATTTAGGTCTGAAAACAAGCATGGGCTACATATTTTTGACATTCCCTCGGTGGCAAATGCTAGTGGTCTTACATCAACAGAGTTCCTTAACCATCTGCAGAACCTAAAGGTTAGTTTTTCTTTTCTAGTATACTCCGTAAATACTATTATGTTTGATCATGAATTTGTGCCAGTTCTCACGAAGAGTAACAGCCTATGGGGTATTTCTAGGTAAATTCTTGCCTATATCTTGTTTGTCGAAACGTACAGGATATCAGCCATTTGTTACCTAGATTCTTACAGAAGAAATTGCTTGGCTTGCATTGTTAAACCTTGTGTATGGGTTGATAATTTGGTGTACTCACATGGTTTAGCTTAAGACCGATTCTTTTCGCTGGTATAGTGTTGGCCTGCACAATATGCTGTGAATGAAGTTAGCCTTTAGACACCTCTGGAACGTGAAATGGAGTAATTCACAAGTTTTCAGCATAATGTAGTCAAGTAATGAAAAGTTCTGTTCAGGCAGACTCAAGTCCCCTCTATTCATTTCTGCATTCTGACCAAAGTGGGTCTTTTCTATATGCCATCTCATCTTTTTTAAAGCAAGAACAGCCCGAAAGTCAAACATTAATGATGCACCAATTTTTGCGTGGGGATAGGTGGGGTTTGGTATAATCAACTTTCAGGTTGCAAACACATGTTGTGGTTCTAGTCGTACTTTATGCATTGGTAGTTAAGCAGTTTATTATCTCTTCAGTTTCAACACAAGCAAAAGGCCAAAAGGGGTTAGCCCAATTGTAAACAAACCCTTAATTACGCGGTTAAGTTTGATGTATGAGAGCACCCCTGAGGCCCTGATATGATTACTTGTGGTAACTATCAAACAGTTAATTTGTGGTTAAAGGGCCACCCAAAGTCTGTAATGTTGGAGCATCCAAGGAAAGTAATAAGTAGCGTCTTATCGTGTACGTGCTGTGTTTCTTGTTTGTTTGTTGTCTCTGACACTGTACTGATTGGTATTTTCTGCACTGCAGTCGACTGGGGAAATAAGATTTGAACAGAAGGATCCAGCTTATTGTTACAACATTGTGAAAGCTCCTTCAGATATATTCTCTCTAGCAACCCAGATGGCAAAATGGTTGTCAGAGATAGAATGTTGCAAGGTGCTTGCTATCCATCAGTTCTTTTTAGTCGATTTTTGAGACTGTTCTACACTCTCTTCATTTCTGATCTTTTATTCTGTTAATGAAGTTCCCTGTAGAAACCAACATCCTGAACTAATGCTTGGATAATTTTTGCTTAATAGAGGATAACTATTACCTAACTATAACTTGCATTTCTTCTTAAAACAGGTTCAGAAATTAGATGTCATGTTTAATGCTGCAGCCTTTGCTGTTAAACTATGTCAAAGAAGTGATGGATGTGATGGCGTACAGCACACCCCATGTCTGCAGAGGAGGATTCAAGATTATTTCGATGAAGCAGATCACAGTGATCTTTCCACAATGATGACCCAAAACAGGTTTTTGTATCTCACTGTAATACATTTTTGCAGCTATTATTAATTTCAGACCTTCTTGATTGAAGATTACTTCAACTGAAAATGCTTTAAAGGCTCTGCCGAAAAGGGTTTTTAATTTTTTTTTTGGATGAAAATGTAATTGTATAGATAAAGCGCCAAAACACAGGTGTGAAAAGTAACCCACAGAATCAGTACATCAGATTATGAGAGAGAGACTCTACTGAAGCCTTATCATAGAGCTGTTTTTGAAATATAATTAACAGTAGCTCTTCAAAACCACTTCTTAGTGAAATTCTTGAAACGCATTTCTTCCCATGTTCATGCTTTCACTGATTCTTTTGTTATATTTGTGCAGCCCATTCCTGCGAGCAGATATAAAGGTAAGAGCTAGTGAGAATCTGATATGAAGTTTGAGACTGCTAATTGGTTTCTGAACTTGCGTACCTTTGTCCTGTACTCTTGTTTGTAGGTCTTTCTGCAGGGCAACTTGAATGCCAAATTTACTCCTCGTGCAGTGGCCAGGATAATGCATGGCATTGCTAGTCCTGCATATCCTACTGCAACCTGGTCTAAGACTCATTTCTGGTGAGTTCTCCCAATATGCACCTTTTTCCCATTCCTATGTTATATAAGCGGATACAAGCAGCACCTCTGGTTGAGCTCCTTTTCTGATATAGTTGTACGATTGAAATTTAAGAATTTGTTCCTAGCTGAAATAATGAAACTGTTCATATTCAATCAGGGCAACCACATTTTTAGTATCTTTAGCGTACCTCGCTTTTGGAGGAGAACATTGACAGACATTGCTTCATTCTTTCAGGGGAAGGTACATGAATGTAGACTTCAAAGCGATAATGGAAGCAGCAAAAGCCGAGCTCTTGAACGTTGTTGGAAAAGATGGACTATAAGCGCATCGAGGTTTACACAAATACATTTCATCTTCTGTCGGAGTATACATTTTCTGTCTTGTTAGTGTACAAATTCTATTGTTAAGAGTTAAAGACACCCGTTGGGTTTACACAAATAAATCATTTTTTGGATCATTATCTTAATTTAATATATTTTTAATCGCTTGAATCATTATTTCCTTTAAATTTGTCTTAATTTTGTTTTAAATACGGGTAACGGGTCGATTTGTGTCTGAAAAAGAAATACGAGCAAACTGATCCGATTTAGAAAAAATGGGTCCCGACTAAAAAAAAAAGGTCCGAATAGATTTTGGCGGGTCTACAGAAGTATAGAAAATACACAAACCAAATATTAATGGTCTTAAATCTTTAGTTGTCATTTTTGTATTGTTTTAAATTAACATCGATGTTACCATCTCAATAAATTTTAAATTTATATTTGTCAATATGTAGGTTTGAATTTGCAAATGATGAATTTTTTAATATTTCAAAAGTGACTATTTAGTACTCCCTCCATTTCTTTAATTCTTTACGTTAGGCCGGTTTTTGTGAGGGGAACCCAAACCCAACGTAAAGAATCAAAAAGAATGGAGGGAGTAGTATTTTTACATTAACATTTAGAATTTCTGTGCCTTTTGCACGAATTAGTAAAAATACTAATAGGCTAACAAAAAAATTCTTACAAATGATACATGTCAGATCGAGAAAACTGTTAGTTTTTGAAGTTTAAAATCACGTAATGAAAGGAAATTAATTGTATCATTAATGGAAACCATTTGTCGCTACACTACGTCCATTTATGTTGTGCTTTTTTAAGTAACAAGATGTTATGTATATAAATCTGGTTCATTAAGAGTTACGTGGTTTTACGGGGTTCAAATTTATATAGTTCGAACAAGTATGATAGTAATAACAGTCTTTTGATTTTCCATGTTTTATAGCTGAGAATCGGAGAGGAGATTCGCGCAAATGTAGAGGTGGAGTTAAGGTATGATTTATATCAGAACGAAAAACTTACACCAACACTGCACATTGACAACTACATTCTTAGTGTCTTTAAGTACCTCTTTTTTTTGCAGGCGTTGACGGAAATTGGCTCATTTTTTTTTCCAGAGGAAGATACACAAATGTAGACTTCAAAGCAATAGTGCAAGCCGCAAAAGCCGAGCTCATGAACTTTGTTGGAAAAGATGGACGATAAGCCCATAGAGTTTACACAAATGCAATTAATGTTCTTTTATAGTACTATACTTTTTACAATACTTAAACATAAGACACCAATATATCCAAACAACAACATATTTCTATAGTTAAGAGATAAGACACCAATATTGTAGGGGAAAATTGCGCAAATACAGACGTCAATTAAGCGAAAAGGCCGCTAAGACATCAAAGTAAACAGATTATTACTCATATCAGAAGAATATGTCGCTTGTACTCATCATCACACCAATACACTACACCGTATATTGTGATAGACTTATTGGGAAAGTAATGAAAGATGAACTCTAAAAGTGTGCAGGCAAAGGAATCATGCTTCAACTTGTTTCGGAGATACCAAACTCTTCAAATGTGGTACACCTAAACAAAAACTCAGATACTTGTCGAATCTTAAGTGATCTATCTTGTGTTTCTTCAAGGTTTTTGAATGTAGATTTCGACTGAACAATCCTTTCGTCCGAATCAAGAAAACTAACTCACCATCAATGAGACTTAACACTTCCGCCAAACGAATTCTGCCACCTGTATCACGGACATACTCGAACTTTCCCAACTCCAGTCTCAAGTCAATCACATGGCGGACAACCCAAGTAAAATTTACGGAATCCTCTAAACACCACATAGTGATTTTAGTCGAGGAGGAAAATGTAAGTCCCAAGCTACCATCAAGATCTAATAGCCGCATGTTCCTATACATACAGTCATTGTATTCTATTGGAATCATGTCACTTATAGCCTCTGGACGAGGAATATAGTGTAGTGTTTCGTCATCCATATTGAACATCATTACGGAGATTGAACAAGTAGGATTATCCCGGTCTACGTTATAAACCCTCCAGTATATCCGACGACCCATCAAAATACTCGGGTTTGAATCCGGAGAAAAACATGGGTTTGGGGTAAGTTTATTGGTACCTAAAGTTTTGTCGACCTTACTTCTGAAGCCGTAAACATGGTATGTGACATTATCGTTATACGTGTGATACAATAGAAGCTTATACTCACTCGTAACTTGATCGTAAAAAAACCCAACACCTTCGACACAAACTTTCTTGTCTTCAGTTAAGATCCAAAAACACCGTCGGACTTCTTTTGTAATGGGATTGCATATTATAAATGATGGTCGACGTTCAAAAAGCACCAATCCGTTACACGACCCAACAAGCCTCACCGTTGGCGTAAAACGAGATAACTTGCACGTAGGTACTCTAATGTCCACTCCCACCAATTTTATCCCCCTATTCATCCAACGATTCACGCAACGTTCCATGAAGAAGAACTGTTTTGTCAAATTCTCATGAAAGAGGGACAAATGTGTCGTATCCGCCCTCTTAACATGAGTTTTGATATAATGATCTGAAGTGATAATACGGTACCAATTCTTGCATACTCGTATACAACTAGATAAAGTTTCGATATCACGTAGTCGATAGAGAATGTCGTCGACAATATCATCCGGAAGGGTTGCGAAAAAATCCCGTTTCTCTTTAGTATGGAAGTTCGACGACCTTACAGGCTTAATCGATCTCCATGCACGTATCTTCGAAAGACCCCTGATCCTCATGATAACGAGATGTGCTTGACTGCTTGTGATGCGAACCAAAGGAGTATATATATAATAAATACAAATGAAATTAAAGGTAGGGTAAATTTTCGCATAAATTTTGAAATAATAATTAGTCAGATATTAAAGGAAAGAGAGATAATAATTAAGGTTAGTGATTATTGAAACAAACCAAACGCATAAATTTGGGAATAAGAATTAGTCATATAAATGAAAATAAAGGTATGGTAAATTTATTGCATATATAAATTTGGAAATAATAATTAGTCATATATTTAAGGAGATAATAATTGAGGTTAGTAGTTATGGAAACAAACCATATTGAATATTGTTTCCATTTGTACCAAAAAAAAAAATATTGTTTCCATTGATAATAAACTAAAAAGATCTTGGACACTTTTTTTGTCGTTATTGCGTTTTTATTGTATCGTTGAATTCACACGACAAAATAAAGCAATGGAAGCTAAATTCCGAAAGTGTACATTAGTATGAATTATGGGCGAAAATGATAAGATTGATCTAATGGCTAGAAATAAAGTCAACATGTTTGGGGATGTCAGAGTCATTCAATTCGAATCCTCAATCCCTCATACCCCGCAACATTAACAGCTCTTATTAATTAATTAACGAAAAATCGACAAATTAGTGTAGTATTGGTTTGTTATCCTGATCCGGTCGTATCAATCAGATAATTCAACAAATAACTAGACTAGTTTGTTACATACGGTCATATATACGTAAGCTAAAAAAAGTTACAAGGCATGCAAATCGAGCGATCATGCTAGGGCTTGTTTTGGAGAGATCAAAGTCTTCAAATGTGGTACAATGGAAGTACACTGATTTAATCTTAATGATATGTTGAAATCGATTACGAGTTTCTTCAAAATTTTCGAGGGTAGATTTAGGCTGAACAATCCTTGAAGACGAAGCAAGAAAACTAACTCACCATCAAAGAGATTTACCACCTCCGCTCTTTCACCGCCATTAAGCCATGATGGGTACTTCTCTAATTCTAGAGAATAGACGATCTGATGACGAACAACCCAAGTAAAATTTACGGAATCCTCTAAACTCCATATAGTGATTTGAGTCGCCTGATAGGAATACGTAAGTCCCAAGCTACCATCGAGCTGAGGTCTAATAGCCGCATATCTCTATCCGAATACTTCTCGTGGTCTGTCGTCATAGTTTCGGGATAAGGAATACAATGCAATGTTTCGTCGTCCATCTTGAACATCATTGCACACAGCGAAGGAAGATTATTCCTGTCTACGTTACAAATCGGCCGCCAACATACCCAGCGACCCACAATAATGCTCGGGTTCGGGTCATCATCATCATCATGATATAGTAGTGGCGAGGGAACCCTATTGGTACGTAAAGTCTTCTCAACCTTACTTCTCAAACCGTAAACAAAGTACGTGACATAATCATCAACTTTACGGAACAGTAGAAGCTTATACTCACTCGTAACTCGATCGTAAAAGAACCCAACTATATCGACTTCACTACGTTTCATTTGTTTCGTCGTTTCATCTACGTATAGACCAAAACCACAGATTCCTGGTGGTAAGGGAGCAACTTCTTTTGTGATGGGATTGCATATCAACGTATAAAATGGTACTCTACGTTCCTCAAGATATTGGTATCTCAAAAGTAACAATCCGTTACACGAGAGAAACTCTACACATCCACTTAATGTATGTGGAATATATATACATAACCAATTAAAACATGCCACCTAGCAAGCTGAAAATCAAAAATATATAATAAAATAAAGATTTTCATGTGGGAGGGAAAATGAAAAGGTATGCAGGGGAAGTTAAAAATTATCACGTGAGATTGGTTAGTACAGATTGATATGGGAGTTTTCGATCATATATTGTTTTTTATTTTCTTTAGCATATAACGTTGCACTAATAAGTCTGCAGAAACCATATGACATATCATTGTAACGATATCATCGAGCACTTTCAAATGAGTACCATGGTGAATATTCTTTCCCGATTTTTGTTATAGGAGTATTGCGACATGTCTACAAATATCATATTACCTCCTCTATTCAAGCAAATTCATTTGAAGCTGCACGTATGTAGCAGGAGATATTATGAACATGAAGTAATAGGATTTCTACAAGTTCATGAAATAAATAGCGGTTCTTTTTTTCTTTCTTTTTTTAGGAAGCCCATGTAATAAGAATTCCACAGTTAAGCGTGCTTGACTGGGAGCATTTTTAGGATGGGTGACCTATTGGGAAGTTAGCAGGGTGCGCATGAGTGAGGTCAAAATGCGCCGCAGGACCCGTGTTGGTCTGTGAGGTCAGCCCACAGCCTGACGAGCTGCCATAGGTGACTACTTCCGGCTCAGACGATGAGCCGGGGTGTTACAAATGGTATCAGAGCAAGCCTGCGACCGCGTGTTGATCCTGTGGTCAGGAGTGCCCAGGTCAGCAGCCTAGCGGGGGAAAGATCCTGGAGTTAGACAATGGTTGGCTGCCACGCGCAATGAGGACGTTGCGATCTTAAGAGGGGGGTCTGTGTAATACCCCAGATTTCAAAGGAAATCCTAAAAGATTAAGGGCTCATATGATGTGCTTAAAAGGATTGATAGTGCTACTCATACCAACAAAGTCGACTTTCCTTTTAGGAAGCCCATGTGATAAGAACTCCACAGTTAAGCGTGCTTGACTGGGAGCAATTTCAGGATGGGTGACCTCCTGGGAAGTTACCAGGGTGCGCATGAGTGATGTCAAAATGCGCCGAAAGGACCCGTGTTGGTCTGTGAGGTCAGCCCACAGCCTGGCGAGCTGCCATAGGTGACTACTTCCGGCTCAGGCGATGAGTCGGGGTGTTACAACCACGACCTCCCCTCCGCCGTTCCCACAAGCCACCGCCCCTTCCTTCTCCCCCATTTTCTCCTTTTTCCACTTCGAAACTTGGGGAAGGGGCGGCACACATCGAAGGAGGGGCAGCGAACATCGGGAAGGGGCGGTGAATGTTGGGAAGGGGCGGCGAATGTTGGGGAGGGGCGGATGATCATCGGGGACAACGCTGGATAATCGGGGAGGGTGGAATTCGTAGTGGTTAGAGTAGAGTTTGAGGAGAGAGAATGGGTTGATTTGGGGTCGTGAGTTGTCGACGGGGGCCTGGACCACCACTAGTGCGCTGGCGTCATGACGGCGGTCACGGTGGTGGTGGACGTCTGGATCGTGGTGGTCGGTGAAGGTGGCCGGTGGTGGGAGGGAGGTGAATGGTGGTGGGTGGTGGAAAGGGGACTAGAGAAAAAAAATGTGGGTTCATTTTTCAGGTTTTTTTTTTATTATATTAAAGTTGAAGTTACGTGTTTTTTTTCGAAGTTACATGTTTTGATTAGTGGAGTTACGTTGGAGTTACGTGTTTTAGTTAGTGGAGTTAAGTTTTACGTGTTTTAATTGATGGAGTTAAGTTGGAGTTAGTGGAGTTACGTGATTTGGGTTAGTGGACTTAAGTTGGAGTTACGTGTTTTAGTTTGTGAAGTTAAGTTGGAGTTACGTGTTTTAGTTCGTGGAGTTACGTTGTAGTTACGTGTTTTAGTAAATGGAGTTAAGTTGGAGTTAGTGGAGTTACGTGATTTGGTTAGTGTAGTTATGTTAGAGTTACGTGTTTTGGTAAGTGGAGTTAAGTTGGAGTTACGTGTTTTACTTTGTGGAGTTAGGCAGTTGTTATACCGTGCGTCCGTGCTCCAAGGAGCACGATGTGCGTCGTGCTCCGGACACGTGGCACGTTTTGATTGGGCGGAGAAAAAAAAAAACTCAAAACTCAAAACTCTAACCCAGAAAATCCAATTTCTCCCTCCTCCCTTTCCCGACCCTTTTTCTCCATACACAGCACAGACACCGGCTCAACGCCGTCAGGCGGCCACCACCACAAACTATTCCGACAACCACCAAAACCGCCGACCACTTCCCCAGGACCATCCCCGACGCCTCCATTTTCTCTCTCTTCACTCCTCACTCACTCTCTCCTCCAAATTTTTAAAATTCAAAAAATAAATTTCTATTAGAAAAATCATGATTTGAAGTAAGATTAGCCATGAAATTGAGAAATTAATTTCATGGATCTTACCCCTATGATTCATGGATATTATAAGGGTGTGATATAGATATTAAGATTAAAGTTCATGGATTTTTAAAAACTAAAATTAATTCCCCAAATTTAACATCACCACCCCACCACCAGTCGCACCTTAATTTCCGGTGCCATTGTCGCCGTCGTTCCTACGCCGCCAGTAGAATAACCCTCCATACAACAAACAAGATCCATATGAGTCTCAATCAAGATCCATATGAATCTCAATCAAAGATCCATATGAATCTCTTATAAGATCCATACCTCTACAAATAAAATGCTTCATGATGCGGCGGTGGGGATGCGGTGCGACGACGAGGGTTGGTGGTGGTTGCTGCCGCGGCGGCTGGAGTGTGGGTAGAAGGTGAGAGAAAGAGGGAGGAGAGAGAAAGAGGGGATTCGAAGAGAGGGAAGAAATGGAGTAAAGCAGGAGAAAGAAAGGCGTATGTCCAAGATTTTTTATTTTTTGTTCTCCGCCCAATCAGAACGCGCCACGTGTCAAGGAGCACGAAAGATACCGTACTCCTTGGTGCATGGTATAATTTGCGGGAGTTAGGTTAGAGTTACGTGTTTTAGTTGGTGGGGATAGGTTAGAGTTACGTGTTTTAGTTCGTGGAGTTAAGTTAACGTTGGAGTTAGGTGTTCTAGTTGGTGGAGTTAAGTTAACGTTGAAGTTACGTGTTTTAGTTGGCGGAGTTAAGTTGGAGTTACGTGTGTTAGGTTATTGAGTTAAGTTGGAGTTACGTGTTTTAGGTCGTGGAGTTAAGTTGGAGTTATTAGAGTAACTTGTTTTATTATTAAAGGAAATTGAGTTATAGTTACGTGTTTCAGATAGTGAAGTTACGTTAGAGTTAATTAATTTTTGTTGAATTTGCCAAAGTTACTAATCTATATCTATATATCTTATTAAAGTAGGCTTTTTTTGAGCTCCTACAACGATTGGAAGTTTCTAGAATATCTAACTTTCTAAGTCTAACTTTCCTACAACGATTTCTAGAAAGTCTAATTTTCCTAATATACATGTATGTTATTAGAGAAATATTATTATATTATTAACAATTGGAAGTTTCTAGAATGTCTAAGTTTCTAAGTCTAACTTTCCTACAACGATTTCTAGAAAGTCTACAACGATTTCTAGAAAGTCTAATTTTCCTAATTATACATGTATGTTACTTACATTTCCTACCTTTCCTAATTTTAATCCTACCAATATTAGAGAAATATTAGTAAAACAGATTTTTTAATATTTTTTGTAAAATGAGGTTTATAATGAAAAAAAATGTCTACGCAGGCTAGATAAATGCAATTAATAGATCATATTAAAGGTTTAGATATTAATCTATTGGTTCACATTTATCATCATGATTAGAAATCATTATAAAGAGACCCGTGCAACGCACGAGCATTAATCCTAGTAATACTAGAGTTAGACAATTTACTTTATGGAGTTAACTCCCTGGAGTTAGGCCATTTAGTTATTAGAGTTAAGTGACCAGAGTTATGCAGTTTATTTACTGCAGTTATGCGAAATCAATGGTTGAGATCACTTTTCATTTCTCACCGAATTGTCACTTCTCACTGGATGTGCACCCGTATCTTCGACAATATCATCCGTAAGCGTTGCGAAAAGATCACATTTCTGTTTAATATGGAATGTAGGTTTTGTTACACGCTTACTATTCCGACTCCGTGCACGGATCTTTGTCGTCGAAGGACCTTCGCTAGTCCTCACTTTTCAACACAAAAGTTAGTCTTAGGCCTTCCCTCAAAAAGAAAAAAAAAGAATTAGTCTCATGTCAAGAGTCATAACCCGCCCCG
The DNA here is from genome assembly GCA_963457585.1 of Spergularia bocconei. Classification (NCBI taxonomy): domain Eukaryota; kingdom Viridiplantae; phylum Streptophyta; class Magnoliopsida; order Caryophyllales; family Caryophyllaceae; genus Spergularia; species Spergularia bocconei. Next base: position 1,306,446 of record OY734943.1, read on the forward strand.
ATAGAACCAAAAGAAGTGATGAACCATAACCCGGAAATCAACCAAAACCAAACCACACCCTACCCAAGTGACTATTAACCCGATAAGTTCCGAGCCTAATCCGACTCGAACAAAAGCCGACTTAGTTGCCATCCGACCCAAAAAACGAATTAAAAACTAGGAACCGCCTTTCTCTTCCTCATTTGGGAAAAATAGAAAAAAGCAAAAATAAAACTCGCACGAGCTCCTCTTCTTCTACTATCAGTGTGTTTTCCCCCAATTAATTCTATTTCTTCCCCAATTAATTTTTGCCCCCAATTTTTACCCAGATAAATCGAGCAAATTTCACGCTTAATCAATCGTGCAATTTCGCCCAATTCAATTTTATCAGTTGTAAAGGTAAAAATTTAATTCCTTTTTTTTTTCGTATTATGTGATCGTTTTTTTCCCCCAATTTGATCAATTTCTAGTTTCTGTTCATTAAAATTGCTAAATTTAGTTCAATTAATTTGGGGGAACTCTTGATTGAGTTGGAAATTGGAATAGAACTTGCTGAAGACGCAACTTTTTAGGTTAATTAGGGTTTAGCTCAATTGTATTAATTTTGCTCTGAATTTTATTCCTTAGTAGCTCAATTGTAGTATTATAATTTATACCTCCTGTTTTCCGGTGCAACGTTGCGTACGCCTGACTTCCCTTTTACGGTGTTGCGAACCGAGTAGCGAATTTAGTAATTAAAGTTTGATTTAGGGCTGAGAAGTTGGAGCTGATTACTTGATTAGTGGTATTAATTTGCCCTATTTGATTGGTGGGGTGTGTGAGGAATTAGTAATTCAAGTTGATTTAGGACTGAGAAGTTGGAGCTGATTCGAGTAATATCGATTTGCTTACGATATTTCTTAAAATCTTGCAGATTTTTGTAATAAAACCTCGATTCTGAAGGATTGCATTCTCCCAGTTTTTCAAGGATGAAGGTTGGTAGTTCAACGTTCGTTTTGTGTCCCTCGTTTTTTTTTTACTTCCACTATGTGTTTAGTAATGTTTGGTTTGGTAATGTAACCATTAAGTATGATGCGGTTTCATTTGGAAATGTGTTACTTTTGTCAATGTTTTGCTTCGTTTTCTTGGTCTCTGCGATTGATGATATTTGTCCAACTGTTAAATCGAGCTTTAAAAATGGTACACACATGTAATTTTTATGTTTAATACAAAACGAAACAAAGACAAAGTTGGTCTCTTTAAGACGGTGTGAAATTTGCTTGTGAGTATCCAATTTGCCATAGTGCAATTGGTAAGACTGTTTCAAAGTGATAGTGGTCCTGTAATTGATTTGCTACATTTTGGCTGAGGCGGAATATATACAAAGTTTGTAGTTGTGAGGATTCAGCAGTTCTGATGTCAATCCCATTCTTATTATTGGGATATAACTATTGTTGACTTGTGTGTTGTGATTTGAATTGTGCTTTTCAGAAGGCTGATATTGACAGCACTGTGGACACTCTGGAAGGCGAGAAACCCACTGGTGGTGGCTTGTACATACCTGGGAAGGAGCGTATGTTGTTTCGATCCCGAGAGAGGTCTCGCCTCGGTATGATTTAGTTATTTTCTTGCTGCTTGGAGAGGAGTTGCTTCACATATGCCTTTGGTTTGTGGAATAATTTTGGAATCAAAAAGTACTTTCTACGACTGTTTTGCAACGGAAAATAGATGAGGGATAAACCCTTGGTCTGACTACACAGAATAAAAGAAGTGAACAGAGGGAGAAGAGAGAGGAAGAATTTCAAGAGTGGAATGTTGGCAAACCCTGCTTATAAGAGAATATTGGGATATGCATGTGGGGGATTTGTATACTGCTCTTCTTGTCTTTCAAACATGTTTTTATTTTTTCTCGAACCAAATGGATCCCTAATTTCACAATAGTTTCTTCATTGATTAGATGGAAATGTTTGCATGTCTTTATATTTTCATTTGGTGTACCTTTTTGTTTTTGGGCCGAGGTGGTTTTCAGACTGGACAGCTGGATTTCCACCTTGTTTAATTTTTTGCTTGCTCATACCTCCAGGTGGCTATAGTTGATTGAACCATCAGAGTTGAACTAGTAATGTCTGTCAACACAAGGAATTCAGTGCTAAACCTTCTTCTCATCATCTTATTCCCTGTCTATGTAGCAAGATTTTGATTGTGCCGTTCTAGTACTTAATGTGAGTGCTTCGAGTGAAAATTAAGCTTTTATCTTCTTCTTGGCCCTTATTGTTCCGTTGACCACATAGTAACCTTTCTTATTTTAGTATCTACCCTTTTTGCTTGTATTAAAGTCCGGATCTTTGCTCTATCAATAATCAGTTTCTGAATTGAAGCCATTGGATGCCTTGGGTGTGTTCTCTCGATCTTATTCTTGCTGAGCTTTCCTGAAGCACAGTTGTCTCTTTGGTCATTTTTACTGAACTTTCCGGAAGTTTAGTCGTCTCTGAGGTCACTTTGTGTTGAACTCTTCTGAACTATTCTAGACTCTATTGAACTTAACATTGTCAAGCATAAGTAAGTTTAGATACTCAAGAAAATACTCCCTTATGGTGGTCTTGCTGTGCGTATTAGCATATTAGTAATGAGATAGGTGTTATCCAAGTTTCGTTGCTATATCTGAAGCCGGTCTTAAATGTTTCATCAGGGTTGGACACGCTTGCTTTGGCAAAGCGGGCTGAGTCAAAAGCTAATGGTGCTTTGAAGGCTCCTAGAGAGGGACTTACATCTGTTGCAGCATCGCTTGATGATGAAGAGAAGTCAACTGTTACTGGTGCAGATGAAGATGGGCTCAATGATCATAGAGAACGGCCTATTAGAAGATACCGTGAGTCTGTTGCGAGTGAGGCCTCTGAATCAGGTAAGTCGTTGTTTAATGTATTCACAACCCTTGCTTTCACTTTTCCTTTTACAGTCTTCAGCCCCCGGACTTGGAAAGTATTTTTTCCTGCCATGCAGTTGACCTGTAAATGGTTCTGACATATAGGGAAAATTGGGGTCAGAGGACTGTTTGTTTGTCAAATCTGTTTTTAATTCTATGTTACTCTGGAGGGATTTAGAATACTCTTGTATTTCCTTCCACTCACCCCCCAAATTTCCCTGTATCTTTTCCTGTTACAACATGCGAATTGCAAGGTATTCTGCTTGTTTTCACCAGTAAGGTCTGCTCTAAAATTCTTTTTTTGATCGCTTTGCAGAAAGCTATGTAACCCGAGAAGGTGAAGTCACTGATAACCATCGTTCCAGAGAAAGTGTCCGCTCTGAATACTCAAGAGTTGACAGAGTAGACTCTAGGAGTGAAAGAGAAAAAGGATCACATAGATATAATGATGATGATAGCAAAGACTGGAGTCGTGGTGCAGATCATGGACGATATGATAGAAGACATAGTGGCGAACGGTATGAGAGAGGTTCTAGTGGAGGGCGATATGAGAGGGGATCAAGTTCCGCACGATATGAGAGAGACTCTGCAGTGAATATGGAAGGAAACGAAGTAGGCATGAAGGATCTAAGAGGACCCCTGGTATGTTTAAACTCCTGCTATCTTTTGCTGATATTGCATGTCGTAGCAGTTATGAAAAGAAAATTGTCTGGGATTTTCAAAAATGGAAGTTGATGATCTTGAGTTGCCTGGTTTGAGTGATTTCTGCACCACTTCATCCCTGCTAATTAGTTTGAGTATTTTGATCAAGGCTTCTCAAGTTATTAACAAAGTATGAAAAATTAAAGTGCAAATCCATAGTAGTTTTCATGAAAACTTGTGCATTAGAATTTGGTTTTCAAATCTTGTATACTTTGGCCTTAATTCAGAGCACTAAATAACAACATTAGGTAGTGCTTATGAACCTCTGCTTCAATTATGAACTTCTGCTTCAATTAGCCTGTAATTTGTGAGTAACCGCATTTTGAAGTGAAGCTTCTACTGCTCTTAATCTTGTGATATGCATTTTGCAGGGAGATCAGACTGGGATGACGGAACATGGGAATGGCAGGATACTCCACACCGAGATGGTTACCGTGGTTCTAACAAGCGCTATCAGCCATCACCATCCCCAATGCTGGTCGGAGCGTCCCCTGATGCTAGATTGGTGTCTCCGTGGCAGACTCCACGATCTGGTATTGTTTGCTCTGCACACTGTTGTATACGCCCGATCAATCAGATATCGCTTTTGGATTATTATATCTCTGATCCATTTTTATATTGAAATTGTTTAGGTGCATATGCTTCCCCATGGGATTGTGAGGCCCCATCACCTATTCCTATTCGTGCTGCTGGCTCCTCGGTTCGATCTTCAACCTCCCAAGTACGGAGGCAGACAATATCAAAATCGACAATCCACCGATGTTTCACAAAACTTAAGGGTATACTTTCTGCACCACTTGTCCTTGTTCCAGTCAGCTGGTACCTATTTAGGGCCTGTACTTAATCTATTTTCTCTGCTTAATACTCTGTTCCATTGTGGGGTGGTTTTCTCATCACCTAGCTTGTTCTTCTACGTATTTTAGGATATGGATGGCGATAATAGTTCGATGCCTGTAGAGCAGAATTTTGAAATCACAGATAGTATGCGTTTGGAGATGGAGTACAACTCAGATCGCTCATGGTGAGTGAACCTTATAACTCATTGACTTGTTCTCATCTGCTATCATCTGCCCCTCCTCGAGTACGATTGACTTAGTATACTTCTTTCTGATTGTCTGTTTTGTTCTAGTTTAAATGGTTGGCTGACTTGGTATAATGGTCACTCTCTTTTTCTAGTTTAATGTGATGGCTTGCTCCGCTGGGCATAATTATCTTGTTTGTTACTCTGTGCTCCGTTGTTAGATCTTGTTGTTTTTTGCTTTCCTCTGAGAGGTGCCACTTCGGGTACTTAATGTTCCATTCAGAAATTCTTCTGCAAAAGAATTGATCAGAGCTGTAACTATTTTTGAGCAGTGAGGACACCTTGCCCTCATTTGCCTCGTTAATTCTATTTATGTATTTCCCTTGTAACGAGGAAAAGGAAATACGATCTCAGTTTTAGCAACTTTTTCCGTAATTGGGCATCAAGGTTGTGGAGATTGACATTGTCTATCGTTTGGAAAGCCATTGCGGTGTAAGAATTGCAGTAGCGACCACTGGAACTTGAATATAAGGCTTCATGTGAGCTTGTGTTGTGGTTGTTGTGATATTTTGTTACGTTATCTTGTCTGTATGTTGTTTAGGACCATTAGGTATTTCTGTAGGGCTCGGAAATGGGTAGCTCTATAATATGGTTGGCGTGTCATGAGCTTGTTGATGAAGTTAAAAAGGTTATTGGCTGTTCACAGTAGACTAGTGTCCTCCGAACTTCACAAGTAGTGATGGATTGTCCAAGTATTTTTGAATGACACTGTCTTACCGTTGCTGATAGCCGTGTGAGCTTTTGAGCTTAAAGTCCGGAGTTTGGGGAAGTATAATATAAGAGCAGTGTTACCTTTTTAGTTACTAATATGGTCTGACTAAAATCATTGGTGAGAGTTTATTTAAGTCGTGGATTGTCTGTCATGGGGAATGGAAAGCACAAGTCCAAATCTTTTCTACTATTGAAGAAAATAAATTCTGTTATCAATTACACAAAAAGCTTCATTTTTTTGGGTACAAAGGAGCCGCTAATGCTGCGGGGGTGGGGAGCATGAGGATTTGAATCCGGGACAACCTCCGTTGAGTTCCTAACCACTAGGCCAACCTTGATCCTCACACAAAAAGCTTCATAATAATGGTTTGTTCATTATCGGGACTTTTTTGTTTTCAATGAATCCCTTTTTGTTTGGGGTCAGGAGTATTATGAAATTAAGGCAAACTGACGCGCTAAACTGTTTCCGATTCTTTTGATTTTGAGGTAGCAGTTGGTTATTGCATTTCTCATTGTTTGTCTCTTGGAAACAGTTTCTCTACGTTTTCAGCGTAGTGATAGTTGTTACCTTTTGACGGTAAATATATTTGCCAATTACCCAGCATCCATTATAATCCTAAATTATATTTACAACTCAAAACAGTCAGAAGCATCTGTGTTTTTAAAACTATCTCCATCAAAACTTGTATCTTGGTATGCTCATGGATGGATATGATTTAAAGCAAATATTAGTGAGTATCTGCTTGTGACTTTGGCTGCTGTCTGGTCTTCTGTCCTTGGAGACCAATTTTTTATATTTACCCAGTTTTGGTCCCATATCATGTTCTTTTCTATGGTTATGTCATACCATTGATTTGGGAATTTAACTTACCAAACCTTAATCTCCCTGTAGGTTCCTAGACAGCCTAATGGCTCTGACTGTGGCCTTTTTGTATTGTCCTACATGGAGCGATTTGTTCAAGAGGCACCTGAGAGGATGACGGATGAGGAACTTGTTAAGGTATATGAATTATTACATAGAAAAATGCTTCTCTTATCATTTGAATTATAATTTAGTTGGATTTGCCATGTGCTTTCAGTGTTGGTGTCATGCTATTAATTGTGGTCAATTACTATTTCTTCAGTTTGGGAGCGATTGGTTTCATCCTAATGAAGCCGTAAATCTAAGAGGTCGGATTAAAGGGATGCTCACAGAGGCATTTCAGAAGATACCGGAAGAGGAAGACGAATTGGTAAGTTCATCATCAGACGAGGTCATCGAATTGGTAAAACCGTCATCAGACGAGGACAGACTGCGATCAGATGACAATTTGCCTCCAGATTAGAACAGCAAACGTAGGAAATGCTCAGACATATCCTGATAGTGGAATATTGGGTGTAGATTCGTAATTAATTACCTACTGACTATTTCAAATTGGTATACTCGTGGTAATCGGTGAGATTGATGAAACCTTTAGGAAATTTGTTACCGGTGTGAGCAGGTATCGTGTTTTCTCATCGTCGTATAGAATGGGAATGTGTCCCCGGAGCAGTGTAGCCAGCTACGATGGCTAATTTTTGTACAAAATAGCCGTGGCAGTTAGATTTTGTTTGCAACCTAGATATTTGGCAATGAAGCAATGAAGATCTGTAGGCTACATAGCAAATGCAGTGTTGAATAGGTATTTTTGGTCATGGCTCGCGTAGGCAGATGCAGTGGCTATTATTAGAGTTTTTTTTTTTTTTTTCGAATGAAGACCAGCACTGAGCTTTTTAAATATCACAAACCAGTTCAGGCCCGTTGGCAGAGTGCCTTATCAGTTCTGTCCAGATTGCATGCTTGCGTTAGATACTATGGGCGATCGTGCCAAAGCAGGGTCACCCTGAGTCTGTCACAGTACTAGATGCTTAATTATACTGGTCGTGGCAGCTAGGGCATCCAAACATGTAGTCTGAAAGGCGAAATTCTCATATAAAGGTACCATTGCTTCTTGTATGCTGCCAACTTGTTGACTCCAAAATTTTCTTTTTCTTGAAAGGTCGTAAAGAAGTGTATCGCTATACAGGAAAATGTGGAAGTGTAAAGGGGGTATTCCCTCTATTTCTTTTGTGTTCTTTAGATACGCAGGAAGAAGATATTGGCACCCCATGAACATGGTTAGCCTCGCAATAAAAACTCGGTGTAATACTCCGTAACTTGTTGGGGGTTTGTCATATTCTTGAAGTACTTTAGATCGTTTTTAGATCAGTGCGCTAATGTGTAAAACTGAGGGATGTTATGTTCTTAAGCTTCTCCGTTAGATTTCCCATCACCCACAACTTTCTCTCTTTGCTTTATCCCTCCCGTGACAAAAAAAAAAAAAAAGGTCCTTAACATATAGGAGATGTAAAAAAATAGAGGACAACGCCAAATGAGAGATGGAAAGAATAAAAAGGATCAAAGGAGTAAAACTTAGAAGCACTATGCGTAAAAAGACGGACTATGAGTGGGATATTGTAGAACCTAATGTGTTCATGTTACACAATTGCTATACAATAATGCTTGCCTTCAGATTCATCACTATTGGCATGGCTGATTAAAATCAGAGCATATATTCATTATTCATTGTGAGCAATGTCGATTGTTGATCCAATGGTTGTGAGTAGGACCAGCTTGGGCTTGGAGTCGTTCCCCACATTCTCTTCCCATAATATACGCTACTCATCGATACACCAAGATGAAAGTTGTGGAGAAATCTGTATCATTTTAGACAAACATGGTCGTACACCGTGTGGTTTCATATCCCGATACTAATCTCTTGCCCGATATTGAAAATGGGGGGACGTCTAGTTGCCCAATAGTAAGCCTTGGTATATTCTTAGTTTGATTGACAATCAGACAAAGTCCGTATAAGTAAATAACACCAGCTCACACATTTAAACGGAGTCACGGACATCATTCGAGGCAATGGTAAAATGATCTGCTCATATGTTTGCTTATATGTTTGCTCATACTTATTTCAATGATTTCCGGGCTTAATATTTCCATTATATTGTTCAATGTATCTTCTGTTAAACAATGTGCCAAAAACAAAAACAATCACGTAACTAACCCGGTACTCAAATGGTAAATCCGACATTTTAAATTCCCATAACCCACGTCGCAAAAAATGTGTAATCGACGTGCTTGGCTACTCGTGACTCGTGAGTGTCGCCAATTGAAATTAAAAAAAATACTCCGTAACAAGCTCCTCCTCTCCTCCTCTCCTCTCCTTCTCTTTTCCTCTCTTTCTTTCATCTCTATCTCTCTCCCAATCTCTCTTTCATTACATTCTTCACATGCTTCACATTTCCAACAATTTTTATGTTTTTTTGGTTTTGTTGAGAAAAGAAATTCTAATTTCAAACGTTTCACAACCTTCTTGATGCCTCGGCAAGTCAGCAGTCATTTAAAGCACAGCACACATCTCTGATTTCTAAATAACTAATTCTCCAAAGAATAATCCTGTCGTTACATAATTTCAGGAAAGAATACTATATAAATGTTGAAATCCACAACAGTAAATTTGATGCAACCAAATTCGTTGAACATATTTGCAGGTTGCACTTTGAGTGATCAACGTCTGAACTAACTTGTGATTTGTCGGCCGATACTGACAGTAAAATGAATCAGAGCAGCTGTTGCAAGCCCCAACAGCCCACCAGCAATGACCTGTGGTAATAAGGATGGAACAGAGCAGGTCAATCTTACTGTGCAACAGAAAGCAAACAAGAGACAGTTACAGTCCATGTTAATTGGATGGAGGGGCATTATTTCGTTTTTGACGCGACTAACTTTCATAGAAAGACCATGCTAAGTTATTCTGATCAATCATGCCGCCAACAAAGACCTGGTAGGTGACAAGCAGCCAGAAATAGGGAGGTTGACAGGATATCAAGTCCAATCTCTCAAACCCTTTAGAAAAGCTTCCAAACCAATTCCCTCTTTCTTTAAAATGAGCGTAGTGATAACTTTAGAGTTGCATGAATTTAGTAAAGAGCTTCTAGTTGAGAAATTAGCCGTTTCAACTTTCATGTGAAGGACTGAAATATCATGTTTTCCCTTCAGTAGAATCAGGCAATGGACAATCCTCAGTTAAAATCTACTAAAATAGATTGATGTTAGATAGTCTTGCTGGTTTTTTTATTCAGTTTCACAGCCAGCAGACTCCAAATTTGCAAAATTAAATCCTAAGCTAAAAAAACAGACAAGTGATTTACTGACCTGAGGGGGAGTATGGCCAAGAAGTTCGCGCAACGGTCTACTTTCTGCAAGGGGATGTTCGGCAGGCAATTCATAAACAATCTGGTTCAAAACCTGCATAAAATGAACCAGAACAAATGGACTAAGAGAAGAGAACAAAAATACCAAGCAAATTAGATATGTTTAAAAAACAGGCTGAACAAAAGACTACCGACCTCTGCTTGGCGTCCAGCCTGCAATCTTACACCAGTTGCATCATACATGACCTGTCACAAGAGACCACAAGTGTCCAATTATCCGTGACCATGAGGTAAGCACTATGATTTAACAGACGCCAAAACAAGTGATCACCACGATCAAATGCGTAAACATGCAAAACGAACAAACTAGAGCATTGTCTTTAGGGTCGGACGAGGAGAATCTATCGATAATAGTCAATTGGTTAATATGTCCACAAACCAATCTAATCATAAAAAGAAATGACAATCTCAGATGAAACCTTCCTGAAAAGTCAAAAGCAGATCCCGAGGAGAAGTGTAACTTTGAGATTAGAACAGGCCAAGTGCAACTATGCCAACTTTTACATGGTTCACATTGCTAGCAAAGGTGAAAATACAGAGCAACAGACAGGACCAATAACTCAATGAGAACCAAAGGCTGCATCATGAGACCTCTTAAAAGTACACCTGAAATTTGTTAGCCCTAAGCTAGCTACAGGTCATCATGAAAATAGTCCCAAGTCATTAACAAAGAGAACATCCTACAGTGTATCAGCAGACATGGATATTTTTAGAGGTTAAGGGATGCGGACAGGGAGCATACCACGCATGTTAAGATCACAGAAGCTGCAAACAAAGAACCTCCTAAGCCGTCTTGGAAACCAATAGCAGCAGCTAGAGCTAAAACTGTGGCAGAATGTGACGATGGCATACCACCAGAACCAATCAATTGTTTATAATCCCATCTCCTCTCCTTGTACCTGCAAATCTATTAAACTTTAAGAACCTCAGGGATGAAAATTCCTCCTAGATCATGATTCTAGGGGTAAGAGCAACAATGAACACAAAGTAACAAAAAATGATAACCTACATCGTCAATGATACAGCAACTCTCAAAGTGATCGGCTAACGTGAATGATCACAGAAAATGCTATGTCTATCAACTTTGAAACAAGATTTAAAAAAAAAAAAAAAATTGAAACACAAGTCCAAAACAGTTAAAGACCATCTTCCTTAAAAATACAAACACGGGTTCTTAAAATGGTTTCCTCTCCTCTTAAAAGTACATCTGGTTTCATTTAGGGCTTTAAAATCTCTTAACATCTAACTTTTTATTGAGCTGGAAAGGGCTGGACTTCACGGAACTTGCACTACTACGTTATTCTACATCTTGTTGAGTGGAGATAGCTAGCATAGACTCATCCTACAACGAAAAGACTCAAAAGAGCCAACAACGTATCTTAAGTAAATGATCGCGCTTAGCCAAATCCAACTCCTTTTTCTATTATCTTGCGCTTGTAAGTTGTAAGCAATGTGTCGTCGTGTACTAGAAACTTCTATTAAAGCAGTGCATGGATTTCAATTATGAAACACACAACCCCATGATGACAACTGAAACCCCACCCTCAGCCCTAATGTCTTCATTTGCATAAAACATGCACACCATGAAACAATATAGTACACCTCCAATCTAGGTTTCTAATCATTGGCAACTCGGCTTTTCTAGAAGAACTTCCCAGCTGATATGAGCTGAACCATTTCTTCACCAAAATTCGCTCGAAATAAAGACCATAACTTATTGCTCTAGCAATCTTAACGCAATTTTAGCCAAACTGTCTGACTACATTTTCTTCCTTTAGGTCCCAAATCATGCCAATTTTTGAAGTTAAATTCTCCCATACATTCGATAATCGCGACTTCGCCGATATCAACAACCAATTCTTCTCAATCAAAACCCCCCAAATTCCACAACTTACACACACATAATCAACATTTCTTGTTTCTGACTTGATCAACAAACAATCAAAAACCTACCCACATAACAAATTCACATAAACAACACAAATTAAAAACTACCCATTAAAACAATCACTAATACAAGCTGAATTTCCAGATCCAAAATTCAAAACAAACAACAACAATCACACCTAAAGCTCATAAATTTGGGGAAAATATCGAAAAATATCGAATTATTATACAGTAATAAATTACCAAGTAGTGAAAACTTTGATAGATTGAGCCAAAGCAAAAGCAATAAAGGCAGAAATCAAGGGCAAATTGGTAAAAATTGATGTAGAATTATCAGATGGTGATGAAGATTGTGAAGAAGAAGCTAAGGAAGAAGAAGAAGCTGGAATGTTTGACATGGTAGCCGCCATTATTGATCGAGAAAACCTCGACCCACCATTTTCCATCTCTCAATTTTCTCTCTCCTCTCAACAATTTTTCTTCTGGGTTTGTTTGATTTTTGGTGAATTGGGGATTGAACCTTGTACGAAACGTTTCTGGGTATTTTTGGGGGAGTTTCAACTGTTGTTGTTCTGATATTGTTAACAACAACAGATTAATTGAGAATTTTGATGGATTAACTAACGGTCTAAGGAGGCAAGTGGGAAGAAAATTTTGGGAAGTATAAACTATAAAGTCTGCTCTCATTTTGTGTCGAATATTCTTAACATGCTCCTGTGGAATAAACTTGTATACCCAGTGTCCAATTATTACCAAACTCAACTAGAGGTGGTTACGAGCCGTGCTAGATCGAGTTGAGCCGGTTCATTGTCTAGCGTACTTGAGGCTTAGAATGAACCGGACATTGGAGTGACAGTGTTTGACAAGTGCCCTCCAAATGTTCGTGAGTATGCCACAATATACACTCAATCAGCAAGTCCAGTGAAATAAGAGGCCCAATAAAAAATGAAAGACTAGTCCAACAATGATTGCAGGTTGGACTTATGTGCGGAGTACGAAGCTCCAGGCACACGACACCATGTTATAAGACTAGAGGTGGCCGTAGGTCGTGACTTACTAGAGCTGAGCCGGTTCGTGCCTAGTGTGCTTCAAGCCTAGGACACGATTTTGGGTATAGCTCACTAGTTACGTTAGGATGAGTTAGGGGTTCGAGTTTTAGTGCCTATTTGCCTGAAATAGTGAAATGAAAATGGCCCATTTGGCAAGTTTGTCTTGGGAGAGGCGGCAACGAAGTCGCTCATTCGTCACCTCTACGTTTATTTAAACTTATAATCTCAGTTGTCTCCATGGCTAATCAATATTTCTATAAAAGTACACATTGCATGTACAAATATAGTAATTGTTGTAGCCAAAAAAAGAAAAAACAAATATAGTAATTGTATTATTGTGCAAAGTTAGCTTGGTGAGGTGTAGATAACTAGACACGATGATGTTTAGGTCACATGTTGAGTTCACACACCTTGCCTTTAAGTGTTACTCGTAAGTCAAGTTCCTAGTTCCATATATTGGTCAACTCGTCATAGAACAAGTTCATATTAACAATTGAATGTTCATTTCATGACCAAGTTTTATGTATGCTTTTGTACAACTTACCCAAATGTTTTTCTTTTTTTTGATCAAGGCACCGAACAACTTACCCAAATATTGCTTTAATATTGACCTCCAAACAAAATGCTACAATATGATTAAAATAGAGCACAAAATATGATTTTCTCTCCCCTCAAAAAAAATATGATTTTCTCATGTGTGTTTGTTTCATAACCCAATACGGGTACATCCCACAATTTAATTCCCATAAAAAAAAAGGTGTAAAAATCGACGTGCTTGGCCACTCGTGAGTGTCGCCAATTGAAATTCCAAAAAACAAGCTCCTCCTCTCCTCTTCTTCTCTTTTCTTTCTCCCAATCTCTCTCTTTCATTGCATTCTTCGCATTTCCCTTATTTCTCCTCTCCATTCTTTTGGGTTTTTTCTCCTCTTCATTTCAACCCCTTTTAAGGTAATTCCCCGCAATTTTTAATCTCTTTTTCTTGTTGCAATTTGATTATTTTATGATGAATCATGATTAATTTGTTGCCAAATGATTTGTTATTTATCTGTTTATGATGGGTAATTGTGATTTAACAATGGCATGATGTTAATTTTTGTGGGTGTAATCGTAATTTAACATAATTTGTTTAATTTTTTGTTAATTTGTTGATCAATGGTGATAATGTTTACGAATTAATGGACATTGTTGAATTTTGAGTTGTGGGTATTTGTTTGTTTTATGTTATTGTTCGTATGAGGTGAAAAAGGTATGATCTTGGATGGAAAGGGGGGAAAGTTAAGTATTTGATAAGTTTGTTTGGTTGAGAAATTTGGTGGAATGGGACTGACTAAAATTTTGCAATGAATGATAAATCAGGTAGGAGAAGATGGCAGATGGTGAGGATATTCAGCCTCTTGTTTGTGATAATGGAACTGGGATGGTTAAGGTAAATTTCTCTTCCTTGTGAATGAAGTTTTGTAATTTGACAGTTTACTTCTGTTGTTGTTGATGATGACCTCTTGTCTTCTAAGGCTCTTGGTATGTTTGTTTGACTTGGGGACAATCAGACAATGATTCGAAATAGCGTAATTATAGTGATATTCGGCCTTACCTACTTTATATACGAGAAAGCTTTAGCCCCGAAATTATTTGGAGTTAGCTTCACTGATATGATTCATTATATGTCAGGGCAATGAAAGTGTTGACAGTAGATAGGAGGCGATATTAAAACGAACCAGGGTTAGAAAGAGAGGGGGGGGGGGGAATGTGCAGCCTTTTCTGTAGACTGTAGGGAGAACCTAGACCTTGTTCTTGTTTTTGTTTGTTGGCGTAAATGTACAATTGTTCCAAACTCTTGAATTCGAGGGTTGATCGTGCTTCTGTGTACCTAGAAACAGACTGCTACATATTCCAATGTTACATGTTTCGTTTGTTTTTTTGTAATAAACAATATACTGATCTAAGCATTTGATTTAGGCTGGTTTTGCTGGTGATGATGCCCCAAGGGCTGTGTTCCCTAGCATTGTTGGCCGGCCTCGTCACACTGGTGTGATGGTTGGCATGGGCCAAAAGGATGCTTATGTTGGGGATGAAGCTCAATCTAAACGTGGAATCCTGACTCTTAAATATCCGATTGAGCATGGTATTGTCAGCAACTGGGATGACATGGAAAAGATCTGGCATCACACCTTCTACAATGAGCTCCGTGTTGCTCCTGAAGAGCATCCAATCCTCTTGACTGAAGCGCCTCTCAATCCTAAGGCAAATCGTGAGAAGATGACTCAAATCATGTTTGAGACATTTAATGCTCCTGCAATGTATGTCGCAATCCAGGCTGTCCTTTCACTCTATGCTAGTGGTCGTACAACTGGTAAGAAATGCAAGTTATAGATTTGATTTGCTTTCTTCGTGGCTTGGTGGTAAAGTTTCAGTTTGTTTTGATGATTCATATTATATCCTTAAAGGCCCTTAATGCTTCATCTGTGCACAAGTGAAATCGCAGTCACTATGGATGAAATTGTAGTGTCACTATGGGTTTTAAGTAAACTCTTGTTTGGGCTTACGCAATGTTGATAGTAGGGAGAACACGATATTAAAACAGACCAGAGTTAGAGAGAGGGGGGGTGGGGGTGTGGAAATGTGCAGTCTATTTTGTAGACAATAGGGAGAACCGGGGTGGGGGGGTGTGTGGAATTGTGCAGTCTATTCTGTAGATAATAGGGAGAACCTAGACCTTGTTCTTGTTGTTGTTTGTTGGCATAAATGGTCAATTGTTCCAAACTCTTTATCTGAGGGTTTGTCGTACTTAATACTGTCTTTCCTAAAGCTGACTGTCTCATCTCACAGTTTTCTTTCCTCTATAACCTTTGAGGATCTAGAGCTTGTATTATTCATTAGCTTTTCTTCTTCATAATGTATCATGTTTGTGAACCTTTCGCGTTTTCAACATAGGGCGTGAGCCTTTCATGCTCTGGGGTAATGCTGTTGTTTTTGTGTTTGAATTTTCTTTCACTTCTTTTCAACTGATTCCTGAGTGGCCAAATACACATTTGCAAGATAAAGATGCTCGTGATTTCTTTTTATCCATCATGCTTGCTTGAGATAATGTACTCGCTGCCAATGATGACAACCACTGCATGCTCACAGTAGTACTCTGTCATTTCATGATTGTAGATTTGTTGAAGAGGTGAGGGCAGCATCCATTTCAATGTGGGTGGCACTCACACTTAGCCTTAGGCCTTAATAGCCCTTATGCTTTGTCAATCTCCATCCCTTCAGTCTCCCATATGTATGTCCTCTCCGTTGTGCTGAAAAGAGTTGGGTAACTGCTGGTTTTCGTTCTTAAGTCTGCCAGTCTTAGCAAATTGGTTTGTGTGATAGTTTTGCACTTTTGCTACCCTTGGTTTAAAACAAAGCCTAAAGTTAGACATGATCAAGATAAGAGTGTCATCTAGGCTTGATGCCCTGTATCTTGATTGGTTGAGCAAATGCACTTGTAGGTATTGTGCTGGACTCTGGAGATGGTGTCAGCCACACAGTGCCTATCTATGAAGGGTATGCCCTTCCACATGCTATCCTTCGACTTGACTTGGCTGGGCGAGATCTCACGGACTACATGATGAAGATACTGACTGAACGTGGATACTCTTTCACGACCTCAGCCGAGCGTGAAATTGTCAGGGACATGAAGGAAAAACTTGCCTACATTGCTCTTGACTATGAGCAGGAGATGGAAACTGCTAAGACTAGTTCTGCTGTGGAGAAGAGCTATGAGCTGCCTGATGGGCAGGTGATTACCATCGGCGGCGAGAGATTCAGATGCCCTGAAGTCCTATTCCAACCCTCCTTCATTGGAATGGAAGCTGCTGGTATTCATGAAACCACCTACAACTCCATCATGAAATGTGATGTGGATATTAGGAAAGACTTGTATGGAAACATTGTTCTTAGTGGTGGTACAACCATGTTCCCTGGTATTGCTGATCGAATGAGCAAGGAAATCACTGCACTCGCTCCCAGCAGCATGAAGATTAAAGTCGTGGCCCCACCCGAGAGAAAGTACAGTGTCTGGATTGGTGGATCCATCTTGGCATCCCTTAGCACCTTCCAGCAGGTTAATCTTTTGTTATGGTTCTTGCCATTGTTATAATCCCGGCTTATGAAATTCTGGTTTTGACAGCTTGCTGTTTGTTACTTGAAACTGCAGATGTGGATTGCGAAGGCTGAGTATGATGAATCAGGGCCATCTATCGTGCATAGGAAGTGCTTCTAAGTTCTAAGTTCATCGAAGATCAAGAATAGACATTCATTTGCAGGGAGATGAGTGTATCGTAAACTGTTGTCGATTGGCAAGCATAAGTAACCCATTCATTTAGTTTTGTTGGTTTTTTGTTTGGTTTATGAGACATGAATACATGATCTTTAACGCACAGAAACTTCATTTTTAAATGTCCAAATTGGAATTTGAGAGCTTGAGGCAGTGTAGCAACTTTGCTCTCCATAGTCCTAATGAGGAAGTAACATTCGTTGAGTACAAAGATTTTTCAGTCTAGTATTGGTTTTCTCAGTTTTGTGTAGTTCGAGTTACCAGGAAAATCGGGTCGATGGAGGTGCTAAAGGGTTTTTTTTTTTTTTTTTTTTTTTTTTCTTTTTCACGACTGGAAGCTTTTGTGCAGTACCAAAGCACCTGAGAATTGTGTTTTCCGTGCTTGGTAGATAGGCTCTCTAAATCGTGACATACAACCCGATAATTCAGGTTTCTAAAAGCACCCATAGATTTACGACACTTTGTTCTATATGTTACTCAGATATGGATTCGGTTTCCATTAGTTTCCTCCTTTGCCCTAGGGCAATCTAACGAGAAACTCTTGTATTACTTTGCCCTGGACCATATTTAATTTTTTTTTTAAGTCATGATCCCTACACTATGGTCCAAAAACCACGTTATAACTCTTATAAGCACTCGGATAGGTGATCCGAGAATCATAATCTTGTGATGCAAAACACCGAAAACATATAGTACTAGATAGATGTTTGACTACCTGGTAGCAGGTAGTTTGTAACTGTTCAACACCCATCAACACTCTATGATCTTCACAAATACGGGAAACAAACTACTCCGCATAATCCCCAAAATAATAAAGAAGTCACGCATTGTCTATAAAAATAACAAACAAATCACCTACTATCTCCAAGATTCCAACACTTGTAATAAAGCACCCCGTATCAAAATATCTATCTATAACGTTTACTAAAGTACCCTTAAAAAGAGCAATAATAATCTCCCAATATCTTCAACAATTATAAACAAAAAAAACACACTACCCCTTGTACTAAAACATCGAACATGTAGGCTCGATGGTACGATGAATCAAAGGGTTCGATGACATCACAATTATTAAAATATAAAATAATAATTTTTTTGCTAAAATATTAAATTATGCGCGAAAAATATCAAAACTTGGTTGAATCGGCCATTTCTATCTAGGTTTCCACTAGTTTTTGTAGTTTGATTGTTGGCTTAAAGCCGACTTTACCCGGTTATGACCAAGTTTTACCACCCCCAATTTTGTAAGCTAATGGGACCGGACATATAGCCAATTTTGTAAGGAATATTTGGATACATGAGATATTTGGTTCACTGGTTCCCCAAAATATTTGGATACAAGTACGGACCGTGAGTTCAACAAAGAAGAGAGATGGAAATGGTGGGTCAAGTTTTTCTCGGTCATTAATGGCGGCTAGTACCATGTCAAACATTCCAGCTTCTTCTGCATCAATTTTCACAAATATGCCTCTGATTTCTGTCCTCCGTTGGTTTTTCTCTGGCCCAAATCCATCAAAATTATGATATATCAGCTCGTAATGCTAATTGGTTTTTGTAATTTGTACTTTATACGGGTAGAATTTTAGCAGTGAATAGAGTGGTTGGGGTTGTAAAAATTCAGGTTTTTAGCTCGATCACGATATCGACTTGTTCATATAATAAGCAGACTTAGTGTTGTATTGATGTGATGATTATCTGCCTGAATTGAATGTATGCAAGAAATTGTCTTTACAACTGGCATGGTTTTGAACAACAACAAGGAAGAAAAATGCCTGTGATATGGTCAGTTGTGGTCTTTACAAAAAGGTTTGTGATAGAGAAATGGTTGAGCTCGTATTAGCTGTAAAAGTTCCACTTGATAGAGAAATGCTTGAGTTGTTGCGGGCGATAAAGAACCATCATTTGGGGACTACTTAATGTTCCATGCGGTGCAAGTTTTATGGAAATGAAGACATTGGTGCAGAGGATGGGCTTCAATCGTACTCGTGGAGATGTGTTAATGTGTCATAATTACAGATGATTATCCAGGCAGTGAATTGATGAACGCTTCCAGGATATGATGCCACATAAAAACTTACAAGCATAGCATAATAGGGAAGGAGTGACGGGTTTGGTTGGGCACTAAATTTGAGGGTATTTACTCTGTTGTCTCTTTCGTTGTAGGATGAGTATGCTAGCTTCTCCAGTCAACAAGATGCGGATTGGCAGGAGTCTGCGAGTTTGCTTGAAGAGTAGTCATTTAAGTTCTAAATTGAGAGACTCTGAAGTCCTATAGATCCGAATATCCGATGTACTTTTTCAAAGGAGAGGATATGAGATAAAAACTTGTGCCCAGTGTTCTCCAAGGAAGATATTTGTTAGTTGGTATGGACTTTGTTTCAAAGTTTTTGGACCGAAAAATTAGCATTTTATGTGATCGTTCGTATTAGCCGACCCCAATTTTGTTGTTCATATTAGCCGATGCATTGAAATTTATGTTTCTCTGATGATCTAGAATCTCCCTTTTTTTTTTTGTTATTTTGTCTCCATTTTTGCTCCCATCCTTGGCATTTTGAGCTAGGAGGAATATTCATCCCTAAGGTTTGATAGATTTTCAGGTACAGGTGATTGGTTCTGGTGGAATGCCATCATCACTTTGCTCTAGCTGCTGCTATTGGTTTCCAAGATGGTTTGGGAGGATCTCTGTTTGTAGCTTGCGTGGTATGCTCCAGGGCCGCCCCCATCCCTTTGTCTCTAATGAATCCATGTTTGTCTGCTAATGCTTCTTAAAATGTGCTCTTTCATATAATTTAGACTACTTTCTTGTTGACCTTTAAAGCTAAATTAGGGCTTAAAATTTTTGGCACGATTTAAAAGCTCTTCTGGCATATTTATTGCTTCCCATAATTCCTGGCTGTTGCCCTGTTCTTCGTCTTTGCTAGCATTGTGCACCGAGTTCAATATTCTACCCTTCTGATTGGAAACAAATGCTAAGCTTGATATTGATATTTTCTTAACTCAAAGTGTCACTTCTTCTGGAAATTTGCTTTTGAATTTCCAGGAAGGCTTGGTCTGAGATTATCATCTCTCTTTATGATTAGATTGGTTTGTGGGTACTTCAGGAAAGGTTGATAGTCAATTGTTGTGCTATGATGTATATCTTTATTCGTAAATTTTCCCTGTCCAACCCTAGAAACAAATCTCTAATTTGTTTGTTTGCATGTTTAGGCATTTGATGTTTGCTAATGGCTACAGCTTCTTTGATATCGTTTGCTTTGGTGTTTTTTGAAGCATACTTCTTACCTGATTTTTCCATGTAATCTTGTGACAGGTCATGTATGATGCAACAGGCGTACGATTAAAGGCTGGGCGCCAAGCAGAAGTGGGTACTCTTCCATTCAGCCCAGTCTTTGAACATAACTAATTTGCTTGATATTTTTGTTCTCCTCGTATCCCGTCTACTGGTTCATTTCATGCAGGTGCTAAACCAGATTGTTTATGAACTGCCTGCTTAACATCATTTCGCAGGAAGTAGACCATTATGCGAGCTTCTTGGCCATACGCCCCCTCCCCCCCCCCCTCCCGCGGTTGGTTTCATATGTGCGATTTTAGTTGAGGATATATTTTGCTAGTAAGGTCCATGTCCGTTCAGTAGAAACGAAACAAAAATGCTATTGGAGGCAGAAAATTTGTAAATCCATGTCCATTCAGTAAAGTGGTAGACTACTAAACTTTACACAATTAATATCTTTATAGATGTTAGATTTATGCGTTGTACACAGAATTCTATTGACAAAAGAAGAAATAAGATTCAATGCATTATGAATGGCTAATTTCCCTACTGGAAGCTTTCTACCAAAACTATGTGTCTGTGAAGCTGAAACTACAAATACGAGATTGGTGGGAAGCCTTCTAAGAGTGAGAGAGATTGGTGGGGTCTTGAGCCAAATGAACCCATAGGCCTGGTGAAACCGTTCTTTTCAAGCACTTCTCCTCTTTATGGTTTTCATTGGCTGCATTGTTTTAACAAACTAACTTACCATGTTCTTAAGTGGACTGTAATTGTCTCTCGTCTGTTTCTGTCACACTGAGATTTTTCTATCTTTTATGCGATCTTTATATTATCGCAGGTCGTTGCTTGTGGACTGTTGGGACCCGTTACTGCCGCAGTGATTCATTTTATTGTCAGTATTGGTTGCGAAATCACAAGGTAATTCAGACCTTGATCACTTGAGACACAAATAAAAGATGTGTTTGATGAAAGTGGCATCATCAGATTCATTGTTGTGGGTACCGATGTTTGTATAGCAGTCTTTTCTGATATCATCTGACGAAAGTGTGTTTGTTGGGAAACTTTGTTTAGAAATTGGAGATTTGATTTTTAAACGACAGCTGAGACATTAGGTTAAGAAATGTTTTAATTGTTTGAAGTTCGAACATCTTCTTTTCTCAAAAAAAAAAAAAAAAAAAAAAATTAACAAGAGAAAAAGGGAAGAACAACTTTCAATAGAAAATTTAAACTCTATGAAGTCACAAAGAGTTGTAACTTACGAGTGCATTGTTCACGATATGATGAATTGATGAACAGGGGTATACAGTTTCTTCTGGTTGATTTTATCTGCATCCTTGTAAGTAACCCATGATTTAATTAGTTCAAAGTCAACGGATTATAAGCTCATAAACGTTATGGAACTTTTGATGAGAGAAGTAAGTTAAGAGTATAAGACTATGTAAAACACCACCAATACTATCAATGAAACAGAATCGGAATTGCCATGTTCTTCTCGCTTTTCTTCTTTACCCTTTCATCTGCCTTGAGGTGTTGAGGCCCTCGCCTCTTGTAATAGCTAGGCCAGACATATTGGCTAGTACGCCTGAATTTTACCTTGATGGAGATAGTATTGTGCTATGTAAAATGATCATGGCATTTGTCATTTGACATTCTCATTTCCTTGGAAGTATCTTGTTTTTTTGCCATTCCTTAATTATTTATTGAAGGGAGGGGGGCGGGGAGGATCATTTTGGTTAGGGTCAAGACATGATTCTCTAGCTATTTGCACGTTTTATCTTTTTCTTCATATATCATGTATCTTTTCACTATCTCTTCACCGGCGGCATGGCACGCCCCAACCATTAGAGTACATGGTAAGGATGGGTTACCATTTTGTCGGGAACCGCCTGCACTAGCGAGTGGTGGCGTGGGAAGCAATGAACCGGAGGACGGGGAGCAAACTTGGAACCTCATCCGCCAGATTGAAGTACCACAAAGGTTAGAATGTTTGTGTGGCGGTTATGCAAGAATACCTTGCCAAAATGAGCAAACATATAGCGGAAAATTGCTGACATTGATGCTCATGTATCAGCTTCTGGGCTTACCTTGTTTCTCAGTTCTGTGGCTGAAAAAGTGGAAGTTAGAGTCAGTTTACTAATTAGCGAAATGGCAATAGCATGATGACTCTGTTTAAGAGAAAGTCAGAAACCTTTATTGATGACCAGGCTTGTTCCCTTTAAGGCTTTAATGATTCAGAAATAATTCGTGTTTGCGTTCGTGCCCAATGTTGTAGAATGTTTTTATGTGACTGAATCCTTTTTCATAGCTGCCTGTAGGAGTAATTGGGTGAGTTCTGGTTAGATAGATTCTTAACTTCGTAGGTGCTTGTGACGGACTTCTGTTAAAATTTTGTATTATATTATCTCTCTTCTGGACCAGCACAATGGTCTGAACCATTGTGCTGGTCCAGAACGCATTGGTCTTGTGTTGTATCTGTTCTAATGGAGCCTCTCTTCTGCAGGTCGTAGCCAAGTCCTCGACGATGATCTCAGGTGAAAATATCCTCTCTTTTTTTCCCGTCTATTTCTCAAAAAATTCTATGATTTTGGATGCCTTAGTAGTTCTGGATCAGAAGTTGTGAACATTGGATGTCACAGACTCACAGTTGCTTCAGGATAAGAAGTTGTGAACAGTTGTGCATAAGAGGTTTCTCGCTTGTAAATGTAAGACCTTATTTCTTAACCTTTTTATCCCCGTGGCACTCTTGGCAAATGCTAATGTAGTTGTTTCTATATATTATAGGATGACAGATATATGTCTATTTACTTGTTGTGTGGCTTGATGGTGAAAATCAGTGGATGACTACTCTATCTATTTCCTATTAAGTTCCTAGATGTGGGACGCTCAAGTGCTTAATTATACTGTATAATGGATGATCTTCTTGACATAACTGATGTGGATTGATGAGAGTGTAAAGGATCATCTGTACATTACGCGCATATGATTCAGGTTGATGCACGAGAGGGATAAGTCCCTTCTCCAACAATCCAACACGTACTAATTCTAGCCACTTCTATGGTGCATGGTCCCTGTCCTATTGTCTTTGTTGCACTCTTAAGGATGCACCATCTATAACTATAGAATCCAGACCTTGTGTTTCTAGTTATTCCGGGAGAAAGTAACTGAGAGCTCATACCTGACTATATAAAGACAGTACCTCATAATGGTCAGCATAGCAGAGAAGCCGACTTCCTAGGGTTCAAAAAGTTTGTGGTACAAAAGCTTAGTTCGCCGGTAACTTCATTGACTTAGTTACTTGTTCTGCTCACCTCTTTTTGACCTTCTCAGTTCTTACAAAAATGTTTTGTTAAACATTCTTATGAGAAAAGGTAAGATTATGACCTATGTTGAGTTTGGACTCCAGATAGCAACTTCCTGCTTCATCTAATATAGAAACTCTGTCAAAGAAAGAGACAGGACAGAAATTTGACCATCTCTGTTAATTGGTTGAATACTTGGATATTTGCATTATATACTTATTCCCTGCTTTGGGAAGGCAACATGCGAGCATTTTTTGCTCAACAAGATAATTTCTGAATTTGTTACAACAATTGGTATCCATCTAGGCAGTCAGAATGAAGGGCTTATCTACATGAAAGAATAAGTCAGTAGTCATTGTGTGGCAAAAACTAATCGTACCTTGCAGTGGTAGTTTGCAGTCTTACAATTGATTCCAGTCATCCAACACTAAGGAACCCTCAGCGATTTTCCTTTTGTCTTTTTCACAATGATGTAGACCGTGCTTTATGAAACGAATTGCCCTTTTTCTTTTCTGCTTCACAGTTCTAATGCATGTTCCCTTTGTTGCAGTTATTCTTAGGGCGCTCTAGAGTTTGACATAAAATACACTGTTTCCAGGTAGCTATGTACATGTCTTTGCAGGAGCTGTGTCGATGTTTGCACTTTCCAAGGTGAGACAAGTCAACTTCTTCCGTGCTAAATTTATCCTTTTCTTTCTTTTACGTTTCTCTGTAAGTATAGAGGATATTGTTGGTGTTATCATCATCTTTTGTCATCAAAATCTGGAATTCAGTACATCTTTATCTTGTGACTTCTCAGAGTAGAACAATGACCATCAGTACACTGGCGCACTCCAATGCACCTACTGGATATGGCTCTACTTCTTCAACCTTGTTTTTCATGAATTCACAATGGCCATGCAGTAACAGCAAGGTATAATTGAAATTCCCTTTAATCTTATGATGGAATGCTTGTGCAACAGCATCTTTGACCTATTTGCATATTCTGAATCTTAAGTTTTTTATTTTATTTTTAAAATGGACGTGTTGGCGAGAACTTAGAATGTGCCTTGTTATTGGCTTATCTAGACTCGTCATTGGGTCATTGCTTTCAATGGTACGTTGGTAGATTGCTTTGTCTTCCAAGTTTTAGATATATTTCCTTTTGGACTCAGCATTGGCTTATTGCTTTCAGTGGTAAGTTGGGACTTGGGAGATCGCTTTGTCTCCCAAGATTTATGACTGAAGTTTGGACTTTGTTTCACAGCTTAGGGAACCGATAGAAATGATCTTCTTGTCCTGATAATAGAACGATACAACCAGTCTGTATAGTCTTAGATAAAATTGTTGGAAATAGTTGCCGTGGATCCGAGATGACTTAAACTGCACCCAGTAGGAATACGCCTTTTCCCTCTTGATGCAAGAACTTCCACCTGATTTAGTTGATAAACAGAGTCCTCGCCTCGTGTAGGTTAGTTGCTTGTAGTATTCCCGGTACATTTCCATGTCACAAGTATACTAAGACCTTTTACCCATCTGCTCATCTTTGCTTGAAAATGCCAGCACCATCGGAGGCGGCATGGGGATATTTATTTTTTTCTACTGCTTAAAGTGTGCAGTTGGCCTGAATTTCATTTTCATAACTATCAGCCTGTTTGGCGCAAGTTTGTCAGAATTGTTGTATCTTCGCTTCTGACCGATATCAGCTATCTGCAGCTCAGTGGAGCAGCGTTACCATGGTATATTCTGGGTTACCCTACCAGATTTATTTGAATGACATAAGTTGCAAAGGCTGCAGAAAAGCGAAAACGTACACAAGGGCAGCACTAGTACTGAAGTTTATGGAGTGGATCCTATCTCGCTCTTTTGTTTTAAGGAGCATTATATTCTACCAGACTTATGGCGAAAAGAGTAGGTAGCACTTTTGGTCATGAATAGTACAAAACTACAAATCACCAGACTGAGTCCCACTTTTGGTCATGAATATACGTAGTAGATCATAACCAAACTTGTTGAGTATTCCAAGAAGTTTTGCTAATATTGGTGCATCTAAGATGCTAAATTGTATTAATTTGCTGATTATGATCTCGGAGCATGGTTTGCATTGTCCTCGTGCGAGTTAGTATCATTATTATATTACGTTAAAGTTGAGTATTTTTTAAGGCCAACATTAGAGCATTAGACTCGTTATATTGTCGACTTTGAAAAAGTTCGAGAAATTGAAGTCACAAATTCATTATTACTGTAAAATTGAGTAACCCTTTTAATCCCAACATTAGGGCATTAGACTCCTACTGTCATGGTATATTCGTATTGAACGGTTCGAGTAACAAACGATTTATCGAGTCCAAACTTAATAATCGAAATTAACGACAGCCCTTCCCTTCTATATACGGCACTTCCCAACTATTTAGTACGTACGACTTTACTTTACGAGAGCAGAGGAGAGAGAACAACGAAAGAAAGAAAGAAAGAAGAGAAGAGGAGAGAGAAATCGCCGCTGTCGCCATGGTTCGTCCTGATGGAAACTTGACCAAGAAGATTCAGCCATTCAATCAATTGTATCGCAGAAGAAGTCGTATCCAAAAGACGGACATGACTGAGGTCTGCAACAACCTGTTGAAGTGTCTCGAAATCCGCAAGAAGATTGGCAAAAATAATTGCCTAATTTAATATCGCTTTCGGATTTTTTAGTTATCGTATTCATTACGATTGATTATATCTGAGCTAATTTCGTTTGATTGAGAATTATCATGTGATTTAATCAATTTCTTTATGATTGTAGCGTTTGTTTAATTTTGACCTAATTTCGGGATTTCTGGATGATAATTTTGACCTAATTTGTTATATTGTTCGAATTTGTGAGTAATAGTCGCCTAATTTTTTGGTTATTTTGTATGATGATGTAGTATATTTTGAATGAGAATCATCATGTGATTTTTGGTATTGTTTATAAAATTCTGTATGATTGTAGCATATGATTAATTTTGACTAATTTTAGGGATGATATGATTTCATTATGTTGAACTATTTCTGATCATTCGTCGCCTAATATATTGTATGATTAATTCTATCAATATTTGCAGATTTTTTGTTTCTAATTTTGGGGAATAAGTTTCGGATTTTGAAGATATTTCGTATGATATTGTACTTCGGTCAAATTTATGAGTAATAGTCGCTTAAATTTTTGGTTATTTTGTTGATGATGTGGTAATTCCGTGTAATCTTTTCGTATATTAGGAGATTGGCTGAGTATTTCTGTGTTGGCCTAATGTTTCGGTCTGGAGGACAAGTATCATACGATTCATAATCTGATCAGATTAGTCACCTAATATCTTGATTAAGTCAAGTCAAGTCTCTGATCAGATTAGGCAATGCCATCACTAGTTGCCACCTTGCCTGTAGTTACTTCGGTTACGTATATTTAAGTGTTATCCTAGTACGATATGGTACTTTACTATTTGTTGAACATGGAAAAGATAGCTGTGTAAATCTGTACATACACATAGGCAATATCCAAATGTCGTGGTTATGTTGCCGGTCTTTGATGCTTGACTACACATCGTAATAGTATGGCAGTAGTTTTATCATAACAGTTTTCTGGCTGCTTATGAGTTGATTTGCTTGTACGGTCCCTGGCAGTTTATCCCTGTGAAGACTTGTCTAGATGCTGTTTCTCTTCCTACTTAAACTGTCTTTCCTAAAGCCGTCTGTCTCATCTCACAGTCTTCTTTCCTCTATAACCTTTGGAGATCAAGAGCTGGAATTATTGATTTGCTTTTCTTTGTCATAGTGTATCATGTTTGTGAACCTTTCGCGTTTTTAACATAGGGCGTGAGCCTTTTATGCTCTGAGGTATTATCTTGATTAAGTCAAGTCTCTGTTGTGAATATCCGTGCCAATTCAATATTCTTATGTTCTTTTCCAGGTATTGACCGCAGGGACCAGTTCTACATGTATCGTATGGCGCCTTTGAAGAGAACCAGGAACACCAATAGTGTTCGCAACAACCCTGACAGGAACAATGTTGTTCTCAGTGACAGTACCACTCCTTCTAATCAGGAGGACATTAACAATGGTCCCCGTCGCAGGCGTACATGTAATGTTGGTAATTCCAATCCTGCTAACAAGCGGCAGACAACTAGAACTGGAAGGGAAACTCCTCTGAACAAGGCAGCTGAGGTGGTTACCAACCCTCCTGTTATCCAGCCTGAAGTTGCGAGCGACAACTCTTATCATAGTGTCGGCAGCAGGCCAATCAAAGACCGTGTCGGCAGCCAGCCAACCAAAGACCCTGTCGGCAGCCAGCCAACCAAAGATCGTGTCACCCGGTCAGGCTGTAGGTTTGGGAACCCTTCCAATGATCTTTCCCCCACCACTAAGACGAAATTCCAGCAGCAACTCTATGATGAGTTTGGACCGTCAGCATTCTCCTCTGCATTTAATCATATCGTCATGTCACACTGTTTTCCCTTGATGAAGGAGAGTACAACCATTGACAGGGATACAATGATTTTTAAGGCAACACAGGTGTTGAACGGCTACAATTTGTGTTCAGGTAACTATGCTGAAAATTTCCCTTTCTCCCCTGAGTTTGGCGATAATGCAACCGGGCGAATTAATGGAGGCAGTAGAATTAGAGTTGATGAAAATGGAGCTTTTTGCGTTACATTGTCCCAGGAATTGTGTCAGTTTTTGAAAGGCCGTCATCAGGTATATACTTCTTAGTTGATTTATAGACTTCTTATGGTACATGGCATATGTTCACTTTAAACATGATTACTGGCTGGTAGTTGTTGTTGTGTTCTCCTGCGTATGATTGCGGATTTTTCTAATCGTAGTAGTTATTCTAAATTTGATTCAGTAGCCAAAGACCAAAGCTTTTGCGAAGATCAAAATATTTCTCTTTTGTAATATTTTATACAAACTACAGTGTCTCTTGGTGGTCTTTTTTTATGAGCGCTCTTGTGCCAAATTATCTTTATTAGGTGACTTGCATAGCAAGTTATGATGTAATGTCTTGGAATATGTTGATAGAGAAAATCCTTGTCTACAAATCATAACCTTGTACTTACATGTGCTCCATTTGATAAGGATAATGACATAACGAGTCAACTTTTCTTGTCTTGACGTCGCCTGACTTGTTGCTGATGCCGATTGGTGGGTGCACTCTATATTGAGAAAACAGTAGTTATTGTGTCATGATTCAATATAGATGGACCTTGCGGTATTAGAAATTCCAGTCTTTATATTGTTAGTTTTATTTCTTCTATGATTTGACTGGGATGGTGGATTTCTAAATTTGTGAAGATATTGTTGTCGGGTATTGATATGTGATGCAACTAGGATAAATTCTTGTCTGGTTATTACATTGTACATGGGGGAGTTATAGGTTTCCCAATCAGTGCTTTAGCTTTTTTTATTGACTTGTTTGTATCTTAATGCAGCATTGAAGGTCTTGTAACGAAGATTACAGTGTACAGAGCATACTATTGCTGGAGAAGGAGCTAGCATATTGTAGCTGCTGCGGTCTTGAGGAAGCAATTTTTTGGATCAAAGAGGCTATCAGAATTGCATGCAACTAACCCTTGAGTTGTTGCTAGAAAGTGTGAATAAGCATAGTATGATACTAAAACGGTTCTTTTGCATACAGTCTGTTTTTACCATATCGTTACATTGCGATTGGTACTTGAGTTTAGCAGCTGCTGAAATATGGTACATATTAGCTTTGGATATGTGAATATGGCTTAGTGAAGCTTCTTAAGCTTTTTGCTTTGTTGCTTATGTTCATGAGTTTCCTTATGACACCCGGAGGTGGAAAGAACTTTCGTTGTTGTGTTGGAAGTAAAACTGGCAAGTGGTAACTGAAGCTTTGTTTGGAGTCCTGGACTTTATGCAACTCTCTTGTTCTGATTTGTAATTTGTGCTTTCCTGTTTTCTTGTCGTACCTTTTTAAATGACATAGTATGATAGTAGGTGAATTGGCATACAAAAAGTAAAGATTAGTTGGATGTCATTTACATAAACAAACGTAATTTGAAAAAAAGCTCCAAAAAATTCATCATTCTATTCAAATATGGCTGGTGGTGTCCTGGTGTGTATCAATGCATCACCACTACTCTACATGAAGCCTTTCTCAATACAAAAATAGAGGGTCGGGTTTAGTCGTATACTCGTAGAGGCAAATGTCGTAGAATACCTTCACATTGTCCGAGCGTGTTACTAAACATCGCCCATGGAAATGAGAGGTTCTTCAAAACCGGCAAATGATATTCACATAGTCGTCCATAAACTGTGTAAAATCGTTTGACACGCATTTTAAAGAGGGTTTATTCTACTAATCGATTAATTAAAATTCCGAAAAATAGCATATAGAGTTAGTTTAGACTTTTATGTAACTCGTCATGCAATTTTCTAAAATTTGATTAACCAATAAGTGGGTATGTCTTTCTCAACGTACGTTACGAGTAGTCCTACGTAAAGAGAAAGAAATCGGCAGCGAAAGCAGAAGAAGAAGTTGAAACTGTGGTGCCTTCTCGTCATCGTTATCCAACCCGCTGGAACCTCCGTCCCTGCAAATCTTCTTCTTCTCATTCTCAGGTTTTTTAACTTACCCTTTTTTCTCTTTCTCACCTTTTTTTTTATTAGTAGTTAATAAATCTGCCTGATCTGGGTTTGATTAATACCTTGTTGATTCATCTTCTTTTCTGTATTAGATTTCAATGGAGTTTGTCATGTCGTAATTTGATCTGAGCTTTTTTCTTTTTGAGTTATGTTCATATGATGTTCATAGATCTCTAGTTTGTAATACTAGTTCTGCCTTTTTTGAGCCAATTCGAATTTTGGGTCATCCACAAACAGCCTATAGGGGGATGGAGAGAGGGCAATTTGGTGTTAAAACTTAAAAGCTTAAATGCATACAAACTTAAGGTTGTTGTTGTTGTGCTTGTGGTTGTGCTCAAGACAGAACAACGTCCAAGCAGTTTCTTCTTTGTTTACATGCTTGTGAAAGACTCTACCTTTTAGGTTAGGTCCTTAGTCCTTACCGTTTGTTTTTTAATATTTAATAGTTAATAGTTGTAAGCAATGACTACAGCTTTTTGTGTTGAATTCTCGTATGATTTTTCCCCAATGGGAATGGATGAAGGGGTGTTCCATGGACCTTTAGGTAGTCATGGATGCGACTGAATGCATGAAAAGTGACCAAGCATTGTGCTCAAGAAACAGTAGCATCCTAACAATTCCTTCTTTGTTTACATGCTCGTGAAAGACTCTACCTTTTGGCTCCTTAATCGCTTGTTGCTCAGGAATTAATAGATTTAGGCAATGACAACCATCCTGAAGCTGTGAATGAGGAATAGCTTATTGTTGATTCTGATTCTGTTGATAGGCAAATTCTTTGTCTAGCCTTTGCTCTTAGAGGGACTGGTGTTGGTCTTGGATCATTCCTGGGTATTTTGATGGTGTAATAGAACCTTCATTCACTTTTCACTTGCAGGTGCCGAGAGTAGAGGATAAGGCTAATGATCAAGTTCTTGTTCCTTGCAAGAGAAGGAAAGAGGAAAGGCATGTTCCACATCTTCCTAGAGAGATAATGTTCAACATCCTACTTCTTCTTTCTGCTGAAGTCTTGCACAAGGTAGTGAGATACGTGTGCAAGCAGTGGTACAACATAGTTTGTGACCCTCTTTTCATTAGAACACACAGTGAGTTATCTTCTGCCGGCCTCCTTGTTCAGAATCCTAAGAAGCTACATCATGTTTTTTATATCGAGACAGACATTCCAGGGTTGAAGGTAACAGAAATTCAAATTCCAATCCGTGCTGAACTTTTGGGT
The DNA here is from genome assembly GCA_963457585.1 of Spergularia bocconei. Lineage (NCBI taxonomy): Eukaryota > Viridiplantae > Streptophyta > Magnoliopsida > Caryophyllales > Caryophyllaceae > Spergularia > Spergularia bocconei. The sequence goes on from OY734943.1 coordinate 1,337,730, forward strand.
TCTTGTGATGGGAATATCTTGCTTCGTGATTTGAGACACCGGGATATATTTCATGTGATGAATCTTGTGACTAAAGAAAAAATTACTCTGCCTCCAGTGTTGGCATTGCGCAAATTATTTGGATCTAGTTGTTCTTGTCATAATTGTGATTCTGGTTTTCGACTTCAATCTACTGGTATCTCTCTGAACTCCTCTGGTCATTATAAAGTGGTGCATGCTTGCGGTATAGCCAGACATCATGAAATAGCTTTGATAGTATTCACTGTTGGTGTTGATAAAGCTTGGAGAATTATTGACCTTCAACTTCAAGGTATACCCATGAATTCATATGTGTTCGAAGCATTTTTGTGGCAGCCACGGTTTATTGCGGGGTTTCTATATTGGTTCAGTCCTATTGTTCCCTTGGGTTTAGTCTTGGATGTTGATACTGAAACCTTTTATCATGTTCCTCTGCCAATTGACTGTAGGGGATGTGGTAGGCTTACAGATTTTTTTAGTACGGGAACAAGTATTGGTTTTATATGGCAAGGAGCTGAATGGAGGTTCTGGACATTGACAGACGTAAAATCTGGTGAGTGGACTAGTATGCCTGTGATCGATGGGAAAGCATTGTTTAGGAGGGTTAATAAAAAGTTCGAAACTTGCGTGCTTGGTTTCTTAAGACCTGCTATGTTTGTGAATGACGATTTCTGGTTTTACTGTGGTGTTGATGAAAGGTTTGTTCTGGGTCGTTATAATCGAGCCAATGAAAGCATCGAGTATTTCCCGATCAATGACGTATCATCGCTGACCATCCTTTATCCTCATGTACACACATTGCTTCCACCCACAGATCAAGTTCCACATCTTCCTAGAGACGTTTTATTCAACATCCTACTTCTTCTTCCTGCTGAATTCCTGCACAAGGTAGTGAGATATGTGTGCAAGCAGTGGTACAATATAGTTGTTGACCCTCATTTCATTAGAGCGCATCACCCTTTGTGTTCTGCCGGATTCCTCATTCAGAATCCCCTGAAGCTACATCAGGTCTATCATATTGAGGAACACGCTACACGGTTAAAGGTATCAGAAATTCCAATCCCGTTCCCTGCCAGACTTTGGGGTTCTTTGAACGGGAATGTGTTGCTTCATGATTTAACAAACCGAGAAATATTTCATGTGATGAATCTTTTGACGAAAGCAAGGTTTAGTCTGCCTCCAATAGTTGGGATGGACAACTACACATCCACTGGCTTTGCACTTGATTCCTATGGTCAGTACAAGGTGGTGCACGTATCTGGTCAAGCCGACTGTGATCAATTACAGATGAGGGTATTCACAGTCGGTGTTGATACAGCTTGGAGGTCTGTTGATCTCCAAGGTATATGCATGAGTCAAGAAGCGAGGAAACCATCATCGGGTTGTCCTTACTTCATTGACGGGTTTATCTATTGGTTTAACTATAAGAGTTGTGATGGTTTTGCCATGAGTGTCGACAGTGAAACTATTTATAAGTGGTCGAGGCCAAAGGAATGTAAACGACGTCCTCATTGCATTCACAACCTAAGAGTGGGAAATTGTTTGGGCATGGTCAAGGCATATACATCGGTATATAAGGTGTGGAAACTGACGGATGTAAGATCCGGTGAGTGGACCAAAGTTGGCGAGTTCAATATGAGAGAACCAAGAACCAGGCTTGAAACATTGCTGTCTCCTTTGGAGGTTTGTTTTATATGGTGTATTAGCTTGATCAATGAACACTTCTGGTACGCCTGTCTTTTACTCGATGGGTCGTTTGCTGTGGTTCGTTGTAATGTGTCGAACAACGATATCGTGTTTTTCCGGATAGAATTTTATACCCGGGAGAGCAACCTGCATCGTCATACACACACATTGCTACCACCCGTCGGTTTCTAGCCTTGGCTCCTTCAGAGTTGAGACTATATTTATGATGCCCCCACTATCTCGAATGCAGTGGCGGGGCCTGGGGGAGATTGGCCCACGCCCATGGCCCCATTCGAAAGATAATTATATTTAAAGATCTAGATGATATATAACTTTCAGCCCGCCCAGTGGATTGGACTAAAGTAGTACGCACAAGGTACCCGGGTTCAATACCTAGTGTAGTGAAGCGTTTTTCATCTCCATTTTTGCATTTTCTTGATTTTGGCTTTTCTCCAGTTTGTTTTTTATAGCACTTTTATTTTCTCCCTTTTCTTTTGCAATGTTTTGTTTTGTTTTTGGCTTCAACTTGCGTTTTGCAACACTTTCTCCGGTTCATTTCTATTATTATTTATGCATTTTTATTTTATTCCTTTTCTTTTTAGATATATGAGATTTATTTTCTTCCAAGAGTACCTTTCATCACATCTGTACATACGAAGTATTTTTCTTGACATCTACAAATATGTGCAATGTTTTATGTATAGAATTAATTTTAAAGTATCTCGAAGTAGTAAATATTTATTCTTCGTTCATAGAATAAATTTGATTAGTTAGCAATATTTTTGAGACGGACTGCATTAAAAACAAATATCAAAGGGGCCCCATTTTGGTAGTTTGCTCAGGGCCCCGAAACCTCCCACACGGCCCTGCTCGAATGTTTTCAACAAAAATTTATTTTATATATCGTCTTTATTTCATGACCCAAATATTATTATTCAAGGTATATTGGTGCGCATCTTGCCCCAAACAAACTCAGTCGTGGTGTTGATAAAGCTACTCCTCTCTCTCAGTCTCTCTCCCTCGCTTCGTTTCTTTCACTTTCAGCAGTGTGATTATAGTGGAGTGTCATCATTTTTTTTGGGTCCTAATGAGGGGCAAGCAAGGTCAAGTAACTAATAACTGAACAAAGTTGCAAAACCCGTTGATAACTTAATGTGAATATCATATGCCGGTCTTGAAGAACCCCTCGTTTCCGTGGGCGTGTGTTTAGTAACACGCACGGGCCATGTGAAGGTATTCTACGACAATTGCCTGTATACGACTAAACCCTACCCTCTAATTTTGAATTGAGAAAAGGCTTCATGTCGAGTAATGAATTTTTTTTTTTTTGAAGTAATGAATTAATGATACAGACTATCAAACATATTTGAATCATAAATCATTTGAAAAATTTACTTGTCTATATACTAGTATAATATTAGTGTTGGATGTGGATTAAAAAAGATTCATATGTTACATGTGAAGTTGTAATAGTAGAATAGACAAAAACGACCAAGAAAACAGGAAAGCACAAATCCGAACAAGGGAGTTGCATAAAGTCAAGGTTTTCAAAACAAAGCTTCAGTTACCACTTGCCAGTAGACCTGATAAAACTAACCCAGATCCAAACATCCGACCCAAAATACTTGACCCGAACATCCGAATTTCACTCGAATTTGAAATCTGAATTCAACCTGAAACCCGAAATGACCCGACCCGAACCCGAAATTGACTCGAATTCTGTTTGACCTGGTATTGACCTGACTTGAATAAACCCGAACTAATTGAACCAGACCCGAATAATGAAACTTTTAAATGAATCGATTGAACAAAAGAGATTTGGATTAGCCATATCATAGCTCCAAACACTCAAATTAGCAAGTTAAGATAATACGAGACAAAATTTTCAGAAATTTGATATTAATATGTTTGAATTTGTACAATTTAGAATGATTTGACCCGAATCCGATCTGACACGAATTTGTCCCGTTTGGCAGGTTTCACTGCCAGTTTTCTTCTTAGCCAAAGACAATTTGTTTTTTTTTTTTGGTACATATGATGATTTGAACTCGGGACAACCCCCAGACAGGTTGAATTTCTAACCATTAGGCCAACTTTGATCCTCAGTCAAAGACAATTTGTAATCATTAACAATCTACACTTTTCATTGCCAAAGGAAAAAAAAAAAGCAAAATTTACAAAAATACAAACATTTATTTATGAACAGAATAACTTGATAACCCAACTAAAGTTGTTTTCTTCCGGAGGTATATTTTTACCACTTATTAGTCCATTTACGTAGTACATTATATTAATTAATAGGCAAAACATTTAGTGTAAATTTTTGCGTCCACATCATCGATGATGTCATTTACTGATGTCATCGCCAAGTCATCTTGCCACATAATAAATTCTGAAAAAATGAGGCTATGATGGTTTGAACCTGTGACCTCATAATTATACTATAACAGTGCAACCACTAAGACAATTGGTTTTATTGATTCTTTTATTAACAAAATTATATATAAAGGATAGGCATGCCTAATATTTCGTCCAAATTAAAAAGCAAAGATCTTATGTAAATTTAATTTCGGGCGGAGAATATTCTATAATGCGTCTACCAATAATTACCGAAGTTAATTGCAGTAAATTATAAAAACTTCTACAATAGTGCCTTATTTACGTTTTGTTTAGGAATGAGTATATAATTTACACGGAGTATATCAATCATATCTTACGCAATCTTCTACAAAAAAAAAATTAATTCTTTTGTTAAAATTTAAAATTGTTTGGGATTGTTAATTCTTTTGTTACTCCATGTTAAGTATTTTAGGTCATGTCAATAATGTGTTTGGATCAATGAGAAATCATGTCCGTCAACTTAGTATATGTGTAAACGGGTGCAGTGTCAATGCATGTCATGACTCATGAGTCATGAAAGGTCAATACTGGTAAACGGGTGGAGGTCAATTAACGTTGTATGCGGAATCATATCTGTCAAATTATAATACGAATAGATAGGTGCAGGTAAATACATGTCACGAGTCATAAAAATTCAATACAAGTAAACGGGTGTAGGTCACTTAACGTTGTATGTTCAATTTTTTTTAAACGCATTATTACTACTGGCTTTTTTAGAAACAATACAGAATTATTTAATATAAGTATATAACAAATTTTTTGTGAATAAAAATTCTTTTGTTCTAATAAAAAATTATTGTAAATATCACTAAACAACGGGGTTTTTAACGTTTGCTCATACGGCACATGATAAAACTCCATTTCTTTCCTTAATTACGTGATATTCTCACTTGAAAAACAAATTGTAGAATCTTTTTGATTAATTCAGGAAAATATCACTTAATTAAGGAAACAAATGAAAACTCATCATGTACACCATGGGCACACGTTAGAAAAATCCCTCTAAACAATTCTTGCAATTCTGCACGAGTAACAACTAAAATTAGCTTTTGATTTATTATATTAACTTTATATTCCAATATTTCATTTTTGTATTGAATTTTATTCATCTTTATTTCGTCTTATACTAAGGGTCAAGATAGATCAAAGGGTTGGATAGACATTGACTCAAAATATGTTGGTTAAATTATGGTCGGTTAAATATAGATCATAGCTTACGGGTCACTAAAAGTTTTCATTGCTCAGAAAAAGCGCACCCAATTAGATTTATTTCTCGGTCGAATAAGTTTTAAAAGTTGACTACATTGTTAATTTAAAATCATTGTTAAATATCAATCTAAATCGCAAATACAACACTTCTTAAAAGTTACAATTACTATTTAAAATGTTATTCCTTCATTTAAATAAGTTAAAATTACAGAGAAATAGGGCCGCCCGTGCAATTTTGCACGGGTAAAAAGCTAGTAGTATATTAGTATGCTATATGTTGTTACATAGGAGCCAACACTCGAGTTAAGTATTAATTCAGGACCCGAACTTTATTTCAAAAAAAAAAGAAAAAAAATTCAGGACCCGAACTATTCCGAATTGTTGAAATCAGAACCTCGTAACTATTAATCAGGACCTCAATCCAATTGGACGTTAAATTGCTAACGGCATTGATGCGCTGGCATCAGGAAGGACCCAAGCTTTGCCTTTGGTCCACTGATTCAGCTCACACACCCTCCATCTCTCTTGTCTCTCCTCCTCCACCACCACCTCCATTATTAGTTCATCACCTTTAACGGAATCTTTTTTTCTCCCACATCAAAATCATCCCTAATACTTGTAATCTAACTACTTACCTCAATTTAATTATCAAATCCTTAAACAACCAAGTAGCTTTCAACCATATCAAAATCAAGCACCATTTTATGAAGAAATTTCTCATTTTCATAGGATAAATTCCAAAAATAAAATCAAACCCAGAAAATTCTAAATTTTTGTTCCAGAAAACAGTAAGATCACGAACCCATTAAAGTTATAGTAATTCTTTTTAAGATTACCAACCCAGAATTCAAGATCACCAACTCAGAAATTTCATTCTAAAGAATCTAAACCCTCCCAATATTCGAAATTTTAATGTGCAAATTTTGAAATCTCATAAAATTACCCTGTATATTCCTCAAATCGAAATACCATGATGAGTAATCTCTTTTAAAACGATGATTCTATGGTGATTGTCAGTTTTTGACAATTAGGATAGGATTTAACTATGGTTAATAATTAAATAATAATATAAATATTACGTAATCTTGTATAAATATTATTTAGATTTGTTAAAATATATTCCTACATAAATAATTATAAATGTCCCTCCCTTCAAAAAAAAAAATGAAAAAATACACAAATGTCTCACCATCTCACCTTCACGTAATCTAGAGTTCACTATTAAATTGATTTGGGGAAAAAATTAGTACAAAAAAATGGAAGGTAGTAAAAATGGCGTAACAAGACTAACAACAACCCTATGGTCGGTGCAACCCTCATATCTCGCCGGAGCAATAACTCGCCGGCTCGAAACTCGATACGCGTTTATTCCGACCACCCTCTCAAGCTCAATACGCGTTTATTCTAATTCTGTGTTCCGATTTCACTATTCCCGATTTCCCGAATTCCAGTGAGGTGGGTGGTTGTGGTGAGTCGAATTTTCGGGTTGACAGCCATGACAGGGTTAGGGAAGGTACGATTTTCATGGTGGACATGGTGAGTTTGGGTGTCAAATTTAAGGGTTGACACTATAACGAAATGCATCATCATCAGCATTATTGTTGAACAAAGGGAATAGATCAAGGAGCATCAGTGGGAGCCATTGATGTTTTCCAGAATTCACTATCATTTCTTATAAGGGCAATATGGGAATGAAAGTTAAAATTGAAAATTATTTCGTTTGATTTTTTGGTTCCATACACTTTTCGTTTTCTCTTCTGTTATCAACCCACAAAAATCAGATATGTAATACTGTATTAGAATAGATAGACAAGATCCAATTAAGAGAGGAAACAAATATTTCGAGTACATATAATATTATTATGTGTTGTGATCCTGTGTGGTAAGGTGTATGATAAGAACTTTTTTAACCATGGTTAAAAAAAATCAAATGGCTGAAATTTATCTTATCCTAATTCAATGGTCTCGATTTTATTTCTTATCCTAATTGTCAAATACTAACAATTATAATAGAATCTTTGCTTTTAAAAGGATAATCTTTTTTTAAAATCTCATAAGTGAGTAGAAGGAGATAATACCATATAAATCCATGCCATCATCGGAATCTCAAAGCGGAAAAGATGAATACCATGAAAAAACTTTGCAACAGTATTTGACGTAAATCTGCCTGTATATAGTGAATTTGTGATGAGCTGCTGATTCCAATCAGCAGCCTGTGTAGTTTTGTTGAACTCAGGGGTTATCCCCTTTGATCCTGAAATTCTTTTATTCATATTAATTTCCTTACCTTTCAACAAAAAATAAAAACAGTATTTTCCCCAACCTATTTTTTCCGATCATGTCCCCATTTCGCCCATCATCTGTACCCAATACCCACCACCACCACAATACCCTCCTCATCTTTCTTTTTTTTTTTTTTCTGGAAAAAAGCACACTAACGAGAAGAATAGAGATACAAGTGGAAGGAATTTGATGATTTATCTGATAAGAAGTTGATTAGTTTGGTGGAAAAAAGATTCTGGGTTGATGGTTGGAGATAAAGGAGAGAGACTGGGAGAGGAAGAAAAAAAAGGCGTTAAAGTCAATTTGGCCGGTAAGACAAAGTTCGGGTCCTTCCTTTCCATCGCCAGCTCAACAAACGTTGTTAGCAATTTAACGTTCAATTGGAGTGAGGTCCTGATTTGGGCCAAAATACTTATGAGGTCCTGATTTCAACAATTCGGAAGAGTTCGGTTACCGATTTGGTATTTAACTCACTCTATTAACTAGCAAGTAGCTACAGTATACAATGCCCCATCACAATAGCCAAAACTCTTTCCATCTCAGTTACGGGGTCTTCGATCTCTGACCCTGCACGCCAAGCAATATGCTCATCTGGCCTGACAAGAATGGCTCCTCTATCATTGATCTGACACAGATCCCACCATGATGGCGAATCTGAGGAGTTTTTCACCTCCATGACATTTGTGAATGAACCCAGGAAGCACGTCGTTTCTGTTGTTTCATCAGCAGTTTTCTCCGGCCATATTACACACACTTTGACAAGAACATTAAATCTCTTCCCCACCTCCAAAGTTGCGTGAGCCAGATCGTACGACGACTTCATTGGTGCTATTAGAAGTAGGAATTCAAGCTTGTCACCGGAAACTTGATCCAGTGTCGATATAACCTTGTAAAAAACAGCAGGAAAGCACAAATCAGAAATATAACAGGAAGAGACTTGCATCCAGGACTTCAAACGGAAAATGATTACTTGACAAAAAAAAAATCAAGCTTCAGTTATCTAGTTACCTCTCCAGAGACACTCGGCAATGATCTTAGTTTCATATGAGGAAGCCGGGAACCTGGCTGTGATGATGGAGTATAATCTCTACGGCGACCAGTGGGGATGTACTCCGTAACATGAATGACATGTCTATCAGGTACAAGAGCTCCCGCTAAGTATCTGCAACATATTATAGCGTTTGATCATTTCTTGCCTAATACTTTGTTCAGGCGCTTGTTCAGTTACAAAGTAACGACTACAAGTTTTTAACCTGCAGAAAATACTAGATGTATAATTATGCAGGGTAACTGGATGTTTACCCAGTCGAGGGAACAATGTAAGACGGGACATATCGAGTTGTATCGGACATGTAGAAAGCGGAGCTAGGGTGTGATTTAAGATTGGAAATACCTGAAACCAAGATCTTCAGCAGGAAATTGTAGTTGAAGACTCTTTCCTTCTTCAAATATATTCTTCAATCTGGCAAGCCTTGATGAGCCGATTGGGTTTGTTTCGCTCAAAACTATTTCTGTAAGTTGTGCCCTACCTATACTGAATATACACTCCAGAAGCACTTGCTGAAGTCCAGATGGTAGAATAGAGCCCATACCATCAGTAATTACTTTGTGAACTGCCGAAAGAAAGAAAAGCCAGTGTGTCACAACCTGCAATCCATTGGCACATGTTGCAAAGAAGTACAGTCTTACAGGGGGGGAGTGGGGGGGGGGGGGGGGGGGGCTCTTGCACCTGAATTTGCGATGGTAGGGTCAAGCCCAAGGGCAGCAGGAACCTCCATGGCTGCTCTGAAATTCTCAACACTAAGTGCCGTGTTGGAAATAGCAATCTAGCCATCATCAAATAAGTTAAACAGCTTTAGATGGGTGGAACCAGAGAATGACTAATGAAACAGCAGATCAATGCAATATGCCAATACCGGTTGTCGTTCGCTTTCATACGTGTTGAGAAGTGTGATTGGAGCAATTCCATTGACAACAGCAGCCAGCTTCCAAGCAAGATTTTGAGCATCCTGTATCCCAGTATTCATTCCTGTCCATATCACAAGAGCTGGTATGTTAAGGCAAACCATACTCACAAGCAGAAGAGTGCAATAACTTTTAAATAAGTTGTCAAATCAAGAACCAGCAAGTCGGCAGAACAGCCTTACCAAAACCACCAGCTGGAGGAAAACGATGAGCGGCATCACCAGCTAGAATGATTTGATTATTACAGGACAAGAACTTCTCAGCTACTTCCGCATGCATCACCCAAGGCTTAACATCAACTACAGCTATATCTTCAAGCTGATGGCCAACCAATTTTATAATCAATTGCTCACACATCTAGATCAAATGAAGACATGAATAACATCAATCAGAACTCAGAATATAGCATCCAACGAAGTTTGTCACATCAAATTATACCTCTACTTCTAATAAACCATAATATCATGTGAATTGACTGTATCAAATGACGGTTCCTTGCTTTCAAAGTTCAGTATCATCATACCGGAAAGACTTTCCAGGGGAAAAGAACAAATACCTTGGGTTTATAATCTTCAAGTTTCTGCTGTGGAGGGTAATATGGTACCTGAAGGCTCATTTAAAAAATTCATAAACCAATCAATGATGGACATCAAATACAGGATCAATTCAGAAAATAGATGATGGTATTATGGCTTCATGATACCTGCAGGACAAATTCCCCTAGCTGAAGGTCATGAGCAACAAGAACTCCAATTGCTTCTGTATTGAAAATAAAGAAGAGCATGCCTGGTCTATCCCTGAGTAAATATTGCCCTAGGTCTTGGCTTACAAAATGTACACTGACCAGCTTTTGCAAGTCTCTTTCGCCTTTCATCTCAATTCCAGCAAGCTTTCTCACTGTACTTCCTGCACCGTCTGTGCCAACAAGAATACCACACTGTATATCTCTCTCAACAGTCTGTCCCTCCTTTTTGTAAGAACAAGTGACATTAATACAATTATCAGTGACAGCAAAGGACAAACATTCATGGCCCATTAAAATCTCCCTCTCTTTAACATGTCTATCAATATTATCACCTTCATGAATTTTGAAGTTAAGGTTTCCAAGTTTTTTTAATAGTTGCTTGGTTAACTTGTATTGAGAAAAGTGAGCAACGGTGACTGGGCTGACAATTTGCTCAAAATCTGCACAAAAGAGTAAAGCAGTAAGGTGAATGATGCCTTAGGCCAATTAAAACATCTAGGCTGCCATGATAAACTAAAAACACACATATACAGTTGAATGTTTTAAAGCAGGACCAGATTTACGGATGAAGTATTCATTAAAGTATGCTCCCTTTCCTTTTTCAGAAATAGCTTCTCATACCTTGGGGTTGCATGTGATCCACTGAGCCAAGGACAGAACCATACAATGAAGTACAATATATGAACTTTCTCCACAAATCCACAGGAGGTTGAAATTCTTGTATCTCTTCAGCTAGACCATCTAACTTGCGAAAGACCTGAGAAGGAAAACTGATGAAAGAAGCATCGACCTCTCAGGAAACATATCTCTCTTTGTATTCTATTTTAAAACAACTGTAATCTTCAAAAACAATACCTACCTCCATGGACCGATTGTTGATGAAATGAGCCTGAGGGTGACTAGAAAAGGTTGAGCTCTTTTCTATGACAGCACATCTGACACCTGAGAAATGACACATGCGTAAACTCGTGAATAAAGCTAACATAAATGAAGGAGTTGCTCCAGTTCTCTTTCTACAAAGCAGAGAATATGAGCTAAGAGCTTTGTCAAGAGTAGTTCAACTTCTATGCTGCTTTCAGCAAGCGTTGTTCCAACAGTTAAGTTATTTTCGGGTCTCAGCCATACCAAATTTGGCTTATGTTCAGATTTTGCTTGTAGAATAGAAACACAAAAGATCCGATAAAGATCTCAAAGTTACAGTTATTTCCAAATTCAAAAGCTTATTTATTTTCAGGTCTATAATCCTGCCATACCAACTTTGGTCTAGCCTTCTCTTGCGATGTTATCCAAAAGGGCCTCACATACAACGATACTGCCCTGCCAGGATATGGAAAAATACATAACCAAATCCCAGCCAACTACACAACCAAGTTCCATCTCTCAATTCAGGGTTTAAAGGCCAGACAACAACCGCGGCAATAAAGAATAGAGAGCTATAGTTGAAAAAACCCAATGCCAGCATTTTGCTTAGATTTTCACTCAATAAAATCTCTGATAAAATGATTCAAAAGTGTATCACAAAGCACAACCTACTCATCACTCTTCTAAATGCGTTCGTACATTTCATCCACATCTTCACACTTCACATATCAAAGTGTTTACTAACCACAAATAAAGCGTCAAAGTGTATCCCTAGGCCTAAATACACATCCTTTTGACCGATTCAGCAAGTTCCACATCACTACCCCAAACCCCTTCAAACACCAGAAATGGGCATTCCAGGCATGTTAGACTTAGCCATTGTGATCATTCACTCCTAGTTCACAATATGGACATACAATAAAAACTAAATTCAACCAAAACCCGAGTCACAATCCGCATCTCTACTGAGAGAAAAGAACAGCTTAGGAGGAGCCAACTTAAAACTGCAAGTCTGCTTCACACTCTACAATGGCCAACATTCCTCAAAACCCAATAATGGGCACCTACCTATCCTAGTATCGAAATTCGATATACCTCGAAATTCAAGCTCTATATTGCATTTCATTCTCTCAGAAATCTTGCAGGTCCTCAACAACTAACAAATGTCCACTCCAATCATCAATTCACAATCCAATCAAACTTCCAATTTCATAAAAAAACATTAAAAAGGATCAAACTTTGATCCCCAATCTGCATTTCAATCCACCAACAGCCCCACATTTCATCAATATTTATCAAATGGGATTCAAATTCATTTTTACCTCAAACAACAACAACAACAACCAAGCCTTATTCCCAAAATGATTTAAGGTCGGCTAACATGAATCGTCATCCAGTAACCGTCTAGTGTACGCCATAAAATTCATATTTTCCTCAGTAAAAATAATCCCATTTTCACTAGAAATAAGCCAAATTTAACTGAAACCCCCCACAATTCAGACCATTATAACAATATACATTAAAAAAACAAATTAATCAATAATTAGAAAAGAGGGTTTTAGGAGGGTTTAACCTAATTTAGTGAGGAGTAAAGAGAGAACTAAACCAACAGGACCAGCACCCACAATCAAAACTGGCAAAACTGAGTCATCCTTCTTGAAGAAGTTACTCGGCAATGCTGAAAACCCCCTCCTCTGAACATAAAACACCTCAATTTCACTCCTTTTTCCATTAAATTTCGGTAAAACATGGTTGAAATTTCGATAAATGCAGCGGAAAAGCTTCATCTTTTGTTGGGTTTTGGCAGTGAACTATGAACCCGAAGAACAAATAAAGAGAACTGACGAACTGTACGTGTTTATCAAAGCGGACGTTTGTTTAATTTTTGGGGTCGGGGAAAGTGTTACGTTGAAGCTTTTCAGTAGACCTGGCAAATAGCTCTTTCGTGTCGGGTCTGAGTTAATTCGGGTCTCTTGAATTTCGAGTCACTCCTGAACTGGGTTCGGGTTAGGTTTGAATCAGTTTCGAGCCAAGTTGGAGATGGGTGGCTTCAGGTGTGTTTCGGATACGGGTTAAATTTGGTTGCGGGTCAAGTTTGTGTTGGGGGATTCGGGTCTATTTAAAACTAGTTTGCATGTTCGGTGTGTGCCACGCTTCTTATTTTTTATACTCGATTGATAAACATGTAGGTTTATTATTGTAAAGAAGCAAAAAAAAATCACCCCTATTTGATACGTACTACGTATTCGTATCGAGATTTATTCAATAACCATGGTTTAAACGGATTCTTTTTGTACAAATCATATGAAATAGAAATTGAAACTGAGTGATACACCTCGATAATTTATCAAAAACTGATTTGGCTCTAAGGTCCCGTTTGATAAGACTGCATCTTTCTGAACTGATCTGATCTGAATGACTCTGAACTGATCTGATTTGATCTGAATTTCTTGAAAATTTGAATGAATTTCAACGAATTAAGGCCCTGTTTGATAGGACTTATTCGCAGTAGTATTCAGATCAGTTCAGAATCATTCAGATCAGATCAGATCAGATTAGATCAGATCAGATCAGAATCATTCAGATCAGATCAGATCAGTTCAGAATCATTCAGATCAGATCAGATCAGATCAGATCAGATGAAATTTTTATCAATGTATTTGGCCCATAACTGATGCTAATTCGTTGAAATTCAATTAAAATTTCAACACATTCAGATCAGATCAGATCAGTTCAGAATCATTCAGATCAGATCAGTTCAGATCAGACCAGAATCATTCAGATCAGATCAGATCAGTTCAGAAAGATGCAGTCCTATCAAACGGGGCCTAATATCAGTTATGGACCAAATACATTGATATAAATTTGATCATTTCTACTCTGATCTGATTTGAATAACTCTTATCTGATCTGATCTATCTGAATGATTCTAAACTGATCTGAATACTACTACAAATAAGCCCTATCAAACAAGGCCTAACTGAGTTGAAAAATAACTCTATCGTGTAATCTCTACCTAACTCTGTTACTCCCCAAACTGTCCAAAATGCCCCTAATCCAACTACGGAGTTGGGGGATGGGCGATATTTAGTAACGCCCCTTCCCTTCCATTCAATCTCACTCCTTCGGAATTTTGATGATGAACCATTGCTAGAAACCGACGGGTGGTAGCAATGTGTGTATATGACGATGCAGGTCGGTCTCCCGGGTATAATTTTCCAACTGGAAAAACACGATTTTATTGTTCGACACATTACAACGAACCACAGCAAACGAAATTACAAATTTCAATTCAGAGATTTGACATAATCTATCATAGTATCATACATTCCAGAATTCAAATAGACATGTAAGCAATAGAAGTATATACATAGTAGATTAGATTAGTTTGACACAATATTGCTTCTTAAAATGTATGGTTTCTCAAGTAATGCAAACAATGCGCAGTAAGAGCAATTACGATATAGAAAGTGTGCAATTTATGATTATGATTATGGAACCACAGTTAACTTGTTACTTCTGATACATACACAGCCGACACAGGCATGCAGACTGCCTTCTCCGTTTCCTTCTTTTGCAATCAACAAAAGCTTGATCTTTAGTTCACAATTTGGGGCAAACTATAAGGGAGATTGTCACTCCATTAACGGAAAATCGTATACGAGAATTCAGCACAAAATCCATTGCCATTGCATTTATCATTTCTTATCTTAACAAACAAACGAAAACTACCTAAAAGATAGAGTCTTTCACAGTTTCACAAGCATGTAAACAAAGGACAAATTATTAGGACATTACTCTATACCTAAACTAACAACGTAAAGGGGTGGGGTCGTATGCATGCAACCTTTAGGCCCTGTGCGATTCAACTTATTTAACGGTATTTTCAAATCAGATCAGATTTATTCAAATCAAATCAAATCAGATCAGCTTTATTCAAATCAAATCAAATCAGATCAGAATTATCCAACTAACAATCAATGAATGTAGTCTATTTTTAGTTATTAATTCGTCTAGTTGCAGTTAATTTATCAGTTAATTCAGTTCAGATCAAATCAAATCAAATTTATTCAAATCAAATCAAATCAGATCAGTTCAAATCAAATCAAATCAAATCAGATCAGAAAATTGCAGTCCAATCGCACAGGGCCTTAGCCCCCCAACTAAAAGGGACTGTTTTCGGATGACCAATAATGAAAATTGCGTCACAAGCCATAACGTATTTCAAATTGGCACAAAATAGTCTCCACTATTGCGAATTATAAACACCACATTCTAGGTCATGCGAAATAACATCATTTCAATAAAACTTAAAAAATAAAAATATGATCACTCCAAAATACCACATGACAAACTCCATTGAAAAGCAGAAGCTTGAAGATTATAATACATAAATCATCTGATAAAACAACAACCTAATAATCTCGAATAATTGCTAATCAAACCCAGATTAGGCAGAATTATCAATAGAGCAGCAACAATAACAGAGAAAAACATAGTAATTAAAATTACCTGAGAATTATGAGAGTGAAAACCAAGGCTCCTCGAGACGCTGCGAAACTTTCATCTTCCGCCACCGTGCTCGTCGAATTTTTCACTATATCATAATACAGCGTGTGCAGCGTGTGCGGTTTTAATAGTGTCTCATATTTTGGGTCTTAATGAAGGGGTAGACCCATTAACTAGTACGAGTTTAATAACTAATTAAATAAACGAGGTCACGAGACGACGTGAGAATTGTCGACTGGTAGGTAGTCTAGTTTGAAAAAATCACGGACTCGTATGGACAGGGGCGGAGCTAGGATTTCACGTAAGGGGGTTCAATTTTTTTTTTACTACTATGGTAAAATCGATTTTTACAATTATTTTTCTTTTTGAGAAAAGATTTTTGCTGCGTTCGGGAAAGATGAATCGCTCCCGAAAATTTATCTATACACTACCTAGGCTTTTTATATAGCAGCATTTCATATACTAAAGTCAAAGATGAAGAAAAAGTTTAGGTATTTATGTTGTAATAAATCTTATTTTTCACAAAAAAATTGCTCTCCTAATAAAAATAAAAGTTACGCTGGTATATACATGATGACAACATTGCCTCATTGGCAAAATGGAGTGTTTTACATAAGCGATGTAGAGACCGGGGTTCGAATGTAAAAACTGAAAAAAAATGACGACGATGTGCATATTAGGGATCAAACTCGCGACCAACTCGGGTGAAGAATGACTACTTGCGCCAACCCTTTCTATGTTGCTAATTTTAGGGTTTTCTTTGATGAATTTGTATTAGAATTGTGATTTAGGGTTTAGTTTCATTATGTTGATTTTAGTATCTTGTTTAAGTAATTTAGGGCTTAGTTCTGTTGATTATAATTTTGAATTGCGTTGATTTGATTGGTATGGGGGAATTAATTTAATCATCAATTAGTCTCTACAATTATAGTATTAGCCTGGTTCATGTGGATTTTATTGCGTATGGTGGAATTGCGTTGATTTTCGACGTATGTGGATTTTTGGCTTTTAATGTTGATATTCTTGTCATATCAGGGTGAGTAAGACACCGCACCCGGTTTGAGATTTCTGTGCTTGAAAAGCCCGCAAACCGTTCTGATCCCCCCGTTTCAACTTCTGGATCTGGACACTCAGATAATGATAAACTGCATTGAAAAATAAAATATGTATTAATTTTTGCAATAAGTGAATGATTCATTTGATATAAAAGTAGCTCTCAACATGACACCTCAAAACCGCAAATAGAAAGAGGAAAATCTCTTCGAGTCGGAGGAAATATATTTGATCAATTTTTGCTCTTGATTTTAGTCATTTATATATTGCTAATTTTAGGTTTTTTTTTTTTATGAATACACCTCCGATTCAAACATATTTTCCTCTTTCTTTTTACAGTTTTAAGTTGTCATCTTTGAGACTACTTGTAGACTAAATGGAAGATCCATTTGTCGTAGAATTAAATGGAGTTTGTTGATTCGGCGTGTTATATCGTTGTCATTATGATGCTCAGGTATCAAGAGAAAGGACATGTTTAGTCACTATATACCCATAAAACTCGTAAAAGTTAATAATCTCGAATAATTGCTAATCAAGCCCATATTAAACTATCAATAAAAAAAATTTAATAAATAAAAAACAGAGAGAATGAGAAGGAAAAACATAATTAAATTTACCAGAGAATTATAAGAGTGAAAACGAAGCATCCAGCGAGTTGGATAACGATGTCGAGAAGTTGCAACACTTTCATCTTCCGCCGCCGTGCTCTTCCTCTTTGCCACCCTCATTTCCGCCGCCTTTCGTCGCCGTCGAATTTTTTACTTTAAACTTATGATTATAATACAGCGTGTGCGGTTTTAATAGTGTCTCATATTTTGGGGTAGCTCCAATAACTAGTACGGGAGTATAATAACTAACTAGTTTGCGTGCCCGTGCCGCGCACGGGCTCCCTATTTGTATCAATCACAGTTGTTTCACAAAAAAAAAATGTTGTTAGATAATTACATTGTACACATAAATGCAACATGTCGAACATTATTTAACGTTATGAAAAAAATATAATTTAGCTATGAATTTATAAGTATCAGCTATCACTTAAAGATTATTGGATATACCTTATAAAAATGTTGATTACTACCATCTCCATAAAAGTGTAGATGATGTTTTGATCGAGATAAGGGTTTGACTTATAAATATAAGAATAAAATATTCATAAAAATAAATAATGATATGTACATCGTGGGATTCGTATCGAAAAGTACTTTCACATATAATAAATTATGAAAAGTACAATTTCATGCGGATATGACATCACACGAACTCAATATAACCCAACGCTCTGATCTTACAATTTGCATTATTCTTTGATTGTTATCTTTGTTGAAATTACAAAGAAACTACACATACGTAATCATCTTACCAAGAGAAACATATTTCTCATAGTAATTTACATCATTATCTTTATATAATTTATTCACCGTCTTTAAAAAAAATAATAAAGTCATTGATTGTATACATATTTGTATTAATAAGTGTCATGTTCCCGATTCTAACTTTTAATCCAAGTTTTTGAAATATAACTCTTTTACCAATAAATTACCACACTGAATAGTAATAAGTAGTAAAGGCCTAAAGGGAGAACTTTATAACCAATTTTAAGAATAATAACTAACTTAAAGACTTATATTCTCTCTAATTTGGATGATAATGTTGCATGGAAATGTCACGTATTAGCCATCATTACAAAGTATTATTTAGTCTAATTGTTTGCATCAAAATGTGACATTATGCGAGAAATCAAAAAATTCGATGTGGTAGAACATGAGTCAACTCAATCCTATTCATGAACCCCTATTCATGAACTAATGATACATGACAGAATAATGTCAGCCTGAACTTGATTTCGATTTTAAGAGAATGAAACTTTTGAATAATAAGCCAGAGAGAGAGGGAGCAAATTGAATTGTATAAACAAATTCGAGATGAGAACTTCACTGTATGTGTAAAAATTAAACCAAAAAACATTGAACAAAATTTGAGATGATACGATCAAATAAATTTTAGTAACCATGCCCAATGAGGATGTAAAAAAAAAAACTTAATATGACCGAACCCGCTCTGATCATACCTATAAAATTAAAGGGAAAAATACAATCATATAAGAAAACAAAACATTTGAAAAATTAGAAACAATAGTAGTCCATAGAATCTAAAACAAAAAAGTAAAACTTTTATATCATATTCATTTATTAAATTATTTTCTTTACAAAATATTTACTCTTTGTATAGACATATTTTTTCACTATACTCTAACAGAGAGCAAAAAAATTACACTGCTTAAATTTCATTTATTTCTTTTATATGTGCTTGATTTTCTACATATAAGCATAGCTTAATGTAGTTCGAATGGTAATTTACAATAACATATAAGTTGTAAACGGAAAACTTTATTTAGTCACTTTTTATAATAATAACAATAAGTCACATTTTGTATGCATCAAAGGTGCCACAATTCGAGAAATTCAATAACTCGACGTGGTAGAATCTGACTCAACTAAACTCTATTCATGAACTATTACTACATAACACAAAATGTCCAACTCAAACCTGATTCTAATAATAATATGAAGAATGGTACTCAAGAAGCCACAAAATAAAAGAACAAATTGTATAGACAAATTCATGGACCAATGCTACATAACAAAATACATCATGGCCAATCCTATTCATGACCAATTATTAACTCTTTTTATAGACATTTTTCCTCAAGTGCTACACACATTATTTAATCCTGTCGAATATTTTTGAAATAAAACCCTTCGACTGTTGTACGAAGGAGTCAAATTGACAATATCAGTAAACGGAAATCTTTATGATAGCTTGTTAAACTAATAATAATTCACCTTAAGGCTTATCATTTTCTCTAATTCTCTAAAATTTGCACATTTTTTTTGGGACCACTTTTTTATTTATTTGTAAGACATGTATTGCAAATGAAAATAATGTGTCACAAATGTTATGATCATGATTAACAAATTGAAAGAGAACCATATACTTTGCATAGATTATAAATCATTTGTTTAGACTGTTTGAACAATTTAATAATTTATGCATTTAATAGTTTTTAAGACTTTCCTTTTTCTATTTAATTTAAAATTATATAAATATTTAACTAATTATAATTTTTAATTATTTATTAATTTTCCTTATTTTATATTCTTATTTTATATGTATTTCCATATCGTAATAATCAATAATATTTTTTAATCTCATCCAATAAGATTGTGCCAAGTGTCCATCAATGAAGGGCTGTACTCGGCTTTTATAATATATACTACTTTGAAACCCGTGCGTTGCACGGTGACATGAACAATATTTTATATTATATAGGCAATTTCTATTGCCCAAATCATTATAATTATTGTAGTTAAATAATTCTTTTTAAGATAATAACGATATAAAGTTATTGTTTATCTAGAACTACGGATTAATTCATTTTTCAAAGGGGTTATCACACTGTATACTTACATGACATTGATGTTCTAACTAATTAGTTAACTTTTTTATAAAACCATTTACTTCTATTACCTACTTTTACCAACCTTTATCGTTTTACGTGTTATGCCTCATAACAAAAGTATAAAAATGTCAATACTAAACAAAATTGAACACAAATTATGCAAGATATATACATTTATTTCACATCAACAAACCTAAATAACAAATTGACAGAGGTTGTGCTATAGTTATTAAGATAGAGGTGCTGAATAGAATAAGTTTTAGTTTCGAATTTGTTCCCTATAGTGTATACCGATTTCTAAGCTTATTACACTTGATGTTAGTAAGATTTTGTATGATTCAACTTATTGTTTTTAACATATTCGTATCACGAGAGTAAGAAGTTGTAACTATAATGAATCTAGTAAAAAAAATTGATTCCAAATGAATTTATATTAGTTCAAATCTAATAAGTATAGTGCAAGTTTAATAAATTTAAATAAATCCAAATAACTTTTTATCATAACTTACGAAAGCGAAGCAAAAAAAAATATTATCTTAGTGCCCGTTCGGTATCACTGCCGTTTTCAGTTTTTGGTTTTTTTCGTGTAAAAGATTTAGTTTAATAAGTTGCAAAATAACACCATTGATGTATATTTACATGACATTGATATTCTAGCTAATTCATTAACCTTTTTATAAAACCATTTACTTCCATTACCTACTTTTACCAATCTTTAACTGTTTGTTTCCATAATAGTCATATAGAAAATTAAAACTGACAACTGAAAACTGAAAACCATTTTTTCTGGTTATCAAAAATGGCACTTTGGTTTTCAAAAAAACAGAGAACAGAAAACAGAAAACGATACCAAACAGGCTCTTAATTGTATAATCTTTTCGGTCATCTTATATTTTATTTGTTGAATCAATGACTCAAATTAAAGATTATACATTAGTTATTTTAAATCGTATAGTTGCAATAATGCTTGCACGTTGTACATTACAAATACTCAAGATGAAAAACTGTGATTCGTACCAACGACTTTGCTTATGTGACCATGTTTCAAACTACCTAACAATAAAAAGTAATTCTAGGTTTGTGATAAATGGTTTTATGACTGTTGGAATATATATAAATGCACTTTGCAAATGTTTGATAATCAAGAATTTACTAATAGTTATTATCCAATTAAAGATATTATATCATCATTTTCAATATTGTGGCTCGAGGACCAGTCTAGACCTCCATAAAAATACCTATAATTTTTATCAGTAGATAGACTATATTTATAAATCGAATAATACATTTTCTAGGACTATGTATTAATTTTCAAAACTCAAAATTACATCAAGGTAGTTGACCAAATAATTTTCGTACGCCCACGAAAAAAGCTTTGTTTATACGCCCCCTTTACTTCCATTACTTACTTCAATAAAACCTTTATTGTCTATGTGTTTATTTCAAATGCATGGCGGACATATAAAGATGTCAAAACTAAACAAAACTGAACACAAATTATGCAATATATGTACAAATATTGCACAACACCAAGCCTAAATAACAAATTAACAGATGTTGTGTTATAGTGATTAAGATAGAGGTATCAATAGGTTTCAGGTTGAATTGGTTTCATCTATTGTATACCGATTTCTAAACTTATTACACCTGATGTTAATAAGACTTTGTATGATTCAACTTTTTTTTTTTTGACATATTCGTAGCTGTTGTTGCTACAAAATATATTATCTTATTTGTATGTTTCTTTTAGGTCATATTATATTTTGTTTTGTTGAATCACTAACTTAAATTAAAGATTATACATTAGTAATATTAAACTTATAATTGCAATAATGCTTGCATGTTGTGCATTATAAATTCTCAAGATGAAAAACTCTAAATCGTAACTTTGCCTATCTGGCCATGTTTCAAATTACCTAAAAGAGAACACATTTAAAGTCAGTAAACGATTAAATATACCCATAGTTATTACTATAGGGGAGTTCACATGAATAAGTTGAATTATTACTACCTATCCATAGTAGAAGTGACTTTAGTTATTAGTATTAGTATCTTTAATCATGTAAAGGTTATCATTATTGAAAAAAAATAAACATTTCATTCTTATATTTACCAAAATGTAAAAAATGTTAATTTTTCTCACATATTAAAATGTAAGTTTGACTAATTGAATATTATCTTACCATAACTCATAAAAGGAAACTGTCATATTGATTATTTTTTTCAAATCTACCATAAACTTACACATGGTATATTACATTTCCAAAACTAATACATGAATTTTGTACATGGTTACCTTAAACTCACATATGGAATAACAACAATTCCATAACATAAATTAATTTTTTATTCACCAGAAGCTCTAAGAAAATTCGAAGGGCTCTAGACCTCTTCAATGCCCACGAAAAAAGCTTCGTTTATAAATATATAAGATTAGATTAACTAAACGAGGTCACGAGACCCGTAAATATTTTGGTGTAGGAGACGACTTGAGAATTATCGACTGCTAGGTAGTCTAGTTTGAGAACTCGTGGTTTTATGGGGCGATATTTAGTAACAGACACGAACGGGCCATGTGAAGTGTTACCTGGTATATGACTAGGCAGCCCTTTATTTCGTAGTCGTTTCTAAGTTTACCTACTATTATTTGTCATGTTAGGGGAAGTTTAGTCACTATATACTCATAAAACTCGTAAAAGTTACTCCAATGTCATGTTAGGGGAAAATTTAGTCACTATATATACTCATAAAGCTCGTAAAATTTACTCCAATATCAATGAAGCAACGTTCATGATTCGAGGATATAAGGATTCGTGTGTGACATGTATATATATATATCATGAAACAGATAAATAGTTGAAAACAACAGGACAAGACTGCCAGTCCTTCGGTGAGAGGAATATGTGATTCTTCATCGGGAAATATACGATGTTTTCGTTAGCAAGATTATAACGAACCACAACAAACGTATCACAAACCTGACTATAAAACCGGAAATCTGCAATGACGACTAACCTAGCATTCTAGCAATCGGGGGGTGAAAGCAATGTATGTACATGAGGATAAAGGATGGTCCGGTTACTTATATTCAAACACTGGATGCTTCTGGTGGCTAGATTATAACGAGCAAGAGTAGGCGTTTCACATTGATCAACGTGATACCAGAAATCTTCATTCACAAACCTAACAGCACGTATATAAGTATGACCGAGAGACAGAGTTCTGAACCTTAAACTGTCCCTCCAGTTCAATGCTTTCCCATCATTCACAGGCATTCTAGTCCACTCACCCGATTTTACGTCTGTCAATGTCCAAAACACCCATTCAACATCATCCCACATTAAGCCAAGACATGTTCCCGCACTGAAAAAATCAACAAGCCCACCATCTCGCATACAGTCGACTGGCAGTGGTACCTGATAAACCGTTTCAGTATCAACATCCATGACAAAACCAAAGGAAACAAGATCACTAAACCAATGTAGATACCCTGCAATAAAGTGCGGCTTCCACAAAAGTGCTTCTTTCACTTTTGCATCCATGGTTATACCTTGACTTTGAAGGTCGATAATTCTCCACGCTTTATCAACACCAAGAGTGAATACTATCAAAGTTACTGCATCCTCGCAGGGTATACCACTAACATGCACCACTTTATAGTGACCAGAGGAGTTCAGACAGAAACCAGTAGTTTGAAGTCGAAAACCAGGACGACAACAAATAGAAGAACAACTATGTCTGATTGATGTGCGCAGCACCAAAAATGGTGGCAGAGTAACTTTTGCTTTTGTCACAAGATTCATCACATGAAATGTTTCCCGGGTTCTTAAATCACGAAGCAAGACATTTCCATTACAAGAACCATAACATCTGGCACGGAATGGGATTTCAATTTTTGTTACCTTTAGCCCTGCAGTGTCTGTCTCGATATAAAGAACCTGATGTAGCTTCTCAGAATCCTGAACAAGGAGACCAGCAGAAGATAACTTACTGTGCATTCTAATGAAACAAGAATCGCTAACTATGTTGCACCACTGCTTGCACACGTATCTCACTACCTTGTGCAGGACTTCAGCAGGAAGAAGAAGTAGGATGTTGAATATTATCTCTTTAGGAAGATATGGAACATGCCTTTCCTCTTTCCTCCTCTTGCAAGCAACAACAACTTCATCTTTAGCCTTTTCCTCAACTCTCGGGGCCTGAAAAAGGAGAAAAGCGAATGAAGCACCCAGCTGAAACTTTACAACTTCAAGCCTCAAAAGTACATACAACTTTCACTCCACCATCGAAAGAGACAGGAATGCTCCAAGAGCAACAGCGGTCACTCTCCATTCACAGCGTCTCAGATTAGTGCAAATGACAGATCAGAGGCCTGTTCATTTCAGCATAACAAGAAACAAACCAAGTCGTCTGCAAGATGCAACTCACGTCTCACGCCCATACCTAAATTAACTAGAAATTTTGGAGTTGAAAAATAACTACCATTGTTTCCAAAGTTATGATGCTAGGTTTGAAAATCCATGTTTTCTGGGGTTTTCTCAGGATATAGTTAGATTATAAAGAACAGAAAATTTTCAGCCAGACCTACCTCACGAACAGGGATTATAAATTGGCATTCAGACATAGTCTATGATACATTCCTAAATTCAAGCAAAATAAAATTAATATATGAGTAGTTAGTTTCATTGACGCGGTAATGTTCCCTCATACGAGTATGTATGGTTTGACAAGTCATGCACAGTAGAGGGAATACTGAAAATTCTGAAAGTATGAAAAAAGATAAGTGAAGAAGTAGCAGTTATCATTTATTCTTCATGGAGTGTTCCACCAAGTACTCGACTGAAAACGGGCAATATAATAATTTTAAAGGAACGTTGGAAATGACAAGCTGCTTCATATTTTTGAATGTGTCTTAGACAAACAAATAAGAAAATACTCGAGGCCTTACTACCAAGGCTAGCAATCCTTGGGTGAAAGCAATGTGTGTACATGAGGATGAAGGATGGTCAGCCTTATCACTCTATTGATCCGGACATAGTCGATCCTTTTGTTGGCTAGATTATAACGACCAAGAACAAACCTTTTACCAGTGCAACAGTAAAACCAGAAATCGTCGTTCACAAACATAGCTGGTTCTATGTCCTCGACCAAGCGATTGTCCAAGCTTTTATTAACCCTCCTAAAGAATGCTTCTCCATCGATCACAGGCATTCTAGTCCACTCACCAGATTTTACGTTTGTCAATGTCCAGAACCTCCATTCACATTCTTGCCATAGTAAGCCAAGACTTGTTCTCGTACTAAAAAAGTTCGCAAGCCCATCTAGGATTCGGTTAAATGGCATAGGAAGAGGAACCTGATAAACAGTTTCAGTATTAACGTCCATGACTAAACAAAAGGAAGCAATATGACTACCCCAGTGGAGAAACCCTGCAGTAATCCGTGGCTCCCACAAAAGTACTTCTATCACTTGATTATTCATGGGTATACCTTGAAGTTGAAGGTCAATAATTCTCCAAGCTTTATCAACACCAACAGTGAATACCATCAAAGTTATTTCAATCTGGCAGGGCATAAGACTAGCATGCACCACTTTATAATGACCAGAGGAGTCCAGACAGATACCAGTAGATGTATATCGTGTATCACGACGACAATAATGACAACAACCATTACCTCCGAATAATTTGCACAACCTCAACACTTGAGGCAGACTAACTTTTGCTTTTGTCACAAGATTCATCACATGAAATGTTTCCCGGCTTCTTAAATCACGAAGCAAGACATTCCCATTACAAGATCCCAAAAGTATGGCAGGGATTGGAATTTGAATTTCTGTTACCTTTAACCCTCCTGCAGTGTCAGTCTCAATATAAAGAACCTGATGTACCTTATCGGCATCCTGAACAAGGAGACCGGCAGAACATAACTTACTATGCATTCTACTGAAACGAGGGTCACTAACTATGTCGTACCACTGCTTGCACACGTATCTCACTACCTTGTGCAGGACTTCAGCAGAAACAAGAAGTAGGATGTTGAATATTACCTCTGTGGGAAGATAAGGAATATGCCTTGCTTCTTTCCTTTTCTTGCAATCAGCAATAACTTTTCCTTTAGCCTTGTCCTCTACTCCCGCCACCTAAGGTGAAAATGAAAGAAGATAAATGGCTCAATAACACTACACTGAACAAAAAGTAGCAAGTAACACTTTCACTGCACCATCAAAAGACCCCGGTTTGCTGCAACACCAAAAGCGGTCAAAACGACGACTCTTAAGAGCAAACCCTAGACAAAGAATATGCATGTCCTCCCCAAATGTACTCTAGAATCAGAATTACATATAAATTCAGCAACTCCTAGTAAATATATTGTTGTTCAAATACTAGAATAATCAGCCCGGTACATTGAATTGGACACAAAGTGGGACATAAGATACGCACTAGGAGAGAAATGAAAGTACAAGAAGAAAGTTGATAGACAGTCCAAATCAACCCACTTCATCTATTTTCATTGCAAAATAATCATACAAGAACTAATACTACACAAAATTCCATTGCCATAACCTACATTAATCATTTCTCACCCAACAAAGTGTACAAACCTAAAAAGGTATAGTCTTTTAGACTCTAAGGTGTCGTTTGGATATACTCGGGAAGTCGGAATTCCCATGAACTTGCAAATCCTAGGAATTTAGAAAGTATGGGAATTGGGGAAATTTGTTTGGATGAACACGGGAATTCAATTCCCATGGGAATTTCTACTTACCTAGCCCCCCCTAGGTAATTAAATTCCTACACTTTGGAGGAATTGGAAATGCCTAGGAATTTCCAATTCCTACACTTTAGGGTAACCAAACAACTCATGATAATTGAATTCCTAGGAAAATAAAATACCCATAGATTTTGAGGGTATCCAAACAACACCTAATTCGTTCGCATTTTCATCCATTTAAGTCCACATTACTACTAAACTACCCTTCCTTTTGTACATTGCCAAACTATGATGTCTGGTCGAGTACAATTGTAAATTGTCACACTGTTTCTACTCTATTACTCGTAGTACGCAATATGCATGCAACCTTACCCCACCCCCACCCCCCCAAAAAAAGAGGCTGTTTACGGATGACCCAAAATGAAAATTGCGCCCGCGACCATGACGTATATCAAATTGGCACAAAATAGTCTCGACGTTTACGAATTACAAGCACCAATAATTCTGGTGTATGCGAAATAACATCATTAACGTAATAAACAGTGATTACTTCAAAAACCCACATGAGAAACTCCATTAAAGCTTGAAAATTAATACACAAATCATGTAATTACAAGCGAATTATCAGATAATTGCAAAATTAAGCACAAAATATAAGAGAGATTGCATGAAACAGAGGAATGAAAAAAGATGAAGTAAAATAAAGTACCTGAGAATGAGGAGAGAGAGAGGAGCGAAGGCTCCAACGAGTGGGATAGCGGTGTCGAAAAGGCGCGACATTTTCATCGTCTTCTGATTTCGCCGCCGCATTCTTTGGCTTTCTCTGTACCATTTCCGCCGCCTTCTGCCGTCGCTTTTTCAGTATTTTTTTTGCGAAGAGTAAAAGTGAAGATGATGTGTTAAAACACTTTAATAGACTTGGGTAGAAATGGACCCACTATATCGAACATCCGACCCGAGTTACTTGACTTGAACGATTGAATTGGACCCGAGATTGGTAATTCTAGTTCAACATGAAAATTGGAAAATGACGAGAATTTAGTTTGACTCAATGCACTTTAGACTTGAACGTGACTTGATCCAATTGGATTATAGGACATTTAAGGGACTCGGTTGAACGGTAGATGACTGGGTTTGACTATATATCATTTTCAATCCGAGCCCAAGCAAAAGGTAACGGATATGAGCTAGACCTAAATTGACTTGACCGGAACATTTCTAAATAGACGATAATCTAGTTTTTACCCAAAGCCAAAGTGATCTCACCCGATGTGAAAATGACTTGAACTTAGTTTGACCGATAATAACCAAAACTCTTGACCAAACCTTTCGGACCCGTAAATGACTCAATTAACTCGAAATAAGTACTTAACACACAACAAGTCTCATATGAGACGGTCTCACGATAATTTATTGTGAGACGGATTTAGTTGTTTAAAAAGTGAACCGTTTAGCATTCATTGTGACCATTATATTGCTTTTAGTGATCATTTTAGTTTACAATTTATCGACATACGTTGTGATTTAAAAGGGTCACAAACTATAAAATTAGGCATAATTTATGAAATAATTCATTTACTCATTTTTATATGGGTCATTCTAATATTACATTATATTAAAACAATCACTAAAAGAAGTATAATGGTTACTAAAACTATTAATGAGATAACTATTTATATAAAGAATGATGGTCTCACAATAAGTTAATGTGAGACCGTCTCACACAAGACCTACTCCTTAACACAAAGTACAGAGTTACTACAACTCACACAAATCCAACCAAAGAACAACCACGATAAAAAAGTCAAAACATTAACAACACATAAAACCCGAGAACATACAACAACAAGAAGCATTTGTACTCGTCTATGGTCTCGAGTTCAAACCCCACACACACGGCCACACGTACAATCAATAGTAAATGCAAAATGTATAGCAGACAATGAGTCTATGACACTGAATGAATATATTGGCCCTAGATTCGGAAGTTAGTACTACTCCCATACCACCACTGTGTCGAATTTATAACCCACAAAACATCTCACGTGTTACCATGTCGTTTTCTGCCCATATTTATATGTAACGTAGTAATAGTACTGCAAAAAATCATATTCTACTTAATAATTATAGTATGATTTTTAACCGTTGGACCTCCTTCAGTTACATATTTCTACCCTCAATTTGTGCAACTACTACTGTTTTCTTACTGCTACAACATTCTTTTAATCTTGTGTTATACGGATCTGATGAGTGACCTCACATTTCCTCATTTTGTGAAATATTGACCATTTTTATTTTCACAGAAATCTATGTTCATACTTTAAATAGATCAAAACCCATAGTTGTTATTTCATGAATTTGTTGGTGGGTAACTTTCATTTTACTGTTTCATTAACATAGTAAAAATTTGTTTTGCAATCATTTGATTGAGTTTTATTTGCCTGATAAGTTGTTCTGACATTATTTTGACATACTCCATTTGGGTTGTCTCTTGCTTGTCTGTTACATGCAACTTGAAGATTCATCTTGTTTGATTGATTTAATGATTTTTCTTCACTAACTCTTATGTTGCTTTGATTTTCCAGTGATTTATAATATATGATCTTTTCTTTCCTCTTTATTTGAGGTAAGTAAGTGTGAGTTATAATCCAAAGTTTTTGACTTTGTTGGATTGTTAGTGAAGTTTCTTGTCATTTTCATTTTTGTGGTGCATGTGGAGAATAATGGTTTCAGAATAGTAGTACTTTTATTACAGTATTTTGGGGATTTATATGAGGTTTAGTGAATCAGTATTAGAAAAGTTTAGTGCTTGATACTTTGGGGATCTTGGTATATAAAACAGAAGTTGAGTATACAACAAGCTGAGTGTGCAAAGTGTGCAAGAAAGGTGGTTTGGGGATTTAGATGAGGTTTAGCTAATACTAGAAAAGTTTAGTGCTTGATAGTACACTTTGGGGATCTTGGTAAAAAAAAGTTGTGGAGTATACAACAAGCTGAGGTTGTAAGTGTGCAAGAAAGGTGTTTTGGTAGAAATATATACTACTATAAGGTGATTTTGTTGGAAAGTTGTGGAAAAGAGTGAAAATGAGATCTATAGAAGATAAGGAGATATCAAATGGTAGCATTACATTTGAGTTTCACAAAGGAAATGGGGGTAATAGAGCTGGTGCTCATTCTCGAACCGCCTTAGGAAAGCCAACACCTTCAAAATGGGATGATGCACAGAAGTGGCTTGTTGGGTTTTCTAGAGGAGGGGATAGGAATACTTCAAAGGCTAAGCCTAGGAACTCGAATGCTGATGATACGAGGTTGATTGCACCCGTTCCTCAGAGAGAAAATGATTACATTAGTGATGATGATGAAGTAGAAAAGGCAGAGAATGAGATTCCTGGGTCTTTGCAATTTGATGTTCAGACCAAGAATGTTGATTGTGAGGAGGGTTTTTGGAGGATTAATAACGGGGTAGAGAATCCGGGGTTGGCTGTTAGATCGATTTGTGTGAGGGATATGGGGACTGAGATGACTCCTATTGCTAGCCAAGAACCTTCTAGGACAGCAACTCCGATAAGGGCAACGACACCAGCTGCTCGCAGCCCTATTTCTTCTGGGGCTTCTACCCCTATGAGGTGCCAACATGGTGGGCAGAATACCGAGAGTTATCATACGGGTTTGCAGTCAGCGGAGAGCAGAAGTCATGCTTCTCCACTTGGGAGGCAGAGTGGTGCAAATAGAGTGTCTGTTGGTGAGGAAGAAGAGGCTAAAAATGGTGGCTTGGAACTGGCTAAGAAGCATAATCCTTTAGAAACTCGGGCTTTGGCTTGGGATGAAGCTGAGCGTGCCAAATATATGGCCAGGTGATTTGTTAATAACTCCACATTTGCATCAGTTGACTGTCATTACATAGGTGTTTCAGTCCTGAGATGCCGTGACTGATATGTTTGATTTATAGGTATAAACGAGAAGAAGTGAAGATACAAGCTTGGGAAAATCATGAGAAAAGAAAAGCCGAAATGGAGATGAAGAAATTAGAGGTATACTTACTCATTCACGCCCTGTAAATGTAATGCTGCTGTTTCCAATAGACAGATTCTGATATATTATGACTGTGTATTCATATTGTTGTTTGGGTCTCTCCATGATGCATATATATAACTTGGTAATTGTTGCGCGAGGCTTTATTGTCGACTTTGGTTGTGGATTTAGATGAGTTACTGAACTAGATGATCAAATCTGCTGTCTTAGGTTTGTCAGTTAGTGTTGGAAGGTGAATATGATGCCAATAGTGAGCTAATCGTCAGACATATATCTTCTTTCGCTTCCATTCCACTGTTTCCCATTGCTACAAGAAGGCCTGCTGAATATTCAGGAATTAATCTACTGGTCATAACAGAAAAGACAGCAACCAGTTTGTGCTAATCAGAAAATACATACTAGTATGACATATTAACATTTCTTTTCTGGCTCACCTCTCCCAAATGCTGCTGAAATTGAAATTTCTGTTGGATAAATGTTTCATGGAGCATAGCTCATGACTTTGGCGTCAGTGAGGAACGACTGGTAATGATTGTAATATGATTAATTGAGGCTGACTGTTTCTGATCGTCCATATGTTCATAGGTTCAAGCAGAGAGACTAAGAGCTAGAGCACAAGAGAAGTACACCAACAAACTGGCTTCTACACGAAGAATTGCAGAAGAGAAACGCGCAAATGCAGAGGCTAAATTAAGTGAGAAAGCTGTCAAGACATCAGAGAAAGCAGATTATATCAGAAGAACAGGTCACTTGCCCTCATCATTCTCCATCAAGCTGCCTTCTTTTTGCTGGCAGTAGCAAAACTAGCAATAATCTTACTTACTGATATAGCCGAATGTAACTAAATACCGTCTTTTTTAAGTTCTGTTTCGACATTTCTGTGTACCTTTAGTTTCTTTCATGCAGCCGCAGGCATGTCACACCATATAATGTAGACCTTATTTTGAAAGTAATGGAACCTGAATTTAGAGAGAATACTTTGATCAATTAGTAGCCTTTTACATCTAATTAGAACACATAAAACTAGAAAGCAGAACAAATCATCCGAAGGCTTCTCTTGGGGAAATCAGACTCTTCAAATGTGGTACACTTGAACATGCAAGAGCCCAATTTCCTTGACATTATATATTTTGAGTTTGTTCATGATTTTTGAACGTCGATTTCGGCTGAACAATCCTTTAGAGCGAAACAAGAAATCTTTCCTTAAATCCGTCTAACAAGAATTAGAATACTTTCCTAATCACTTCCGGAACAACTTGGAACTTCCATAGGACGTGCGTAGGCACATCATAATCGTTTTCATATTCCCATGATTTCATTATTATTTAAGGAAAATGAGTCTTAACAAGTAACCTGTGGACACATACATTAAAAAATGATGAGTGTATTAGGGGTAGTACTAACTAATTTGCATGCCCGTGCCATGTTCGAACTATATATTTATATTGTTTATACTTGTTTTATAAAAGAAATGTTGCCTTGTCATCATAATAATAAATTATCATAATGATTATTTTCTATAAATTAGCTAATACTATTCTACTCTATATATCTAACACTTTTTAGTCCTTCGCTCATTTGTTTGACCTAGTTTTTTAAAGTTTTTTTTGTTGCCAAAACTATAAAATTGGGTGTTAATTCTTTAAGAAAAATTGAAGTCTATGTATTAATTTACAAAAGTGCAGCTAGCTATTTGTTTTTAATTTGTTTCCATTTCTTTAAAATCAATGACTTGTAGATCTTTTCTATTTAGCGGAAATTAAAAATTGAATTGAAAAACAAATGAAGTAATTTTATTGTAAGTCGAACGAAACACTCGTTAGTTTCTCAATAACCAATTTTTTAAGAAACGTGTCATTATCTTATCTTTTTAGGATTTTAGAAAAGGTAACAAATATTTATGTTGATACATTATAGTTGACTCAACATGCTTAAATGGCACAAAACTGCCATTTGTCATTTGCATTAAACCATTTGGCATGTACAATAATAATATTAATGCCAATTTGTTCCGAGGATTTCTTCAGTTCGAAAACATACCTTGTGTGTTCCACGTTTGATCTTTAATACTTTTTGTTTGTTTTCAAATATAAAATTTGAGTTATAAATTATAAATTATTTAGATTACAACAACTTCTTTAAAGGTGCTCTATTTTTTTTCACTAATTTTTTGTTTTTTTAATTGCAGGTCCCACGCCATTGGTTGCTCGTTATCGGAGGTCTCGGAACCGCAATTCCGTGGGCTTTGATGTTCATATACTCAGATTATCTTGACACAGCTTCATGAGTTACTCAACCTCGCCGTCTTCACAAATCATTCATTGTTTATGAATATCCTTGTCCCCGATACTAAAAAGATGGATGTACTGTCCTTTCTGTCTATGGTCGCATTTGGGATTGGTTGTGTGTTTTTTCGGAGAGCTTTTAAGCCCAGTTTTCCATTTCCGGCCGTCGAAGTATCCGCGGGGATTTTCGCAGATCTTTACCACCGTATTATCCTCCTTTTGGAAAGAGGACCGGCTGCTAAAGCGGCTATGTACATCTTAGGTTGTGTGGCTCTTTGTGTTTTCCTTTACTTTTATCAGGTGATTACCGAACGCCCCCCAACCCCAATCCCGACTCAAGAATATGCCGTGCTTTAATAGAGGTTAAGAATATTAATACTCCGTATGTGTTTGTCGAGGAATCTTCATTACTACTATGGTACTATTTTTATTTAATGTTTGTCTTTAGTATTAAAAAGAGTGGAATTAGTAATTTCACGACGGTTTTAATTCTAGTGCATTTTGCTCTTTTGGACCCATTTCAGGCCATTTTCAAATATCGGTCCGGCTATGTAACGGTTTATTATGATTTTTTTCAATTTGATTATGGTAATTGTCTAATTTTGTTACCTTTTTTTTCAATTTGACAATATTAAGTGTCCTTTGCCGATACACTTAATATTGTCACCATTTTTTTTTCTTTTTTTTTCCGTGTTGTTTGAGCTATTTATCGAGTGGAATATTTCAATAGCGTTATTTTGAGAGTCTATGACATATATATAGGTTATTACTTGATACTTAAAAATAGTTACACTATACTCGTATAGTACTATAGATGATGATTTTTTTTTTCTAAAGTATTCGGTCATACTGCACCTATTAAAATTATATATTTGGCATACCACAACTAACATTATTTTTTTTTTTTTTTTTTTGTAAAATTACACCTCATAAAGTCTTTTATTTCGTTGGACTATATTTAATATCGAGGTCCAACCTTCATCCACTCATTTCCGCCCTAGCCACCACATTGTCGCCCCTCACCCACATGCCATGTGTTGGATCTCCTTTTCAACGACATACTAGACATAGTCGGATTTGTCGGGAAGAAAAAAAATGGAGATGAGGAAATGTGTGGGATATATATACGGAGAGAAAGGGGATAGAGATTTTAAGGGATGGATTAAATACATAGCATTTAAGCATGCGGCCGCATTTATATGATAATATCTATTACTCTATATATTGTAACTGGCACAAGCCACGCTGCCACGCCACGACATTGATTACAAACAACAGAAATAACCAAGAGTCGTTACAACTTCTAGAGGGAGTTTATGTTACAAACTTACAATAGCTAACTCTCAATATAAGTAAAGTTTTTGACATTCATTTGTTTTTACAGTAACTCTTAAGACGCACGCACTAAAAAGGTTCAAGCCACACTCTTAATTAGTGCCGACCTTGCTAACAAAAAAAACAAAAAACAAAAAAAAGTAATGGTGACAACCTCCACAATATGTTATCCCTTTCCTAATCCTAAAAACAACTCCATACGAATATTTTTCGAAACTCAACCACCGGGATCAACGCACAATAATAACAAAAACATCACTCCCTCCAGTTTAGATTAAACTTCCCATCCTCTTTTTTAGAGTTTCGACTTTGTATTCCCCATTCCCAAAACTATTACGTTTTTTTGTCGAGTAAATAACTAGAGAGACAAGATGAAAATGTTAGTGATAATTAGCTTTTAAATTTATTTGCTAAATGAATCATTAATAATTACTTATTACTTTTCCTTCTAAAGTACGCAAAAGGTAACGGGAAGTTTAATCTGGATTAGAGTGAATACATAACTTGCACAATTGCACCACCCCGTGACGTCTTATCATCGTGATTCCGATCCCATAAGCTAATAAGCTTAAATCTCGCATGTGCACAAAAAGGTTCGAGCCACCCTAACCCAACCCAGTCTTAATTTAGCGGTTGACGACTTCTCCGTAATAGTTACGTTATCCCCTTTTCCTTAACAATAACACAACACCAACAATCGCGATTTCTTTCTCTCTCTTCACTCCCACCGTCGCCGCCCTCTTTCTCTCTCCTCTCTCCCATCAAAATTCCAATGATTGCGAGGGATTAGGAAGTGCGATTATTCTTGATCCTCGTTTGATCAATTTCTAGGGTTTCTATTTCTGGAAACTATTTTTACCCCCCAAATTTCAAATTCTAGGGTTTCCGAACCCCCCAATTTTATCCAATAATTGAAACTCAGTTGGAGGAGATTTTAATTGAAGCTTCAGAGTATCGATTACCCTTTACGCCTCTTTTTTGAAGGTGCCCTTTTGCTCGTTTTCTTATATTTTGTTTTGATTAAGTTGAATTTGAATTGTCAGATCTGTTGTTATTGTTCCTTTGTGAATTTTTCGTTGAAAATTAGGGTTTTTAGTTTGTGTAATAATCAGTATAAGAATAAAAAAAGGAAAAGAACGGAACTTTTTGGTTTTTTGTTGAATTGTTGGGTGTGTGGGGGTTGAAAGTTGGGGATTTGGGGGAGTTTTAGCGTGAAATTGAAGTTTTGGGAGTTAGGGTTATGGCAGCAGGGAGGCATGGAGTGAACAATGATGCTGAGTTTAAGAATCGTAATGCCGATTATGAGATGTCGAGGCGGGAATCTAATTACCCGAAAGAGGAATTTGGTAGGTTTAGTAACGGTAGGCACGATAAGGACAAGGATCGTGATGTGAGGAGTAGTAATGGTGGTAGAGGTAGGTTAAGATCGAGGGATATTAAGGAAAGGGAGATTGGGAACGGGGGTGTTGGTGATGTTGGTGGTGGGTATCGCTCTTCGTCGAGTAAGAGTGATTCTGGTGGTAGCGGGGGTGCGGTGGGAGTTGGTGTAGGGGGAGGTCCTAGGAGGTGTGATTTTTCAGGGAGGATTGCGGACCGTGAGCCTGGTGAGCTTTCGAGTGAGAGTGGGTCTGATGGTGCTACTGGGTCGGATTTAAGGAGGAAAGATATGGAGGTGTCGGAGACAGTAGTTGTTAATGGGGTGCAGCCTCCTGCACCTGTCGTTAAGAAAAGGAAGTTTTCTCCTATAGTTTGGGATAGAGATGATAAGGGAGCAAAGGATACCAGCAGAAGTGTGGTTGCTTCGACTACCACTTCCTTGTCACAACCACTGGCTCGTAAATCGGACCAGCAGTCACCAAATGTTGTGCCATTGAAGGTAAAGGAAGTGTCACCTGTCAAAGTTGACAAATTTGAGGAGGAACCTGAGGCTCCACCTGTTGAAACCTCGATGGAAGATGACTATGTAGGCAATAATGATGTAGTTGAGTTCCCTCCCGATCAGCCTCTATCACTACCCCATGAAGGGCGGTGGGGTAGCCAAGACGAGGCTGTCCAGTTAAACGATGAGGACCATATTCCTACTAGGCACATATCAGCTTCAAGGTGGGCAGGTGACGCTTCCTCTCCTGCTGATGAAGGTGAGATTTCAGACAACGAAATCATTCGGAAGCGGAGTAGGCAAATGCCTTATTCTGAGCGCTGGGGTTCTAGGAGAAGCAAGAGGTCGTCTAGTCCTGAACGTGAAGAGGGTACTTATGTAACTAAGGGAAGATCATCTGGTTCTGATGGAAGCATGCTTAGTAGACCTTCCAGTGGAGATCGTGGTATTCAAAATGATCAGGATAGGGATGATCATATGGAGGTAGATGACGTTTCTGACGTAAGTCTTAGCCCCCGAGAAACGGATTCAGAAGATGAAGATGATTCTCTTAGAACACCTGAAGCTCCAGCTCCCCCTAAGCGAACGGTAAATATGCTTCAGGGTTGTAGGAGTGTGGACGAATTTGACAGACTGAACAAGATAGATGAAGGTACTTATGGTGTAGTGTACAGAGCTAAGGATAAGAAGACAGGAGAAATAGTAGCATTGAAAAAGGTAAAGATGGAGAAGGAAAGGGAGGGATTCCCGTTGACTTCTCTCAGGGAAATAAACATTCTTTTGTCGTTGCACCATCCATCTATTGTGGATGTCAAGGAGGTTGTAGTAGGAAGCAATCTTGACAGCATCTTTATGGTGATGGAGTACATGGAGCATGATCTTAAAGGTCTCATGGAGACCATGAGGCAGCCATATAGTCAGAGTGAAGTCAAATGCCTCATGCTTCAGTTGTTTGATGGTATTAAGTATCTTCATGATAATTGGGTGCTTCATCGTGACTTAAAGACGTCAAATTTGCTTCTGAACAATCAGGGTGAGCTGAAGATTTGCGACTTTGGGTTAGCTCGTCAGTATGGGAGTCCTTTGAAGCCATATACTCACTTGGTTGTCACTCTTTGGTACAGGTGAGGAACTGTGTTCCACTTCACTGCTATTATGTGATTTCTATTTTGCTTTCTTCTATGATTGAGTGGTGATTCATACTTACGTATTTTTTTTCTAAGCTAGCTGACTTTTTTTTTTTTTTTTTTTTTTTTTTTTTTTTTTTTTTAATTTCCATGTTGTTTTGTCTTGCTACTTTACATTTCAGATTGTCTGGCCTAGGTGAAGTGATGCTATTTGTAACTTTTTGCATGTTGTTAATGTGTGTCATTTGTTATTCAATTGCCATTTTTTGTGTCACTTGCCGTAGATGTGGGGGTGTGTTATCCTTTGAAACCTGCTGTTTTCATCTACAACATCAAAATTACCAGTTTTATTAGCTGTCAATCTGTCATCCAACATCTTATTTTTCCGATTGCTACCTAACAATTTATTCTGCCATTAGGTGTCTTCTGTTGAGGCTCTTCATTTGCATGATTTAAAAAGAAAAACAAATACTTGTGCTAGTGGATTCGTAACAGCTCTACATTAAGTTGTTGTCAACAATTCACAATCTCATTAGTTAAGATTTGTCTAGCTGTGTATATACTTGGATTAAGGGATCTGATTATGGCATCCTTGCTTCTTTTGCAGGGCACCAGAGCTGCTGATGGGGGCTAAAGAGTACTCAACAGCCATTGATATGTGGTCCCTCGGTTGCATTATGGCAGAGCTTTTATCCAAGGAACCACTTTTCAATGGAAAGACAGAATTTGATCAGCTTGACAAGGTACTTCAATGTGTAAGAAAGTATGTATTTCAGATATTTGGTCGGCTTGCAAATTTAGGACTTTCTCATGCTATATAACAGCTGTTGAGATTGGTTTTTTCCCTTCGTGCTGTTTTATGTTCTGAACTTCTGATGCTTACCGGCTTTTCTGTTTTTCTTATTAAAAAATAAGTGCAGATTTTTCGGATTCTTGGAACTCCAAATGAGACTATTTGGCCTGGAATGAAGAAGTTGCCCGGAGTGAAGGTCAATTTTGTCAAGCACCAGTAAGTCTTTCTTAACTGTTATAACTCGAGATTTATTTGTATTTGAATCAAAGTTTCTTATTCTCTGCACTCTTTTCCCAGGCTTCCAGGCTTTGGGTGATTCTGGTCTGGCTTTCTGGCCTCACTGGTACTGCTTTAGTTACGAAGGCACATACTTTTGTAATGATTAACTATTTCAATTCGTCTTTCAGGTACAATCAGTTACGCAAGAAATTTCCAGCCACATCGTTTACCGGATCTCCTGTCCTTTCTGATGCTGGATTTGACTTGTTGAACCGGCTTCTAACCTATGACCCTGAGAAGGTGGGCACTGTGTTGTTAAAAACCATCATTGTTTTCCAACTTAGGATGGTATTTAAACTTAATGATTGTTTTGTTATTGATTGCAGCGTATAACAGCTGATGCTGCTCTTAAGCACGAGTGGTTCCGTGAAGTTCCTCTTCCAAAGTCAAAGGAATTTATGCCCACCTTTCCTGCACAACATGCACAAGACAGGTGCTCTTTTTTGGCATTTGTTTCGTACATTGTCAATTTTACCTCTCACAAGTTTTGCAACTGAATTTGTATGTGTTATGCACGTTGCAGGCGCACGCGTAGAATGCTGAAGAGCCCAGACCCTTTGGAAGAGCAACGGAGGAAGGAGTTGCATCAAGCTGAACTAGGGACAGGGGGTTTGTTTGGCTAGTAGCCAAGTGTGAACACACCTTCATGTACTGTGCTGCATTTGCTTGCTGATAACCAATGCCTGAGGTGAGAGAGATGGATTCAACCCAACTTGCAAAAATCGATTGTGAGACAATCATTCGTGCTGTTTTTTAGCAGGCATGTATTGACGATGGAGTGGAGAAACGTGCTTTTTGCCTTTGCTAGTGCCAATCTGATCTGTTGCAGGCTAGATATGGTTCTCCAGCTTTGATGATCTCATAGGATGCATTTTAACCCTGCCTGCATTGCAAGGTCTGGCATGACGGCTTTTCTTTTTTTAGAGAGATCAGATTCACTTGAAACTTGTGTATGTAAAGTATCTCTATTTGACTCATTGTAAACAGTTTAGAATTGGTTTCGAATACCAAACTACTTATTATGGAATTGTCACAGTTTCATATTCCTCTTGTTTGATTTCTGAATTTGTGTTTGCAAGAGGCGGTCGGTGTAAAGCGGAGGGGACGTTCTTTGCTTTTCATTGATGGCATATTAGTGGAGGTAATATGTTTAACCTAGTATGTAAGGAGTTTAGTGGGGCCTGGGTGTGCTCTATTCATATTTTTCTGACATAGGAAATTTGTATGCAATTTTAAGTGGTATGGATCTTGTGGTGTACATTTTATGAGAAGGCCTTGCATCTGTATCCCAGAATTTTGCATACACTGGAATCATTTGTGCCTTGCGTAAATTACCCATCAGCAGATACCATGTACAAGTTTAGTAACAACCAAAGTATGTCTTAGGGGTCTATTATAGTCTAAATAGTATTTGCTTGAAAACTGGAGCTGCATGCCACTTGTTATCTAGTTGTGCCATTCCATCTGTAATTTGTGGTTTTTATAGTTGCTCTATTGCTATCTTTACACATGGGGAAGAAATGTTGCTCCTTGAGTTGGAGGTCTTGTTGCTTTGCAGTCGTGAATCTTTTACAGCAACATTATTTTTTGCCTTTTTGACAAGCTCAGAACAGTATTGGTTTAATGTGGTGGTTTTCATGTTTGTGATTTTGGTTACTTATTAGGTGCCCAAGTTTGAAGGCCTTTAGGTTTTATTTGTATTGCCTTTTTTTTTTCTCGGTCTCAGTTCTCTTGTTCATTATTGGTCTCACAAAGTATCAAGGTTCTGGATCTGTTCTCTTTATTTGTGTCCTGACAAGAGATCTTGTTATCCCCACAAGTGATGTTAATTGCACATGTCAGTGACCACAAAGTTTGTTTTTTAGGTCCAGGGGATTATTGTTGTTGCCATTACTGGTGTGAGTGTTATAATGTGTAGGAAATATCACTAAGTAGCCCCTGAACGTTTGTGACTTGTCTCTGGATATATCACTGCAGTACTAAAGCCAGATGATTGAGGAGGTAGAATCCCCCCAATTGTAATGTTATTCTGCAAAAGCGTGTTATTATCCGGGCACGGCAGGTATTCTCCTATACTGTTTTTGTTTGCGTTGGGGCAATTATCTGTTTTGATTATTGTTTCGAACTTGGATATTGGCTGTTGGACCAACTTAGCATTGACTTTGTGTGTGACAGTATTGTAATTTTTTATGTTGAAGAAAATTCTATAGATCGTGTCCCTGTGAAGCTTAAGAGCGTTGTTTGTTTGTGTGCATTAATATACTAGGGGAAACATGTTCATTCCTTAACTGTATTATGACTTAACTTTAAGCTGCATGCTGATTACTTGAAAGCCAAGTGCGCTATTTGCTTCCATTCATTGGGTTCCCTTTCCGTGGTTTCATGATTTTGTATCCTTGTCGCATAGACTTTTGAATTTTGGCCTGCTACTGATGTGTCTAGTTGAACTTGAAAGTAAACATAAACTGGTGCTGAAGTTCAAATTCTGCGCTCAATGTCATTGTTGTTTGGACCAGTAGAAGTTCTGACATAGTGAACTTCGTTTCTCTTCAACTTTAATTGATATTTTACGATTTATGTAATCTGTTTGTCTGATAACACTGCTTTGAGTTATAGCTTCTTCCTCTAGGGCTTTTTATCTCAGTGGTTCATTCTTCAAGATTATGGTTATTTGTTTTGATAATGTGTGTTTCTTGTGTTTTGTTTTTTGGCTATTTTACCAGTTTCTACTCTCATGTGTAACTTGCTTTTGCGATTTTTGGCTTTTTTTTTTTTTTTTTTTTTTTTTTTAAGTTTTACTGAAAGCCCCTTGCTCGAAAGCCTAAGCCTTCCCTAGAGTTGAAGGAAATATCCGTTTTGAATCTGATCGTAGTATGGACCTCAAAACTTTGTAAATCTTATATGGCTTTTAATGCTATCATGTGTGCATTTCATATGTATTATATTAGATGATATACCCTGTTCTAAGCTTTGAACATGATGGATATTATCGATGACTGATTTGATGAATTCCACCCTAGTCTCTATAAGAACCTTCATATGACACATACTTTGACCCTTGTGTCATCTCATGGATGCAGAGTTATATTCCTTCAACAAGTTTTGTACTCTCTTTTGTTTGAATGCCCGTCTTGGTGTAGATTGCAACTTTGTTGGAAATGTAGCATGTTTGGATGTCGGGTTCGAGTCTGAAATGGCCTCATTTTGCATTAATAAGTTAGTATATTTTTATTGCTCTGAAACAGGGTTAGTGCAGTTGGGGTGGGATTCTTCCCAAAGATGTGAATCAAGCATTTGGAATGACCTTGATACAACTATCCAGCTATCCTGCTAAGAGTAATGATCTGACCGGGGTGACAACAGAGAGTTGTTTATCAGATAGTCGAGCGGGTTGGATTAAGTCAGCTTGTGTTTTGTTACAAGTCAACTTGTGTTTTGGTATACCTATTGAGAGTCTACTGGTTGGCTTGTACAATTCACTGGGGTCGAATTTGGGCCGATCTTTTCCTGTACTGAGCTGAAATTTGGGAACTCTGATGTATTTTGGAGCAGCCTGATCGCTCAATGATAATTTCAAATAGTGAACTGTAAATACAGTGAATAAAATTATCTGGAAATGGGATACAGGTTCCGTTAATGAGAAATCAGAATCCGGTGTGCTCTCCTGTTCTTATAATCATAAGATAACAGATTTAGACTTGATTGCCGAACTTATTTGGTAACACTACCATACGCAGATCGAACATGACGATTTTGGTTCTAGTCGAACAACACTCATTTTTCCGGTGCATCATTTGACAATCATAAACGATAGTTACATTAGTCATTTTGTGCTCATGAACGGTTATATGGAGTATTACGTATTAGTATAGGGGCTCCACGAATTGCCACATTCCACTAGCACCGGGAAAAATAACCGATTGATCGGTTGATGGACGATAGTACTTCGCAGACTCGCGTCAGTACCTTTTAAGTTAGCTCTCAAGTTCTAACTGTCCCGTAACAGCAAGAGAAATTGCATCAGAGTAGCAGCTGTACATGACAAACGAAAATTGACAGTCACCAGTAATTTGGTGACTCACATTGAGTTTATTAGAAATTACACCAAAAAGAAGCAAGAGATTGATGGTCCTGGCACGACAGGCTTAATCAGACCAACTCACAGGAGCTGCTGTCCTAACTGGCATGCTCGCGATTGTAGCCTGATACCTGGTGCCGCGTTTGAGTACTAACAGAAACTGGACCTCACGTATGTGGGTTATAACAATAAGTTTACTGATGCTGAGATGACTATTTACAAAATGAGTACTCACAATGTACAGAACGAAAAAACTGCATCCAGTGGTAATCTGTATTCACAATAGGGCGAGGTTCTACCTTGCAGAGCATACTCCCTCAGACGCCAACATTCCAGCATTCGCAAAGAAGTGTTTGGGTAGGGATGACAAAAAATGAGAATTTGACAAGACATGTTTAAGAATGGTGGTTTATGTGTACTAGTAGACTATTTAGTTTTTGCAGGCTGTAAATATGTGGTAACTTCTCAAAATGATGCGGAAAAAGAATTGTTATAGCATCAAAGCAAGATATTGTCGTTATGAAGGGGTGGATGAGAAAATAATTGTCTGACCAAGCACGAAAAGGACCAGAGAGAGCTCGAGGAAAAAGATTGTGTTCAAAAGGGAACGATCCACTACCCATCCATATAACGTGATTCCGCCAGGGTTGGTCTGCAAATACATCACTGTAGATGCTAGTCAGTAATGATGAGGACCAACAGAGCAACAACAACAAGAAAGAAAGACAGAGAAATATAGACACCACAAAGCGTGCAAACATGTTCAGGAAACATTGGTGCCAAAATGGAGAGGACATTGGACATATACTCTATAAGGGACGTTGAGAAATTAAGATTTAATATGGGTGCTTTGAAATGCACTGTGTTGCGTATAAACAGCAATTTCGAAGATTAAAGCAAAGATTTTTTTTTTTTTTTTTAACTTTTATGAAACATCAATTAAAATTTCGTGCATGTGATCTTTTATGAGAGACTAGACTGGTTTGTGAAACACATGTATTGATGTATCCATTTGACAGCCAGAATCTTATATGCAAAATGTTTCTTCTTCCTAAGCACATGAAAGTTTAAGAAATTCCCAGCTTATTCCTTTTTCTTTTTCTTCTTCTTTATTTATCATTTATTTATTTATAAAACAACTCCTCAGCTTTGCAAATACCTAGTTGATTAACCCGTCTGTCCTCAAATAGGAACTGTCAACCATCTTATTCTAATCCTCTATATATTTGGTAGGTACAAAACATCAATATTCACAATCCTACAGATGTTTCCACATCTAGTGCAATGAGAACGGCAAAGTGAATACATATTGCAATCCTAAATTAACCTCCTGAATCTCGCGAAATCAGTTTGATTTTCAACCTGTTAAAGGTCTGGCAGTGTGTATGTAAAATTTAAGAGTGGCGTATGATGATAAAAACATGTTTCAGGCAGTTTACTGTTTAAAGTATGCATAAGATATATACAAATTGGAGTATTGGACAGCAAATAAATAGACATGAAACAGCATAAAACGATAAAGACGTAACAAACTTACCAAAGGATTGCCTCTTGTTGTAAGAGGATACTGATGCAAAATGTGAATGGTTACGTACAGTAATACCATCTAGTGTCTCCAAATCACTATCGGAGCAATTTGAAGATAATGAGCCCATTGAAATTGAACGTCTAGTGGCCTCGAAAGACTTG
This sequence comes from Spergularia bocconei, assembly GCA_963457585.1. NCBI lineage: Eukaryota > Viridiplantae > Streptophyta > Magnoliopsida > Caryophyllales > Caryophyllaceae > Spergularia > Spergularia bocconei. Next base: position 1,382,129 of record OY734943.1, read on the forward strand.
CAGGTTACCAAAGCGTGCCATTTGCTTGCAATAGCACCAATGCCCTGGGCTCTGTGTGATATTTTTGTACCAGCATGCAAGCAAAGAAGTGTCTCAACAACTTGAACTAATGATGTTACCTGAAACGGCACAACATTACAGGTCAAGCCCTCATGGGGTATGAATGAAAGGGGATGGAAAAAAAGGAGTTAATGGCGATTTCGAACTGGATTGGGAAACAGAAAAAGCGAAATAATAATGTTCAAGTCAAGCGCTAAACCTCTATTAGTCCTTTGAAAAGATCTTCCCACTTTTCACCAGAACCCTCCCCCCTCCTCCTCCAGAAATATACACCTACACTTTAACGAATATGTGCCAAAGCCAGTATCTAGAGAAAAATACTCATCTCCAAGCCTTAGCCTCAGGGACTAGATCGTAGGCTTTGGTAAGTAAGTTATGATATCATGCTTTCAGGAAAAAAAGGATACCATTATGTCAACAGTAACTATTGTCTATTAATAAATGAAATTCTGCTTGATCCTTCCAAACTGCATGAAACATTACTCCTGTTCCACAACTCTCTATTAGCATGATAATGATCATTCATCTTTTTTTTTTTTTCTTTTTTTTTTTTTTTTTTTTAAAAAAAAAAACGGGTAGTTCATCATATAGATTACTATACCATTGATCAAATCTTAAGTTATCAGAACACTAAATAGAAAAAAATGGAAAAATGAATCGGTACATGAAGAGACAAGTCGAAAGGGGGTACTCCTGCCAAAATGCCACAGCAAAACGAAACACACTAAGCTCCTAACCAAAAAACTATTGAAGATACACCTTAATGGTAAGGAGAAGCCTTGCAAAAGGATGGGGGGGGGGGGGTACAAGGGGACATGCTCCCTCTTTCCAAGAACGTGTTCTCATACTCGAAGATATATAAGCACAAGGTATCCTTGAAAGCAAAAACTTACTGACTTACCGCAAAATTTCCACCATTTAAGTAAGTAACTTTTCCATTGACACCTGTGATCTGCACGAGCGTCATAAAAAGGCTTGCTGTGACGAGAAGGAAGACCAAGAGAAGATATTTCCGGAATCTGTGGCTGATTTTGGAAAGATAATCCCTTAAACGAATGTGCTCTTCCATCAACGTCAGGATACTCGATTCTCTCTCCAAGAGGTTCTTATAATCTTCAAAATGAATAATTTGTAAACTGCAGGCTAAATGGAAGAGAATGCAGGCTGCTAGAGTAATTGCGCTTACGTATGCCCAAGATATAACTAAGGCTGAAACAACGAGCACAACCTGCCACCATGATTGGTTTGGCACTTGTAGCATGCGTGTGAACTCATGAGCAAACTTCAGGATGCAGCATGGAAGGAGTGACATTAACAGTAAGCGATAAGAATCCTAAAGAAATAACCACAAAACCTCATGTAAGTAGAATGTTAACGATATATTTCACAAGCTAGGGGGTTCACAAAAGATGACTGTAAATAGTAGAAGCTATTAGCATAAGTATAGCACATCTCATGATTTGGCAGTAGGAAATGCAATCAATTATTCAAGGAAAATACTTCAAAGCAATGCTATGAAGTATGAACTCATAGCTCCCACAACGATAACAGCAGAATTTCAAACTAAGGGAGATCATAAGGTAAGAAGTAAGAACAGTTGACAGAGAAGATGGCAAGCAAATTCGTACGAATCCTTGACAGGAACTACTGATAGGCATACTACTTCCACCACAACTAGTCTCCGAGTGTTACTAAACCATGGTTCAGACTTCAGAGGATATTGTTATTCCTCAAAACATAAACATATTCGCTTACTATGTACGCATTTAGTAACTTAAACTTAAACTGCATTTAACTAGGCAAATTCATGACACTATCCTCAAAGTCTAGTCTTACGCCACCATGAACTACTTCTCCAGAATTATCCACCAAAGGCTTATGGCTGAAACACGTTCTACTGATAAAACACCCTCTCTTGCTCATCAATGTATAACACAAGACAATAGCAAGCTTAGGTAATGTTGGTAACATCACTATCAACCTAGATTGTTCTCTCCCTCAAAAAAAAAAAAAAAAAAAAAAAAAAAAAAAAAAACTGTATTGTCCTCCCTAAAATCTCAGTATGAGTTCACTGACTCTTTGTTTCCCCACATCTTAAAGGAAACAGTTGTTCAGTGATGCTCCCTCACACATAAGAATGGCCACAACAACAATATGCGAAAATTTTCAAGGGCATATATTCTCACCGCATTCATTAAAACACCAAATTGTCTACAAGATAAACCAAGAGTCGTACCACCAACATAAATGCCATAGCTAAGTTGTACACCCCATAAACCAAATACACGCATTCGGTAAAAATTCGCAACAAAATCAATCAATCAATACCAGCATTTCAAACCACAAACTAACTTCGACAACAAGAACAACAACAACAACAACAACAACAACAACAACAACAACAAGGGCTTAGTCTCAAAAGGATTCGTGATCGGCTAACATGAATCGTCATACAAAACAACCACTATATAATATGAATATAACCAAGTAACGAACCATAACAAAAACATATGATTAGTAATCATGTACCTTAATCTTTCGAATATACTGGTCCATAAACCTAGAGGTATGCCCCCTATAGCGATCAACAAACAAGAACTTTCTGATCCCTTTTTTCTTAAGATTAAAGGACAAACAAATCAAAGAGACAGCACCAAGAAGAACTTGTGTAATAAGTATCTCATACTCAAAGTCCCTAACTTGGTAATCTCTACACCCTGAACAGTGTGTGAACTCTAGTATAAACACAGGTGTTATCACACACACCACCAAAAACACACCCCAAGACAACATAAACCTCAACAATGTTGTCTGATCAAAACACAGAAATCTCAGACAAAATACCAATCTTTGTAGGGTTTTGTCTAACTTTGTGTCATCATATTCCCCATCAACAACAATTGACACAACAACATCACCAACATTCTCCTGATTTTGTTGTTGATTATTTTGATTATGTTGATTTTGTTGATGATGTTGATGAAGAATAGGATGGTGGGTCCCATTTGTTTGATGAAGAAGTGGGGTTTGGACACTTGTGTTTGAAGTTTTTGTGTTGTTTTCCTCCATTTTTAGTGAGGAAGAAATATTTGGCAAATTAAATTTGTGGGGTTTCAAGATTTTGCAACAAAGATTGGAACTTTTACCAAATTGGGTATGATTTAATCACTAATTTCATACCAAAATTTGAGAGAATTGTCACCAAATAAAGAGTGATGATTAACAAATTGATTACAAATATAATCTTTGGCAAAATAATTTGTGGGGTTTTGAGATTTTGCACAAAAGATTGAAACTTTACCAAATTGAGTATGATTTAATCCCCAATTTCATACCAAATTTGGGGGAATTGGGTATATTGTAATCACTTGATTAGAACCAAATTTGGAGGGAAAAAGATTGAAAATTTATGATTAAATCTCTTACTTCTTACAAATTTGGGGGGGAATTTGCCTGCAAATGAGCCCAAATTTTGGATGATCAAAGAAACAGACATAAATACTGACCCAACAAAAAAAATAAGTTAAATTAAAAAGACCTTTTCTTGATTAGCTTGCTGACTATGAACTATGAATGAGTTGTTGATAGCAGCAGATCATCTGAAAAAAAAAATTCAAAAACAAATGGCAGAAATTATGGATATTTTGATATAAAATTGTTTGATCATCTGAGAAAGAGTATTCAATACACTAAATAGTTCGACGTAATCAAAGTTAAGGTGCGTTTTGAAACTTGTAACGTTGATTGGTTGGTAAAGTAAGGATTTGTGCAATAGTTTTGCCAAATGTCTGATGATTAGTGATGATTGATGAACGAACATTTACAAGCTTTATGAAATGACGCATCAAATCGAGATAGTCTTGTTTCGTTCTTAAAATCAAGTATAAGTACCTGTTTTTGAAGAAATTAGATAACGTCAATTGTATTATGTAAACGTTCTTTTAAATTTGGCCGTGGTTTCAAGGGTCACGAAGTCGTGAACCAAAAATATGATTTCTTATTACTATAAAATGAAGACAAAAATGTATAATATCCATGAAAGCTGTACAAGTAATAATGTAATATTGAATTAGTCTTTATAGTCGAGGTTGAAAATATAGTGTTTGTTTTATATGGATCTCAATCTGAGTTTGCTCTTCTGAGTGTTGAAGAATCAGATTTGCTGGTGACGTAATTTGTATTGTTGTCTATATTATTGGTCTTAATGGAGCTAACTTGCATTCTTAGTCTTGCCCTTCTCGGCTTTTTGTAGTGTGGTGTGTAGCACAAGTCACATGATATAGTCATAACTCATATACCGATGGTCTACTCGTGTGTAGATAGAGCTACTAATCATGTACTACGTATGAAACTATCATATTTTATACCACATGTCATCATAAGATTAAATCTGAACATAAAATAAAGTTTAAACTAAGTTATACCATAAAAATTGAGTTTTGTACTTTAACGGATCGTGGAATGGAGGGGGTGATTTGGAATTGCATTGCAATTATGAATTGAGCCCTATAAAGATAAACACACTAAAGTGATAACTACACTGGATCGATACGTTTGGAATACACTCTAACAACTTGTTTGGAATGGAGGAATTCGATGGAAAGGAATTTGTAGTATTTTTTCTTGTTGCTTCGGGGGAACGAATTTGAGAATTCAAACCCGTCACAAGTTGAATTTCTAACCACTCGACCCGACTCAAGTTCACATCAAAATGAAATTTTGCAAGTCCAATGGGCCACCAAAATGAAGCAAATGGGCCAACAAATGCGTTACTAATAAACTTTCGAGTCCATCACACCCAAACCTCCATTTTACCATTTCTATTATAACCCGATATTCCCGGATCCGTTACGGATCCAACCATTTAATAATAAAATATTCATATCCACTCCACCGCCACTCTCATATTTTCAAATTCAAACCATTCAAAATTAAAAAAAAAAAAAAAAAAAAAAAAGAGTCAAATACTTTTTACTATAATCCGCTCTTCTCCTCTATCTATAACGGTCGAATTTCTCAAACCTCATCATCTTCATCTTCCTTCTTCTTCACTCTTCCTCTCCATTACTTTCTCTCTCCTCAACATCTCTCGACATTTTCTTCATTCTTTCTCACTAAAAGGTTCGTTTCTTCATTCTTCGTCAATTTAATTTCATTTTTACGAATTCTTAATGCTTAATTTATCTTAATTTTCTACTGATAAGTTTTTCAATTTATTATGATAAGTTTTTACTTGATTTTGTTTGTAATTAGGAGATTAAATGAAATGTAATTTGATTTGAATTTGTTCGTGTTAGTTTGAAATTCTTGTGTTTCTTCAAGTTTACGCACAAATTCATGTTGATTTGATATACTGTTCTGATATCTGGTAGTATCATGCTTAATTTTTTGGAAATTTCCCGAATTAGGGTTTGAAATTTGAATTTTTTGCCCCCAAATTTATTCTGTTAGGTTAATGTTGTTACTAGATTAGGTTTAATTTTAGGCGAACTCGAAAGAAGAAGTTATTACCGGATTTGGAAATAAAATTTAGGACAAATTTGGAAACAAGATTGTAATTTATGATGTTTTAAGTTTGATTTGATGATTATGTGTGTTCATTGATGTTGAGATACCAAATGTGTGTTATTGTGGATATCAGTTGCTAGATTAGTGGTTAGTGGGTACGAGTACGCGTAGTCGAGCACGAGGGAGAATCTAATTTCGGGTTATTGTGGATATCAGTTGCCATAGATTCGGGTTTTACGAATTAAAATCCGAAGAAATTTGTGTTTTAATAGAAGTTTGTACTGTATTTCACCATCGGGTTTTTGATGTTTGTCTTTCGGATGAATGTTGATTCAGGTTAGGAATCTGTGGGTTTTCGGAACATGGGGAGCGTACCAAATGATCTGCTTTTACAAGCAGAAACGACGTGTGGGTCGCTTTTATATGAACTTCAGGTATATATGATGAGCTCTTTAGTACTGCAGGAGTAAATTATTTGGGGGGTGTTTGTCAGGTGATTGATGTTGTTTGTTGTGTTTATGGTTGATGTGTGTAGAAAATATGGGATGAGGTAGGCGAGACTGAGACATCGAGGGATAAGATGTTACTTGAGCTTGAGCAGGAATGTCTTGAAGTTTATAGGAGAAAAGTTGATCAGGCAAACCGGTCTAGGGCTCAGCTACGACAGGCTATTGCTGATTCTGAGGCTGAACTTGCAGCCATTTGCTCCGCTATGGGAGAGCTGCCGGTACATATTAGGCAGGTAGGTTATTTGTTCTAATATCAGGCTTCATTGTTGTTGCAGATGTATGTTTGTTTGGATATCTTGATCGAGTTACTAATTACTCATGAATATGTTGAGTGCCTTCGTAGTTTTTGGCAGGTTGTCGGGTTTTCAGGACTGATTCGAGTAAAAATTGTATTTAGTTGTATATAATTTCGAACTTTTGTCTGTGATTAACCATTATAGCTTAAGAACTTGATCAAGAGATAAATCTTTTCTTTGGACACTGTGAATTAATTTGGAAGAACTTTTGTCTGTGTTTTTATACTTGCAATAATCAATTTGGAATGACTAACACAACTGAGCTAAACATTGCAGACTGAACAAAATGGTGGAAGTTTGATGGAAGAGCTCAATACCATTCTTCCAGAGCTAGACGAGATGAGGAAACGGAAAATTGAAAGGAAAAATCAATTTGTTGATGTTATCAGACAAATTCAGAAGGTATCCACAGAAATTTTCGGATCAGCGGGGTATGATAGCACACAGGCAGTTGTGGATGAAAATGACCTGTCTTTGAGAAGGTTTGAAGAACTGCAAAAACAGCTTCAGTCCCTGCAAAAGGAAAAGGTAGCTAGGGTTTTCTTGAATTTAAGAAATTTGGTTGTCCAGTTGTCTTTGTTTCTTTTACCATGGTGAGTTGGAACTGACTGCTTAATAATTTTAATCAATCTTTCGATTGCAGAGTGATCGGTTGAAGCAGGTAATGGACCACCTAAGTGTTTTGGGCTCGTTGTGCACCGTCCTTGGGTTGGATTTCAAAGAAACTGTGAGAGACCTTCATCCTAGCTTGGCTGATGGTGGTGACACATTAAGTATAAGTAGTGAGACGCTTCAGCTATTGGAGTCCGCCATAAAACGTCTGCAAGAGCTTAAACTTCAGAGAATGCAAAGGGTATAGTACAGATGACGTTTCTCTAGTAGTAGTTTCTTGTTAGCTATTTTACAAATTCACTTACTTAAGCTTCTGTGTGTTATAATCCAATCAAATTTCCGCAGCTCCAAGATCTCGCAGCAATGTTGGTGGAGCTCTGGAATCTCATGGATACACCAGTTGAGGAGCAACAAGCATTTCAAAACGTCACATGCAAAATTGCTGCATCAGAAGACGAGATCACTGACCCTGACATGCTCTCTGCAGACTTCATCAAACACGTGAGTTTAGCCGCTTTGTCTACTGATTTTAGAATGCAATGTAATAAGAAATCTTTAGTACTAATGTAATTACGTCTTGTGCAGGTTGAGGCAGAAGTCTTCAGGCTGGAAGAGTTGAAATCTAGCAAGATGAAGGAACTCGTCTTGAAGAAGAGGACCGAGCTAGAAGAACTTTGTCGTAAGACACATTTGCTTCCTGAAGGAGATGGTGAAATGGAAAGTCTTCTTGCAGCAATTGAAACCGGTATCTTGCTCATGCCTTTACTTATCTGTTGGTGTGTGATTACGTTGTCTCTTTCGTTTTTCAGAATGCTAAAATTTTCAATTACAGGAGCTCTGGACCCTGGTTCTGTCCTAGAGCAAATTGAAATGGAAGTTGCCAAGGTTAAAGAGGAAGCATTTAGCCGGAAAGAAATACTAGAAAGAGTTGAAAAGTGGTTGTCTGCACGAGAGGAGGAAGAGTGGCTAGAAGAATATAATATGGTAGTTCTCTCTTGGTTTTAACTTCCTTCATAGGAGTACATATTAGTATATTACATCACTGTGCTGACAATCATGCTGCTGCTACTGTAGGATGATAACAGATACAATGCAGGCAGAGGTGCTCATCTTATCCTCAAACGTGCAGAAAAAGCTCGAACATTAGTAACCAAGCTACCTGGTAAACACCCCAAACTTTTTTTTTGTTCTAGTTCTTGTGTTGTCTGAGCAATAGCAGCATATCTCACAGACAAATCAAATGAATTACGCTGAATCTGTTAGCTGGACATTCTTACCTTCTGAGTTAGCTACTTTGACAAAGCATTGTATCTGTTTGGCAAAAGCCTGCAAGTTATTACCAATGTCACTGCAGGGGTTAACATTAAATTCAATGCTGTGTAGGGATGGTGGAGGCACTAGCTGCAAAAGCTCTTGGCTGGGAGAATGAAAGAGGGGTGGTGTTCATGTATGATGGGGTAAGTATACGTGTATCTCTCACACCAGGATTTAGTTTTACCTTATCGTCAGCTGACTGAAATACTGTCTGAATGTATTGATCAGATTCGTCTACTTTCTATGCTTGAGGAGTACATGATTGTACGGGAAGAGAGGGAGCAGGAAAAGAAAAGGCAGCGGGTATGAACAGCGTTTCTTATGGCTTTTCATCATTTTAATTTCGGAGTAATTATCAAAGTTGTTTAACCAGACATGTAATCATGATGTGTAATCTTGGATTTCAGGAACAAAAGAAGCTTCAAGGGCAATTAATGACAGAGCAAGAAGCGATTTTTGGTTCAAAGCCGAGCCCATTAAAGAGTGGCAAGAAAGCTTCTAGAATGTCTATGGGAGGAGGAAACAACAGAAGACTGTCTGTAGGTGGGAATATGATTCAAACTCCGAGGCCAGTTTCATCTCAGTCTGCAAGACCAACACCAAATTCACGTACTGTCAGGAAGGATGACAACCCAGGAACAAAACCAACTGGTTAGTCCTTAATTTCGTATTTCTGATGACTGATGCCAAAAATGTTAATGTAGGCACTGGCAGAATTTTCACTGAAACATTAACTCCAGATGTTAATGCTACATCTTTTTCTGTGTACAGCACGAAGAGCATTAGACGTTGTTCCAACAAGAAACTACACATTCAATGGTCGTGAATCTGAACCTCCTGCACTACGAAGACCTTTCTCACCTGTTTCTTCCACAGCATCATTGCGAACCAATGGAGATTTCTATGATGATCAAAACATTTTACCAAGTGACATGCAGAGAAGTTCCTCCAAAAACGAGACTCCTCAGAAGACAATTCCCACGAGTAACACTGTCTATACAACTCCCTCGAAGGTGATCCCTGCTGTGGATGAAGAAAACCGCACTCCAAATGTAAAGTTAATCTCTGTTCCCACGACTCCTATGACAGTTTCAGCTCCTATGCAAATGACACCAGCTCTATCTCTTTATGGTGGTAGTCCGGTGGAGGAAAGGACAGACGAGATAGAGTACTCGTTTGAGGAAAGGAGAGCTGGCTTTGTGGTGCCCAGTACTCATCTGAAGAGAGCTATACTAGTATGAGATCTTATGCACAATCGTGTACTCGTGTAAATGTTTCTCTCTAGAAACATACCCTAGATGATTTCCAAGCCAAATGTCTTGGCTTCTTCCTCTTCCCTCTTGTAAAATTTTCTGCTGATTTGTTTGTTGCTTGAATCTTTGGTTGTATCATAACGCTGAATTCATCTAGTTAACTGGATCTCTTTTGGTCCTTGCTAGAAATCCAAACTCAAAGCTCTGTTTGCTTGAATTTGAGTACATTCTTCGCTGAAAGGTTCTAGAGGTCAAAATGCACGACATATATATCAACTTTTTTTCCCCCAACAGGTGATATTTTACTGTGTATGAGAAAATTCATCTATGTTTACAGCAATGTTTCAACTGTTTCATCTATGTGCACAGTCGCGTGAATGTTTCAGCAGGCTTGCAGGAAACTGTTTCTAGTACACTCGTAAGATATAAGCATTTCAGAAACTGATCAGAATGATTCACTGAATGTAGGCTGTATTTACTGAAGATTGAGGGTCGTACAATGTTGCAGGAAACTGTTTCCAGTGTACTCGTAAGATATAAGCATTTCCGAAACTGATCAGAATGATTCCAGTATTCACTGGAATGTAGGCTGTATTTACTGAATCTGACAGTGTTGCAGGAAAGAATGATACTGAACTGTTCAAATAGAGATACTATTAGGGATACCACGGCCTGTGACCCCAGGACCAGATGTAGGTAGAAGTAACTCATACGGAGGGACTCCAGCACCGGTTCTGTTCCTCAGCTTTTTATTCTTATTTCTTTGGTGTATGATTTCTTCAACCTCCTTCAACCGCATGGAGAATTTCTCCAACATGCTTTTAACTTCTTGGTCGTCAATCCAACTGCTAAACAGACTAAACTCCTGTCCCAAATACTCCTCATCTGGGGAATGTGTGGACAAAGTGTCCTGTACTGCCATCACTTTGGTAGCTTGAAGTTGCGATGGCAAGGACGAGAGGAAAGTGGCTTGAGGGTTCTTTAGGAACTTCTCAAATTCGGGTTCATCTTCCTGTGGAATCAGTTTTCTCATTAGAGTTGGGCGATTGGGGACATATCCTCCAAAGGGATACTGACCGAAGTTTATGGCTGCATGCTGTCCTGATCCAACCCAGATTATCGTAGTTATTATGCCAGTAAGATCCTCCTTTGTCTCAAGTTTCGGCCACCAGGGTTCGTCTTTCTTATCAGCGTGACCCTTTTCCTTAATCTCTTTCCACCATTCTTGCAGCTCAACATCTGCTACAATGGCACTGGAGTCAGGATAGAAGTGTCCGACATAGGATTCAACCCACTCCTTTGTTGCAGACCATACAAGAAGACCATCAGCAGCATAAGGGTAATCTTCAATCACAAGTTTTATTCCAAAGGGTGCTGTGGGATCCTCTTCTGCCATTCCCCTGGAAAACCACACAGACAACACGATATGATACGCATCAATTGTTCAAGAATACATGTTGCAGGAGGAACTGACTGATTTCCTGTTACGATCTGCACATTTTGTAGGACTTTACCTTCTGAGTAAATCTTCAGGCAGAGCCTCCTTGTCAAACCGCCACATGTACTTGTAAGCAGCAGAACTGATGTCCATGGCATACTTTCCAGGGGTAAAACATGCCTCAATAATTCCATCTCCACTGATCAAGCCCTGTCTGGCAAGGGCATTTATTTCCATAGTGTACCGCATATGAGGATGTAAGATCTTGTAAATAGGATGCATTTGGCTAAGCTGTCTATTCGTAGCAATTATGTAAGCTTCCATGCTAGCATGTGTCCTCAACCTGACAACCACAGGCACAGATTACTCTTATTCTTGCATGTATATGACTAGAAGCCGCAAATTTATCAGAAAAAGTCTGGTTAAGAGCCACAAAACAAATGAAGGTAGATGTACGAAACTAACCAGTGATTCACTAACTGATGCACACCAGCATCAACTGCACAAACATGGGCTTTGACTAATTTCCAGACCCAGTGACTTGTAGCATCATGTCCATGAGTATAGGCACGCTTGAAAGGAGATGAAGATTTTGTTGGAGGAAGTGAAAGCTCAATGACAATGGGCTCCAAAGTCCCGGCCTTAGTGTAGAAAAAGATGGATCTTGAGGCATACGCTTTTCTTCCTGGTAAGTCATTGATTCTGTTGATGAATGGCATGAGGAGATCATGGTAATCAATTATGAACAGTTTCTTGTTTTCTATCGCCTGAACAAGCAGCATGAAACAAGCGGGATAAGATTGCGGGATTGAGCTAGTTAACCCAACAACAGCTATAAATACTGATACAACAACCAAGCCTTATTCCCAAAATGATTTGGGGTCGGCTAACATGAATCTTGTGGAGCTATAAATACTGATGCAAAATGAAAAATTTAACCCATCAAGGAGAATGTCACTATGTCAGTACCTCCTCAACAGTCATTCCATTCATTTCCTCTTCAAGAATTTCCCTGGTGATAGCAGATTCTTGGGGGCCGTATTCAGCTGGATCCAGTTTGCTCATTATCGGGAATTCCTGTGAAACAGCACTCATTTTTGAGGAGCTTCAGACAAGCCTCAACGACTATTTGTCAAGAGAATTATCCAAACTTGACAAGCTATTCAAAGGTACCTTCAGCAGTTCAATGTTCACAGGGTTGACTCCTGCTAAAGCCTGACGTGCAAATTCATTATCCCGCAACCATGAATATCTGTCACCTGTAAACATAAAGATGCATCAGAAATATGTCTTAAACATAGCTTGTAGCACACTGAGCACAGTCAAAGTTTGATTATACAGCTGAAGCACAACAGAGATGAACAAAAGAGTGAAAAACATACTTTTAATAACAGCAGGGATGTCATACTTCAGTAACTTGTCCTTCATGCTGAGCACTTGCTTAGTGAATTTTCCGAAATAATAATTCGTCTTGTCAGCATGATCTCCTTCTAGTACAGGTAAACCCTTGATATATAGCTTGTCTATATCAGTAAAGCAATCAAAGGCGATATCTGAACTGGCTAAAGTGCTAGCAATTTGAGGTACTAAATTGTGCAAAACAGCTTTCAGTCTTCCAGCAGAAAACGTTGCCTGCTTCAATTCCTCAAAAGTCTCATCACGGGGAACATACACTGGAAGAGGTTTTTCCTTTCTAGTTTCGCATGTTGGATCTGCACGAGTTTACCAAAGATGATTAAAAAGCAGGCCCCAGAAGAGTATGTATCAGAGGATTGAAACTTACTGTCACTGTACCAGTTTTCATTGGCGGTCTTCCAGAGCGACAGCGTCTAGGATAAGGATATTCAGAACCCGAAAGAACTGGCCTAGCAAAGTCAGGACCTTTATCAGGATTACCCAAATCATTGTAAGGAGCATAATCATAAACCCTTTCATGTAGCTTCCTCTCTCCCTTCCCATTGCCGCGAAGGCTAAGCAAGTCCTCCCTTCGCAGATCCTTGATACCCGGTGGTGTCTGTGACGGCAAGTATGTCTGCAAACAGCAACACAAACCTCAGATATGTTTTCAGCAACACAACATAAAGTGTAAACAGAACAAGTTCTACTTACATGATTTCTGAAGACAATTCTGCTCTCAGGGTTATCATTACGCGAATGTATCCATGAATTTGCAGGAAAAATTACAGGCCCATCAGGAAATCCTTGCAGAACAATTTCAACTAAGTAGAACTCTTTACTATGTAAATTTGTAACCAGTATTGCACCAGGATTTCCGAAATCAGATGGTAAAGTAAACTCTGCAGTATACTCATTAATGTTCAAAAACTCTGATGCTGATGAATTGGTCGGCCAATCCCTCACATATGCCTCAACAGTCTTCCCCGAATTGGTTTCTGCGACACAACAGTAATTCCATACACAAGTTATTGACAGTACATCATCACTTAACTTGATTCAGAAAGAACCAGAATGTACAAAAATTTCTTAGACACTTCAATTTAACACCCAGTGACAGCAACCGACTTTGTTACTACACTTCCTGTGATTCTACTCACAGTGTTGTCAAAGATAGCAGATGCGGGTTCCCACTCCATCCGGGAAAAAAAAAAAGACAATCACCACCTGATTCACAATACAAAACATCTGCCAATTTCCTCACTTCAATCACATCATCAGGGATCCCAAGCTACTTTAATAAGCATCAGTATATCCACTGTAACTTCTATGTCAAGATTCTTATAAACTGATATTCTCACATTCAGGTCCAACACTAACTTTTTAGAGGCATAAAGCTGTTCATTTGTATTACTTTCTTACTGTATATAGTCAATAATCACAAATTAGTTAACCAAAATACAATTAAGGCCCTGATTCTCCTCAAAACCCTAACAACTACAGTACAATGATCATCAAATCAGCAAGCAACCTTTTCAGACTATTATCATATCTAAGAAAATTTCCAAAAAAGGAAACTACTTTAGCAGTTAATCTAATCACAACTAAAAGTTACATCATGAAAACAAAAGTTGGTATAAGACCCATGAGTCATCTAAAAGAATACAGTACTCCATATCAAATCAATACTCATAAACTAAATTAAATTAAACATCACCACATACTATAATAACAATTTAAAAACAGTAGCAAAGACCCATTTTTTCTCTGTATATAATGAGGCGCAAATGTCATCACAGACTTACAATAGTGTACAATGAGGGGATGGAGATTCGAGTCGAAAATAAACATACCAGGATCAATCTGCTCACTAATAAGCTGAAGAAAAATGCCTTGACCAATACTAATCTTGAAGTTAAACCACTGATCTTCAGCTTTATCAACTAATCTCTCTTTAATCTTCTTCTTAAGTGTAACAACAGCCTTCACTTTAATATCAGAACCCACCAAATTATTATCATTACTATCTTGTTTAACCTGCATCACTGCCCTGTCACCACTGCTGATCACTGCCCTAACATTTAACCCATGGGCCACCCTGCTAGTTTTCCGGGTCCGGGCATTTCTGCCGGAGATTCCAGCTCCGGTGAATCTCCGGTGAGGTACTGACTTGATTGTTGGAGTTAGCCTTGCTGTCAGCATTTTTTCAGCTGATACACAAAAGCTGCAAGAGACAAAGTTTGTGAGTTTGTATGAACAGAAAAAAATGGGAATGTGATCAGAATTTTAGTGGGGTTTTATTTTTTTCATAGAATGATCACTGTCAAATGTCTAGTACTCTGTACTCCATACACTAGAGACATACCATACTGTCTATATATGCACTAGTAAATAGTGATGCATTACTAGAGTTAAAGAACTCATGGGACGTATTCGTCGTCTTTTTATAATTTTAAACGACTTAAATCTGAACTGACCTGAATGAACTAATACACAACTCGTACTTGATTGTTAACTCACGAGTTATGATGATTAAAAAATAATTCTTGTCCTAAATGCATGGTTAAAAATTGCGAGGATAAGGACAAGTAACACCTTTGACTATATAGTATATTTTGAGATTGAGATAAATAATTGATCTTGATCAGTGGATCCAAACAAGATTATAAAACACAACTACTCATACAAGACATGCAATGCAATCTTTGGCAAAAATCATTTTTTAAAGTATGGTTGGGAGAAGTAATGATATTATTGTAGAAGAAGACTCTCTTTGGCACATTGTTGGATCTCGCATACTCAATCATGTGATAATTGTTCATTGACTTTACACATGCAAAAACCAAAAGGTCAGTAAGAGATTCGATAGTATCAAGTGAAAGTACACTAGACCTCGTAAATAAATTAAAATGTTCGTGTCAAATCTAGTAAATAAGACCATATCAAGCATCGGCATATTCATTATTGTCTAATTCATAGAGAATAAATTTTCACAATCAAAAGGGATAATAATACCGAGTATATGGGAAGTGATAATTACACGTTAGAAATAAGCTGGTGTGTGGTGCACGCGCCTAATTAAGGCAGTGTGCCGTTCATTCATAACGTGGCACTATGGTGCGCCGAGTATACGTACTCAGTATACTATACAACATAAATGTTGTTCTTAAGACACCAATTATGGATGAAATTATGTGAAACGTGACACACGCGAATGCTACAGAAAGCAGAACAAAACAAACAGTGCTTATACCATGCTCCTGGGAGCACAAGGAGCATGGTGGTCCTCCTCACAATAGATGAGTGGGGACCACATATTAAAAAATGAAAAATAATTTTAAGTGTGGTCCCCACTCCTTTATTGTGAGGAGGACCACCATGCTCCTTGTGCTCCAGGGAGCATGGTATAATTTGCGCAAAACCAATACTCAGTAGAAAATTAAAAAGAGAATCATAAAAGGGTCCCTTAGAAAATGGAAGAAGACAAGAGGATTGTTATGGAAACATGGAGTGATTGGCCACTCTAATTTCTAAGGTCAGAATCGAAGTTGTGTGACACTGATTTAGTTTTGTTCGGTAGCTGTATACACTCACATCGTCACAAATTAATGCTCCATGATTGTCTGAATACGTCCATGCACTCCATTCTGTTGTTACGTGATTCAATCAATTTCGTGACTTATTTTAAAATTTCGAAATGATATTGGATACATAAATCGATAAATTATGAACGTATTAAATCAGTGTTATTCTTATTTTACTTGAGTTCGATTAAAGTTAATAATGTAAACAAAATTCTGAATATTCAAATGTAACCACATCACTCCCATTATCATTTCTTTGGTCCATCATTACAGAAGTCGCCATTCCAAAAGAAGTTTAAGTGTGTAAGTTGATTCCTTTCTTCTTTCGTTTGAAGTCGGGTTCTATATACTCGTTTGGTGGTATACTCGTTTGGTGGTAGGTTTTCCGTTTTCTATCACCTTAAAACTCGGAGCTAAGACAGAAGATAAGATAAAGCCGTGGTGACATCCATAATAGTATTTTGTTTTTCACAATTTTGAGTTTTCCTTAAAGAACTTTGTAGAATTAGAGTTCTAGTTTCAATCGCAACTTTGAATTTTAAATCTTCATTTCATCCACAAAAATGAAGGATTACGATTCTCGTCAGATCGATATTAGAGGGTCCCTTTTACATCCCCTCCACAAGTCAAAGGACTATACTTATGTGGTTCGCCATTAATAAGTGAATTGAAATATAGGGCCATATGCATGTAACGCTCAAAGTCTCGACATTGCTTTCATTTGGTACATGTTATGTCAACATGTCATAGCTTATGTGTTATCTTTTGTTGGTATGAATCTGATTACTGCCAGATTAATTTTGGAGCATTTGATATGTGACCAAAATTAGGACAGTTATGATTTGTGTGTTTTGTTTTAGCCAAGAAAGCTTACAAAATGTCATGTTTATAACAGGCCCATCAGGCCTCATGATCATCCACATGATTTTCAATGGGTTACTTAGTTTGAATTTTAACATGTTGTCTCACTTTCGAACCAAAAGCATTTTGTGAAATACGGAGTACTCCTTTATGTAAGACTCTTTTTTGTGAAACACTCCTTTAGTATAAAAAAAATTGTCCAAAACTCCATTACATATCGCTCTATTCTCATAGTCAAGACAGTCAAGACCTCCGGAAACGAGGTCGAATCAAGGGGATGCATGAGGTGTACAAGTTATTCCGAATTTTAAAAATTGCTCCTACAAGAAATAGCAAATTCTGAGGCAGCTAAGACAGGTCTCATTCAAGGCCGAGGAGGAAACTTGGTGAAGTCAGGTCTTCTTCGTTCATTATATGCCGTTTTCCCTTCATTACCTTCATCAGTTCCATAGAACAGAAGCGTGGCATCACCACCAATTTGCTGAAATTCCATTCAAAGAGTCTCACATACGTTAATATAAGGTCTGTCATTTTGTAAATTTTCGATATTGTGTTATATATAGCAGATGTGACCTCGCTCAGTTGGTAAGGGAGTCGAGATAACATACCTGATGTCCTGCATGGCCATCATCAACTGCGTTAATAGCTGATTTAAGTACCCTGATTGCAGTAGGGCTGTTCCTTAAGATTTCGCGGCACCATTTCACTGTCTCTTGTTCCAAATCATCCAACTGAACATCACAGGACATAATTTAGAACAACATTATCAAATTACAGGTGTAGAGTTTCGTGACATTAGTAAACTCAACTGGTACAACTGTGTTAATGAGTCCCATTTTATCTGCTTCTGCTGCTGTGTAGAACCTTGTAAGAAACCACATTTCTCGTGCCTTTTTCGGTCCGATCTGCTTGATAAGAGTTCCATATTAGAATCACTTCAAAAATTATATGCAACTATGATCAAACATCAAGTTTATTACGCACTGACCAAACGAGACATGATGGAACTTCCATAGCCAGCATCGAAACTGCCAACCTGTGCCAGTTGCGATAAGATTAGTGACTTTTATGTACTACAACATCGATAACAACAAGATTACCCCGTGTCTCAAAGTATCAGCTTAAGGGTCAGGTTTCAAACACAAGAGAGACTGTTTCCGTATGACCCAAAATAAAAAATTGCGAGAACTGTGTTGAGACATCAGATAGCGAAACTATACCAAGAAATCAGTTGTAAGAATAATAGAGATGGTGAACAACCTTAGGACCTGTCTGGCCGAAAATGGCGTTATCAGCAGCAATAGTAAGATCACAGACCATATGTAATATATGACCTCCTCCAACAGCATAACCTGCAACCTGTGCTTCATACATGCAGAGCATAAAGGTTATAACTTTTGTAATATGAATTTCAGTATTTCACCAAGCATAGTTCAGTGACTGACATTTGAAACTTCTACGTGAAGATACATACCATTGCAATCACAGGTTTTGGAAGCCTCCTTATCTGAACCTGAACAGATATACAGGGCAAACAGGTTAGTTTCAGACAGCGCAATTTCAGCAATCACAGCATGACAGCAAGTCCGAAACTTCCCAACATAGCCAAAAGATCGGAATCAGAGAATATTAAAGTACCTGCAAATCTAAGACATTAAGACGCCCGACATCATTAGGATCAACATAGCCATCCTTGCCTCTTACTGCCTGATCACCACCACTGCAAAAGGCCTTAGTCCCCTACAACCGTAAACATGCAGGTTTTTTTTTTCAGATACAGAACAAACATCCTGATGCATACATGCATTGCACCAGACCCTAACCAAGAAAAGCATGACATCAAGAACATCAGCTCGAAAAATTTGATACGATCAACAATTCATACAAGCACATGGACTAAAGAGAAGGCCTTTTTTACGACCATTGCTTGCTACCAGCAGAATATTGGCTGCTAATTAGCGATCAACTGTAGAATAGTCGCCAATTAGCAACCAATTCGACTACCAGTTATCGAAAAATAACATAAATGGACTGAGCAAGGCAGAGTTCAGTGATTTACAAGTTACCTTGCCAGTGAGAATGATCACACCAATAGAACTATCATCCCTTGCATCATTAAACGCCCGCATCATTTCCTTAACTGTCAGTGGCCTAAATGCATTCCTTCTCTCTGGTCTGTTTATTGTAATCTAACGAACCAAAACCCGTAAATTGTAGAAAAATAACAATCAGAACCAAGAACAGTAGATACCATTCAGTTAAAACACAAGATCGTCTTACATACGACTTATATAGTTATATTATGTGAGTCTAACAATCGCAAACACAATGTAACATGTACATACAACAATTTTTTTGCTAAGTGTGTAAAAGGTTAGTCACCTTAGCAATGCCTTCACCAACAGCTTTCTCGTAGATAATGTCAACGAAATCTTTACCAGAATCATCAGAAGCCGGCCTCCAAACAACGGTGTCCGAGGATACTTGGCCATGAACGCGGTGGTAATTGTCATTCATGGTTGCTGATAACTCAATGATCGAGCCCCGGTCATAATCCGGGTTTGAGCTCGGGACGTTCAGATGGTTGGCTACATTCGAGAGTCGACGTCTCACAGCTTCCATTTCCCTCTCCTCAATTCTAGCCATTTTGAGAAGAGAGTTGGATGCTAGGAAGTGTAAAGAGAGTAGTAGCAGAATTTCACGACATTTTTCATCATAATATGTTGATAGGATAAGATAAGATAAACTATATGACAAAATCGTATAAATCATGCACTTTATTTTGGTCAAGTACGTTAACTAACACCCCGTGAAATGACTAATGAACCCTTTTCTGTACCTTATAGTGTGTGACAAAATGGCATTTGTCTACCGTATTCTATACGAATAACTCAGGCTGTCGATGATTTTCTTTAGCACTTTGCATAAACATATTCAGTCAAGAGATGAAACACGGGATGGAATAGAGGATCCATGCAATATATAGTCGTGTTATCATTCCACATGAAAACATTTATTACAGCGATTTTTCTTTTTCTATACAATTAAAAAGAATTAAAGAAAGAGCGGAAGTGATCAACAGAACGTAAACTTCTACATGGAAATACGACATATTCCCAAAATTTATCACCGACTGATATTTACAGGGCTTGGCTAATTTTACGTGCACTTAAAAAAAAGAAAAGGGTCAAAAGTAAGTAAAACAAAAGAAACTGAAGTATATGTGAGGACCTCGCATTAGTATACTGATCATCTTTGCAGCTGCTTCGACGGGGCGTCTTTGCACAGGTTCTTAGCCTTGAATATAGGAGGAGAACACAACTGTCAGGCTCTACCGCAAATCAAAGACCAGAAACATTGCAATCACAATACTACAAATAAGGGTAAGCAGAGTAGATGTTGCATCAGATACAATGATTTCAAATACATATCAAACTCCACTTGAAAATGATTCTTACCGGTGTGCCTAAAATAAGAAGTAATTTCGTGACAGCGGAACAGTTGAAGCTGGAGCACACGTGAGGACCTCGCCATCTGCTGTAACTGTGTAATGTTCAGGGTCGACAGTGATGTTGGGGAGGGCGTTATTAAGTTTCATATCGTCTTTGGTTATAGTCCGCACACCAACCACTGCTTCTACCCTCTTGTTCAGTCCATACTCTTCCTTTATTCCCCTGTCTAAAGCAGCCTGTTGAAGAAAAGAACGAAAGTTCATGTTAAGAAGTATATCTCGAGTTCTGATATTTCTTACCTCTGTCTCGATAACTTCATGTAAAAGTATATACATGCAGGCACACCGCACACATGAGATCAGAAAAGATTGTCACAGAAACCAACTATCAGACTTTGGGCATACCTTGCTGACAAAAGCAATGGAGTTGGCACTTCCAGCTTTCCCAAAAGCTCCAAACATTGGCCTCATTATCACCTGCAAATTAGCAACAGTAGATGATAACTTGACTCCCTCTTAAAGTACGGAAACTTCTGGGAAAGTCAGTGGAGACAACTGAAACACTGGACTCTATTACATGTCTAATCTAAAAGCAGAAGCCCCATAATAGAGATATTTCCGCCAACCTCGATGTTCAATCCACAGAAAACAAGAAGAAATCAAACTAGAGAGTAAATTGGGAAGGAAAGTCACCGGCTCTGGCGTGGGTATGCTAGCATTAGGATCACCCATATTTGCCCAAGCGATTTCACCCCCTTTGATCACTAATTCTGGTTTTGCTCCAAAGAAAGCTGGGTGCCACATAACAAGATCAGCCAACTTCCCCACCTGCACATATAGGTTAAAAGGGAAAGAGAAACACAGATCAAAAATCTTTCTACTTGAATTTTACTTACGGGTAACCTCAGCTGAAGAATATAACACGTAGAGATATCAACCCCAGAATACCAACAAGAATAGACCCGAAAATTTGGATACACACATCAGTATGCACCCTCCTGGGGAGTACTGCAGAAAGTGCTGGATGTAACAGGAAGCATACACAGTTGCAGTCTACTAAGAACTGCAACATGACGTCAAAAAGTTACCTCAACTGATCCAGTATACTTGGAGAAACCATTAGCTATTGCAGGATTTATTGTGTATTTTGCTACATAACGTTTGATTCTTAAGTTGTCATTCTCAGTGTCACCAGGCGGAAGTTGCCCTCTCTGGTTCTTCATCTTGTGCGCAGTTTGCCATGTCCTTGTTATAACCTGCAGAAAGAAAAAAATTAAAGTATTCATGAGATTAAAAGACATAGTGCTCCAGCTATCACTATAATAACCTAAATAGCCCTTGCTTCTTCGTTTTTAGAAGGTAAGAGAACATACAAGAGATTACAAGACCCTCCTGTCCGGGGTGTATAATGTCCCAAAATAATAATGTCCGAAATGCGGGAAAGGAGGGAGGGGTAATCAAATCTGAGTTTCTCCTGGTGCCCACATTAGCCAACCAGCCTACAGATTAATGTCAAACCCACTACAACTGATATCCTTAACACCATGATCAAAGAAAACCATGTTTGACGCAACTGTTGCACAAGCACATCCTTCGACATAAAGCAGCACTAAGGATTTCAAGTTTAAATACCTCTCCAATGCGACCCATGGCCTGGGAGTCAGAGGATATGATACTGATGGCTCCAATGTCGTGCATAATATCCTCCGCAGCAATTGTCTCTGCGCGTATTCGTGATTCTGCAAACTGCACATCTTCTTTGATGTTCTTGTCAAGGTGGTGGCAGACCATCTGCATATAAACAGAGGAAAGGCCCTAAGTAATTAATTACAAGTTAGGCACTCATGCTGAGACCTAGAGACACACACACAATGAAAGGCATACCAACATGTCGAGGTGCTCATCTACTGTATTTGAAGTGAAAGGTTTTGTCGGGTTTGTTGATGATGGCAAAACATTTCTAACACCACAAACTTTGATTATATCAGGGGCATGACCACCGCCTGCACCTTCACTGTTTAGACAATACCACAAATAAATACATAAATGGATTTCGACAGACCAAGTATACAACTAAAGTATCATGTCCAGATATGGTTCAATTCCTAGAAAGAAGGAAAAGGCAAAAGACTTGGGGTGAAAATAGCCAGCTACCAAGGCTCTTCTGTTCAGCTTGGACCAAGATAGTGACTAGTGACCAAAAGCAATTATAGACAGTTCACGCAATCAGATCTCTACTAGTCAGCATGTCAAAAACGAAGATACAATAGTAACTAATAAACCCATGTTACAAAAAGTTTAAGTGTGCCCTGTTCAAGACCCAATCCTAAATCTCGAGGTTCGCAAATGAACAGCTGAGCACCTTACCAAGTGCTATTTCACGAACCTCTTTCCTAAAAGCTGGGAAACCTTTAAAATTGAAGATGAACTGAGAATTGGCCCGCACCTGTGATAAGTATGTATTGTTCTTCCTTTAAATGCATCTATTGTTTGTTCAACAAATCCAGATTCATTCAATGTATCAGTGTGGATATTGACCTGTCATGAGAAAAAAAAACCCCAAAAGGGTCCATAATTTTACCAATGAATAAAACCAACAGAAGAATCCAACAGACATACTGAGGTTAAAATAATACAGCAATTCTCAAGTGGAGGCATCCCCATAATACTCACGCGGTCATGCCTGGGTTACGTATGTATGTTTCTTATACTTCAATTATCATAATTTACTTAATGTATCATTTCTAATTTTTCGCTACCATTCATATCATATTATATTTAGGATCGATTCTTCAAAAGGATGGAGAATTGGATGGAGATGTGGCTCATAGGATCAAATCAGGTTGGTTGAAGTGGAAGAATGCCACAGGACTTCTGTGTGATCGAGGATTGCCCAATAAGTTGAAGGGTAAGTTTTATCGTACGGCAATTAGGCCGGCACTGTTATATGGCACGGAATGTTGGGCCGTGAAGCAGTGTCACGTTCATAAGATGAGTGTGGCGGAGATGCGCATGTTACGGTGG
Source organism: Spergularia bocconei (assembly GCA_963457585.1). NCBI lineage: Eukaryota > Viridiplantae > Streptophyta > Magnoliopsida > Caryophyllales > Caryophyllaceae > Spergularia > Spergularia bocconei. The sequence goes on from OY734943.1 coordinate 1,405,434, forward strand.
ATGTGTGGACATACAAGACGTGATCAGTTGAGAAATGAAGTTATTAGGGAGAAAGTAGGGGTTGCACCCATAGGGGATAAGATGATGGAGAACCGACTGAGGTGGTATGGCCACGTGAGGAGGAGGCCTAGTGAGGCGCCGGTTAGAAGAGTAGAAGGGTGGAGAAGTGATAATATTAGTAGGGGTCGAGGAAGACCCAAGATGACTTGGACGAAGGTGATTAGAAGTGATATGAGCTCCCTAGGGCTTGAAGAGAGTATGGTGTTGGATAGGGCAGGGTGGCGAGACTCTATCCATGTGGAGGACTTTTTCTGACCCCTTTTGATTTATTTGTTTGGTTTTTCCAACTATTTTTCTAAAACTTTTTAACTTGTGTTCAAAGTTCATCTGTTTTTTGCAATATTTTTTTAAACCTTTTTATTTATTTTGACGACTTTCTAAATTTCCTTTGAAATTGTTTAAATATTTCTAACATGTTTACAACGTTTTCGAAATTTCTTGGCGTACACAAGACGGTTACTGGATGACGATTCATGTTAGCCGACCCCAAATCATTTTGGGAATAAGGCTTGGTTGTTGTTGTTGTATTCATATTATATTACATTATTGCTACATTCTGTCACTAGTTCTTTACAATCACCTCACGTCAATTGTTGAGGTTAATGTAGGGCTTTTGTCGATTTTGCCCTACCAAAGGTCTTTGGCTACAACACATCGCAAACACCCATGATATAACCTCGATGTCCTTCCACAAAAGTTTAGCCCTTATTCAGGGAGCCATTTTCGGCCAAAGACGGTGGACCATATACTTCTTTTGAGCCATATTTGACCAGTTTTTTGGAAGTAGCTCAATGTTTTAAAACTTTCACCACGGACATCCTAGAAGTAATTTCGTTGGATATGAGAAAGATTCATCTATTAATGAAGTTCTTTCAAGCCTTTTGGCTCACTCAACTTGTTGAGGTTAAAGTGGGTTTATTGTCGATTTTGGGGAGTTACCATAGGTATTTGGCTCTAATAATTTGCAAAACCCCATAATTTTACATCGAGGTGCTTCCACAAAAATTAAGGCCATTTCTATTCCGGAGCCATTTTCAGCTAAAAAAGGTGGACTATATACTTCGTTTTTAGCCAAGTTTGACCAATTTCTTCAAAGTAGCTTAATGTTCATAAAACTGCACCAATGACATCCTTGGCGTAATGTGGTTCGATAAGAGAAAAGATTCATCTGTTAATGAAGTTCTTTAACGTCATTCGGGTCACATCAATTGTTGAGGGTAAAGTGTTTTTTTGTCGATTTTAGGGATCCACCGTAGGATTTTTGCTATGAAATATTGCAAACACCCATAATATGACCTCGAGATACTTCCTACAAAATTAGAGCCGTTTTTATTTTGGAACAAATTTCGGCCAAAATGCTTTGTTTTAACCAATTTTGACCAGTTTTTTGGAAGTAGCTAAATGCTCATAAAGTTTCACCATGAACATCCTTCAAAGTAATTTCGTTGGATAAGAAAATAGAGCAATCTATTTATGAAGTTGTTTAACGCCTTATGACTAACTCGACTTGTTGAGGTTCAAGTGGAATTATAGTCGATTTTGGGGACTTACCATAGGTATTTGGCTCTAATAATTCGCAAAAATCCATAATATGACATCGAGGTGCTTCTATATAAATTTAGGCCATTTCTATTCGGAGCCAATTTCGGCCAAAACGGTGGACTATATACTTCGTTTTTAGCCAAATTTGACCAATTTTTTCAAAGTTACTTAATCTTCATAAAACTTAACCAAGGAGACCCTAGGCCTTATTTGGTTCGATGTGAGAAAAGATTCATCTGGACTGAAGTTCTTTAATGTCATTCGAATCACATAAAATATGGAGGCTAAAGTGTGGTTTTTGTCGATTTTGGGGATCTACCGTAGGTTTTTGGCTATATAATATTGCAAACACCCATATTATGACCTTGAGATACTTCCTACAAAATTAAAGCCGTTTTATTTTTGAGCAAATTTCGGCCAAACACGGTGGACTAAATGCTTTGTTTTAACCAATTTTGAACAGTTTTTTGGAAGTAGCTGAATTCTCTAAAAGTTTCACCATGAACATCCTTCAAGTAATCTCGTTAGATAAGAAAATAGAGTAATCTAACTACGAAGTTGTTTAACGCCTTATGACTAACTCGACTTGATGAGGTTCAAGTGGGTTTATTGTCGATTTTGGGGGCTTACCATAGGTATTTGGCTCAAATAATTCACAAAAACCCATAATATGACATCGAGGTGCTTCGACATAAATTTAGGCCATTTCTATTTCGAAGTCATTTTCGGCGAAAACGGTGGACTATATACTTCGTTTTTAGCCAAATTTGACCAATTTTTTCAAACTTACTTAATCTTCATAAAACTTAACCAAGGAGATCCTAGTCCTTATTTGGTTCGATGTGAGAAAAGATTCATCTGGACTGAAGTTCTTTAACGTCATTCGGGTCACATGAACTATTGAGGCCAAAGTGAGGTTTTTGTCGATTTTGGGGATCTACCGTAGGTTTTTGGCTATATAACATTGCAAACACCTATATTATGACCTTGAGATACTTCCTACAAAATTAAAGCCGTTTTTATTTTGGAGCAAATTTCGGCGAAAAACAGTCAACTATATGCTTTGTTTTAACAAATTTTGACCAGATTTTTGCAAGTAGGTGAATGCGCTTAAACTTTCACAATGAACATCCTTCAAGTAATCTCGTTGGATAAGAAAATAGAGTAATCTAATTACGAAGTTGTTTAACGCCTTATGACTAACTCGACCTGATGAGGTTCAAGTGGGTTTATTGTCGATTTTGGGGGCTTACCATAGGTATTTGGCTCCAATAATTCGCAAAAACCCATAATATGACATCGAGGTGCTTCTACATAAATTTAGGCCATTTCTATTTCGGAGCCATTTTTGGCCAAAACGGTGAACTATATACTTCGTTTTTAGCCAAATTTGACCAATTTTTCCAAAGCTACTTAATCTTCATAAAACATAACCAAGGAGATCCTAGGCCTTATTTGGTTCGATGTGAGAAAAGATTCATCTGGACTGAAGTTCTTTAACGCCATTCGGGTCACATAAACTATTGAGGCTAACGTGTGGTTTTTATCGATTTTGGGGATCTACCGTTGGTTTTTGGCTATATAATATTACAAACACCCATATTATGACCTTGAGATACTTCCTACAAAATTAAACCCGTTTTTATGTTGGAGCAAATTTCGGCCAAAAACGGTGGATTATATGCTTTGTTTTAACCAATTTTGACCAGTTTTTGGGAAGTCGATGAATGCTCTTAAAGTTTCACGATGAACATCCTTCAAGTAATCTCGTTGGATAAGAGAATAGAGTAATCTAATTACGAAGTTGTTTTACGCCTTATGACTAACTCGAGTTGTTGAGGTTAAAGTGGGTTTATTGTCGATTTAGGGGGCTTACCATAGGTATTTCATATTTGGCTCTAATAATTCACAAAAACCCATAATATGACATCGAGGTGCTTCTACATAAATTTAGGACATTTCTATTTCGGAGCCTTTTTCGGCCGAAACGGTGGACTATATACTTCGTTTTTAGCCAAATTTGACCAATTTTTTCAAAGTTACTTTATCTTCGTAAAACAACACCAAGGAGATCCTAGGCCTTATTTGGTTCGATGTGAGAAAAGATTCATCTGGATTGAAGTTCTTTAACGCCATTCGGGTCACATAAACTATTGAGGCTAAAGTGTGGTTTTTGTCGATTTTGGAGATCTACCATAGGTTTTTGGATATATAATATTACAAACACCTATATTATGAACTTGAGATACGTCCTACAAAATTAAAGCTGTTTTTATTTTGGAGCAAATTTCGGCCAAAAACGGTGGACTATATGCTTTGTTTTAACTAATGTTGACCAGTTTTTTGGAAGTAGCTAAATTCTCTTAAAGTTTCACCATGACCATCCTTCAAGTAATCTCGTTAGATAAGAGAATAGAGTAATCTTATTACGAAGTTGTTTAACGCCTGATGACTAACTCCACTTGTTGAGGTACAAGTGGGTTTATTGTCGATTTTGGGGGCTTACCATAGGTATTTGGCTCTAATAATTCACAAAAAGCCATAATATGACATCGAGGTGCTTCTACATAAATTTAGGCTATTTCTATTTCGGAGCCATTTTCGACGAAAACGGTGGACTATATACTTCGTTTTTAGCCAAATTTGACCAATTTTTCAAACTTACTTAATCTTCATAAAACTTAACCAAGGAGATCCTAGGCCTTATTTGGTTCGATGTGAGAAAAGATTCATCTGGACTGAAGTTCTTTAACGCCATTCGGGTCACATAAACTATTGAAGCTAACGTGTGGTTTTTATCGATTTTGGAGATCTATCGTAGGTTTTTGGCTATATAATATTACAAATACCCATATTATGACCTTGAGATACTGCCTACAAAATTAAAGCCGTTTTTATTTTGGAGCAAATTTCGGCCAAAAACGGTGGACTATATGCTTTGTTTTAACAAATTTTGACCAGTTTTTGGGAAGTCGATGAATGCTATAAAAGTTTCACGATGAACATCCTTCAAGTAATCTCGTTAGATAAGAGAATAGAGTAATCTAATTAAGAAGTTGTTTAACGCCTTATGACTAACTCGACTTGTTGAGGTTCAAGTGGGTTTATTGTCGATTTTGGGGGCTTACCATAGGTATTTGGCTCTAATAATTCACAAAAACCTATAATATGACATCGAGGTGCTTCTACATAAATTTAAGCCATTTCTATTTCTGAGCCATTTTCGGCGAAAACGGTGGACTATATATTTCGTTTTTAGCCAAAATTGACCAATTTTTTCAAACTAACTTAATCTTCATAAAACTTAACCAAGGAGATCCTAGTCCTTATTTGGTTCGATGTGAGAAAAGATTTATCTGGACAGAAATTCTTTAACGTCATTCGGGTCACATGAACTATTGAGGCCAAAGTGTGGTTTTTGTCGATTTTGGGGATCTATCGTAGGTTTTTGGCTATATAACATTGAAAACACCCATATTATGACCTTGAGATACTTCCTACAAAATTAAAGCCGTTTTTATTTTGGAGCAAATTTCGGCGAAAAACGGTGCACTATATGCTTTGTTTTAACAAATTTTGACCAGTTTTTTGGAAGTAGCTGAATGCTCTTAAAGTTTCACCATGAACATCCTTCAAGTAATCTCGTTGGATAAGAAAATAGAGTAATCTAATTACGAAGTTGTTTAACGCCTTATGACTAACTCGACTTGTTGAGGTTCAAGTGGGTTTATTGTCGATTTTGGGAGCTTACCATTGGTATTTGGCTCTAATATTTCGCAAAAACCCATAATATGACATCGAGGTGCTTGTACATAATTTTAGGCCATTTCTATTTCGGAGCCATTTTCGGCCAAAACGGTGGACTATATACTTCGTTTTTAGCCAAATTTGACCAATTTTTTCAAAGTTACTTAATCTTCATAAAACTTAACAAAGGAGATCCTAGGCCTTATTTAGTTCGATGTGAGAAAAGATTCATCTGGACTGAAGTTCTTTAACGTCATTCGGGTCACATGAACTATTGAGGCTAAAGTGTGGTTCTGTCGATTTTAGGGATCTATCGTAGGTTTTTGGCTATATAACATTGCAAACACCCATATTATGACCTTGAGATACTTCCTACAAAATTAAAGCCGTTTTTATTTTGTAGCAAATTTCGGCGAAAAACGGTGAACTATATGCTTTGTTTTAACCAATTTTGACCAGTTTTTTGGAAGTAGTTGAATGCCCTTAAAGTTTCAACATGGATATCCTTCAAGTAATCTCGTTAGATAAGAGAATAGAGTAATCTAATTACGAAGTTGTTTAACGCCTTATGACTAACTCGACTAGTTGAGGTTCAAGTGGGTTTATTGTCGATTTTGGGGACTTACCATAGGTATTTGGCTCTAATAATTCACAAAAACCCATAATATGACATCGAGGTGCTTCTACATAAATTTAAGCCATTTCTATTTCGGAGCCATTTTCGGCCAAAACGGTGGACTATATACTTCGTTTTTAGCCAAATTTGAACAACTATATCAAAGTTACTTAATCTTCATAAAACTTAACCAAGGAGATCCTAGGCCTTATTTGGTTCGATGTGAGAAAAGATTCAGCTAGACTGAAGTTCTTCAACGCCATTCGGGTCACATAAACTATTGAGGCTAAAGTGTGGTTTTTGTCGATTTTGGAGATCTACCGTAGGTTTTTGGCTATATAATATTACAAACACCTATATTATGACCTTGAGATACGTCCTACAAAATTAAAGCCGTTTTTATTTCGGAGCCAATTTCGGCCAAAAACGGTGGACTATATGCTTTGTTTTAACCAATTTTGACAAGTTTTTTGGAAGTAGCTGAATTCTCTTAAAGTTTCACCATGAATATCCTTCAAGTAATCTCGATAGATAAGAGAATAGAGTAATCTAATTACGAAGTTGTTTAACGCCTTATGACTAACTCGACTTGTTGAGGTTCAAGTGGGTTTATTGTCGATTTTGGGGGCATACCATAGGTATTTGGCTCTAATAATTCGCAAAAACCTATAATATGTGATCGAGGTGCTTCTACATAAACTTAGGCCATTTCTATTTCGGAGCAATTTTCGGCCAAAACGGTGGACTATATACTTCGTATTTAGCCAAATTTGACCAATTTTTTCAAAGTTACTTAATCTTCATCCCAAGGAGATCCTAGGCCTTATTTGGTTCGATGTGAGAAAAGATTCATCTGGACTGAAGTTCTTTAACGCCATACAGGTCACATAAACTATTGAGGCTAAAGTGTGGTTTTTGTCGATTTTGGAGATCTACCGTAGGTTTTTGGCTATATAATATTACAAACACCTATATTATGACCTTGAGATACGTCCTACAAAATTAAAGCCGTTTTTATTTTGGAGCAAATTTCGGCCAAAAACGGTGGACTACATGCTTTGTTTGAACCAATTTTGACCAGTTTTTTGGAAGTAGATTAATGCTCTTAAAGATTCACCATGAACATCCTTCAAGTAATCTCGTCGGATAAGAGAATAGAGTAATCTAATTACGAAGTTGTTTTACGCCTTTTGACTAACTCGATTTGTTGAGGTTCAAGTGGGTTTATTGTCGATTTTGGGGGCTTACCATAGGTATTTGGCTCTAATAATTCACAAAAACCCATAATATGACATCGAGGTGCTTCTACATAAATTTAGGCCATTTCTATTTTGGAGCCATTTTCGGCCAAAACGGTGGACTATATACTTCGTTTTTAGCCAAATTTGACCAATTTTTTTCAAAGTTACTTAATCTTCATAAAACTTAACCAAGAAAATCCTAGGCCTTATTTGGTTCGATGTGAGAGAAGATTTATCTGGACTGAAGTTCTTTAACGTCATTCTGGTCACATAAATTATTGAGGCTAAAGTGTGGTTTTTGTCGATTTTGGGGATCTACCGTAGGTTTTTGGCTATATAATATTGCAAACACCCATATTATGACCTTGAGATACTTCCTACAAAACTAAAGCCGTTTTTCTTTTGGAGCAAATTTCGGCCAAAAACGGTGGACTGTGTGCTTTGTTTTAACCAATTTTGACCAGTTTTTTGGAAGTAGATGAATGCTCTTAAAGTTTCACCATGAACATCCTTCAAGTAATCTCGTTGGATAAGAGAATAGAGTAATCTAATTACGAAGTTTTTTAACGCCTTATGACTAACTCGACTTGTTGAGTTTCAAGTGGGTTTATTGTCGATTTTGGGGGCTTACCATAGGTATTTGGCTCTAATAATTCGCAAAAACCCATAACATGACATCAAGGTGCTTCTACATAAATTGAGGCCATTTCTATTTCGGAGCCGTTTTCGGCCAAAACGGTGGACTATATACTTCGTTTTTAGCCAAATTTGACAAATTTTTTCAAAGTTACTTAATCTTCATAAAACTGAACCAAGGAGATCCTAGGCCGTATTTGGTTCGATGTGAGAAAAGATTCATCTGGACTGAAGTTCTTTAACGCCATTCGGGTCACATAAACTATTGACGCTAAAGTGTGGTTTTTGTCGATTTGGGGGATCTACCGTAGGTTTTTGGCTATATTATATTGCAACACTCATATTATGACCTTGAGATACTTCGTACAAAATTAAAGCCGTTTTTATTTTGGAGCAAATTTCGGCCAAAAACGGTGGACTATATGCTTTATTTTAACTAATTTTGACCAGTTTTTTGGAAGTAGTTGAATGTCCTTAAAGTTTCACCATGGACATCCTTCAAGTAATCTCGTTGGATAAGAGAATAGAGTAATCTAATTACGAAGTTTTTTAACGCCTTATGACTAACTCGACTTGTTGAGTTTCAAGTGGGTTTATTGTCGATTTTGGGGGCCTACCATAGGTATTTGGCTCTAATACTTCACAAAATCCTATAATATGACATCGAGGTGCTTCTACATAAATTTAGGCCATTTCTATTTCGGAGCCATTTTCGGCCAAAACGGTGGACTATATACTTCGTTTTTAGCCAAATTTGACCAATTGTTTTAAAGTTACTTAATCTTCATAAAAATTAACCAAGGAGATCCTAGGCCTTATTTGGATCGATGTGAGAAAAGATTCATCCGGACTGAAGTTCTTTAACGTCATTCGGGTCACATAAACTATTGAGGCTAAAGTGTGGTTTTTGTCGATTTTGGGGATCTACCGTAGGTTTTTGGCTATATAATATTGCAAACACCCATATTATGACCTTGAGATACTTCCTACAAAATTAAAGCCGTTTTTATTTTGGAGCCAATTTCGGCCAAAAACGGTGGACTATGCTTTGTTTTAACCAATTTTGACCAGTTTTTCGGAAGTAGCTGAATGCTCTTAAAGTTTCACCATGAACATCCTTCAAGTAATCTCGTTGGATAAGAGAATAAAGTAATCTAATCACGAAGTTGTTTAACGCCTTATGACTAAGTCGACTTGTTGAGGTTCAAGTGGGTTTATTGTCGATTTTGGGGGCTTACCATAGGTATTTGGCTCTTATAATTCGCAAAAACCCATAACACGACATCGATGTGCTTCTACATAAATTTAGGCCATTTCTATTTCGGAGCCATTTTCAGCCAAATCGGTGGACTTTAGGTAAGAAAACTTTAGGTATGAAAACTTTAGGTACATATGCTTGGACAGTTGGGTTAGATGCGCAAGGATAGTCATAGTGTACAATTGTTATTGAAGGAAATACCTGAATGTCATGTTCTTCTGCAACACTAAGACAGCTGTCTATTGCAGCTGGAGTGGTTCCCCAATCCTCGTGCAATTTCAGACCCATCGCTCCAGCTGCTACTATTTCATGCAATCCTTCTGGCTTAGAGCTATTTCCCTAATTTACGCATTAACCAGTATTAAAGCATACAAATGAAAAGCTTGAATAAAAATTGCATTCATCAAAATTGTTTCAGGTATACAGAACTTATAAAGGGAGAAATCATACTTCACAGAATGTAAACAAGAGAATCATATGGTAATTAAGCCACTTTAAATATAAAGCATAACAGATCCTATATCACTATATGGATAAGCATACCTTTCCAGTGAAACCAAAGTTCAAAGGAAAATCATCGGTAGATTGTAGCATAAACTTCATTTGTGCAGGTGCAGGTGTACAGGTAGTAGCTCGTGTACCATTAGCAGGTCCAGTTCCACCTCCTACCATAGTAGTAATACCTACGCATTCAAGACTAGATTAAGATGATAGTAGAAAAAGATATACTCAAAAGCAGATGAAAATTGTTTAGCTTCACATGAATTAATTTGAGAATTCCTGATGACGCATGACAGTGCATGGTAGATGTGTTACTGCTAATTCTAATAGAGAGGTAAACGGGAAAGATTAAAAGCAACAAAATACAGCACAGTCTGACGAATTTACTCGATTCCTTTGTGTGGACAATGTGAAGGCAAAAGAAATGAATCCAGAATATTTGAGCCAGCTCAACAATTCACAAAGGAATCCAGCAATTAAGGACACTCCAATTCAAAAAACTTAGATGGAACTTTGAATTCTTTGAAATGCGACTACTCGTGCCACTGAATGGAACAATAATTTGAATCAAATTATAAAGTCAGATCTTCATTCAGAGAACCCAGTGTCCTTTTTTTGTTTTAGTCGGATCACAGCCATTGATCTTCAGTATCTCACCACTGGAAATTGCTTCATAAATTAACTGAGGACATATGAAGTGTACGTGGCAGTCTATAGCCCCAGCAGTAACAATCATTCCTTCTCCAGCAATGACCTCGGTGTTGACCTGATATGTTCAGAGTGTGAGAGTCAAATGCATACAGTACATTTACGCAAATTGGATTAATAATATAAGAGCATAAACCATTACCCCAATTATCATGTTTGCTGACACACCATCCATTGTATCAGGATTGCCCGCTTTTCCTAGGGCAATAATGTGTCCTCCCTTGATGCCAATATCTGTCTTAAAAATTCCGCTGTAATCGATTACCACAGCATTAGTGATAACAGTGTCCAGACAAACATTAGGTGGATATCCAGCTGCCTGGCCCATTCCATCCCTTATAACTTTCCCACCTCCAAAGACACATTCGTCACCATATACAGCAAGGTCCCTTTCAATTTCCGCGAACAAGTCAGTATCACCAAGCCGGATTTTATCACCAGTTGTGGGGCCATACATGTTAGCATAATCCTCCCGAGACATTTTTCTCGTCAAACTTGAATCTTCTCCAGTGACTCCTTCACTATAACAATGTTCATTAATAAGGTTCTGTACTTATAAACACCAGGTTCAAACTCAAGTGCTTTAGTCACAGTAACAGCAGAAAATAATCCTGCAGAAAATATTTACCTAGCATTATTTTCTTCCAAATGCCCAAATCCTCGAGCCTGTATAGTTTGCATTATAGTTTCAATGTAGGCATCATCAACACTGCCATCAGCAATGTTACTTCCCCCTCTAATGCATCGTCTACCTCCAATGCTTACAAGCGTGACCGTTTTCGGATCCCCTGGCTAGCAAGTAAGATTAAATTACTCAATATTAACAAGCTAGGTAAATATTAGACATGAACCAAGAAAATAATTAGTTTCAACCATGTCGAAATTTTTGTGCTGAAATTCGATGAAAATAGACATTTGAAAAATTGCTTCACTGTTGATTGCTAAGTCAGTAACTCAGTATATGCTACAACATAAACATATGTTTATTACTTTTGGCACCAAAGAAGACCACATATGACGTTACAACAAGCTACAATACAAAGTGGACATACGGGAGTCCAAAACTACACCTAACAAGAGATTAATACTGTAACAAGCAAAAAGAATTACAGATCCTACATTCCTACCTCAAAACGAGTTGCTGTTCCGGCAGGTATATTCAACCGCATGCCATAAGCTTTTCTTCTATCAAATGTCAAGGAAGGATTGGTTTCAATGAAATGATAGTGACTGCCAACCTGAACGACAATGGCCGAATTGAAATATATTTATGAGAAAATTCAATCTGCAAATAGAATTATTAAATGAACTGAACAAGAACCCAATGGATCATTTCCTTCTAATTTTAATTAGAGCAATGGCATATGTTCAAGAATAAGGAGAGTTAATAAGCAGAAATGTCTCATGAAAGATACGACAAATCAAGTACATGCACAACCTTACACACTTGGTGTCATACTTGACTAAAGATCAGTAAAACAGTTTACTCCATATAGAGCCAAATGTGGACATGTGAAACGCAGCCAAGAAGATAAGATTTACCTGAATAGGCCTATCTCCATTGTTGACAACTTTAAGGATTACCGCTCTTCTTCCACTATTAAGGCAAATGTTGTTATCTCTAAACCTCATTTCACCTGGGATCTTATCATCTTCTATCTCCGGAAATTTGTCAAATGATGGAACTGCAAAACTAAAATTGTTTATGAAGGCAGAAGAGCCAATGAGGCTTCATCAAGCAAATAATGAGACGTGACGCCTATTAAAAACTACATTCATCCAATCTGTGAAGTAAATCATCACCTGGAAGAAAAGAACCTTCAAGAGCTAGCTCCAAATCTCCATTTTCACGAGCAATAGGATCATGGACTGTGACCAGCTTTGTCCCATCCGCAAAAGTTCCTTCAACCTATATACACGAGCACAAGATAGAACTCAATGTGTGGCAGCAATGGATTCCTAGTAGAATAGCAGTGACGCCAAGTTGAATTCTTTTTTTCTTTTCTTTTTTTGGATGGGAAAAACACTATTCGACGCCAACCAGTATGTGTAGCTGTCTGCTTTGTTCTTCCTTTGAAAACAAAAAGAAATCGTATATTGAGGTCATTAAGGAAATTTAATAGAAGGGTGTCCAGCCTAGCACTCAGAACACATTGTTATCAAAGCAAGAGAAACAATTCCTGTGTGATCACAGCATGACCCGAAAACATGTTGAAGTAATAACTATGCATCGTCATCAGATCAATCAATTATATGACCAAGTAGATTCTTTAGTGCAGTAACGCCAGCCCCCTCCCTAAGTAAATGAATTAGAATCAAATAGAGTAAAAGGAGAGAAAATCAGACGAAGAGACTACCTGTACTGTATGCAGAAGGTGAGCAACAGCTGGAAGGACCTGTCGCCTGTCGATACAGCAACAGAGAAACAACGAATTGAGCATCTTACCAGATAAGTACAATGAACGGAGGACTGTCTCTTACAAAGGCACAACCGGAAAAAATTTGAGATTCCAGGAGACAGCAGCATATTTAATCATCTACCCAATGGTAAACACAACACACCCACCCCCGGGTTGTCAAGGAACTGGAGGGAATGAGGAAAGTGTAACAGTTTGGGGTAGACAAGTGAACATCGAAGAGTTTAATGCCACGACCAACAAAATCACTTGCTACTATGACTACCATATTAATGTCAATGAGCCATGCATGATTGCCCTTGAGAAACCTTGGCGAACACGAGGGTACTAAAATTGATAGATTTCAAAAATGTACCTTCCAAGAAGCTGCTTTCCAATATCCATCAGCTCTGCCACACTCTTATTTCCGACACGAATAAAACTCAAAACCTAAAAAGACAGCATTGTTCAAAAGAATCAATTTTTGGTGTTGAACTGCCTACAAAATGCAGCTTCAACAACAAACACCCAATCAACAATATCAAAAAATGTTAACCACCTGAGATGCAATGAGCGCGACAGCTTCAGTATAATTGAGCCTCAGTCCACTAGCAAGGCGCTTCTGCGCTAGAAATCCAGCATTGTGAAGTGCTAATTTCTCAACTTCTCTAGGACTCAGCTTCATTTTCCTACGACTCGACTTGTTTCCTGGTTCAATCAAACAAATTGCATTTTCAACATTAAACCCGCCTGCTAGTTTCCTAGGTCATATACTTGGGGTTGATCATACATCAAAGCATCAACAAACACCAGTCTTGATTACAGAAAAACAAAAGAATAAAATGCCCTTTTCCCCCTCTCTCCCAAAATATTCTAATCATTCGTATATAGCGCAAAGTTTTGGGTAAGACCGTCTAAGACGAGATGTGGTGAGACTTAAAGGCTTGGACTTTATGATGGCATTCTATAAAAACCCCAATATTACCAAATATTTTGTCACAAATCCTCTTATTTACCTAATTGTACTGCATCTTTCAATCAAACAATATGAAAAACGAAGATTAAAATACTTCACATATTAAGGTTGATCATACATCAACAAATTCAGCTTAAATTACACAAGAAACCAATAAATTGATCAAATAAAAATGATCATTTTCCCCTCTTTCTCAACATTATTGCAATTCCTAGGTCAAGCCACATGTAACATTCTCACAAACCATTCCTAATCGAATAAATAGACCGCGAAGTTTTGGGTAAGACCGTCTAACACAAGACTTGCCGATATTTTCAAAGGTTTTGACTTTGGAGGGTACCCTATAAAGCCACCATCACTACCAAATATTATATCTTAACAATCATGATTAACTAAAAAGAATTGCTGGGTTTTGCAGTAATACTCAGCGGAAAGCTGAAAGCAACAAACTTTTCTCGTACGCAACAAAACATTTCCACAAAAAAAGGCAGAAAGTTGAAGATATTCAACAATAAACATATCATAATATATAGAAGAACAAAAGGAGAGCAATATAACAGTGAGATGGGTTATTTGAAGTGAAGCAGACATGAATGGGGAGGAGAGAGAAAGTACCCAAATAATTTGGGCAGGTCGGTTTTCTGGGGAACGACGATCAACTCTGAACTCTGAAGTCCCTCGAACTGGTCGGAGCTTTGTCCCAGCTTTGAGTGTTTGACTTCACTTTTGTTTGTCTCTATTTTTTTTCCCTTTGTAAACAATTAACGGTTGATTTGATTGGTAAATGTTCGGGTCATATGAAAGGCACGTTTGGATTGTCACCTTGTAGACTTGTAGTATTGACACTTCGACATTAAGTGTCAAATCATTGTTACGTTCCGATCCTACATGTTTATGATTGTGAATTGATCATCGCAATGAACGAGTCTCGGGGCATCGTTATATAACAGGTATGAAGTGTTGGAACAAACATAAGCACCGAAGAAGGACAAGAAACGAGTCATATCATGTTAGTATTTCCAAGTCCATGAGTGGGCAAGAACGATATGCAATTAGGACTACATTGTCGACTTTGTTTTCAACGAGTTTTGTTCTTCTTTGGCTTGTTTCATTATACTACTTGTTGAGTTTAGAATTGTCTATAATATTCCGTAACTAACTTACCTAATCTAACTGGTATTTAAAACGAGAGATTAGTTATAAAAAGTTAAAAACTCGCATAGTCGAACTGAAACCGTTAAATAGATAACCAATCGATCATTGATATTGCATCAGAACACGAAAATCAAATTGCATAGTACTTGGATAGTAGAAAATTGCTAGTAGCTTGTGCAAGGTGTTTCTTCACTCTCACTAATTTTACACACTTTGAAATCTCACCAGATACTAACACATTCTTTCCCGCTTCACAAAACCCTAAACCCCCAATTTTTCCCCAATTCAGCAAAAATCCCCCAAATTGAAAACCCTAATTTCAATGGCAACTCTCCCAATCCTTCAATTCGAAGACAAAATCATCGAAACAGTAAAAAACAACGCAGTAACAGTAGTAATCGGAGAAACAGGTTCAGGTAAAAGCACACAGCTTTCTCAGATGCTTTACCGGCGAGGATTCGCCGACTCCGGCATGATCGCCGTCACTCAACCTCGCCGTGTCGCCGCCGTCACCGTTGCTCGGCGTGTCGCACAAGAGATGAACACCCGCCTCGGCGAAAAAGTAGGGTATGCTATACGCTTCGAAGATCGAACTTGTGATAAAACAAAGATTAAATATTTAACTGATGGTGTTTTACTTAGAGAAAGCTTGTCTAATCCTGAATTAACTGCTTATTCCGTCGTAATTTTAGATGAAGCGCATGAAAGAAGCTTAAATATGGATATTTTGATGGGATTAGTGAAAAGATTAGTTAATTTGTCTGATAGGAGGTTGAATTTTAGGGTTTTAATTACGTCAGCGACATTAGAAGGCGAAAAGGTTTCGTCTTTTTTTGATGGGTGTCCGGTTCTTAGTGTCCCGGGGAAGTTGTTTCCGGTTGAGGTGTTTTATAGTGAGGAGAGGCCGAAGAGTTATGTTGAAGCTGCTCTTAATAAGGCGATCCATATTCATGTTAATGAGCCTGAGGGTGATATGTTGATTTTTATGACTGGTCAGGAGGATATTGAGAAGCTTGTTAAGAAATTAGAGGATAAAGTTCGGAGTCTCGAGGAAGGGTCTGTGATGGATGCTGTAATTTATCCACTTCATGGGTCTTTACCACCCGAATTGCAGGTGCGTGTGTTTAGCCCTCCTCCTCCTAATTGTAGACGGTTTATTGTTGCTACGAATATTGCTGAAACGTCTTTGACTGTTGATGGGGTAGTTTATGTTATTGATACTGGTTATGTTAAGGAAAGACAGTATAATCCGTCGACTGGGATGTATTCTTTAGATGTTACGCAGATTAGTAGAGTGCAGGCTAATCAGCGTGCTGGACGAGCTGGGAGAACACGTCCTGGGAAATGTTATAGGTTGTATCCATCTGAGGTGTATAAAGAGGAGTTTATGGAGGCTGCGATTCCTGAAATACAGCGGACTTCTCTTGCTGGGAGTGTTCTTTATTTGAAGTCGTTAGACCTTCCTGATATTGATATTCTCAAGTTTGATTTTTTGGACCCTCCCTCGTATGAGTCGTTATGTGATGCTTTGAGGCAGTTGTATTTGATTGATGCAATAGATGAAAATGGAAATATAACTAGTGCTGGCCGAAATATGGCTGAGCTTCCATTGGAACCATCACTGTCTAGGACTTTGATGGAGGCGAATGATAATGGGAGCTTGTCACAAGCTTTGACTGTTGTTGCAATGTTATCGGCAGAAACTTCATTGCTTCCTAGTTATGCTAAGGGTACGGACAAGAAAAGGAAGCATACCCCGTTGAACTTGCCTGATGGAGGAGGCTTTGGTGATCACATTCAGCTGCTGCAGATTTACGAATTGTGGGATGAGACCAATTATGATATTGAATGGTGCAA
Source organism: Spergularia bocconei (assembly GCA_963457585.1). NCBI lineage: Eukaryota > Viridiplantae > Streptophyta > Magnoliopsida > Caryophyllales > Caryophyllaceae > Spergularia > Spergularia bocconei. The sequence continues at coordinate 1,422,127 of OY734943.1, forward strand.
AGATCACGGGCTACAATTGCGGGGAATGACATTTGTAAAGAATGTCAGGGGACAATTAAGTCAAATAATGCAGAAGGTGGCAAAATGTTCAATGGAAGTTCAAGGAAGTCATAGTCGCAGAGAAAGTAGACACAGTTACAGGAATTTGAGGAAGGCCTTATGTGCAGGTTATGCCAATCAACTCGCTGAAAGAATGCTACGACATAATGGATACCGAACACTTGGCATGAAGTCTCAACTTGTCCAGCTACATCCATCATCTGTTTTGCAACCTGATGAAGATGGGATGCTTACATTTTACGTGATTTACCACGAGCTGATTACTACTTCCAAAGCTTTTATGCGAAATGTTTGTGCTGTAGAGAGGCAATGGATCATGCCCATCTTTAAAAAACTTGAGACTCTTGATGTCAACAAGCTGAGTGGTAGGATTAGTGATCTTAATGACTGCTCTCAAGAGAAGCCTGAAGATGGGCTGAAAAAGGAAGTTAACGATGTTGAGTCTGGTGCTGACCGTGATAGTATAATCCAGGCAGCTCGTGAACGTTTTCTTGCTCGTAAAGCAAAGAACTCAAAGAAGTAGGTTATGGTGAGTGCTCCTGTCACTTGCAGTTCGTTTGATTTATTGCTTTTTGAAAGAAGCTGAATGCTGTAAGTTGTACGATACACGTCATACTATTCTTTATTTTGGGTGTTACCTGTCTTTGTATCTGAATGTAGTTGCAATATTGGGAGATCATGATTGGGTGTTATCCCTCTAAAATTTCTGTTAAATGATGAATTAATGAATCTGTCAGATATACTGCTCGATTTTGGCATGCATTAGAGTCCTAAATAATTTGCAATGCAGCAAATAGGTTGAAGTGTGGCTCAACAGATACTGTGAATTTATCAGGAAATGAGCTGGGGTGTGTGTTTTTGGTCTTCTTATCATCCGGAGTGGCATATATATATCTGTGTGTGGAAAGAATTTTTGTGTGTTGACGTTTCAGTCATTCTGACAAATTTGAATCTATCATACAATCTTGTTATGAGTCTAGTCGCAATATAAATATATATGTGGAAAATTGCAAGGATATTGAAGTTTGAAATTTAGTGTTATGCAACTTTCTAAAAAAGGGGTATGTTTGAGAGAAGTTCATATATGAGGGTAAAGCGCTAGAGTGTGTTCTATTGTTCTCATTGGCATCCTTTCACATTTGGCATATCTTATACAGTATATGTGGTATGTATCTGATCTTCTAAAATTCTATGCCTTGTAGAAACTGTGACTTTAGGTACGTGTACCTCTTTCCTTAGTTTTTTATTTGCCTTATGGAGTCGGACGTCAATTCTAGGTCAATGGTTATAAATTATGGCCGCCTCCTTTTTCTTTTTCTGCTTTTCTTTTTTCTTGAGGGCGTGAAAGTAGAGTTGTTACTTATTATAGACATATTTGAAGGACGGTTGTTCACTTTGACAAGTTACGTCAATTCAGCTTGGATATTTTAGAGTTGTAGTATGTTTGCCGTTTCCATTTGAATCTCCTTTCGTTAAAGGTGGTGGGCTCGTGTACATTTTGCTCTGCACAGACCCTGCACGTAATTTCACTGGTTTTTGGTGGAGGTGGGAAAATTTGTATGAAGGCCAACGAGGTGAGGTTGTGGAAACATAAGAGCATTAGGGAAAGTAAGAATGAAGTGTATTCCTTAACAGTTAACCCCCAATTTATCTGCTTCACCCAGTCTGAAATTCATAATGGGTATTAATTCATAATTTGCCTGTAAAAAAAAAAAAAAGAAAAAAAAAAGAAGAAGAAGAAACATGGTAGCTTGAGATTTGTGAGCATTTTTTCTAGCTCATGGCATCTGTGTTTCATCCTCTTCCCCATGTTGTCCTCTAAATTACTTTTTTTGTCAGGCAAAAACTAGCATCTGCCAATGTCATTAGTGTTTTGAACTATCTAGTTGATGTAACAGCGGAAAAGGCTCAGCTTGATACAATGATACCAGTAATGGAAGCTACGCTGAATTGGTGTCCTGGCAGGCTGGCACACAAATTTCTGCAAAAAGAGATGAAGAGCTTCACCGAGTGGGTTATGCATGGGGGAGTTGAGTTCCTTCAGGAGGTAATGCACACTCCTCGAGTCCTTCCTGTGCTGGTCAGGGATTTAAATTCTTTGTGTAGCAGTTATCTGGACTCTGGAGCCATTTGATCTCTCAGTTTTGTGGTTGCTTAGAGTTGTCTAATATGTCGATTGCCGTAGAAAATTTGTTAGAGATCCCCTCCCACCTCTCATAGATTTGGTTCATGCAGAAATCATTCATATTTACTGAAACCAGAGAAGGCACGTCAAATGGGGGCAGCTCTGTATTATGCTTCAAAGTTCAAACAACCAGTCAGAGAACGGGATAACGATGCTAATGCCTGCTGGGCGGTGTGGCAAAAGGATGAAATCAAAGAGATGACAGCGGACATCAATTGCTTTGAACCAATGCGTTGAAGCAATGTGTCCTCGGTTTGATATATTGAGGCAATCAACCCTAGAAGGTTCGTATGAAGAGGCTAACATCTGCTTAAAGAGAAATTTATGTGAGTTTGACTTACCTGTTATCTGTTTTCGCACAACTTTGAAAATTTGTGAATGATCATATATGATGTGATAATTTATTACATTAACAAAATCACTCTATTACAAATTTGGTACAAAACAATCTTAACAAGCTTCTTATTGGTTGCAAAACGACAAAACATCTTCTAATGTAATTCACAAAAGTGCGGACTCGGCCAGAAGGATGCGACCCTATTAGTATTGATCTATCTACTTTTGTTCCATGGGTAGCAAATAGTGAACTTCTGTGAATTATAATCATACATGCATGGACCGTCGTCATGGACGTGCCATCTACATTTGTCGTCGTCGTATGCACACCACCCCCTATCCCTTTGTTGGACAAAGAGGTCGAACCAATGTAGTGTATCATCAAACACAAAACCACAATAAAAATCTGTAGTTCCCCAAACATTAAGCTCTGTACTGAATTCATACTTTTGATTTGATTTGAGTACATGAACTCCAAGATCTTCATTCTTTGATTTGCAGTGAATTTGTAGGTGTTTCTTGTCGCTTAACATGTTCAAGGCCGAAACATGGATCGTTCCAAGCCCGAATGCAGCTTCTCCCTCTGTAGTTAGCAACATAATTACCATGAAAATAATAGGAATTTTCTTTTGTAATTGATTCATCTTCATTCTCACATAATTACCATGAAAATAATAGGAATTTTCTTTTCTTTTTCTTTCTGCTGTGAATTATCAACTATGTAAAAGAAACGTTGCTTAATTAGAGCAGATTACTATGTATGTCCTGTGCATATCTATTTTGAGAGGGATGTATGCTAAAATTATGCAGTGTTATTTCCTATATTTATGGAGGATGTATTTAGCCAAGATGGATATTTGGAATCAGAGTGAATTTAGGTATTTAGCGAAATCCATTATTTTGGCAAGCAACGTAAACATGAGATCGAAAATCATTGTGTACTGTCAGGTGCTTAGCTTTCTTCACCCCCACCACATAATTTGAGGTCATATATTTGCTTGTAAATGGACGGGGTGGGTCTCGTGGGAGAGGCCGATTCTCGGAAGAGAAGGCGTGGGCTGGTATGGGAGAGGTTGGTTCTCGGAAGAGAAGGCGGAGGGAGGGGTGTCTATCTCGAAAAGGGACAGGACCATTTGCATGGTTCGAGCAGATAGATAAGAGCGAGACAAGGTAACACAAAGTTAATAATACTTGAACCTTGCTACTAACAATTCATTAAACCCACTTAAATTTGTTAACAAGCCACAACCCAAGAACACTTCACCAGTAACCAACTAACCAAGTAACCATACATCACTACACAACTACACAAGAATCACTACAATTTTCTCACTTCCTATTCTACATGAACTTCACCACTAAACTCCCCAAACCCTTGTTAAAACATACTCCGTATATAGCTACATCAAACTTTACCACTAACTTTCCAACTCCTGACTGAACATAGCTCGGAGCGTTGTCTTACCAAAGACGGCTTCTCTGGTCACCAGTTTTATCCCTCTGACCCACAGCTTTGCGGCCTCGTCGCCTCCACTGCAGGAGAAGTGTACTTCTCTGCTCATGGTGGTTACGACATGGAACAGCCCCAGATCAGTGGCATAGCACGTCTTTGGACGGTTCACAAAGAATGTTGGGGTAGGGCCTACCTCTGCTGACTTACAGGTCACGTTTCTTTTCCGTGCCTTGCCCCAACGGAGGACGCCTGTTGCTTCCACCATCCTGAGTTTTTTCCAGTGAGGAGCCCCTTTGCCTTCTTTTGTGTGCTTCTTGACCCAGGCACCACACAAGACGAGCTGCCTAGCGAGCTGGTCGAGTATCACACGCTCTGCTTCGTTCCCAACACCATTCTTCCTTGCTAGAGAAAGAGCTGTTTCATGTCTTTCAGTCTTGATGTCACATTTTGCCCCTCGAGAGATTAGGAATTGACACATGTTTCCGTAACCTTCCTTTGCTGCTAACATGAGGGGAGTGTATCCATCACCATCTGCAACATTGACATCATAGCCCATGCCTGCTAGTCGGCGTACTGAACCCAAGTCCCCACGCCTTGCTGCACAGTGCAGAGCATAGGAAGTGGTGGGTGCACGCGTCTTGTTCTGGAGGGCATAGTCCAGCATTATCTTTTCAAGAACTTCTCGATTGCTGCCTGCTTCTGACAGGGTAAATGCTGTTTCTCCCTTCTTGTTGGATATTGATACAGCGGCCCCAGCATAGACAAGCAAACGGAAAGCTTCCACTTGACCACTCGCTGCAGCAACCATGGCTGCTGTGAAACCATCTTCATCCTGGTCATCAAGAGCGACATCTGGCTGTTTTGTAAGGGTTTTCAGAGCCTGTATGTCATTCGCTCTAACAACAAACATGGCCGAGGAAAATACTGCAGGGTTGCTTGATTTCACAACTTTTCCTGATCTGATTACGTCTAGGATTACTTGCTGGAATCCTAATGTCCACTTTGTAGACCCCGCTAATGCAAATACGGACTCATTAGCAGGATTTAGCAGACCAAAGTCAGCACCTGCAGAGGCTAGTGCTTTAAGACACTCCTTGTGCTTGTATCGAGTGCAAATCATAATTGCGGTCTCTCCTTCGCTGGTTGTAGAGTTCAGATTGCAACCAGCAGTTATCAGACGCCATATGACTTCTTCCTCACCAAGCCGTGCAGCCAAGTGTAATGGATGCATCTCAGTTTTGGGACCGGATTTCAGAGGAAATTCAACATCTGCCCCACAACTCACTAGCACGTCAAGTGCTTTTGCGTTGTTACAGAGGATTGCATGATAGATGAGGGTCCTCCCTAGGTGAGGTGTGTTTGGAGAGAAGCGCTTGAGAAGCAAGCGCAATATACTACCCGTTTCTTCAAAGTACTCAACAGCACACCATGTGATGTCATAAGGCTCTGCTAGTCCAGCACCAACTCTGCACTCTTCTCCTGCGGCATCCCATGACCATGCACCCAATCTGACTTTGATATCTAACCGCACGCCCTCCTGCAGCAGTGACGTTGTTATTAACAGTATGAACAGGCGAGAAGCATACTGTCTTATGCTATAATGTAAGGGAACATGAGTTCACACTACCAAAGCTGATCATTATATACTCCATACTGTGAGATAGTTACCTTCAACAACAGTTCAACAACAGAAGTCTGCCGACTAACAATGGCTGCAACAATAGCATTGCAGTCAACATTCAAGTGCAGGTATGGCTTGGAAGATAAAAGTAGAGCACGATCCATTGCATTAGCATCTACCCCACACTGTATTCAAGGAAAGAAGACAGACATATTAAACTGTTTCCAAGAAAGAGAAAGCACTGCAGTCGCAAAACATGACTTTGTAGACAAAAAAAGTTAACCCATCCTCATCACTATAGCATACTACGGAAGCTTGCCTTAATCAACACATCGATAACATCAAGAAATCCTCTGCAGCAAGCAGTGACAAGAGCATGGACAGCCACTTGTGGGCTGATCATGTTGGATCCCATGAGAAGCTCAGCATGCCTTGGGCGTCCAACATAGCTTGCCTCCAGTAATGCCTCCTCACAAGCAGGTGGGCACACCCCTTTTTTCAGTAGAACTTCGAGAGCTTCAAGGTGGCCACTGCGTACAGCTGCTGTAGGTGCAAAGCCTCGGAAAAGTTTCTTGTTTATGTTCGCCCCATAACTCTGTCATGTTCCACAATAACCATCATTTATAAGATGCAAATCGATTTTTTTTTTTTTTTTTTGAGGTCTAGCAAATCGACATATACATACTCCATAGAATTAGGCTGAAATTTTTATCATTTTGACCATTTAATCAATTTACTCTTCACTCTTGAATGGTCGAATCACATACACAAAAACATGATTTCATAAAAAAGTACTGAAACTGCCACTAAAGAGTTTGTCAGGAATAAGACACTAAATGCCACATCCCTACATAAATCTATTCAGTGTTGCACACAACATGTAAGATAAATCTAGCATTTTCAGCAAGATTAAAAAATATAAGAGAGATCTAATCTAGATCAATGACTAATAATATATTAACATTTTCTCTACTGATCTGATTAGCCACTACTCCAAGAAGACATAAAATTCCAACCAACAACCTCTGTTTCTTGCAGTGTTCAGCCAAATTAGCTCATAACACAGTAATAATTCTATGTAATACCAACTAATAATAATGGTAACTTGTTGTTAAAATTAACTTGCAGACATCAATAAAACCACAAAGCTCCCTTTTTAACATAATAATGGGTTTTTTCTCTCTTATATAAACCTAAAGTTGACATTTTTTTACCAATTTGTTATTCACCACTTCCACAAAAGAACCAAAAGTTGACCAAAATTAGACCCAAAAAAAAAAAAAAAAGAATAAAAAAACACCCAAACACCCAATTTAAGTTTTTTTTTTCTAGAAATCATTTGTATAATTTAGGGGAAAATATCAATAATCTTGATTTGTAGATCATATTCACTTCTAACAATTCAACAAATTTAATCTAATTGATACAACAAATCAATTTTCTCAGGAAATCTAATTTAAGACCTAATCAGGAGAAACATTTCTACATATTTACACTAAACACCAACAACAACAACTACAACTACAACGGCCAAACTTTATTCCCAAAATGATTCGAAATCGACTACCAAACTTTAGTCCCAAAATTATTCGAAATCGACTAACATGATAAATCGTTATGTAACAGTAAAATCAAAGTAACACCTACAATTAAAAAAACAAAATACAAATCAAATCAAAGTAACAGTAAATTTCATAAAGTTGGAAACTTTTTTTTTATCATTCTAACAGCAAATGCAAGATAAAGAACCCAACTTTTTACACAATTTCCACTGCACTTTACTCAACCAAAAAGATTATAACAGCTCAAAAACAAAAAAAAATAAAGGAAATTAAAAAGGTAACTTTTTTTTTTAATATTAATTTAATAAAAAAATTACCAGCAATTTGGCGAGGAGTGTGAGATTCCCAGCGTGAGCAGCAAGGAACAATGCGGTAACATCAGTCTTAAACTCCTCAAACTCGGTGTCAACTCGGTGAGCCGACTCACCTTCCGGAACGAGTTCAGTCTTCAACGACCTCAAAACCACCGCTCCAACATAATCAACGTCAACGATCGGGTCAACGAGAAGTTCAAGCGCGAGCTTCGTGTCTCCGGCGAACGTAGCGTCAATTAGACGCTGCGACGCCGCGTCCGCCTCCTCAGAAGCCACCGGATATACCTGGTTTACCGCCCTTACTCCGCCGTGCATCGAGCGGAAATGATCTTTATTAGTAAAATGACGGTTCTACCCTCCGTTTCCTCCTCAGCCGGAGCCTCGAACTCCGTGCATGGGCGTTGAAATGACGATATTACCCCTCGAATAAGATTCCTTGGTTTCTTCAAGTGTTTGTTAAGGCGAGCCCTTTTTGGTAATTTCGTAGCTCTACGGTGGATTCTAGCTGTCTGAGAGTGAGAGCAGATGAGAGAGAGTGAGGAGAGTGTCGGAAAATGGGAATATGAAGAGTAGAGTTTTTTGGACTAATAATAGTATAGCCGTTACTTAAGAGTGGTTGATTATATCGTATGTGGAATTTTAAAAAAAGAAAAGAAAAATGTGGGTCCATGAAATCATGTGCATTGAGTGTGGCTAGATTATTATAATGTGGGAGTATATGATATGATATTTATCTAGTTGGAATAGGGAAATTTTGATTTCTTAGAGCTTACTTTATCGTCTCATCATACACTTAGCAGTATATGTCTTCCCCACAACGTGAGGCATACGCTTTTGATTCTTACTTGGTCGTCGTTTGTGATCATCTCTCACAAGTTCACAAGTTCCCACATGCTATAGTGCCGTTGCCGGTTGGAGCGAAGAGAGCAGTCGGGTTCCGAGGGAGTCAGATCCTAGCACATATAGAGTAGTTTGTTTAACGTGGACGTGTGAAATACGACTAGTTTTTGTTTATATGTTTCACTTTAGAATCATATAAGTGTTATTTAGCTAGTTAGTTGGTTCATCGATATGATATTATGATCGGCTATAGTGAGTTACTAGAAAGGTAGATGTATCGTCTTTAGATGTTCAAAAGAGTTATGAGGCAAAGAGACTTTTGGCGGAGTCTTCATACAAGCAAGCTCATATATTACTTTTGTGAGGTTGTTACTTGTCTAAACAACTAATTAATTAAACTAACTCAATTTGCAACTACCATCAACTAACTATCAACACAAAAACTCGTACTTTTTTTGTGCAAGGTCGGATTGAGTACTTGAATGTGTATGATTGAATATATCTAAATTGGTTTTGTCATTTGTGATGTTGAACTGGCCGGTTATTATATGCTAGCTAGTATGCTACTGTTGAGTGTTTACAGTTGTAAGGATTATGATTATTGGTTGATAAAAGGTGACTGTTAATTATGCAAAAATGCATCCAATGTAATGTGTTCTTTAATTATTCACGAGACGAAACATGTAGCAATAAGATTATACATCAATTCATTTTCAATTATGTACGAGTAGTACTCATAATATGCACAATTTATATCATTAGTTTTCTTTTCGCAATGTCTCCTAGCTCATCTGATAAAATCATCTCACAATTTCAATGGACCCAACCCCATTTCCTAAAAGCCCAACATTCATGGGTCTTTAACCAAACAGCCCAATCCAATAACCCACCCACGACCCATGACCCACGACCCATGTAATAAACCTCTTTTACACTAAAACAGTAGAGCAGCAAATCCGACGTACGTGGACCGTTGGATCATCACAAAATTAAACACCGCCATAAATCTACACCGTCCATCACCATCAACTCACCAAAATTACTCCTGACTCACTTAATTCCACGTTTCCCAAATCACACCTGATCATTTTCATCTCTCTATCTCTCTCTTAAATACTTCTCAAAGAAGTTTCACAGTCAAATCTGTTGAATCGCAGATATCTCTTTGGAATTAACAAAAGCTTCAACCTTGCAAACGAAAATGGTACATCAGATTATCAATTTGATCTTATTCATCTTATAAAGTTTGTATCTTTTGATTTTTTTTTTCTGGGTTTGATTTTTCCCCCTTTTGATTGTTAATTGATTCCCATTTCATAGTTGGCGTATGATTTAAGCTGTTTGAGGGTAATTTCTGTTGCAATTAGATCTAATAACGAGGGAAATTGATGTGGGGTATCTTCAATTTGTTACAAAACGCATCGTTTTTGGTTTAATTGATTGTGATTGTGTTAATTTTAGGTTTTTTTTAGGGTATTAGAAATGATGGGCAATTAGTACATTTCTGCAAATTTGATTAGAAATTATTGGGTGCCATTTTTTTTTGTAATCATATTTGCTGGGTAAAGTTTATGGTGTTGTTTTGGTAAGACATGATTAGACCCCTTTTTATGGGAGATTTTGAGTCTTTGAAATGGAATGTTGTGTATAAGTATTGGTTACGTCTCCGCCGATATAAAGTTTCGATCTTTGATGCGCAAAGATTTTCGGAAAGTCGAAATGTGCTTCGCCATTTAAGCTATGGTGGGTCAATTATCATGCATCACTCTTCATGTTATCAGGGGTTGATGATTAGGTGGTGAGCTTTAGGAAGTTAAGGGTAGCAACTGAATGGGCCTTGAGAATAGTAAAGCTATGATTTTTAATGATCGAATGTTGTTTTGGAACGTCACTTTCTAAAGTCGAAAGGTTTAGATGGACTTGCGAAGTGGTGCTGCTGCGTAAATGACAGTATGTTTGAAGCTCTTGGCTGTAAATTGGTAGCCTATAATAACAACTATAACTTTAAAGCTCCTAAATGAAGTTAGGAACCTGATAGTGAATAGTTATAGTGTTTGATACCTACTAATCTTCTTCTCTCGGTATCTTTGTCACTGTGTCCCCGTTAACATAGTAGTGTTATGCAGTCTGATTTGTCTAGAACTAGTTTGAAGTGGTTATACGTCTTTGTGTGGAGTTAGACTCACGACTAACTTGTGTGTGATTAGATTCTTCTTATGTAATATAAAGCTTTGAATCATGATCTTCATGCACGGTTGCACGGATGATGTTAGGATTTTTTTTCTTAAAGTGAATTACTCAAGACTTCCGTTGCCACATTCTTATTATTGTTACCTTTGTTATCGTTGTCTGTAGAAATGCTAGTGATGTTGTTACTGTATTGACAAACGGTCAGCGAATCTGTAGTTTGGTTCAGTAGCACAAGAGCATTTGGCAGTCTAGGGGCAGAACCAACAGCCAGAGTCTGCATGTTAATCTCTAAGAACAATGTTTGACTAAAGCCTGGTGTTTTTGCATTCATAAAATGAGCATTGGAATACTACCTTTTTAAAGTTTATTGAATCTTTATGCACTCATCTTCATATCTTAAAGGTGCTTTTTGGAAAGAGTAACATCGGTGAGAACTGATTACAGCCAAGTTGACAATCTGATGAAACTTGAAGTGTTGGGTTTTCTCACTTAAAGTGTGGGATTCTGACTTATTTTGAATTGAAATACCAGTGATATTAGGATTTTAATATAGTTTTAGTTGGGATGTTTCATCCAATCATTTTGTTGTAAGAATTGTGTCAGACTATCAGCATATTTGTGCTTTGATACATTTTTCTCATTCACTTTCATGGCAAGATTCATTTTTGTAGAAGGATTACGACTTAATAGTAAAGAAAACTAGGAGTTTCATGTTAGTTAGCTGGCTGCCCCAAATCATCTTGAGAATAAGGTTATGTGTTGTTGCCTTGGTTTCAAAAGGTGCGAGGTGCACTGAGGCGATGAAGACCTGTGGCAACGAGGGCGCGCGCCTCATGGAAGTGAGGCGTGGTCATTTAGCAAACCCTGTTTTGGCATCTAAAGAGGGCCAAAATGTAAAGAAGTAGAATCAAGGGTTTAAAGGGGCAAACGGAAGGGTAGAAGTGAAGGTATAGGGGAAAAATAACCGTGCCTTAGTGCAACTTTTTGGAATCTGAACCAGCCTGAAGCAGCTTAGGCGGTAGCTCATGCGCCTAGTGGGCGAGCTGCGCTTTTCAAAACTAAAATTGTTGCTTGTAGTTCATAGATCACTTGAAGTGGTAATTTCTGGATTAGGGAGTAAGGAGGTACCCTAGTGATGTTCCTTTATTGCTACTTTTTGTTTCTACTGGAAATGAACTCAGCGCTTTTTGCCAATAGGGACATCTTTTTTATTATCTTTGGGGAGCTGGGATGTGTTACTTAGCTCTCTGTAGCTGAGAATACATTATTTTCTTTACTCTTTTATTATACCCCTTTCTTCTCGTGATGTTATATACCGGGTTCTCTTTTGTTCCTCCGTCTTTTTATATTTTCATTTTCTCAAGGGACAGTGACAGAGAGTGTCTGTTACCGATTTTCAGCTAATAGATGTGACATTAGGCAATATTGCACTTGTGTTATACCTTGTGGTAGTATATCTTGTGACACACTCAAGAGATTATTTATTTCGTAGTAGTTTCTGACACACTCAACACAGAGCACTTGCACAGTAGTTTGTATATGTTATAGCCTGAGTTTCATGTAAATAAAGTTACATTGTTTGATTTGCACCTTGCGTGCTTCCCTGGGAGGCTGGAACTTGAAACTTCTAATTTATCTCCTACAAAGGGAAGTTGCGTACCTGGCCTGTGTGTGTACTATGTAGCTAATGTGTCTTCTCCCACCCCTCACTTTGGTTGAGCCAACTATAGCTCGGTTGTGTAGATTACAGTAGCTTTTTTATAATCTAAGCATGGTAATCACTTGTCAAAAGTAGGAACCATAATTTGGTTATATACCTATATCCTTTTAGTGGGTTATAACTTAACGAGATATAGATTCGCTTTGTTTTAACCATGGGTGCTCTTTTCTTACAGGCACCCCTGAGGGGCGTTTTTAATATTCAAAGAGCTGCATTACTCCAGCGTCACTGTGACAAGTGGGGTGCAGGCTATAGCAGGTTGCTCAGCACCCAGGCGGCTTCAACTTCAAGCACTCCTCAGGCTCCACCGCCTCCCCCTCCTCCAGAGAAAACTCACTTTGGTGGCTTGAAAGATGAGGATCGCATATTCACGAACTTGTATGGAATTCATGACCCTTTTCTCAAAGGTGCCATGAAACGAGGTGACTGGCATAGAACCAAGGACTTGGTTTTGAAGGGCACTGACTGGATAGTAGGTGAAATGAAGAAGTCTGGCCTCCGTGGACGTGGTGGTGCTGGTTTCCCGTCAGGTCTTAAGTGGTCCTTCATGCCGAAAGTGTCTGATGGACGCCCCTCATACCTTGTTGTCAATGCAGATGAAAGTGAACCTGGAACCTGTAAGGATAGAGAAATAATGAGGCATGATCCGCACAAACTGTTGGAGGGATGCCTCATTGCTGGAGTGGGAATGAGGGCTAGTGCTGCTTACATCTATATAAGAGGCGAATATGTGAATGAACGCTTGAATCTTCTAAAAGCTAGGCAGGAAGCATATGATGCTGGATTGTTGGGCAAAAATGCATGTGGATCTGGTTATGATTTTGATGTTCATATCCACTATGGTGCTGGTGCCTACATCTGTGGTGAAGAGACCGCTCTTCTGGAGAGTCTTGAGGGTAAGCAAGGAAAACCAAGATTGAAGCCTCCATTTCCTGCCAATGCTGGCTTGTATGGGTGTCCCACTACAGTCACAAATGTGGAAACTGTGGCAGTATCACCTACCATCCTAAGACGTGGACCTGAATGGTTCTCCAGTTTTGGCAGGAAGAACAATGCCGGGACAAAGCTGTTTTGCATTTCAGGCCATGTTAACAAGCCTTGCACTGTTGAGGAGGAGATGAGCATTCCATTGAAGGAATTGATCGAGAGGCACTGTGGTGGAGTAAGGGGTGGATGGGACAATTTACTGGCAGTGATACCCGGGGGTTCTTCCGTTCCCCTGCTTCCCAAACACTTGTGTGATGACGTGCTGATGGATTTTGATGCCCTTAAGGCTGTCCAATCAGGTTTGGGGACTGCTGCCGTGATAGTAATGGATAAGTCCACAGATGTCGTGGATGCAATTGCAAGGCTATCATATTTCTACAAGCATGAGAGTTGTGGACAATGTACTCCATGCAGGGAGGGAACAGGATGGCTATGGATGATTATGGAGAGGATGAAAGTTGGAAATGCTAAGCTAGAGGAAATTGATATGCTTCAGGAGATAACAAAGCAAATCGAGGGCCATACTATTTGTGCTTTGGGAGATGCTGCTGCTTGGCCAGTTCAGGGTCTAATTAGACACTTCAGGCCAGAGCTCGAGAGAAGAATCAAGGAACATGCATCCAGGGAGTTGATCGAGGCTGAAAAAAGAGGTCTTCTGGAGGCTGCTGCGTAGATTGTCTCATGCAGGTGATTAGCCTCCCCTTACTAGTCTGTCTGTCTTTTTTTTAACGTTACACAAGACTTGTTTGACCTTAAAGTTGCGATTATGCAAGAGTGGGAGTGTTTATGTCATTTCCTAGTGTCTCTGCCCAAGGTTTCACCCACACTAGGTTCTCCCCGCACACACATTTCTTATTTTCTTCACTCCCATAAATAGGTTTGCAAACTGGAAACCTAGAGTTGCAATTGCTGAGGTAGTTTTGCTGAACAAAAATTCGAGATGTTGATATTATCACTCGGTGACAGTTTCGTATGTCTTTTCTTGTGCAGAGGTCTTCTGTTGTGAAATAAGAGAAAACAGCAGGGATTACCGTCTTAGTATAAGTCTGAAGGTAGTTCAAGCTCATGTACGTCCCAGCCATATGCTATGTTTAGAACATGTATCAGCTATTTTTGCTGTATTTGTCTACTACAATAACTTGAATATCTTCTGAAGGATGTGTCTGGATAGATAGACACAGTTGTTACAATTTGTTATATTCCAGTGTAAGTTTTGAGAAGCTGTTCCATTTGGAGCTAAGATGCTGTTTTGTATGCTATTGAGTATTGACCTTCATTTCATTTTTTCTCGACAAGGCCGAAATAAAAAGAGTCTGGTTGTGCATGTAACCTAAGGATACAGTTTGGAACTTGAATTATGGCTGCCTGTTTTTGGCCGACTCGAGTAGTTTTACTACACAGTCAGGTTTATTGTATTTACTGTCGATCTCAAGTCTGGATAAAGGATAAGAAGTGCTATATGTGAATGCGTACATGCTAAGGGCCCAAAAGGAACAATCATTTAGACGTGAGGATTTCCATCATTTCTTTCCCCACAACCCCATAAGAATTGGAGCAAACAGACAAGTGGTGAAAAGAAAAGCTTATGTACATAATACTTTGGTGAACCATGGTACAATTTGGTAAAAGAATGTTGGGTCTTGGTTGTCTTTTTCCGAGCTAGACATAAGGGTAAAATTGCGTACATTACAACCCTGCCGTCAAGACCTTGCTCACAATTCGATCATTAATTCATTCAAATCATTAGTAGGGGACTACTTTCTTTTTATTGGTATTAATGGAAAGAACACATAAGAAGTTATTGTCTCATCAGATCATTGATAGCCAAAATCAGACATGAAGGACTCTATCATATCTATGAGGCACATCAGTCAATGTATAAACGAAGGCAGACCTGTTCATCTACTTTAATGGTTTCTGAATTCTGAAAATCGTATAATATAAAGTTTTTGACTTCTGGACGGCTCTCATTATTTTCATAATGTATGGTTGTGTGACTTGGGGTACGTGACTACGTGCATGGAACTCTGTTAGCAGATGAGGGCATCAAAAAAAGCATAGGTTATACGATCAAATTAAACTGAGAGGTGGGTACGCATTACATAATCTGTTTATTTGCGCTAATAACGCCGTTTGTGGTCATGTAGAACTCAAAAAGTTGTTGTATTAAACCAAATTTCATTCATATTGCTTTTTGACTTTCTATTTTTGCATAATCAGCTGCGCAAAGAGGGAACTTGAAGGTATGTTTTGCTTCATTCCGCTTGTTATTTTCTACATTCGTTTTATGTTCGAAATGGTAGCTCATGTTAGCCAACACCGATGTTTCTACGACTTAGGCTTTGTTGTTGTTGTTATCGTCTTTCCTATAATGTTTGCCTTTTTGTATGGCATGAGAATCGAACCCCAACCCCCCGATTTTCGCTACATTGTTGTAGACTACTCTAGAAGTCCTGTATGGTAGTAATGTTTGCATGATTTTGTATGTATCAGGATCAATATTGGTAGATCATGATGGTGTTAGGAAAGAAGAAGAAAAAGGGGATAACCTTACAAGTAGACTACATTGTCAGTGTACTAGAGATCAAACCTTGGCCACCTTCAGTGGCATTGTGTTCTGTACAAACTGTGTTAATCCAATGGGAAAATGGTGATCAGAACTCAGGATTCTTACCACCTGGAGTCCCTTCCCTGAATGGTTTCGACGATGGAAAAATCGAGTTCAATGAGTTCTTCAAGCTTCCTGTCACCTTTATCAGTAAAGGCCAAGGGTTTCAGAAGAATACCTTGGATTTTAACTTGTATGAACCAAAGAAGGATAAAGCTATAAAGGGTCAACTTTTAGGAACTGCAAGTATTAATCTTGCAGAATATGGGATTATTAAGGATGCTAGAACAATTACTGTTCCAATCACAATTAAGAAGGTTTCGAAAGGGATGGTGCATCCTCTTCTGTATGTTCAGATTCAGCCTTTTGATAATGAAGGCATTGAGTCTGTGTTGAGAATGATGAGTGAACATTGTGATAATGATGATTCCGAGATCGCCTCTGTCACTGATGATGATGACAGCAGCAGCATGTCGAGGACTCCTACTGGTTTTCAGGCCGGGACTTCGCCTTTTAAGATGGATGAAATGCTCAATTTTGTTAATGTAAGCACACAATTTCTGTTTATGAGCTTTCTGTTCATATCATCAGCATGATATCAGTTTTATGAAGTATATATATGCAGTTTATGTTTGGTAAGTATATCATGTTTGTAGGATGTATCAGTTAGATTATATGAAAATACTAACTTTTGGATGTCAAATGGCCTATCTAAGTTTGATTAGGTAAGAAAAAGAAGTTGAATTTGACAGGTTTGAACCATTTGATCTCAGGTGGGTCTAAACTCAGACCTTAATGGCGCCAGAGAGAATCATAATGGTAAATTCGATAGAAAATCGACAGGAAGTGGGGATAGAGAGAAGAAGGAACAGGCATATAATGGAGAGGATGAGTGGAGCTCAGGGAGAAAGAGCTCAGATAGAGAGAATGTGTTTGGCAGGTTCTCAGATGTCGCCACCACGAGAAAGCAGACCACCAGAAGTACTAGCTCCCTGATATTTGGCAAGAAGGGGCTTGATTTGCAAGGCTTTGGTGATAAATTGAAGCACATGAAATCGGTCAGGTTAAGTTCCGAGCAGCCTCTTGTTATTTCAGCCCCTCTGACTGCTTTGCAGCTCTCTGACAGGTCAAGAGAAGAGACCTCTGTCAAAGAAGTTAAAGAGGTAGTAGTTGATGCTAGAAGTCAGGAAAAAAATGACAAGAAGGAAAAGAAGAGTAGTAAAACTGATAATAATAATAAAGGTGAACTTGAATCTAGAATTGAGATGCTTGAAGAGGAGTTGAGAGAAGCCGCGGCACTTGAGATTGCACTGTATTCAGTAGCTGCTGAGCATCTGAACTCAAAAAGGAAGGTCCATGCTTCGGCTAGACGTCTCTCTAGGTTTTATCAGCACGCCTGCAAAACAGGATCACAAACTAAAAGGGCTAGTTCTGCAAGCAGTATAGTCTCAGGACTAGTACTGGTCTCGAAAGCCTGTGGAAATGATGTTTCCAGGTATGAGCTTTGGAGATGACATACATTCTCACTGAAAATAGTCATAGATGATCAAATTCGACTGTGATTTTCTGAAATGTGTTTTAAATGACAGGCTGACTTTCTGGTTATCAAATGTCATACTTTTGAGAGCAATGGTGAGCCAGATTACAGCAGAAATTCCGGCATCATCACCTGAACTGATTAAGTCAGAGACCAAAGCTGTAAGAAAGAAGTCTGAGAAGAAATCTCCCTCAAATGACCCTATAGAAAACCTAGGTGACTGGGAAGATCCACTCACATTTATCATGGCATTAGAAAAGGTTGAAGCTTGGATCTTCTTTCGCATTGTCGAGGGCTTATGGTGGCAGGTATGGACTCCTTCATTCTGACTCCAATCTCCTGTCAATTTTTGACCAAAATTCTTGTTGCAGACTTGCAGTGTGATTGTGATTGGTTCAGCTGATTATCCCTTTCCTATTCTACATTTCTACGCGCTGACATTTTCTCTGATCATTGCGTGAACTTTGTAGAGCTTTACTCCTCATATGCAACTCCCAAAGAAAAAGAAGAAAGGAAAGAGGCTGACAACAAGAAAAACTCAGAAATGGAGATTTGGTTTAGGAGATCAAGAGCAAGGCAATTTTTCGACAGAGCTTTGGAAGAAGGCATTCCAGGATGCCTGTGAAAAGCTTTGTCCTATTCGCGCTGGAGGTCATGACTGTGGTTGCTTGCCAATGTTATCTAGAATGGTATTGAAATTTCATTACTGCAAAATCATCTGTTGTTTTCCTCGTTTTACTACCTTACAGTGGGCGGTTCCATATGACAGGTTCAAATTAGCCGAACCTAAATCATTTTTTGGACAGGTGTTCTAACATGTAGCCTTCATGATTTCTAGGTGATGGAGCAGTTGGCAGACAGATTAGATGTTGCCATGTTCAATGCCATTCTTCGTGATTCCGATGAAGGAATGCCAACAGACCCAATGTCTGACCCCATCACTGAACTTAAAGTTCTTCCAATCCCATCTGGCAAATCAAGTTTCGGAGCTGGTGCTCAGTTGAAAAATGCTGTCAGTATTTTACAGTACCTGATACTGTTCTTTAATTTGCTCAGTTTTCGCTTAATTATGAAATGACAGGACTGTGCTTTTAATTTCTGATATCCTGTTATAATGATCAGGTTGGATGTTGGTCTAAATGGCTTGGTGACTTCTTTGGAGCTGATGACGATCACGACGAGTCTGATGAATCAGCTTTCAAGGCCTTCCATCTTCTCAATGCATTGGGAGATCTCATGATGCTTCCTATTGGAATGCTCTCAGATGAAGCCATAAGAAAGGAGGTGACAGACATATATAGAATTCTTACACTTCTGAACTTTTAAATGACTTCTTATTTAAGCTAAGTTCCATAAATCTGATATCTTTGGTTACTAAAACCTGAAGGTATGTCCAATACTTGGTGGTCCTCTTATCAAAAGGGTTTTCGCGAATTTTGTACCAGATGATTTCTCTCCGAATCCCATCTCACAGGAAGTTCTTGATGCGTTGGAGTCCGAGGTTAAGTCCTTAGCAGTGACAACCTTTTTTTTCTTTTTTGCTGAGAATGCTGTTTCTGAATCTGAGCATCTATTTTTTTGTGTTACTGTGTATAGGTTGCACAGGATGATTCGAATGATTGCATTGTGGGTTTCCCCTGCGTGGCAAAGCCGGGAGTTTACTCGCCTCTTCCAACTGCATTGTTCTCGGGTCTGTTAGGAGATGTAAGCAACCAAGCACAGAAGAAAAACGGGTCATCATTACTCCGAAAATCACATAACAGTGATGATGAGCTAGATAAGCTAAGTGTTCCTTTAGCTACAATCAATATTAGGAACATCTGCATTTCACCTTCCTCGTCGAAACCAAACTGGATGCCGAAGGGGAAGGGAGGTAGAGATGTCATGAGGTATCAACTCTTGCAGGAAGCATGGAGAAATTGAACCTAATATCCAATTAATCCACATCTAGGCAACCAGGACATAGATGAAAAAAGTTTTATATGTATAGTGTATTTGCAGTTATAATATCTAGAATAGGTTCACTTCCTAGAAGAATCGAGGGTACTACATACGATGCCAAGGAACTACATACGATTCCCACCACAGGCACGCTGCTTAAAATCGAGGGTACTACGTCGAAATTTGGTGCTAAATAATGCACATTGTGGTATTACATGCAACTAATTAATCTTGATTTGTATGATTATTAAAGTTGTATACACACAGTACTACTCATGTAATTTGGCAAGCTTTTTCATCAAAATCGTCATATCCCCATTGAAACAGAAGTACAATACTAATCAATAACTTTTTTTTTCCTTTTTTGTTACACGCCGTACAAAAATTCTATTATAATTGTCAGTATTTGACAATTAGGATAAGTAACTAGATCGTGACCATTAAATTTCAGCTGTTTGATTGTTTTTAACCATGGTTAAAAAAAGTTTTTATAATACACCTTACCACACAGGATTACAACATATAATAATTTTATATTTATTCAAAATATTTTTTTCCATAATTAGTTTAATCTTGTCTATCTATTATTATCTTAAATATTTGATTTCTTATGGATAAATAAAAATAATTTTCAGTTTTTAGAAATTCTACAAGGCTTGGTAGCCACCAAAGGGAATGTATAATAACCATTGATTTTTCATAAACAAATCTTAGCCATCTAATAGATAATATTAAAATAAAAAAACCACTTCTCAATCCACTGCCTTTTCTCTCTCCGAATCATCCCCCTCCCCAACCATGTCCCACCGCCGGTGATCGACCACATAACCCGCACCTCACCAGCCACCTCGAGCGTCGGAAGCCTATAGTCGAGCTTACCGCCCCCACGATTCTCTTTTTGCACATTTGCTCTCTTTCCGGCAGGATTGGGCGATGGCGACGACCACCAATAGCATAATCGCTGCTATTTGCCGGAAATCCGAGTATAGGAGTGACGAAGAGATGGTGTAAATCGTAGAAAAAAGAGGGAGAGAAAGGCTCATGGAGCCTCTAGGCGCCGGAGCGAGGGGTTGGGGTGGCCAGCGTAGCTTAGCCGGCGACGGGCGAGTATGGTGCTGGGTTGGTGTGTGGTAGGGGGAAGGAGGACAGGGGGTGGGTGGAAAACAAAGGGACGTAAAATTGCAATTGTTTTAATTTAGGTTAACAAACTTAAATTAATATTCCCAAAAGATTATGTGATATTTAATATTATTATTTATTTATTAACTATACTTAAATTTTATCCTAATTGTCAAAAACTGACAATCACCATAGAATCATCGATAGTTACCAAATTTTATGGTATATATAATACAATATAGTAGTTATCTAAAAATATAAAACGGAACAGTATTAGGAAAGGATTCGATCTGCATCCTTGTTTTTATATACGGGTTCGTACACGTTAGAAAAAACCTTTTATATATAAGTGTTCTTCTATACTATAACGTATCTTTCCTGCAATACAAGCTCTCTAAAGAATTATTAGACCGGCCATGAAGTTTTTTCCAGATCCTCCTTCGCCCCCAAGATTGTTAGCTAAAATCCTACGTGAAGGTCCCAATGCGGTAGATTACCAAGAGTGGTTTCACCAAGATCCGGCACCGGTTCCGTATCCGTCTCCGTATATGGAGCCTCATCATTGGCTTCGCCCGCAGTTTTCGAAAGGCGATCAGGTTAATATCACGAATCTACTGATTAGTGACGGGGTGTCGCACTTGGTACGTAGCGACGGTGAACGCCTTCCTTTAGAAGTTTTGTGGTATAAAGATATAATCGTAGCATGTTTCGACGTGCCCGTTGACTCTAATGGGGATCCCGGCTGCCTATGTCGTGCCCTAATTGCGGCATCTGAAGAGTTGTTGTCGAAAGGAGTCGTTATCTTGATAGCGGTAAGGATCAGACCCTATCTCGATCCGAAAGCTGCTTATAGTCACTTCTTCGCCGGCTTTTGTTATCCCAATTGCTTATCGGTACCTTTTCTCCACCCCATTCACGAACGACTTTACTACTCTTTCGGCCCCGGTGTCACGTTTTTAGACCGGAGTGGTAGAATCACACAATCTGGATACCAAATGAGCAGTTGCCTTAAACACTACGGGGCTTCGGCATATCCGTTTGATGACGGACGAATTGGAGTTTTGAAGGGGGAAGATTTCAGTTTTAGTACGCGTTTCTTTGGGCGATCACTCAGGTCTATCGATGAGCTTGCACAATGTTTCCGCCCCTACAACACGAGTTTAGTCTGCCTATACCTTTGTTTCACCGGTGAATTCGTCGACAAGGTACACAATTTACACGCTGATGCTCAAATGCGTAATCTCCAACTCACTATCGTACTAGTAACGCTTCCTGTCAATGATGATCCTTCAACCTTTTACTCTCGCATCATTCACGCATTGCGACAGCGCGGTATTGCTAATTGGGAGGTCATACCTCCAACGGACGTCACTCTCGTCCGTAAAATGAATCGGTTGTTTCCCGAAACAACAGACTCTCTAGTATTCTTCGGACCACAAACCAACGAGCCATACGGCAACATGTTCCTACGTAACTTTGGTGGGATTAATGGGTACCCTTTCTCGAGGGAAAGTATCGTTCATCAGCAAGTTTCCAAATTTAGAAACATGACTCTCGATTCACTATTCCACGATGCACCACTCCATCGTGTCGACAATACTCAAGTCCCTCAAATCGCCTCGATTAGGGACTTAATTGGTACCAAAGTCGTATGTATCGTCGATTATCCCTACAATATCCCAGGAGGAGGATATCTATGTACTCGACTTAAGGAAATTATACGGCAATTTGGGTCTGCATTCACTGTTCTCTATGTCCCGGTGCCACAAGTTCAAGTAGGGATCGATTTTGCCCCTCTACCATTCTGGTACATCTTTCGTGGTGACTCTAATGCCATTGTCGAAAAGTTAAGCGTCTCTTTGGAAGGGAGCAGCTACAACATGATCATTACGTTTGATGAGACGGGTAAGCTTGGCACGATCAGCGCCGAAAAGGAAGACTGGCACTCCTTGAGCAACTACCCGTTTGAGCATACCCTCCACCAAAGGGTTGCGGAATTAGTCGATAGTATGATGGCTCCTTATTAAAGATGGGCAAACAACAACATTTTTGTATCTTTTTCCTTGTCTAATTTAGCTTTTAATTACTAGCTACGTGCTCATAATTATATATAGTTAATCATTATTGAAAAATGTTGATCGAACCTATTGTGCATATGTCGTTTGTCACTGACAATGATATTTCTCTTCATTCTCAGCAAATTGACCGTTTTACACCAACGACAAATAATCTAACAATTGCGCAAAAACTAACAATCTGAAATTCTTAGGCAAGCGTTATTAATTTGAGGTTCAGTTCTTATCTAATAGATAGTGCTACTTCGGGGGTATGGTTCGTATCACGCTTGCAAACATAGGAGGTAGAGGTTGTTAGAGGGAGAAGCGGTTGAGGAGGAGAGTATGAGAATGGTGTGAAAAGCTTGAGTAGTATTATTACATATGTGAGTATTTTACACAAGAGTACAATTAGGGTTAATACTGTAACCGACATTATAAAGATTACGAGATATACATTTAACTAAGGTAGAGGAATACAATATATTGACTATCCTAAAACATAGAGAATACAATATTCACGAGATAATATTTACTAGGAAAATATATTATTTCCTTATACGCCCCCGCAAGACGGACGGTCGTAGAGTAAGGCCGATCTTGGATATAATCATGAAGAACGGTTGTGACTTGTGAGCGCTTGATGAGTTATGACTTGTAACATGTGGCAGCGGAAAGAGGAGAGAACACTTGGATTATTATTTTTTTTTTGAATGAATTTGTAGTTTTGGAGTTTGTGAGAGGGTTTCTCAATTTTGGTTTAGGGAAAGAGTGGTAGGATTGTTGTGATGTATGGTGCAGCGGAATGAGTTTTTGAGTTCCAATGAGTTCGAGAGGTGTGCCGTTTGACACGATGAGTATAAAATTAAAGAGTTTGGGAATAGGTGTTCCCGGTTTTGAGTGCACAGTTTTGATCGAGTCGACGATCGGGTGGCCAAACATGGTCTGATTCGTACGAATTTTGGTGAGTATGATGATAACATTAGGGAGATCAATCTTAACGGTGGAGTTTGACTTTGGAGTTTTGGAAAGTAATTTGTGATGAGTTTGCCGAGAAGGTGATCACGTGGGTGGAGGATTGTGAGTTTTACCTAGAAAGAAAAGGAATTGTAGGAGTTTGTCAATATTGAGAAAGTCCTATAAAGAGTTTGATGAGGGACCAAGGAGGGTTTGGATTTACACGTAAGAAAGTTAAGGAAAGAGTAAGTTTTAGTTTAACAAGAACATCAATGATCGTGATGATCGGAAGGTGGGAGTAATTAAAAGGTTTGACATTGGAGTATGTGTAGATTTGGCCGTAGGCCATGATTTTACGGGAGTTTGAAAAGAGTTTTATGTTATCATCACCAAAAGGGAGTTTAGTGGTGGCCGAGTGAGGGTTCGGCCGTGGTTATGGAGGGTTAGATGGTGGCCAGATTAAATTAGAGGGTGGCCGAGGGTCTTAGGTTTAAAGCTTTTCGGAGTTTATGGGAGTTTAGGTCGAGCATAGGATCTATGCTCTGATACCATGTTGAGGAGGAGAGTATGAGAATGGTGTGAAAAGCTTGAGTTGTATTATTACATATGTGAGTATTTTCTACAAGAGTACAATTAGGGTTAATACTTGAGTAGCCGACATTACAAAGATTACGAGATATGCATTTAACTAAGGTAGATGAATACAATATATTGACTATCCTAAAACATAGAGAATACAATATTCACGAGATAATATTTACTAGGAAGTATATTATTTCCTTATAGAAGCAACATTGTTGATTGCCCTGGTGATGATGTCTATATGGATTCCGTACAGAATAGAGGATTTGACAATTCAGAAGGAGACGCTAGAATGATGTCTTTTAGGTTATTATACTGGGGTTGGGTTCCGGTAGGAACCATAGTTATATAGGAACTCGTAGGAACCCACCCTAGAGGTCATTTTTTCCGAAATAAAATACACAGATGCACTCCTTGGCACCTAATATACCCAATCATGCCCCAAACTTTAAATGAAATATCCATTTGATGTAATTTTTAGGTACCCCAAAATTTTAACGCGCGTGGAACGCTAAAATTGGGGGTATGAAAAAAAAATATGACCAAATGAGTAAAGCCGACCCATGTTAGGGTCTTATTATATATTTTCCATAATTTTAAGATGATTGGGAGTGTTAGATTTGGTCAAAATGACCTCTAGGTAGGGTTCCTACGTGTTCCTATATAATCATGGTTCGTACTGGAACTTAACTCTATTATACTGTGCTAAAGAAGGGATTGGCTTTTTTTTGTGGCTTCTATATGTATGTAACACTGGTTTTATAGTGAAGAAGTCACCGGAGAAGATTCAACATTTACTAGAATTATGTCTCTTAGGATTATGTTAACATTGTAGTTATTCAACCAGGTGCTTAATTCTGGCTTGGTAATACTAACATGATTACGGAAATGGAAAGGGACATAGCATATGACTACGGAAATGGAAAGGGACATAGCTGTTATTGTGATGTGTGTCTTTGAAGGTGGAGAAGTCCCAAGGGATGGACTGGGCGTGGCAGCTGGATGTCCACCGAATGTGTGTCTGGACTCTGCTATCACTAATACTGTGGTGCTTGGTTATAGCTGAATCTTAAAAGGCAGATTTTCACCAGGGAGGACACGTTATTACTCTGGAAGCAGATAATCCTGATACAATGGGTCAGTTAGCAAAATTATCATTGGGATACTGGTTTGTTTATCATTACTCTAATTGGTTCTGAAGGTACCGAATGGATTTGTTTGTCAGTATTAATGTATCATGTCAATGGTCAGGTGTTCCTGGAGAAGGAATGCTGGAATATTTGCTACTACCTATACGCCTGCATCTGCTTCACTTTTGCTGCAATTTACTGATGATTATCATTGGAGCTTCTGAGATTTTCTCTGAGATTTGGTTTCACGGAAAGATATAATGCTCTTTTATATAGGACTTGTATATTCACCTTGATGACTAGGATCCTCTCATGTCGATAGCGTGAGGCTTATTAGTGCTTGAAAAGGAAACAACCCTAAGCTTGAAGCATAATAGCGGTTGGAACAATGGGTCTGAAACTTGCATATGACAATTGGGGAACTAATATTGATGTACGAAACATTGATGTTGCAACATTGATGTACAAAACATTGATGTACGAAACATTGATTTTGCTAAATTACTAAATACACCATCTAAAAGAGAAACTTAAGGTTGGAGCTAAACGTAAAACCCTTCTCAATGTTTTCACCGTTGAGACGTGGGTCGCGCCGGTCGCTCCGATAGAAAACATAATTCACACGTAGTTCCAAATCTCGCACAAAGTACGAGTAGTTCTACAAATAAGATCCCATCAGATGAACACATTCAAGGTCACGATAACTAATCCGAAACTATTACAAGTAAGATTTAACTAGTAACCTAATATAAAATCAACAAGTGTCCTGACGTTCTCATGAAGAGACTCACTGAATGGGAACAGAGCAGAGTTCCAATCTTCGTCCTGCGCATTGATAGTGCCAAAGGAGCCATCTTTGGCGAATGAGTACAAGCAGCAAAACGAGCCATCTGTTTGCGTGATGGAGAGCTTGTCGATGATCTCGCTTGGACAACCACCATACACGTACCAAGATCCTAACTCGGGACGGTCTTGAAACAAGCAAAAAGGCATAGGCACACGATCTACTGGTACATAGATCATCACCATATCTTTGTGATGCTCAAGGATATTACATATCTTATCATACAGAAATATCCCAGGGATAAACACCGAGGTCAGCTGTAAACATACGATGACCTTCCGCCCTGAAAGTTCACTGATATCGGTAAGGGCAGGTCTGCCAGTCCTAGGGTTGAAGATCAGGGGTTGATGAACAAGAGATTGACGAAAGAGAGATGAGAGGGTGAGGTTTTTTAGGGCTTTAACGTGCTTATCAACAAGACTGTCTCTGGAAAAGGGATACGCGTTAACACCCCCAAACCTTTCCAACATTTTGTCTCCAAAAGGTTTCAGATGGTATGCGGTTGGACTAGAAAACATGATAGCATCCGCACGGTAGCGGTCTTCTGCTGGGAAGAGCCTGGCCATGCGACGGGAGATAGTGTCGTCAAGGGGGTACACCCACCAACTAGTCAGACGACGTGCATTCAGAGCATCTAACATCAATTTAGCAAAAGTCTCAGGATGGTCATCTCTAGGTACAAAGATAACAATAATATTAAGCTGAAGGTCCTGTGCCTTGACTTGGGTAAATAATTGTTTCAATTCGTCCAAATAATAACCATCAACACAAATGTAAATTCCTACCAAACCCTGAATCACATCCCCGAACCGCCTAACCAAATTGACATTGTGACAAGGATAGACAGACTCATCATCACGCAGTCCGAGGGTTTCATAAGTTGCTAACCTGAGATTGAAGAGATTGCGTTCAATGACGCGGTCTTAATTGCGCCATCAAGGACCTCAAATGTGTATCCGTGAATGGATAAGCAAGCTCACCATACATGTCGAGAATCGCGCTCGCCTGGGCTCCTACCTACAAAACCACCCCGCGTGCATCCAGGATAAAAACACCCAACCCACGCTCGCACAGGTAGTGAGACGAGGGACTGATGAACGGCACTGCATAGCAGTTTGGAGTGTCAAATGTTGAAAAGAAATGCTGAGCAGCTTCCCGTGGTTTATAGTCAGATCGGATCACAACGGCGATTAACACAACCACATCCGGTGTTTTTTCCAGGGCCCGGGAGATGATCTTCGGAGGGTACCGGGATGTAAAAACATCCCAAGATGACTGATTTTCCGGCGATAACAGATCTTGCTCGAACTCTGCAGCGATAGGGCACGCTTAGTACGTCGATATTGAGTTATCGCAATTATGGAATATATAAACAAAAAAAAAAGTCATGTTTTCGACGTTGAGTCACCTCTTATTACTTTCTGAATCTATCAACCATGAGTTCGTGAATGGACTCTTACCTCTTA
Organism: Spergularia bocconei; assembly: GCA_963457585.1. Taxonomy (NCBI): domain Eukaryota; kingdom Viridiplantae; phylum Streptophyta; class Magnoliopsida; order Caryophyllales; family Caryophyllaceae; genus Spergularia; species Spergularia bocconei. The sequence continues at coordinate 1,449,633 of OY734943.1, forward strand.
TTACTTTCTGAATCTATCAACCATGAGTTCGTGAAGGGACTCTCCATTCTATCTTATCTTTATGTGCTAATGAATGATGTTGTAATTTTGTATGGATTAGTTGTCATGGTGATCCATTTAGAGCTACGCAACGCCATTTACCATTTGTATAAATCAATAAGGTCGATCGCCATTTAGATCTCAGGCAACACCACTGGGAAAGTCTCTGACAGTGGCGACCAGAGCGCGGCACATATTGCCGACGTCTCTGTCAGAAAGCACTGGCATGTGGAAGCACGCGACGATAGTGATTCTGTCCCGCAACATACCTACGGAAGCGGGATGGCCTTCGCTATAACTCCAATTGCTTAAGCTTCTCCGAGGAGCTAAAGGACTTCCCTTTCTGTAACGTCGCTGGTTCTCATACGGGCTCCTTATACGGATCTGGACCATCCGATTCGCTCTCCCGCGGCGAATTGAACTCATGAAAATCAGCCAATTTTTCAAAGGGTTCAACATTATCCGGAAAAAAACAAAATCTGCCTCTCTATTTCAGATCCCAAATTGATAATAATCCGCAATAAAAAAATTGTTTCTATTAAGGTGGGATTTTGTAAGGTTTTTTTGTTGTTGTTTTTTTTCTTTGTTTTTTTTAGTGTGCTTTGAATCCGTGAATTAAAGGATTGTAAGAACCAAAAAGTTCTTCATCTTCGAATCCCTCTTCAAATCCGTAATAACCAAAAAGTTCTTCATCTTCGAATTCCTGTTTGAATCCGTGAAAGATAGAATTATAAGAACCAAAAGAGAACTTCATTATAGAGCACTATAAAATTCTTTTTTTTTTCTTTTTGTTATAAGATTTGAATGATTTTTGGTGAAAACCATGAGGCTTTTTAGACAGGAGACAATGACGCAATGACGCAATATAAGCGCTGAAGAAGGAAAGTTCATTACTTACCAAATTATACACGACCTATACTTAGGCCCTGTTTGATAGGACTTATTCGCAGTAGTATTCAGATCAGTTCAGAATCATTCAAATCAGATCAGATCAGTTCAGAATCATTCAGATCAGATCAGATCAGTTCAGAATCATCCAGATCAGATCAGATCAGATGGAATTTTTATCAATGTATTTGGCCCATAACTGATACTAATTCATTAAAATTCGATCAAAATTTCAACACATTCAGATCAGTTCAGAATCATTCAGATCAGATCAGATCAGATCAGAATCATTCAGATCAGATCAGATCAGATCAGAATCATTCAGATCAGATCAGATCAGTTCAGAAAGATGCAGTCCTATCAAACGGGGCCTTAGGCCCTGTTTGATAGGACTTATTCGCAGTAGTATTCAGATCAGTTCAGAATTATTCAGATCAGTTCTGAATCATTCAGATCAGATCAGATCAGTTCAGAATCATTCAGATCAAATCAGATCAGATCAGATGAAATTTTTATCAATGTATTTGGCCCATAACTGATACTAATTCGTTGAAATTCAATCAAAATTTCAACACATTCAGATCAGATCAAATCAGTTCAGAATCATTCAGATCAGATCAGAATCATTCAGATCAGATCAGATCAGTTCCCTTCAGAAAGATGCAGTCCTATCAAACGGGGCCTTACCAAAACAGTAGTAAAACATACGGAGTACAGTACTAGGAAAGGACTTTCCCAATTCTAATACTCCGTAGCCTAATTCATGCTGCATTGTCCTTTTGTTAGCGTTTTGTACCAATAGACTCGATCACGAATAACAAAACTTACCTAAACCGTATTGAACTCAATCGTTTTATCGATCAGTCTATCAGATGAGGGAACACAAAATGATATTCATGTTCTATTCATGGGAAATTGGCAATGACATACGTTCGTTGGCAACAAACTTACAAATGCTCGAGAGTATAGTTTTAGATCAAGTGGCTTTAAAATGACACAAAATCTTTGAAACAACAACTAACAATGATAAACATAACGAAATTAGCTCAATCGAGCTCAAATCAATGTTTTTTCAGACGAAGAGAACACAAATGAAACGATCAATTGCTAAAGGGTTGGCTTTAGAATGACAAGTCTTTGAAACAACAACTAACAATGATAAACGAAATCAGCTCAATCGAGCCAAAATCAATGGCGAAGAGAACACGACCTAATAGTAGTAAAGTACCAGCCAACAGTGCCTTCAAGTTTGCATACAAAGCTAGAAAAACACCAATCAACATTATTAAACCATAGAGTACCTAAAAAAGAAACTTGCATTTGAAGATACAATCAACTAAACCCTCAAATCTTCTTAGCAAACAGAATCTCCAACACAGTCCTAACAGACTGCCCTCTTTTGCCCTTAAGTACCTTAACAGCACCACCTCTACCCTTAACAACCTCCCTAAAAACCTTATCATCCACAACAAACCCTTTCTTCTTAAGGTCATCTAAGAACTCCCTTCCTTCCCTAACCCTCCCTTCCTTAGCCAGCGCCTTAAAAATCGCCACGCTAGTCGCTGCATCGGGTCTCATCCCCTTGTCCAGCATCTCAATCATGTACTTCTGCGCCTGCCCTATCATCATCCAATCACCACTACTCGTCGAAGCGAGTAACTTGATCAACATGTTGTATGTATGCTCGTTCGGTACACCCCCGGCACCAAGCATCTTCAAGTAAACCTTATGAGCTTTCGGGTTTGTTTGTCCCGCATTGGCGTACGCCTCGACGACAGCAATGTGGGCCACCACATCAGGCATTCTACTGTGTCCCTTGGATTTTTCCATAGCTTCATGGGTGAACTTTCTGTTGTTGTTGAATGGTCGAAGTCTCTTAGACATTTTGTCGAACACCTTGCTTGCACTAACAAACATACCCTCAGTTCGCACTTTGAACAATTCTTCTACAAGATTCTTCTGATCTTTGGGTCCGATCCCATCTGGGTTCTTGCTAAACGGGTCGGACGCGGTGATCTGGGTCGGTTCGGCAACTGGGTCGGATGAGTTTGGTGGGTTGGTGGGGTTTGGTTCGGATGATGAGAATGGCCTTGAAATGAGATTTGGGAATTGTTTTGGCAGGAAATTGGGGGTGAATTTTCTAGGGTTTGTGATCAATGATCGGAGTAGGCCGGAATTTGCCATGTATAAAAATTTGGGGGTGATTTTGATCGGAAAGTGCGAGGGAAATGGGGAAAGTTAGGGTGTAATTTTTTGAACTTTCTTGGTTTATATACTCCCAAATAGTTGAATTATTACTTGTGTTGCCACTTGCGAGAGCAAATTAGTAAAGAAGGGTAAAATCGAGTGGTAAATGATTTGATTTACGTAAAAAGTGTTTTCGGGTTTTGAGTTAGATCGATGTAAAAAACTGTATTTGCAAACATTAGTCTATTACGGTTCGGTGTGTCACTGGTTAGATCTAGATGTAGTCGGAGCGAAATTCTGGTGAACTAGATGAGAAGAAGAAAAAAAAAAGAGTTAATTATGGGGAAATGACCTACATATTTCAATGACCTTAGGCGAGTGCTACAAGAATAATTCTAGTTTATTTCAATGACCTTAGGCGAGTGCTACAAGAATAATTCTAGTTTTCATAAATTGGCAAACTTTATCAATTTCATTGAAAATGTGACTCGTTTTCTAAATCAAATTTGAGCCTTTCGGATAGTCATATAAGTTTAGGTCAAGAAGAAATTCCGTTTGGCAACTTTGATTCATTTTTTTCCGCACACAATTAGGATGTACTCCGTATTGTTTTTGTTCCTTTGTGTGGACGATCCTATTTCATTTATCTTCAATTTTAATTACAAACCAAACAAATTGTTAGAATGTGGAGCGCAAATTATACTCTATTACTCTTCCAATCCAATCTAACTTAAATTACGAGTACTCATGATTCAAAACAATCGAGGTGACGTGTCCGAACCTTTTCCCGTCTTACAAAATACCATCCTCTAAAATTCATACAAAACAACAAAAAAAAAGATTCAAGGTTGTGGTCTTGTGGATAAGCAAAAATTGGATGATTTGTCATACTATCCACCTCCAAAGATAAACCAACAACAATGTCAAGAACAACACACACCTTAGTTATATAGCTTCAAGAACAAGCTCAACCAAAATTAGAAGAGAAAAAAAAAATGGAGGTGGGTATGTCATTAAACCCCTTAATAAGATTACCCATGAAGTCAAATTCAAGAGCAGCTGATGAAACAAGCTCAATCATCAGACATTCATTACACTCTTACAGAACAACAACAAAGAAACCTGAAAAGATTGGAACTTTGAAGCTTGTTGTTGAAGCTAAGGGTAAAAAGAGTATGATGACTAATCGTCAGTTCCAACCTCCTGCTACTCCTCCTATGCCTAAGATTGAAGATGATGGTAACCCTCGTTTTGTCATCTTCATCCGTGCTGCCAATGTTAGTATCTTTCCCTTTTTGCCCTTTATGTTTCTGCTCAATTTTACCTCTTAGTTCTCATTTCAATTCAATTGTAAATTGTTTTTTTTTTTTTGGGTGTTTTGGGAATTGTTGATTAGTGTTGGAAAGGGTAAAGATTTGAGCTTTATGAAAATTTGCCAATTGGGTTGTTGGGATTTTTTATTTTGTCTACCAATTGGATGAAATTACTATATGTAGGTTGAATTGTTGCAATTTTGAGGTTAGATTATGAGTTGGTACTTGGTATTGAAATTGGATAAATCATAGTGTTGATATTGTGGTAATTGATTTATTTGTTTGACGAATTCGACGAATTTGAGAAGAGCAATGAATAAAGCTTAACTTGTTTAAGCATTTTGTTAGCAATGTTGTGTTTCGTATAAGATTTTACATAATGAGCTCATCAATATGTAGAACTAGTAGAACAGGTGTAGTCTCATTCCGAAAAAGCTATTCTTGAATGAACTGATGTTGCATTTGATAAGTACGAAACAAGTTATCTACTTTATCAAATAGAATTAGGATTCCAATCATTAGCTAGAGCTTGGAGGTAGTTGCATTTTGGCCGAAATGTGGTGGATTTTGCATGTCTGATGCACAATTTGAGCTCAGGTGCCAGAGTTGTACTCAAGTACTGCCAATTTTGGGGTTCATGCTCACTAAGCTTTGGTGCAAATGCGTAATTGACATAGTTCACAGCATGTAGGATGTTGAAGAAGCCAATTAAGGTTTCTATAGTTGATATGATGAAGTGTGAACTGATGGGTTATATATGTGCTGAAAAAACTGAGCAGGTTTTTCTGTGGTATCCACTTACTCTTGTTACTGGTGGAACAACGGCGAAAATCATGGTTGCTGCAAAAGATAATTTTCTGGGTAAATATATCTACAAGGAAACCCTTTCTAGAAATCTTGCTGCAGTGGTTTATCAAGTAAGTCTTGTCCACTTGCTCTTGTTCCTGTAAATATAATGCAATCAAATAAGTTGGTGTTACTAACATGTTATGTATTCCCCGTCCACACACAAGAAAAATGGTATTCTACATTTCTACCTGTTATGAACTGCACAGATTAGAGTGGCATGCTGTGAGATCAAAGTATTGCTTGTTTAACCATATGATTGAATTTGGTGTTGCTTTTCCCGGGACATTTGTAGTGATTTGGATTGTATCTTCAGCTATGATTTAAGTTTCTCTCTTGACAGACCTGACATGGTCTTGAGACTTGAGTTAACCTTTCGGCAATCTGCAACTTGTCTGCTTACAGTAAAAATCTAGTGCTGATACTGCTGAATATCTTAACATCTGATGTGCATTCAACTGTGGACATGTTTACTGATAGTAAGTCAGTATTGTACAGGATGAGAAGGCAACTATTAGGAATGCACAGAAACAAAATCGTATATTGCGGAATGCTACAGAGTTCAGATTTGGCTTCAAAATTGTTGTAATGTCTCTATTATCTCCTCTTGGATTTCACGTTATCTTCTCTCGTACTCACTATATGCCCCTGAGGCAATCCTCTGCCCCCCTACCCTCAAAGGTAGTAAACGCATTACACAACCACTAATTGTATTGTCATATTTCTTCTAAATCCAGGAAGGAACTAATATTAGAGCAGCCCTTACTCCGAAGAATGTTATTGAGGTAACTTTGCCTTTGATGTAACTGGATTCGACATATTATTGTCTTGCATTCATTTGGACTTTGGAGTGTTAAACAACGTGAGTGGCAGATAATGTATCACATTTTCACTCATTTTCAAGATCCCTGCCATAACCTTCATGGTTCAAACTGTCCAAGATATATGAAGGACTGAACATGTTTTTTTTTTTGTTTTTTTGTTTTTTTGTTTTTTTTGTTTTTTGCTGTAAAGACCACAACCTGTTCATATGAATGATCATGGGTAGAAATTATGCTGTGAAGGTTGGCTTATCATAGTAAAATGTAGGAGAAGCAGTAGTCTTGCGCTTCTAATTGTACGTGGAAGTAATTCTTAATGTTATGTTGCTTATTCTGTTCAGCTGCCAACTCCGGACAAGCTCAAAACAGTGCTGGACAAGGTCAAGGACTTCTTTGGAGATGCAAAAGAATCCTTTGGTAAGCTGACATCGCTAGACTCAATTTCGTCTGAAGAGGTAGACCAAACATCTACGGAAAAATCCAGCAAGTGAGTGCAGCTCTCCTTAGTTCTAGAATGTCACATCCCCGTCTTTGTACTTGCATGTTATCGGCCCCTCGAGATGTTGAGGCAGTTGCATTTCATGAGATTCCTGAAGCTCTCATAGTCATTCTTATATGGATGGGGGAGAAGCACGGTCTCTCCCTTTACATCTAGGTGCGGTCGTTCTCCTTTATGCAACATTTTGTTATAATTCCACTTTTTCCATCTATGTATGTAAATTTTGGTGTTCAATGGAATGAGTACTAATTCTCTCATTTATATTGCAATTTAGACGAGAAACATGAATGAGTTCATGAATATATTATAATATTCAAATTCGGCAATACAACCACCAAATTTTAAACTTCATTATTATACATACGGGGATCACATCATAACAGTTCTCATAACTTGATTTAATATAATCTTCCACTCGCATTTGCCTTCAATGAATCAGGTGGATTTCCAGAACCGCCGTAAAAGAAGTGTATCTTACCATCGGAAGTATGGCCAAGTTAGGCTCACTCTATAACGAGTTGTCCGTTACATGAGGTTGTAGAAGAGTGGGATTAACTAATGTATGATCCGGCTTAATATATTGTACTTCTCTTATATAACTCGCTTTGCGAATGCCTTCTTCGGGAAGTCTTCCACTTCCCATAGGTGTTGGATGAGGGGAAAGAACCGATGTAAACACTAGTCCACCCCACAAAGCAAAACTTTTACCACCAGTTAGCCTATGCATTACACTATCTCTCCAATGTCCGACGTTGATGTCGTCGATTAGGAGCGACCAAATCCCACTGGCGCGATCCTACATCCACATGGAAGAACGTTTTTGGCATATTAATAAAACGGTTTGACTATAACTTGATGGTCAAATTTTATCGGTATATCTGTATATTCAAGGGTTTTTTGAATAAGACGTAAATTTGTAAGATAAATGCATGCTAATTGGTCATGTACAACATTCGAAAACTTTTTTATTTACCTGGATTATTTTCACATCGATTTCGTGTTGCTGTCCAGAATACGTTGAGACCCGACTAATTGGATGGGTAAAGTAACTTCTTTTTGTCATAACAAAACCGTTACAATTGGTGTCATAATTGTAACAAATAGTCGTAAAACCGTCAATCTGGAAAATTTCATGTAAACGACGGATTATTCATAATTTCATTTCGAAAAAAAGTGGAGCACTATAATTTTAGCAACAAAATCAAAGAGTTGTATAACTTAATTTTACCGTGTAAGACGCGAAGATTTGTGGGTGCACGTTCCGAAATTCTTCCCGATTGACCTAGAAATTGGCAATGCAAGACGAATAATCGTACAAAAGAATTGGTTTGAATTGCTCTAAACGTTAACAAATGAAAAAGAAAATTAAGTAATAGAATGTGGTATAATACAGTAATAAACTTACCATCCATCCAGCAGAAATGTCATGTACTTGGCCTTCATAAACAGTGCGTATTGATATTAGAGTGGTACTATAGTCCCCTGGGATAACAGCGGGCGACCATGAATTGAGTTTTCCATGAACTCCGAGAATTTCCTCTTCGAGATGCTTTGTATATCCAGCGTACTACATCATAACATAGAAAAAAAAAACGTACATCATGAATCAGTTTATTGGTGACAAATTTGGATCGATCGTCTGATACTCAAGCTCATTAGATATGACTATTTTAATTTTAATGTGAAATGAGTGCATCGAACCCCTACCTATATAGTTAAAACACGAAACACATTTTTAGAAAAGGTAAATTTTCCTACCTCGTACTCTCCAAGTCTATTCTTACGCACACCGGGGAAACCACCCATAAACGGACTTTGAATAGAACTGAGAACTTCATGATTCTGTGATGGTTCCACTATCAGTGACGCTTCATTCAAATTGATGTGGTTCATACATGTCACTAATACAATAAGCAACCTACTTATGAATCCGACGTGATAATCCATAAGATCACAAAAGTTTGATTGAGAGTGTAGATTGACTAGAATTTGTTCCTTTAGTAAACTTTATAACTTGTTTGATCTTAAAAAAAAAAAAAAAATGAATAAACTATCATTAAATGCATGGTTACAAACTTTGATTTCACCAAATCAACCCATCTAAGATGTCACTTCACATTAACTCGATGGGAAACCTGAAAACAAGCTCAATCGATCATCAGACATTCATTACACTCTTACGGAACAAAGAAACCCGAAAAGATGTCAACTTTGAAGCTTGTAGTTGAAGCTCCTCCTCCTATGTTTCATTGTATTGGCATTTTCAGCTGGGGGATGCTATGGTCACTCTTCTTGGGAGTGTGATAATAATCATTTACATTTAGCATTAATTACAACACTTATGAGTTACAACCAATGAAAGATTGAGTGTTAATTGTGTCACTCTCCCAAGGAGAGTGACCATAGCATCCCCCTTACCGCTGTTACGATTTTTATTTTTGGGGTGTTTTGGGACTTGTTGATTAGTATCGGAAAGAGTAAAGACTTGAGCTTTATGAAAATTGAAAATTTCCCAATTGAGGTTGTATGAATTTTCAATTTTTTTTTTCCCACCAATTGGATGAAATTGCCATATGTAGGTTGAATTGTTGCAATTTCTAGTTAAATTATGCAGTAATTAAGTTGGGAATGAACTTGGGTAAACCATTTGTTCGTTTGACGAATTCGATAAATTTATTAAGAAGAGCAATGCGAAAGCTTAACTTGGTTGGCCTTTAATTTGTTACAAGTTTTTGTTAGCAGTGTCGTTATAATTGCCCTTTTTCCATCTATGTATCATTTATGTAAATTTTGGTGAATTCTCTCATTTAATTGTATTGCAATTTGGACGAGAAACATGAATGAGTTCGCAGTTCAAGATATATTATAATAACTGAAGTTCGGCAATACAACCACCAAGTTAATTATAAACTTTATTATTATACTGTGATCGATCACATCATAACGTTTCTCATAACTTGATTTAATATAATCTCCCACTTGCATTTGCCTTCAATGACTCGGATCGATTTCCAGAACCGCCGTAAAAGAAGTATATCTTACCTTCGGAAGAATAGCTTAGTTGGCTCACTTTATAACGGGTTGTGTCCGATAAATGAGGTTCTAGACGAGTGGGATTAACTGGTTTATGATCCGGCTTAATATATGTTACTTCTCGTATATAACTCGCTTTACGAATGCCTTCTTCGGGAAGTCTTCCACTTCCCATAGGTGTTGGATGAGGGGATAGAACCGATGTAAACACTAGTCCACCCCACAGTGCAAAACTTTTACGACCATGTAGCCTATGCATTACATTGTCTCTCCAATGTCCGACGTCGATTTCGTCGATCAGGAGCCACCAAATTCCACCGCGATCCTACATCCAAATGCATGGAATTGAACGAAGAACGTTCTTGGCATATTAATAAGACGGTTTGACTATAACTTCATGTTCAAATTTTATTGGTATATGTATAAATGTAATGTTCAAGTATATTCAACATAAAATTACTGGTCTTTAAAATAAGACGTAGATTCGTCAGATAGATGCATGCTAATTAATTGAATTGGTTATGTACAAAATTTGAAAACCCTTTATTTACCTGGATTATTTTCACATCGATTTCGTTTTGTTTTCCCGAATACGTTGACACCGGACCTAGTGCATGGGTAAAGTAACTTTGTTTTGTCACAACAAAACCGGTACAATTGGTGTCATAATTGTAACAAATCGTCGTAAAACCGTTAATCTGGAAAATTTCATGTAAAGTCACGACGGATTATTCATAATTTCATTTCGGAAAATTGTGGAGCGCTATAGTTTTAGCAACAAAATCAATTACTAGTTGGATAATTTTACCGTGTAAGACGCGAAGATTTGTGGGTGCGCGTTATGAAATACTTCCTGATTGACCTAGAAATTGGCAATGCAAGTCGAATAATCGTACGAAAGAATTGGTTTGAATTGCTATAAACGTACGTTAACAAATGAATAAAGAAAGAGGATCAAGGTTGGCCTAGTGGATAGGAACTCAATCTGCCTGGGGGTTGTCCCGGGTTCAAATCCTCATACCCCACCCCCGCAGCATTAGCTGCTCCTTTGTACCAAAAAAAAAACGGAAAATGCACACGGTACCCCTGTACTTTGGGGCATTGCACGCGGTACCCCTAAACCTCAACTTTGTGCACACGGTACCCCCGTACTTTTGAAAACGGCATATTATGCCCAATTTCCTAACTTCCGTTAACTTTTCCGTTAAGATGATGATGTGGCCTTAGTTAACTTGAGTTAATTATGGTTAATAATTAAAATAAAAAATAACCAAATCCTCACCCTTTCATTTTCTCTCTCCTCTTCTCTTCATCCTCCCTTCCCCACCAGGCCTCCACCATGTACCACCCTCTGTTACACTAGTACACCACCACCATCTTCCGCCAATCCACCACTTTCATACTCGTTCACCGTCTGGTGGAGTGATCGACCACCATCGACGTCCCCCCATACCCTTTCGACCCCCTTTCTCCCTCACTACCTCAAACGCGATTTCCCCCTCCCCATTGCCTTCCCGCCACACCTCCCATTGATCGCCGTCCCCCTTAGTTCGCCACCACCTCTAATTATTGTCGCCGACATCTACCTTTGTGGCTTGAAATTGAAAAATTGGGAGGAAGGAGAAAAGTGGGAGAAGGGGATAATGGGGGGGACAAGGGGGTAGCAAGTGTCGCGGACCACTCGCGGACCATGTGGCCGACTGCCTTGGTCGTCGTTGTGTAGTCGCCGCCGATGATACTATGGCGGTGGTTGGTTCTTGCCGGTGTCTGTTCAATGGTGGTCGGTGGAGATGGGAAGGTGAGGGAAGGGAGCTGTTGTTTTTTTTTTCTAATTGAATTAAATCAATAATTATTGGGAAGTAAATGTTTAAGAAAAATAATTGGTAGAGTTAATGTTTAATGGTTGAGAAAAGATAACGGGAGTTAGAAAATTGGGCATGATGTGCAGTCTTGAAAAGTACGGGGGTACCGTGTGCGCAAAGTTAAGGTGTAGGGGTACCGCGTGCAATGCCCCAAAGTACAGGGGTACCGTGTGCATTTTCCGAAAAAAAAAACAAATGAATAAAGAAAATGGAATATGGTATAGCAACAAACTTACCCACCATCCAGCAGAAATGTCATGTACTTGGCCTTCATAAACAGTGCGTATTGAAATTTGAGTGGTACTAAAGTCGCCTGAGATAACATCCGGCGACCATACATTGAGTTTTCCATGAACTCCGAGAATATCCTCTTCAAGATGTTTACTATGTCCAGCGTACTGCATCATAAGTTCATAACACCCAAAAGTCATGAAACGGTTTTATTGGTGACAAATTTGGATTGATCTGATAGTCAAACTCATTAAATGACTATTCTACTTTTTATATGAAATGCGTGCATCAAACCCCTGTATATAATACCACTCCGTCCCAATTTAAACTTTCCATGGAATAGTGTTATGTGAGGGGATTTCAAAATCCATGGGAAGTTTAATTTGGGACAGAGTTGGTAGTTATTAAACTCACAAAAAAAAAAACATTTTTAGAAAGGTTAGGGACTGTTTGGTATCGTTTTCTGTTTTTTTGAAAACCAAAGTCCCGTTTTTAAAAACCAGAAAAAGTGGTCTTCAGTTTTCAGTTGTCAGTTTTCATTTTCAGTATGACCATTATAGACCCAAACAATTTATAGTTAATTTTGTAACTTATTTAACAAAAAATTTTACGCAAAAAAACCAAAAACTGAAAACGGCAGTGATACCGAACGAGCCCTTAATTTTCCTACCTGGTACTCTCCAAGTCGATTCTTGTGTATACCGGGAAAATTATCAATAATGTTACTTTGAATAGAACCGAGAACTTCATAGTCCTGTGATGGTTCCACTATCGATGATGCTTCATTCAAATTGATGTAGTTCATACATGTTACTAATATAATTAGCAACCCACTTATGAATCTGACGTGATAATCCATAAGATCAAAAAAGTTTGATTGAGAGTGTAGATTGACTAGATTTTGTTCCTATAGTAAACTTTATAAAATTGTTTGATCTTAAAAAGAGATGAACAAACTATCATTAAATGTATGGTTACAAACTTTGCTTTCACCAAATCAACCCATCTAAGATTTCACTTCACATTAAATCAATGGGAAACCAGATCTTATTACTGATGAATTCGGGTTCGTATTTTTGAACTTATTAATGACGATAACTGATTATAAAATGACCATTTTCATATCCCTGCTTCCACGTGCCAAAAAAATAAAATAACGTTTATCGTATAGAGGCTAATCCACATAACTTAGCTGCCGTTATAATGATATCAAAATAGATTGAAAACGTTTTCATTTCACCTAAATCTTTGGTTATCCTTTGCCTACTTGTAACAACACAGAGCTTTTTTCTCTAACAACTAACAACTTAGACAAATATAGACTTCATTTACAGAAGTAAAATCTTTACGCGCAACTAAACACTTCTTCCCCAGCAAAGCTATCGTCTTCTCCCCGTTTGTTAAAATGCATGATTCAATGTCGTTCTTCACCATCGTTCGTGGAAAAAACTTATTAAATCGACCACTTCAGGTATCGTATCCAACGTTACAAACTTCCCCCCTAAACTAATGCATGATTAAGCTAATTTTTTTTCCAAATTGAGATTTGTTCTTTTTCAAAAATTTCCCATTTGTGGGCTCCATTTGTGCCAAATTCAAATTAATGACATAATAATAAACAAAGTTTTTAGTTAATTAATTAAACTTCACCATCACACTTCCTTACAATTCTAACGGTTTCTTTTGTTGTGCGCTTCTTCTTCTTCCTTCTCTCTCTCTCTAAACGCAGAGGAAACGAGCAAAAATGGGAGACACAGCAGCGTGTCTAAGACGCTCCTTTTCTAGTCCTCCTCAAAGATCCCAGGAATTTTCTCAGGTTGGTTTTTTATTTTATTTAATTAAACATTCCAGCTCAAATTGAGAAACTTTCTCTCTGTTATCTTATTGTTGAAGCTCAATTTTGCACCATTTGCTTGTAATTTTGTGATATGGGTCTGAAATTATTGATTGAATTAAAATGTGGGTTTTTGTTGTTTTTGTCAAATAATAAGTGGGTTGTTCTTAATTTCTAGTTCTACATTGTAATGTGTGTTTCTGTGAGCTGATTGTTGTTGTTTGAGTTAAGGTTGCGTATATCTGAATCTTTCCGAAACCAGCAATCGGAGCTAAGCTTGTGGGTGCTAGTTGTACTGAATGTGGTTGTGTTTTTTAAGTGGGGTGGGGGGGGGGGGTGTTTTTGGAGATTTTTGGTAAATTGTAAGTTATTTGTATTTCTAGATTTTGTAAGTTTTGGATTGTTGTGTTCTGTTGATGATTAAGGTAAGGTTGCGTACATCTGACCGCCCCAAACCCGTCTTTATTGGGTAGTGGGGGTTGTTGTGGCATATGGTCGAGGTGGTAAGGTTGCGTACATCTGACCTCCCCAAACCTAACTATGACTGATGCATATTGGGTAGTGGGGGTTGTTGTGGCCTGGTGATTGCTGTAGTTCTAGACTGTTGGACTGAAATCGTACATTTTACGAGTAGTAAATGTAAAGATTTAGAGTGCAATTTAGGGTGAGTTGATTTGAACTTGTGATAGTATATACATCAAATTACCTTGGAATCTAGTGAAGTTCTATATAGCTGTTGAAGATCATGCCTAAGATTCAACTTTTGTGTTGGAATTACATATGCCCAATGCCTAAACAATGAATTACTTGATCTTTACTTATTAATTAGAAATGCAGCTTGTGGTCCAGTAATGCCTAACATCATGCCTAAGATTCAACTTTTGTCGGTTTTTATACCTTAACGATGCCATGTTAGAGAACCAACTCAACCAAAAGCTTAAGCTGGTTATTGAGGTCCAATACTCGGTTTTTGTACCTTGACATTGTCTTGGAATTATGGCCAGTGCCTATGCAATGAGTTACTTGATTTTTTCTTATTGATTGTGGTTCATTTACTACATTTTGGGACCTAATTTCACTTTGAATTAGTTGATCATTGAGTAGAGTTCTCAAAATAGTAAATGCCAGTTGTAACTGTGATTGTTCAGTGGAGAATTACAGTGGGACTTTGGTCAGAGGAAAATTACTGTGTCCTGAATGAATTTTCAATTGGTACAGATTTCGCAATCCTACCAGTTTTTGTTAGAATTTAGTCAGGGTTCGTGGGATTTGTTGTTGCTGAGTATGTAGCATGGAATTAATAGTCCGATTTACCTCACAGGGAGAAGTAACTCGTTGTCTTGGAGAATCAATATCGTTTGGCAGATATATGTCTGAGCCCTTAGCTTGGGAGAAATGGTCAGCGTTCTCTAATAACCGGTATCTAGAGGAAGCAGAAAAATACTCGAAACCTGGGTCTGTGGCCAAGATGAAAGCTTTCTTTGAGGCTCATTATGGAAGGTTTGGAGCTCGGAAGAAGGTGGCACAAGAACAAGCAAATGATGGTTCCAGTGGAGTTGCAGTAAATGTGGAGGATACCTCTAATGCAGAAGTTCCATCGAGTTCACCAAGCATTATCTCAGAAAGAGCACCTCCTATCAACTGTCATTCAACCATTCATGAGTCCCCTACAAAAGACAGCTCTGATGTGGACCTTCCTTCGTGTGGGATTGTCAGTTCTTCTGCTCAGTCCAAAGAAGTAGAAAATGAAACATCCTGTGCTTTGGAATCAGTCAGGATTACAGATGCCACGAGCCACCCTCTTGAGGTTCAAGTACTTCAGAATCAGTATACAGAAGCAGATGCTTGCGTCACTGAGAGTTCTACAGAGATCATTTTTAAAGATGTCATGGAAATTAAAACTGTTCCTGTGACTCCTGAAAGTAAAGCTAATGTTAAGGTATATATAAGATCATATCGAGTTCCTCCTTTTTTGTTGCTTTATCCACCTCTTTCTACTAAAAGCTTTGTGACTTTGGCATTGCAGAAGGAAGCTAAGCAGAAGGAAAAGTTTGATCATTTGAGTGAGCAGCCATTGCCTGAGCTCTCTCTAAAAAGGTCGAAAAAGAGCAGTTTGTCCAAGCTGTCATCATCTTCATCTAGACTTTCTACTCCAATTCGTTGTAAAAAGGAAGGCAATGCTACTCCTGATATTAGAGCAGTGTCCAAGGTATCAGCATCTCTTGCCAGACTCGCAACCCCTGTCCGTTCTACTAAGGAAAGCAATAGCAATAGAAAGTGGACAAAGGAGTCCACTGAGAAAAAGACACCGACTTCAAGGGCAGTACACATGTCGATAAATGTCACTTCCGATATCAATGTCATGAAGAAACCTTCTCTACCTTCCCGTCAAGCTGGAGTACCGAAAGTCTTCACTCCTGTGGGCAAGATTGGGAGAGATCGCTTTGCTCCTTTTTCAACTCCAAACAAGGTACCATTTGAACTGCTAGTTGGTTGAACTCACGCACCCCCTTTTTAGTGTAATACATCCAGATGAACCATCTTCATCACCCCTGTGCCTCAAAGGCTCCCACCTTTGACGAGGTTAGAGGGGGCCAGATGTATGGAGGCTATATCCAGTTGCATAATATGAGTTTATTTCTCAATGTTACAGGCTTCTGTGAACAGTGATTTACGACATTCTTGTGCAACCCCACAGTCAGAAACCAGGAGGTAAGCTTTCTGTCACTGAATGATTCTCCTCTAGCTTGTGCTCAGACTCGTGCTTTGGTGCCTGAGTTTCATTTTAATTACAGGAGCAGAGTAGCTCTGGAGAAATCATTTGATAGGAGTAGAAGAATGGACCTGAAATTGAAGTCTCCCTCTGTGGGGTAAGAGCTCCTCCTGATCTAGTCCTCAAATTACTGATGTGATTTACCTGTTGTCCATGTTGTGGCTGTTGTATATCATGCTGCCTTAACATGACGGAATCATGTTTCTTATATTATGCTCCAAAATTAGAAAAGATTACCCGGGTTAAAATTTGACTTGGATAGGCACTCTTGCAGTTCATAGATGTCGAGTCGTCTCATGTTGTAGCATGCCATTGAGTGTAAATGCAGATTGTTCTCAACAGGTCCCAAGTGATGTTTAGTCTTTAGTATTAGTACGCTTGCTGAGTCTGTGAATCATATAAATCCCACCTCAGTTAGAATGAAATTTCCTTCATGTTTCTTGTAATGTGCTAGGTTTGTTATGCATACCTATTTGATTCCATATTTGCGTAGGATTTATTGTACAACAAGACGTGTTTGGAGATTTAATGTTATCTCAAAAGCATAAGCCTGTAGGTAGCTAGTTCTGTTTGAGTTGCATATGTGTTACGAAAAGCATGATGTTTAATGCTAAGGAAAGGGCTACTTTAGACTGAACATAAACATGTGAAATTTCATTGACAGGAATGTGAAGGCTTCAGTTCAGTCTCCTGTCACTTTCTCTTCATTCAGCTTCAGAACTGAAGAAAGAGCAGCAAAACGCAGAGAGGTATAAGCTATACTCATTCATGTTCCAAACCCAATTCACCGGCAATCTGAACTTACTAATTTTATCCAATGTTTCTATGTCAGTTTTTCCAAAGAAGGCTGGAGAAGGAAGCAGAAAGCTTGCAGCCGGCCGAAAAAGCTAAGGTGATAATGATTTCCATAAATTTCTGTAGTTAAGCATAAAGATCCAAAACATTCTACTACTATGACAAAAGATGTATTTTAAGAATTCTCAGCATATCTCAGACTTTTTAAGAATATCAGTGATAGATCTGAGGTTTAGTACTTGCTTGAGACAGGAAAACTGTTAACTGACTGTACTCATTTAGACTATGGGGTTTCCGATCTTTCAAATCTACTGTCTACCAGCTGTTTGATCTTATCAAGGTTCGAATAATTCAGTTGCATCAGTCATCATTACAGGTGAAACCAACACCAGCAGACTCCAGGAAATCATCCCAGTCTAGGAACCTGAATAACAATGCTGTGCCATACGCCAGGACGGAAATATTAAGCGCCAGCATAAAAAAGGTGTGGCATTCTGCTAACCTGCCTCCCTCCACTCCCATTTTTTGTTTTTAAAAAACAAAAACTTCTTCCCTCTTTCTGCTGATAATTTTATCTTGACATGTGACCTTTAATTTGTATTTTTTTTGTCATGCTTAACACGATTTTCCCTTTGATAAGACCGCCTGTGTCTCATATCTTTTAAGCATAGCTAATTGTTCTGAGTTTTCTTAATACTGAGTTCTGAAATCGCTTATTGTTTGCAGATTCCTGCCTCACGACTACAGCCACCAAAGTGCGAAGCTAAACCTGCATCTGATTTAATACAAGAGAAAGGCTTTCGGCCCCCTCAGAGGACTGCTGGTTCGAAACATTCTTTAGGGAACAGTCAGGCACTTCCAAGCAAGTTAGTGACAAGAACGAAATCACATGAAAATACTTGTCCTAACATTCTGTAAGGGTTGCACACTACATCAGAAGAGAGACTGCTGCAATATCAAGTAGGTATTAAGAGCCAGGTTCGCTTTCCACGTTTTTGTGTATTGTATCCAATTTCCATATTCATTAGCAAGTGTAAAAGTTTGGATGATGGGAGGTCTGTGTAGTATATTTTAGAAATGACCCCGATGCATGTATAGAAGAAAGTAACAGAATCATTGTCACTAAAACCCTCTATTTTGGGCAGCTTATTGAGTTGCAAATGAAAGTATTTTTACTGTTTATCTAACTGGTTTACCCTTCTCCTTTCAAATTACTCAATATTCGTGTCATGTTGAATGAAGAGGCACAGCCAGGGCTCTAAACGCCTGATGTTGTAGGCTGTGTACCTGTTCACCTGTATAACACCTTAGTCGAAACATAACAGATTGAATCTGTCCTGGGCTCTGAGTCTATGTACTCATGATCTTATAGCTTGATTAGAGCTCATTATATGTATAGAACACCACACTTAGAAAACAAGACCTCAAATTTAAGGGAAGACCGGGGAAGACGTAGATTCTTCCCATTTGTGATTCTTGGACTTATGGTTGGGGACTTCCTGCCTCTAATCCATGTTTCTCAGGCACTGAACACCTGAACATGGGCGAAAACACTACATTTTAGGTCAAAAATACGGTACTTTCAGGGGGGAAGGCCATGTAGATAAACCGAATAAGTGCACATGTTAGATACTTGTTGCTGAACTCAAGCAACATGTCCTCCAGCTTTCCGATTAACCTCCTGACACTTCCCTGATAGAAACAGAAATCATGCAGATACAAACACGAAAAGCTAAGATAATGTTATTATGCTTAGTAGTTTCCATCAAATATTGTACAGAGCTCTAGAGTCCTCCAGAATTGGTTGGAGGCTAGTATACAGGATCATTAGGTCATGTTTCAGTACTTTTCCTGAGCTAAAGTTGCATTTCTGCGGAGATGCCAACACTAGCTAACTCATGTTGTAAATCAAGAGAATAATAGACCTTGATCGACAACAGGATATTCGACCCAATCAAAGGGGTACTCGTACTCAAGCCCGAACTTTGGGACATAGGGTGGAAAAGATACTTCATCTACATGCTCTGGAAAATTGGAGTCTGAGAATCCTGCATCATCAATTCTGAAATCTTTGGAAGGACCATCACTACCTTGAAGCCAGCGAAACATTAAGTCTTCACTTAGCAGCCCGAATGTAGATTCAGTCCCTAAAGCTTGGTTCCTTGACTCATTTTCCGAATAATGTACACTACTCTCAACTATGCTAGCCTGACGAGTGGAGTTCTGGTTCTTCATCTCCAATTTCACACCCTCCAAACCATGTGGAGCTGAAGGATGACTCTCAGTGTGCAAAGACACGACTGTCCCTTCTAATGGGGGTTGTTTCTTAAGACCATTGGTCTGACTACAGTTCTGATTCTTCAAGTTCAGCGGCAAGTCAAAAAGACATCCAAAGGGATCAGGGTTTATCACAGGGAGTGGCCCTAGTGCAGTCTCCAGAGGGGATGGCTGCCTGATACTGTTAGCAATCGGAGGCTTGATGTCTATGAGGCTGAAGTTGTCGCTTTCACTGATGGATGGTGCAGAGCAAATGTGTGAAGCAGGTTCCAGAACATCAACTTGAATCTGCTGCTGTAAAATGGGCAACACTGGCTGGTTACTGGAGTTCCTTAACTTTGGCTGTGGCTTAAGTTCGGGTTTGAACTGAAGGTCTAATACTTCTTCTCTCCATGGGTACCGACCAGATACAGGAGAGTCGAGTGATGCATAGGGTGTGTTGGTTTCTAAAGACCGAAAAGTTTGACTCAGACCTGCCTGTGAATTATTGGCTCTCTGAGGATCTGAATTTTCATTGTTGAAAGGCTTTCTAGGTTCTGTCTTGATCTTCAGATTCCGGTCATGGGTTTTACATTCTGTAGACTGGGCGGGCAACTGACTTCCAGAATACAGATGGTTGCTTGTGACATCATTTTGTTGCCCAAAACCCGAGTGCTGGAGGCTGATACTTCCGGATTCCTTTGGAGAATAATCCGGATTCTTTGTTCCTCCAAAAGAACTCTCCAGGTTCTCATCTCCCTTCCCTATCCTACTCAGGTAAAGCCGGTACTTCTGCAGAATTAAAGTAACATTTATCAGAATGCCATTTCTATATGGGTTTGTAAAGTTATTTGAGATGAAACCAACCTACATAGTTCATAGAGAAATAACGCATCTACAATAGGTGGGTAGCAATTCAAATATTATCTTCAACATTCAATATATTTCAAAGAGAACAGCAATCTACGCAAACAATGATCAGGAGCAAGGTGTGACCTGCAGATGGCTAGCAACATTCTCTCTTGTCAGCCACGGCACATTCATCAGATCAAGTATCCTCTTTGGACCAACCTCTGCAAGATAATAAATACTACTGTTATACAATCAGCGACTGAAGACTACAAGAAAACAGGTAATCAGGTTAGCCCTGTTGGCCTGCACAAGGTACAATCTTAGGAGCATATATGTACATCTGGTCGTTATGCTGCAGACCAATACATAATGAAGAAAAAACTCTGTTCAAAACGGTCTACAACCTAACAATCAGTTTAGCGTGTTAAGAAGCGCAGAGTTGTACTCACTGTCACTGTCGATTCCTATCTGATTTACAGCTTTGACAAACTTCTGGTGGAGTTCTACTGTCCAAACCACTCTAGCTTTCTTTGAAGAAGGATCACTTGACTCTTTCTCATCATACTTGTCAACATCTTTTCGTTTCTTTAGTAGAGTCTGATCACCACCAAAGTGCCCATCGTTAGAATGGCTGTCGTCAATGAACTCAATGTCCCTCACCTCGTGCAGCCTCTTTCTAACGACATGCTGCCATATGTTCTTGAGCTCCTTCATTCTTATCGGTTTGAGAAGATAATCACAGGCTCCGTGCTGAACACCTTTCATTACTCTGCTGGTCTCTCCGTCCACAGACATCACTGCACCAGGTTGCAGGAAACTTGTCAGCAACAGAACATCCCAATGTCAATGAATTCAGAATTCGAAAGACAGATTGACACTTTCTTCTGAAAATGGCTACACATACAAAAAAAACCAGGAAAGAGTACAGAAGGGTCTGATTACTCACTTATGACAGGAAGATCCATCTCAAGTCCAACATGCTCAAGAAGCTTGAAACCATCCATATCAGGCATATTGACATCACTGATGACTATGTCAAAACCATCCTTCCTGTCACGAAGCAATCTCAGAGCTTCTCGAGCAAGTCCACTTGTTGTCACTGAACAACATTTAAGCAAAACGAAAAACAGGTCAGAGAAGAATCACTAAATCAGTAGCTTGAAACATGAAGGTAAACTTACAGACCCACAGTCATCTTGTTGTAAGCCTCAGTATCATCCCATAAATTACAGTCAAGTTAAATTACAGTAGATCGACCATTTTCACTCTTTCACACAGCAAAGGTACACTCACTTAACAGCACCCTAACAACTTCTTTGTCAGGTCAAGTACTATGATGTCGCCACAAAATTAGAATGCCGTCACTCCGGTCAGTCAGTAGTGCATATCTTCTACGGGAAAACGATTCTTTTCGGACAAGAAGGGACTCCTTCAACAAGAACTGTCTGTCCAAATCTAGGTAGAAATCTAAAACTAGGAGACACTAATGTTCTTCAATAGTCAAGATACTTTCTAATTTACCATATTTGTCAAATTGGTATAGAGAATCCAATTCTAAAATAGAGAAAACACAACATCTCAAAATACTCCTGAAACTTATTCTATATGCTACATGTGAAAGAGATCATAACAGAACAATATAATTTGCATGATTAGACTATACTACTATTAATGACAAAAATTTACATCAAGAAAATTCTCCTGTTTATCTTAAATGTTCAGAGGCCTAATATTCTGTATTATGCATCAAATCATGTAAACATGATTGCTAACTTAACATTTATTCTCTGATTAAGATCAGATAACTCCAACATATTAGTGATCTTGTTTGGATTTCTTTGAACTTTGCTGCCACTATAAAATATGATGCAATAGCACAACAACACAATCCATATGGGTGTTTTGAATAATCAAGAACTCTCTCCGTTTTTTTTTTCATTTCATTTGTTAGCGCTTGGTTTGAATATTAAGCGGAACTGGATATACCTTTTTTAATAGGAAAACAGCATAATTAACCAAATCATTGAAAGACATATTCTAATTGCAAATTAACTTATAAAGGAAAAAATGGAGCACACATAGGGAAGAACAAAACCTAGATGACTCATACCAGACAATCTCAGATCATCTGCACAAACTTATGTTTTGGTCAAAAACTCATGTGAATTGAACTACTGTGATTTGTCTGGTTAGGAACTTAAAAGTACGACTATTAGAATAAGACCGTTGATTGAGCCTCAACTAAAAGCAATAGTCATGACTTCGAAAATTGTGCAAATTTTAAATCTTTTTCGAACTTTTTGGTTGAAATGGTTCGTCAAATAAACCCAAAAAGAGCAAGCCAAAAACTTTGATCATGCAGGATATATAGGCACACATGTATACAGAAGAGCAATTGAATTAACATGCATAAATAACTACAAGAGGAAATTAAAGAGAGATGAAAAAACCTTCATAAGAACATTTCTTGAGCATTTTTTCCAAGATTTTCAACCATGTTGGATCATCATCAACAACAAGCACTCTGAGACCAGCAGGAAATAATTCCGCCCTAGGGGACGAAAACCCGTTTTCCATAACCATATGGTAAGACGGTCTGAAATGTTACGACGATCAAAATGACAGTTACTAGCTTATAGTAACACACTAACAAAGTAACAACACGTGAGTTTGAGTCTGGTTGAGCAAATTCAAATATTTGGGTGTGAAAGAGAAACAAGGATTATAAAGAGTGAAAGAATTTTTATTATTGGGTTCCTTTTATTTTTCCTGTTTATTATTTGTTACAAGATGACTTGGACGAGGGTGATTAGAAGTGATATGAGCTTCCTAGGACTTGAAGAGAGTATGGCGTTGGATAGGGCAGGGTGGCGAGACTCTATTCATGTGGAGGACTTATTCTGACCCCTTTTTTTTTTTTTTTTTTTCAAAAACTTTTTAACTTGTTTTCAAAATTCATATGTTTTTTTGGCAATATTTTTAACCTTTTTTTATTTATTTTGACGGCTTTTCTAAATTTCCTTTGAAAGTGTTTAAATAATTTTAAAAGGTTTACAACGTTTTCGAAATTTTTTGGCGTTCACAAGACGGTTACTGGATGACGATTCATGTTAGCCGACCCCAAATCATTTTGGGAATAAGGCTTGGTTGTTGTTGTTGTTGTTGTATTATTTGTTACAAATCGCTTTCTAAACAAAACTTTATGATAAAGTCTCACTTACTTTCCCTTTGAGTTTGGGAAGATTAGTATTTTTATATGCTTAATTATTTAATTTTTATCATATGATTGTGAAGAAACACTATAGATTGAGTCAGATGTAACGCAGAATAACGAATATTTGGCGCCGGCTAGAACACTATATAAGCTGTGCTTCCTAGGTTAGTTGCTCTACTACTAACGGTCCCCGCCAACCCACATTCCCTCCAACTTCCATTAGTCACAACTTCACTAGTAGTGTACCTAGCTAGTACTCCGTATTATTTATGCACTATATTATGTCGGTTGCTCCAAATCGATCTATATAACCTTACGTACGAGTTAACAGATCGATATCTTCAATTGCGTGCCTTCTTAATAGTCAGAGTAAAAACAAAGAGTAAACTATCTAGTATTCAACGTTTCACCTACACACAATCCGACAACTTTCTCAGTTTACGAGTATCCAAATAACTTCAAACAATTGTAATTAGAAGTGGACTTTAATCATTTTATGAATTAGTAGGAGACTAGTGTAGGTTGATTTTGGAGCATATATAACATGCATGTATGCATGATTTGGATGATTATCATCCGTACCTGGGGTTTGACTTTGTGCTGTAGCACTTTATGTGAGAAAATCCCCCTATGATACCTATAAAGTCATTCCAATGAACCCTAAGTCTTGATTAATTGAGAATTAATGGATATTAAAGTTGTATCTAGATGCCCAATCATCCATAATAATTCACTTCAATTGTATTTTAACCACACCTCTCCCCCAACTAGGAAGATCAATTTCGTTCACTACTCAAAATTTTATTTCTCGGTTCCATATTCGTTATCAGCTAATTTTTGCCGACCTCACTCTTTGCTAGCCAATGCTAATTTTGTTATGTCTTGTCATACATCGGAAAATTAAGTTGAGTTAAGGTTACATATCTACAAATTTAACATTAAGCCTATTATTTTCAATTTATGATGACATTTGAGAGGGGGGCAATGGATAATGAAATTAAAACATCATAACCATTTTAATCTATGAAACCAAAGCTGTAGCCTTTCAATGGTAGTATAAAAGAAAATGATTGGACCCATGAAGCCCTTAAAAGCAAGGACACATCCAATCACAGAATTAGGACAAATTAAAGTATGACTGTCAGGTAGGATTAGTGACCTGACAAGGAATGCTGTCAATACACCAATGGGGGGGGGAGAGTGTGAATTTGAAGCTTTTCCACTAACATAATATTATGAAATTCTAAGTGGAGATAAAAAGGTGATTCCTAACTCCTAAATAAAACCCTAACTAATTATTTAATCTAACTGCTTATTGTCAATTTGTCACCCTTCAATTGTAGTTGTTTTTATTGTTATTTTGGCCTGAGGTGTTTGGGGCTACTCTTGGTGAATTTGTTCATCATCAAGCTATGATTGTGTGCCATCTATTAAGCACTACTTTAAATTAATTTGTATTAAGAATCCTACTTAGTGCTAAGACTCCCTAAATGGGAAAGATGGCTGAAGATGACATCCATGCTTATGTATGAAACATTGTCCAAATTAGAAACATTCTCGATCAATTCATAGCTCAGGGATTAGCCTGAGTAAAATCGACTATGAATATGATAGAACTTAAAATATTTCGACTATTGCTCTTATAACCAAATTCAAGAATCCAAAAAGCTTTTTAGCTTGTGAGTTTTAAATTTCAATGTTTCTTAGTTGAATAAAGAAAAACGCAATACAATTTGTTATAATAACAGCATGAAAAATTCGCTCAAAAATACATTTTCTACTCATGAATGTTATCCTTATTGGTATAATTTCATGAACCTATTCTTAATAGTTGTCACTCATCAAGGTCACATGCATTCTAGTAAGATCATTACTTTTTACCACATATTTGATTAGAATAGTGGGCAACAACGAATTAGTTCATTCATACTCCAATTAGTGTTTAATATAGTTACCTTTACAAAAGATCTAATTGCACTTAGAGGGATCATCAATGTTTAATTACTTCCTTGACCAACGGTAGCGCGGCATGAAATTCTTGCTCCACATTATTGTTGCACTCATGTTTACAAACATTTCAGTGTGATGTGATATTTAGTGAAGCTAAGTACAAAGAGCATCATTAGGTGGATCCAAAACCATAGTTAAAAGTTTTTCAATTGGACAAATGTCAATAAATTACTTCTCCTAATCTCAATTAATTGCTAATTAGAGTCTAGAGCTTCAAACTTTTTGGAATAAAATTGGGGGATGGTTTAAAGGCATAACCTTTAGAGAGTGGGGTAGTGAAGAGTATTAGAGGAGAAAAAAGTGTGTTTTTTCAAAAAAAGAACTCAAATGGCTTGAAAGGCAAATAAAATGCCCACTAACAAAGTTTTCTTTGGGTGTTAATTAAAAAAATTATAATAATATCACTTATAAAGAAGAAATAGCCATGATTGGTGTCAAACAAATTGAGGATGAGCTCCATGCAACTTCCTAAGAAGGTGGGTTGTTTCTTTTACTTAGTTTAATCAAAAGCAAAAGAATTTTCACCCATATAGCTTCAAGTTTTATGCTCATATTTTGATGCCTCAGGTAGTCTGTTCCTTGTCCATTTGCTCATTTTTATCCTTTATCATTATTATATACCGGATCAGACCAGAGATTTTCAGATAAATGAACAGAGCTAAACTCCTCATCCCGTGATACATGCCGAGTCCCTTACATCCTTGTTATATACCGAACCTTACACCTCATGACAAAGTTAATCACAGCGTATGTATATAGGTGACGACGTATTATAGTTAATTGGGTTTAGCTGGACTAAGACAAAACCCAATGGAAGATGCTCTGGATATTATTGTATAATTGTGACTTTGGTTCTAGAATATGCCACGGTCCCCTTAGGCTGCATTGTCAATTTGGAGTCAACATGAACTAGTATTCTGAACTGGTAAACTCTGATATTAAAAGAAAATTACTAATATGAAGGAAATGGTATGTTACTATTGTTAGTAATCAAAATGTCTACTTCATTCACTGACAAAGTAGAAAGTGTGGTAAACTGGTAACTTGTTCTTTTACTGCGCTATTTGATCTACTTAATATGGTTTGTTACAGAGTTGTAGAGCTTCGCAATTGCTCAACAACCCTCTAGAATATTATTCAAAAATAAAAGTTGCGAGAAAATTTACGAAACAAAAAAACTCATTTTAAGCTTATTTTCGGATTTTGAGCTTATTTTCAAATCCTTGTATAAAATGGTTGGAGCCTAAAATTATACAGTAATCTTTACTGTAAGAAATTAAGATTTGGAAGAAAAATGTGAAACATTTGCAGCTCATTTGATTTTTAAGCTCCCAAAGTTCAAGGAGAGGAAACATCCATTGGGCTTCAACTGCTGTGTGGGCCTAGGCCCATGAAAACTTTCAACCATTTGGTTTGTAGAAAGATGTTCGGAAAACATTTGGCCCATATGATCACAATCCAGACTGTTATTTTCAGACTGCAATAGTGGGAGCTTAAGGTTTTCTATAAACACCGAAAAATATCGAAGATTACGTAAACAAAGTTTTAAAACAATCGTAAAATTGAGGTATTGGATACGAAAAATCTCACCGAATATCATTCACCTTGTTTTTATTTTGTAATAACATTTGCGCAATATTGTGAAACCACGAGTAATTTCATGATAATTGTTCAAATTTCTACTCCTAAATTGTTTTCATAACCATCGAAACCTTTTCTCTTACGGATAAGATTTTGTGTTAAATCATGTCATTTTCGGTAACTATAGGTTGGAATCTAGGATTATTTGGAGGTTTGGCTTATAAGTGTTCTATGCTATGTCTTTCATACTCTTCCAAATGTCGATTTTCCGCCTAAATTAGATGCCTAATACATAACGAAACCTCCAAAATCTAGCTGTTGTTAATAGTCAAAGTCGAATGATCTGTTTGTTCAGGCATCACTTTCAATCATAATCTTGATATTGATTGTAGTCTGTCTATTTCAAATGGGTCATTGACAATGTACAACGATAAGACTAACATTGAGTGATTCAAACATTGCCACCTTCGGCGAGCTAAGGAAAGATCGGATGTATACAACCCCCAATTTCCCTTGGGTTCCAAATGTGTGCAACCTTTATTCGTTGGTTGAAACACAAAAACCTATTTCCAAAGTGCCCGAAAAAACATTACGTTCAAAATTGAATAAACCAAGTGCGGCTTCATATATTAGAAATTTAGAATCCAACGGTTTATAGATCCGTTTTACTCGATTCCATAATATCCCAAAGTCAAAGAATAGCGAGTCAATGGCTCATAGGATAAAGAACTTCTGACTCCCAATCCCAACACAATTAAGTAGAAAAATTACATGTTCACTAACTTGTTTTGGGATCTAAGTATATTATATTAAGAGTACACTTCAACATATATTCCCAACTTATTGAGAGGGTAAGCACTAAGAACACGGCGCACACAAGGTCACCTGAACACAACACAGCAATCTCAGCATAATCGCCAAGTAATGCTAGGGATAACCCACAGAGTTACACAATCTTAGTAGGAGTAGCTTGGAATTTCCTTCCCTAGATTCTAAAAGGCAGGGTTGGAAGTCAAGCATACCTGAGCTTGGCTCCTACATCAGGTTACAGTTGCCTAAATCGAGGAGCGCTCTTATTCCATGTTGGGGTTATCTTTCCATATCTTGAAGCTAAAACTTTCTCTAAAGTGGTAATACTAACAGCACCATAATGTCTTGTTAGATCAAGAACGTCTTAGGACTTTCTGTACGGTGATCAATCCTCCAATTCGTGCCAACATAATGCCAGACCCTATGTACAGTCGGTGGTCGGCTTCTTTACTAATTGCTTGGTTTAGTTTCCTTTCCCCTGCTCATCATATCATGTAGTCATACACAAAGATATGGGTGTCTGGCGCCACAGGTGGCAGGCTTTCAATGTACAAGTAGAAACGGCACAGGTTCTCTCTGGCTATGGTGATAGAATCAACGACATCATAATTATTAGTAAGAACCCACAGGTCTTTAGAGTTAACCCTCTTTAGGCTTCCCCGGCAGAATGGGCAGGACCGCGATCTTGAATTCCTATCATTTAACATTGAGGGAAGAATAAATACCATGTAATTAACAGTAACTATTCGCTTCTTTAGATTAGTTTGATGAATTAGGGATTTCTGTGAGAGGAAGTGAACAAAGGTGACCATAACAGGCCTATCAGGGACAGTGCAGAGTTTTTAATTCTTTCGCTTTTACGAATAATTCAGTTATTCTTTTGTTCCATAATTTAACCCCATCCCCATCCCTTCATGCATCCAGACAAATTAAATGAGGACAATCGATAACCCATCCCTTCCAATTAGCCAATTAGGAGATGAGGCACAATGATTAGATGCAACTCTCTAGAAATCCTAGATATAACTAGTTCACAACAGCGGACAAATTTCTAGTATAGGTTTCAAGGGGCCATAAATTTGTCATATCTTAGTGTTCCAAGAAGAAAATGAAATGGAGCGACTACTTGTCATCCCAAGCAAACCTCTACAGTCGATATATCCACATTTAAGCCAATATGAAAGAAGTAAATAAACTTGGCCTTCTAAGGTGAATAATGAACATACCAGTCATGAAAGCAGCGAATGCACAAAGCATGTCCGCAGGTCGGCAAGACCATCTTGGTGCCAGGTTCCAAGCAAATCCCACATTCCTCATCTCTTTCCAAATCCTTATCTAAGAGCTTTCTTTTTTCTTCTGCTCTCTTCCGGCTCAGACTCTCTGACAACCTGGTTTGTTTCTTACTTTCTTCGAGCTCAATCAGATTCTCTTCAAGCTGTCTAAGTGATGGGTATATCACAGCTGCAAACACAAGTTCTCCAGGCACTTAGAATTCTATGCTTCTGAATCCTGATTAGCCCAATGTAACTTAAGAGCGACAAAAGTATCAAGTTAAACCTACCATAGAATTCCCTCAAAGTCGCCTTCTTTTCTTGTGACGACATAGTTGGCATTCCATCAATGTATACCTATACAAACGCATTTAATCACAATAAGAAACCGATTTGGCAATCTGAGAGGAAATGACACCTATCCAAATAGAGGCAATCAATCGAAGACACACACACCTTGTATACTAAAATGTGATGCAGACCCAAAAAACTCGGGAAGGCATCCATGCAACTACAATCCATCCATTCTATCAGATACAGAAGGAACGGTGCCAACGGGCTGTAAGACATTCTCATCTGAACACTATCCCCACAGTAATCTCTTGGAAGTGAAGCTGCCCTGAAAAATTCACCACAATGCAACTTTTTCAACACAAACCACCAAACAAAACACCCGAAAAACAACTGAATTATAATTTGGCAAAAATCGATTCACCATTTCTCGATAATTCAGACACAATCCTAAATTGGATATCATATCTTGCCAAGTCATACATAATTGATAATTCTATGTTGCAATAATACAACCCAAATAAGTCCAATATAAAACTCAAGGACCAAATCAAAGTCATACATATTCAAACCCCCGGAACTCGAATTTCTTGTTTACAATTCAACAGTCCAAAATTGTGCCCTTTTTTCTCGGAATTTCAAAATTATTATACTTCCTCGGTCCCTCCGTGCTCGTGAATCGATAAAGTTTGGTTTGAATTTCTTTCACATGCATAAACCAAACCAGAACGTTAACAATCCAAAAGAACGGAACCGCGCAAGTATGATCATGATCATCTGCTTACAAACTCATATTTTGCCCAAAACATCAAAAAGTTCCAACCTTTTTCATATTATTATCTTTATAACTCAAAACAAGTAATTAACTTGATCATTTCATACTAATTCAAACCTTCAAAAAGCATAAAATGAATAATTCCAACCCAATTAATTACCTTTTTAATCTAATTAAGCTGAATTTACTAAAAAGAATCAAACTTTACCATTTACAAAATATGGGCAATACTTTAACAACAACCAAATACCTAATTTCAACATAACCCATGAAAAAAAAATCATACTTTCATGTTGAATTTATGCATAAAAATAAATTTATATAATTTGATTAAAAACTTACAAGTTATTGGCATGTTGTATATCAGCTTCAAGAGCTTTGATTGATTCTCTATAAGAAGAAGATTTACTGGGGTGTTTCTGCCACATTTATCCTTGTTTTTTAATTACCCACTTTTTACTTTGATTAATTTTAATTACTTCAGAATTTTTTAAGAAGAATTTAGGAGAGAAAAAGAGAGTAATTTTATGGGGAGAATGGTATGTGTAATGAGTTTATGTACTAATAATTGTGGTGTTGTTTGTGTTAAGTGTTAATGGGGTTGGTTTTTGGTGAAGCAAAAAAATGAGTAATTATTAAGGATTTTTAAAAGGGGGAGAAATGAAATAAAATGGAGACTTCTCAAAGAAGAGAGTGGAGTTGTTGATATGGAAATGGAAAGATAAGGGGATGAAAGAAAGACACTTGCTTTGTGTTCAAACCTCTCTCAATCATCTCCCCAAGGAAAGTAAAGGATTGCCTTGTTTTAATCTTTTGTTTCTAATGATCCTCTTCCTTTAATCCTTTCTTTGAATAATTTGTTCTAATCTTTTCGTCGTTTTACATAAACTGTTTATACTTTTCTAATAAACGATGGCTTGATTTGGATTTCTAGCAAAGAATAAAAGAAGAGTCGTGAAAAGTAATTTCTTTTAATCGTGTTATTTGGCAATAAATTGAAAGTTGGTGAAATGTTTTCTCAAATTGTGTGATTATCGGGAAAAAAATTAGTTATTCAACGAAAAATAAGATTAATTTCTTTTAAGTAGAGTTTCTTTAATGAAAGGAGGAATTTTCGAAAAAAAAAAAAAAAAAAGTTGGTCAAGTTTGACCATTAATTCAAGTTTCCCTTTTCTTAATTGTGATTGCTTTTTAGCTTATAAAGATTGAAACTTTCGTACAATTCCTTGCAATGTGATGCTCAAAATTTCGATTACTCCGCACTTCTACATAACAAACCCGACCTCTATTTTACCTCATCTAAGATGGTGAGATGCATAATAATATAGATTCGAATATTAATCGACTCTATATACGAGTAAAGACTTTGACCAGACAAACCTAACACACCTCGAGACAACCCAATTTCGACTCCCACTTCAACTAGCAACAGTTCTATACTTCTATATAACAAATTCTGAACCGACTCGACTTGACATCTAACCCGACCTAAATCCGACCCGATCGCCTCTTTTACAAGGTGAATCAAAGCATCAGTTGGGAAACACAACCATGGACAAGGAAGAAGCACTTCCATCGGACATTGTGTCGGACATCCTCACCTGCTTTCCCGCCAAATCACTCCCCCAATTCAAATCCGTCGCGAAACCCTGGAAAACCCTAATCTCCTCCCCTGAATTCGCCGGCCACCACCTCCGCCGCTCCTCTCGCCGCCCCAACGACGCCATTCTGATCATCAAGGACCGCCGACACGGCCTCTACATGACCGACCTCCACCCTCCGCCGCCGCAATCTCCGCCCAATTCCGCCGTGATCAAGCTCTCTCCACCGGAACCGTTCTCTTCGCGCCAAACTTTCTTCTTCACCGGTTCGTGCAACGGTTTGGTATGTTTCCGAGCTCCTGGAAACCCTAATTTGATCGTATTGCTTAATCCTTGTACATTGTCGTATTATCAGATTCCTGATTGCGTAACGGAGAAGTCTCTTTGTAATTTGCGGTTAGGGTTTGGGTATGATTGTGTGAATGATGATTACAAGGTTGTCCAATTAGGGTTTTTGGATTCGTCTATGGTTGTTGTTGTGTTTAGTTTGAATTCGAATTGTTGGAAATTAGTTGAATCTGGAAAGTTTTATGATGGTTTTGATCAAGTTTACAATATTCGCCACCACGGCGCCCTTGTTAATAATCGGTATCTTCATTGGATATTGAGTGTTAGAGGTGATCATGATGAAGGTCAGGGTCAAGGTCAGGGTCAGGGTCAAGTTTCGAGGCGGGGAATTGGGTGTTTAGATCTTGTTGGGGAGGAGTGGAGCGAGGTGGCATTGCCGGATGGTTGTGAAGCGTTGTTGGATAGGGTTGATATCGATGAAGATAGTAATTTAGACGTTCTTTTCAGGGAGAGGGCGAACCATAGTAATCGGTTTATAAAGGGGTCGCATTTGGGCGTTTTAGATGGATGTTTATGTTTGTTGATACGCGAGGAGAATGTGGTTGTTGTGTGGGTGATGAAAGAGTACGGGGTGAAAGAGTCTTGGGTTAAGTTGGTGGATTTTTCGGATTCTAGGCTTGCTCCCTTGTTCCAATTTGCTCCCTTTGGTTGTAGTAGAGATGGGAAGGAAGTCTTATTGTGTGGGATTGGTGAAGGTTCTTCCGAACTTTGTTGGTTTAATTTAGAAGAGAAGACGGTTAGAAAGGTTGTAGTTCCTGGTTTGCCAAAGTACTTCTGGGTTGATGTTTGCCAGGGAAGTCTTCTCCCAATTGGTAATGGTGATAAAGTTACCGCAGTGAAGCTGAGCTAAGTAGCGAAAGTAATGCCTCAATAAGTAATGGATATGAAATTTCCGTGGAGAAGCAGAGCTGAGTAACCAAAGTAAGGCCTCAGAACTCCTTGTGGCATAGATGATTTTTATGGTTATGATTCTGGTTACTTTTTGTTGTCGAGATTCTGGTTAGGATTTACGCTTAAAGTTTCGTTCTAGGTAGATTTGGTATCATTGCCTTCTTGTGGGTTTGCATATTGTTGTTACGTACTCAATGATTAATAAATGATCTTGGTTTGAATAATTTAGTTTGATCTATATCTGTTCTCACACTTTCAGACATCCACTTTTGTTTTCTTGCTGTGAATGGTTTAGTTAGGTTTGGTTAATATGATTACTTGATCCTTCTGAAGTATACGAGATATGCAGCTGAATTTGTTGCCAAGTCAAGTTCAGTGTGATGATTATTCTTTAACTTAATAATACCAAACCAAACAACATTGGCTAGTCGAAAATAATGTGAACATTCTGCTGATTAGTAGCTTGGGAGTTGTACCAGTATCTATGTTGGCGCAAATCACATTCTACAATCTCAGTTTCGGGCACTATTTTCTCATTGCAAATATGAGAAGTGAGGACAATAGTCAACAACAGACCCCAAATTGTTTGGTAGTAAGGCTTAGTTGTCGTTGTACGAATAAGGGGAAAATAACTAGGCCTTTCTTAACCTTGACAGGGGTTATTAGGAACTTGTTACATAATTGACATTTTTGACTAATTCTGCTGATTTGAAGATCAGGAAATGTAGCTCTTCTGGTAATCTGTACGGTTCTGGTTACTGCCTCAGCCTCTTTGACAGAAGGTTTTAGCTCTGAACAGGTCTTCTTTGAAGACTCTTCTTCAGACATTAATGTTAAATCTCTTCACATTAGAACAGTTGACATTATACCTCATATTAAGTATTCATAGTAGACCCAGAAAGGGGCTTCTGGAGTGTCCTTAGGAAGACTTTGAATGTAATGGTAAAATCTTGAAAGTTCCTCTTTTGAAACTGTCTCTGCATCTATCACTTCAGATTCACTTGTCAGAACCCACAAATCCTCTGATTTCACTCTCCGTAGTCCTCCTCTGCAGAAAGGGCATGATTCTGATTTTGTATTCCTGCATTTTCCCAACACGCGGAAATTAGCAGGGTTCTCAGAATCTCAGAAATTCAGTTTCTAATGTACTCCTTAAGTCCTTAACATCTAAACCCCAAAAAAAAAAAAAAAAAAAAAAATCTTCGGCCAACAATTTGCTTAGGTGTGGACCTCCGTAGATGGAAATTGAAATTATTGGATCAGTTAGCAAAGTTTTTGACTTTCAGTTTTTTGGTGTGTGATCTTTTAAGCCGTTTGACAGAAGGTATAACTGGTAAGCTTGAGGAAGCACTAAACCATTAGTTGGATGCGTACTGAGAGTGTTAACTTTACCAGTTGCGATAACAGTTGATGCACATTTCATGACAGCAACCAGGCAAGACCATTTTAGTGGTAGGCACCAAACAGATACCACATTCATCTTCTCTTTCTTGATCAGGGGCACTCTGAAGCCTTCCGTGCCCTGATACATTCTTCTTCTTGTCAAACTTCTTCATCGATTTATGGTGACATTCGTGTTCCACCAAGTCGCTGTGAAGTCTTTTTAGTGAGGGAAGTATAATGGCTGCCAAAATTTTGAGCAAAGCCGGTCAGGGTCAGCTCTACATCACTTGAGTGACATAATAGTCTTACTTTAAAGTTTTCATCTATCCATACCATAAAAATCTCTAACTGTTGCCTTGCTCCCTTCTGTAAACCTAATCAGTCTCCCATCTGGATGCACCTGTGAAATATCGACCAGTTTGAATACCATGCTTACTTGCTAAGTTGCTATAGTACAAGGCTACAAGCACAACTTTTGTAGAAATTTACGAAAACTGTAGTGTAGATGCTTCAGAAGTAATGCCCCAATAGGAGTTTTGAACTGAAAACGAAAACTAATATGCTTAAAACTCACATTGATAAGAAGGTTAAGTTTTTTTTTTTTTTTTTGACATAGAATGAAATTGCAACTTCACATTCACTCTAGCAGAACCATTCAACCTCACTCCCAGACCCAGTCAAAGAAGTACTTAGCTTCCTGTGACAATTTCTAACAATCAATTTTACGATAGGCTATGATAATCTTCTGTTCCATAACCTCATTCCAGCTTGTCAGCGAAGAACTCTTGGATATAATGGATACAAGTTACAGTATGTTTCGGATGAACCCGTATCAAGTGACTTTGTGAAATGGGGTAGCAATGCAAAATTATCGCCATGTAACATGATTTTTTTGGGCTATCAGTGAAAAACATTCATTTTACGGATAGAATCAAAATGGCCACTTCACGGAATTTTTATTTTTGAAACGAGTTCATCTAAAAGTTTGCGTATAAATAGATAAGTAGTTGTGACAATCAGCGTACATATAACATTCTGATGAATAGACTAGAAGAAAAAAACCAACCTCATATATAAGAATGTGGAAGAGATTGAAGTAAGCTGGGAAGAAACAGGCACAAGACCCATCAAGCCATTGGAGTAGGAAAAACAACAAGGGAGCCAACTGATTGCAGACCAATTTCATCTCAATGCAACACCCCCCTTTTTGTGTAGGAATTGCAGCTGCCCTGAAAATCCAACACAAACACAATATCGTGTATAAGAAACTTACAGTAAGGCGAAAGCGCGACGAAAAGAGAAAAAACTGTTGTTTCCTCCTACAGGGTATATCACATACAGGGCATTGGCATGCTGTATATCAGCTTCTAACACCTTGAGTGAATCTTGGTATGATGACCTTCCTAGCTGGTAATACACCATCTCCATTGTTTCCTCTGTTGTGTGTTTGTGTGTACAAGTACAACTTTGTCTCTTTCTTGTACAAACTTTACACAAAGCACAAAGGTCTCTTTTCTAACAATGACTTCTGCTCTGATGTTTTTCAGGTATATGTTCTTTTTCCTTTTTTTGCAGGGTTTTTAAATTGATTTAAAAAATCAAAAAAAAAGAAAAACAAAACTTATAAAGAAAAAAAAATTAATAAGTTGGGAGGGTGTGCCTTTTGGTTAAAGTGGCTAACTATGATTCGTGCCCTTGAAAATTTTCTTTTGAAGAGGTTTGGAATTTGTTCCTTCTTGGGCAGGCTCTATTCTTGGCTCCAGGAATAGCTGTAGTTGTTGTTGGTTGGTGTCCCTTCTTTTATGGTTAAACTACAAACAACTTGTAAACTAATATGTTTGGTAGCATCTCTAAACATTAATTATTGGTTAACTTTTGTAATATGTTCTTTCAATTCGTGACGACGTACATCGGTCGATCTTTGGACTAGAGCCATCTTACGTTAAACTTATTTGTCATCTTGACTCAACTCGTAATGTTATTCAAACTTTAGCTTCCTCCCTTTAGTGTGCCAAATCTTTTCAGTTTCCAATCTCAAAAGCGTCCTCTTAAGTTAGTATTATTACTTTCAAGTCATGACGTGGTATCAGACTATTAGTTGATCTTAGAATAAAACCATCTTACCTAAACTCATTTGTCGTCATGACTCAACTCATGACATTATGATATTAGTCGGGCTTTAGATACGAGTAAGTGACTGTTTTACCTTAACTTTGAGATGTTTGACGTCGTGTATTGACCTATAACAAATGTTGGATCTCGCTTGACTGAGTCAAAATGTGCAAGTTTGATGCAGAAAAGGTAGTAACAGGCGCAGGAATGCTAAGCCAATCACTGTGGTTAGAATGGGCATTTTAATCACAGATTTTGGCCAATCTGGATCGTCCATCTCCATCGTCCATGTGTTACATTACCTATGTTTCATCTTATACATAGGTGGTACACTGATGTATCATGCTATATATGAACAAATGTTACGAAATTTATCTAGCAGATGGTGTTATGCAATTATTTGACAAATCTGGACTCTGGATTTCAAGGAAGCTAGTGAGCAAGGTTTTCCTTGATGAATTTGGCTTTATACTTCCTGAACTCATACTCTGGTTGTTTTCCGGTCCTTTCTCTAACTTGACAGCATCCTGTACAGCCAAGATGATTTCCTGCATTCTTGGTCGTGACACTCCGTGCGGCTCTACACATTGTATGGCAACTTCAGCCACTCTCCAAACTGATTCCAGTTTCATGCTGTCTGTTAGCAGGGGATCTATCATGCTCCCAACATCACCTTTTCGGATCAATGACCTAGCCTGTAATAAACCACAGTCGTCAGCCATTCTGCTCATTTCAACGGACTAATCGACTAAACCAAATGAGACATGATGTTCAAATTCAAGATGTCTAGATCATCTATATACTTTTATTCCTAAGCAAATCCTATTTTCATGATCAGAAACAGTCATACCCAGTGAACGATATTCCAATCTGCTCCATAATCTTCTGTGATGGGTTTTCTTCCAGAAATGAGTTCCAAGAGAACAATGCCGAAACTGTAGACATCACTTTTTTCAGTGAGCTGCTGACATGCATAATACCTGCAAGACAAAAGACAAGGGGAGAAGGGACATCATCAGCTAAGTTTATATGTTGGGGTGGAATGAACAGATAGGGTTTCATAGCAAAATCGTACTCTGGGTCTAGGTAGCCTAGTGTTCCTCTAGCTACACTTGATATGTGTGTGAGATCTTCTTCTGCTTGCCTTGAAAGTCCAAAATCTGCTACTTTCGCCCTCATGTTTATATCTAGGAGAATGTTACTAGTTTTTACATCTCTATGAATTATGCTAGGATTGCATCCAGTGTGCAAGTACTCAAGGCCTGCGCGAAACCATTTTTGTGAGCATATAAAAGCATGTCTGCAAAACCATACCATGTAAAGAGAATTTGCATATAGGATACCTTTTGCTGCATCTTCTGCAATACGCAGTCGAGTAAGCCAGTCTAGCTGCTTCTGTTTGATGGGATCTGTTGGACAAATGACATATATCAGACTCAAATCCTGTGGTTTGTGTTTCTACCATTAACATATACAACAGAAACTTTTAAAATCAGACCATGGATGTGATCTCGCAGCGTTCCATTGTGCATGTATTCATAAACCAAAATCCTGTGGCTTGCTTCTTCACAATATCCAATTAGAGGGACCAAATTTCTGTGATGAATTCTAGATAACAATGCAACCTGAAATGCGTAGGAACTGATTTCAGTTCAATTGTTATGCTGAATACATGTTTGAAATATTGCTATGTGGCGTAAAAGTAGATATATTGTTACCTCAGTAAGAAATTGCTTAGTTCCCTGGCTTGTTGGATCAGCTATGATTTTAACTGCAACCTCTTTGCCATCTCTCATCTTGCCATAATACACAATTCCGAAGCTTCCTTTTCCTATGTTCATAGCATAGTTATTTGTAGCTGCTTCAATCTCAGAGAGCTTAATGTAGCAAGCTACACCGTCTTCCTTAATATGTCCTCCACGTGCCACTGTATGGCTTGTTGAAGGCTTGGTACTTGCGCGCAAGGAGCCACCTAGTTTTCAATAGTCATGACAGTATTTGACATCTGAAATCCGTTCCATCTCAATGCATATGATCTAGGAAGAAACTGAAAATACATTATTCACCTTTAAACTCATTTGTCTGCTGAGACGCCTTTCTTCTGTTTTTGCGCTGCAGTAACAAAATTGTTAGGATAACAGCTATAAGCAATCCAAGCACCCCCGCTGAAATTCCAATAATCAGCTTCAAACTGGTACTTAGTTGTGTCCCTGGTGTTAGCTTAGGATTGCCTTCAAAGCTGCAGAAGAGAGCGTAAATTCTCAGAACAAGCATCTTCTGTAATGCATTTGGAATGATAAAATTCCTGTCTGAAGGGGTTGAAACTTGGTAGTTCTGTAGAATAGTATCTACATTTGTTAGAATAGCACTTACTTAAACACTATCTTCTTGCTTAGCAATGCTGCAGGTATTCGGCCACTAAAACAGTTGTTCTGTATGTACCTGTCACAGTGGATCCAAATCAATACAGGAAAAACTTGTGTGCACAAGGGAAAATCACCGATCTTTGCATAGTATACTTACAGCTCGTGCAAGCTTGGTAAACTTCCAAGGTAAGAAGGTAAAGGTCCGTTCAGTCTATTGCTCTCTAAATGCCTGAGTGATGCATGAAACTGTGAGAACATCATCACATATTACTAACAATGCCATGTACAACTTCACTAACTTACACAATCTTCAAGTTGACGAGATTACTGATATCAGGAACGGGTCCAGTGAGGGAATTACCATCTAACCACCTGTGAATGTGAATACTATTGAGTCATCCTATTCTGGACTAATGTCTGCGGTATAAAAACAGGCACGTAAAATGAAGAACT
Organism: Spergularia bocconei; assembly: GCA_963457585.1. NCBI lineage: Eukaryota > Viridiplantae > Streptophyta > Magnoliopsida > Caryophyllales > Caryophyllaceae > Spergularia > Spergularia bocconei. Next base: position 1,488,968 of record OY734943.1, read on the forward strand.
GCTTACAGTTCAGTCAATGCATCCATATTCTGGATCTCGGATGGTATTGATCCTGTAAGATTCCTTCCCGACAAATGTCTGTGCACAAAATCAGGAGATATGGTTAGCAATTCTCAATTTCAAGGGGCTAAACATATGATGCTCCGTAGTAAACATGCTTGTTCTATGTTTTAGTTCACATTTATGGACTAACTTGGCAATCAACCTAAGAATGACTGTCCTTGGAAGTTCGATTTTGATTTATCAACTCAACAGTTTTAGTCTAGCAGAAGCCTTAGGACTTACATTTCAGTAATTCGTGGTGGTGCAGGTAAGCTGCAGGTTACCCAATCCCAGTGTGCTGGAGTGCAAGGATCTCCTGCAGCTTGTGTAGCAAGACTGGCTGGCAACATTGCACGAACCGCATTCAGACCGATCACTTCAAAAACAGAAAACAATTTAATCAGATAGACTTCACTTGCATTACTCCATGTCTGTTGCAAGCTAGGATTTTCCTTCTACTGCATAATGCACAAAACCTACCATCCTGAGCATCAGCCTTGGAGCCAATCTGCACATATTTGCTGATCTCTATCGCATTGAGGATTGGACCTTTTGTTGAGTCCGGGGTCTTCACAAAAGAAAATGACAGAACAAATTCGAGAGACACATTCATGTAGCTAGGTTCATAGAGCTTGTAGGTTCCATTAGCATTCTCAGCTATATTCACAACTGCATTGCTGTAATCAGGTACATAAGGTTCCTCCATCCTGAACTTTCGAGTCTCATTTGATCTCAAATTCTCAATCTCAGCAAAATATGCAAATGCACGCGCATTGGCTGGGAAATCGTCTAGGGTCAGCCTGTAAGTCAAGTTCCCTTCAGTACCAGTTACCGCGGTTTGCATCACTTTAACTGGCGGATACTCTCTAGTATTCACATCTATGTCCTTTGTTGTATTAATCCTTTCTGTACCAGGAGCTACCCCTACTAAAAAGTTCGGCCTTTTAACCTGATCCGATTCCCATATCCTATCATATGGATCATCTGGGTACCTTGATAATAAGAACATAAACAATGTCAATTCTATTCTCATGATTCAACCATCACATGTTTGAGCCAATTTTACAGACCAAAACAGCAACTGTACCAATCAGACTCATCTATGTTACTTAAACTCGGCTAGAAGTATCCGACATGGTTAACAGTGTCAAGTGTCAAACACGAGTACTTGACACAAATCAAAGAGTGTCAAAGCAACATAAAATCGGTCCATACCTAACAGGATCTTTCGAAGGAGCTCCGAAATTCACTCTAGCAGAAACCTTCAAGTAGAAATCATCCTCATAATCAGTAGCGTACATAGAAAGATTCAGTGGCCGCAACTCCAAAGTAGAAATAAAAGGAGACCCTGTAGCAGCAGAACAAAGACAGACATCCACAGAATTTGAGGGTGCCCTAATAATCATCTCCTCAACATAAGTCCTTGACCCATCAAAAACTGTAACAGTAGCCCACTTAGTTGCATCCAAATACAGCAAGAAACTAGGGTATGTACCCACATTTTCTGGGGTACCATACAAAAAAGTAGCCCTTATCAGATACCTCCTTTCTTGGGTATACAATGTGTAACAGTATTTCCTGTCATCTGTAGGAAAGTCCCTTCTTTTTTGGTAAGGTTCCCAATCTCCACCAGTTGGGTTTTGTACATCTACTACTTTCCCATGGCTCATAAATCCTGTGTCTGATATCCATTCTAGTCCAGTTTTCTTGTCTGTGTAGTTACTGGATCCTCCACAGTCTATACTGATAAATTCTGCACGGAAAATAATTTGGGGTCGGCTAACATGAACCATCGTACTAGTACGAAATCAGAAAATTCTCATAAAACCACTACCTAAAGTTCTAAACATTATTCTAGTTGTACGCAACCTTACCTCTAAGAATAAAAAAAACGCATAAAATGATTTAAGGTCGACTAACATAAATCGGCACATACCTGTGAGTTGGGAGAGAACAAGTGGAGGAGCAAGGAGAAGAAGCAAAGACAGGAGATGAAAGAAACAAGCCATTTTGAAGGTGTGAAAGAGACTTGTACATTAAGCTTTGTTTCAGTGTTTCAAAGACAACATTTTGGTATTTTTTTGATGCAAAATTCTGCACCTTTTTTTTTTTCTTTTTCTTTTACTTCAACTTTAACTTTTGTTTTTGGTAGTGAATGATGGTAGTGAGTGAAATAGACTGAGCAATGTTCACTCACGGCTCTCTGATCTTTTGGTTTGCTTTCCTTAATCTCTGCTTGTTATTGGAATCCGCTTTTTTCCTCGGATAAAGTTTTGGTCGATTTGAATAAGTGTACTGTGTGTACACCATCTTATTTATTGAAGGTGGGATGTTTTGAAAAAAATGATGATGGATCAAATGACTAATGAGCAAAGACTAATGCACGAAAATCGAACTAGATTATGAGCTTTGTGTCGTTTTCGCAAAATCATTGTAATTTTTTGAAATAGAGTGTTGGATAATTTCTCTACATATGATGTTTGTTGAGATAAATCGGTGTACAAAAGATTGAATGTTGCCATTTTCACATGGGCTACATCATGGTATTTACCAACAAAAAAAAGAATGGAGACGAGCAAAGACGAGTAAATGAAAATCAACTTAGGTTCTAGGCATTTTCGCAAAATCATTGCCAATTTTTCGAACCAAAAGAAGGATTGATATACCAAACATTGTAACGATAGCGTCGTTGCCTAATCTTGTTAGATGCGATGGTCATTACGATTAACCAAATACCACCATTTTCACATGGCTACATCATGGTAAAACAACACCCAAAACTTGTGATTCAATACGTGAACACTTAATTAAGTAGACACGTGATTCAGCTAACTTAAAATGATCTTCTCACGTTACTAACATGTCTAACTCAATGCAGCAATGCTCAAGTTCAACTCTTAATATCGTACTAACTAGACCTAACAAACGGATCATTCGAATCGGGTCAACTCAGATCTCATTATAATATTGATTGTCAACCCACAGTCCACATCGAATATTCGAATCACGCCATTATAGTCCAAATATTCCGTGTTCGGGTCTAAACTCTAACCGAGTAACCGACTCGAATTCCGACTGAAAAACCTAACTTTGGACTACATACTCTCGTGTCGCAATGTCCCATACAAGTTGTTACGAGTAGTTTACGAAGCCCAAGTATTGGTCCAAACAACGTAACACCTTCATACTCAAAAACACAATCATATTGTCCCAAAAAATAAAAATAAAAAATAAAATAATAAAATAGTAAAGAGTTAGAAACACTCAAAAACGACGTCGCGTCTTTCGTCTTCTACCTCTCTTCCTCTTCCTCTTCTTCATACACAAGTCCCTGGGATCTAAACTTAAACTAATAAACTAAAACCCCCAAATATTTACACCCAAAACGACGTAGTCAACCCTTTATACGACGTCGTCTCATCCCACTCTATTTTTCCAGGTAATTAAACCTTAATTACAATCATCATTCCCTAATTACCTGATTAATTTTGTTGAAAGATTCAATTTTTTTTTGTTAATTGTGATTTGATGATTTGGACAGGATTATTTAATTATTAATTGGTGATTAGTACGATTGAAGATTGGGTTTTAATTGGGAATTAATGTGATTATTACGGGATTAATTAATAATGTCGGCAAATGATGACGTGGAGGACATTCCGGCAACATCAGGGGAAGTTGTCGTTGATAATGGTGGTGATGATGATGATGTTGTCGGCGAGAATGTCGAGGTAACTAACATTCAGGTAATTTACTCACTTTCAGTTGTTGTTGTTGTTGTTGTTGTTGTTGTGTACATTAATCTTTCCATTTTTGTTTAATTAATCTTGTAGGATACTCTTTTAGTGTTTAGTTTGTACAATTGGATTGGTTTCGGTATCGTTTTTCGATTAGAGAAGTCGAAACCAAGGTAGAATTAGCTTAATAGTGGAAATGCAGCTGTTGGATTCAGCTGGAGGGGATGAATTGGGTTTTGTTTAGTGGAAAGAATCAGAATTTGGGGAAAAAAAGTTGTTGGGAATCAGTTTGCATGGGTTGTTTTTCGGCAGTGATTCGGGTTTTGGTGCTTTGTCAATTATCGAGTTTGTATCAGTTTGTGGAAAGTGATGCACAAGTTGTCAACTTTGCTTTTTGTGCTGATGTCGATATCCAAGGTATGATCAGCTGATGCTATAGTGGATAGAATTCGATTTGAGGGGGTAAATGGGATATTCTTTTTGTAGAGGAGAGGAATCGGAATTTGGTGAATAATTTGGTCGGAAATAAGTCTATGTTAGAAATTATAGTTCGACATTCCCCGATTCTTAGTTTTGCCAGAATTTAGGTTTTGTTGCTATTTTGAGCCTAAAGTTGGTATTTTTATAAGATTGAACTGTTTTGGCAGTAACTTGATTGACACTGCATCTAAGTAATGGAAACATAAAAAGGTTTTCGTATCCTGAAGTGGCTATCAGCTATGTTTTGGGGACTTGTTGTAGCCTTGGTAGGGGAAATGTATGGAAAAAGGGGTTCCAAACGACCCTCTTTTTTTTAAAAAAGTAAAATTTACAAAACGAACTAACTGAATGCCTTCTTAGAGAATTGTCATGATTCCGGAAGCATTAGGCTATCTCAGAAAATTCATGTCTTTGTTGAAATATTGCAGGAGTCAAGCTCAAGAGACAGTAATAACAGTAATGAGGATGGGGTTATGGTGAATACAGATAACAATGGGAGTGGCGGGGACTCCGATGGAGTGGTGGTGTCCGAGGATGCTGGGAGGGAGGATATGTTCATGGATGCTCCTGAGGATTTGGGAGCTGATGGCAGAGATTCGTCGACTTTCACTGAGGCTCAAGGGAGCACAGATGGTGATGAAGATAGCAGTCGTGTGCAACAGGCTAGGTTTCATGGGTTGGACAATGACATGCAGAATGATTACATGGTGGACGAAATGGAAAGGCTTCGAGCCATGCTCGATAAGACTCTAAATGAGAAGGAAAGCATTGAGAAGGACCACAAGGTTATCTATTGCTTTCTCTAGCTTTTGTTTAAGAATCTTCCTGATTTTAGATTGAAAGGTGTTACTTGTTCTGCTTGATTTCAGGATGAGATGGAGATGGCTGCAAAGGGGATAGCTAATCTTCGAGATCAAATGAGGGATCTCACGAATAACCAGTTCTTTTTAAATGAGAGTCAGCCAAGATCTCATAGTCATTCTCATGTTGATGCAGAACAAGCGCAATTGCATGACATGATACATGAATGTTCAATGTTTCTCAGGAGTGTTAAGGAAGAAGTTCAGGACCTGAATACAAAGTCATCAGAAGCAGCAGTGTCTCGTGAAGTCGTCAGTTCTTATATGAATTCTGTTCAAAATGAATCGGCTGAGATTCAGTTTCAGAAGGATCAGTTCATGGACGATGTGACCAACAGAATGCTGAATTCTTTTGCATCTTTAGTTTATGTTGGGGATTTGTCTGATAACTCTACTATTGGGAAGATAGCTCACATTGAAAAAAGCTTGTATGTCTTGATTGAAAACTATAACTGGTTCCTCTATCAAAGCGATCAGCTACGGCAGTGTTTGACGGACGGAAGGCCTGATCTTGCAGGCCAGACTGACTATGGGGTGACATTTGCTGCAGCGAATGAGGAGCTGCTTCGGTTCAGAAAGATGGAAACGGATTTTGCTGAGAAGGTGAGCCTTTTGGAAAACAAAAACATTGAATTGGAAGAGCAACTTGAGAAACACAAGGTAATTGCAGAGACGGTTAATGCTGAACTTGAGAGATTAAAAGCAGAACTTGAGCAGGAAAAGCACAGATATTCTAACACTAAAGAAAAGCTTTCGTTAGCTGTGACAAAGGGGAAAGCATTGGTTCAGCAGAGGGATAATTTAAAGCAACTTCTAGCAGAAAAAACGAGTGAAGTTGAAAATTGTCTTGCTGCGTTACAAGAGAAGTCGAGTGCATTAGAGGCTGCTGAGCTTATTAAGGAGGAATTGGTAAAAAGTCAAATTTCAGGTGCAGCATTGCAGGAAGTCATAGTGCAGAAGGATCTACTGCTTGAAAAGTTGGAAGATATTTTATTTCAGAGTGGTGTGCCAGAAGGATTAGGGATGAAAGATGTGACTGATAAAACCAGATGGCTTGTGGATGAGCGCAATGCATTAAAGGATGTATCTTTGAAGTTTCATCAGTTGGCTGATGCGTTGCTGTCTATTGATCTACCTGAAAACTTTTCCTTCTCTGATCTTGAATCTCGACTTGGTTGGCTTACGAAATCATTTGATGAGGCAAAAGCTGAAATAGGTATGTTGCAGAATGAAGTTAGCGAAACAGGGGAAGTGCTAGAGCAGGCTAAAGCTGAAATAGCTGCATTGCGAGATGAAAAAGTGATGATAACGGAGACTGCGCACAATGAGATGGGGCAGTTGACTGCTTCACTCTCCATGGTTCTAGTGGAGAAGGATTGTATCGAAAAGGCTTTTGAAGATATGAGTGATAAATTTGAAGCAGTTGTCCGGCGGGAGCGTCAAGTTCTGGCAGAGAAGGAACAGATGCTGACAATTATGCTGGAGGCTGCTGGAGTCACCATTGCTGATAGCCAATCTTCTGAAACAACTAGTCTTGTGGAAAAATGTCTAGCAACTCTTAAAGAAAAATGGGGTTCAACACATGAATCATCTGAAGCTAAAGAAGAAATTCTACAGAACTTGCAGACTCTCTTATACATTAAAGACCAAGACTTGGTTCTCCGTGATAAATTGTTGGAGGAAGAGACCCAGAAGATGCAAAAGGAAATGGATATGCTGAACAGTGATTTAAGAAAAGCTTCTGCAGAAATGAGCACCCTCAAAGAGCAGAAGGATAACCTAAAGAGGGATCTTGAAAAAGCTGAGGATAAATCTGCTTTAACACGTGAACGGTTGTCAATGGCAGTTAAAAAGGGAAAGGGACTGGTGCAAGAAAGAGAAGGACTGAAGCAACTTATCGATGATAAGAATTCTGAAATTGAAAAGTTGAAGGTCGAATTAGAGCAGAAGCATTCAACAATTTCTGACTATGAAAGTGAAAATAGTAGGCTATCTGCCCAGGTTGAACGCATTGCTAAGTTGGAAGAAGAACTTCTTACGCTGAAAGATCAACGCGATCAGCTTGAAAGAGATCTCTTAGAGAGCAGTAAGTTGACAGAAGCAATGATAGAGTCTGTGAATAACATTGATCTACCTGCAAATGCAAGCTTGGAGCGGCCTCTTGATAAGATAAAATGGCTTGCTGGGTTCATACATGAACGTGAAGCTGCCAAAATGCAGACAGAGCGTCAGTTAGAGGATGCAATGCTAGAGATTGATACATTGAACTCCAAGGTTTCTGAAGCCCACATAAGTATCAAGTCATTAGAAGATGAACTGGCGGCTGCTGGGGAGAAATTCTCTCAACTTGTTGAAGAGAAGATGGAGCACGAAGTTGCACGGACATCTGTTGAACAACAGTTGCAAAGAGCAATGCAAGAGGCTTCGTTATTTGCTGAAGCTGATGCAGCAAAGAAAGCACTCGAAAATGCTTTTGCTCTTGCAGAGACCAATGTCTCCAGACTTGGTAAGGAAAAAGAAGAAGCTGAATTGAGTAGGGCTGCAGCTCAGGCTGAATTAGATAAAGCAAAACTGGAGATCGCCGATTTGACTGCTGATTTATCGAAGGCTACAGCAACAGTTAAATTACTTGAAGATACAGTATCTCATATGGATACCAGCTTAAATGTACTGAATGATGAAAGCAATGAAGCCCAGATTCGTAGAGCTAAGTTGGAGGATGACTTAAAGAAGTATAAAGAGGAGGCTGACAGTTGGGAACAAAAGCTGCAAGATGCACACTCAAGTATAAAATCCCTTGAAGATGCGCTTGCGAAAGCTGAAAATGATCTCTCTGATCTGTCCAATCAAAAGAATGCTGACTTGAAGCAATTTAGAGAGGAGGCTGAGAGTTGGGATAGCAAGCTGCAGGATGCACACTCAAGCATACAATCCCTTGAAGACAAGCTTGCAAAGGCTGATAATGATCTCTCTGACCTGTCCAATCAAAAGAAGGCTGTAGACCAGGAAGTCTCCACTTTAAGTACCAAATTAAACGCATGCTTGGAGGAGTTGGCTGGAAGTCATGGCAACTTGGAGAGCAGGTCTCTGGAACTCTTTGATCACCTTAAAGGACTTCAATTGGTAATGGAAGACGAATCCGTTATCTCATCTCTTAGAAAATGCTGTGAGACAAAATATGCAAGCCTCAAAGAGATGGAAGGCCTGTTGAGGAACATAAGGTGTCAATTTGCTGAGATGGATCCAGAAAGACAGCCCATCTCAGAGGTAAACATGCAACAGTATTGCCAAATTTTGGTTTTTGTGCTCTCATTCAGATTTCAGACACGTTTTGTGTTGCGTATAATATATGTCTACAATTGTTCTTGGTTTTGTCATCTTAAGTTTCTCCTGCTTTTGGTAATCAGTCTGAATTTGTTTGAAAACCAATTACCTTTCCATTCCAATCCATGATACCCACACAATGTCAAAAAGGGTTTTCTTGGTACTCTGGAAAGTGGAAACCAACGTTGTTAATGCATTTCATATGTATTTTCTAGCTCTCTGGGTATTTTTAAGTTCCTAACTGTGACTTTCAGGATTTTTTTCCCACTTCATAAGCTTATTGATGGTCTTACTTGTCTAATTTCAGGAACCTTCTCACCTAACAAAGTTACTCTCAACCAGCATTGATGACATTTTGGATGTGGGTACTGTTACCAGTGCTGTTGATTCAGTGGAGTCCGGTGATATCTCTTTGTTTGTTCAGAAGATAGCGGAAAGCTTCCATGTCAAAAACAAAGCGTTAACTGATCAACTTGGCTGCTTTTTGTCCTTTGTGAACGAGTCTAACGCTTCTATTTTGCAAGAACTACTGTCTACCAGCAAACTGGTAACGCCCTTGGCTCAAAAGTTGAATTCCCTTACCCATGAAAACAAAGAGCTTCAGAATGCTCTTTCAGATCAAGTTCATGAAACTGAGCATCTCAAGGAACAAGGTCAAGTTAGTGCTGGCCTTGAGCAGGAGCTGGAAGAGTATAAGAGCAAAATTGTTAACATGGAAGATGGTCTGAAAAGAATAATTCAGAAGTTTTCCGATAGAAATATGACGGCTGATGATCAGGAATTGTTTGCTATAGATGATCTTGTACAAGTATTAGAGAAGCTGGTAATAGCAGGAATTGTGGAATCTGAAAGTTTAAAATCCCAAGCCCAAGAACTTTCATCAGAGATTGAAAAGAGCGTCTTTTCCCAGCAAGAATTAGCCAAGCTTAAAGAGCAAATACTTGATCTGGAAGAAGGCATCCAAAAAGTTATCGAAATTTTGAGAAGTGATATTGTTTGGGACGAGAAGCCTATTTCTTCTAGCGAACTTATTCAAGTACTGGAAGATTTGGTAACAACAGTAGTTTCGGAATGCCAAACATTGAAATCAAAAGCCAATGAACTTGAAATAGAGACTTGGAAGAGCAGTAATGACCGAGAACTAGCTGAGGTTAAAGATGAATTGTTTGATATTGAGGAAGGTATGAAAAGAATCATTCAAAAACTGAGAGGTGAAGCCTCTGTGGTGGACCAGAGGCCTGTTGCTACGAGGGATCTCTTACAATACTTAGAAAAGATGATCATGGCTCTGATTATGGATACGGGAAATTCAAAATCTGAGATCCGTGAACTTGAATCCAAGTTTCTCGAAAGCCAAAAGATAAGTGATGAACTATCACACAAGGTCAAATTACTTGAAGAATCACTTCGATCTAGGGCAGTTTCACCTGACTTTATTCAGGAAAGGAGTATATTTGAAGCACCCTCAGTACCGTCCTCATCAGAAATATCCGAGATTGAAGATGTGGTAATTCTTTTGTCACTCCAAACATTGTCTATGACTCTTAGTGTATTTGTATGTTGTTCATTGGCATTGTTGAAATTGGTTTTGCCAGATTTGTGGTTGTTGATGGTTCCTGAGGAGTTATTAGGCATAAATGTGCACTTTCTGCGTATGGATCTTTTCTCCAGTTTTGTCTGTTTTACTCATCTGAAAAATCATGCTGTAGACTGCTTTGCTTTGGTTTCATTTCAATGTGACTCGTGTTATAGAAGCTTATTGCATAGAGTACATAATTTCGGCTCGAGAGGAATATAATTGCAAGTTTCCTATTTGGATGAGCAGGGTTCTGTCTCTAAAGCAACAATATCTCCTGCACCATCGTCTACTCACGTAAGAACAATGCGTAAGGGTTCAAGTGATCACATTGCTGTTGATATTGATTCTGAGAGTAGCCGGTTGATTTATAATGAAGAACCAGTTGAAGATAAAGGTATGTGATTGGTTATCTTACAACTTTCTGTTCTTTTGTGATGTGACTGATGTCCAGCCCTAAAGATTAAAACCTTTTTCTGTTTTTGCAGGTCATGTATTTAAATCCCTTAATACATCAGGTCTCGTTCCTAGTCAAGGGAAGATGATAGCTGATCGGATAGATGGGTTATGGTAAATTTCTACTACATTTAAAATCTTTTTTCTGTGTGATGTTTCATTTAAGCATCTGCATGGTCTATCTGGTAAAGCTACTGTGTCTGATTAGGCTACTGTCTAAACGCTAACATCCGTGACTAGTGAGGCTCTCAGCCTGAATCCCTAGTTGACGTGTCGTTCTGATTTTATTAGCAGAATGATTGATCAGTGATACTGTCATTTGCTTACCTGATACTAAACACAAATCTTTCAATCTTGACAGGGTATCCGGTGGTCGATTGTTAATGAGTCGGCCTCGAGCAAGGCTTGGTCTTGTTGCATATTGGCTCTTACTGCACCTGTGGTTACTAGGGTCCATTTTGTAATAAGTTTAGCTCTAGTGATCAGATTTCTAGACCACAGTCCACAGCCAACATAGTTATTAGTTAATACAATCAAAATGTATTAGAAGTAGATAATACCGGATTATTTGATTATTTGGACGTTGTCTATAGTACCCCAATATAATTCATTTGTTCATCACATTTCCAATTTTGGTATTCCGGGCGTCTATGGGTAACATATTTAACACTTTGTTCCGGTTCGACCATTTTGGGTTCAAAGTGTCCCTTGTCTTGGTACATTGTTGTACGTATAGTACTCCCTGTGTTTCATTCAATTGTTTACCTTTGGTTGAATTTTTTGTAAGGGGAACCTAAATCCAACGTAAACAATTGAATGAAATAAAGAGAGTAATGTAATATTACTCCAAAGGCCAAACCACCACATTAAGCTCAATCAACCGGGAACTTTTATTCTTTGCCCTTCAATCTAAACAAGTTCTTCTATGTGAACGAGGAGTCTCATCAAATGTTCATAGTAGCGACCTAGCTATGCTTAACTCTAGTGTACGTGTTATCAAAGGGGTAGGTTATAGAAATAATAATAAAATAATAATAATAAAAAAAAAAACAGGAGATTCATAGAGCTCTTTTGCTTAGTTGCATGACTTGCATCATACTGCACGTATTGATTAATCCTTGAATTTATAAAACTGCAAATAGCTACAAAATGGACGAGGGGAAGCTAATGAAATGAAGGGAGTACGTGTTATCAACCGTGTAGATCATAGAAATCGAAAAAGAAATAGAGCTCTTTTGTTTTAAAGGCTTATTCTCAATTTCTCATTCTTGGATGATTGCTGTAGGTAGAGCTGACAATCTGGCCTGTTCAACCCTGGCTCGCCCTGACCCGACCCTGGTCAAACCCTAGTTCAGCCCAACCCGGCCCTAACTCGGCCAACCCTGTTTGAAGTAGAGTCGAGTTAGGGTTGAGTTTTTCGAACCCTGACCCTGGTCAAACCCTGGTCAAACTCGGCTCTAACTCGAACCTAACTCGGCCTAACCCGAACTCTAACCCTGCCCTAACTATAATCCTGACCCTAACCTTGACCTTGAACCTGGAGATTCGAAGGTAAGTAAGGTAAGTGAAAAATTGCGTGGGTTTTGATTCTTCCAAGCATCCTAATTATCATAAGTCTATTGAATAATGATTTGATTGAAAAAAATTATGATAATTAAGAGCAAACTTAAAGTCTGTAAATTGACCAACCCAACCGTGACTTGCCCTGACCCTAACCCTGCCACCCTGGTCAAACATATTATTTTAATATTTTTAGACAAGTTTCATTATTTAACACATTATCTATTTTTAGGGTCCCGTTCTTGAAATTGCGCCAAGACCCCCAAGCTTTTTCCACACAGCCCTGCTCCTTAGATTTAAGGTACAAGCCAACAAGAAAGAAATGCAACGGAAACAATGAGCCCAATAGCACGCCCATCATGCGTCTTATACAACATGGGCAAGACGGACGACGATTGTCCAGAACCCAAATTTTGGATCAAGATCATATGCGTAGAGTAAAATACGTAGGATGACACATATGTACGTAGCGTAGCGGTGAATGACTTTATTGTCAAGAAGAAAAAAAATGGAAATTGAATTTGATTATTACATAACCGTTGGTTACATTTTTGGTCTTGAAAAACACGAATCAATTCTTGATTAATTTTACACGTTCAATTTTCCCCTGATGTATATGAGATGAACTTGACCAACGATAACGCCCCTTTTATTTTCTTTCTTTTTTTCGGAAAAATCAAAGACAACAATTGCAAAATAAACCTAACATATTAACATCCATACTGAAACATCAGTCTCACGAATTTATATAGAGAAATAACACATAAAAAAATACACACAAGACGTAGTAAATTGAATGAGGAATAATCAAGCCCTCAGCACCATTGCCACCCTCTATTGTTTTACTATTGTCATGTTACGGTCGTACGGAGTAGTTTGAATGGGAATTAACAAACCATTGACACCATTGCTAAAACTCTCAATGTGTGATATAGTTTTAGGGGAGATGATTCGTTGTCCAATCAGCAAAATCACCGTTCTTTTGGTATTAGAGGCGTCTACACGTACAGTCAGTCCATTCAACGCTTTGAAATAATTCTACCATTTTATGTTCAAAATGCCACTACTATTGATCGTGTAAATGCCTCTCTGGCTCTCGATTACTAGGCCATAAAAGGGAATAAAAGGGGGAAAGTGAAGGGGAAGGGATTCGAATGTTAGAGTACTTCTACGCAATAATCGTATACGGAGGGAGTATGTATAAAAGTTGCACGTGCCAGAACGTATAAGATAAAGAGCTGCCGGAGTGGGCAACGGGTGCCAGGCCAGAGTTAATTTCAATTTAACCAAAAAATAAAGAAGAAAGATTTATGAAAAGAACTAAAAACAGATGGGTGATATTCTCTCTACGATCTCTATGAAGTTATGAACCGTTAAAATTTTGATTTGAATCCTTATTTCACAAAAAAAAAAAAAAAAAAACTTATTAATTTAAATCCGTGAAATTAAATTAAACGTCAATATCGAGAGAACTTATGGAGTATAAAATGGATAGAACCACATTCGAAACAAATCATCTTTCACGAGTTGAATTGAAAATGGGTCTATTCACAGTCACTGCAATATCTACCAAAACCCACCTGGGAAATTCCTTTCTACAGAGTTAGTCTTCTTCAAATTCTTCACCTTTTCAACTTTAATTGCCATTTTTACTGAAAATTTGCACTGCCCATTTTTATTTTTATGCATTTAACTTGGTTTATTGAGATTTTATTAGATAATTTGATTGGTATATCTTGATTTTTTGTTTTCAAAAAGTGATGATATTTGATCAGGTAGTTGGAAATTATTCAGAGAACCAGGTTCAGCATGTAATTTAGCCTTGAAACTTCAATTATACTCTGTAAGATTTTGTTTTCTTCTTATTAATTGGAAGTTTCAATCTTTATTTGGGGATGTTGATAGTTGAGTGTAGGAGAAGTTTAATTAGTTTAGTTCATTTGTTTTGCCTGTGAAGGAGGGATGTGGAAGTAGAATAGTAGCGTTTTCGAGTCGAAAATCTGCCAAGAAACTTAGGAGAAATAAGGAGGAGCAGCTAGATGAGGTGATGCTACCTACAAGTGATGGTTTATTAGATGATTACAGTGGAAAGAAAGGTGATTTTTCGTCTAGGAACCGTGTTATCAGTGAAGATTTGCCCTCTGTGGATAACAAAATTGAGTCTAGTTCAGTCAGGAATGCCATTCCTTCAAGGGAGGCTGTTCTACAAGCTTGTTCTCTGACTTCTGGGTTGTTAGCTGCTCTAGGGTTGGCAATTCGGCAGGTTTGTGTTCTTTCTATATTGGAACCTCGGTAGTAATCATGGTTGAATACTTCAGTTTACCTGTCGCTTGTCTTTGTTCTGAGTAGTGCTTATGCAAGTAAAACTCGTTTTATGTACCTTCGGTTTTGGTCCAATATTTTGATACAGTTGATCATGTCATGACTATCATCCATGTTTGCCGACCCCAAATGATTTTGGAACGCAAGCCTTTTACTTGTATATGATCTGAGAATTGACGACGAGTATAAGATGATACGTGGATTTGTTTGGTTTGAGTAGAAAAAACTTCTTAAGGAAGTTCTATCCATGTATCGAACATGTTTAAGTATCCGCTCTATCTTGCATATGCTGTGATCACCCAGGAAACAATGTGTAATTTGTTCCTTAAATGAAAGGAATCATGTTTTCCGTAGTTGTGTTATTCAATTGGTATCAGGCATATCCTAAGTATGTCTTCTGCATAACTAAAATGTGCAGGTATCACCTGTGGCATCAGCGGCAGGGTTGCCTGTGTTTGACTGCTCTCAAGTTTCTTGTAAGTTGTCTCCATTGAAGGTTTATACCATGTTCTTTGCAGATAACGGCTATGATAAACGAAGTCATTCCATATGAAATTTTAATTGTGCTGTATACAACTATACATTGATCATCTTGTGAACTTTTTTGTGTAGTAACATATGATTACATTTGTTAAATCACTAGAGAATCTGATAGCAAACTTGGTAATAATATCCGAAGGTAGTCAGCTAACCACTAGATGTTAAATTTCCAGTACTCTCTGCCTTTACATTGGAGCACAATTTATCTTTCAATAGAATTGTATCATTGTGTCCAAAGTCCAATATGTGCTGCCAAGCATAAGACAATTACAACTTTCTGAACTTCTTTGACTTGTATATCCTCTGTGAAGTCGAGTCTTTAGTTGACTTTAAGCCTGTCTCTCACGTCCTGCAGTTAGCTTTGAGGTTAACTGTGTTCCACGAGCATAACCTGTTTTTTGTGTCCTGCAGTTGGTTTTGAGGTTTGGGATCTTGGGTTGATTATGGGTTTGGTTGTGTTGATATCCGTGTCCAGGTACACGTTACTAAAGACCTGGTCAGAATTTGCCGAATCAAGTGAAGCAGCCAACACTCAGGTAGTCCAACTCCACACATGGAATAAAGACTACTTTCTGCAATTTACTAAAGTTTCTCAGAACTTCCGTTTCCAATTGTGCTGTTCGGTAAATGCAGGTCCTGACTTCCCTACAGACCTTTGATTACCTGATTGTTGCAGTTCTTTCCGGGCTTAGTGAGGTGAGGAGGAATAACACTTCTACTTAGAGACTCTTGCCAGATCAAGCATGAAATTACTCTGATCTAATATTGGCTGCTGGGATTTCAGGAATTACTTTTCCGGGGCGGGCTGCTGCCTCTTTTGGGGTCAAACTGGAAGAGTGCTTTGGCAGTTGCAGCTCTTTTTGGAGTTCTACACTTAGGGAGTGGTAGAAAGTTCTCCTTTGCAATATGGTATATACTTGGTTCATTCGATTCCCGTAATTCAGTTCTTATTCTTATCTTCTCTGTTCAAATGCTGAACTTTGGTGCTCGATTTCTGCTGTCAGGGCGACATTTGTTGGGACTGCATACGGGTATGCCACTATTGCGACTTCAAGTGTTGTTGTGCCCATGGCTGCTCACGCTCTAAACAATCTTATTGGCGCGGTTCTCTGGCGTCAAACATCAAGATCATCGGAACATATTACAAACTAGAAAAAACTCGAAATGATGTATAATGTACAAAGATTGCAACGTTATTTCTCCGATCTCATTCATAATCATATTGCCTCCCGGAAATCTACTGTCAAATTTAGCTTTCATGGCAATAATTTGTAAAAACAAATCATTTGGCTGAAATATATGTTAATATTATGGCAATGGTTACGGAATTGTTTGATACTCTCTCCATCCAATTCAACTTAATTAGATCCATTTCAAGTCAGATTAATTCGGCCGAAAAGCGTTCAATCGAAAAAACAAGACCATATATCGTGAAAATTTCTTTGCTTAAATATTACCCTCATCTTACTTTTCCTTGTTAGGGTGACGTTGGTAAGTGAAAGAAACAAAGACTTAATACGAGCACTTAAATCGATAGGGTACTCCAGCTTTACAATTAGTTGAACCTCGAACACATCGATTTACTAGTTACTACTAACTTATGAGGTAGAGTTTTACCGTCGTTTATCATTCAACCCGAGTCCCGATATTAGGACTCTTGCCACCTAACCTTCTTGAGTTCTGGTGGGAAGAAACGTGAATAAAAAGCCAAAAAGGCGCAACATGTACGTAGTCAACAATATACCCTCCACCTTTACTTGCTTCTTTGACCAAGAAGACTGACAGTACAGTGACTCAGTAACTCAGTTCAGACAACCCAGAAATCTGACATTTTGGGACCCAGAAAAATGGGAGGATGTGCAGTTTCAGGAGGATGTCCAAGTGACTATGTTGCCATTTCTGTATCTGCCCTTTCTCTCTTTCTGTAAGCTTCTTCATCAAGTTTCTTCCTTTCTCAATCTTTTCTTTCATATTATATGCTTTTCAATTTCCATGGGCTGTTCTTTGATCAAAAAGTTATATAATGTAAAATATGATTGTTCAAATTGGTATTTTTGGGGTGTGATTAGTAATTTCTGTTGAATAATTTGGGTATGGTTCTGTTAATATGGTAAAGTTTTATGATGGGTTTACTGCAAAGTGTCAATAATGTCAAGAGTAGTGCTGCTCAGCTTTATAATTGATTATAGTTTGGTTGATTAAGTGTGAATAAGATTGTTCTTGCCTTTTACGCTCTCCGTTTCATCAAGTTCTATACGTTTGGTTTGAATATGTACGAGAAATTCATTGGATATGTAAAAAGTTGACAGAAATGGAGGAGTAGGTTAATAATTTGCCTAAATTTTGAGTTTTGTAGGGTTACAGATAACGATTCATGTTAGCCGACCCCAAATCATTTTGGAAATAAGGCGTTGTTGTTGTTGTTGTTGTTGTTGTTGTTGTTGTTGTAGGGTTGTCTGGGTAGTTGGATAGTATCCCAATTTGATAATCTATGCTGTTGTTCAGATTAATCAAGAATTTAACCAATTAATCTAGGTCTTTGATGATCATGACTGCTGATCTTACAAGGTCAAATGAAGTCAGTTCAGATTCTGTTGCAAACTAGGTTACAGGTTTACAGCTATGTAGATTGTAGAATGTCTTGATGAATTGGCTAATTAATCTTCTTTTGATAGACTAATAGCTCGATCGGCATTTCCGTTCCTGATTTACAAGCTATCGATTCCTAAAGGGAGTGCCTTTTGGATTACTGCTATCCAGATTGTTGCTAGCTTCAACCTTTTGGTATCTGTTGTGGTAGGGATGCATCTTCATTGCAGCACGTAATGGTATACATTCAAAGTAGTTCTTTCATTTTAACTTCTAAGCTGTTTTGCGGGATTACTTGTAGATGTCGGTTAATTTGATCAAAATTGATAGGAGGCATTGGTGGCGGTCTTGCTATCTATGGGCAGGTAGCTTGTCACTTTACTGTGCTCCAACACTCTTTTTGCTTATTGAGTTATTGTTGTTGTAATTATCTGAATTTCTGGTATCGGCGGCCTGCAACATTTACTACTTTTAAACTCTTTCTTTGCAGTTTGGGTTGAAGGACCCTTTGGATTTGGGTTGCTGCTAAGCTGTCGCATAGTACAGGTCTACCATCTCTATTTTATATTTGTCAAGTAAGTCAAAGTAATGTATGCAGAAGAATAGTAAGTCATACTTATCCATGTCCCTAAATGGGGTTTATTAATATCTAAGTTTCTGAACACTCATATTTCAGGAAGCGGCTACCACCAATAAGATCGCGGTTTTTTCTGCCAGTCATTCTCTTACCATGGGTTGTGGGGGCTGCATGTAAGTGTACTGTTGTTACTTTGTTTTTGCTTCCCTGTCATAGATCTGTTGTTACTTTGTTTTTGCAAATGTTGGCTGTAGAATGTATTAAGCTATAGAATGTATAGATTCTTTCAATCTTTCACAAGAGACAAATCTAATCAATCTGTAGAATAGATGGTCTACACATCATAAGGATGCATATAGGTTCCCTTACCTCAGTTTGAATCTTGTTTTATTTCACTTTTCTTGTCAAAAAAGTAAATAAAAGAAAACTTAGTAAACCTGTCGTTCTAGTGGATAATTGAAGCGTAGGTTCTTCTCTGGATATAAGTTTCTATAGAGACAGACAGGTAGTATCTTCTGTTGGAATTTCTGACCATCTTAGGTATCTATTTGCAGGTATTCATATAATGAAAGCATTGAACTATAGGTGTCAAATGACTTTTAGATGGTACATTCCAGCGGCGTTTGTGCACTCTCTGTATGTTGTTATTTTGGTTGGATTGACAAGGACCATCCGGCATGTGGATTTCAGATTCCATGAACTCAAGGACCTCTGGCGGGGAGTACTCGTCTCTTCAATTACTGTTGGTATGCTTTTTGGTTATCTTGTAACTTCTTTTATCAAGGCTTCCCATGATCATGAAGAACTACTGCTTTGTTTTTTTTACAACGTTTTGCTATTTGAACCGAGGAGGATGAAGATTATTCTTCTAGCAAAAATCTTGTAGTTATGAATTACATACGGTGGATTTCGAAAGGGTCTATATCATCGCCTTCAGAGTCCTGTCTTGAAACCTATTGCCAAAAATCTGTCAACATTGTTTATTTATTTATTTATTTATTGAATTAGCTAACTAAGGGTTCTACTAATGATAATAGCATTCAGATAGTTGCTGATGAAAATTCTGAAAAGACTTCACTAGGTTCTTGAACAGCTGAACTCGAGGTCGTGATTGCTTTCAAATTTTCAAGTATCCATGCATCTCTGTTCAAGACTTCAGGTGTCCATAGATTCTTTTACACAGTTGTATGTCAAGTAGCATGGTCGTGATTTATAACCACAGCTACACCCAGATTTGCAATCAGTGAGATCTAGGACGTCCAGATGTGGACAGCCTTTTGTGTTGCTTAGTATTATGTTGGAGCAATATCAAGGATCCACAGCTCTAGTGTTATTAACTCGAGTTCTTTTGAAGATTTTGTTGCCTGTCTAGAATTTAATTGTAGGGATGCCATGCAGTATATTGATTGATTATGCTCTATCTGTCATTCAGGATTTTGGATTGTTGCTTATATATTGAATGAAATTCATAACGATATCAGATGGCTTCATGTCGCCTCCAGATTTCTCCTAGCTCTCATGGTACGCATTTTCTGGCTTGTGGCTGACGGGATCAATCCTCCTTCCCAGAAAATCAGTATTTCAGAAAGAAAAAAAAAACAAACTGATCCATTGTTGGGCCATTTTTTTTTTGGTTGATTACAGACAAGTGTGTTTGTATTAGCGTTCTTCTCTCTGTCGAGTTCGCAACCACTTCTGTCACAAATTAGCTTGAGGAAAAGGGACCGCCCAGAATTTGAAACCATGGGTCAGGCTTTAGGCATTTCTGACAATGGAATCGTGTCACAGAGAGAACAGCCCATGCCTGTAGACTGCAATGAGCCTCTAGATAAGCTTCTTTTGGACAAAAGATTCCGCCAATCGTTCATGGCTTTTGCAGACAGGTTTATTTCTTTTTCTTCGTCTTCGTTCTATGGATGTTTCACCTAATTATTACGGCAATGCGTGGACATGCTCAAGACATTCCCTGTGATCTATGGTGCTTTTAGCTCTGAATCACTTTTGGATACCCCCAGCTTACTTACACTTTTAATGAGACTTGCATTTTTTTTCTTGATGAGATACAGTTGTTGGGCTGGTGAGAGTGTTCACTTCTATGATGAAGTCCAAGAGCTCGGCAATTTACCTGTTGATGACTCTGTTAGAAGAATCTATATGGCAAGACACATTATTCAGAAGTATATTGTTCCAGGTAATATTCTTCTGTTCCCTCTTGTGTTTGAGGATGGATATCTTGTCCTCAAATCTACTCTTCTTCCTCAATGCTTACTAGGAAAATTAACTGGAAACCTATTTGTCAGGCGCCCCAATGGAGGTCAATATATCTCACCGGTCTCGGCAGCAAATCTTGAACACTGTGGATCTTGCTCACCCCAATTTATTCAATAGTGCTGTCGTTGAGTTGTTGCATTTGATGAAAACTGTAAGTTACTTATTGGCCTGCATTTCCATGCCCAAAGTCAAGAATAAACACACTTCTCCAAGATTGGTAATTAGAAGTTGCAGCTGATTACTGCTTTTTTTTTAAGAACTTGATTAGGGATTATTGGTCATCCACATTCCACCTGAAGTTTAAAGAAGCAGTTAGTGTGGAAATAGATAGACATGATCTGGAGCTGGTTCCAACCTGGAATGTTGCTCCAAGACTCAGTTGCGTACAAGCGGCTGATGACCCCTTCCACCAAGACCATCTCCTAAAGGATTTCAATCACAGTAGTCATGAACAAGACATACTGCCAACCTCATGATTGCAATCAGGATTGTAGCTTTGGCATTTCGTTTCCACGTTCCTGATGAGAGGATAAGGAGCTAAAAGAGCCGTATCACCATTCTAATAGCGCCATAAAGGACTGGTGGCAGGTTGTCAGCACAGAATGGAGAGGTGCAAGGAAGGCTTATCAAAGTACCTCATGTCACAAAAAAGCATCCACTATGGTACAGTGTGGCTCACTGGCTCTCAGTTTCCTAGGAACTTCTGCATCTGTGATGAGTTATTGAACTCCTCCCTACCCAAACCAACTTGTGGTAGCTGCATTTTGGATGCCAAGATCGCTGTTGAAGCAAGCCCTCGTCACGTGTTGCATGACACCTCTTATATCTCGAAACTTCTTAGGAGCCTGACATGGAAGTGGTTCATCTTTGTCTGAGTTATCCGCCCTCATTGAAAAGGCTTGTGCATAACTTTTGCCTACTTATAGGTTTTATTCCTCAAAACCTGTACTTATGCTTATAAACATTTTCTAGACGGGAATCAAAGTTTCTGTAGTTGGAATAAGTTTTCTCATTTATCTCTTCCTTAGCTCATTAATCCTTGAGCTTAATACTTGGCCAGCTGAAGGCATTTCCCGCCAAATGGTGTTTCGGCTTTTCATTCCAGAAGAATGTATCTGTGCCTGTGCTTAGGGAATGATTGGAAATGACATGTCATTGAGTTCTGAACAAGCTCATGATTTTGGGACCAAACTCTTCTAGTCAACATCCATATGGGACTGATGTCATCTTTTACAGGTAAATAATAAGTTAGCTCCCTTTTACTTTTTCTATTGTTGGACTTATTTTGTGATACCCTCTTTTTGAAGTAGTCATTGCCTAACTTCCTAACTAGAACAATTATTGCATAAAAGTAAAATTTTACCATTAGATACTGTTGCCTGCCTGCTTTCTGTATACCTGTGCTTTAAATACTACAACAGTTTATTTCAGTCCTTTCCAGTCAGTTCGCTGAGTAAATGAGTCATGAAAGCCAATAATGCTGTCTCATTTGACTCACAGTAAACTTATACCTAGAGCTGACAATCTTGGTTAATGGGTCGTGTTCGTGTTCGGCTTTTTGTCAGAGTCGTGTTGTGCTGAAGTTCACAGATTATATGTATGATGTATCAGGGAAAGATAATGTCAGAATATGAATCTATTGGCGTCCGGTTAACGGAATAATGGTTGGATAGGGGACTGCTGCAAAAAGGACATAATTTATTACTCCACAGTTGAGATTAAAGGTAGGGGTCCTAGATTTTAGTGGTCTTTGAAAATAGGGTACATTACCTTTACAAACCAATTACTTCCTACATAGGGCACATGATTTGGTATATTATCACCAAAAAAGCACCTCATGTCTATTTATTTCACTACAAAAGGAAAGACAAGATCTTTTGAAACTTAGGGAAACCATGTTTTCATGTTTCAAAGAGCTCATCTTCACTCAACCTTTATGGCTTTCCATCCCCTGCTACATGGGACTTCTCTGCATCTTCAAGCACTTATTTTTGTTCCTCATATGGACATTCATCAGTTTACTTAGACCCTCGAAAGACCTGAAACGATCATACGGTTCTTGGGCATTGGTCACTGGCTCTTCTGATGGCATTGGAAAGGCTTTCGCCTTTCAACTTGCCTCCCAAGGCCTCAACCTTATTCTTGTGAGTCGAAGTTCCGAGAAACTAGCTGTAGTTTCTACTGAAATCAAGCAGAAGTTTCCTGGCATTGATGTCAAGGTGGCGGCAATAGATTTTTCAGGGGACATGTCTTATATTATTGCGGAAATTGAGAGGGTTGTTGAAGGACTGGATGTAGGTGTGTTGGTAAACAATGCTGGGATTACGTATCCTAGCGCTATGTATTTCCATGAGACAGATAAAGAGACTTGGATGAAAATTATGAAGGTGAACTTGGAAGGAACCACAGGAGTTACCACAGCTGTTTTACCTGGGATGCTGAGGAGAAGGAAAGGTGCAATCATCAACATCGGCTCAGGTGCTTCTGCTGTCGTCCCGTCTCATCCTCTTTACGCCATTTATGCTGCAACCAAAGCGTAAGTACTACACTCGTCTTAGATAAAATTGTTGGTGCTTCTTATATATAATACGAGTAGACATTTAGGACGAATGCTTAGTTCATACTTATGTGCCTACTTTGATTTGCAGATATATTGATCAATTCTCAAGAAGTCTACATGTGGAGTACAAGAACCTAGGGATAAATGTGCAATGTCAGGTAAACAAAAATCGCGGTTACAAATTATGCTTTTTAAAACTAAGTTTCATTAGAATCCATAGATATGGAGAAATGTATGTACAGCAAGTTCTAAACACAATTTTGCTGTTCACCCCTTCAGAGAGATGTTAAGATTTCTTAACTTGATGGATCATCTGTGTTACAGGTACCTCTCTATGTCGCGACAAAGATGGCCTCGAGTGTGGCATCAGTTCAGGGATCATCCCTTTTTGTACCCACGGCAGAGGATTACGCAGCTGCAACAGTGCGGAGAATCGGGTACGAGGCAAGGTGCAGCCCTTACTGGTCACATTCACTTCAGTGGTGCGCCACTAGTTTTGTTCCAAAGGCTTACCTTGATTCTTGGAGGCTTGCTGTTGGCATTCAAAGGAGAGCTAAATCTTGAGTCTTTGCAATGTAGTCCAACCTTATTTGCCAAAAAGTGTAACAATTGGTTAAATTTATCAAGGTGTATCCTTTTTTTTCAAGAAAACATTAAGATTGTAATCGCAGAGGTTATTACTAGTTACTAGTAATAAACGCTTTCGAGAAGACCGACTACTAAACTTAGTGCCGTAATTAACTAGACCAAAAAGGAAATATTCCATCTTTCTTTCTTGTACATTAAAAACGCATGATGTGTTCACCTCCTCAATCACGAGCATGTCGATGTCACATTAATGTTTGCGGGTTTCCACGTCATGAAACAAAATTAACTCTATCTATCCTCATAAAGTCATAAGTACTAATTAATCCCAAAAACAGAAGTTTAGAATCTTCAACAGTATTTCATGTCCCCCCACAAAAATGGTACCATCTCATGCATTTTCTCAAGAACACATTTTCACAGCAATTTGCACTGTAGGATTCCTGTGTTTAACCAAGCAAATCCTCAAGTTTTCAAAATGGGTCTGGTCAATGTTCATAAGACCACCTAAAAAGCTAACCAGCTATGGCTCATGGGCTCTGATCACTGGGTCCACTGATGGGATTGGCAAAGCCCTCAGCTTTGAGTTAGCTTCTAAAGGACTCAACCTGATCTTAGTTGGGAGAAACCCACAAAAGCTCCAATCCACATCAAATGAAATCTTGCAAAAAAATGGGAAAAAGAATATTTACATCAAGACTATAGTGATTGACTTTGCTAAGATTAGTGGGGAAGAGATTGAAGGGCAAATTAGGAAAGAAATTGATGGGTTAGATGTTGGAGTTTTGGTTAATAATGTGGGTTTATCTTCTTCTAAAGCAAAGTTTTTTCATGAGGTTGATGTTGAAGGAATGCATGATTTGATCAATGTGAATGTGAAAGGTTTAAGTTGGGTTAGTAGAGCTGTTCTTCCTTGTATGTTGAAGAAGAAGAAAGGTGCCATTGTTAATATTGGGTCTGGGTCTGCCTATGCTGTTCCTTCTTATCCACTTTTTGCACTTTATGCTGCTACTAAAGGGTTAGTAATTAATTCATTAAGTTTGCAAATTTATCATATTTATTTTGAATGTAGTACAACTTTAATTTAGTTGTGTGATATTTATGCCAGATGTTTATTGAAATTATAATATGCTGCAATATAGTGTGGGTGTACTTGTCTTTAGTTGGGTATTGATTGTGTTTTTTGTGGAGGCGCAAATGTCAATACAATGAGGAAAGCTAGGGAGGAGGTTTCGAGTGTACTGTTAATATACTTTGTGTCTTAATCGTTACGCCAAGACTTCCTTGGCTAAGTTGTTTATCGATCCTGGGTTTTTCCTTGGATTGATGTGTTGACTATGGATCCTGGTTTGATACACTTGAGACTTGATATATGGAACTTGTGAGTGGACTTTTGAAAAAGGATGCACTTTTGGACTATGATACATACATTAATGTTGCACAAAGTTTATATCTTGCTTAATTTAGTGGGAAATTTCGGCAAAGTTCATGCCTTTTTCAAGGAGGTCATTTATATAAAGTGACTTGTGACACTTTTTCTAGATTTTCAAAGTAGTTCAAGAGGTGTGTCCGGTTAGCTCTATGTGTTTTCTGTTGAGGAACATCAAGCCTTTTCAGTGTATTACCCTATTCACAAGCTCAAGCAATTGCATTGCCTAAGTTCAAGCCTTTTACTGGGAGGTCATTACACATTAGATATGAACGTCGAAACAGCCTTTCGCTTGGTTTAGAAGCAGATTATCAGTAATTATGCATTTCGTCATGCATAATGTCAAAGCCTTATGCTATATTTAGCTGGACATCATCAAAGATGCACTTTTATCCTTTGTGAAGTGCTCAATGTCTATATTGTTGATGGTGTACGGTGCTTGATTTCTGATTGTGTACCGTGTACGTCCTAGGATTGAGACTTCCGATATAATTTTAGATTTTCTTATTTCTTGTGAAGAATGTGTTCTAGAGACTGTCAATAACATAATATTTCTGTGTGTTCAGGTATGTGGCAATGTTCTCAAGAAGCCTAGCTGTAGAGTATCAGCAGTTGGGAATTGATGTTCAGTGCCAGGTAAATTACTAAAATGTTAAAGCTGTTTGACATAATTAGAAGTTTACAACCAGTTTTCTTGTTTCGGTAGCTCATTAAAGCTTGTTTTGGGACTTTTCAGATCCCCTTTCTGGTAGCTACCAAGATGGCATCCATAAAGAAACCATCCTTCTTTGTTCCCTCACCAGAGCAGTACAGCAAAGCGAGTATAAGATGCATAGGTTATGACCTCGCCTGTGTTCCATACTGGACCCATGCTTTGCAGTGGTGTCTATTGAATTCAGTGCCTGAATCCGTGATGGATTGGTTGCTTCTCAGATATTTCCTCAGATTGCGTAAGAAGATTATTCAAAAGGAGTTGAGGCAGAAAAAGTAAACTTGCCCTTCAAATTCTAGGGCCATATTGTTTTCTGTTTTATGCTAAGATCATCACGATTTCAGGTTTGATTATATGTCCGATTCCTTTGATTTATTGTTACCGTTTCATTTTGATTACTCAACTACCGCCATGAGTATGTGTCTTCATTGTATTGTCGATCCCCTGACAGTGAGAAGTATTGGTAGATCATGGAGTAGTAGAATCCATCAATCGATGCCCTGAGAATAATATTACAATTGTATGATGAGTATTTTGGTGTTCATCAATGCCTTGAAACCTCTTCTCCTTTGTCAATCTCAAAACAACCTGAGGTTCTAAATTATTACTTGGGACTGGTTTGTGAAATTTGATCTGATTGCTGTAAGCCTGTAACGCGATCCTGAATGCAGCAAGCCAACTAGTTCACAGTTCACTGTGCAGTGGCATATGGTAGGTGGACCAGAGGCCCTTAAAACTGGCTTTGCGCCGAATGAATGAAATACCATGAGAAGCTAGTTACATGGACTAGTATGGCTACAAGGTGGGCGACGGTATTACCTCCACAGCCCCCTCTTAACCTGATAATTGTTATTGGTCACAATAAATAGTATCAGGAGGCAAGCAAACTAAGTGTCACCAACCTCAATTCAGTGCCTGAATCCGTGCAAGGTTGCAATGGTGTCAGATGAATTAAGACCCTGATCTGTGGGAGATTGGTTGCCCGTCAGACATTTCCTCAGCAGGGCCATCTGCTCGCCTCATAGATTGGTTGCCCGTCAGGCTACAGCAGGAGCCTTTTCAAGGGCATTGCCACATTAGGGACCGGATGATGATAATTTGGTAAGCTACTAAGGAGTGTGGTGTCTGTTCCTGCTAAATCATTCATGGCATCAGTCAGTGTCAGAACTCAGAAGCAGCTGCTTGAAGTTGAAGCTTGAAACTGCATTTGGTCAAATCTTTTGCGCATGAAGAACTTTGGCTTAAATGTTAGCACACACTTATACATGTTGGTGTCAGAGGAAAGGGGTGTATCATTGTATCAAGGCCCTAGTATAACCCTTGAACAGTCATTCAAACGTTTTACTCGTAGAATTACAAGGAGACACAATGGTTAAGAGCTGTCGATTTTAATCGTTGTGTATGATGCAAGTTACAGACTTACAGTAACAGTATGCAGGCAGCGGAGCAAATGGATCTAGGTCTAACACTCTTAAGTCATGTACTATCTGTGATGTGTTACACAAGATTTCTCAACTTGGATTAAATACTCAATGAAGATCGTTGACTCATTTTTTATGCACGATTCTCATACTTATGCATAATTCTCATTTTTCTTGTTATGACGAAGTTCTATAAGATTCATGTTGTGCAAAATGTTATTCATCCACATCTCTCAAATACATTCTATAACCAACCATCTAGAAACACATACGAAGTAATTGAATCTTCATTTCAGGGTTCGTCGGAGTACAATTTTTTGAGTAATTATGATTGGATAGCGAAACAAACCAATTGTACAACCATCGTAATCACAATTCAAGACAATACTACTAATTATGTAGCTCAATATATAACTACTCTTTTGTCCATAACGTAAACATTCTAAAAGCGACATTAATTGGTTAACCTCACAACCACCAAACCAATTACTTACGCCTTGTACTAAAACCCAATGACATCCGAGTACAACCACAATGATCATAAACCGACGTTTTTCTCACTCTTGGCTCTAACGTCTGATCTGACTTAAATTTAAGTTATTTAACATTGTCGCATTTTCAATACTTTAAAAACCCGAGAATTAGTTAATCCATTGTTCACGAGGTTGATGAAAACTTAACAAAAGGGAAATCTATCTAGTAGCTTATCAACCATCAACAACTTCATTGAAAATCCAAAGGAAACAGAATTTATTGCTCATCCGCCTATCTCCCTCACTCCCTCTCCTCTTCTCTACAAATAAATAAACCTCTGTTCAATCAAGCTTCTTCAACAAGCTTTCTTCTTCTTCTTCTTCCTCCTCAGATCCATCTCTTCCCACAGACCTCCCAACACCAACAATGGCGGACTGTGCATTCCACCAACTCCAGGCCCAGCCCAAATGGGTCATCTTCCTCTTCACGCTAGGTCTGATCACAGTTCTGAGAACCCTTTTCGGAGTTCTGAAATGGGTCTACGTCAGTTTCATCCGACCCGGAAAGAATCTGAAGAAATACGGGTCATGGGCCGTGGTAACCGGGCCAACTGACGGTATAGGGAAAAGCTTCGCCTTTGAATTAGCTAAAAAGGGTCTTAACCTTGTATTAGTGGGCCGAAACCCGGATAAATTGAGTGATGTGTCGGGTTCAATCAAGGGTAAATATGGAAAAGTTGAGGTGAAAAGTGTGGTGGTTGATTTTGCAGGGGATATAGATGAAGGTGTCGTGAAGATTAAGGAAGCAATTGAGGGTTTAGATGTTGGGGTTTTGATTAATAATGTTGGGGTTTCTTATCCTTATGCTAGATATTTTCATGAAGTTGATCAAGAGTTATTAAAGAGTTTAATTAAGGTTAATGTTGAAGGAACAACTAAAGTAACTCATGCTGTTTTACCTAATATGATTAAGAGGAGGAAAGGTGCTATTGTTAATATTGGTTCTGGTGCTGCTATTGTGATTCCTTCTGATCCTCTTTACTCTGTCTATGCTGCCACTAAAGCGTAAGATTTACGCTTTTTTATTTTTATTATTATCGTGTTTTTGATTCATGTTAGCCGACCCCAAATCATTTTGCGAGTTAAGGTTTTTTTTGTTGGTGTGGAAGTGTGGATTGTTGAAAGTTTGGTTCTTTTTTTGGTGTTGTTGTTGCAGGTATATTGATCAGTTTTCGAGGTGTCTCTATGTTGAGTATGGGAGAATGGGGATTGATGTTCAGTGCCAGGTATTGTTCTTTCAATTGAGATTCATATGTTTTAAGTCAATTTAGTTGCAGTTTTGCTGTTTTTTAGTTGATTATCTCTGAGTAGATTGATTTGTCAATTAGCAATTAGATGTGAATTTTGCAGTTTATGTAAATCTTGTAGTTTTTAGTGGACTACTCGTGTTAGCCGATCCCAAATCATTTTGCGACTAAGGCTTGTTGTATGTAAATCTTGTAGTTGCCCTTTTGCTGTTTTTTATGTTGATTATCTGAGTAGATTGGATTGTATATTAGCAGGTTAGATGTGCATTTTGCTAGTTCTAAATGTCTTAGTTTATGCAAATCTTGTAATTACGGAATCTGACCGATCAATTTGGTGATTTCTTTTGATTTTCTATGGGATGCACCATGTTATAGTTGCTGTTAACTGAAGATTTTCAGATTTGTTTTGCAAGCAATAACAATTGAATAAAATTAATGGACTAGTAGTGCCTGAAGTATTGGATAGTAGTAGTATTTAATTATTATTTTGCCAGCCAAGTATGGTCCAATGATGAACCAAAATCATGTGAAAGTACTGTTCTCTTTATATTTTGTATGAGAAAAGTTCGAAAAATTGTGTAACTTCTTCATGATCTAAATTCTGAATGTTAAACTTTCGGGATTGCTTATGGTTATGGATCTGATTTCATTTCGTGTGAGATTTATGGTTTCCTGATCAACTCTCTTGCATGAGGAGTTGTTGAGCTACTCTATTTCCCATTCTTGACTTGTAGCTATAGGTTACATAGGATGATACTCATTAACCTTTTCCCGCGTTTGATGATTGGCTGTTGGTAGCCTGGTAGGTGACTTAAGATTAAGTGTAGTTTCTCTTATGGTCCTTTAGCATTACTCATCCACTATGAATGATAAAATGAGATAATTGCAAAATTTCAAATAACGCTATTTCTGTAACACCACAAAGATATACGAGTATCTTGTTGGCTAATTAAGCAGTTATATTAAGTATCATTAACCTCTTTTACAGTTCCCTCTGTTAGCCGGAGATTAAATTATCCAGCTTAGCATCTCCAGGCTATGTTATCTTTTGTGAGCTAAGATGAAGTTGTGTGACTTCTCATACCTTTGTCATTCTGATGAAAAGTTCGGCCTTCTATGTTTGTGAATGGCCTTCAATAGTCTATCTAAACATTTGGGTCAGTGATAATCAGGCAGACATGCAGTCATCATTGGTGTATAGAACGGGTTGTTTACTTGTTTATGAGTACTAGGGATCAGATGGTAAAACGGGGGGGGGGGGGGGGGTGCCCAAATTGTTGTAACAGGTGGGTCGGGAACCTGAGTCACAGTAAAACCACTCATCATATCCCCCATTTAACCGTCTTTGATTTCTGCTTTCAGTATTCATTTCTTGGTGAGAATATGTCATCGGCCTCATATCACAGACACTGTCAATCGTTAATCCTTACAGTTGTCAGCTTAGTGGCAAAACATGTCTTGAAGATTCCTTGGTACTTTCCATCCATGCGTAGGGTTAGACACTTCTATGTTTTTTCAACAGACTTTGATCTTTGGCATGTAGGCCTGTTCAGTTATGACCCGTGAGTACATAATGTTTCACAGCCTGGAGAACTTCTGTTCTTTCAAGTGTCCTAGAGCATGTTCAGACTTGTCTCACAGGTCAAGAATGCAAGATGTTCAATACTTATATAATTCTATATAAAGAGAGTTTGCAGCAGCATTTAGTGGGACGATTTGTTTTATTGAGTCATGTGGTTAGATTAGGCTGCTATTTTCATGTTGAACGAACTTTTTTTGATAAAACTAGTTTGGCATAGAAATCTAGCTATTGCCTGATCTGGCTTGACGAATCGAAGCCTTGAAATTATGAAGTTGAGTTTTGTTGCTAAAAAGTGAAAGCAAATTACTTTGTCATCTTCCAACTTAATGAGGCAAAATACTACTATATTGGTCTATGTTGCTTCGTCGTTCTCAGTTTCCTTCCACAGTTCCACCTGCCAAATCTGATTATCTTCCCTTGCATTTTTTTTTTCTTTTTTTTTTTTTTTGAGGTCAGCCTGCGTTTTTTTTTATCAGAGAAGCATGTCAGCTCAATTACGCATTTGCTAACAATTCTGAATGCTTCTTGGTTGCAGGTCCCATTATATGTGGCTACCAAAATGGCCTCAATCAAGAGATCTTCCTTCTTAGTCCCGTCCACTGATGGCTATGCTAAGGCTGGTATCCGCCACATTGGCTATGAGCCTCGTTGCACCCCTTACTGGCCACACTCTGCAATATGGGGAATTGCTTCTTGCTTGCCAGAAAGCATCATTGATGCGTGGCGACTAAGATTCTGTCTTGCAATCCGAAAGAGGGGACAGCTTAAAGATTCAAGGAAGAAAGATTAGAGGAATCCTGCATCCTAGTGGGCTAATTTGAGGAGTACTTAAGAGAAGCCATGCAAAATGTGCATTCAATCTGTAAGCGTAATGCTGAAGTTATAGCCAAGTATTGTTGATCGTCTTCAACTGTTGGGTGTATCCGACCTTTGTACACTAATCTGTTCCTTTCTATTGCAATTTGAACGTTTTAAGAGAATGCTCATCTTTTTATCCTCAATTATTATCGCTATTCCCTTCAAAAAAAAATTATTATCGCTATTACCACTGACGTGAGAGGGGTGTAACTTATATCTCGTAGAGTCGTCGGTACAGCGAAGTGAAGGCAATCACCCCAAACTCCACGGTATCTAACTGCACCCTTGACTCGAGAACTCTCTCTAGAGCTCATATGCATTTTCAAGATCACGCGATAATTTCCAACCAATTCACATGTGTTACAAGATACGACCTATAACCGAGCATTGTCAATCAATACGTTAAGTTTCATACTCGACCTTGTAATTTTTCTAACACGTCACTGATCGCTAGTTTAATTGACAACGGTCCGAGAAAAAAAAAGATTTAAACTTTAAATTAACGCATCCTAAAAATTAAATTGGTATCCAAAAATTGAACTTTCCTCTTTGTTCTCACAATTAAGACACTGAACCTTGTTCCAAAAAAAAAAAAAAAAAAAAAAAAGAGAAATAAACGACAAACAGTACTAATACGACGTCGTTTAACCCTCAAAATAAAACCTTCTTAATAAGCAACACCTTCACTATAATTTTCCAAACTCTGTCTCTCTCTTTCTGTCTGCCGCCATTAAACTAAACTTGTTGTCTCCCCAGAAAATCCCAAGCTTCTAAGAAATGGGGAAGCGTAAGCGAGAAGATGAAGAAGAAGACGAAGAAGAAGAAGAAAGAGCAGTTTTTGTAGATACAAATTTAGATACCCACCTCGTCGTTCTTGTTTCACCTCTTCTCACCTTTTCTCACCTCAAAGGTTTCATCTTTTCCTCACTTTTTATTGTTTACTTGCATGAATGTTACTCCCCTTTTTTTACCATCGTTTTTTTTACTCTAGTTGATTTTTTTACCGTTTTTTATGACGTGGGCGTTTGTCAATTGTTACTGAGCAAATTATTCCTATGATTATTAGAGTATGGTTTAAGCTAATATTATTATGTATGCATTTTGGTTAGGTTATTTTAGTTTTGTTAATTTTTGGGTTTGGATTGTGCATCGTGTATTGTGAAGTAGCAGTCAATTGGTGCGATTTTTAGACGTAATTTTCATTATGGGTCATTCCGTAAATAGTCTCGATGTTTTCAACTTAGGGGTAAGGTTGCGTACATCCTGATTACGTCGCAATTGGCGGAAGCCTATGAGACTTGAAGGGTAATGTTGTTTTTTGGCATATTTGGTGTGCATCATATGTTCATATCAATTTTGTGCAAAAATTTACCCTTCACATTGGTGTAATGTATGTTGGTATGTAATTATCATGTTGTTTGTTTGGGTTTAATCGAGAAATTGTTGTCGAATTTCACTATATAGCTAAGGGTACAATACTACAATGTATGTATGTTTTTAGTAGGAAAGAATACATGTGGTGTATGTTGTCACTTAATTATTGATTTTGGGTTTGCAGAACACCTTGTGCTGGAGCATTCTAAATGTTTTCCTGATCTTGGGATGATCAAAATTGCTGCGCTTAAGGTTTAGTTCTCTTTCTCAATATTGTCGTGTACTCGTGTTAATGTTGAACTCGATTTGTTGCTTGTGTGTACTAAGAAGACTGTATAATGTAGAATTTTTATCTGTCTTATGTGCTGTAAGTTTAGATGTATTAAGGTGTGTAAAAGGGGTGATCTTTTATTAAGAATTGTCCCGAGATGGGAATTAAGGTGGGTTGGTGTCTGAAATAATGGAAAAACGGAAAATTTGTGACAGAGAGAAAGTGTTTGATTCGAAGTGTTTATTGAAATGAATACACATTTTGCTTGTGTTTATTAACATATGGATGTCTGATAGATTAAGCGAGGGGAACATTTCTATCACCTACCTGGAGGAATGCTTCTGAGAACAGCTTTTCATGGGGTTGAAGCATTTGAAGGCTGGTCTGTGTTTGCTGATATTGCTCGGGATTCTGTTAATACGCCACCTGAAACTCAAACCATCTGTGTGCCTCCATCCAAGAGTTTTGAAAGCAATATAATAGAAACAGGATTGAATATGGGTAGTCCTCAGTTTAATGAGCTTTCAAAGAAGCGGAAGAAACGTAAAAAGGATTCAGAGGAAGCCAATGCCCTTGAAGCTGAGAATATTCAGGACTCTGAGAAGAGATTTGATGATTGTGACCCAGCGGGTCATGTTCATAACGTTTCACCTGTATCTACTGAGGCAGCAGTGGAGAAAGATATTCCCAAGGGAACCCCTGAACTATCGGGACAATTGGAAGGTAAATATTGGGTCATGTGAAACAGTTTGTCTATGGTTTTTTATTATTTGCTCCACCAAATCGGTAAGTCGATGTTAAGACTTATAGCAAATTTGTATGCAGGGACGGGCACAAATTCAGGTAAGGCTCTCAATCAAGAAAGTTCAGTTCCTGATGCTGCAGTTGTGTCTGCGTCTGGGGCAAAAAGAACCAAGAAAATAAAGAAGGGTAGTGGTGCTGGAGTTGACAGAAGTCATGCTGAAAAGATAGGTCAAGAGCCTGATATTAACCGAGATTGTGACGTGGCTGTCGACAATGAGAAAACCATCTCCGAAAGAGAACCACACAGAATTGAAACTGCAGAAGAAGGAACTACACTGAAAGTAACTGATGATTTGGAGCTTAATTTGTCACAACCTGAGCCACCATACTTAGTTGATAGGGCAGAGGGAAAGGAGGAACAAGTTGCTCCCTTGAAACCTGGGAAGACTTCTAGGAAAAGGAAAACAGATCAAGCCAAGAGCCCTCTCACTGATGAGCAAGAGTTCTATAGCAGGAGCGAAACCAATGGTCTAGAATCAGCTGAAATGAGGCAGAAAGGTGCAGACCGCGGAGTTGCTTTGTGATTCTTTGCACTTTGAATCGTATTGGTAATTTTATATTCAACTCACAGTGGATTCTTATACAGGAACTGGCATAGCTTCGGGTGGGGCCATCAATGAAGTAAGTGAAGTTGAAAACTCTGAAGCTATATCTAAATCACGAGCCAGAAAAACCAAGAAGACAAATAAGAAAGATGTTGATGGAGTTATTGGAACCCATGCTGAACAACTAGATGTTATGCAGAACGGTGTTGCTGCTTTGGACAATGAGACTATTACAAGTGAAAAAGAAACGGACATCAATAGAACTGCTGAAGCGGAAATCATGGAATCTGGGTACACTGCTAAGAAAAGGAAAAAACGTATAACTAAGACTTCCGTCACAGCAAAACAAGATTTGCCGAGTGCAATGCACAAGAATGATCGAGAATTAGCTGATTCGAGGCTGACAGTTGCAGAAATGTTGCAAGCATCTGACTTTAACAGACCTGAACAGGATGCTGAAATTAAGAACAGCCCAAGGATGAGATCCCCAAGTAAGCAAACCACTTACACGGAGGACTCTGCTGGGTTTGCTCTGAAAGAGCTGTCAAATGAGAAGACAAGTGAAATGGCTGCTCCTGAAACTGTAAGTACTGCAGTTCTAATTAGAGAAAGTTCTGCTTGTCATGCCTTGGTGGCCAGTTTAAGCTATTTTTATCTCCCCCTTTTCCCGGTGTGGTTTCATTTGAATTTGATTCTTCATCCCCCCCTTTTGACAGGTGACTGATGAATGTTTGAGAGATAACGGAACAAATGATGCGCAGCTTTCTCATGAAGAACTGAATGGCACTCCAGCATGCATTGTGGTGGCTAATGTAGCTGAAGGGACTAAGGGGGATAAGCCCCAGGCAAGTAAGAAGAAAGCAAAGAAGAGTAAAAAAAATGAAAAATTGTCTCAAGATGTTGCTGAACTTAAGAGTGATACCCCGGAAGCAGTTTCCGTGGTACAGGCTGACGATCTTTCAACAGTGAGCGGTGATGTGCACCGAAGAGAGCTAGGTGAGAGTCGTCCCGAACAGTTGAACGAGGTCTCTGTTCAAAAGGTATCTGGTAAAGCAGACATGGGGAAAACGAAGACTAGTAAGTCTAAGCGAAAGAAGCTTGATCAACCCTCATCTGTTGATACTTCATCTAATCTGATTACATCAAAGAAGGATGAAAGTGAAAGGACCTCTCTAGACCATCAACACAACAGTGGTGTTCACAAAGCAGATCCGATAAGGCTCACTACTGCTGAATCATTTCAGCTGCCTCAAGAACCTGAAGTTGATGATAAAATTCAAACTCACAAACTGGAAAACAACTCAAATTCACCTAAAGAACAGCAGTTAGATACAAAAACAGTAAGTAAAACATAAGTGACTGGCAAGTTTGTCTTAAGCATACATCCAATGCCTGTTTGCGTTTCTCTTTTTCTTATACTTGTATTTCTTTTTTGGGAAGGTGGAACATGCTAATGAAGCTATGCTAAATACCAATGTTAATGATGCTGAGAACCAAGAGGAAGTCTTACTGCATGCAAAGGGGCATAATGGTTTGGCTGTAGTGGGGAAGCTAGACAATGAACCAGCAAGTAGATTGAAGGCAAAGAAGCTTGATCTCTCTTCATCTGTAGATACCTCGTCTGATGGACGCAACATAATCACATCAAAAAAGAGTAAAAAGATTGAAATAAATGTTCAGATTGGCATTGAAACTCCAAATGGTGTTACGGAATCAGAACTCTCTGGTCAGATTGGTGCCCAAACCTTGGAACGCCACCAGGCCAGCAAAAATGTGGAGCCTACGGACATTCAGAGGGTGAAAAGCAAAACGAAGAAGCATAAGAAGCAAAGTTGTTCGGCAAATGGACTCTCCGAGGTACATGTGAAACCAAACTTAAATGGAAAATGAGAATAAGTAATTTCCCTAACAGGGTAAACTAAAAGGCCACTACATGCTACTTCTCTTAGTTAAAATTTGAGGCTGTAGGTAGCTAGACATAGTTATGTAACTAAGATAGTTTTCCAATTGCAGCTCCAAACTCTATGGAGGCATAGATGGTCATATTGCTGTTTACTTTGTATAATTGCCTTTGAAAAGGTTGTTGATCTCATTGTTGTTTTTCAGGCGGAACAGGTGCATACTGTGCTGACAAATGGCAACAGTAATGATCCAAAAGAAATCCCTTCTCAAGAAAACCCATCTGGTTTAGCTGAGGTGATGAGGCCGGAAAAGCCACGACCTAGTAAGCAGAAGGTAAAGGATGCTGATCTCCCTTCATCTGTGGTTATTGCATCAAAGGTAGAGAACTTGACTGTATCAAATAAGAAAAGTGGGAGTCAAAATAATGCTCCAGATAACAAACATGACAGAAAGTCTCATTCTAGTGCGAAGCAATCAATAACTTCAAAAGAACTGATAGAAACTCGGGTTCCTGTTGGTGGAATTGGGAACACTCTGGCTGGAGCTCGTCGCCAAATGGATGATGGAAATGGAGTTTCTGAAATATCTAGCGTGAGCTCAAGAAACTCAAGTAAGAGCCATCTGGGGAAAGATAGTAAGTCGCAAAGTAAGACAGTTCACGGGTCTGGCTTTAGAACACCTTCAAACAAACATGTGGGAAAACCTTTGAATACCTTACCACAGAAGAAACGCTTGCCAGCTACTTCAGAATTCTCACTTGCAGATCTAAGTAGTGACAGTTCTGATGGCGAAATCGAAAGAAATGATTCTAGTTCGAGCACCAGAACTCCATCAGAAGGGTTTTCTTCATCGGATTATTCTGAAGGAGAAAGCAAAGGAGAGGTTATAACGTCACAACATGGTAATTTGTTATCCTGCATCTCTAATCTTCTAGTCTGCCAATCCTCATTATTGAATGCCACAGCAATGTGTAATATGATGCTCTCTAAGTACTTGCTCTTCTTTTTTATTATCTTTATTCTGTTTATTGCAATTACGTACTCTTCTGTTGATTTTGGTCGAATGTTATACTTCTTCATTAGGCTAGAAATATTATGGCGCTTCTCCTGATGAAACTGTACTGTTTCTGCTCATTTTTTACCAGATTCCAAAGGTTGTCGACGTGCAAGATACAAGATGAACATCGAGTAAGTTTTAAAAATTAAATGCTAGTGACGATTAAGTGTCGCATGCTTTGTATGATACTGTTGCTATTCACGTTCCTGCTTGTTTCTTCTATATCAAGTAGGGTTCTAGTATGCCCAAAGTTCAACTCGCCTTGTTCAAAAGATTTCACCATATAACCATTACTCCGTAAATTATAGCAGTCACAAAGTGAATTCTCTGTTAAAGTGAATGATGATCTTATTCGGTTTTTACTTTGTGCAGCTCATCACAGGATCTTCCTATAGATTCAATATTTCGGAGCTCAATCAGGTACAGGAAGGCAAAGCTGGTTGCTTCACAATCTCAAATGGAAGATGATGAAAGTCAGGTACCTGAATATGTTCCTGACAGTCTAGCTTAACTCATGGACATGGGACTGGTAGTTTTCTTCTTCCTTATCTCATGTTTTGTCGAGCGTGTATTACAGACGTAGTTATATGCTCCGAGAGGGTTGTTTTCTTCCCCTCGCAATTTTGCCGAAACCCATTGTATGTGGTCCTATGGGTTTTTTTCCAACAGATGAACCCGATTTTGTATTCACTTGCCATATTTGGTACTCTTAATACTCCATACTTATTATGAACATTATCGTAAACTTGAATTGGTGAGAACGTTTCTTCTCGAATGGTCTCTGCTGAAGGCGAATGCCATGCTAATCTTCTTTTGAACGTTTCTTCACCAGCCATTGCGTGCGATTGTATACGAAAGGCATTCTTTAGGAGTGCTTCTTTAGT
Source organism: Spergularia bocconei (assembly GCA_963457585.1). Classification (NCBI taxonomy): domain Eukaryota; kingdom Viridiplantae; phylum Streptophyta; class Magnoliopsida; order Caryophyllales; family Caryophyllaceae; genus Spergularia; species Spergularia bocconei. The sequence continues at coordinate 1,527,065 of OY734943.1, forward strand.
ATTTTAGCTTCATTATCAACTTTATTTTTATACTCCCGAGTCCCGAGTCATTACAAACAATCTTTAGTGCACGATAGGGGGTATCGCAGGAGTTATTTGTCAAATTGGTGAGTGAACTTTCACCAAAAGTCTGAATTTGGTGATTGTGAACTTTTACCCCCCAAATCAGTGAGTCCATCCAATTCCATCCAAATTTCCATCCATCTTCTTCTCTCTCTCCTCTCTTACTCTCTCCTTTGTCTCCCACACTCATCCATCCTCTTCCTTGCTCAAGAAACTACAGACCCAGAAAAAAATCAGTACCAAATATTCCAATTTAATCAAAAAAATTGTATCTGTCACTAATATCCCAAATTAAACTTCTCAAATACGAAACTGTAATAATAGTACAGTAACCCCTACAAATAACTTATGAAATAACTTAGAGGAGAGTGAAAGAGAAACACAGTTTGTGGTAGCGTAATGGTTACGTGTTCTTCTTATACTAGTATGGTTTTTATTAAGAAAAGATGAAAACTTTGGGAATTTTTGAATTGATTTTCTTCTTGCGAGAGTGAAGAATGTTGTGGCTATGTCTAGTGAGAGAGAAGATGCCATTTTTTGTTTTTCTGAGGTGAGAAAAATTGGGGGAGTTTGTGTTGTTTTTGCAGGGTTTTGAAGAGATGATGTTTTGATGTGAAAATGTGAGAAAATCTTATGACTTTTGCTAATATATTAAAGGTGTGTACAAGGCCTTAGACTTGTGAGTGTAGGGGTGGTCTGATTAATTTGGGAATGTTTTGTAAAAATCAGGGGCATATGTTGTTGAATCGGTGAATCGATATTTCCAACGAAGAATGGAAGCGATGAGAGACTTTAGTGTGAAATGGCGGCGAAAATTGACAAGTAAAGGATAGAAATTTTAGAGTTGGAAATAGTACAATAGTACATCACAATTGAAGCATAAATTGTAAATGTAACTTACAAATTCTCGCAAACTCGAAAATACTAGGAATCATGTCCCAAACACTAAGAAATATTGTGTTCATATTGTTTTTCTGGGTTCATTTTTCTGGGTTTTTGGGTTTGAGATGGAGATGGAAATGGAGATTGGTTATGATGGGGTGGTAGGGATGAGTGTGGGAGACAAAGGAGGGAGTAAGAGAGGAGAGAGAGAAGAAGATGGATGGAAAATTGGATGGAATTGGATGGACTCACTGATTTGGGGGGTAAAAGTTCACAATCACCAAATTCAATTTTTGGTGAAAGTTCACTCACCATTTTGACAAATAACTCGGTATCGCATAAGGTGAGCAAACTTTGAAGCGCAAATTCTCTTGGTTTAGTGTACTTCCATCCGTTTTACTACACCTGATTAGTTTAAATGTATGGAAGGATTCAAACGAAGCGTAAAGAATTAAACGAAAACTGAGCAAGTTGATTAGGGCCGAACTGCACTGAAGCGTGAGACTCAGGTAATCAGAGTGTCAGGCCCTCGGTTATGGCAAAGCTCATGCATGGACCTCGAACAGAACTATTTTTGAAACTCTCTTTTACCGCGAAATTAACGGATCTCCTCACAAACTTTCACTTAACGAGCAAAACAAATTGCACCAACGTAAAAGCAAAGCATTAAAGTGGCCACGTTAGTTCGCATCTAATCGCGTAAATTACAGTGAAATTGTCATGATGTAAAACACATCTTTTTTGTAGTTTTGTACTAAAACAATTTAAAAAATACTGATGTTCACATTTCTAGTTTGTTCTATAATCTCATAGCCGAAATGGTAGAGAAACGTACATTGAAGACTTGAATGGAGGTACATGGAGTGGGGCACAAAATACAACAGATGATCCTAACTGGAATGGTGCGAGCGTAAAAGTGAAGAGAATTATCGAGAAGCAAGGTAAAGCATCTTAATGACCTTTACTTAATTACTTACTCACTCAATGGGGTCATAAAGCTTGACAATATTTAACTTTAGACCACTAATGTGTAATGTAATTATGGCCCTCCGGACATAATTTTAATCATTTGAACTCTTTACTAAATAACAACTCATTTCATCAAATCATCACCATAGTCCATATTTTCAACATTATGCACCGTGTTATCAAAGAGAACTAATCATGATTGTAGCAATTAAAGGAGAAACAAAGAAGTAGAGTATGATTCAATCTACTTGGTAGTAACTTTTTTGTTCATTTGTTATACATCAACATCGAAATGTTGTCCAAGCAACAACTCCTACCCTAAAAAATACATTCAAAACTGACTTTGAACTATAAATAAACTAAAACGCAAAATAGAAAAAGATGTTTCTAAACATACATTACAAAGCAAAAACAAGTAAATATGAATGAATAGAAAAGGGGAATATATGGATGATAATTGATTATGCATGGTTACTAATGTGGCAAAATCTGTCACCAATGAGTCAGGTTAAGTACGTATGTATCACCAATTACCTAAATGCCAATGAAGCAATTATCGATATTGCTACTTGCTAGTGACACATTTCGACCTACTGGACGCATTGGTAACAAAACCATTTTGCATGCGACGGATTAATCGAAAATGTTCATTATAAGATGAATTTCAGTATATCACAATTCACAATTGTCAAATAAATATAAAAATGTAAGAAAGTACCATTGGTTTAACCTTTTTTCCGAAAGATAACCTCGGTATCCAACCCGAACCCGTCAACCTTCCGAACCCGAACCAATTCGGACCCTTTAAACAACTTAACAAGCGGTTTAACACTAAACAAGTCATTAGCAGAGTACTTATCAGACCGTCTGGACACGGCAACATGCAGGACACACACCCCGCCGGGCCGTAACGTCCGTTCAATCTCCCCGACAAACTTCTCCGGGTAAAGCGCGTGATCAAACACGTTCGAAAACTCAAAATCGAACGTGTCGTCATCAAACGGCTGGTGATGGAAATCCCCCTTGATCACTAACGGCGGACACGGCACAAGGTCCATCCCAATAGAATCGGACACGCCGACACGGCGTAATGCTACAACTTCCTGTCCGACACGCGCGCCAATACAAAGCGCTTTGGACACGTTTGAGAGGAGGCTCATGTTCTTCAACTCCGAAAAGAACGTGGCGAATACGTTGATCTTCCGGTCCCAATCCCGTGTCGTCCATATTTGTCGAAGCTTCGGATTAAGCGTCTTATTCAATTGTCGTTCGATGTAGGACTCGTAGGAGACGTATCCGGGTCTAATTCGGATTCCGTCTACGGACACAGACCCCGACACGGACACGGAATTGTTTGGTTTCTTGGTAGGAGTTGTTTGGAGGGTTAGGAAGAGGAGTAATGGGATTGAGAAGAAGAGTGAAAGTGTAAAGTAACGAAGAAGTTTTGGAGTTGTTGTTGATTCTTCAAGTTTCATAATTATGATTATATGATTATTATTGCATGCTTTTTTATTTTTTTTGGGTGTTTGAATTTTTATGAGGTTGATCCGTTGATCTCTCCTCTTCACTACTACAATGGCGGAGAGGAGAAAGATTTGAGAAAGAAGAGGAGTTTTGTGAGAAGTGAAGGAAGCGTAATGTAGAAGGGGGATTATAACACTTGGTGCGTTAAGTGCGCATGCAATTTTTTACGTGGCGAAATTTTTCTTATTACTCTTCTCGTAATTTTGATTGGTTTGTTTGACTTATATATTGTCTTTGAATTGGTGGCTTTTTAGGGTTCTTGAGTTGATAAATGTTGATTTCTTTCTATTTATATTTTTATTTCATTATGCCAATTCATTTATGAGATTTTCTGACATTTGAGAGCAAATAAAAGGAGTACGTACTTGGTCTGACTTTAATTAAGAATCGGAATCTAAACTATTAGCGGAGGCGTGGAGGGTACCCAAATTTTACGAGAAAAGAGTAAAAAGATAGGTAATTTGCTCGAGACATGATAATAATCGCAAATACGCATGACATATCTGATGTAATTAATATTGCGAAATGGTTAAAAATGTTGGAAGGTGGGAACATTGGAAGAAGGAAAACTAGCCAAAATGGCAAATAAAATGGCAAGAACTAAAGTGAGCGGACCGACGCCGACGTTCTTGATGTAGAACTCACATTCATCATCATCATAAGTTCACTACTCATAAACATTGGTCTTTAAAATATGGAGTAAGTGCGTAATTAGAATACTAAGATAAACCAATCTAGGCACCTTAATTTGGTCGGTGGCTTTCATGTTTCATTTAACCATTGAACCATTATTATGTTATAATATTATTACCGAGTCAACTTATCATCAAGGGGAACTCAATCACTAAATCTATAAATAATTTGATCTTATCAGATATTTAATTTGCTATTTAAAGATCTTTAATATGTTTCACGTTTAAACTTGCGAAGAAATAAAATTGGTGAAATGTTCGTCAATTTAATTTGCGTTAATATAGGTCATCCAAACCCAAATCTAACAACGGCAAGATTATAACAACGTTCTTCTAAACTAGAAGTTTAGAACTACTAAAGATTATGAGAATATAATCTCGTTTTCGAAAAGCCTTGGATTAAGCTGGAATAACAATGATATGGACCATGGAATAAAGCCATAAAGTGTAACGATGCTTATAAGGTTAGCAAACAAGGAATACGGCGGAACTTTGATGTAAGCTAGAGCTGGCATTTGTCTAACAAAAAATAGCCATTGGCAATCATTTTTGATTGAAAATGGAGTATGCATACTACTGAAGTTGTGAAGCAAGAGTGTAAATCACAAGTTAGAAATGAAATCCATGGCAGCTGGCAGCTAATAATATATAATAAGCAAAAGCCAATGCTATAAGATCAAAAATTGATTCTAGACTAACGATGTAATCGGACACTGAACTTATTGACTTATTATGACCTGTTGTGCCAAATCTAAAAAAGAAAAGAACAAACGAAACGGGTTGGAACATCTCATAGACAGATAGACTAGTCGTCTATATTATGGAATTGAAACTGGTTAGATGTGGACCGGAACAATGTCTCCCTCCTCGGCGGCTCCTCCAAGGCAATGCAGATTTTGTAGACGATTGATATCATGATATGGTCAGCTCAGGTGTCTAAATGTCTAATAATGCTAATGCATCAATTACGCTTGTTTCCGTACTCAAATGTGGAGGTGAAATCAATCGATCATTATTAGAACTAAGTACTATGTCAATGTGACAATGTGTACTATGTAGCTCCACTGTAATCAGAACTCACTTGACACTGTACTGTCAACTGTACGACCATTATTAAAGATTTAAGACGTCTAACATGGAAGATATAAGAAGAAGAACCTTCTTCATCACCCTCGATCACATGATCTCTACTCTATTAAATCAGTGTTTCCTAGTTAAAAATTCTGCTTTACATGGTACTATGTCATTAAACTAAGTTCACACATAAATGGCACAAACAAAATACGAGCTTGTAAATTATCTTGCACAAGGCATGTTCACGGTCAAACTAAAAAATAGCGCTAACTAGCATATATTGCACTCCATATGTTACTGCTTCTTGTCTACTTGGGCTTAACCTCTAAACTTTCAACTATTTTTATCGACTCCAATCGTTCCTTAAACTACGTTAACAATCTAGAAAGACCGAGAGGGCCGGCGTACCACACACATCCAATGGAGTAACAACAGGCAAACAAGCATAGGAAGATAGAAAATCAGCCAAGAAAAGGGTCAATTAACATAAAAGTGCTAGAAAATAAAACAGAATATATCTTACAAGTGACATTCCTAGCACAATTATCCCCAAAAATATGTAACAGCAACAACAACATTATATTAATTTTACCATAAGGTATTTATTTCATTATTGAGACCTCATTTTGTTGAGTTGGTTCAAAGCAGGTTGCAAAATGTTGAATAGGACCCACCCAATAGCAGGCAAGACAACAATCAACAAAAGCAGGCCTCTGTTATCACCCTCACTCCCACTTTCAGCAATCTTAGCAATCTCTTCAACTGCTTGGGCCTGTTCTGTTGACAAGAAAAGCCCAGATCCAGCAAGCCCACTAAGCCCAAGCCCAATCATCACCCCTCTTTGACTCCTCATCTTGTTCAGCTGGTTCACAGCTGGCTGGAAAATGTTGAATAGGACCCACCCAATGGCTGGGATCAAGGGCAGTAGTAGGGCCAGCCCACGGTTGTCACCCTCGGCGATATCGGCTACTTGTTGGGCCGCTATTGCTGGGTCTACTGAGCCCAATGTGGAGAATATTGCACCGGCTATCGCGGCGCTAGTGATTGCTGGGCTGGCATTGGTGGTTAGGCCCTTTGGGAGGTTTTGGAGTGACAATAGGGAAATGGGCTTTGGGTTGGGCTTTGATGGGCTTGATAATTTTGTAGTGTTTAAGCTCATGCATTTTGTGTTGAGAACTGCCATTGTTGCCATTGATGCTGCCATTTTTTATTATCAAGAAATTTTATGTAAATTTTTGGTGGGAATGTTTCTTCTTAGTTTGAGAAAAAAAGAGGAGAGAAAATGGAGTTTTGAGTGATATGGGTTTGGTTGAGAAGTGTAAGAATGAAGTTTGTAGATTTGGTGGGTTAGTAAAGGAGAGGGAATGGACCAATAGAAATGGGCTGTTTAGATTCTTCTCTTATCTTGAGATTGTGTAGTGTAAGTTTTGGACCTCATGTTATAAGCCCCACCAATCACCATGATTCTCTTATCACATTTGGCCCCCCAAATATGAGGTTAGTTCATTGGTTTGATTTTGATTTTTGTCTTCTTAATCAAGGGCCTTTGTTCAATTTTGGCAAGCTGAAGAAATGTACATAGTCATGTTTCATTGATTGATTATTTTTCTTCTTAATAAATAAACTATAATCCTCGAATGATTACGGGGTATATCTTAAAGAATGATCGTTATTAATTTAAGCGTGAACTGAGAAGTGTTTCTAATATCTCATTTAAACACAAACGATACGTGTGCCCAACATTTTAAATCTCCAAGAATCAAATTAGCCTTAGACCTTAGTTCTTTTTAATGTGTTTTATCTTCCAAATGTCATTGTTTTGAATTAAATTAGGCTAGCAGAGATCAATCTAGAGAGCAAACAAGTAAAAGCATAATGGAATATCAATAGAATCACTCGTAAGTTTAAACCAACCGACAATGTTTTCACACAAGCCGCACTCTTCACAAGGGAAAAAACAGAAACATAATCAAAGACTACTGTACTCTGTACATCACAAATGAGTACTCCTATACTTATATAGTTATATCATTCTTTGTACTCATATTAAATGTGTTTCGTTTAAATAATTTTGTGCAATGCGTCATTTTACGCGTGCTCTTACTTATTTACCCCTTATTATACAGAGTACTATACCGTTGTCACAATCTGTGTTGCACTGAATGCCACTCTTTGATATTTCCCACCACCGGTCACCAAAAATCTTGACTTCTACTTGACGATACCAAACACTCCACAATCACTCCCCACCATCTTTAAGCCGTGACTCACAAAAAAACCCAAAATATCCCAAATCCACCATTTTCTTCATCATCACCATCTTCACCTTCACACTTCCTTTTTTAGGGTTTATCCCAAAAACCCTCGTTAGCTTCTTCATCACGCTTCCCCAACCATGTCCACTTTCCTCTCTCCTCACTTACCCCACCCACTCCTCCACCCATACCCATCTCGCACCACCCGAACCCAAAACCCATTCTTCCACCGACCCACCCACAAACCCACAACCCGACTAGTCGTTGCCAAATTCGGGTTCTTGAATTCGGGTCAAATACCCGACCCGGATAATCTTAAGGACTTGTTTGGCAAAGCGGAGGGAATTCTTTACACGCTTGCTGATGCCGCGGTTAATAACGCTGATGTTGTTGAGTCATCCAAACAGAACGGTGATTGGTTGTCTGGGATTACTAATTCGATGGAAACTATTCTTAAGGTTTAATTAAGTTACTAATTATAGTAACCTCGTTTTTAATTTTTTTTTGTTTTTGCTAATTTTGGAAAGTTTTGATGGTAATTGTTTGTGTTTGTGTGTGTGGGTGTTTTGGTGTTTGTAGGTGTTGAAAGATGGGTTGTCGTCGTTACACGTGCCGTATTCGTATGGTTTCGCAATCATATTGTTGACTGTTCTTGTTAAAGCTGCTACCTTTCCTTTGTCCAAGAAACAGGTTTGTGATTCTTGGTTGTTTTGTGGTATTTGATTGTTGCAATTTGATTTTGGTTGATTAGGGTTAGGGTTTAGTTGAGAATTAGTAGTAGCGCGAATTGTGTGGTATGATTAACAGTCTGTGTGCCCGGGTTATGTGGCAATTGTCCGCGAATTAGGGAAATTATGCTTGGTTGTTTGATAATGATTCATGGGAGTAACAATTGTACTAGTAATTCTGTATGTGAGGAAATCAAAGGGTTTATGGAGTGAACTAGAAGCTGGAAGTTTGCCCATTAGCTGATTGGGTTTCTTGGAATCTTGGTTGTTTTTTGTGTATTAGTGTTGCAATTTCATTATGGTTGGTTGGGTTTCGGGTTTAGTTGAGAATTAGTAGTGGCGCGAATTGTGTGGTACGATTAGAGCCTGTGTGCCCGAGTTATGTAGCCATCGTCTGTAAGATAGGGAAATTAATGCTTGGTTGTTTGATAATGATTCATGGGAGTAGCAATCGTACTAGTAATTCTGTATTTGACTTTAGCCTGTCACTGTAAGTTTGCCCCTTAGCTGATTGGGTTTCGGACAATCACATAGTTGAAAACTTGAGAATTAGTAGAGCGAATTAGTTGGTATGCCTGAAAGTTTGTGATCCCGGGTAGGCTGGGTTATGTGGCAGTAGTCCGTGAAAGTTTATGCTTGACTTGGCATAATTGAAGCTAGTAGTATTGAAAAGGTGCAACTTTATAAAGGCCTAATATGGGATGATCCAATGAGTAAAGCTCGACATACTCCAGTTGTTTGTTCATTTTCTACTTGACTTCAGAAGAACAAGAACAAGCTGCATTGACTTCTAGCTTGTAGCTATGAAGATCATACACCCATTGATCTCGGAAATAAAAATAAGCGAAGTCCATGATCCACAGACATATCCAATTGTATCATTCATAGCCCATATTGTAAGGCAACCACTTTGTGACTTAATGATAAGGTCTAAGCAACTTTAAGCATCTCCTTACAAAAGGTGAACATGAACCTATCTTAAAGAACAGAAATTAGATGCTGAGCTTATGCACAACTACCCTGAATGCTGTTAACCTTTGTTTGAGCTTTTTACGACTTACGAGGGACACAATGAGCCAATACTTTGCAGAGTTTTGTTTTCAGTAATAGTATATTACCTTCTATTTCAGTGGAATTAGTAGCTAGTCTAGTTACTGATGTACTTTGGCATACATTTAGTGAGTATATTTTTTAATATTTACATACTCGGCGTAAAGATACACATTAGGTTTAGCATCTTCCACTCTGTGAATTCCCCATGACGGGTTCAGCCAAGGCCATTGGGTCATGTCCTTAGGATGGAGGTGAAATACTTCTGCTGTGTGTCCCCCATAGTGAGGCTTGAAGCTGTGTCTTTTGGGTCTATTATGTAGGTAGACTGCTACTTTTGACGGCAATGGATTTGAGGCTGTCATGATCATCATTTCAGTTTGTATGACTTGAAGAGTTGGAACTTTTAAGATTTGCATTTTGATACTAGATGGCATCTATCTTTGTAGGTAGAATCTGCTATGGCTATGCGATCCATGCAGCCCCAAATAAAGGCTATACAGAAGCGGTATGCTGGAGATCAGGTAATGTTGTGTCCTATCTGTCTTTTTTCTTTTGAATAAACTTCCTACATTTAAGCTGAAATCACTTTTGTCTTTTTTTTTTTTTTTTTTTTTTTTTTTTTTTGCACCTAGTTACGAGGGAATTCTTTTTTGTATTGAATATTTGGTTATTGGTCACTCTTCCATTACTGAATCTTGCACTTCTGTTGTTTATGTGGTAGTATGCCTTGCCTTTTTTTGTTTTGTTTTGGACAAAGGGTGGTAGTATGTAAACATACTGCTATAGCATGAATAGTAATTGGGAACTTGAATTCTTAGAGAACTTTTATACGGAGTATTTGATTGGCTGTGCCTGGTGTAAATTTTATTTCCCTTACACTGATGTGCCTACCTCTTTCACCCTCGTTGGTAAAACAAAAGCTGCTGTGGGATTACTAGCTTATAATCCTGCCTTGTGTGGTGTTTCTGCAGGAAAAAATTCAAATTGAGACCGCTCGACTGTATAAACTTGCTGGAATAAATCCATTGGCTGGTAATTTTCAATTCTTTGAAGTTTGATCTTTGGCTTTGCATCCTTTTTTACTTATTCTGTTGCAACCGGGAGTGTCATAATCAGAGATAATCTCTCGTACGTATATCTTTTTCTCTTTATACATATTTATAAAGTCATGTTTACTTCCTGTTTAGGATGCTTGCCAACACTTGCAACGATACCAGTTTGGATAGGTCTTTATAGAGCGTTATCGAACGTTGCTAATGAGGTATTGCTGCGTGAAGCCTAGTGAGCTTTTCGAAATTGATTTTGGTGATGCTAAACTAATTCTTCATGCAAATCTTGTTTTTTAACCTCGTGAAGGGACTTCTCACTGATGGGTTCTTCTGGATACCGTCTCTTGCTGGACCTACTACTATCGCTGCTCGTTCAGGTGGAAGCGGCACCTCTTGGCTGTTCCCCTTTGTGGTATGTGCTTTGGTTACTATGTTTTTTTTTTGGTGATATCGATTATTTTAGTCCTTAGGTTCTGTGTGTTGAGTGTTCACTATGGACAGTTGTGTGCCACCATATTTTCCTCCAGGGATGTAACTGTTCGTTGAAAGCATGAGCTTTCAAAACTGTCTTAGATGAGTGGTTTCCTTTCATAAGCACCATCCGTTTGGTTTTCATGTTTGTGCAGGATGGTCATCCCCCCCTTGGATGGTCAGATACTGCAGCATATCTTGTTTTACCAGTGTTGTTGGTTCTCTCACAGTACATATCAATCCAAATCATGCAGTCATCCCAGGTTGGTCAATCCTTCATGAGTTTCATTTTGATTTGTGTCCTGAGAATTATTTTCTTCATATAGCGCCTGTTAATAAATCTTAAGGTGCTTTTAAATGACTTGTGGATGATCAATTGATTTTCATTATCGTATTGGTCACATATAGAGATTATTTTGCTGTCAGGTGATGCTGCGATTATTTCTCAGCATGAACTATCTGATTTCTTTTTGTTATTTCAGCCGACAGAATTCATGATAAAAACTATCTTTTGCTGCAAGTGTGCTTGAGATGGCATCTATTTTGTAGCTGAAAGTTATTATATTTGGCTTCTTGAGTTTTTGGATTATGCTTTGTGCTTTGTATTTTGTGCTTTTACGTGTTATTTCTTTCTGGGGGCAAAATATTCATGTATAGTTGGTCTTCTCCAGCCAGATGATCCAAACATGAAGAGCTCACAGGCAGTCACTAAGCTCCTTCCATTGATGATTGGTTACTTTTCCCTCTCAGTGCCTTCTGGTTTAGGCCTTTACTGGTTTGCTTCTACATCCCTCTTTCCTTTGTTTTACAGACTTACCTGTGAGGATATAGTGCTGCAACTAACCTTTTTTTTTTCTCTTTTTGTAATGTTTGCAGGTTCACTAATAACATTCTGAGTACCCTTCAGCAAGTGTGGCTTCAGAAGATGGGCGGTGCAAAGAATCCTGTAGGACAGCTCAGTAATGATGTTGTGCAGCTCAGCAGTAATGATGTGAAGGAAGAACAAACACAACCTGCAAAAACTGTGTATGAAGCGAAATCTATCCAAGCAGAAGTAGATTCGCCTTCTTCAGGAACACGTCCAGGAGACAGGTTATTATTGATTTCAACCTTCTTCATGGTGTTGGAAATGTTTGTATTCTAAACTTCTTTCGCAGGTTTAAGCAACTAAAAGAGGAAGAAGCTAGAAGAAAACGCTTAAGTCAAGAAGAGAGCATGAACAAGGACGCGAAGCAGGACAGCTTAGTTGGTCAAGCAAATGGGAGTGTATCAGAGTTGGTTGACGCCAGGAACATAGATCAGCCTGCAACCTCTCCTTCTGTTACCTCACATAATGAAATTGCTCCAAATGGTGATGCTAAAGGCTTAGCTTCAAAGGATCATCTTGACGCATCTGATCAAACAATTGCAAATGGTAGGCCAGCTAAGGAGAATCTTGGCAAGGTAAGTCAAACTTTTCTCCACCATGAATAACTGGGAGTGCTGAGTATTTTTGAAATGTCACACAATCTATTTGGAAGATTTCCTTGAGCTTTTTTTCTTTTAAACATTCCTACTTCAGCTGCTTTTTCCATTTCATTTTAAGCCTGCCAACTGCTGGGAGTAGTCCTTTCGTAAATTTTAGTGGCATTTCATGTATCTATTAGCTTTAGATAAAGCACTGCTTTTGGTTACTTTTAAGGATTGTTTTCTTATCTCCTATCTTTCAGGAAACTGTTGAAGTTTTCAATCGAGTGGGTTCTACGGACCAAAGTTCTGCAGAAGAGAGATCTAGTTAGATATTAATAGAAGTTGAGGCTCATATTAGTAGAAGTCCTCAGTTGGAGACATCTTTGTTGACACCAATCGGAGTAATCTTGCAGTCGCTATGATAGAATGATATTTGCTGTTTGTTCTCAGAGGAAAGTGTTCATAGATGTGAGACACAGCAGAGTTTGAAGTTGGTATTTTGGGACACAGTTGTTGAAGCTTTTCAGTCATCACTGCAATGAACCAATGCAGTCACATGAGTTTCTGCTCTTAGCTAATCTATGCGATAGGAGAGGTGTGAAGCGCTGTAACTCAGGCCTGGGATAGAGACTATGTTGATGTCCACTTGATTAACAGAGGTATTATCATTGACTTCATCCTCCCCTTTCATAATTCTTATTTCTATGTCTTGGCCTTAATAGTAGTTTCTGGAAATTTATAGGGGATTGTAAATCATGTCATACACAAATCTGTAAATGAAGTAAAAATCTTTGGGTCATAAAGAATTTGAGAGTTCAGTGCTGTTACTTGCAGTTCCAGCAGATCTACTTTGCGGCTATCAGTTTACTTTTAGTTATAAATTGAGCCTCGTAAATTCTAATTAGGGCCTCACTGGTGTCTGCTGCGTGGGGCCTGGGCTTTTGATGAATCTTTGTTGTGTGGAACCTGTGAATCGCTATGTTTTGTGTTAAGAAAATACTTTTGTCCAACTTAAAATCTTCTGGGTCCTTGTTTTTCTAACATCGCTATTTCATCTAGAACACCGTTAACTAATGAATGAGGTTTAAGTATGATATGAAGGGAGTTTTTCTTTTTTACCTCGCTTGGTGTGTGAATTACATTTTTTTTTTGGGAGGGGGGGGGGGGGGGCTTGCTTGAGATGGGGTTAGAGCCTTAGAGACAATTTGACAAAGTAGGGACATGTAATGCTTAGAGTATACACTGCATTTGTATCTATACCTTAGGCTTGATGTGAATGTACTACCATTCTTTTTCTTTATTTATAGAATTATAGGTCATTGACTTTAAGCTATCGACCTTTTCTCCTTGGCGGGTGGAATAATTGGAGATTGCCTGATCTTGATCTTGGAGGAATGACGATTTTTGTGCGCAATACCCTCTCTTATCTATAGATTCTAGACACTGGGGAAGGCAAACCTTTCTGAGTAGAGGCTGTAACATGGTGCTTTGTTGTTTGTACTTTGGTGATCACAGTGAATGTTAGTTATGGCACTTTCGAGATTTTAGAGGTTTGGGATCCGAGTGCAGATCTGTCCAGCCAAAATTTAGGTGATCTCTAACCGTTCTTGACTTCCTGGTACTATCTCTTCTTTGGGTTGTTTTAATCCTGTAGAAAAGCACCCAATAAGTAGGGTAGGCTTTATAGGAGTAGTTGTTACGTTATCTTATGGTGGTGTTCTAGTTTGTTTAGAAAGATTGGTTGATTTGAGACTTGCTTTCTTCAACTAATTTTTGCGTTCTATTTAGAAGAGTCAACGTAACAAAAGAAGCACCTGAAGTTGGGGTGATTTCCGGAAAAGAAATTGTTGTCGAATTAGCTGCTTGAAATTAAGGTCGAGTGAATAGACGTCTTGTGACTGGACTCGAATATGATCTCCTTTTGAGGGGATTGTATTTGTAGGTTACAGTCGCTACGCTCTTTGAGTCTTGAGGAGAGAGATTCTGGCTATATTATAGGACAACTATTGAGATGCCTGGATAATGAAGGAATATGTCAATATGTCTGGCAATTTATGGGTAGGAAGTGGCAAAGATGCGAATTGTATGGTAGCGTTGTATAATACTGTACGTAACGCAGCTCGCATCTTTTAAAGTCAATTCCAAGTGCTCGCATGCTGCACGTTACTATGCTTGACAAGCAACCAAGCATCATAAATTATGTGCATTTTGATGGCCAAGTCGTTTAGTCCTTCGCAATCTATCATAGATTAACGAAATAAGTCTTGGCCTCATGGTTAGGTTAGGTACTAATAAAGTTGCATATATGGTTCAACTGTTCAAGGTTTACGACTTTTCACCCGTTTTTGCCTTGGTGTCTGGTCTGCCTTATTCTCGATTGCCCATGAAGTGCATTTGAGTCTGAAGAACTGATGTCCGAGACTAAACTTTGAACCCCGTTTGCATCACCTTTGTTGTTACGGCTTGTATTTGTGTGGAAGAAGACGAAGTCAGTAACGAGGTTCATATGCCGTGGTCTCTCCATGTGAAATGGTCTCTCAATCTTGGGTCTAGACTGAGAGCTTCCCCATCTTGCCTCGTAAGTTGAATCGGTCAATTAAGGTAATGTAGCGTGGGTATATCTAGAGCGCACCCGAAATATATCGGCTAGGGTTACACAATTAAACGTGCGTTACTCTAAATTTTACCGTATGACCAAGGAGATTCCACGTCCATTCCGCACGGCACGGAATACAATTACAGCAGATTCCGTAATAGAGACCAGAGAGAGCAGTTCATTATACGTTACTATCTACTCGGTATATTGTCTAAATTATCTAGGTCCCAAATTATTGGAGTCGTCAGCTTCATTCACATCAGACAAGCATATTATCTTACACTTTTTCTTTCCTTTTTTCTTTTTTCTTTTTTCTTCTTCTTGACACAAAAAAAAAATGATGGGGTATTCGAACTTTGGATCTACGTAGCATAAGCTAATGTAGTTAATACGTCGGATTTGATCACTAATTCAAGATGTTATGGGTCTAATATAGATTTGATATAATGTTGATAAGTTTTTGCGTTATTTATTGCCGAAGCACGGTGAGGCGAAGTTAGTTTTTTCATTCATTTCAGTTTTCACTCATTCTTTTTTACGTTTGGTTGAATATATAAGAGTAATTTTAACCAAATTTAATAGAGCATTTAGCCATGAGACATCATAATAAGATGTGGACCATTATAAGGAAATTGTATTTGGAAAGAAACAAATTTGTATTTACCTATGGCTCACCACTTATAGCTTATGTCGGCGGCCTATACGTTAGTACGGTTATCAGCTAACTGTTAGTTTAACTAAGGGATTAGATTTAGAAACCTTTTAATCATAAGCCTATGCAAATTGTCATAAAAAGAGAGGATCTATCTGGAGCAGTAGCTATTCCCAAATTTTTTGTCACTAATTTCTTCACTGAAGTATCGATCTGTTTCGGATTGTTCACGTTTAGTTTGCAATGTTGTGCCTCGACTAGTTAGTAAAATTGTTAATGGTAGTACTTATGTCTAGAGTCCGCAATTCTCTTGTATAATACTCCGTATATTTATCATGTTATTCACTGTATAGTAAACAACCATAGTATCAAAAGGTGGATGGAGGATCATCAGCCAAAGTTACAAATGTGCTCCTTGACATAAGGACACATCAATGAAAGATCCATCCCAAACATTCCCACGCGTTTCTACTCTCACCTTTTGTTGCTCATTGCACGGCAAGAATGCTCATTCCATCCAACCGTTGCAAAATGTAACATGTACGTTAACCATCAAGTTTGGTGTTTTTTATTGTTGGGTTTCCACTATTGGGTTTAGTCTGAATTTTGAAAACACGAACAACTCGAAAATCGTTTTATAGAGTTTATATAAACAGAAAAAAGTTTATATTATATTAAATCAAGAACTGCCAAACGTGTAATAGTTCGAACTGTAATAGTTTGGGCATGTCTTATGTTTTTATGACAACAAGTACATGTTCAAGTTAGACAAAGTTAACCGAAGTTGAAGAGAACTAAGCTTACGTGTAAAAAACTACCCCTAATAATCAGATAAAATTAATTAATAAATACACTAGTGGTTTTATGGATTACTGCATTTTATTTCTTCCTTGGCTACACCATCTATTTGACACCTCAACACCTTTGGCTTAAAAAACGTACACCAAAAGAAGAGAGAAGAGAAGAGAGACTACAAATACCCAAAATTTGATCATTTTTTTCTCCCTTTTAATACTCCTATTATCTTTGTTACATTTTTTCTTGTAATCCAATTGAACAAACTCCAACAAAATTCCTTCATTTTTTCTTACTTTCTCTCTCCTCTCCTCCAAAAATCTATCTTCCCATCAATTATTCATCTCATATTTTGATACCTTACCTTATAGATCATCTATTTATATCATAAAGTTTGTGACTTTGGAGCTTTTTATTTGATTGTCATCTGGTTCTTCAACCCACAATTCAGAAGGTCCAAATTTCATTGAATTTCATGTCAAATTTTGATAATTTAGTTTAACTTGTACATGGGTTTTGATTGATTATGTATTTTTCTTAAGATATAACCTCCATTTCCCATTTTTTTTTTTGCACGATTTGATGTGATCATGATGAACATATATGTGGTGTTTATATGTGTCTGAATTTAGAAAGAATCAGTTATAAATTGTGGGGTTGTTTATATTTTCTTCTTTTGAGTAATTTATGGTGTACTTATGATGTTGATCATATGATCAAGATCATAACTTTTATTACAATTTACAATATGTTGAGTATCCCACACACTATATCCCCTGTTTCATGGTTGATCATCAGATCACTGTGTTAGTATAACATTTTGAGATTTTCCTGTTGATCAATTGATATAACCTGGATGATTTTTGTAATTTGAAGTTCTCTTTTTTTGGTTGTAGGATTTTTTTTTTTTTTTTCAGTTTGCTTCTGTTTGTTTGGTCAATCAAGTGATTAACTACTTTTTTAACTTAGTTCACCATTTTGATCAATTGGCTATTTAACTCTTTCTTATACTACTTTTTTCCTGTCTAAATTCATTGAATTTGTTTTAAAATGATGATATGCCCAAAATTTTGGTATGTGTTCTTATGGATTTTATTACCATATTTCTCAATTGAATGTAATGGTCTTAATATATACTAGTATCTCGTAAATGGTAGATGTTAGCTAGCTTAGTCGGTGTCATTTGTAGAGGGAATGTAACTATGATCAGGGTTCGAAATATCGTCTGCATCTTCTCATGTACCCCACAAACAGTGTGCATCAGTGATTTCTGTGCATGTTGTCATTCTTATGACACTGGCTTTTGTTAGCTTGTGTGCCATTTTCAACTGTGAGTGGAGGTTTTGATCACCACATGTTTCTCATGTAGGTTTGAGAGCTGAAAACTTTGTTTCTAACTTATATGTGCAAAATCAAAGGTATTTTGTGTCCTAACATTTAAATTTGCCACATTCTTGGTAAAGAAAATGTAATTTGGTAATAAATTGCTCTTGAATTGAAATGCCAGCAACTTGATCAAATTCACTTGAATTAAGTAGAAGGGCACCCCAAAGTTTTTGGGGGCAGTGCCCACAATGGATGCCACAACAAGTGGAACTGAAACAATTCAGTACTGTAACATCTCTGAACAATCTATTGCTGCTGCCCTTGTCACTTCACCACGGCCGACGTTCCAACGGCTAGTACGACATTGTTTCGGGGATTCGGTCCCAGGGGAGTTCCCTTTGGCTGCCAACCCTTCTATTGTTCTTCATGTTCTAACAGCATGTAATCTAGACCCTCAAGACCTTGCAAAGTTAGAGGCAAGTCTTCTTATATATAACTGTTCCGAAAGTAGTTGTATGAATGAATTTTAGAATTGATGATGCTGCTGATTTGAATCTGGCTTTGTGTTGTGTTGGGTTTGCAGGCAACATGTTCCTTCTTTAGTCAGCCTGCTAACTTTGCCCCTGATCATGAATTGTCCATTACTGAGCTTGCTGCTCTTGATATGTGCCAAAAAAGGGCTATATTTAAACCTATGAAAACTGAAGAAAGGATTGAATTGAAGCAGAAATGTGGGGGATCATGGAAGTTAGTACTTAGGTATTTATTAGCCGGTGAAGCATGCTCTAGGAGAGAAAAATCACAGGCAATAGCAGGGCCAGGACACAGCATTGCTGTGACCTCCAGTGGAACTGTTTACTCCTTTGGGTCTAATAGTTCAGGACAACTTGGCCATGGTCTCACACCAGAAGGCAACACAGCTGATGAGTGTCGGCCTCGCCTGATAAGGTTGGGATATGACTCATCTAGAACACGCCTTTCTGGGTTACTGGAAACAGTCTCTTTCCTAGACCTCCAACATTGATGACAGAAAAGTCTAGTCTGGGAGGTGGCAGTGGTGGTTGATGAGAAAATTAACAGAAGTGGTCGTTGTGCAGGTCTCTGCAAGGAATTCGGATCATCCAAGCAACTGCTGGTGCTGGCAGGACGATGTTGATTAGTGACACTGGAAAAGTTTATGCTTTTGGTAAAGACTCATTTGGAGAAGCTGAATTTGGGGTTCAAGGCTCTACAACAGTTAATACTCCACAGCCTGTTGAGTCTTTGAAAGACATCTTTGTAGTCCAAGCTGCTATTGGAAATTTCTTCACTGCTGTATTGTCAAGAGAAGGAAGGGTTTATACTTTCTCTTGGGGTAGCGATGCCAAGCTCGGACACCAAACAGAACCCTCTGATGTACAGCCGCACCCTTTATTGGGGGCCCTTGAGAATATACCAGTTGTGCAGATTGCAGCTGGATATTGCTATCTTCTTGCCCTTGCCTGTGAGCCTAGTGGGATGTAAGCAGCTTCACTTGCCTAGTGTATTCTTGATTTAAATGTGTCTTTACCATGTCGAGTAAGTGGGAGTATCATTTCTAAGTTTGTTGATTTTGACAGTATTATCCTTGTTCCGTGCACAATGCTGGTAAAACTCGTGAAAATTGTTTTGTTTCAAGTAATTAATTTGGTGGTCTTCTGTTTATATATCTCAGGTCAGTGTACTCGGTAGGGTGTGGTTTGGGAGGAAAGCTTGGACATGGCTCGAGGACAGATGAAAAATATCCCCGGTTGATTGAACAATTTCAGGTGTTGAATATTCAACCCATGGTTGTGGCGGCTGGTGCTTGGCATGCAGCTGTTGTTGGCAAGGATGGAAGGGTTTGTACATGGGGTTGGGGTCGATATGGATGTTTGGGACACGGGAATGAAGAATGTGAATCTGTCCCAAAGGTGGTGGAAGGATTGAGTGATGTCAAGGCTATACATGTTGCCACAGGCGATTATACAACTTTCGTGGTATCTGATAAAGGTGATGTGTATTCATTTGGCTGTGGCGAATCTTCTAGCCTTGGACACAGTAACGAGGTTGATGGACAGGTGAAAGTCTATAAACTGTGTTCTCTTTGCTAAATTTACCAAATATTTTGTGTTGTCCTAAAGCTCTCATTATGAATTATAGTGTTGGAAAGGTAATATGAAAGATCAAAATCTACATAGGATTTGATAGTGAAGAAGTTTATGGTTTTCTTGATGCCGGTCTACTAGTCATTTGTTACTTAATCTGTATGATGCACTGTTGACAGGGGAATAGGCATGCCAATGTGCTTAAGCCGGAGTTAGTGTCATCGCTAAAGCAACTGAAGGAACCGGTAGTGCAGATCAGCCTGACCAATTCCATTTTCTGGAATGCTCACACATTCGCGCTCAGTGAATCAGGGAAACTGTACGCATTTGGTGCAGGGGACAAGGGGCAGCTGGGTGTTAAGCTTGGTGAGAACCAGATTGAAAGGGGTAATCCAGAACCAGTTGATATTGACCTTAGTAGCTAGCCACTTAATAATGCAGTTTCGATCATAGAAACCGTCATCGTCCATAATCATCTTCATCAAATTGCTCAATTTATCAACCTTCATAACGCTTTGCATATAGTTCTTTAGGTGTCTAGAAGTCAGCAGATGTTGTAAATAGGATCGAAAGGGGAAGATTGTTTAAAATGAACTTGTAATTACTAAGTACTACTGTAGGGTTTAGGAGGCGCCATTACGGAAACGGGTGCGCTATATGGACTCCTCTAAACACAAACAATGTCAATTTATTTGAATAGTTTGTTTGTTCATAGTGTTTCCCTCTATTTGTTGGTCTTGACTCCCGACTCTTTAACTGTCAAATTTATCGGTCTTTTTAAGGGAAAATTAGTTATATCATCAATTTATCGGTCCGTTTTGCATCTATCGGTCCAGACTCCAGAAACGGGCTTCTCCGAAGTTCAAGTCTGAAACTGATGGTATGTTAGGGTACCAAACTGGCCTGAAAACTTACATTCAGAGGCCCAATTCAGATCCGTTGGGGAATGTTGTACCAACAATTGTTTGTGGGAAAAATATGATGGGTTTTTAAAAAATGAAAATTTTGCAAGACCGCACCTTATAAAACCAAATTTTTGTGAGACCGCACCTTTTATGTTTGATTTTGCGAAACTGCACCTTTTAAGTTTATTTCTTTGCGAAGCTTCACATTTTCTCATTTCCAACCACTTTCGACCACCCTCCAACGTTGACTTGCCCTAAAAATTTAGGGGTTTTGTTGGGGAGGGGGGAAAGGGGAACAACTGGAGAGAAATTGAAGGAGAAGAGTAAGGTCGGGTCAGTGGCGGATAGTAGACAAAATTGGACGAATATAAGAAAAGGTGCAGGTTCGCATAGAAATAGACGTAAAAGGTACAGTTTCGCAAAATTAAACATAAAAGGTGCGGTCTCGCAAAAAACTGATTTTATAAGGTGTGGTCTCGCAAATTTTCCTTAAAAAAATAAAGCCAAAAGCCTCACGATAGGTTTGGAAATAGTCCAAATAAATCTACGAGTATATTACTAGAACAACAATCTAATTTCAAAGAGGGTCCAAATTAGCCAAGAACAAATTAAGCGTTTGGCAAAAATGGCCGCTAAACAAAAACTCTTGCAGATTTTGAAGGTCCTATGCGAAATTGAAATTTTAGAGCCACTTGATTGAGACAAAAACTACACTCCATGTATATTATCTTATTTGTTCACCCCTAATACGGAGTATAAATGTGGAGACCCAACTTGTATTAGAGGACCAAATAAAGAAAGAAAAAAAATCGAAACTTCACGTGGTACCCTCGAACTTTGGCAGATTGTACATGGTACCAAACTTGACAAGTTTGTGCATGGTGCCCCTAAACTTATTACTTTTATGTTCCGAAATCAGCGAATTTTATATGGTAGATTAAGCAGATAAACTGTAATGGAAGAGGTTGAAAAACTCTTCATATGGGGCAAACGACACTCACTTCCATTACTAAAATTCAAAACATATACTCAAGAATAGTTTTGAGAACCTTTGACGACTTTCAGAAAACGCATCAAAATTGCCTAAAACAGAGTTATAATGCACGTTTTTTGGTCAAAAATGACCCGGGAAAAAAAATGCTCAAATTTTGCCAATAGATTTGGGGTGTCATATAATGAGGTTTCCCAAAATTTAAGGAGTAAAATCCAATTCTATGTACCGAAATCTGCGAATTTCATATGGTAGGTTGAGCGGAGAAACTGTAACGAAAGGGGTTGAAAAGCTCTTCATATTGGGAAAACGACACTCACTTCCAATAGAACTATTGAAAACATATACTCAAGAAAAGTTTTAAGAAATTTCGACGAGTTTCAGAAAATGTGTCAGAATTGCCCAAAACAGAAGGTTATTATGCACGTTTTTTGGTCAAATATGACCCGCGACAAAAAAGTGCTCAAATTTTTCCAATAGTTTTGGGGTATCATATAACGAGGTTTCTCAAAATTTAAGGGGTAAAATCCAATTTTATATAGCGAAATCAGCGAATTTCATATGATAGGTTGAGCGGTGAAACTGTACCGAAAGAGGTTCAAAAACTCTTCATATGGGGAAACGACACTCACTTCCATTATAACTATTCAAAACATATACTCAAGAAAAGCTTTGAGAAATTTCGACGACTTTCAGAATACGTGTCAAAATTACCCAAAACAGTAGGTTATAATGCACGTTATTTGGTCAAAAATGACCCGGGAAAAAAAAGTGCTCAAATTTTGCCAAAAGTTTTAGGGTGTCATATAACGAGGTTTCCCAAAATTTAAGGGGTAAAATCCAATTTTATGTAACGAAATCAGCGAATTTTATATGGTAGGTTGAGCGGAGAAACTGTACCGAAAGGGGTTGAAAAGCTCTTCATATTGGGAAAACGACACTCATTTCCATTATAACGATTCAAAATGTATATTCAAGAAAAGTTTTGAGAAATTTCGACGACTTTCAGAAAACGTGTCAAAATTGCTCAAAACAGAAGGTTATAGTGCACGTTTTTTGGTCCAAAATGACCCGCGAAAAAAAAGTGCTCAAATTTTGCAAATAGTTTTGGGGTGTCATATAACGAGGTTTCCCAAAATTTAAGGGGTAAAATCCAATTTTATGTATTGAAATCATCGAATTTTATTTGGTAAGTTGAGCGCAGAAACTGTACCGAAAGGGGTTGAAAAGCTGTTCATATTGGGAAAACGACACTCACTTCCATTATAACGATTCAAAACATATACTCAAGAAAAGTTATGAGAAATATCGACGGCTTTCAGAAAACGTGTCAAAATTGCCCAAAACCGAAGGTTATAATGCACGTTTTTTTGTCAAAAATGACTCGGGAAAAAAAAGTGCTCAAATTTTGCCAATAGTTTTGCGGTGTCATATAACGAGGTTTCCTAAAATTTAAGGGGTAAAATCCAATTTTATGTACCGAATATGCGAATTTCATATGGTAAGTTGAGCGGAGAAACAGTACCGAAATAGGTTGAAAAACTCTTCATATTGGGAAAACGACACTCACTTCTATTAGAACTATTGAAAACATATACTCAAAAAAAGTTTTGAGAAATTTCGACGAGTTTCAGAAAACGTGTCAAAATTGCCAAAAACAGAAGGTTATAATGCACGTTTTTTGGTAAACAATGACCCGGGAAAAAAAAGTGCTCAAATTTTGTCAATAGTTTTGAGGTGTCATATAACGAGGTTTCCCAAAATTTAAGGGTTAAAATCCAATTTTATATACCGAAATCAGCGAATTACATATGGTAGGTTGAGCGGTGAAAATGTACCGAAAGAGGTTGAAAAACTCTTCATATGGAGAAAGGACACTCACTTCCATTATAACTATTCAAAACATATACTCAAGAAAAGGTTTGAGAAATTTCGACGACTTTCAGAAAACATATCAAAATTGCCCAAAACAAAAGGTTATCATGCACGTTTTTTGGTAAAAAATGACCCGGGAAAAAAAGTGCTCAAATTTTGGCAATAGTTTTAGGGTGTCATATAACGAGGTTTCCCAAAATTTATGGGGTAAAATCCAATTTTATGTACCGAAATCAGCGAATTTTATATGGTAGGTTGAGCGGAGAAACTGTAACGAAAGGGGTTGAAAACCTATTCATATTGGGAAAACGACACTCATTTCCATTATAGCAATTCAAAACGTATACTTAAGAAAAGTTTTGAGAAATATCGACGACTTTCAGAAAACGTATCAAAATTGCCAAAAACCGAAAGTTATAAATGCACGTTTTTTTTTGTCAAAAATGTCTCGAGAAAAAAAACTGCTCAAATTTTGCCAATAGTTTTGGGGTGTCATATAACGAGGTTTCCCAAAATTTAAGGAGTAAAATCCAATTTCATGTATCGAAATCTGCGAATTTCATATGGTAGGTTGAGCGGAGAAACTGTACCGAAAGGGGTTGAAAAGCTCTTCATATTGGGAAAACGACACTCACTTCCATTAGAACTATTGAAAACATATAGTCAAAAAAAGTTTTGAGAAATTTCGACGACTTTCTGAAAACGTGTCAAAATTGCCCGAAACAGAAGGTTATTATGCACGTTTTTTGGTCAAAAATGACCCGGGAAAAAAACGTGCTCAAATTTTGTCAATAGTTTTGGGATGTCATATAACGAGGTTTCCCAAAATTTATGGGGTAAAATCCAATTTTATGTACCGAAATCAGCGAATTTTATATGGTAGGTTGAGCGGAGAAACTGTAACGAAAGGGGTTGAAAACCTATTCATATTGGGAAAACGACACTCATTTCCATTATAGCAATTCAAAACGTATACTTAAGAAAAGTTTTGAGAAATATCGACGACTTTCAGAAAACGTATCAAAATTGCCAAAAACCGAAAGTTATAAATGCACTTTTTTTTTGTCAAAAATGTCTCGAGAAAAAAAACTGCTCAAATTTTGCCAATAGTTTTGGGGTGTCATATAACGAGGTTTCCCAAAATTTAAGGAGTAAAATCCAATTTCATGTATCGAAATCTGCGAATTTCATATGGTAGGTTGAGCGGAGAAACTGTACCGAAAGGGGTTGAAAAGCTCTTCATATTGGGAAAACGACACTCACTTCCATTAGAACTATTGAAAACATATAGTCAAAAAAAGTTTTGAGAAATTTCGACGACTTTCTGAAAACGTGTCAAAATTGCCCGAAACAGAAGGTTATTATGCACGTTTTTTGGTCAAAAATGACACGGGAAAAAAACGTGCTCAAATTTTGTCAATAGTTTTGGGATGTCATATAACGAGGTTTCTCAAAATTTAAGTGGTAAAATCCAATTTTATATACCGAAATCAACGAATTTCATATGGTAGGTTGAGCGGTGAAACTGTACCGAAAGAGGTTGAAAACCCCTTCATATGGGGAAAGGACACTCACTTCTATTATAACTATTCAAAACATATACTAAAGAAAAGTTTTGAGAAATTTCGACGACTTTCAGAAAACGTGTCAAAATTACCCAAAACAGTAGGTTATAATGCACGTTTTTTGGTCAAAAATGACCCGTGAAAAAAAAGTGCTCAAAATTTGCAAATAGTTTTAGGGTATCATATAACGAGGTTTCCCAAAATTTAAGGGGTAAAATCCTATTTTATGTACCGAAATCTGCGAATTTCATATAGTAGGTTGAGCGGAGAAACTGTACCGAAAGGGGTTGAAAAGCTTTTCATATTGGGAAAACGACACTCACTTCCATTAGAACTATTGCAAATATATATTCAAGAAATGTTTTGATAAATTTCGACGAGTTTCAGAAAATGTGTCAAAATTGCACAAAACAGAAGGTTATTATGCACGTTTTTTGGTCAAAAATGACCCGGGACAAAAAAGTGCTCAAATTTTGCCAATAGTTTTGGGGTATCATATAATGAGGTTTCTCAAAATTTAAGGGGTAAAATCCAACTTTATATACCGAAATCAGCGAATTTCATATAGTAGGCTGAGCGGTGAAACTGTACCGAAAGAGGTTCAAAAACTCTTCATATGGGGAAAGGACACTCACTTCCATTATAACTATTCAAAACATATACTCAAGAAAAGTTTTGAGAAATTTCGACGACTTTCAGAAAACATGTCAAAATTGCCCAAAACAGAAGGTTATAATGCACGTTTTTTGGTCAAAAATGACCAGGGAAAAAAAAGTGCTCAAATTTTGCCAATAGTTTTAGGGTGTCATATAACGAGGTTTCCCAAAATTTAAGGGGTAAAATCCAATTTTATGTACCGAAATCAACGAATTTTATATGGTATGTTGAGCGGAGAAACAGTACCGAAAGGGGTTGAAAAACTCTTCATATTGGGAAAACGACACTCATTTCCATAATAATGATTCAAAACGTATACTCAAGAAAAAATTTCAGAAATTTCGACGACTTTCAGAAACGTGTCAAAATTGCCCAAAACAGAAGGTTATAATGCATGTTTTTTGGTCCAATGACCCGGGAAAGAAAGTGCTCAAATTTTGGAAATAGTTTTGGGGTGTCATATAACGAGGTTTCCCAAAATTTAAGGGGTAAAATCCAATTTTATGTATTCAAATCAGCGAATTTTATATGGTAGGTTAAGCGGAGAAACTGTAACGAAAGGGGTTGAAAAGCTCTTCATATTGGGAAAACGACACTCACTTCCAATAGAACTATTGAAAACATATACTCAAGAAAAGTTTTAAGAAATTTCGACGAGTTTCAGAAAATGTGTCAGAATTGCCCAAAACAGAAGGTTATTATGCACGTTTTTTGGTCAAATATGACCCGCGACAAAAAAGTGCTCAAATTTTTCCAATAGTTTTGGTGTATCATATAACGAGGTTTCTCAAAATTTAAGGGGTAAAATCCAATTTTATATAGCGAAATCAGCGAATTTCATATGATAGGTTGAGCGGTGAAACTGTACCGAAAGAGGTTCAAAAACTCTTCATATGGGGAAAGGACACTCACTTCCATTATAACTATTCAAAACATATACTCGATAAAAGTTTTGAGAAATTTCGACGACTTTCAGAAAACATGTCAAAATTGCCCAAAACAGAAGGTTATAAATTATAATGCACGTTTTTTGGTCAAAAATGACCCGGGAAAAAAAAGTGCTCAAAATTTGCAAATAGTTTTAGGGTATCATATAACGAGGTTTCCCAAAAATTAATGGGTAAAATCTTATTTTATGTACCAAAATCAGCAAATTTTATATGGTAGGTTGAGAGGAGAAAGTGTACTGAAAGCGGTTGAAAAGCTATTCATATTGGGAAAACGATACTCATTTCCATTATAACGATTCAAAACGTATACTCAAGAAACGTTTTGCGAAATTTCGACGACTTTCAGAAAACGTGTCAAAATTGCCCAAAACAGAAGGTTATAATGCACGTTTTTTGGTCAAAAATGACCCGGGAAAAAAAACTGCTCAAAATTTGCAAATAGTTTTAGGGTATCATATAACGAGGTTTCCCAAAATTTAAGGGGTAAAATCCAATTTTATGTACCGAAATCTGCGAATTTCATATGGTAGGTTGACCGGAGAAACTGTACCGAAAGGGGTTGAAAAGCTCTTCATATTGGGAAAATGACACTCACTTCCATTAGAACTATTGAAAACGTAAACTCAAGAAAAATTTTGAGAAATTTCGACGACTTTCAGAAAACGTGTCAAAATTTCCCGAAACAGAAGGTTATGATGCATGTTTTTTGGTCAAAAATGACCCGGGAAAAAAAGTGATCAAATTTTGCAAATAGTTTTGGGGTGTCATATAACGAGGTTACGCAAACTTTAAGGGGTAAAAACCAATTTTATATACCGAAATCAGCGAATTTCATATGGTAGGTTAAGCGGTGAAACTGTACCGAAAGAGGTTGAAAAACTCTTCATATGGGGAAACGACACTCATTTCCATTCTAACTATTCAAAACATATAATCAAGAAAAGGTTTGATAAATTTCGACGACTTTCAGAAAACGTGTCAAAATTGCCCGAAACAGAAGGTTATTATGCACGTTTTTTGGTCAAAAATGACCCAGGAAAAAATAGTGCTCAAATGTTTCAAATAGTTTTGGGGTGTCATAAAACGAGGTTTCGCAAAATTTAAGGGGTAAAAACCAATTTTATATACCGAAATCAGCGAATTTCATATGGTAAGTTAAGCGGTGAAACTGTACCGAAAGAGGTTGAAAAGCTCTTCATATGGGGAAACGACACTCACTTCCATTAGAACTATTGAAAACATACACTCAAGAAAAGTTTTGAGAAATTTCGACGACTTTCAGAAAACGTGTCAAAATTGCCCGAAACAGAAGGTTATAATGCACGTTTTTTGGTCAAAAATGACTTGGGAAAAAAAAGTGCTCAAATTTTGCCAATTGTTTTAGGGTGTCATATAACGAGGTTTCCCAAAATTTAAGGGGTAAAATCCAATTTTATGTACCGAAATCAACGAATTTTATATGGTATGTTGAGCGGAGAAACAGTACCGAAAGGAGTTGAAAAGCTCTTCATATTGGAAAAACGACACTCATTTCCATAATAATGATTCAAAACGTATACTCAAGAAAAAAATTCAGAAATTTCGACGACTTTCAGAAAACGTCTCAAAATTGCCCAAAACAGAAGGTTATAATGCATGTTTTTTGGTCTAATGACCCGGAAAAAAAAGTGCTCAAATTTTGCAAATAGTTTTGGGGTGTCATATAACGAGGTTTCCCAAAATTTAAGGGGTAAAATCCAATTTTATGTATTCAAATCAGCGAATTTTATATGGTAGGTTGAGCGGAGAAACAGTATCGAAAGAGGTTGAAAAGCTCTTCATATTGGAAAACGATACTCATTTCCATTATAATGATTCAAAACGTATACTCAAGAAAAACTTTCAGAATTTTCGACGACTTTCAGAAAACGTGTCAAAATTGCCAAAAACAGAAGGTAATGCACGTTTTTTGGTCCTAAATGACCCGGGAAAAAAAGTGCTCAAATTTTGCAAATAGTTTTGGGGTGTCATATAACGAGGTTTCCCAAAATTTAAGGGGTAAAATCCAATTTTATGTTTTCAAATAAGCGAATTTTATATGGTAGGTTGAGCGTAGAAACTGTGCCGACAGGGGTTGAAAAGCTCTTCATATTGGGAAAACGACACTCACTTCCATTAGAACTATTGAAAACATATACTCAAGAAAAGTTTTAAGAAATTTCGACGAGTTTCAGAACATATGTCAAAATTGCCCAAAACAGAAGCTTGTTATGCACGTTTTTTGGTCAAAAATGACCCGGGAAAAAAAAGTGCTCAAATTTTGCCAATAGTTTTGGGGTGTTATATAACGAGGTTTCTCAAAATTTAAGGGGTAAAATCCAATTTTATATAACGAAATCAGCGAGTTTCATATGGTAGGTTGAGCGGTGAAAGTGTGAAATTGTACCGAAAGAGGTTGAAAAACTCTTCATATGGGGAAAGGACACTCACTTCCATTAGAACTAGTCAAAACATATACCCAAGAAAAGTTTTGAGAAATTTCGACGACTTTCAGAAAACGTGTCAAAATTGCCCAAAACAGAAAGTTATAATGCACGTTTTTTGGTAAAAAATTACCCGGGAAAAAAAAGTGCTCAAAATTTCCAAATAGTTTTAGGGTATCGTATAACGAGGTTTCTCAAAATTTAAGGGGTAAAATCCAATTTTATGTACCGAAATCTGCGAATTTCATATGGTAGGTTGAGCGGAGAAACTGTACCGAAAGGGGTTGAAAAGCTATTCATATTGGGAAAACGACACTCACTTCCAATAGAACTATTGAAAACATATACTCAAGAAAAGTTTTGAGAAATTTCGACGACTTTCAGAAAACGTGCCAAAATTGCCCGAAACAGAAAGTTATTATGCACGTTTTTTGGTCAAAAATGAACCGGGAAAAAAAAGTGCTCAAATTTTGCCAATAGTTTTGGGGTGTCATATAACGAGGTTTCTCAAAATTTAAGGGGTAAAATCCAATTTTATATATTGAAATCAACGAATTTTATATGGTAGGTTGAGCGGAGAAACAGTACCGAAAGGGGTTGAAAAACTTTTCATATTGGGAAAACGACACTCATTTCCATTATAATGATTCAAAAAGTATACTCAAGAAAAATTTTCAGAAATTTCGACGACTTTCAGAAAACGTGTCAAAATTGCCCAAAACAGAAGGTCATAATGCACGTTTTTTGGTCAAAAATGACCCGGGAAAAAAAAGTGCTCAAAGTTTGCCAATAGTTTGAGGGTGTCATATAACGAGGTTTCCCAAAATGTAAGGGGTAAAATCCAATTTTATGTTCCGAAATCAGCGAATTTTATATGGTAGGTTAACCGGAGAAACTGTACCGAAAGGGGTTGAAAAGCTATTCATATTGGGAAAACGACACTCATTTCCATTATAGCAATTCAAAACGTATACTCAAGAAAATTTTTGAGAAATATCGACGACTTTTAGAAAACGTGTCAAAATTGCCCAAAACCGAAGGTTATAATGCACGTTTTTTTGTCAAAAATGACTGGGGAAAAAAAGTGCTCAAATTTTGCCAATAGTTTCAGGGTGTCATATAACGAGGTTTCCAAAATTTGAGGGGTAAAATCCAATTTTATGTACTGAAATCTGCGAATTTCATATGGTAGGTTGAGCGGTGAAACTGTACCGAAAGAGGTTGAAATACTCTTCATATGGGGAAAGGACACTCATTTTCATTATAACTATTCAAAACATATACTCAAGAAAAGTTTTGAGAAATTTCGACGACTTTCAGAAAACATGTCAAAATTGCGCAAAACAGATTGTAATAACGCGATCCACCGTCCGTCGGAACACAACCCAATAAGATGGGTAGTCACCTATTAGGCCCATATAGAGCTAGCAACCTTGACCCGACCCGAGAGACCCGACCCGACTCACCCGAAAAACCGACCCGATTGCACCCGAAATTGTGATCACCCGTACCCGACTCGACCCGACCCGATAACGACCCATGACCCGATACAACCCGATAATGTCCAATCCGACAATGACCCGACCCGACCCGTAGTGACCCGTTATCTGACAATGACCCGACCCGTTGATGACCCGATATAATTAAGCTTAATAATTATCCAAATTAGAACAATTTAGTATACATATTGATGGTTTTAAGTTACTAACTAAATAAAGTCACCTAATTATGCCAAAAAACCAAAAAATATTAATTAAAACTTGAAATGACGGGGATTAATAACCATCAGTAACTAAACCCGATTATGACCCGACCCGACACCGAATTTACCCGACATGACCCGAACCGAAAGCTACCCGAGTCAAAACCGACCCGACCCGAAAGTTCATCTCGACCCGCCAAGCCCCGAACCCCATATGACCCGACCCGAAACCGATCCGACCCGCCCGATTGCCAGCTCTAGGCCCATATATCCTCTCCGGTCTCTAAAAGGTGAAAGCTTTGTTGATAGTATTATGGTAGAAATATATTATAAACTGATCATATGAGCCTTAGTTTCCCAATGTGGACAAACCAACTCCATAAACCACTTTCCAAATTCCTTAGTGTTACACAGAAGTTATAATGCACGTTTTTGGGTCAAAAATGACCCGGGAAAAAAAAGTACTCAAATTTTGCCAATAGTTTTCGGGTGTCATATAACGAGGTTTTCCAAAATTTAAGGGGTAAAATACAATTTTATGTTCCGAAATCAGCGAATTTTATATGGTAGGTTGAGCGAAGAAACTGTACCGAAAGCGGTTGAAAAGCTATTCCTATTGGGAAATCGACACTCATTTCCATTATAACGATTCAAAACGTATACTCAAGAAAAGTTTTGAGAAATTTCGACGACTTTCAGAAAATGTGTCAAAATTGCCCAAAACCGAAGGTTATAAAGCACGTTTTTTTGTCAAAAATGACTCGGGAAAAAAAGTGCTCAAATTTTGCCAATAGTTTTGGGGTGTCATATAACGAGGTTTCCAAAATTTAAGGGGTAAAATCCAATTTTATGTACCGAAATCTGCGAATTTCATATGGTAGGTTGAGTGGAGAAACTGTACCGAAAGGGGTTGAAAAGCTCTTCATATTGGGAAAGCGACACTCACTTCCATTAGAACTATTGAAAACATATACTACTCTTATTCAAAGATATTTTCCTGTTTCTTTTTACAGTTTTGACTTGCCATGTTAGGGACTACTTGTAGACCAAATGAAAGCCCCGTTTGCCTTAAAATCAAGTAGAGTTGGTAGATTGCAATGCAGAATGAAATATGTACTAAATTTTGTAGCAATTGAATGATTCATTTGGTCTGAAAATAGCTCCCAACAGGGCATCTCAAAACTGCAAAAAGAAACAGGAAAATATCTTTGGGTAGGAGGGAGTACTCAAGAAAAGTTTTGAGAAATTTCGACGAGTTTCAGAAAACGTGTCAAAATTGCCTAAAACAGACGGTTATTACTTATTATGCACGTTTTTTCGTCAAAAATGACCCGGGAAAAAATGTGCTCAAATTTTGCCAATAGTTTTAGGGTGTCATATAACGAGGTTTCCCAAATTTTAAGGGGTAAAATCAAATTTTATGTACCGAAATCAACGAATTTTATATGGTAGGTTGAGCGGAGAAACGGTACCGAAAGGGGTTGAAAAGCTCTTCATATTGGGAAAACGACACTCATTTCCATTATAATGATTCAAAACGTATACTCAAGAATAATTTTCAGAAATTTCGACGACTTTCAGAAAACGTGTCAAAATTGCCCAAAACAGAAGGTTATAATGCACGTTTTTTGGTCAAAAATGACCCGGGAAAAAAAAGTGCTCAAAGTTTGCCAATAGTTTTAGGGTGTCATATAACGAGGTTTCCCAAAATGTAAGGGGTAAAATCCAATTTTATGTTCCGAAATCAGCGAATTTTATATGGTAGGTTGAGCGGAGAAACTGTACCGAAAGGGGTTGAAAAGCTATTTATATTGGGAAAACGACACTCGTTTCCATTATAGCAATTCAAAACACATACGCAAGAAAAGTTTTGAGAAATATCTACGACTTTTAGAAAACGTGTCAAAATTGCCCAAAACAGAAAGTTATAATGTACGTTTTTCGGCAAAAATGGCCCGTGAAAAAAAAGTGCTCAAATTTTGCGAATAGTGAGGTTTCCCAAAATTGAAGGCATAAAATCCAATTTTATGTACCGAAATCTCCGATTTCATATGGTAGGTTGACCGGTTAAACTGTATCGAAAGGGGTTGAAAAACTCTTCATATGGGGAAAACGACACTCACTTCCATTATAACTATTCAAAACATATACTCAAGAAAAGTATTGAGAAATTTCGACGACTTTCAGAAAACGTGTCAAAATTGCCCAAAACAGAAGGTTATAATGCACGTTATTTGGTCAAAAATGACCCGGGAAAAAAAAGTGCTCAAATTTTGCCAATAGTTTTGGGGTGTGATATAACGAGGTTTTCCAAATTTTAAGGGGTAAAATCCAATTTTATAAACCGAAATCAGTGAATTTCATATGGTAGGTTGAGCGGTGAAACTGTACCGAAAGAGGTTGAAAAACTCTTCATATGGGGAAACGACGCTCACTTCCATTATAACTATTCAAAACATATACTCGAGAAAAGTTTTGAGAAATTTCGACGACTTTCAGAAAACGTGTCAAAATTGCCCAAAACAGAAGGCTATAATGCACGTTTTTTGGTCCAAAATGACCCGGGAAAAAAAAGTGCTCAAATTTTGCAAATAGTTTTGGGGTGTCATATAACGAGGTTTCCCTAAATTTAAGGGGTAAAATCCAATTTTATGTACCGAAATCAGCGAATTTTATATGGTAGGTTGAACGACACTATTGGAATAATTTCAACACTTTTTCTTTTCGGCGCCATTTTGGACCAAAAAACGTGCATTATAACCTTCCTTTTTTGACAATTTGACCCGTTTTTTAAAAGTATTCGAATGGTTCAAAACTTTTCTCATATACATATTTTGAATCCCTAGAACGAAATTGAGTGTCTTTTCTCTCGGAGAAAAGGGTCAAAGTTGCCCAAAATACAATGTTAATGTACGTTTTTTGGTCAAAAATGTCCTGAGAAAAAAAGTGCTCAAAATTTTCCAATAATTCCTTGATGTCATATACAGAGTAGTGAGGATTTACAAAGATAATGTGGGGTAAAATTCAGTTCTAGTAACCTTATCGGCGAAATTTATTTCGAAGCCGTGATGGATGACTTGTACCGAAATGGGTTGAGTAACTCTTCAAACGGGGGAAATGACATTCCTTTCCATTATGAAATTTTTAAACATGTCTGGGGGAAAAGGTTTGAGAACATTTGTCTACTATCAGAAATCTTGCAGAATTTTCCAAAACATGGCCTCGAAATAAAAAAAAAATGCTTAAATTCTTCAAAAATATAGGTACCTAAATCGGCTAAATATGTTTGGTAGTCTTGACGAATTAATTATGTGTACTGAAATGGGTTTTAACTTTTCCAACGTGTTTTGTATTCTGCCGTTTTATGTTTTGTGGTTTTATGTATCATAAGAGTTAATTAAATGTTGACCTCAAAAAAAAAAGAGTTAATTAAATGTTATAAAAGGAATATCAAATTGCTTGTTTCATTAATCATCATATAGTAGATAATTGAACACCACTTTTTTCTGGTTTTCAAGATGGGATTTTAGGTTTCAAAAATATAAAGACAGAAAATTAAGAATGATACCAAACGAACCAACCCTCACATTCATAACGCAAAGCACCATAATAAATCAATTCTAAATAACTTAATTAATTTTTTTTTAAAGTAAATAATTATGAAATTTGTTAGATAAATTTTGTACCATGTATACGTAAGCATAAAAGTTTAAATAAATGCAATTAACCATTTTTTTCTATTTTTCTTATTTCGTTATTTACAATACTATCAAATTATATTATGGTGCTTTGCGATACTTGTAAAGGAGTTTAGAATCAAAACATGTTTGGGGAAAAGTTTTGAGACCATTTGTGTAATTTTAGAAAACTGGTTAAAAATGGCCAAAACCGAATGATATGGGGATGCCCTATTTAATTTCCAAAGTAAATGAAGAAATGAAAAATAGAATAAACTTGTTTAGAATATATTTGCCTTGATTAACTTATAGCCAGGAGACAATCTCTACGGAACCGTACGTGCAGAAGTGTACTGGAAAACAAAAATTGAGTTCTTGGGTAAGGACACCGACTACAGTTAAGCATAACACTAGCTAGATCAAAGAGGTGGATTTTCTAAATTATTTATTTGGACATTTTAGAGAAGTCACATGATATAAACCTCAATTATTCTTTAGCAGAAATAAGTATGTAATTTGTAATCATCAAGCTACAATTTGGATTTATTAGCTAACATTCTTTCTTCGAGGAGATTTGATTACATACCAATTTTGGTTGATTAGCTGAAATAACGAGCATCTAAATGTGAATTTATTCGTTTGGACATCTATGACGATTAGTTGTAATACTTGTATATGATGAAATTGTTTCGATCGAAAAGGAAAAACTTCTATGATTCTATGAACTAATATGAACTGACTAGCAAATAAAGAGTAGTAGGCAACATTTCATTAGAATTAGTTAGTTAGACGTCATTACTAGGTTTAGGAATGAAGAGACAAGGACCATTACTAACGGTAGTAAACTACCATGAAAAAGAAACGGGGACGGAAGGAAATTATTTAAGAAACAAGCGATAATAGGTCGATACCAAATGGTAGTATGATACCGGTTTTTATATTGTTCCAATTATAGTTCGGCTTCAATTGATGTTAGCGGAAAGTTTTGATAACGCCAAATGTTACTGGTACATTTTTCATGAAGAAAATTGGAACCTTTTTTTATATACATTGTGAACAAACAGTCCATAAGCCCCATCATTTTCCTAATTCCTTTATTGGACCATAAATACATGAATAAATAGCAAAATGCATTTTCCTGATTTGCACAAGGAGTCCACAACATGAAGTTATTACAAGATGGGACATCTTATTGGGGTTGTTTGGACACACATTCGCTCTAAAGTGCATAGTGTCGGTGAAGAGTATAATCAATCTATTATCTACTTAAGCCTAGCTTTCTTGTGAATCAATAGTGGTGTCCTATGCCAAGCTTCTACACTTCTAAATCTAAATTATTCTCATCAGATGATATTGTAAGAATGTTAACTTGTGAAATATATGACGAACCAGTTAATACCAACGAAGTTTCGGACTAATAGTAAAGATTGACATTCTAAATATAAGTGTGATAAAAGTTTCAAGTTTTAGTTTTTCGACTTCCTCTTATCCTATTGACATATAATGTTATCTTTCGACTTAAGATAAATACGGTACCTATTCAAAACTAACAAACATCACCCTAAACATCAGGAGTGTCACATGGGCCAAAGTTATCTTTCCCATCAATTACTATGCCCTCTTTATAAACTCTTCTTTCTTCCCTCCATTTCTCAAACCCTCTTTCAAAAAACATCTCATTTACCAACTTATACAAGGAGAAATGGCATTCCATCTCTCCTTTATTCTTCTATTCTCCCTTCTTGCTCCCACGATCACCCACTCATCCTCTGTCCAAGATCCTGAGCTAGTAGTCCAAGAAGTACAAGAGTAAGTACATTATTGCATAATACGCCCTTTTTTTTAAGACAAGCAATCGTATCTAAATATAATTACGCAAATCATCAACGAGAACACAATCTATTCGACAAGAACACGTAGACACATACTTATGGTCAATGTATGCATATTAGTATGTCACATTGTTTATTTTTCATGTCACATTGTAGATACTAATGTCACACATTATTGTGTCACGCGACATATTATTGTAGGAAGATCCACAATGCGTCTAGGAGGAATTTGGGGTACCTCTCATGTGGGACCGGCAACCCAATCGACGACTGTTGGAGATGCGACTCAAAGTGGTCCAAGAACCGGCAAAGACTAGCCGATTGCGCCATTGGGTTTGGCAAGAGCGCCATAGGGGGCAAACACGGTAAAATATACGTGGTCACGAATAATGGAGATGACCCGGTGAACCCGAAAAAAGGCACCTTAAGATATGGAGTCATACAAGACGAACCATTGTGGATTATATTTGAGCGTGACATGGTAATAAAGTTAAAGGAAGAGTTGATGTTGAACTCGTTTAAGACAATTGACGGTAGAGGGGCTAGTGTCCATATTGCTGGTGGACCCTGCATAACTATACAATATGTGACCAACATTATAATCCATGGTATTAACGTACATGATTGTAAGCGTGGAGGTAACGCTTATGTCCGGGACTCTCCATCTCACTATGGGTGGAGAACCATATCGGACGGTGACGGGATTTCCATCTTCGGCGGGAGTCATGTTTGGGTTGATCATTGTTCACTCTCGAGTTGCACCGATGGTTTGATCGATGCAATTCATGGTTCTACGGCTATCACCATTTCGAACAATTATATGACCCATCATAATAAGGTTATGCTCTTGGGTCATAGTGATTTTGAGACTAAGGATAAGAATATGCAAGTTACTATTGCTTTTAACCACTTTGGTGAAGGTTTGGTCCAAAGGATGCCAAGGTAACTTCATTTTCATGAAGTGAGCTGAACTGAACTAAAACTGTTGTGGTAAAATGACGTACGATTAGTTACGATAGATCATGTAAGAAATTAAATTTTTTTTAATGGTTTATGCAGGTGTAGACATGGGTATTTCCATGTGGTGAACAATGACTACACCCATTGGGAGATGTATGCCATTGGAGGGAGTGCTGAACCAACAATAAACAGCCAAGGGAATAGATTTCTTGCCCCTAATGATCCAAATAACAAGGAGGTATGAACCGTGGCCTCCTCACTCTCTAATTGTATAGTGCTATTTTTGTTCTATCTCGATAATACACTCGATATTATCATTCCCTAACTACGTGTTAAAAACAAATTAGTCGATAGTCTCGATACCACTTGATGACGCTCAATCACTTTGTTTCTCTGAATTGAGCTAAGATATTATCTTGCTACATGCATAAAATGGCTTACTATTTATAATGATAGGTGACAAAACGGGAGGACACGCCACAAAGTAAGTGGAAGAAGTGGAATTGGAGATCAAAAGGGGATATGTTGCTGAATGGGGCTTTCTTCACTGCATCAGGGGCGGGAGCTTCCTCTAGCTACGCAAGGGCTTCGAGTTTAAGCGCTCGACCATCGTCGTATGTTGGAACCATCACTGTGGGTGCCGGTGCACTCCACTGCAAGACAAGTTCCCGCTGCTGATAGTCATCCACTCATCCTATCTAAATATGAAAATTGTATCTATACGAGGACGACATTAAAAGAACAATCATTAGTAAATTTTCTTCTCTTTTTATTTGATGCACAACCTCTGCTCGGTTTCTGTGAAAATTCAAGAAGTAGAGTAGATGTGTTGTTAAAGAACAGTGTCTACTCTTTCTACATCTATAAGTAGATAAATTGCCCTTTTCCGATTGTCCTAAAACTTGCAGTCCCGACTCAAACTCTTGCGTAAATTTGCATGGTAATCAACATAACTTTGCGGAGCTAGGATTCAAAATAGAATCAAAATAGGATAAAACGAGTTATGCAACCCACTGACAGTAGTGTGTATGCATACAAGAAAACAAGGCGCCGCAAAGCTCGCATTAAACCATATGGTGAATTATCCAAACATTGTTAAATCTCATCACATGATGAGCAGAGATCAACTGACCAACAGTGATGCAATAATAAATACTCAGAAGAGGGAAGAACAGTGAAAGAAAGGGACAAATCTTATGAAATGGAGTATGTGAAGTAAATTCCAACTGCCACTTAATAACGTCGGTCTACGAAATTCTCATGACCATTTGATGCCTTAGATCTTGTCTGCTCCTCAATTTTTGCAAAACCTCTGACAACTCAACACATCTAAAATTTATGTCTATATGTGGCCAAATCGTGATAATTTACTTCCTCTGTAATGCATGAACTGGTCAAGGTGAGGGTCTCATGTGCATTATAGATGCGAACACATAATTCAATTTATCGCAAATCAATCATGTCTCACACATCACGATAATGTGTGGATCGTACAGTATATCAGTGTGTTAGTATCATCGTCGTCAATCAGGTCATCATTCATAACGGAAAACATCAATCACTCGACGAATATAATGCCATGCATTGGTAGGGCAAGAAACTACATAAAGAAAGGGAAGGGAGATCGTGAAATCTGACAATCAACCATGAGTCCAAATATCCATATCGAACAAAGAGTACAGTTAAAGTGAAGCTAGTAAAACAGCTTCATGATACAAAATTTCTCGACAACCCCAGATCACACCACAAAGCCAACACGGCAACAAACACAGCAAGGCGATATCTACCTAATCAAAATAAGAAAAGAAGGCTCAGAGCATAACCTACATGCTATTAGTATTCTGAAGGGGTGATGACATCGTCAATCTTCAAAATCATCTTCACCACCTGGGTGGCAAGCAAAATTTGTTGTTGCTTCCCAATCAAAGTCTCGAACACATTCTGCTCACGCATGTCGGTGATGCCAACGTCATTGCAATCAACACCACAGCAAGGATTGTTCTCCTGCTCAAATGCAAAAAGCACATTAAGAAGACGGCAGGTTTGGGGGAGGTGAGGTACTCGAATCCAAGACACACATTAGAAAGGTGATTTAAGGGTGGTTACAGTTATTTGCAATTACCTAACCACACATCATATATTCATCTCTCACCTTTACAAAATTGTTTTTTTTTTAAATAACCGAACAATGATAATAAAGAATTAACTGACCAATACCTCATTTTGACACATTAAGTGCCACCCTTAGGATATACACCGACCTCTTGAACAACAGAGGTCTAAAATACAGATTTCCCCACTTTTAGATACATTTAACAGAAAAAATTTCACCTCCCGTTTTTCCCAAACATAAGCCATAAGCCCACAACCCAACACCAAGTACAGACAAATGAGACAACTTTATTTTAGGTAGAAATTACTCCCTGAGCTTATAAGTTCACTAAATAGTATATCCAATTCCGCAAACTCTATTCAGTATCCAAGAGCCAAAATGTAACATTGAATAGAGTATTACCTTAACCTGCTGAGCCTTAACAGCGCTCAGTGTTTCAATTGGCTGAAGACCACTGTTCTCGGCCAATGCCATAGGGATCGCCTCTAAAGCTTCAGCAAAGGCCCTAATGGCATACTGCAGACAAGCAAAAAGACCATAAGACATACAATTTGAACTTAAGCAACAGCTAACGAAAGAACACAGCTCTTCGTACATACCTGCTCTACTCCTGGGTATCGATCAGCAGCTGCATCAACAGCAATCGAGCAAGCTATTTCAGCAGACCCACCACCGTACACAATAGAATTGTTGCGGATCAGATTCCTCGCCACACAAAGGGCATCGTGGATACTCCTTTTTGTCTCTTCAATCATCATTTTGTTGCCTACATAGAAGCAAGGGGGAAATTCAAACATTCAATCAGACACAGACCTTCAGCACGTAGACAATATTTCCTAAACTTTCACGGGGAAGAAAAACAATAGGACAGTAAGACATATCATGAGTTAAAAAAACCTACCACCGCGGATGAATATGGTTACGGCCCTGGAATTGGCACAATGTTCAATATATAGCATACGATCCTTGGTTGTACCGAAGGCTTTCTCACGAACTAATCCAGCCTGCAAAAATTGAAACACATCAGAGCAGGCATTTAAACACAAAATAGAAGTCAACAAATCAAATTAAATGTGAACAGATTCCAACTATAGCAATCAGAGGTGAGTCCCTCAAGCACTGCCAGAATTTGAGAGTAATTTTGATCATCAGCACTGAGCTCTAACCGACCACAATATTATGCTACTGTTGCAATTCTGACACAAAGCTCTGATTAAGGCTCTATAGCCAGCTTCACTAAACATGACTTACAATCCAACAATGGGATTAAACAATTGATGTGCCACTAATGGGCAAAAACAACAGGTTATGCATCAATATAGTATGAGCTAACAGAAAGAACGTAGAATTTCTGTCATTCTGTGTCCATGGAGACAAAGAGTGACGGAAACTAAAAAGATATGAATGGCAGAAACAAATGAACATAGAGTTATCAGAGGGAAACATGTATCTGTGAAGTAGAGAAAGGACGAGCCACATCCGTTCACATCATCAATAGCATAATAAACCATGCATGGAAAACAAAACAGACTTCAAGAAACTATAGTGTCAGGAATTGATTAGTCATACCTTTCCCAGCTTTTCAGTGGTCAGTTCTTGAAACCTTGGAACAATTCTTCCCCCTGACAATACACAACAGCAAAAGTCAATTTACAATCACCAAACAATACTGAACTGCGACTAGGCGATTAATTCGATTCAAAAGTCGACAAAAGATGCTGCAACAAAAAAAATCACAAACCTGTGGCAATCGCAATAAGTTCCAACTCCACACCACCAACCCATCTGACGGCAGGTAAGTCCCTGTGCATTAGCAAATGGTTTGCCTCGTCATCAAATCCCCACTGGCAGATAACCAAGGTTGCACCAACATCCTGTCACACACAACCCACAAATATATTAACTTAGCTCCTCCATCACACTACAAAAGATATCACACCCATTAACCTCGAGACTTTAGGAAGACACACACCAAAAACTGACTCCATCAATAATCTAGCTCTTTCAGGCTCAATAGAGACAGCAATCCAAATCACAGGGGCTGAAACTTTAGAAAAACACTCTTCACCCATACACCAACCAAGACCTCCAAACACAATGACTACAAACTCGACGAAGGTTAAAACTCGACTAATAATACATACCTTGTAACTAGTACAAGGTAATACTAGCTAAAATGGGATCATGCACAGAAAGCATTCGCCAAAGAATTTAAAAAGTTAAGCAGAAGACATCAAAATAACATCATCCAAACTTTAAACAAAAACTTTAGACCCACCTTACACTTCTGAACCATTTCATCGAAATATTGCTGTTCTTGTTTACGCAACGTCTCAAACTTCTCTACAGTGTCGATCTCAACCTTATGCTTGGTTTTTGGCTTTGGAGGCTCGAAGGGGCAGGTCAGAATCGCTATATTGGCATCAGTAATTTTCTTTGGCATCTGGGGATGGCTCATGTCCTTGTCAACCACAATGCCATAAATGAGTTCAGTGTCTTCAAGCTTTCCTCCGACTTTCCCCTCCACCTTAATGAGATCAAGGTTAACATCCTTACGCTCTAGGTCAGCAACGGCCATAACTGCATTAACCGCGATCTCCGCCAAACTGCGTTTACAGCGGTTCACACTGGAAAAAGAAACATAATTAAAATCCAACAACGGCTAAAGATACATACAAAGATTACAGAATGGGCATGATCCTTAAGACATATTGTTCAAAAAAATTAAGCAAAGACACACAACATGTGACCACATTCTTCAGCAGGTACTCCTTTCAGTCTACAGACCTTTCCATGAAGCTCACCAAACCTTCAGAACACAACAGCATTGCCCTTGGTACTTACCTATTTATCCTAGCTAGCATCCCTTCCCCCCATTTAAAAAAAAATAAAATAAAATAAAAGATAGCATTTTGTAAGACGCACGTTAACATCTCAAAATTAGGATGAACGTTGACATCACATTCAAATAGTGAAAGATGATGACGGCCAAAAAAGACAATATAGACGTGCATGCCCTCTAACGTGACGGTGCCTCAACTTTATATCCCATCTGCCCCACCCCTCTATCCCTATTTCAATTCTATTCCATGGAGTGCCCAAGAACACATGGCATAAGTATTTCATGATAAGTCCACAATGAAAATTGAACAGAATGAAAAGCCACCATAAGACCATAGTCAAACCAACATAGCTCATCAAATATGTAATGTTGAATACCAAAATGACAATAGGTTACCATACATTTTGGATGACAGAGTAGTCATGCAGGTCTGAACTAAAGGCTCAACATCTGATTCCCCAAACTCAAATTTATGCGCAATCTTCTGCAAATGTTCAACACAAATTCGAGAGGCTGCTTCATATCCCTCTGAAATTCTAATAGGATGGATGCCCCGATCTAAAAGGTTTTCAGCCTGTTCCAAAAGGGCACCAGCCAAAACAACAACACCAGTAGTGCCATCACCAATCTCATAATCTTG
Source organism: Spergularia bocconei (assembly GCA_963457585.1). NCBI lineage: Eukaryota > Viridiplantae > Streptophyta > Magnoliopsida > Caryophyllales > Caryophyllaceae > Spergularia > Spergularia bocconei. Next base: position 1,569,919 of record OY734943.1, read on the forward strand.
ACTACGGGACAACTCAACCATCAATTTTGCAATCTGGTTGTTAACGTCCATCTGCTCTAAGATTGTAGCGCCATCATTTGCTGAAAACATATATAAACACATCAGATTAGTTACTTAGAAGCATCATATTGAGAATCTGGACAGCTTACTTAACTATTAATAAGTCAAATTCTTACAAAACCTACCAATTGGGAAAGCTAAGAAGTATATTTATCAACACAGAAAATTAGAAATCAACTCATATAATAGCTGCTCGTCATACCGATACCATAACAGGAATCATTTTAAACTACAAGTACATGACAATGCAGACCTCGTATCACTGCTAGCTGATACGGCAGAATCAAACCAATAGGCACTGAAATGTAAAGGTTAACGTAGCACAACCAGCTAACTGTGAAAATCGAATATCCTCCTTAACCATGATATAAGCACCAAAATCGCAACATTAACAGCAATACTCCCCACAACAAGCACACAAAATTACTCAAACCCTAATCAACCAAATCAACAACTAAACACCACCACAACCAATTCTCCCCGATATCATACATTCAGCAAACAAACTCAGATCACGAACTTAGTCATCGACTAAGTTACAAGAAAACTACACCAATATGTACTCTTCATCATCAATCAATTCACTTTAATATCATATCTTCAGCAACGAAACTCCAATCGACTACATTCAGCAAACAAACTCGAATCACAAACTTCGTACGCTTCATCATCAAACTAAACCTCCATTATACCCAATCCTACACCTAAAACCACGAAAAATTCCGTAAACCCTAATCTCGATCGACACTCCGCAAATCTACTACTAAAAGCACTATCCAATTATCCATCAATTCATCAAATAAACTAAATATCAACTACATTAACTTCTAAACCAAGATACAACTAAAACAATCAAAACCTTCCAAATCTAAAACCCTAGCATTATCATTTCCCTAAATCACCGCCAACAATCATCAATCAAAATCAAAAAACAAGCGCGTGAAACCCTAATTTAACAATCAATGCTCAAAAAACAGAAAAACGAAGCAAAAAATTGGGGGAAAATGAAAGAAATTGGAAACCCTAGGAGAGAGAAAAAAGAGAGCATACTAATGGTGACTTCGCCATCGGGAGATTGGAGCATCTTATCCATGCCTTTAGGGCCAAGGGAAGAGCGGAGGATGCGCGCGACGGCTTTGGCGGCGGAGATGTTTGATTTCTGCGCCTCGATTCCTCGTACTCTACTCTTGGATTCCTGCTCTCGCAGTATTATGAATGGGCGACCGTACTCATCGAATACCATCGCCATTGTTGGTTAGCTTCTTTGTTACGTTTCGAGCTCAGATCTCGTATGAATGGCGGATTTACTATGTATCTTGTTGGAGAAGGTGAAGAGGGAGAGAGAGCGGAGAAATGTGTAGAGGTTTTGAAATGTGCTTTAAACCTCTGGAAATATCACTCCGAAAGTAGGGATGGTGTTCTGGCCCGGGCCGGTTTACCCAACCGGCCCGTTTTGGGGTGAAAATGGGTTGTGGGCCTTGTGGCCCACTCTAGTCATTTTCTTGGTTTTTATTTTCTAGAATTTACAATTAAAATAAACAAAATATATTGGATTAATGTTCCGAAAATTAAAATACACATTTTTATATCGGTTTTTCGATAGTTTCTCGAAAAAATTAGGAGTTTCGACGGAATATTCATCGTCGATGTCTTTCAAATTTTAGATGTGTTGTTTCTACAACACGTGTATATATAGGTTTTGAGTAATTTTGGAGTAGGTCGAAATTGTCGTATGTTCAGGAATAGCGCGTAGTTTCTAAGTTTTCATGTGCCTCGTTGAAGTGAATATGAAACGGTTTAGGTGCCTCGTCAAAGTTGGTGACAATTTTGAGTTGATTAGCATAGCATAGTTGATCGATAGATTATCGCAAACCAACTACAAAACTGACCAAGTTTCATGCACCAGGATCCAGGGCTGTAACTTCACAAACTGTTCGAGTTAAATACTAAGATCACAGAGTATGAGAGCATTCAATTGCCTTTTCTTTACAGAATCGTCGACAAATTCGACAGAGAATTAGATTTCTCATCTCCTGGAAAGAAAGGCAGCCCATCAGAGCTGTGGTAGATATAGGGAACTCTACAGAAAATTTCTCAACTGCGATAATGCCAGGGTAGATTTCTCTAACCAATGTGGTTCATACTTCATACGGAGTACACAACATTCATCGTGAAATATCCACAAAAGCTCAGGTTACTCAACAACTGAATCTAATTACCAGCCCTAAAGAATTCTACAAATCTGATATGAGGCACACAAAGTTACATAATACGAGTACACTTTTAAACAAGGAGCATCTACTCTGATGACAGTGGTTTTCCAAAAGAGCTATTCTTCGATACCATGTGTCCACATTGCGAGACAGTCCATCTCAAGTTCCGCCTTAGATATTAATCATATGGAATTTGGATGTATGCAGCATCACATACAAAAGGAATGTCAGCGTACATCCCAGCAAGGGCACATCGAATGCTTTCAAGCACGGTGAAAAGGTAGCCAAATGCCACAGCTGTCCAGAAATGCATCCCAAACTTACCCCAGTAAACTGCAAGTGGCATCCAACGACTGATAGTACCAATTACCTGCAACGCGATTTCCAGCAACATGCCCATCACAACATGGAACCTGAAGAAGTGTGGCCACTCCTTTCTCCTCACAATCCCAAGATAAGCAATAAAGAAGTAGGCCATAAAGAACCAACTGGGCAGACTCCCGATGGCTCCGAGGAAAGGGTAGGTCAAGAACTCAAGGTCTTCGAGAAAGGGATGAAGATGATAGGCTGTTTCTGCATACATCCAGGTCTCATGCAGGGGCATCAGATAAGGAAGGCAGGCTAAGGTTCTCCACCACCACTGAGGCTTCTTCATCATTGGGGGGAATCGGAAACTGTAAGGAACATCCTTCGATGCTCGAGGAGCCATGGAGGAACCTTTTCGTTTAGGTACCCATGCAATACTCCTCAACAACCCACCATGTTCACCACTCAAAAGTGGAGTTGACGCAGCTGAAAGAAGAAAGGATGATGAAACCCCTGCAAAGTGATGAGAAAGATCAAACGTAAGAAACAATTATTACAACATGGACTAAGTAGCAGTTATGATCAATCAGTGCCTTACCCTTGTCATTTGCCACCAATAGCAGGATTATTTTAACTTTATTAATAAATAAAAAGGAGGAAGTTTGGATCTTTGGTCCAACCCTCTTACTATTAGGTGGGTAGCAATTCAACTTATTCAAGTGAAATTTCCAACATGATCTTTGGTCCAGCGAAAGAAATTTGAAAACACAGGGCTGCCAGCTTAAAGTAACTTCCCAGAGTTCCCACACTATGGCATCATCTACTGTTTAGCTCTATCTTGACCGCAAACTAACTATCGGCTTCATTGTGATCTTTAAAAAAAAAAAAAAAAAAACCAAGTATCGCCTCCAATGGCATTGAAGTGTAAATCAAATGTCAAATTCACACCTAAGAAGACTAGCAGTAGTATGTTCCGTAGTTCGACAACTATCAGCTTCATGTTTAGGGACTGTTGCCATTGAGTGACCCCCGACATATGCTTTCAATTATCAGACAGCCAAAGGGTCTACTCACTTTCCTTAACACCACTACAAACTTGCAAAGCTTCCAAATAAAAATAACTTACAAGCAGGTCAAAAATCCATGTTTAAGAATTACAACAGCCTACCTGAAGGACAATGTGGCTTCAGACCCTCACTCGGTCTACAGAAAGCTTGGATACTCGGAAGAAAAGACCTTGAAGGCAAAGGATTGGGCCGTGGCCGAGAGGCATTGCACGACAGAGGCTTGAATCCTCTAGAATGCATAGTGTATCCATTTATGATCATTTCTTTGATCTAAGTCAAGAGCCAAAGTACCTAATACAGAAAATGACAAACACCACCAATCAAGAAATGGCACAAAAAGAGCCTACTTTTCGGGATAGCATCAGAAGCTTGTACAGAGCAGATGAAACCCAACTACTCAAGTGATACATCAGCTACTACCAATCGCACATTGCAAGCTATAGACGAAAACTATGTCAATACACAGCCGATTCCACCTCTAGGTCAGATACCTTCCATCATTTTCAGGAACTCGAATAACTACAATTCCCCAATACCCTTTTGGACAGGTTCCAAAATCCAAGCTACACAATCGCAATTTACCCTCTACCTCTACCATCGGAACACCTATTGGTTACATATCCCACATTTCCGCATCACCCCATCGGACATGTTCCACACATCAACTTCCAGTTATACAATCACATTTCCACTATAAATATGTTCAAACTACACAAAAGTGTTCGAGTAAGCGTTTTTTTAACATATTCAAGCACAAGCGGATTACATCTAACTTCGGAAATCGACAACCATAGAGGTCATACCTACTATCTAGCTGTACCTTCTAAAATTGAAGTCATCATAAACAAAACTTCATCAACAATTCTCAGAAAACCCAAAATTTCGCAACCCAAATACCCATTAATCTCCAAGAACCAATCTTTAATCCAAAAACCAATGTAAAACACCCAGAAATCAACAAACAGTATAAAACCCAATTCATATCAAATCATATTATAACAGAAAAACAAGAATTACTTTAACATTTAGCACAAATTAGAACATTTGAACCCACAAATTAAACTGAAATGATGGGCAAATTAATGGAGGGAAATAAAGGGGGAAAGAGAGAATTACCAGGTGGAGATGAGCAGAAGCATAGAAATTGGGGGAAATTTTCGAATTGAGAGGGAAGAAGAGGAGAGAGAATTAAGAAGCTAGGGTTTTAAAGAACCGCATACATGGTGGTGGTCTGATGGATAGGACTTCTCAGTGAAGACTCTGTGTGAGAGGAGTGAGTGAGAAGATTTGGGTGTGTTTATTCTCAAGGTAAAAACGCGACTCAAAACCGACTCGAAATAGTTTGAATCGAAATATATTAGAAGTTAAGGTCAGACGAATAAAAAAATGTTTAGTAACCCGAGTTAAGTGTGTGCGAATATGAATGGCGAAAGATTACTCAACCAAGATCATTATGTCTCTTCTTTAAGATTTGCAACAGTACAAGTTCGAACTTGACACGAGGTATTTAAAATTGAACTAGATCAGAGATGGCCGCATTTATTTGTCCGTATATCCAAATCGTTCTAAGAAATAGATTTGAGATGAACGTGATCTCAAATGGACCTGGCTTGGTCAAGAATTGACCCAAGGTACAACAAACAAGAATTGAACCGCGCTGATACAAGTGATATGAATCTAATCCGAATGACTTGTTTGTCAAATTTAGGGAGAACTAATTATGATCAACATAACACGATAGCATTGAATTGTTGCATAATTGTGTTGCATGCATATCTAAGATGCTAAAGTTGTTGAGGAAGAAGTCGGACAACATAACACAACCTAGGAACGAGAGAATATGCACACACACACACACAATTGAAATTTGGCACCATAACACAATTTTTATAAACTTGATCTAGGTACAACAAAGACTTCTGATCAAGTATACAAGAGATGGGAATTAATTTGCATGAATTTTAACATTAGACCGTTACACATTTCCCGCATAATAATGCCATGCAATTTTCTAAAAATCTCTTGTAAATCAATCTTGACAAGATGTTAATAAAAATGTTATGTGCAAGCTATGACAATTTAAAAGTAGAACATGGAGAAACCAACAGTTGCTACACCAGCAACAACGGCGGATGTCTCAAGGGTGGATGCACCATTCTTCTTGGGAGGTGGTGCAGATGTGGTGTCATCACTTGGGACGTCTTGAAATGTACCGTCTGGGACGGGGCCGCCAACTGGGGCAGCCTCAGCAAATCCTGCACCATCTTCGTCAGTACCGGTGCTTCCACTTGGGCCTGGTGCCGCGGCAGTCGCTTCCTGTGTTTCTGGAGCATTGGCCGCTGGCGCCGCGAAAGCCAACCCTATGAGGGCAAATAAGACCAAAGCAATCATAACTTTCCTAGCCATAACTTTTAATTATGAGATAGGTTGGTAATCTAAGTTGATGTATAGGAATTTATGCTCTAAGGTCTTGGGGTTGTTTCTTAAGAGATGGTGCAATTTGATACAAAGTTTTGTGGAGATTAATATACCCAGGATTAAGAATTCTAGTTATAAATAGATGATCAACATTCATTTACACATAATAAGGTAGCGAGGTTATAGGAAATCACATATGAGCATATGTGGCTAATTTTTATCTATTACAACCTTTGGACATCTGAGTTTAGATGTCACCACTAATTTCAGATCTAAAAATAGTATTGACTAAATTTGGATAAAAGAAACAAGTTTACTATTTTACTCATATCGAAACTCCGAGAGTATACCAATTAAACTTTAGTAATAGATCAGAAAAAATGCACAATAACTACTCATGAAGTCTAGTAGTCTACCCTTTTCAATGGTATCAGCTCGTATATGTTATCCCACAAGGTTTTATTTTCGTGCACACAGTACCATTTCACTAACGTTATTATGGGAATTTTAGCATTCATCACTAAAATGTGGCGTCAATCCTAAAGTTGCACGAGTAGTAGTCGCGCAGCAATGGTGGAGCACATTACGGCAAGTAGTGGAGGCGGTGGAGGGCGGGAGGCAGGTGAAGTGGTGATGTTGTGGAGAGATGGACGGAGGAGTAAAGTTCGTAATTAGACATACACCACTACACCAATAGCTCTATTACCATGGGTATCCCTTCTTGACAACATTTCAGCAAATAATGCACACAGATCAACTCATTACAATTACTCCCATGTTGTGACCTTCTGTCAAACCGTAAAAGGAACGCCGAAAAATTACCAAAAGGAAGTTCTGCAGACACTCAGAACAGTAACACTGGGGACGACATCGCATACAACATACCAAACTCAAAACTGCCAGTATATAAACACACTCAACATACCAAAATCAAAACCGACAGTGTAGAAATAGAATGCCATCAGTTCTGCTACATTCACCTTTTACTGATTTCTTCTTGTAAAATTGTTGGTACAGAAACTATACAGGAAACCATATCGGCTACTCGACAGCAAGACATGTACAAATGCTGCCTACTAACAGCTGATTGTGAGGGGTTCCAAAAAAACCTCATCAGACTGTAATGTAAAAGAGGACTTACAACCTATTATATCCTAGTGAAGAAAACAGACTGACAAATTAGTATGACAATTTCTTTCAAGAATTATAGAACATGAAAGACTTGCCTCCAAGCAGAATAAAAGGCAGGTCAGACACTAGCAGGGTTGAGCCAGGCCTTCTCATCTTGAATAACAAATACGACACATTCCATGCAGATCAAAAATTCCTGCACTGGGAACATGCTGCTATCTCCGATTACTCAACAGTCTCAGACCAGATAATAAACTGTGTTCCTAGATCCGGAAACACCAAGGGTCATTGTTTATACAACCGACCCCTCCACCTATTTCTACAGAAACAAGTTCCTTTTCTACCTTACAGGAACAATTACAACAGAACAACAGCAAAATCCCCTTCTTCAACTAGATGCTAAGGGTACAAGTTACAACAGCCATATAGGAATACATTAGCTGTACAACATGATATGACATGACATGGCTAACAATACAAGACAACGGTTCTACCCTACGCTAACGCTAAGGATACAACATGAAGTGTCTGAAACCATGAAAGAAATACATAATGTTTACAAATAAAATGGGTACACGCCCAAAAGGGTCATCAGATGTGAGGGAACTAGCTAACATGCTTGAGTGCTTAGAAAAGACATCAATACATAAGGACTTGCATACAATTTTGCAAAATCCAAGCCAGCCATATAATTTTATCGAAAAGTCAAATGTTCCTTATAAGACAATATCTTCAAGCACTATAGAAAGGCTCCTTTGAACCCCTGAGAGGCCATTATAGAGGAATCAGGAATATACTGCAGGCAGCCATAAATCATCTTTATCTTGACAATCAACAAAAGGCTGACTCAATCACGAAGCAAAGACTGCTCCCTGAATCATGTGATCAAAATCTTCAAGTCAAAATATGCGAAAGAAATCAGCATTCAGTAATCAAGGCCACACACAAGTCACATCCATTGTCACAGTCTCACAGACTCACAGTATGCATAAAAATGGGTCTCAAGCCCTAGGCGGTACACAGATTGAACGAGGTTAGTCAATATCCATAACAGCTACGAATGTCCTAATTTCATGCCAATTTGGTCCACAATAGAAATGCAACTCCAAAAATATGAACACTTATGCAAAAACTGCATGAGAAACAGTATGTACAGGTAAGAGCTGTCACATGCATTAGACTACTGAGTCCAGAGACAGCAGCAAGAAATGTCTTGAGATAATAATTATAACAAAGAGATCTAGAAGTATGGCTGGTGAGATAAGCCAACCAGCAACATGAGATCCACACTGATACACTAGTCGAGCTAAATGATGTTCATAGTAAAAAAAACATTTCAGTACTGCAACTAGGAATATCCTTGGTAAGCACTAAGCATGATGGGATAGAAAAAAATCTTTCCCTTCATATGCTCTGGAGTGATACTTACTTTTGATTCAAAAGCCACAGCTGCTGCAAGAAGCAAAGGAGCTCATATGTCAGGGACCACGAGCAGGAAACCGGAAGAGAACTAGCAAGCAACGGCAAATATGTAGGATCACAATCGCCACATTGATGACCATACACTGAAGACAAAGTTAGATAGCATGTTATTCAGATGGAGCTCGCCTCCTTTTTCCATAATCTGCATCCCGTGATCTGGACGACCTGTGATCATCCTCTGCCACAGCTCGAGATCTGCTCCGCGATCTTGATGAAGACTGTCCTTTATCCCAATCATCGTCATAACCTGAATCCCGTCCCTTGTGGCGATGATCTCTATAGCTATCCTTCTCTTCTCTGTATTTGCGATCCCTATCAGATCTATCCCAATCTTGCTCCCTTTCATCACGATATCTTCTCTCAGAGGTTCCAGAATAGTCACGCTCAGGAGCCCTTTCCTTTTCTCGCGGAGCAGCATTTGTTCGAGCACTTTTTTCAGGATTCCCCTCACCATATCCATAATCAGATGCACCATCATCACCACCATAACTTGACTCCCTAGTTCTCTGACCTTGTTCTTCCCCGGTCCATCCACCCATGCTAGGGTCAGCCCACATGCCGCCAGGGTGTCCTTCCATTCCTGTGCTACCCATCATTCCCATACCATTTGGTGCCATACCCCGGCCAAAGAAAGCTGGGTTAACATGAGGTGCGACACCAGTAAGTCCCATAGGATTGACACCTGGAAATTGAGGCATCATCCCAGGGAAACCAGGGCCAGAAAAGCCACCATACCCAGCTCCACGACCCATGTATGTTGGATCAAACCCAGGTCCCATCATGGTTTGAGGATGGACGGCATGGACCATTCCTCCACCAGGCCCCCCAAATCCAGGACCCCCAAGACTTTGATTAAAGTTGCCCATAGCACCACCACCCATTCCAGCAGGATTCCCAAGGGAATTTTTAGGGCCCATGAATCCTCTTCCCCTTGAGCCTCCACCACCAGGACCCCCCCTTCCAGGAGCACCCGGAGCTCCTCCTCGCCATCCACCTCTTCCATAACCTCTACCCCCATCTCCAGCTGGATAATTCGCACCACCACCTCTACCCGCCCCCTCGGTTGCATTTCTCCTACCCTGGTTTAGAGGCTGAGGCTGTTGTGGGTTTTTGTTTGCGTAAGCAGCTCCCATCTGCTTCAAAGTTTGGGGGGAAGCAAAGGTAACTACACATGCTCGCCCATTGAACATATATCCATTCATTCCCTCCTTGCATGTAGCAGCAGCAAGACCATCATAAAATTCCACTTGGCAATAACCTTTTGATTTTCCACTTGCTCTCTCATCAAAGAATTTAATTTCTTTCACTTTCCCATATTGAGAGAGTACACTTTCAAGCTCCGCATCAGTAGTCCACCAATGAAGCTCACCCACAAATAACATGGTTGGCCCATTGTCCAATTGTGGGCGGATGATATTGTCATTCATAGTACTGTGGTTCATGTTAGCATTTGCATTAGCAACCATCTGATTATTTGCCAACTCATGAGCACCAGTTGGACCACCCATCATGGAAATGTTAGCTTTATTTACATCAGAGACATTTATAGCAGCTTTTTGGTTCATTGGAACTTGAAACCCCATATTTCCAGAAACACCGTTATGGAGACCATTGTCTGATGCCAGACCCCCGACAATGTGATTAGAAGATCCTATTTCGGGGGCTTTCACTGCTGTTTGTCCTCTATTATCCTGGGGGAAGCTAACTCCCACGTTCTGATATCTCCCATCAGCGACAAGCCCTGGACCTCCTGCATTTTGTGATACACCAGCGTCTCTTCTAGTCTCGGGAATTTTATATGCTTGGGCTTGATCACCACTGTTCCCCATATTAGAAGAGGCTGGTGTTTCTGACTGATGATACAGTGAGAAAGCCTCGCCAACATTAACACCATCATACAGATCCTCATAATCATCATCTTCTCCTAGCATCTCCTCTTCTGCTAAGGCAGGTATTGTTCCACTACCCTGATACTGCAGTTTGTGAGAAGCTCCATAATCCCCATCACCAAAATCTATTTGTTCTTCGCCAACTGGATCCATATAAGCCTACTCCAGAGTAAATTATAAGACAGTATCCCTCCACCTAATGAATTACAGCACAAGCAAGTGAAATCAGACCCAATAGTAAATCTACCATAAACTCCAAGCTTTGTTTAGTTGTTCCGCAAGGTTGAACGATGGACATACACAAAGTATGTATCCATCTAATCTATATAACTAGAAAAACAAAACAAGCTGCTAAAATAATGACTTTGGAGCATCGGATTAGAAAGGCCAAGCCACAAATCAATGTTTTGCAAGGTCAGTGAATCAGACACACAGCTCTACATTACCAATCTCTACTGAAATAAACGAAAACTGAGAAATGACCTGCACTAATCATATGAGTTTATCAACCATTATGTATATGCTTAAACTAAATAACTTCCCATTCCTATTTGTTGCTAAACCCCACAGCTTCGACAGAAACTTAGAGCATACTCATTAAGTCTAAACTAATACTGAACTATCCTCCTCTCACAGACTTATTAAGAAGAACGAGGGAGGTACTGATATCACCACGACTACCGAGACCCCTACCAAAGAATAACGATCAAGTACCCGTTGTAGAAAGGTTTACGACCAAGTCAGGACAACCCTCAACCACCACAATCAGAAAGAAATCATAGAGATCTAACCCTAAACTTCAAAAAAATCCCAATCAAACTAAGGATAACCCCATCAATTCTAATAAACTTAATCAAAGTTTTCATCTTTCAACACCAATCACTAAAATCTCATCAAACCCACCTCAAATTACACCACAAAAACCAGATTCAACAACTACCCACTTCTTCAATTCACAAAAGATAAGTAATTCCAGCAAAACCCATATCACAAAATCATGAAAAACACCCAATTCACTCATAAAATCACATGATAATTATCATAAAAAGTAAATCCACAGATCCAACAAAAACAATAAAAAAACCCACATAATTAAATGAAGTATAGCAGCTAAAGATTTGAACTTTATATAGAGATGAATTACCAGAATCAAGAATATAAAGTTTTACAACATCAAATTGAGTAAAAATTTAGGATAAAATCATAATAAGAAGTTTAGAAGAGAAAATTTACCCCTTTTTTTTGGTGCAAAATTATCGCGGAGTTGTGAAGAGCGCAGCTTGAGAGAGTCAGACAAATAAATTGGTGAGCTTTCGCTTTCGCTGCTTTTCTCGTGCTAATTGGGGATCTTCCTTGCTAATTTCCCATTTAATTTTTTTTTCTTCCAATTATCCAATCATCTTAATTTTCTCTTATTAATTTTCCGAGGTGTTTTTTTTTTTAATTTCATTTTTTAAGCCCTTGATTAACCTTGGAAAATTTTGATTATGTACTTATTTTTTTGAAATAAAATAAAATAAAATTTCTTAATGTGTTAGAGATCAGTTAAATCGTATGAGATCAATGGATTTTGGAGTTGTTTACTCAATCTCAGCCGGAGAGAAGACATTTATTGCGTTTTGTGAATGACTGTTGAGATGCGATAGGTCGTTGTGCGGTGACCGTAGTAGAGCGTAAACTAGTTCAATTCCGAAGACAGTAATTGTGTTTTTGTGGATGGTTGTTGAAATCTGACATGCCGTTATGCGATTAACGGAGTAGAGCGTAAACATGTGCAATCTCAGATACAGTAATTGCGTTTTGTGGATGGCGGTTGAAAATTGCGACAGGTTGTTATGAGGTGACTGGAGTACGCAGAGCATAACCATGTTTATTAAGTCCCGAAGATTGGATCGGCCTTTTTAGTTGTTGGTAATACCTTTTGTTGATCATTGTCCGATATCATGAATCGACTTTAATGATGAAATTATTTCTGTTGTTATTTCAATACGATTTAATGTTCTCTATATCTTTTAATGTTAAACAACTTGGAGAAATAAACTAGAAAAGTATGTAAAGAAAAGTTGCTGAGCATTGTAATTAAAAAAAAAAAGTTGCTGAGCATACTTCATTTTTGAAGAAGATAATTCATTTGTGAGTGAAGATAATTGTGAACTTGTCAATGTCGTGAGATTGACGAAAAAATAAACTTCTTTTTTGGTCATTTTCAAAGTGCCCAAAGAAGTTCAATCAAACTTTGGGTTGAAATACAAATTGCAGTCCGCATTTATGGCCAACATTGTGTCAAAAGAGCAATGAAGCTCAACTCCCAACTTCTCAAGTTTCACAAGTAACCAAACCTGGTTCATTTGAGAATTTTTCATCAATCAGACGATTGCAAATCAAAGCACCACACTAACCCGAAAATGTAGAGACGGAGGTATCGAGCCTAAAAAAGATGAGAATGCCAAAGATTTTCGCTATTTTTTTGCTAATATACTTGTTTAGCTAAAATTTTCTGATACAGACGATTCGATTTCATTTGTATAATTCCTGCTGGCATAGTAAAAAATTTAACTACATCAACCAGATCTAAGAGTTCCTACAAAAGAATCCAAATAATAAGCAAAAGTTTTTACAATAGTATAACTATGTAGTTTATACCACTCCTCTAGACTGTGAAGTGCCAATACATGCTATAGCTTCCTGACAACGTCTGACCTACACTTTTACGGTTTAACTGGAGTCTTGATGTTGGAAGCGGAAGTCATTTACCCCAAAATTGCCTGATGCAGTGCTCTGATATGCATCTTTGCCTGTTTGGGTCAGTACATCCCCTTGAAAACAGGATTTGTACGGCATATACTTGCCCCGTATTCTTCATACTCGGCTTTGGTATGGCAGGCCTGCATAACCAAAATTACCACAATTTTTATACAGGTTTCATCAACAATCACAGTCAAGAACTATTCAACTGACCATCCAGCACCAGCAACATGTCAAAACAGCACAAATGTAAACCAGAAACATTAATGGAAGCGAATGCAAATAGACAAGTCTTCACTTTTTTTTTGGATAAGAAGCTCTACAGGCAAATGAATAGGTTTAGGCGTTTAGCTTGAATTTAGGAACTTAAAAAACTTTCATGTCCTTAAAGTGGAACTTATAAGAGTTTCATGTAAGATAATGCGGGTGATTCATATGAAACAAGAGAAGAATTTCAGAGGGGTAAAAAAAGCAGCTCTATACAGGCAAAGAAAAGATACATACAGGATAAAACTCAGGAGTTGAAGCAAGGACAGATCCCCCAAACCATACTGCGTATCTTTGAATGGGATGGCTGACTACATTGACTTCCACTGGTTGTGACTGGCAGAAGAAGATCATGTTAGCCTTAAACATCAACTTAAGCTGACTTAACAAGAAGAATTGAAGCAATTACCTTTACATCTCCCCCAAGCCGAGCTTCAGATGCAGATACACGAGCATCAACAATCTTTTTTAAATCCCGTTGCAGCCTTCTGTGGAAATCCTTGAACATAGTTGAGCCTCCAGACAGCACAATATTCTACACAAACCAGGAAATTAGTTAGACACTGAAAGTATAAATCTACTTTAGCTATGAAAAATAATGAACGAGTCCCAATATTAGAGGACTTGCATGAAAAGATGCTGCTAAAAATTATGGGCATCTCTAGGTGATCGTGGGCATCTCAATATCAAATCATACAGCGTGCAATTGAAAGTCTTACCTAACAAAGCTTTACACCTGTACAAAAACAAAGCTCCAAGATTTCACGTTTAGCATGATCATTCTAGGTTGAGGCATCTTGACATCACTATGCATTAAGAAAAAAACAACCAGGCCCATAACTGAGCTTGAAGTAGCCTTCAGATGACGCTATCTATACAATTAAATGGCAGGACTACCGCAGAGCACAATCTAACATAGATATCAGAATTTGGCCATTTTCAAGTATGGGTAATTAGATTCTAATATGCTGGCTCAACAGAAAGGGTTTGTAATATGGTGAAGCATTAAAAAAATACAACACACTTTTGTTCATTAATGACAAACTATGGCATCCAGAAGAAATTACAAAAAATATATTCCCCATCTTGATTTGATTCTCAGGATAGAAAGGAAGGGACCCTCCCTTCCTCCAAGCTAGCTAGTGCCAAATCACTTGAAAACAAAGCATGAAGCAAATATCAACGAGCATCCCAAAGACCTCAGACAACAGCTTTAATAAACAAAATCCCTACTTCCTCCATAGTTTAGATCCTGCCTCAGGACTCTAGGTAGCTTATAATCTACAGAAGATTACTCTCAGATCACATCACATCTTAAGATACCTTTTCTCCTGAAGTTCAAAACACCACAAGCAACTACAGTGCAGTTATTTGTTTCAAGCAAGTCTTCCATTGTTGGTTAAGACACAACAAAATTTCTTTTGGAGCTAAATCAAGTAATTCGAGATGCGTTACTTTACCTAAAACTGCAATTCTTTACCTTGTATAGTGCTCGTCTCGTGTCAATTGGTGCAGATTGGATGCACTTGTCAATTACAGCTGGTAAAGGAGTTGTAAATTCACTGTTGTAAATCTCTGGATTAAAAAAAATCTGCAGAACGCATGCAATAGAAGTTAAAGAAATTGCATGAGCGTAATAGACTACATGTATAAGAAGACACAAGCAAACAACAATGATCAAGGAAAAATTCTGATGGCACAAACAACAGCCTTTGTAAGATACTGCAACATCAGGGCTCAAATAGTTGCTCCAGATGTACAGAACAAAACCAATATATACTAATGGTTTATCACTTTATCAGTACGATTTTAAGATTAACAAACAATATAGAATTTGTAGCACATTTTCAGTCAAAGTTCACAAAAGTGTTAACCCTTCCAAGCACAATGAACCTTTTCCACATATCCTCCCAAATTTCCAACCTTCTACATCCTACCCCCACCTTGATGGAAACCAAAGGTGGGAAATGTTTCCAAATGTGGAAGGGAGGTCATATCTTTTTGCGATAGCAAGAACCATTTACAGGAATTTCGAATCCCTTGGAACTTTAGTTGCAACACCACATACATCAGCACATCAGCTAGGTTGGTTAGAGGATGATACTGAGAAAGGTAGTTTGTTAGGAAAGAGCTTCCGTCTCACGAAAGTCAGAATGTCAAAGTTTGATTTGAATCCGGGCAGCATTTAGCAACTTTTCGGTGTCAAGGGGTCAATAAAGTCAAAGTAAAGACTGAGGGTACTGAAAAGGGCAGAAGACCAATAAGCAGTAGAGTCTCAGCAGACAGGAAACAGTGATTTCTGAAAGGTCTATTGCAGTACATAAACTTTTAATCTTAAAGCAAAATGGCAATTACATGGAAGACCAAAAAAAGGAGAGAGAGAAGGGCTCTGATTCTCGTGAAACTGTCAATTAGCAGCATCCATGTTCACTTAAAGTACAATGGCAAAGAGACAACACAAAGGTTGAATTAAAACCAACCAGCGGAAATAATGCATGCAGCAATCAGATATATTTGGACTAATAAATACACCCACAATTTGAATTCATCATATCTAAGCACACCTTGGCAAGAGAATCAACTAAAATCAGACAATTGCGAATTCAACACATGGCCTAAGAGCAAACCTCCGGACCAAGGAACCGTTCATAGCCAATATCACAAGAGTATGGTGCTCCAGTCTTTGGTTTTATTCCTTTCCATTGTTTGATATACTTAGACGGCTCTTTGTCATGCTTGTTGAACTCCTATATACACATCAAAGTTGTTGAGAATTACCAGAAGTCTACAGCTGTTACATTTTACGGAGTGAGGACCTTCAGAACTGTATACTAAGCATCTTTTGTGTTAAGAGTGTGTACCTTAACAATATCTGAACTAGTGTAGCAATGCATTTCCTTCACTTGTCGAGCTACTTCAAAGGAGTCTTCCGGCGGCACATTCTCACCTCTTTCCTACAATAAGTAATGGTAAGAGAAACAGAAATATAATAGCTGAGTGACTGTAGAAAAATTACTATATATGAACTAAAAGGATTCTAAACAGGTGCAGCAGTGGGAAAGAAAGTAGTTCTCAAAACAAAATCATTACTGAACAATGGCTTTCCATGAAGATGAGAAGAGAAAATAAGATTTCAGAAATGATATGTGATAAAGCAAAAAGGAGCAAATGTAAAACGGGCCCCTTTCTTTTTTGAAAATAATAGACCAAGAACACTGGAGACAAAACCGAGAGAAAGAAGCCCAAATGTTGTTATATAGGCCAGGAGATTCAATAAACAGGAGTAACATTTTTCTGGAATTAACAAAGAAACATCTCAGTTCAGATTTTCCCCAACAGAAGCACTGAGAAGGAGCAAAAAGAAATGTATAAGCATCTGCTCTTGCTCTTACGAAGACAAAAGGAATCAAAGAAGAAATCCATGGAACCTCCTTAACTACATCGACCATGCATAATAACTTAACGCTCAATTTTAAAACAACAAGGAAGAAGAAAACGATAATTATAAATCAAAGAGAACAACAATGCTATCAGTACTCATATGTCAGAATACAAAACACATAATGATGTGTAGGCACAGATTGGAAAGTAGGTTCAGATAGAGCAAGAAAAGAAGAGTACCCGCATGAGCTGTTGAACGAAAAGAGTGACATCTTTGCCGGAAATAGGAATTGACTTGATGCTGCTCCCGATGACATAACCTTCTGCAACAGGTACTACATGTGTTGCTCCATCTCCAACATCTACCACAACCCCTGTCATCTCGCACTAAAAGATGCTACCATCAATACAATCAACTTTTATATATTAAGCAAAAGGAGCAATTCACTGTTTTTTTGAAAAGAGAGATCCTTGAAGAGATTGTATGATATAATTTGGGCAAGATGCTCGTGTGATACTAGATACATCCACTATATATGACTTATTAAATGATAGGCACCAGTTTTTAGTTTCAAAATAAGGGAAAAGTTCCTATATGACAAATCTTTGGTAGTAAAGGCATATGGGTGTACTATAGCTTCCCAGTTCCCACCTAGGTGTATATGTTCAAATCTTACAATTGAGGAACGGAAATAAAAAATAAACACAAAGAACCAGACTCTTTACAGCTACAAAATTGCTCTAGCCACAGGATGACTTACTAGGAGATATAGTGGAGCCAGAAACAAGTTACAGTCAACAAGCAACGATATTGTCCAGAGAACAAGAAAGCCATTACTGCACCCATCAACCACCATAACTACTCTCTAGAAATTATCAATGTGTCCAGGCATCACCATATTTCTAGATTGTGCTGGTGAGAATGTGATGGAGCACAATAATGTCGGCACCAGTCCATCAAAAGTACAAAACTCAAAGACAACTGAGAGTCTATACTTCTCCGTAACATCTGTCCTCCCATGAATTGCACACAGATTGGTAGTACATTTCCACACCTTTTTTTTAAAGTAGTTTTTCTCACACTTAACCTTCATTTCCTTCAGTTATTTTACCAGCACCAATAAGGGTCTCAGGCTCTCAGCTTAGTTGTACTAAAACTTAAAAAATTTCTAGGGTCGTACAATAGAACGTGCAGGCTCTTTTCCACTAAAGAATCCTAAATTCATAGGCGGGAAGTTCATATCACTCTCTGCCTTGCGTAAAAATTATGGCTTTAATTACTAGGGCAAAGTTCAATTGGTATTGATATGAGCTAATAACACAGCATTCAGATACAGAGATGTGTAATGTCAAAAGAATAGCAATGTACCAACCTTGGATGTCGTGTAGCCAGCAGCTAGAGCCAGCACAGGCTGCACAGCAATATAGAGCCCAGGAACATTGAATGTCTCGAACATAATTTCACCAGTATACTCTCGACTCTCAGGGGGTGTGAGAGGGCTTTCAGTTAATAAGAAGTAATGGTCCTCAGGGTCACACCGCAAATAATTAAATATACATTGTTGCCAAAACCTTTCCATAGCGTCCCAGTTTTCGACCTGCCCATTCTTAATCGGATAGTTTAAACTGTACGTACTACTAGACCTAGATCTTGCCAATGCCTCATCTCCAATAGAAAAATCCAAATCAGCCATAACACCCGCACTATATTGTGTCAACCAATTACTCTTATTTGATGATCTTGGTTGGTTTATGAACGAATCGTTAACTGCCACAGTTGTTGGAACTATAAAACAAGGCTCCACATTCCCAGCAAAACCCATTTTAGTGTACCTACATTCGCGGATGAAGAGGGCATTAATACAAAGAATTGTAATGCCACTCTCATTAAAACATTTTCACCTCGGTCAACTAGGTGCAGCAATCACTTTACGCCCATCCAGTACTCTACCGGGTCTAAAACAACCCAAAGTTGCCACGAGAATCATTATAATTGCAAGTGATTTGACTCATTTGAGCCTCATCTACAAGGCTTCTTTCCATTCCAATATCTAGTCAGCACAACTAAAACTCTTAGACTCAAAACAGCATATGCCAAATTGAGCTGACTGATACTCTGAAAATAGAAACGCAGATAGAGTAACATACAACTATACAAGTTTGACATTATTTCAACGAAAAACTCGGGGGAGGTTAGGAACTCAGGGATCATCAAACATTGACCCAAATTCCCACATTTTTCGAAAGCTCCTCGTAATTCAGACTCATCATTCAATGTGGCATTGTAATAATTTCATCAAATACTTGGTGGACACATCTAAAGCTCAGAATTCCTAATTACAACCACAAACACTATGAACAAAAAAATCAGCTCACTATTTCATTGAGACATTTCATCAAACACATGGTAGGCATAACTAAAAGTTCAAAATTCAGAACACGCAACAAATCAAATGAAAATTCCAACATCGACCCAGATCAAAACTCCATACAATCTACCCAAAACACAATTACACGGCAATAAATGTAACTTCCCCAAGAAGTTAGAGGAGAGAGAAAAATACCCAGTGCCATTGTCAATGACGACCGCGGGGCGTGAAGCTGAATCCATGAGCTGCGTAATCTCAAAGTGAGAAATCAAAGTAAAATGGATCTAAATTCGTAGGTGTTGATGATCGGGGCAACAGAAGATGAGGGGAACAGAAACAAGTGATCATTTGAAGATTGTATTGTTGCTTCTTCTTCAATCTTCTTTTCTTTTGTTTGTTCAGTGGTGAGGTTTGGTGTAATAAAAAAAGTCTTTTTTCCTCCTTGGCATACAATCAACACCTCTTTTCTCAGTGCCTGAATGTGAATGTTTGTCTGTTTTGATCTCTCATTGCCTCATTGGTGATCTGGTCGTTTGAAGGAGGGTCCGATAACCTGGGTTAGTACTTAGTTGTTGGTTGACCCAGTCGGCATCGTAATTGTAGTCGGATTTTATTGTCTACGGATCGTTTTGGTGGTTGGTTATAAGTCGTGGACGGGTTTGATTGGGTCTGGATGTTGGATTGAAAAGGGCATTGATAATGTCAGGGACAAAATAGACTGTTCCACATAATCTTGTCTCGGGCGTTTGCGCCACATGCGCCTAAGATAAGGCTGCGTGGTGGAGTCTATTTTGTCTATGGCGTTAATGCTAACCATTTGAAACATAGATTCTGAACTTCGAGTTCAGATATGGAATATAGCTTTTATGTATTTTTTTTTTTTTTTGAAATAAATAGCTTTTATGTATTAATTTTGAAAGAAAGATGTTACAATTTTTAATACAGAGTATTTGTTTTTAGATCAAACAAATTCTAGTTTTGAGAGAATGATGTACTTGAGACCTTTTGAGGTCCAAGTTACTAAATTTAAAAATGAATTTATGTTGAACTGTTGAAGTCTCAAATGTTAGATTGTGTCAACAAAATCAACAATGGATAGTACATTAGTATTGTGAGAGGAGACAATGTATGTAGAAAGTTCAATTTTAAACACATTAAAGTTTAACTTAAAATTGAACTTAAGGTAGTATCGGTGTATTTCAACTTATTTCCAAATGCTTCTTTTGTTGAAAGTGAGCTAACGTTACTCCCCATTCTTCATATTATTTGATTTCTTATGTAGTTGAGGTATTACTATGTCATAAAATGGGCACTTCTTAATAGTGGAGCATTAAGCTAGTGCACCTACTTGTGAGCCGTCGTAACATCTCTAAACCTGTCTATTGATAAGATTTTATTCCATTTTCAAGGTTATGAAATAACATATGATGAATCGAGAATATGAATGAAAAATGGAAAGAAAGCACGTAAACCTTTCTTCACAATCACAAGAGGCAAAAAAAGGTGTTAAAAACCAACTCACTTTTTTTTTAAAATGACCAATCAACAAACTCATGTCCAACTTTGCATGTACAAAACTCTCAACCACAGCATTTAGCAAAACATCGTTCATATCCCTTGTGGAGTATTTAGTTTCGAGTTAACTCACTATAAGGCAGGTGAACTTGCTCATAACTCTACATGATTGATCGACCTTAGACCAACATGGGTACACGACCCTAACCCTAGTCGACCCGCAATCTTGCACTATAACGACTTTGCCGACCTCTATAGTCTATACCCTACAGATTATCTTCTTATACGTAGGTGGGGCTCGTCTATTACAGTAACCTTTTAGAAATGAGTATCGATCCGGTACTAAACCAAAACACACCAACGATATCGGATCCTGACCGAACCCTAGTGCAAACAGTCCGGTCCGGTATGGTCCATTATGTTGGACCGAATTGAAAACTCACATGGTCTATTTCAACCATTTCCTTGGTGTATTTAACACTTTTTTTTTTTTGTTTGGGTGGGGGGGGGTTATATGAAACTAATGCAAGAATAAACCCACTAAGGTTCAACACCAGCATTATGCAAGCAGCTTTTGGGATAAGCTGATGAAAGAAATGTAGAAGTCACATGTCGATCACGCGGGAGAGAGAGAATCAAGCTTTCCATGTCATTGTCAACGTGACCGTACTTTTGTTATTTTAATTGCCAACATTTCACAGCAATATCAGATTCCATGTTCTTATTGCAAATCTACAATCTACACGTCCCTTCACTTATGTTAACGGATCATCCTTTTTATTATTTTCTGAACCCAATCTCGAACACAAATCTTGAATTTGGTTTAGTATGATACAATCATTGTATACCAAAATTACCCGAGATTCATATATATGAGCACTTGGATCAACTGGTAAAGAATTATTTCAACTTAACTGAAAATGACACCTACAAGCCTACAAAGCTATGAGAATGCAACAGTGCCAAGTTTACGTGGGAGACCATTTATTTTACAAATTACCACATTAAACCGTGCAAACAAATCCTGTTAGTTGTTTTCTTCAACCAATTGTAGATTCAGTGTTTTGAATCCTTTAATAGCTTAGAGGAGGTTGTACGGAAAACTTTCATTTTCCATATTGCCACTTGTCCATCAAATTACAACGAACCGAAATTATACCAAACGAAACCATATCAAGTAATTGAACTAAAACGACGATTTAAAATTCTAAGTAAGACTACTCTACATCCTCAAAAGAATTTCATATCACGAACTCAATACACATCCACACAACACAACCATTCCTTCACATCATCTAAGTGCCTGTTTGGCCAAGCTCCAACTTCTGCAGAACTACTTCTCAGAAACAGTTTCTGGAGGAGAAGCTCCAATTACAAATTTACACTAGAAGTGCTTCTCAGAAATCAAAAACCGTTTCTCAGTTTTGGGTGTTTGGCCAGTTTTCAGTTTCTAGGACCCAGAAACACTTTAGAAACACTTCAGAAGTTTGGCCAAACACACCCTAAATCTCAAACTCAATACCTCTAATCAAACCACATCCAAAACAAAAAAAACAACCAATAAACCAACCTCGAATCTTGACGAACACACAATTAGTTAAGACTTGGGAGGTTTTTGCTAATGGTTAACCCCACCACCAAAAAAACCAACCAAACTCACTATTTGGGCCAGCCAAAGCAATTGGAAAAATTAAAAAAAATCAAACTATCAAAGCAAACAAATTTCTTCATGTTACTTGTCTCCCTCCTCTTCCACAATCATTACCTTTGCTCCCTCCTTCAATTAATCCCCCCCAACCTCCTCCTCCCTCACTTTCTCTCTCCTCTCACCAAATGCAGCAGCAGCTCCTCTTCATCAGTCACACTCTACTCCATTAATTCCACCACCACCATACTTTATTACACTCATTTCATAATATAAAAATAAATTATATCATATGCTTTTTTGTACTATGATTTTATCATTCACTTTGGATCTACTCAATACTTTACTTATTAATTAATTAAATGTAGAATGTGAAAACAATTTGGGAGAAATTAGTGTAGCGTAAGGAAGAAGGAATCAGGAAGAATGAATCCGCTGTGCTGCATTGCGCCGGTATCGGTAGATCGCGACACTAAGACAACGCCGACGACGACGGCGGAGAATGTGGTGGAGGTAGGGTTTCCGACGAGCAATGCTGGTGTTAATTTAAGCTACTCACGTCACAGCTACTCAGCACAAGTATCATCAATCAGCAGCAGCAACAACAGCACCGCCGATCAGCTCAACCACCACCACCACGAGGCGGAGGATGTGATGGTCATGAGTATTAGTAACGGCGGAAGTAATAAGAGTAACGGATCATCGGCGGTGGTTGTTGCGGCGACGGTGGCGGGGATATTGTATAAGTGGGTGAATTACGGGAAGGGGTGGAGGCCGCGGTGGTTTGTGTTGGAGGATGGAGTGTTGTCGTATTATAAGTTGCATGGACCGGATAAGATAGTGATGATGAGTCCAAGTGTTGATGGAGTGAAGCTTATTGGAGAAGATTCAGTCAAGTATATTAGGAAGAATAATAATAGTTTTAATTATAATAATAATAGTTATAATTATAATGGTAATGGGAGGATTAATGTTAATGGTAGTGTGTCGGTGAAGAAGTATTGGAAGCCATTTGGTGAAGTTCATCTTAAGGTTTGACTTATTGTTTTGTTTGTATTTTTAGTTTTAATTTGTTTGTTTTTATGTTTGTTGTTGGAATATTTGGAGTTGCATGTTGAATTTTTGGTGTGTATGATACGCTATGATGATTGGAGTGGGAGTGGATTAGTTAGTGATTAGTTAGTGATTAGTAGTAGGAAATAATACTACTAGGGTGTGGGAGTGGATTAGTTAGTGATTTGGGTTGGTAGTGTCTGTAGAACCTTCCAATTTTATGAGTGTTGCTTTGCATGTTGAATTTTCGGTGTGTATGATACGCTATGATGATTGGGTGTGTGTTAATAGTTTTAGTCCCATTTGCTTGAAAAATTCGGGATTCGGGTTTTTAGGGTTTGTTTCGGTTTGAACCCGAAATGTGTGTACTGTGATTGTAAGTTTTGTGTGAGGTGGACATGGGGAAGAGGAAGTACTACTATAGTGTGGTGGAGTGGATTAGTTAGTGATTTGGGTTGGTAGTGTCTGTAAAACCTTCCAATTTTATGAGTGTTGCTTTGCGATGTTGGATGGTTGCATTCGTGAGGCCGTAAAAAGCATTGGTCTGTCTAGGTGCCTAGCCTACGGCAGAATACGTCCTCGATGAATTGTTGAGAGCAGAGCTGTTGAATTTTTAAAGACTGTCTATTGAAAACCTGCATACTAGCTTATTACTCTACAACGAACAAGTTAAAGGTTGTAAATGGGGGTGTGTGAGCTGGCGGTCAGGTGTGCAAGGCGGAAATATAGTAGCTCGTGTAGCCTTATTTGAATCTTCACTCCAGGACCTATATCTATTATAGGATAGGGGACAGGATCTTTCTATTGAGCTTGATTCTTGAGGTTAGACATGATTGTTTGGCAACTTTGCGTAGCATGAGCTTCTTTATTTCTTAGCAGTAGCACTTGAAAATACGAACAACTTTGTCCGATTGCTGCTTTCCAGCTTTACATTGAATCTGACTGATTGCTCATGTGTATTCGAATTCCAAAGAATGTAGATGTGAATAACTGTTAGTATCGACTATAGTTGTTACTGCTGGCTGCTTGATCAGGGTGGCACTCTTACACTCTCTAGGCGTTGTATGACAGACATTTATCAAGCTTGAAATGAAATATAAGTAACTGAAGTGGTTTCCGTGCACATGGTTTATATCCCCATATTTTCTGACATAGTGATTCTTTTATGCTTTCAAAGAGACCTTAGTTTTGTGTTTGATGCATACAGGTTTCTTCTGTCCGTGCAAGCAAGTCAGATGATAAAAGGCTGAGCATATTTACTGGGACAAAGACTCTTCACTTACGTTGTGTGTCCAAAGAAGATAGGGCAGCATGGATTGAGGCATTGTTGGCTGCCAAAGATCTCTTTCCTAGGGTGTTGACAAGCAACGAATTTGCTCCCAAAGATGTTGTTGTCTCAACAGAGCAGCTGCGGCGAAGAATGTTGCAGGAAGGCATTGCTGAGCCAATCATTAAAGACTGTGAGTCTATTATGCTCTCAGAGGTATCTGAGCTGCAGATTCGGCTGAATGGTCTCCAGCACAAACACGTGGCTCTGCTTGATACCTTGAGACGTTTGGAGGTATCTTACTCTTATCAATACTGCCTTTTCGATTGTCTTTAACTGTGCAATCTGAAAATTCAAGTAGTATGGTCATATTCTGTTCCTACTTGCTTGTTTTTTTTCTTTTTTTTCCTTTCGTTTCTTTATTTCTTCCTCCCTTTTTTCTTTTTTCTTTTGAGGGGTTAAAGGTAGGGGTGGGGTGGAGGATTGAATGTTGATATGGTGCTAACTTACATGGAAGCTGTGCTAGGAGTATTAGTTCACTCATTATTTAAGATTTCTTCAAAGTTCAGAATATCCCTAAACTAGTACCTTGACTTGTAGCTGAGCAGAAACGCAACTGCACTCAATATAGGCCTTTGAGTTGCAGTTGACTGTAAACTAAATTTCTTTTTTTCTCTAGTAACTTGCTACAATAATCACCAGTACTAGATGTTTGTGCTTCATTTTGCACTGTCAAAGGCCGCTAAGTATGGGGCGAATATCTTTTGCATTTTTGCTGATACCTGTTATTGAAATCAGAATCTTGAATTTAGAGCTTATTACAAGTGTACATCCTTCTCATTCATCACATAGGTTTTTGATGAGATTATTACACTTGTCATATGTCATCTGAATGTAAAATAGCTGTATAAAAAAGTTGGTTTCTCAAATTTCCATGATCCAGCCTCATTCTCCTCCCTGTCTGGATTTCAGAGCGAGAAGATAGAGTTGGAGACAACCGTCGTAGATGAAACCAAGCGAAGAGATTCATGTTGCGGACAAACAAATAGAAGATTTAGTGGTTAGTGCCTTACTGGAACTTGTGCTTGTACAGTATTCTACCTTCTCTTTGATTCATCTCCTCAGCCTAGCTTGTGACCTGGGGGGCTAGAGTAGCTCTTCCAATAATGTGTTCTTTTTATTTCTTCAAACCTTGCATTTTCTCCTTTTTTTTCTGTGAAACGCTGCTGGCCATGAGTAATATGTTCAGGAAGGCGCGTCTTCTCCACCTGTGTGCCTTACTAAATACTTTATAACTTTTGTGGCTAATATTATTGCATTTAGATTCAAGTTCCCACCTGATCGTTTTATTTACGTAGGAAACAACCTAGCTTGGCACTTCAGTTTACAATTGTTTTGTTGGGGTTTACTAAGTTTTCTTTGATCGTTGTTGGCTTAGAAATTTGCTTGTGCCAAGATGCTATTTACTCAGATGAACAAAAGCTAAAAAGATTTTGCTCATGTTTTTCCTCTTATTTGGTTCTGATGGTTTAGTTTCTGATATAAGTATACATGCATACTACAATTAGTTAAGAGCTCTTTTTTATTTGGTAGATTTCTACTCCATCATGTCAGAGGGTAGTGGATCTGATTCTGAGGCAGAGAATGAGAGTCAAGATGGTGGAGATGCTGAAACAGATGAAGAGGAGGCGGCTTATTTTGATACAAATGATCACTTGTCTTCCGAATTTTTGAGAAGTGCTTCCTGTCGGGGAAGGGAATCCTTTGCGGATGCTTGCAGCTCACTGGGGCAAGATTGTTCACAGGAGCTTCACATGGGTTTTAGATCACCAGATTACCCATTCATCAAAAGAAGGGATAGTTTACCAGAACCAAAAGAGAAAGAAAGGGCTATTGGCTTGTGGTCGATTATCAAAGATAATATTGGAAAGGACCTCTCGGGGGTTTGCCTTCCTGTTTACTTCAACGAGCCTCTTTCTTCTTTACAGAAATGCTTTGAGGACTTGGAGTATTCGTACTTGGTTGATCGAGCACTTGAATGGGGAAAGCTGGTAAGATCATTGGCTAAATTTTCTGTCCATATTACAACAGTTATTTCTTGTTGCTTTTGGGGTCTTACTGGCAAACTTCTTACCTGAAGGACTGATGACTAATTGCATTTATGTTAATGCTGATTTCTCCTTTTCAGTCTGCCCAGTGCAGAATACGGTGTAAAATAATCTGTAAAATATACACTTGGTTAAGCTGGAAGATAATCTGTATAATATACACTTTTAATAATTTCCAGTATCTGGATTCCGTTCTGATAACTTCCGTATGATAGGTGTGAGGAAGTATAACTGTCACTGGTGGACCCAAACTTTAACATGGGGCGCTGTTCGGTACCTCCGAATCCAATTTTTGTGTCTGTGTAAAAAGAATATTTTCGGAATTCCAGAAACGGTCATCTCTAATCCAACAAGCTATAACATATAATTGTAGGGCCACCGTTAAATTTAACTCCTAGCTCCATCCCTGGTTGCTCTTACAATTCTCACTGTCGCAAAGAGGAAGCTTATCTGCTTTGGCCCACTTATGTGTATTATCTCTTGGTGATCTAAATTGTTTCTAGGCCATCTAGTACGTTTGTGTATATAGTGTTCTGACTAAGCCTATGATTGTACCAATTGCAGGGCAATAATTTGATGAGAATTTTGCACATAGCAGCTTTTGCGGTATCTGGCTATGCTTCAACTGAAGGTCGACAATGTAAACCTTTTAATCCCCTGCTTGGAGAGACCTACGAGGCTGATTACCCAGATAAAGGCCTTCGTTTCTTCTCTGAAAAGGTACTTATCTTTCTCCGACATGCAGAACTTCCTCAGTGCGCTTTGCAGCCTGTTTGCAAGTCAAACTAGCTGTAAGCCCGTAATATAGGTTGAGTTTTTGCCATTTATAATGAAGTCATGAAAGGTTCTGTTATCAACTTGCTCTGACATAGGCATGCTCTTTTCTGCCCCAAACTAGTACTACTGAGATTGAACTACTCCATAGCTGGTGTATTGACTAGAAACCTGCAATCTTCAGGTCAGTCACCATCCTATGGTTGTTGCTTGTCACTGTGAGGGCAAGGGCTGGAAATTCTGGGCTGACTCCAATCTCAAGGGTAAGTTTTGGGGACGTTCCATCCAGCTAGATCCTGTTGGTGCTCTTACTCTTCAGTTTGAAGACGGTGAAACATTTCAATGGAGCAAGGTGACCACTTCCATATACAACATTATTATTGGTAAAATCTACTGTGATCATTATGGCACCATGCGCATCAAAGGAAGTGGAAACTATTCCTGCAAGCTGAAATTTAAAGAGCAATCTATTATAGAACGGAATCCACGTCAGGTGAACTTTCTGTTTAGCTTTGCAACTTAAAATTTAAATGCAGTTCGTAACACCCCCCCCCCCCCCTTTATCCCATTTACATGTTTATGAAAATGTGAGAAACAAGAAACGATACGAAGGATTATGTGAGAAATAGGCAAGAACTTGTTCTAAACAGAAATCCAAATGATTTCGAAACATTACTGTAATGAGAGGTTGTCTCTTGGGAAAAGACGATTTACTTTCTTTCCCATGGGATTCTGTTCCCTTTTCTCTGAGATCATCTTTAGGACCCAGTTGAGTTGGTCTAGATCTCTTCATAAAGGTCTTTCTAGTTTATGCTTTTCTTGTAGATCAAACTGCAATTAAAATATTTGGTGGTTGAAATATTGCCTGCTCACAATATATCCCAAAGCTATGGGATATGTTGGTGTTACCTGGAAGTTACTTTGTAGCCCTGTCCCCTGTGCTTTAATTTCCTATGTACGTTATTTTTGTGAATTGATAGTGAGGAATTCTCAATCTATGTCCAAATTCAAGTAGTTTGACTGTAACTTGGTTGCGAGCAACTAATTTTGCTTGCCTCTCATTGTCTTTTATAGTTCAACAATATGTGACTAGACACCAAATATTTATTCCGATTGTGGTCTGCAGGTCCATGGATTTGTACAAGACAACAGAACGGGTGAAAAAGTTGCTATGTTGATTGGAAAGTGGGATGAGGCAATGTACTATGTGCTAGGCGATCCGACCACTAAGCCAAAGGGCTATGATCCGATGACAGAAGCAGTTCTTCTTTGGGAGAGAGATAAATCTGCTACCAAGACTAGATACAACCTCACTCCTTTTGCAATAACTTTGAATGAGTTGACTCCGGGCTTGCAGGAAAAACTTCCACCGACTGACTCAAGGCTTAGGCCAGACCAGAGACACTTGGAAAATGGAGAATATGAGCTCGCAAATGCAGAGAAGCTCAGGCTTGAACAGTTACAAAGACAGGTACCTGTTCTTCCATTAGAACTGATCGAGATTGTTTTGAATTAATATTGAAACTTCGACTCAGGAAATATTTTGATTATAATAAAAACCCTAATAATAGATAAATGAACTAAGTAGTCCGATTGGAGTATTGACAAGCTATGGTCTTGGTGTCACATAGCTTTGTGATTACATCTAGTTATATCGAAAGTGCTTTGGATCACCTCATCATCCCACATATTAAAACGTCAACATCCATGTCTTGGTGTCTGTCTTGTGTTTGTATCTTTGTGCACACAGCAGAAAAAGATTCTGACCAACTTTTTTTGGTTTGTCATGCTGCAGGCCAGGAGAATGCAAGAGAGTGGATGGCAACCACGATGGTTTCAGAAAGACGATGATGATTGTTACCGTTATGTTGGTGGTTACTGGGAAGCAAGGGAAAAGGGAAATTGGGGAGGGATTACAGATGTATTTGGACAGAGGAGTGATATAATCTGTAGTATACCAGAAGAATGACCGAATGGGTCTGTTTTTCTGGCGTGAACTGATCACATTTCTTTCGGAAAACCCCATTTCCATGTATCATTATATTCATGTGCCAGTTATGGGTTTTCTGGGAATATACTCAGGTCACTGTACCGGTCATTGTTAGCCAGTGTAAATTATCTCCTGTATTCTCATGTAGGTCACCATTGTTGTTGAAGTTCTTTTCTTTTACTGTACTTCGACAGAATGCAGGCCACTCCTGCGCAGCAGAAAGAACGCCTCTTAGTCATTTCCGTCTCAACAGAGCAAGAGAGCAACTCTCCCAATGAATTAAATCTTTCATTTATATTCGCAGATGGATCTTAAAAAATCTTGTCCTTGTGTGATTACGATACAAGAGACTACACAACATTACGACACTATTTCATCCTCGTCCCTTGTGTGATACAACGTATATATTATCACGACAGATTTCTCGATGCCCTAGTAAATTTGGTTTTTGAACTTAGGTCATCAGTTTGACGCTAATTGTGTCGTTAAAGAGGTGTTGAACTCATTATTTTGAATTTCGGTTATTATCTCATTCGACTATTAGGAATAGTATTGTCCTTTACGCCTCATTACGAGGCTACGGATATAAATGTTAAAATGTGGTTCACATAATCAGGTCCGTTGTAACACCAAACTCGGCTTTTAGTTTAGCGCGGCCCATATGAACTTCCATCTGTTAAGTTTAATGAAAACTTGTATCAGCGCTTCTTTCAACTCGCAAAGGTACGATTTCTTCCCATCTCTTCGCTTTAGATTTCATTTTTTTTTGTAACATCTGATTGCGGTATTTCTGCTTTTCTATGACTATCAAAATTTGCAGAATAGCGTAACGTGTCCTTGTCCGTGTCTGTGTCCGATTCCATGCTTCCTAGTACTCATATATAACAAAGTTCATGTGATTTTAGA
Organism: Spergularia bocconei; assembly: GCA_963457585.1. NCBI lineage: Eukaryota > Viridiplantae > Streptophyta > Magnoliopsida > Caryophyllales > Caryophyllaceae > Spergularia > Spergularia bocconei. The sequence goes on from OY734943.1 coordinate 1,600,505, forward strand.
AGAATTGTTCACTTGGTTTTACAGTGCTTAAAAAAATACTATGAAGCTACATCATTGGCCAAAATCTTCAGCTATTGGTATTGGAGCTACTAAACTTGACTTTGTTTCTCGCAGTTTATCTACTATTACTCAGGTTTCCCTCCTTTCTCATAATGTTTATGTGTAATTATGTCAATTGGGTATCATGCCCTTATCTTTAATTATAGTCATATTGTGATACTATGGTTTAATTGCCATTTGGTAGTCCTTTGTTTTCTCGAGAATTTAACGTTTTGGTTTGAATATGCGAGAGGAATTCAAATGATGTCTTTTGTAATTGTTGTTTAAGCTAGTGGAATAGGTAAAATTTAACATTTGGTTTGAATATGCGAGAGGAATTTGACGTCTCTATCATAATTGTTGGCAGTTCTTCTGTTTTCTCGAGAATTTAACATTTGGTTTGAATATGCGAGAGGAATTCAAATGACGTCTCTTAGAAGTTTGTCAGTGTGGAACTGAATTGAATTATTTGGTTGTTTGGCAAATGGAATTGTGGAGTCAGGAGTGTGATTTGTAAACTTGATATGGTGTTGTTGGCAACTGTAGCAATACAATGAGGAATCGATATCGAAATTGTTGGACAGAAGATGGGGATTAGAAAAGCCAGATACGAAAATTCACCAGGTCATGGTTTCAGGAGACCAAACTCGGATGAGGGGTGGAGTTTTGGGGAATTTGAATTTCTCGATTGATGCACGCCCGAAATTGGGTGAACTTGGGAATATGGATGAGGGTTACAAACGAGCTTCGTTTTACATTGTGAGGGATGACTTACTGCATCCACTTGCCAATGGAAACAAAGCTCGGAAATTGGATGCTTTACTTCCTATGATCGAAGATTGCTCAGGAACTGATGTGGTGAGTTACTGTTTCCATGCCTTTTATATGTTGTGAAGAGCCATCTGTATGACTATTCCGTTTGAACTCAGTCGCCATTGAAAATTGGTTTCAAAGTCGTTCTCTATTGAACTTATGTGCGCTGCATATCTAGTGATCCCATTACTCAAATGTATGTCATTTTGTGGTTGATTCTAATGAAACTTTAGCTTACGGGAATGAGAGATATCTTAAGGGCATTATGGCTAGGCATCAGTTGGGTTCATGCATATTTCTTGTATATCCAATTGTGATGTAAGCTGATTGCTTACACAAAGTTATAAATCTGTTATTGCTCTATTTCCATTTCCTTAGATCTCATTAATTATTGACTCAAGAAGTATCGGCTTGAAGTTTGTATTTTGGATTTCTTTCTTCAGAATGCCCGTCTCTTCTTTGCATCTGTGTTGTTTACGCCTGTCACACTTCCTTTGAGTACTGTCAAGATTATTCAGTATGTGACCATATGAGTTCAACTGTAAAATTTCTAGGTTACATGTGGAGGCGTTCAAAGTGCTCATACTGCAGCTGTGGGTACGTTACTTTTGTTGGTACCTTGCCAGCTGTGGGTACGTTACCAGCTGTGAGTTTGTAAATGAATGAGATACAACACGCTGCATCTCATTTCTGCTTATTTGTTCATTGCAGCTGTCTCATGTGCGGAAAGAGGCTTGAGGTCCCATTTGCTTCTTCGTGGGGAACAGCCAGAGATATTGACTGGATACAGCCTCATTTCATCAATGTATGGGAAATCCATTTATGTCCCTCGATCACTTTATGCGAAGAGGGAAGAAATGCTACTTACTCATGCAGAAGCCATTGCAGGTCCTAGTGGCTCTGTATTGTGGTTCACTGATATTCTTGATAGTTTCACTGACTTATCTGATGGGCGCTACTCCATACCAAGAACTGACTGTAGAAATTTAGAGGACGGCACAAAAAAGGTTGTAATTGTCAAGGAGGGCGCAGGAGATGCAGTTGCTTTGTTGGGTAAGAAGTTGACTGCTTTATCCATCAAAATTGTTGGATGTTCAATTCATCATATCATGTCGAATTTCAGCTGTATGCATGACAGATTTGAGTGAACTAAGCCTTTGACATTACTGCCTGTGCATGCATGTACCTGCTGACAAGGGACAATTTGTATGTGTATGTAACTGTGTGTTATTCAGATTTTAGATTTATATCTTTATCGATCTTATCTTGTGCAGGGATCATTCGCTTGGTGCAGTATTTGTCACAGAGCCATATACTTGGGAACACTAGGTCATATAACTTTGTTATAGATTCAGGAACTGGGACAACAGCAATTGGTTTCGCCCTTGGGGCCCTGATTCTTGGGTATAATTCCACCTCTGGATCCTATGCATGATTTTGGAATTTATAAAGATCTCTTATTCTTTTCTTGACTACCTAATAAATATTCTGCCGAATAATGAATCAGGCTGCCATGGAAAGTAACTGCTGTGATGCTAGCTGATACATTTGATGGATACAAGAATCAGGAGCGTACTTTATTTTCGGATTTCAGGAGATTATATGCGTCTGACCTTAGTGAAAATGCTTTCAAAGACGGACTCATCCACTGGGTAGACCGCAAAACCCCTAGAAAGTAAGTTGAGAGACACTCGTTCTGTGTTGTGAAATGGCGTTTAGTTCATACTGATAATGAAGGCGTAAATGGCTTTAGCAGTCATCTTATTTAGGATTCTTTTCAATGACTCAACAGAGTTTTTTTTTCTTCCCTCGAAAATTAGTCAGTTCCAGACCTTGTTCACCACTTAGGTTGCTCATGAAGATGGTATTAGAGATTTCTTGTTCAAAATCTCCTGAGACTGAGTTTCACACATGTCTTACCATTCTTTTACGTCTTCATGTTTTAAAATGCCTTATGACAGTTGAACCGAGCTTGCCTGTTATGATTTCACTTTCTTTCCTTCTTTCAATTTTCTCCTTTGTGCGCGGTTTATGTCTGTACTTTATCATTCTTCAGGAGCACCTTCGGTTTTGTTCTTACTGATGACCTGCTAATCTATTGCTTCACTGACTGTCAGATTTGGCAATGTACTGGAAGGAGAAATCAACGCATGCCAGCAAGTCGCTAACCAAACAGGAGTCCTTGTTGATCCAATATACACCTTAGCAGCTTGGGAGCAAGCAGTTCACTTAAGCCAGAGGGAGCGGGAAGATGGCGCAAAAGTGGTGATGCTCCATACCGGTGGTACACTAGGCATGTTCGGATTAGCACAAAGATACAAGTCTTACTTCAGTACACTAAAGGATGGACTACAATAACATCAATTATCTGTAAAAATGCTTCGAAACCTCCTTTTACATCAATATACATACATTCCCCCTAATCTTTACCATGCTCGGGTTTACTGCATAGTATTCACTTTCAACTCTTACTCTAAACTTCAGAATTTACTGTCAAACATGACTACCAGTGAATATCAAGTCTCTCGCTCCATGTGTGAGCGAAGCATTGGAAATTGTGCTCTCACAGAAAACAGCGCGCGCGAAAGTAAGAAACTCTAGATTCAAAATTTCAGCATCTAGATTCAGGCATGCATTATGCATACATACAGGGAACCCTATAATGGTAGGGTTTATTAGGAAAGGTCAAAATAAAACCAAGGACAAGTTTTTTTTTTTCAGAGACCATAAATTAACTCCAAAATCTTTGAACTTTGAATGGTCAGAAAGCTTGGCTGGATCAAGGTGGGCTTTTTTTTTGGTGGTGGATCACCAAAAATTTATGGGTCAGGCTTTTACAGAGGGATTGTCAGGCCCTAATTTATTGAAAATTTGAGTGTTTCTGGCTGGTTACCACTCAGAAAAGACTTATCTCTGATGCCCTCCAACTCTCCAAGAAATGGGGTCTGTACCCTATACTTTCAGGGGTGCCCTAAGGGGCTAAGCATCCTCCCCTAGCTAGCATAGCATGTTTTGTTATGAGTAGAGTCAAGTATACTTTTCCCATGACAACGATTTGCAAGAGCATAAAATGATTGATTCAATTTTACCAGTTTTTCAGTAGGAATCAAGTCAAATTGTGGGACATGTGTGTTATTCCGTCTTATTCCTAAGAACTTTAGGTGTTTTGCATTTTTGTTGTTGTAAGGGTAGTGTTTCCCCTTGTTGAGTAGTGTATGTAATATCGTTTATGTTCCCACTAGTGAGACATGCTAGGGAAAGTACGCTCTAACAAGTACGACTGAGCAGCAAGTAATTTGAATCCCGTGTCTATGTTGTGATATTATCTTTCAAAATTTATTATGCTCGTATTAACTGACGAGGATAAAGTAGCTTTAAAGCTTAAAAAGATCATCGAATGGTAATTTTCTGTTATATGAGATGAAGCTTAGGAAGAATTTTCATGTAGTCGCAAAAAGGAAAAGGGAAAAAAAAAGAAAAAAAAAAAGGAAGAAGCACGCTCGGTGGGACTCGAACCCACAATCCTTTGATTAGAAGTCAAATGCCTTATCCATTAGGCCACGAGCGCCTTCAATGCTCAGGATATCAACACAATGTATATATTATTGCTGTCAGCAAAATGTCAAACCAATCATTTTGAGAAGTATGTCGGTTGTATTATTACTCCATCATGCATTGCTACCAAATCATATTTAGGATTTTGATTTCGGAGTGATGAAATCGGGCGTTCGGATTTAAAAGGTTATAATTTATTCGTCAGTTGTTTATGTCATCGACATAATAATGTTGAAATTTGAGATCAAATGAGATGGATAAAGATCACGATTCAATCGTTATGCTTAAGTTCGGTTGGCCTATCTCAACAAATCGAGAACATAAACAATTATAACTAATTAACATGATTAGATCATCATGAATTTTGAGTATATGTGCTGTGCACATACATAATTATACAAGTACATACTAATCATGCATGTACTGGTGCGTTCATGCCCACCTGCAGAAATGGGTGAATATGTTGTATAATCAGTGGCGGATCCAGAAAACATATTTCCCGGTGTCCTAATATATTTTTTCGGTGTCCCTCTATCGTTTTAGGGGAACTTTTCTTAAATTTTGGTGTAAAAATTCGCGTTTTCGGAAACCTTTCCGGTGTCCGCGGACCCCATGTGCTTGTACATGGATCCGCCACTGTGTATAATGTATATGTGCATGCAGAGTGGAGAATATATAGGGAGCAGAAAAGCAAGGCTAACACTACATTGGGCTTAATTACCGGAACCATTTCTATAACATCAACATTTAGTATATTGTTTAATTTCACCATCTACACTAGATTAATTAACCATAATCCAATAGGACTATATAACATTGCATCTAATTGACATGTTCACTTGACATACTAATAAAGATATACGGTACAATACGATAATTATGGACTCGTGAAGTCTTATGATACACTAGTCACTAGATTATTTCAAACTCATAAGATCATACGGAACACCAAATTTCAAATTAACTTCGTCGGAAATTTGCTCCCAATCGAGGGAACATGGATTTGAGGATTGTAAATGGTGGGCAAAATGTTCTAACTTTAACAAGTCATGCTCAAATCCACAGGCCATAAGCTGAGGAAAGGAAGTGTTTGGCAACAAACCTGATAACAAGGAGGCAATGAAGGATGGTCCCCCGTTAACATCTTCCCTTTGTCTATCTCACATCACATCTCTTCTTGTTACTAATCATACAATGATCCATAGTGCCCTAATTGGATGGATCATCATAGTTATCGATCTAATAATGATCTTTAATTTAAATCTTATACATACTACTCATGGCCGTATCAAGATTCAACTTCTAGGTTTGGACCGGTCTTTCGGATCCTAATATCACTTGCCAATTGCCACAGTGATGTTAAAATCAGCCCGAATAGGAGTATAGGCCGACAAAACTCGCCCCATGGAAAAAGCACGGATATTGATAGAATTAAGTGGAAACATGACATTGTTAATAAATAATGATGTTAGTTACTTGGTTAGTTAACCATGACCACGACAACTTTTATTTTTATGTATTGTATATTTGTTTGTGACCACGAACCGAAATTAGAGAAACGAGTTTTCCAAAAAGTAAATATGATTGATTAAGTAGAAAACATGCACATATTCCTAGCTAAAACATTTTGCTTGCATCCGTGCAATTCGTTCTTCCAACATAACTTGTTCCGAAAAACCGTCAACCAGAAGCCTAGACTCGATGATTAGTATAATGTGTACCATGCAAATCAATAGTAATCAGTAGCTAGAGAATCCAATGGTACCATTGTTTCGATCTCAAATGTTCTTGAAGCATTGGTTGGGAGTTTCGTTGTAAGCTTATCATCTTCTAACCGCAATTTATATATCCACCCCGATAATCATGTAGCGGAAATGAGGATCCTCTTACTACCCCACAGTCCCACACCCGACCCGACGCGAACGAATGCCTAAACTCAAAATGTTATGGACCGACGACCTGACCAAAACTCAATCCGGTTCGATTGGTCAAATCCCTTGGAAGAAATGGACCGAAAAATCAAAATCTCTCAGACCGGAATTTGCTCTTCCCTACTCTGGTGGTATGTCAAACCATACAAAGTATTTGAAATGGTTTGTAAATTTATTTAGCAGTTACCTAAGAATCAATCTGGCTAGTGCATGTACACATTGACTAATTGGTAAAGGGCTATTGATTATTAAAGGATGATACTTATGATCAAGTTCGTGACTCATTTACTACGTCAAACTTTTGAAGGTCATAATACATGTTGTATTGCCGTTATGAACTAACAGGTCGTAATTTTAAAGTTTAGAATATATACCCTCCAAAATATTTGTGACATTCCTGTGAAGAGTCATACACTATTAGCTTCGCTTGTACATTCTAACATTCCCTTGGAAAATTCTTGTAGAATCTCAGTGGTGTAGGTTGAGTGTATGTGGGGCTAAATTCCATAGCAAATGTAGAATGTTTCTTATGTTTATGCCTTTATAGTTTATGGTCATTCTTAGATAAACACAGTAGACATTCTCACATTCACCAGAGATGGAAGAAAGGGAGAATTGAAAACATCCTTTTCACAGACTTTTCTTGGTGAATATGAATATAATTTCATTGAAAAGGTACCAAATTTTATGATATGGAGGAGCAAATAAAATTAAGAGAGAAGGACAGAGAGAATATATTGTGTTATGTATGTGTGTCTTTGTGATGGCCATGAATTATGGGCCAAAAGTGGTGGAACACTAGACAATGCAAATAGTAACTTAATAATCAAATGAAGTTGCACCATACCATGCATAAAAGTATAAAACCATCGATCCTATATTATAGTACTGCTGATCATTTATTTGTATTTACAGGAGTACTGCCCGAGTGCCCGCTTCTCGAATCGTAATATATAGTTTAATATCGATGCTATAACATGGTAATACATTCACTATTCGTGGTTAACTCGAGATGAATAGTAAGAAAACTACAAAAAGAAATTGATCATTTATATAGTATAATCTAATAATGGCCGAAGTATTACATTGACAAATGTAAAAATTGTTGCGAATTCAGCAATTTGGAAGGAAATAGTTTTCTGGTCAAAACAACACACTTCCACGAGTCTGCTCCAACAATTTCACATTGCCAATCCAATTTTTTGGGATTAAATTTCATATCTTATATTAAAAAACAGTAATACTACGGAGTACATAACAGGACCGGGGCATGAAATTATTAATTTAATATTGATATTACCTAGTCCTAAGTTTTAAATTGGATACAATGATCCAAGGGAATATAGTATAGACTATAAACCATAGAGTTAGTATATAATTGTAGCCATTGCTGAGCTCCCTTGGGTGCCTAAACAATTAAACATACAAGATTACAAGGCAGTTAAAATAAGTTGTAAAGTTGTACACTATGCAACAAACACCCAAAACCAAAGCATGGGTTTACATTAACAAAATTGTGACACACGTGTGTTCTGATATAGAACCTCCTATCCTACTGTATACTAGATTTTCTAAGGTGGCGCTAATGATGTAATTAGGATCTGCGTTCTGTCTTAACAATAATCATGAATTACCCTTTTTCGTTTTATTTTGCAGTATTTCTCTTTGTTCACCTTAATAATTTCTTAGTAGGTCAAGTTTGATAAAAGTAGTTGAAATGAGGAGCTTCTTCTGGAAATCGGATAGTTCTCGTAAAGGCCTTCCAATGATTGCATGGAATGCCATTTGCAAGCCAAAACAATTCGGGGGTTTGGGACTGCGAAAAATGAAACCAGTAAATGACGCTTTTCTCGGAAAACTAGCATGGAAACTTCTTACAGACCCAAATAATTTGTGGTGTGAAACAATCAAGCAAAAATATCTGAGACATTCTAGTCTATTCGACTACAAAGCAAAGGCTACCGATTCATGGATCTGGCGTCAAATTCTAAAACAGCGCGACATGCTTCGTAAAGGAATTAGATGGAAAGTTGGGAATGGTTCCTCCATCCTCTTTTGGTTAGACAACTGGTGCTACAATAAAAGTCTGATAGAGGTGCTCCATCTTGATCCTAATACAATTGAGAACATTGATCTTAAGGTCGCTGACTTTATCACCAATAAACAGTGGGACGTCCCTATGTTATCAACCTTACTACCTTCTAACTCCGTTGAAAAAATACGCGGAATCCCGATTCCCACCCTTGAGCTCCCTGATGAACCTGTTTGGGGCTTCACAGCTTCTGGTGACTACTCGGTCAAATCTGCCACTTGGTTGCAGCACGGAATTTACCCCTCTGATGAAAAATGGGAATTTCATTGGATTTGGGCACTCGATATTCCCCCAAAGCTACAACTGTTTGTCTGGCAACTCCTGAATAGCGGCCTACCCCTTCGCACACACTTATGCTATCGTATTCCTAATGTCCCAAATATATGCCCATTCTGTCTTAACAGCCCCGAAACTGAGGACCACCTTTTTCTGCAGTGCCCAAGGGTTTTCTCCCTATGGCGGCATCCTCGCGTACGGTCGTGGGTCACAATGCCCCACGTCCAATCCATCACAACACTTTTCTCTTCGTTCACATCTCGAAATAAGACTGGTATTTGTAAGATAATTTTCCTTCTTTGGAGTATCTGGAAAACGCGTAACTTTTACATTTTTCAGCATACTATGGATGATCCAATCACGAGTTTTACCCGCGCCTTCCGGTCTTTTCAAGAGTGGGAGGTTCGGTCGGAGCTTGATCTTTTCTCTTCTCCCCCCCTTCCAATCTCACTGGCTCGTCGCCCCCACCATCTATCATCGAAGTTGGCTGGTCCCCTCCTCCTCACGGCGTCTTCAAGGTCAACTTCGATGGATCGGTCATTCACCATCAGGCGGCAGCGGGTTGCGTCATACGGGATTCCGCTAGTAATGTTATTGATGGTCGTGCATTCCGATTGGGCGACTGCTCTGTTCTCTTAGCAGAAGCTCGTGCACTCAAAGAAGGATTACTACTAGCTCGAAGTAATGGCATCGACGACATACTTATTGAAGGTGATAACTTAACCGTGATTCAAGCAGTGTGTGGTAATTTCAATGTTCCTTGGAGGATCGACTTCATCATACGTGAGATCAAACACCTCATCAGCCTATTTCGAACATGGAATATCAAGCATATCTTTCGGGAAGGAAATCGAGCAGCAGATTGGCTAGCGTCGCAGGGGCACTCAATCCTTAATTCTCAGGATGAGTGCCCTACCACTTTGTTATGTTCTGTAGAGTTTCGTGATATCATTACCTCGGACAAACTAGGTGATACCCTGGCAAGAAGGGTTACCTAGTATCTTGTCCTTGTACTCCGCTTACCTTATATAAAAAAAAAAAAAAAAAGTAGTTGAAATGGCGGTTTATAATCGAACAAGTACTAGTTGTGTTCTGTGCTAGAAAGATGGTTATACAAACAATCAATAATCGATGCGAGATGTGGTGGTTTATCGTTATTTACTACTACGTAACAATTTGTCCATGAAAACCGATGATGTGATCATGTTCGATTTCCTAAACAATGTAGAGATCATGTTTACTTTGCATTTTGCTGTTGTCGAATGAGCAACACTATGATATATATAAGATCAAGACTTTACCGATCTTATACTATGCTTTTGAATTCAGGTTTATGTATTCACCTACCTTACTTTAGTGCAACTTTGATATCTCGAAATAATTTTCTAATTTCATGCATGCATTTATCAAATTGAAACTTCTTTTTCCAAGTGCAAATCAAGGAGTACCAGACAAAGTATTTGCTTAAGCAAGTTATATGCATTTGAATGTTGTGCATGAATATGGTAAAAGAAGAAAAAAAAGTAAAATGGAGTTATCATAAGTAACCAAATTAATTGGAAGAACACAAGAGAGAAGCATAGGTGAATCACAATGTCAGGCAATGAGGGCCAAAGATGGGCCAGAGAACGAGTTCAATGGGGCCCGAACAAAATAAGGAAATTACGACTTACGAGTGGTCAAATGTCCCTCTCTCTATACTTCATGAACTAGTTCCCCTCTCCTTTGGCCTGGACCATTATTATTGCAGATTATTTGTACCTATGAAATCTTCATCAATAAATATTGACCTCGAGAACTACTCACTTCGTAGTATCAACAATTTTGGGTGTACATTGCAATGGTTGGAGGAATAAGGATGGTGTGGACTGGTGGTCGTCGTGGATCGTGTCGACGCACACATCCGAACCAAGGTAGTCTATTTGCTAGCTAGCCAAATCGAGTCGAGTTTAAGATAGGATGACGTTTTTTTGGTTTAATAGTCCTTGCTATACTCAAAGGCAAGTTAATGAATGAGGATGGGTATAAGTATAACTTAATCTTGTTTGAAACTTTATACAAAGTAGTTTAATTTTTACATTATTTTCCAATGAAATTAGCAATCCGATTTCGGGCATGGTCTCTTCAAATTCAACTATTAAACCTGGATAGGTATATTTTCGTTAATTTTGTATCACTTTCATTTCGTTATATTCTTGAGGTCGATATTTGCTTTTCAGGAAATCTGGTTGATTCTCTTGGTTTTGAGTCCATGACTAGTCCACCTCATCATTGACGATGACAATACATATCGAAAGTCAAGGACTTTTCAAAAACTTTCTCAAAGAATAATAAGATGGCCATATCAAATGTCCATTCGCAATCTGAATCCATCTATATACTACATCTTTTCTATATGTAAACTCAATTAGTTCAAATGAAAAAAAAAAACAGACTGCGGCGGTGATAATAATAACCGTAGATACTTCTTTCACACGTCAATGATTTTGTTGGTGATTGCTAAATTACCATTTGGCAAACAATAAGATGAATAAATTACCATCTACACTCCCATGTTCTTTGGGCTACTTACCCTTGAACTCACCAGTCACTCACTATTCACTACCAAGAGTCCCAACAATATGAACAAGAAACCCAAAAGACCACAAAAATTTGACCCCTCAATCCCCCCCAACCAAAAGACCAACATTCTACAAATCTAATTGCCACGTGTACGGCTACTACCCACCTCACTACCCTTCTACAGTAAAATTTCACTACATTCCTAGTGATTTCTTCACCTTCATCAAGGGCAAAACAGTAAATACCACCAACACAAACAGTAAAAACAGTAGAAAAGAAGATAGAATTTGCATTTTTAGCAAAGTTTGGGACTTCTAAAAGCCACCATTTCCTAAAACTCTCATTTTTTCCCTTTTGTCTTTTCTCTTACCCACGCCTTCTCACCTCCCCTCCCTTCTATAAACTCACCATTAATCTTCTTCTTCACACTTCCTCTCCTTCTCCTCCTCCTCACCGTACATGGCCACTTCATAATTATCAACCCACCATATAAACAAACATATCATATATTATACACTCACATAATAATATATACTATAGTTTTTTAAGTTTCATATAATTTCAAATATGGCTCAAAACGTCGTCGTTGGGTATCCCGGTGGCCACCTTGATCCGACTGCTCAAGAGTTTCGGCCCACTTACCCGGCCCAACAACACCACCACTTCCCTTTCTTCCCACCACCACACCAACCACCACCACCACCACCACCACTTACTGGTGGTTACTACCCACCACAGCTCCCGGACATGATTTACCCACCGCAACAACCACCACCACCACCACCACAACCGACGTTCCTACCACCGTCGATGCCACCAGCAGCATCAGCGCCAACGAGGGCAGTTTTATTATCCGCGGTCCCACCGGAAGTAAGTGAGTCGTGTTTAAGAAGGGACTTAGAAGTGTTCGGCGACGTACGTGCGGTTCAGATGGAAAGAGTCAGAGAAGGAATCGTGACCGTCCATTTCTACGACTTACGCGCTGCATGCGCCGCCTTAGACGCCGTCCGCGACCAACACATGCAGCATCAACACCGCCTCCGCCACCACTTCTCCACCTTCATGTCAAGTAACCTCAACAACTATCCTATCGGGCCGGGCTTCGAGGCCCAACAACACCTCCCTCCACCTCCACCACCACCTCCAGCTCCGGGCCTTATCTCGGGCCGTGCAGTGTGGGCCCACTTTACTATCCCGACAACTCACGCTTTCCCAGACGGACATAATCAGGGCACTATCGTCATCTTCAACTTAGACCCAAACGTCTCCGCTCCCACTCTTAAAAACATCTTCAAAATTTACGGTAATAATATTATTAAAAATTGTTGTTGTATCGTGTCGTATAAGCTTCTATTTTTTGGTTAATATGTAAAATGGTTTTATATATTTAATTATTTTCAGGTGCGATAAAGGAGTTGAGGGAGACGCCGATGAAACGTCAGCAGAGGTTTGTGGAGTTTTACGACGTTAGAGATGCGGCAACGGCGTTAGCAGAAATGAACGGCCGTGAGATTAACGGTCGAAGTGTTATGATTGAGTACAGTCGACCCGGTGGTTATATTCACAAAAAATTCCTTAATTATCATAATAATAATAATAATAATATTAATAATAATTACTCTAATACTAATCACCACCATTATAATCAGCAGCATCCTAATTATCATCATAATCATAATCATGTTATTAACAACAAGCCGTCTCCGCCACCGCCTCCGACTCCACCACCGCCGTCTCAGACACGGATACTCCCGTTCCGAAGCCGGAGAACTCATCCTCCTCCGACGGCTACTCGGAGAAGGAGGAGTTCACCGAGCAGTGAGGAGTCGGTTGAGGCCGCAATGAGTCGACTCTCATTGCGGCCCGGGAATGGGAATGGGAATGGGAATGGAAGGAATTGTGGTAGCAATAGTGTTAGGAAAGGGAATGTGAATGGGAATGGGAATTGTTCGAGCCCGGGATCGGGATCGAGCGGAACAACAACAACAACGAAGCAAAACAAAGGGGGGAATAATAGAGGGTGGAAAGGGAGGCAACAGAAGAATTACGATCCGAGGTATTTGATTAAAGAGGAAGCAATAATAATAAGTAGTGGGGGTGTTCAGGATATTAGGACCACTGTCATGATCAAGAACATACCCAACAAGTATAGGTATTGTTATTACTTATTACTTCTCACCCCAAATCTTACTATAAAGTTTTTTATTTTAATTATTATGCACATCCAAAGTTTTATTATTAATTCATGCAAATTGAGATTGAGTTGGGTGAATTATGAAATTTGATTGGTCTGGTGGTTGTATGTACACAGTCAGAAGTTGCTGCTCAATATGTTGGACAATCACTGTATACACTGCAATGAACAGATTGCCGCCGGCCGCGACGAGAAGCAGCATCAGCATCAGGATCAGGATCAGCAGCCATTGTCTTCCTATGATTTTGTCTACCTCCCAATTGATTTCAAGTATTTTTCTCTCTCCTCTATTCTAATTTTTTTAATTCAATTGTCAGTGTATTTATTTTTAGTATAAGTTACTTTGTACAAGAAGATTAAAATTGAGTGATTACTGAAAAGAAATGGTTTTGGTATGATTGGTAATGGCAGCAACAAGTGTAATGTGGGATATGGGTTTGTGAACATGACATCTCCGGAAGCTACATTGAGGTTGTACAAGTCATTTCATCACCAACATTGGGAAGTTTTCAATTCTCGCAAGATTTGCGAAGTCACCTACGCTCGAGTTCAGGTATATTTATATACTTGTCGTCTTTTCGAGAGAAAGGCTACACATACATTTCGCATATTATTCGTTACTTTATCATGATTCATGAATTAGATACTAGTATGTCACATTGCCTCAAGTTTACATTTTGACAATAATTTTTGTTCAATTTACCATCAATTGAGGTTATTTATGTGGTGAACTTTCGAAATTGGCATATGAAATTATCGATCCGTCTTATCTAAGTTTTTGTTACATTATTTTCACTTTGTCAAGTCTTGCACATTTACCATTACTAGCATAGATCTCAATTTCATCTTTTAGTGCTTTTTCAAAAAAAAATTGGATTGAAAATATGAAAGACATACATTATCGGACCGTCTTATCTGAGTTTTTGTTATTCGTTAGAGCTCGACAATGTGGTAGTGGTACAAATGTACAATATCTTGCTCTAGTACTTAATCAACTAATTAAGATGTTTTTAAATTAAATAAGGACATGGGTTTTCGAGTAATTTTACTTTTAGTAGTACTCGCTCCCCCTCCCAACTTCTCTTGTGTTTCGTGACCAAATTTGGAAGAAAAAGAGAGAGTAAGAAAATGCCAGCATAAAAACATCTTTTTCCCGCTTGTTTCTCTTCGTAGACAGTAAAATTGCGTACATTCCAACAATGTTTTTTTTTACTATATTCTTTGTACCGTAAAAATTAATATTGTTATTATTACTATTGATTATTTGATATGATCTTAATTAAATTTTAATTTCGGCTTAATTTGAAAAAATAGGGGTTGGAAGCATTGAAGGAGCATTTCAAGAACTCAAAATTCGCGTGTGAAAACGACGAGTATTTACCCGTAGTATTCACACCACCTCGAAACGGGCGTAACTTGACTACGCCGCTCCCTATCGTGTTCTCCAACACCCTCGGCCTCACCGCGTCTCCAACCCTCGATCAACCAACGTACGTGGACGGCGTAGATTTCACCTCAAGCGCCACCTCAACAATCACAACACAGCCTACTTCATCCTCCTCTGACGACTTTGACCATGATGACGAAACAGCACAGCACGATCATAATGATGATGACGCAAGCAGAACCTCATCGGACGGCGGCCACGATAATGATGATAATGATGATGATGATAGGACTGTTTGCAGGATGCAGTAAATGTTGTAGCGGTTAAAAGCAGTAAAAAAAGGAAAGTAGGGGCATGGGGGGTAATAATGGGAATTAATGAAGTTAGGCCTGGTTTTAAGGCGTAAGCGTCAAGCTGTCTAATCTTGGAAATCAATGGAGTAAAAATCCCAAATGTGATCTTTTGTGTATGTTCTCTCTCATATCTTGTTGAGTTGACCGTATAAAGCACAGCGCCGCCTCCTATAACCCTCAGCATGAAAAGTCTCGCCTCTTTTTAATTTAATTTTAGATTTTTTTTTTCTTAAGTTTATTTTGTTGTTTAGATTAAGAAAAAAAAGAAGTGTATTTTGTTGTAACGTAACAACTGTGATAATTTTAGTGTATTTAGCAGCTTATTATAGTGGTAGTTAATTGGGTCAAGAAAAAAAATGTGATGAAATGAAATTGTAGTTTTAGATTGTGTTGCGTTTTATGAGGTTGGTGTCATTTGCTTTAACCGGAGTGTATGTATGGTGTTCGAGTGGAAGAATGAACGGTTCGAGGAGAGATGAAAACACTAAACAAATCGTTAATGCATCAGTTGCAGTGTCGATTTCAGTTTGTTGAACTTATATGAACAAAGTATTTTATGGGATACGTCAAGAGTCGAGAACCTAGCCCTAAGCCCCTAATGGCTACTTGAGCTTAGCTATAGCTTGAATCGGTAACCTATGCTAAACAGATTAAAACGTAGGAGGGATTGTATGTTCTTTCGAAATTGTCGACGTTTGGTTTGAATAGTTTCGATTAAAACAAATAGTATGAGAAATGCGTTGGGAAGGGAAGAAGAATCGGAAAGAATCAAAAGGGAAGACTAAAAATTGGGAGGGATGCTAAATCTAGGGTACTGTTCCGAAAGAGTTGAAGTTGAAACATTCGAAAAGACAGCAACAACAGAGTTAAAGGTAGTAATGCTAAAAAATCTTAGTTTCTGAGGAAGACTAGATCGAGTAGATATATTAGCCAACCCATAATGACCTTTCTCTTGTAGCCAAATGGCCTCTCTCCCCTCATTTCCTGCTTCCTGCTCTTTCTTTTGCTCCTCACCGCCTTCACCACCTTTATTATTGTGTGTTAGGGTTTACTACTTGTATTGTATTCCCCTTTGTCTTATGCTCTTTACTAATATTCTCTTCGCCTTCACGGAACGGGGAGATAGTTCACTTTACGAGTTGACGGATATTAGAATTTCGTATGAACTTTTAAAGTCGATGTTTGATAGTTTACTGTAGCTGCATTGATCTCGTCATGTTTAAGAGTTTAGAAGACAAATTGAAAAACAGGATCTCGTCATGATACGATCGTTTTATATAATCTGGTTTAGTTTAAACGAAATTGGAGTTCAATTTGGCAGTAATTTCAATAGGATGCACTAGATTGTTGTTGGGTGCAAATGTGCAATGCTGTTCATCATATCTTAATGTGTCGTCGCCACATTATAAGAACATCATATCTACTGTAGTCGCATTGATCGTTACGTACTTTAGCCTGCTTTCCTGCCCACAAAATCTTTGAAGTTATGCATGTACTAGACCTCGCTAAATCAACGTCACAACAGTGATAATAATTTCACTATGCCAAGATAAAACTGTTGCAATTTCAATACAATACATTTCAATACACGGAGAGAATGAATTAACGAATTAAACGGATCGTTATGACTAAATATCGCAATGAATTAACGAACTAAACAGATCGTTATGACTAAATACAGTAATGTAAAAAACGACGAATCTTAAAAGCTAAAATGATTCAAAATCGACTAACATTATTAACGCAACCACATGATCGAGGACGACACCCCAACAAGACTTACAAAAATACATGGAGCAGAAGGTGCAGTAAGTGAAAAAAGTGAGTAATAGCAAAGCCAAAAAACGGTCCAAAAGAGGAAAACCTAAACGACAAGAGAAGAGCATAGGCTAAATGTCAAATATGGTACCCTTAATTTCATAGGCATCCTCTTTTATAGAAATTTTTCTTGTAGCTCCGACTGTCTCGCTGTTATCATATTTTTACATAAAATGTAAGCTTAAGCTTTAAGCTTCAGCTCTACTCTTCTGTCATATTTACTCTGCTTCACATGTTTCATAAAGGACTGTTTGGTTGTGTGTTATTATTTGTCCCAGCAACTGCAAAAATTATTTCTTGTAATTTGGTGATGACTTTCTTCTATTATCCTTTGGTCTAAATCATGGAGTACTAGGGCTTTGTCTTATTTGAATTTTTTTTTTCTTATTATTATTATTATTATTGCAGTTTTGGAATTTTGTGTATTGGGTATTTATTTTTAATCAAGAAAAAGAAAGTGATGTATAAAGGTTTACTGATTCTTTGCTACATTGAGAAATTTTGTCAATTTATTTCTTTTGATTTGTCACACTTTGTTAATGTTTGTCTCTTCTTCATCAATAGGAGAAGCTTTGATTTCAAATTTTCAATAATGTGTAATTGTGCTTTGTTGATGAGGCTTGGATCTTGAGTCATGACTCTTGTAAAGTCTACAATAGTTAGTTGAGACGTACGGTGGTAATGCATTCTAAGAGAGTAAGGAAAATGTGAATTGTTTAAATTTTTATTCGTAAATTATGTGGAATTTCTCATATATACTACTCATAATATTTTTTTACGCAACACTTAACAATTTAAAGGAACGAAGAGAGTACTGCAGCGAATAATGTCTCTACATAAAAAGTTAATCCAAAAAATGTAGTGGTGATAAACTCGTGTGACAAAGAGAAAGAGACAGATAAAGAGAAGGGCAGGGGTGAAGTGGCGCAAACAGATGAATAAAATGTGGTCCTCAAGAGCTTTGAGCCTTTGACTTCAATCCGTACATCAGAGACTAAAGAGACCTTCAACCTTTTGCCCTTTGTGATTCTAAAAGATTTTGCTTTTTAATTTACACTTTGGACTTTTCAATTACGAGTTATCCGTAATCATTCTCGATATGGGTCGCTCGAGGTGTTAATGTGTTTCAACATACTCGTAACACATGCATGACACCCGACCTCTTTTATCTCGATATAGGTCGCACGAGGTTTTAAGCCACCACGATAATATTATTGTTGTCGTAAATTATACTTTCCCCTTCATATATACACTTACAATACAATTTTGGTCTTCCCACATGATGAAAAATACACCCCCCATATGACTTAAAATGTAAATATTTATGCTTCTACTAAAAGATGATGAATTTTTGATGATCATCTTACCAAAGGAGGTAAAATTCAATTATTAAAATAAAGTGGTAAAAAGATCAAAAAAAAAATCATCTTCTCATAATTATCCACATATGCTCTTCATTTATTACATTTTGGCTTTATACCCGGCCCTATTGTTGTGGGTCACCCATGGTCTGATTTATGGGGAATAGCCACGTGTAAGCCTTAATCTGCGTCAGCAATGGAGAGGTCGAGTCTCTTTCTCTTCTTGAGTAGGGCACTTTGGGCTCCTTTCAACCTCGTATTAATCTTTGACTCTTTGACCAACAAATCACATTCACCAGGTAATTATCGTCAACTAATACTTCATGCATACGGAGTAAATCTTTGGAGTGGAGTATATTGGAAATTTGGAAGGCTGAAGTTCAAGTGTACCAAAACATGAAAATCGATTATTACGTCTGGCTTGACTAGTCTAGTTAAAAGAGCGATTAAATGATCACATTTAATTTTGTCTCAAGTTCAGCCCTCAATGAGAATTTAAAAGTTTATATGTGAGTTCGATAATTAAACTAATGTGAAGAGTACGATCGACCTGTGGGTTCAAACATTGAACCAGACGTTAATAATCGAAAGAAATGGAAACGAGTACGTGCAAATTAAACAGTATAAAGATGGTCAAAGAGAATGGGGGTGGAGGACCATGAAGAGGGGGGAAGTCGCTGTAGAAACTGTGGCGTGCATTTCCTAACGGCTATCTCGAGACCGCACGGTTGGCCACTTCTTTAACACTATGCAAATCATCATTATATTAAGTACTCAAAGTTAAACTAATGCCACATAATAAGGTTATCATTTCCCAAATAAAAGAGTAACCCAAAGTACTCGAAGGCAACTAAATAACAGAGTTGGTACTAGACTTAATCCTCTTATTTATAAATTTTGAATTTGGATATAGAAATGACAGTAATGTTGAATCCACGTTAAATTTTTAATCGCACTCTGTAGTTGTATATACCCAGCTCAAATTCCGACTCTATTACTGTAAAATTTACATTGGGCCTTTATGGTTGAGCCTTAATTCTGCGAACGGGCCTGACATAATTAGCCTTGAAGCCCGAAAGATGGAGGTGTTTGTCAGTTTGTGGACTTTGGGCCTTTTGGTTCGAGTTCATGGGTTAAAAGGTGATAAACGTCCATATTTTTTTTTCCAGCCAAGGTAAGCAAAAAGAAATACAATCGCATCCGTTTAGAGAGAAATAATTCAATTTATTTACCAACAATATCAAGAACGAGCTAAAACAATTGCAACATCATCAAAACAAAATAAGGATAAAGTGGCCTAAGAATAGTGACATAAATTACATGGAGAATATCACGGCCTAGATCTAACTTCAACGTAGGATTTTTCCACTGACCCTAAATATATCCTCTTGTTGAATTCATTCAAATCACTCGTAGATCCGGCGTCGTTTAAAATCTCCAAAATCTCACCGGAGCTGTCCATCTTCACGGGTCTTCCTCGATCTTGGGTGGGTATTGCCATAGCAAACGGTAAGGTTGGATTTTGAGCAATCCAAAAATCACCATTAGGGTCTCGATTTATATTATCCGGACGACCACCCAATTGTGCAAATATCTCCCTTGTGTGGCGCTTTCCTCCAGATAACCAATATCTATGGACCAATCCCGTAGTAGTCTCGGCCACTAGCAAAAAGTTCCGATCTTTGCTAAGGGTTACGCCATTTGGAAAGGCCAAACCCCCTAACAAGACCGAGACGCTATTATCGTGTGGGTCGTATCTAATCAACCTTCCTGTACGATCCATTGTGGCTATGACAAGGGGCCATTGCCTACATTTGGTAAATAAAATCAAGTTAGTCGGATCGCAAGATAGGAGTAAACTCTAATCAAGTCCAAATCTCACGTAAATATGGCAAGAAACAGAATTATCGAGTAACCACGGTAGAAAACATACTGTAGAAAAACCATAGAGAAATTAACATACTAATATAAGAAAATGACTAACCATCTGGGAAATCTCATGCTTGTATCAGTGAAATAAACTACACCAGTTTTGCTATCAATGTCTAGATCATTAGTGAATCGTAGTGGTATACCGCTAGCACTGGCAACCAATTGTGTAGCTACACCGCCGTGGCGGTCAACTCTCATTAGACCGGAATACGCGTCAGCGATGTAAAGATCGCAAGTTTTCGGGTGAAATTTAAGCCCCAATGGTCTTCCACATGTTGCTTCATAGCCTGTGTCGACTCTCAAGCCGTTACATGAAGGATTTCTGCAATAAATTTGAAAAAAATGATATAAAAATCAATATTTTGGATGAAAACACGACGATTATTCATGCTTTAGTGCTACGACGAGTCCTCGGTTTACGTGTTTATGATTTAGATATTAAGTACAACTGTAGAGTAATAGTCTAATATAACCATTCACCAAATGCTAACATACGTAAGAATTTATTTGGAAAGGCTTTTAATTGAAGATACCTGTTAGCAACTGTTGTAGCAAACTCAGTCCATCCCACCTTTGATCCTTCCCACCTTAGAATTCGCCCATCAGAAACACCAACATATGGTCCGTTGCCTTTGCAGTCGAATGCAATAGTTTCAGGTCCAATAACGCCAGCCGGAAGATTGAGGTGCTGAGCTCCTTTAGCTAAAGATGGAACTAAAATGAGACTGAGAGCCAGGAAGAAGAAACTTGTAAACTTCATCTTAGAATCGGAACTAAAATCAAAACTAAAAGAAAGATTTTCTTGCTTTGATGTTTAATTTTAGAAAAGACGAGGTGCCTTTTTATAAGGGACTGTTTTCTAAGTCCTATTCCTATATCAATTAGGACATGCATGACTTTTTTTTCCTCTTCTTTCGTCTTTCCCTATCTGCCCTGAGAACTCCCATTCCGATTTAGTTTTGGACTTAAATTTCTCGGTCTCAAACAGATTGCGCAAACAGCTTTTACTCTTTACAAAATATCAAGCATGGGATTTATACATAACACGACCATCTACTCAGTCACTTTTGTACACTCTCAGCTTATAAGACTAACCTGACCGATTATTCTCGAAAAGACACGTAAATATAAGCAACTAAGCAAGTACGAGAGTACGCAAAAATTTATTGCTAGAGAAAACTGAAGCTCAGCCTTGCCTATAAATTTTGCCAAATTTATTCCGAATACTTTTTCATCAAACTTGTTTGGTGCTGATACATAAGTAGAAAATGATTGACAGTAACAAAGTAAAGGGCTACTGAAGTTTTGGCTAATTTTTCACTAAAAGTAAAACTTGTAAAGAAAGTAACATTTAGTTTAGCTGCCTCAAGATGATGTCCTGCATCTATCTGATCCTGAACTCCTGATGTCTTAAAGCTCATCTTTACCAGCTGTAGTATTTTTCGGGTTGTCAGAAGTGAATTTGACAGGGTAGCTTGCATCCATTGCAATACCACAGAGTCCCTCTTTCGCACCAACTCCTCGTTTCATACGAATGTAACCCCTCTCGCCCCATCCAACACCCCACGAGTTCTTCACGATCCAATACTTGGTTCCATCTTGCGTTACTCCATACCCAACTGCTGTTACTCCGTGGTCCAAATCCGTTCCACATTCACCAGTAAACACTCCCTGCAATTTAAACATCAGTAAGAATTGATCTGAAATCGACACAGTTAAGTCAGTCCAATACAGTTTCCTTTACATTTAGCTGTACTAAGCTGATCAGACTAACTGTTACTTGTACCAGGGCTTGTTGAAGTTAAATACAGCTTCGAAATTAAACTGTACTTAACAAATCCGACTAACTGTTACTAAGACATGTCAGTTTAATGACAGCCTCGAATTTAAGCACACCCCTAAACATCAAATGACACAAATGTTGGGTAGATTACCTCGCGATAGAACTGAAACTTGCTACCGCCTGCATCAATAGCGACTGAAACAGGCTGATTTACCAAGGCTTTCGTCAAAGCATCCTCATCATTTACAGGCACCTCTTCATAACCATCAATCTTAACTACAGGTGCATTCACCTGTGGGTTAAAGTGAAAAAACAGAGGTTAGACGACAAAAGCTGACACTTATCAGGTCATTAAGACAAGGTCAGTGAGTTAAGTGAAACCTTAGCAGTGTTGCAATTCCCGTACACACCCGTATACGGGTAGGTGTTTTCAGCAGTCACCCCTCCCACACTCTTAATGTAAGCGAAAGCATGTTCCATCAGTCCTCCATCACAATTGTTATTGTCACTGTCGCAATCAACCAGTTCCTGCTCTGACAGCGAAACCAAATTCCTCGTTTTGATCTGGTTTATCCCCTCCACTGCAGCTATGGTTGAAAATGCCCAGCAGCTACCTGTGGATTCAGCATCACAGTTCAGGCCATTTGTAAAATTGTATAATAGATGGAACAAGCCACGAATAGTCAAATACGATATATATCAGGTAACTTATGATCTGTTGCGAGAAACTTACCACACTCCCCTTGATTTTTAACCGGGGTAACAGCTCCCCTAGCCCTCCAATCAACAGATTCTGGAACATTCGCGGTCTGCTCATGCATGAACCCTGTCACAGGACGTGGGTGGAACATCCTGTGATGGCTAATCTTAGAGCTGTAAGAGTTCCTGAACTCGAGGTTAGTCATATCAGCAAACTTGTTCAGGCCAAGCTTGTAAGGCTTGTCCATCAAGTTCACATCATGAATGAAACGGACATTAGCCTTAAACACGTTGAACCGCCTTTCCTTGTCTTTGAGATCCCGAGAGACAGTGTGGTGAGCCCTCCATCTCTCGTACAAGTCCCAGAGGCTCTCATCGGAAACAAGGTCTTTCTCCTGGAAATCAAAGTTCTCAGCCACGCCTAAGGCGAAGGCTGCGCAAACTAACACCAAAAGAAGCTTAACCATACTCATCATCAAAATGGGGTGAAAAGAATAGCTTATGAATGAGATTTTCTTCTGAAATGAAAGATGAATGTTGGTTTGGATGTAAGAATTTCACAACGCCCCGGCTTCTTATATATAGCATCAGGATCATGCAACATGCAGGATCACTACAAGGGATTTTTCAAACCTTGTCCTGAAATTTAGGGAAAGATTTTCCCCTTTCTGAGATTGAGATGTGTGCATATCAGAGAACTTACGAAATATGTTGAAATTTCTTGGTGTTTTCTGTAGAAACAGACGAGGTGAACTTGTCATGCTAAGAGCTTCTAAGACACGATTGTTTTCAGCTTGTATGATAAGTAAAGTTGTTCAGTAACCGCCTAGATATGCAGGGCTGCTAACTGAAAGTCCTGCTAAGAACAAAACTGGAGATAATGGCTATTTCATTCACATTGATCTTACCTAGCCACTTCTCATGCGGAGCAAGGGCAGGATTTCGGGTTTTTAGCCAGTTTGTCAGAAGTTGGTCTACTACTCTACTGATATATCCGTCTCATAGAATCTTAATCCTCCATAAGATGAGAAATACGGTAGGGATTCAATCCATGCAGGAAGCAATCTATGAACAGGGTATATAATTACCGCAACATTCTACTAGGGCAGAAGAAGTGGACATCCGCAGTGTGTTAAGATCCATATCATCAGGAAAGCACAAAGAATCGTAATCCAGACTTAATCTGATCCATTGTTGTACACAAAAGCGTGTTGATTAACAAGGAACTTTATAACCTATCTCTAAAACTGAATTCAGAAAATATGTCCTTGCTTTGCTTTAGAAAATCTGGAGTTTATACAAATGTAACAATCAAACTCGGAAGTACATGCTCAATCGAGCATTTTTATAAGCTCAAGATAGTACATTGTTCGGAAGTACATTCTGTCATCAACTACAGCAAATAGCATGACTTATGTAGGAATGCTCAAGGAAAACAACATTACACATAGGTTCAAAAGACATGATGTTCGATTATGCGAGTGAGTCACTTTGCTTGGCTTGCTGAACAAGTTCTTCTCTCATTCTCCTGACCTCGATTTCCCTCTCTTCTTGTTCTCTCTGCAAAAATCAGTACATGGTTGCTTAACTTAGTATGCCATAGCAGATTCAGGCAATTTTCCAGCTACCTAAGAGAATCAAATTTACGCCTAACAGCTGTAAAATAAGGGGAAAAGCTTTGATCTATCCAGCAACACCCTACTGAATGAGAAATAATAGGACACTCTCTTTATCCAACTATTAGGAAGAAGAAAGAAAAGCCACAGCACAAAGTAGCCTAATAAGCAGGTGCCGCTGAAGGAGGTTTCATGGTCTCTCAGTCTTAACAGAAACCACAGAGTGAAAATGCAACTGTCAGATAACATTATTCCCCAAAGATCTCTGATGGACAATCATAACATCTACACTCCCCAAAATTTTTGCCTTTCACCGAAAAGTTACAATACCTTTAACATAGCCAAAGTCAGCACTCTTCACTCTTGTGTTCAAAATGATAATTCCAAAAAGCAGAACAGCGCGGAAAAACTAATTCATCAGGGATCAGGGTCATATAGATATAAATTTAACGAGTTACATAAATTAGACAGTAGACAACTTGTAACTTGCATTTCACAGCTAATCACAATCACAATGGCAAGATTAGAATGCACAACATCACTCACTAAGTCATTCATAGTTCTAAGCTCAAGCCAGTCACCCATAGCTCTAAACTCAAGCCAGTAGCAGCATTTTCCTTTCATTTAGCAAATGCATCACTCAAATAACCGACTTCATGGACATTTTAGCAACAAAATAATAAAGATAATATCCACCTCTCAGATCACTATAGACAGGCCAGACAACCAACTAGCAAATATAAGGGTCAAGTGGATTTGATAACTTGGGATATTACAATGACATAAAAAAAAAAAAGTACTCCCCATTATTCAGCTCAGTATGAAGGCAGTCCATATCCATGATCATGTGTAAATTGTAATCATATGGTTATAAATTCAAGGCCATTACATGTCCAACTATTTCTTCTTATGAAATTAAATCTTCTTTCAGTGGAGTTGATAAGGAAAGCACTGAGAGAAACTATAATTGTATACATATCAATGGAGCAGGACTGCGCAGCCAAATAAAAACATCCGAGATTCCCACATCCACTTTAGTTGTGGTTTGACGATGTGTAAACTTATCCAAATGAGACAATTACATTATAGTGTCATCCTAACCACTTGAACGATCACAAACAATACAGGGGCAGATATGATTTCTTGAATCCATCTCACACATAAAATCTTAAAATCATCAAAAAAAAATTGCCCAACAACATTTCCTAATGTTTCACCTGGTAACCGTTTCTTCTCATGACTCAAGTTGAGGAACCTTTTGATTGATCAAATTAACAATCACAAATAAAAGAGCTATCATACCCACCAATAACTACCAATTTTGCTAAGCTCATCCGCACCTTTGCTCACAAATCACAGTCCATAGATCATCTAGGAAACACCACAACTCCGTTCCACGCATCAAAACTATTCAATTCAATCTCTGAAGATTCTAACCTCATAGCATCATTTTTTGAACCCAAGTTATCCAAAGGCCCAAGATTTAGGGGAATATAGCACACTATAATGACTTTTCACTCCTTAGCAACAAGGCTATAGTACTTATGCCATCTCGAGAATCAATATACTCCTTACCACTCATCAGCTCAATATGCATTATCTACTCCTATTACAGCTAGCGCAATTCAGGATAAACATGATCTAATAGATTGACTTAGATTGATACGATTAAATAATGAACACTCCCCTTTACATAATGAACATACCCACCAAGAACTACGATTTAACTAGGCTCATCCGCACCATTGCTCACAAATCACGATTTATAGATCACCGGAAACCCCATAACACAATTCCAAGCATCAAAACTAATCAATACAACCTCTGAAGATTCTAATCTCAAGTAGCCCGCATCATTTCTTTGTATCCAACCTATCCCCAAAGACGCAAAGTCCCAATCTTTAGGGAAATACAGCAGCTTACAATGACTTCTTACTTCTTAGCAACAAGGCTATACTACTTACGCCCGCCTCGAAAAGCAATACACTCCTCCCAAGTCCCCACTCATCAGCTCAATATGCACCATATCTACTACCTAGCTATCGAAAATTCAGGATATATATATGATATAATGGAGTGAATCAGATTAATAAGATAACGTAACGAACACTCTCCACTACTCAGCTCACACATAACACACACGATTACTAAATCAAACCCAAATTTCACAGATATGGGTTTTACTGAATCAAATTTCAGTCTCTAATTATAAAATTTTCTGGGCAAAAAAAAAAAAAAAAACCCAATTCAAAACACAATCATATAGCACAAATCAAACCACAAAAAAAAACCCAGAAATTATTAATCTAATCTAATCTAATTAGGGTTTCAATTGAAAAAATTAAGACAGAAAAAAGGGGGGGAAAAGAAGAGACCTTTTCGTCTTGGTGAAGTGCGATCCAAACATGAACTCTGTCCATTGTTTGCCAGAATGCGAAAGCACCCAATGACATCGCGAAGAATGTTCCCATTTTCACCATTTTCACCCTTCTTCTTCTTCTTCTTCTTTCTCTCTGTGTATTTTTTGGCAGAAGATGTGATAATTTTTTGGGGCTGAATCTCAAAGACTAGTTGTTTCTGTTTATCGGGCTCAAATTTAGTGGGCTGTGTCATTCAACGTTGGGTATTGATAGCTTGGCCATCTAACTAACTATATGTTGGTTGCGCTATTCGGTTTAGTACGTATTGGAGTTATTGAGTGACTTGCTGTTACGTTGAAATAACTGGGATGGGATTTGTTATTTGACATGGTAGAGCTAGATAGTTTGACCTGTAATGAGAGTAATCGAACATGGTCGATGTTCGATTTAATTAGAGTAATCGAACATTGTGCTTCTTTTTGGAAGCAATACATATAGTCATATACATGTGTACATTTGTGAGAAATTAAACTCCCTTTTAAGTGTTTTATTCATTCCTTTACATTTATGAAACCACTGCTACCATTTCATAACATAAATCGACTGCTACTAGCTATTTCATATACTCCGTAATATAGAATACTCGGTTTTTAGTAGCACATACAATCACGAGAGTTAACGAATTACGAATACGTTACTTATTATGACACGGGTAGTTACGCCATTTGAGTCCGAAAGCAAATTAATTATTACTCCATATAGAATCTAAAATGATAGTCGTGTATGTGACGCATGAATGATAGTACTATTAATGGAAGCACGTCGAAGTTCGTTGCTGTGCACATAAAATTCCAATAATCCTGTTGTATTTGGCCGGCCGGCCGGCCGGATCGGAAAACAATAGAGTAATCGAAACACCGCGCGCATTAAATACTTTTTTAATTCCATTCCATCTTCTTTAAATGCCACCTCTTCTCCCTTAGTAGCTTCTCACTCACACTACATATGATATACCAAAATAATCCAATAACAACCAAAATAATCATGGAGAACAAGTTTCTCTATTTTCCGGCAACCGCCACCGCCACCATTGTCCTCCTCCTCCTCCTCGGCCTCTCGACCCGCTCCTCGGCTGCTACGACAGGTTTCCCCGATTCCGGTCCGGTGGATCCTGAGCATGTTTTCCCCATCAATAACGATCTTATTACCGTCGTTGGTAATGGTAATAATAATTTCCCACCACCGCCACCGCCACCATTTTTACCACCAACACCGTCACCGGAGCCATCAATACCCTTCCCATTGCCACCCAAAGTACTCGACGTTGACGGCAACCCGTTAAAAGACGGAAACACTTACAAGATAATGTTCGGCCAAAACGCCGGCGTAGGGCTAGAACAGAAAGACGGCACGTGTCCTCCTTACGTTGCTCAGCAACGTGACGACACCGTCGGAAAGCCGCTAGAAGTGATCATCCATAAACTGCCGAGCCCCGAGGATGAGCTCGTGGCCACTCTCGAACCGAAGGAGTCGGACACGATATTCGAGGGCACGCCCGTCGCCGTGGAGTTTAAAAACCAACGGCGGAACGAGCTGCACGGAGCCGCTGGTGTGGACGGTGGTGGAGGAGACGGTGGGAGAAGGAGACGCCGCGAAAACGTGGGGTTTGGTGAAAACCGGTGGTTCTTTTGATAAGAATGGAATTGATGTGTTGTCTGATAAGAGCAAGTTTCAAATAGCTAAGGCTAACGATGTTATCGTATCTTACAAGTTTCGATCATGCCCCTCTGTTACCGGCGACGAGTCGTGTCAAGTTGTCGCGAAGCTGCTGGCTGATACTGTCACCACCCGGCCGGTATTGGTTGTCGACGACAGTGATAGGTTTTCATTTTACATCCAATTTAAGAAAGTTTAACTTAAGTACAATGTCGTCGTAACATGACCTAAAGTCCATGCATGCATGCATGCAATATATAATGCATGGAAGCATGTAGAACTATCTGCTTTTAATTTGTTGTTGCGTGTGTTGTGGGGTTGTAACTGTGACACAAACAAATCTTTGCATTATTTTTTTAATTTTTTTTTCTTTTAATTCGAGGGTTTATCTCGGCTATGATTATCGTATTTGTATTTGGGATTGTATGATTTCGTTCATGAGAGCATATATACCTGCGCAATATATATATTATCGAGAAAGAAACTTCATCATATACATCAATAGTACTACGTCAATTGAAACACATAACAACTTAAATTACTACCTTGATTTCACTCATCCATTTAAATAATATGAAAATCCAAACAAACCGCGTTTTTAACGCCATGATGAGGAGCTAAAGTTTTTAACCATTAAAGTCAAGGACTCCAGGCAAAAAGGTATGATCGGTTCAATTAGTATGTAACAAGTGATATATTAGAACTTGAGTGGCAAAAAGTTATCTAATCTAATACTATATATTAAAACCTGAAACCAAGTCTTTCCTACGACGACACTTGGCATACATTAATTGGATAGAACATAAAAATAGCATTAAATACAATTATCGGTTAAGATATGGTAAGAAATTATCATACATTAATTGGATAGAACATAAAAATTGCATTAAATACAATTATCGGTCAGGATATGATAATAAATTATTACAGAGTAATATAGTATTAGCTAATTTATGGAAAATAATCATTATGGTAATTTATTAGAATAAAGATAAGGCACATTTTTTTTTATAAAACGTGTATAAACAATATAAATATATAGACCGGGCGTGGCACGGGCATGCAAACTAGTACTATATATATTAAAACCTGAAACCAAGTCTTTCACGTGATGACACTTGGCACTTATTAATTGGATAGCACTAAGTCATTATTTAATATGATAATTATTAGCTAATTTATGGAAAAACATTAATTAGATAGTATTAAGTCATTATATAATATGGTTATTACATAGTTTATGGAAAACATTACTTATATAATTATTACATAAGTTAGATGATTATGGTAAAGTGAATTTAGGGTAAGATAATAATTTGATATATAATGTAATATAGTGGGTGACGGGATAATGAAATGAAAATGAAAAAGTAAAACGAGTGATTTGATAGTGAAATGCAAATGAATAGTATAACATGTGACGGAATATGGAATGAAAATGAGATAATGTAACGGGAGACGTAGAAGGAAAGAAAAAAAAAGTACGATGAGTTAGCAGAAATAAATAGTAATATAATATGACAAGTGACAATAGTTGAAAGAAAAAAATAATGTAAATTATTCGTTTTGAATAATATTTTAACAAAATAAACCTACATTTTTATGAAACGAGTATAAACAATATAAATACGTAGTCCGGGCAGGGGCCGGGCATGCAAACTAGTTAACCATTAAAGTCAAGGCTCAAAGGTATGATCTGTTCGACCGCGTTTTTCTGGGCTGAATCTGAGATTTGTGTTGTTTATTAGGCTATGGATTTTATATCCGGCCTGTTTTGGTTAGTTATGTTTGATACTTTGATGGATTGGCCCCTCTATAAATTCGTGTCATTCCATTTAATTTAGATCCGATCAGAATTTGGATCATCTCAAAACCTAAAACCAATCGTCAATAGGTGGAGTAACTTATTGGTTTATAAACATATCAACTCTCTCCTCTTTTTTCCAATGTGGGACACTCAAAGGTGGAGCTCTCTTTAACACTCCCCCTTACGTGTGAGTTCCCCTTTTGACTAGCAGACTGGGCTTAGGGGCTAGTCGGGGCTCTTCCACCTCTCTTCGGCTCCCTTCTTATCTTGCCTATCTGCGCAGACTGGACCTTCAGTTCACAGGCTCACCGGGGCTCTTGTGGCTCTCTTCGGTTGTAGCATCGCAAACCGGGGCTCTTCTAGCTCTCTTCGGCTGCGTAAACTTAGAGCTGGCAACCTTGACCCGACCCGAGAGACCCGACCCGACTCACCCGAAAACCCGACCCGATTGAACTCGAAATTGTGATCACCCGAACCCGACTCGACCCGACCCGATAACGACCCATGACCCGATACAACCCGATAATGTCCAACCCGACAATGACTCGACCCGACCCGTAGTGACCCGTTATCCGACAATGACCCGACCCGTTTAATGACCCGATAATAATTAAGCTTAATAATGATGCAAATTAGAACAATTTAGTATACTTATTGATGGTTTTACCTTACTAACTAAATAAAGTCCCCTAATTATGCCAAAAAACCAGAAAATATAAACCAAAACTTGAAATGACGCGGATTGATAACCATCAGTAACCAAACCCGATTATGACCCGACCCAAAACCGACCCGACCCGACACAAAATTTACCCGACATGACCCGAACCGAAAGCGACCCGAGTCAAAACCGACCCGACCCGAAAGTTCATCTCGACCCGCCAAGACCCGAACCCGATATGACCCGACCCGCCTCGACCCGACCCGAAACCGACCCGACCCACCCGATTGCCAGCTCTACGTAAATTTGGTCCATCTGCAACGGGCCCAGTTCATTTTCTTGAGTCCCAGGTCTTCAACCACAACCATTTGCTCTGATACCATGTTAAACCACGCTCGGGCCTGGGCCGCACCTATATGGTGGAGAGAGATTCCACATCATAAATCCAAGAAGGTTCCAACCTAAAACCAATTAGCAATAGGTGGAGTAACTCCTTGGTTTATAAACATATCAACTCTCTCCTCTTTTTTCCAATGTGGGACACTCATAGGTGGAGTGCCCTCCTTTCTTTCAAGTGAAATTTCCTCACAAGGTTTGGATGACCTTTAACCTTCAATACACAAGGTTGGATCGCCTGTGCATTAAATCCACGTTTCTAGTCCAGTGGGCTATCACGTGAGGGGGAATGTTAAGATATAACCAATTATTAGGCATCAACCATCAGTTTAAACTTTTGGCTCAATTGGTTATCTAACATGTCATATAATTATATATCCGAGCGTGAGGTGTGCTCCCCTAGAACTAGTTTTTTATCAACTCTACCACGAATATATCTATTTAAAAGCTACATTATTGTAACCAAGTGATCTCATAACCATTAGACCATTTTTAGTCCTCACCATCAATCTCTAACACAAGCGGCATACGCTTTCATTATTAAGTTCAACAAAGTTTAATTTTGAGTCTTTCGTGTGTGAGGGGGCCGGCCGCGGCGGCCGGAGCGGGCTCTAGAGATTTGAGAGATCGATCAGAGGACTATTGTATGTTAATTGATTTTCGATCAATTGTTTTGTTTGACAAGTTACTTATTTAATATTGTATCATTACACAAGCTAACTAAGCCAATGATACTATTAACGGAAGCACGTCGTCGTCTCGTCCACATAAATGTAGTTAGCTAGCTCGGCAAATTATTGCTGAATTTGGCCAGCCGTTGAAATTAAATTAAAATAAGAGAATTATTAGAGTAATCGAAACACCTCGCGCATTAATACTTGTTTAATTCCAATCTTACTCCTTTAAATACCGGTTTCATCTTAGCTTCTCACTCACATGGACAATGCTAGAGGTCTACAATGTAGACACTTGAAAGTGTCTACTATTAACATTAATTTTACTACACTAGCAAAATTTTACTACTCACACAAATAATTTTACTGCATGATTTTTTCACACGAATTAATTTTACTACTCCAATCTCAATTTTCCTACTACAAATTAATTGTGTCTACATTTTTTTTTTTTGGTACAAAGGAGCAGCTAATGCTGCGGGGGGTGGGGGTATGAGGATTTGAACCCGTGACAACCCCCAGGCAGGTTGAATTCCTATCCACTAGGCCAACCTTGATCCTCTACAAATTAATTGTGTCTACACTGTAGACCTTTATCAATATGCTTTCCACAAATACAACAATCTCAAAATCAATACAATAACATACTCCTACACCAAAAAATGGAGAACAAGTTTCGCTTTTTTCCGGCAACCGCCACCATCCTCCTCCTCTTCCTCGCCCTCTCGACCCGCTCCTCGTCTGCCGCAAGTATCTTCCAAGCACCATCTCCTTCACCACTACCACCTCCTTCAGATACAACACCTGCTGTAGACCCACTACCATTGCCACCCAAAGTAGTCGACATTGACGGAAACCCTCTCAAATCCGGAAACACATACAAAATAATGTTCGGCAGAAACGCCGGCGTAGGGCTAGAACAGAACAACCACACGTGTCCTCCTTACGTTGCTCAGCAACGTGACGACACCGTCGGAAAGCCGCTCTTCGTAACCCTACATAAACTTCTGAGCCTCACCGATGAACTCATCGACACCCTTAACCCGGAGGAGAGTGACACTATCTTCGACGGCGTCACGCCCGTCGCCGTGGAATTCGTTACCGACGATGGCATCGACTGCCCGGAGTCGCTGGTGTGGAAGGTGGTGGAGGAGACGGTGGGAAAAGGAGCGGCGGCGAAGACGTGGGGGTTCGTGAGGACGGGTGGTGATTTTGACGAGAGTGGAATTGATGTCTCTGATGATAGTAGTAAGTTTCAAATAGCTAAGGCTGACGATGTTATCTTATCTTACAAGTTTCGATCATGCCCCTCTATTATTGGGGACCTTTCGTGTCAAGATGTCGGAAAGTTGGCTGATACCGTCACCACCCGGCCGGTGTTGGTTGTCGACGACAGTGATAGGTTTCCATTCTACATCCAATTTAAGAAAGTTTAAGTGCCGTAACATGGCGTATGCTTGACGTATTCGATTCAATATGGGGTTGTGATCGAGCTAGTTTGAAGAATATATAGCATTGCAATGCCCCATTAGTCCAGTACTACTGGGAGCCCCAAGATTCTTTTTCATTGGTAGCCCCAAATATGAAATGTCAAAAATGTCCCTGGTTTGTCTTGTATGAATTTTCTTCTTTCCCTTTTTTACCCTTCTCATCTCTATGCATTTGTTAGTGTTAATTAACTACTAAGTGCTAACTTCTCATCTCTAATTTTCATTATCACCGTCATAAGTAAATCTTAAAAAAAAAAAAAATTAATACAACAAACCCAAACCCAAAATCAACCACAACAACCGGCAACACATCCAACACCACCCAATCTCAACCGCCACCCCAGCCTTCCGCTCATGCATCAGTCGCGCCACCACCTCTCTCCGTCAAACTCGATCCACGCGCCGCCCATACACCGAGCTGATCATCAATCGGAGCACCTTCACTCGACCGGACTTTTTTTATTGAAAATGCTAAAGAAAAGGGAACCCAGAAATCCCCCAATTTGAATTTTTTGATTAAAAATGTAAAGGAAACCTAGAAAAACCCCCAATTTGATTTTTCGGTTAAATGAAAATGAAAAATCAAAGGATTACCAGAAAAACCCCAAATTTGATTTTTTTTTTTTTTTTTTTTGGAATGAAAAAGCAAAGTAAAAGGAAATCCAAAAATAACCTAATTTGATTTTTTTTTTTTTTTTTACTATAACTGCAAAATGAAACCCAGAAAAACAAATCAGATTGTTTTCGTGCAATTGGATAATGCAAAAGACAATGGTTTCCAAATTGACCCCTAATTTGATTTTTTTTTTTATTGAAAATACAAGCGAGAGATTATTAGAGAAGAGAGAGAAGACATGAAGATGGGTGGGATTTGGGGATCGAAGAATGAATGCTAAAGTAGTAAAGTTGTGATTTGTAGTCATATCAAAAAAAAAGTTGTGATTTGTAGGTGAATGAATGAGTTTTGTGGATGAAGATGAATGAAGAACATGAATGAAGAAGATGAAGGAGCACGTGCACTAAGTGGTTGTGATGTGTGGGTGGGGTAGGATATTGGGGTTGTTGGATTGACAAGAGTGGGGAACGTGATTGAGTATTGAAATATACGGTCGGCATACCCGTAGTGGCATTCTAAGTATGCATATTGCATGTGTGAGTAGTTTTAGTATGGTTGTAACCAAGTACTTCTTAGTTAAAGGTCTGAGTAAGCATAGTGATCATGTGAGTGTGTTTATATGCTTTTATTTTATTTTAAAAATCCGCAAAACTGAATTTATAATGTCAAGATTTGTGTACGCATGTTCATAAATAATTCAAATGAAATTTAACAAATCATCGTGAACTTTGTTCGATACGTCAACTAAATATCCGAGATGACCACATAATAATGTGGTCTCTATCTTAATAACATCAACTAATCCGACTTGTGTAAATGGACATACAAAGGACTCGACTTGGCGTTTCCATGTTGTAAGAATACGTTTTGATAACCATGACTTTGAGTTACATTGGAAATGACATAGGGATATTAATCTTCTAATCAATTTTTATTAGTTTCAATTACTTAAGTAGTTTGTATTTCACATTTTCGATGTTATAAACAAACATTACCCACATATAACTCGAGAATGAAAATCTCACAATATGAATCTCTTATTGATCCTACTCCAATATCTCATTTTCCACTACTAATTACATGCACGTAAATAATTCAATCTAGACTTCACAAATCATCATATAACTTTGTTCAATAACGTCAATTAAAATACATGCAATGGCCATGTATTAATATGATCACAGAATATATTAACATGAGCATATGACATATACATATTATCATGGAACATATTCAAAGTACCATATGACATATATACATATGAGAATTCTTTTATTTCACGAGTAATACTTTTATGAGACATTATGTAAGCGTAACTTTTGAACTTTCATCCATAATTTAGTATTTACAAATAGTTTTCATATTTTATTGGTAATCTGAGTATGTTTTACAGTAATCTGAATATGTGTGCAAGTTGAAAATTTTGAAATATGTTAATCTAAATATGTTATTGTATGGTAATCTGAATATGTTTTACGGTAATCTGAATATTCTAGACCGTGTTCAAAATATAGTGTAACCCTCGTTAAGTCATGTAAATAATAAGGCTTTCTCACTATCAAATCTTGATAATCTCAATACTTTATGTGGTATCTAAACATACATCATATCATGGTATTTACCACAACAATATACGTAATATGAATATGTATGGTACGAATCTGAATAATCGATCATGCTTACATTTATTGGGATACAACTAGGATTGTACAACGTGAAAATGTGCAAATTGTTTTTATGAAAAATTGTAAATTATGACATTAAAACGGTCACACTAATTAAAAATAAATTTTGTGACACCCCGACTCATCGCCTGAATCAAAGGTAGTCACCTATGGCAGCTCGCCAGGATGTTGGCTGACCTTACAGACCAACACGAGTCCTTTCTACACATTTTGACCTCACTCATGCGCACCCTGAGAAACTTCCCAAGAGGTCACTCATCTTGAAATTACTTCCAGTCAAGCACGTTTATGAGTAAGATTTTCACGAAAAAACTACTTTATACCGAAAAATATACTTCAGGATTCATTTTATTTATGAGTAAGATTTTCACGCAACATTATGTAACCATTATCTTTCAACTTTCACCCGTAATTTAGTATATACAACTAGTTTTTTTTTTTTTTATTGTGATCTGAGTATGTTTTATGAAATCTGAATATGTGTGTGTGGAGGTTGAAGTTTTTGAATTATGATGATGTGAATATGTTATATGATAAGTTGAATGTGTTATATGATAAGTTGAATATGTATGATCATGTTCAAAAATAAAGTTTGACCCTCGTTGAGTCATGTGTAGAATAAGGACTCCATAACATATTTGACTTAATTTGAATCTTGTTTTAAACATGGTTCACCATTTTTCTAGGTTGGGTTTTCACATAATCCATGATAAATAGTATTTTTCATGGATTTTTAGGGTAATTTCTTAATGTATTTTTTAAAATTAATTTACATAAAATTTTCAATGAGATGGTGCTCAAACTAGAACCTAATTTCTCACTTGTTGATCACAACTACCACACTTTATCATGGTTTGATAGTGACGAAATCTTATTCTTGACACGACTCAACGAGTGCTACACTATATTTTGAACACGATCGAAAATATTAAGATTACCGTAAAACATATAGATTACCATACAATATATTTAGATCAACATATTTCAACATTTTCAACTTGCACACATATTCAGATTACTGTAAAACATACTCAGATTACCAATCAGATCCGAAAACTATTTGTAAATACTAAATTATAGTAAAAGTTCAAAAGTTACGCTTACATAATGTCTCATAAAAATATTACTCGTGAAACAAAGGAATTCTCATCTATACGATGGTAATATGTATATGTCCTATACTCATGTTAATATCTTCTATGATTGATCACATTAATACATGGCCATCTCATTATTTAATTGACGTTATTGAACAAGGTTCTATGATGATTTTTGAAGTCTAGATTGAATTATTTACGTGCATGTAATTAGTAGTCGAAAATGAGATATTGAAGTAGGATCAATAAGAGATTCATATTGTGAGATTTTTATTCTCGAGTTATATGTGAGTAATGATTGTTTACAACATCGTAAATGTCAAATACAAACTACTTAAATATAGTTATCTTATGATTTGTGATATTGACGTTTTTACATCTCGGCTAATGAATTGAGATTGTATTGGAATTAATTGAAACTAATAAAATTGATTCTAAGATTAATCTTAAACTTGTGCTGCGAGTTAATTTTAATCCCTATGTAACTCAAAGTCATGGTTATCAAAACGTATTCTTACAACATGGAAACGCCAAGTCGAGTCCTTTGTATGTCCATATACACAGGTCGGATTAGTTAATGTTAGTTGACGTTATTAGGATAGAGACCACATTATTATGTGGTCATCTCGGATATTTAGTTGACGATATCGAACAAAGTTCACGATGATTTGTTAAATTTCATTTGAATTATTTATGAACATGCGTACACAAATCTTGACATTATAAATTCAGTTTTGCGGATTTTGAAAATAAAATAAAAGCATATAAACACACTCACATAATCACTATGCTTACTCAGACCTTTAACTAAGAAGTACTTGGTTACAACCATACTAAAACTACTCACACATGCAACATGCATACTCAGAATGCCACTACGGGTACACCGACCGTATATTTCAATACTCAATCACGTTCCTCACTCTTGTCAATCCAACAACCCCAATATCCTACCCCACCCACACATCACAACCACTTACTGCACGTGCTCCTTCATTTTCTTCATTCATGTTCTTCATTCATCTTCATCCACAAAACTCATTCATTCATCTACAAATCACAACTTTTTTTATGAAATGACTACAAATCACAACTTTACTACTTTATATTAGCATTCATTCTTGGATCCCCAAATCCCACTCATCTTCATGTCTTCTCTCTCTCCTCTAATAATCTCTCGCTTGTATTTTCAATAAAAAAAAAAAAAAAATCAAATTGGGGGTTAATCTGGGAATCATTGTCTTTTACATTATCCAATTACACGAAAACAACCTGATTTTTTTTTTCTGGGTTTCATTTTGAAGTTACAGTAAAAAAATAAAATAAAAATCAAATTGGGGTTTTTTTGGATTTCCTTTTACTTTGTTTTTTCATTCCAAAAAAAAAATCAAATTTGGGGTTTTTCTGGTAATATTTTGATTTTTCATTTTGAATTAACCGAAAAATCAAATTGGAGGCTAGGTTTTAATCAATACAAATTGGGGGATTTCTGGGTTCCCTTTTCTTTAGCATTTTCAATCAAAAAAGTACGGTCGGGTGAAGGTGCTCCGATTGATGATCAGCTTGGTGTATGGGCGGTGCGTGGATCGAGTTTGACGGAGAGAGGTGGTGGCACGAATGATGCATGAGCGGAAGTTTGGGGTGGTGGTTGAGATTGGGTGGTGTTGGATGTGTTGCCGGTTGTTGTGATTGATTTTGGGTTTGTTGTATTAATTTTTTTTTTTAGATTTACTTATGACAGTGATAATGAAAATTATAGATGAGAAGTTAGCACTTAGCAGTTAATTAATCCACTAACAAATGCATAGAGAGGAAAAGGGTAAATAAGGGAAAGAAGAAAATCCACAAAAGACAAACAGGGACATTTTTGGCATTTCATATTTGGGGCTACCAATAAAAAAGAATCTTGGGGCTCCCAATAACAATTCAGTTTTTAATATGTTTGTAATTTCTTTGGAATTGTACGTACGGACGTACCGTGCATTATTATTTCAACACCTTACGGAGTAGTTAATTAAGTATACTAAAATGTTCAGCAAGGTTTTAGTATACGATGTTCGTGCACCCCGTATGTATGTACACCCATGTATGTTGTATGACGACTAATGTGTGCATTGAGCTACACGGTCAATTTATTGTTATCTTTAGGAAAATTTGCGAGACCACACCTTATAAAACCAGTTTTTTGCGAGACCGCACCTTTTATATTTAATTTTGCGAAACCGCACCTTTTAAGTTTGTTTCTTTGCGAAGCTGCACCTTTTCTCATTTTCGACCAAGTTTGACCACTCTCCGATGTTGGCTAGACCTAACAATTTAGGGGTTTTTTGGGGAGGGGGGGGGGAAGGAGGGAAGATTGAAGGGAGATTGAAGAAGAAGAGTAAGGTCGGGTCAATGCCGGATAGTGGTCAAAATTAGCCGAAAATGAGAAAAGGTGCTGATTCGCAAAGAATTAGACTTAAAAGGTGCAGTTTCGCAAAATTAAACATAAAAGGTGCGGTCTCGCAAAAAGTTGGTTTTATAAGGTGCGGTCTCGCAAATTTTCCTTATCTTTATATCATCGTTGTTTTTCTAAGACGTGTTCCTTATGTTGAAAGAATTTTGTAGGGTGATAATCGATTAGATTAATCACAAAGTTTCAGTTCGCCACTATGCGTATTAGACGACTGTATGTACTGTACGTCTGTACATACTCGAGAGTTGTCGATACTGCCTGCAATGGTTGGCTAGTTCTTGCTGATCTAAGTAATCTAATTAATTTCGTCCAAAACTGACTAAGAGTAATGAAATATTTCGACCCTTGTTGAGTTGAAATTTATGGACACACAATAGAAAAACCGTATCAATATTAACCTCTTAACATTGTATGTTTTGTGTTTTGGACTCGAAAAACTTGGGGCCGTGTTTGCCCCGCTATTCAACGGGCCTGGCCCAAATAAGAAGGATCCTCACCAACACCATTAAATCGTTAAAAAACTGTTTATGGCCCGGCCCAAGTACTATACAATAGTTGGGTAGCCCATCTTCAACAAAATCTCTTTCACAAAAATAGTTGCAGTGTCCACTAAGCTGGGCCATCTTACTTGTCCTATCGATCTTAGATATTCCCTTTGTTCGAATTTAAACAACCCATTTGCTTATTTGCAGTTTTCGATGTACTATTTGACCGTTATTATGTACGCATATTCAGATGTTTTGGTAGAAATTTTTTACACAAATTTAATTATTTTGGTAACATGTGTATTACTCAGTATTAGAATTCATTACTCCTATATGTTTTACGATATTCGTGGTCAAAGTTTGAACTTTGATTCCCAAAAAGCAAACGCTGTGTTTAAACTTGAACGGAGGGAGTATATACGAAGTATATATATTAAATATAGTACCTCTTGAACAATCATTTTTAAAATGCAAGTTGTGATTTAACAACTTGACAATAATACACAAATTAAAGAGAGTTAAGCCAAAGTTAAGGGCCTATGGCATTATGTTAAACCACGATTGGGCCTGGGTCGCACCCGGTCGGAGGAGAGAGAGTCCACGTCATAAACCGAAGGAGGTTCCATCCTAAAACCAATTGGCAATAGGTGGAGTAACTCCTTGGTTTATATACATGTCAACTCTCTCCTCTTTTTCCAATGTGTGACACTCACATGTGGTATTCACTTCAACACATTAGCATGTTGGCTAGTTTATAATCCAGCAGTATCTTAGTTTGATCACTCTGGTGGAATGGTGTCGAACGACAATTAACTAATTTGGGTGATACAAAATTGTCAATGATGAAAGTCAATCAATACGACAATACGTAGTACAGTAGCTTGAAAATCTAGTATTAACTAATAAGATGCATGCATGTGATATTCGTAGACCAATTGCATATATAAACATCAGTTAATTAAGATGCGTGTATATGTAATAAGTATTGACTTAAGTAGGCTACTATGTTTAATTAAAATGACATTAACTCATTAGATGCGTTTCTTACTTTCGTGTATATTTAATTAATGGTTGTCGAGACTAGAAAGATGATGCAAGAGGTAGCACAATACAAGTTTAAAATTTATTACCACTTAAATTTGAAAGCAGCTTATCGTCAAACTATATCCAATGAAAAAACATATATATAAGTGTGTTATACGGGGGATAATAAATCAGGAACCATGTAATCGTGAAAGCGTACATGACTGAGTCAATAATGTATGAAAAGGTTGATAAACAATTCCAAAACCAATTCATCACCCAACCAAAACAATAGGGCCAATAGGAGGGGTAAAGTACAATCAAACAATCCAAGTTCTAGCATTAAGCTCCAAACATACACTATCCCAATTTCACAAGCCAATGATGAAACAAAGAAACCAACATATCACATCAACCTTCAAAAATCCCACTCCACTAAAAACTATACACTAAAATATCTTCTTCTTCAATTAATACAATTAATCAAAAAATGATAATTCCCCCTAATCACTTCTCCATGTACTCGTAATTCGTTTACAACTTGTCGGATCGTCTGTCCCACCTTTGTGTAGAACGTAAATTGTAATTTCACTAATTCAAAACTCAATACAATGAAAATGACTAAAAAAAAGATAGGTTAGTGTTAATCAACTTGGATTAACCTTAACACTCCAAACATTAATTTGACCATCAAGCCCACCACTAAACACAGAAATTACATCTTCACCCTCCATTTTCGCAGCCAAAGACTTGACCGCCTTCTTATGCCCAGTCAACACCGCCAAACAACTAAACTTACCGTCAAACCCACGCCTCCAAATCCTGACCGTCCGATCAGCCGATCCACTGATCAAGAAATCTGAGACGTTCACTAAACACAGTATTGCCCCATCATGCCCTCTGAGGGCCCCACTTACCGCCATATACTTCCCACTATCCTCCCTCTCCCACACCAAGATCGAACGGTCACAAGCCCCTGAAAACAAGATCGAACCGTCATTATTCAACGCCAGAGCATTGACCGCTGACTTATGCTTATCCAACGTGGCAACCAACCCGACCCGACTCTTCCCCTTACCCGACCCGCCTGACCCGGCCCCACCATCATCACACGACTTCCCCCAAACCTTTATCAGACCCTCCGCCGAACCCGTGTAAATCAACCCGTCAACGGAAACCGTAACGGCGTTGACCGCGTCCTCGCTGGCAGTAACGGACTCTTTACACCTCATATCCTCTGGGCCCCACACCTTTAAAGTTTTATCCCAAGAAACGGAGTAAATTCTTGAGTTTGTTACCGCGAGCCCCGAAACGGCGTCGTTGTGCTCAACCCAAAGCCGCGTTTTATGGCGCCTGACTTGCACGTGATTCTTCGGTACCGGAAACCGTCGCAGCCTGTCAGATAACGTCGGAAGAGTAGCGACGAGTTTATGATGTCGTTGTTTTTCTTGACGTTTATTTTCCGTCGTTAATTTCCAGACACGGATTTTTCCGTCTTGGTGAGCGGTGAGGATTTTCCCGTCGGAAAAGGCGATAGATTTGACGGCGCCAGTTGACGGAGAGTCAGCGTTGAAGGTTTCAAGGTGTGTCAACGTGGCGGAATCGTAGACGTTGATCTGGTGGCCGGAGGAAGCGTAAAGGAGAAGATTTGACGAAAGAGAAAGGGCAGCGATGGAAGAAGAGAGGGTGATTGTGGAGGAGAGAGAGTGGGTGAGGGTGACGGCGGCGGTGGTGGTCTCGTCGAGGAGGATTTGTAAAGAAGGGACAGATGGCATTGTTTGAAGTGAGCTGTGACTTTGTAAGCTTGAACTGCTTGTCATTTTAGAATCAGTTGTTGGTGATGCTGACGTGGATGTCATTGGAGCTACTTTTCCGGCGAAATTGAAATCGCCGTCGTTGTCTCCGGTGACTGCTGATGTGCAGAGAGAGAACCGTTTGAGTTTCATTTTTATTTTGTGTGGAATGTATGTGGAGTGAAGGGGAAGCTTTTATATAGGAGGGAAGTATAAAGGTGCCACGTGGAGAGATGAAGGGGAAATATAGTAGTAGTACATGCAAATGATATATACTCCGTATAGATGAATGTATGTATGTATGTGAAGAAGATTGAAGAAGAAGCTAAGCTTAAAGA
This sequence comes from Spergularia bocconei, assembly GCA_963457585.1. Lineage (NCBI taxonomy): Eukaryota > Viridiplantae > Streptophyta > Magnoliopsida > Caryophyllales > Caryophyllaceae > Spergularia > Spergularia bocconei. Next base: position 1,643,512 of record OY734943.1, read on the forward strand.
GGAGGTTTTGGTTGGTTTGTCGGTCTAATACAGAAATGTGTGAGGAAAGGTGGTGCTTGGGATAAGGAATATAAATGGAGTGAGTGAGTGAGATATTGGCATATAGTTTTTGGATAATTTAAGAGCAAGTTGGTTCAATTTGTCGAGAAGAAAGTAGGAACAAGCTTCGTATATTTGTCCTTTTATTATTTTTATTTTTGTTTATTTTAAGTTCTTAATGTTTTTGTTCGAATCTCTCGTAAATTTAAATCGAAGGTAAAAGTAATTAAGAGGAAAATGTGGAGACTGGAGAGGGGTGTATGTGTATCTACGTTGTTGAAGAGCGAGGATAGGGGCCGGGGCATCATCGATCACTTAGGCGGTGTGTGGTGTAACGTACATACGCTGCTACCGAAATTAAAATTTGTGTTTAATTTGTCAAGTTTGGATCTTGTGTGATTTATCAGCTGGAAGTATCTTATACAATTTGAATCATCATATCTCGTTTTTTTAAATTGAATCATGTTGAAATATAAAACCATTGTGGGTGCCCTAACCATCAGTGTAGACTTTTGGCTCAGTTGGTTATCTAACAAATCATGTTATAACGGGTTTTAGTGTAATTCGATCTGCAAATAGTGGTGTAATGGTGTATTGAGAAATGTGAGTACGATGGTATTGGACTTTTGTAATTGTCATACGAATTACAAAAACATTAATGTTCTGACTTCTGACTAGGATCAATTGATTGATGTTGGAAGAACTCCAATTAATAGAGTTAGGAGAAATGTTATGTTTTTGTTATTATGGTAAAGGATGCATGGTCAAATGACAGAAGTAGCGTGAGTGGGAAGTTGCCAAACTGGCATGCAATGAGGAGAGGAGGAGAAAGAGGGCCCATAATCGAGAGCGCGTAATTTGGATTTTGGAAGGTGAAAGCGAAAGCGAAGAAGCTAGCTCTGAGTTAGCTGGCATGAAGTTGAAGTAAACTCAAGTTAGCCAAAGTTTCCCATTTTTTTGATAGATGAGGGCCATGGTTAGCCAAAAAGGTCCAGTGGTGGTCCGTACGATACGACCCAATTCAAACCCATCTCCCTTCTTTACTTTTCCTCTTTTTACTAGGCCAAATCGAGAGATCAAGATAAGAATGGGATGGATTCATATTGGTCGCGTATCTCTCCGTCGCTCCCTCTTACATTTTTCAATATCAGCATTTGGCATTTTAGGGAGCAGAAGTAGTTTCTTTATGATCAAGTGTTATTGGATTATTGTTACGTGTACTTATTGGTGCGTGTTAGATGAAAATCTTAGACCGTGAGTCCGTGACAACCCAAAAATACAGGTTGATCGATCTCATTAGGCCGTGTTTGTCATGATTATTGTTATGTACTTATGTATGTACAATTGCAAAATCAATTGCCAACAAATATAGATATAATGTGACAAAATTAAAAATAAAATGTGTTCAATTCAATAAACGAAAGAGTTGAAGGACTACGGATTGTACATTGTACAACATCAATAATGTGGGACAACGTGTCTACTAGCTCATCATGAATAATTGTTCGATCAACTCGTATTATCCCTCCTAATTTGTCTAGTACGAGGCCGTAGATGCGTAGAACGAACTAGTTCGGCAGGTGTTGGACTTATTGATTGCTAACGGTTTGACATTCGACTGTAAAATTGAGCTAAGTACACAATAATACAATACTTCTATATTATTATACTCCCTCCTACCCATTAAGATGTCCCCCTTTTGAAACAGTTTTTGAGTAGCCATGTTTTGAGCTACTTTTAGACCAAATGAATCGTTAAGTTGTTGTAAAAATTAGTTCTTATTCTATTCTGCATTGCATTCTACCAAGACCACTTAATTTTAAGGTAATCGAGGCTTTCATTTGGTCTAAAAGTAGCCCCGAACATAGCTACTCAAAAACTGAAAACGAAAGGGGGACATCTTAGTGGGTAGGAGGGTGTATTAGATTGTTTGCATTTCAATTAAATATGGTAAATTTAAAAGCGGATGGCACCATCATCAATTGTTTAATTACGATAAACCTTAATATCATCTCGTATATGATATACTCCGATCCGAGTCTCCGACAATAATCATCCTCAAAAGTTACTATTCTGATCTCATACTTATTAGTTCTCATCATAATATTAGTATGTCATATAGAATTACTAATGCTATGAATATTGCGGAATAATTCGTGTGTATATTATTGATATAAATCATGTGTATTTATAGTACACATGTCTTGGAGAATACTCCATAAACCCTAGATCCGGAATATTCTATACCTAGAATATTCCTATTATCTTCCTTAATACAATATTCCTATTATATCCTCTATTACTCCCCCGCAGTCGAAACGGTAGGGTAACGGACGCTTCGGCTGGATCCAGAAACAGAGACCTAATTATAAATAAATACAACCACAAAGAAACAACTTGGACCACTGTAGATGGACCCTTGTGCGAGGCAATAGACTACCCCCGAATCGACGACACGCGCAGCAGCGATGAAGGCAGCAGCACCAGTGGCTACTGAGAGGCGTGAGTGTCATCGTGGACTACTCGACATGCGTCTGGAGCGGCAAAACTGGCAAGGCGGCATGCCCTGGGCTGTGCAAGGCGGACACATGTCTTGGAGAATACTCCATAAACCCTAGATCCGGAATATTCTATACCTAGAATATTCCTATTATCTTCCTTAATACAATATTCCTATTATATCCTCTATTATGTCATTGGTAAGAATAACGACGTTAAAACCAAATGTAGTATAACTAGTATTAGAACGGCAGACGTAAAGCAATTATAAATCATACGGAGTATAACACTAGCTAGATAATTAATTAAGCTAATTAAACATTTCACATGCATGAAGCACGATCCGTAATCTAAGCAGATGTGTACTTATCAATTCGGCAATTACAGTACCAATCGGATAATATATTAGCTTAAGCTAGAACGTAGACACTATGATGCTAGATTATTAGGTAGACCTTGTAGTACTACTTATTTAAAACTATTTCGGCCAATAAATAGCTACGGAGTAGTTAATTCGTTGATGGAGGTGTTCATATAACTAATCTCTGTGTTGAATTCTATAGGTGAAAGATTTTTTTTTTTTTTTTTTTTTGACAAAGCGGAAACTATAGGTGAAAGATAGAGGAGTGACAAGTGAATTTCTCTTTCGGTCCACATAAAGTAGCACGCACACATATATTTGTTCAGGCATCGGCCAATAGTTGAAACTTAATAATCGTTGATTAATTTATTTTTTGAAAGATAGCTTAAATAATCTTTTTAATTAGATGAATCAAACATTGTTAGAAGCGATAATGATGTAGGTCATCAGATGTCTACACATATATACTATCGATTCATTAAGACTACACTTTTACATACATATACATTGATTCATTGAAAGCAATAGTACATGCATATTAATTATACCGTAAATAAAAGTTAGTTATAAGATACGACGCGAGTCGATATTTTAAAACGGAAACCAACAGTTTTGTTGCAAAATGATCAAGATTTGGTGAGGAAGATTATCAGAAAAGAGGTGAGAATCGGAATTGAGTTGGCGAAGTAAAGCCACAAATAATCTACGGAGTAATATCATATCATACTATCATCGATCAGTTGATATATGATTATCCAATATCTACCTTATTAGTCGTCCCACCACCCTTTTTGTAACACAATTCAATTATCAGCATTTCCATTACTTCCCATATATTCTCAACATCAACTAGTTGCATGGCCACTTGGAGTCGCAAAACATACAGAACCACACACACGATCTCTCTTCTCATCACTTTTATTCTTCATTCCAAACCTAACGGCCAAATTCTTTATTTTGGTGATATAAATTTCAAAATATCACAATGCATGGTCGTCGTCCGAATATATATTATAATCATGTTGCATCATAATAATATATCATTACAATTACGTAGAAGCAATAATGCCCTATATTAAGAACTTAGCTAGATTCTAGAGTATGATCTATGCATGCAATTCTAAAAATAATTCAAGTTGCATTGGTTCGTTCAATTAAAGTAATTGAACTTACAAATATCAAGCACACATACAATTATTGCATGCTTAGCTTTATAATGACACTTACATATTAACGAGGCCTATATACGACAAAGGTGGCTAGTGTACATAGTGCATTATATGCGTTATTATGTATATGTTGTCTAAGCTGCAAACTAGCAATGTGTTTATAAACACGAACATTATCTGATGTCAGGATACGTATATACGACTATATATTCGTGAATATATGTAAAGGTGCATTCGTTAGGGGTGTGAGGATAACTATTATCGAAAATGTCATGATATGATATGATAGGAGTATTATTTATGAACCAATATTTAAACAACTTTAAAGTTTAAACCATTGCATTACGGTAAAGAATAATGCTAGAGGTATACAGTGTAGACACTCAAAAATGTCTATAATCAACAATAATTTTACTACACTATCAAAATTTTACTACTCACCCAATTAATTTTACTACCTGAATTTTTCATTACAATTAATTTTACTACTCCGATCTCAATTTTACTACTATCAACTCAATTTTACATTTTAGACAAATTAATTGTGTATACACTGTAGACCTCTAGCAATTTGCTACGGTAAAAAGCAAGGTCGGATAATAAAGGCAATTGAGTAAAGATGTAAAGCTAAGAATAAATGCTCTCCGAATTGAATATAATGTTTAGAGGACTACTAGTTCGTAATAATAAGGACGATAACCATCGATGTTGCGTACATATACCTTATCAAACAACCAGAAAATGACGAATTACGGAAAATCCAAATTTAGTAGGGAACTTTATGAGATTTGTTACCAACTTCAATTAGAGGAACAAACTAGAGGATATGTTGGAGCTAAAAAAGCAAAGGTTGAGTGATAAAGTATGGCAACTTGAATGTAGAATGGACCTTACATGCACCTTTTGTGATTGAGCTTAGGTTACAATTCTTCCATTTTTTCCGTACCTCTCGTATACTTGAACTACAAACGTGGTCGCATAAGAAGCTAGGAGTTGCAATAATGTTCGATACTACTTGTATTTTGGCAATATTATTGTATTCCTCCAATTCAATTAGATAATTCAATATTAATGTGCCATATATGAACTTTCTTTTTCAATTAGAAAGGTAAACTACAAGATTAGGATCGATACCAATCGAGCAATCAAAGTCGCACCCGGCCCATGCCGCTAGCTTCTTTTCAAAAGGAAAAGAAATCGCGAAATAGCTCACATTATTCACTTAGCTTATTTACCCGTAGAATGAAATGAAGTTCTCGTAAACATGTGCTCCGCCCACTTAGTGATCTGATCATAGGATTTCCTAGTCCGATCACACTAAATCTAAAGGATATATGCGATAGCCCCAAGTTTTTTTAAATTTTTAATGCTGCCCACATTTAGTAGATGAGTACGTAGCCCCAACTTTCTTTTAATAATACAAAGTAATTTCAATTTTCTCATTTTTAACATTTTCAAATCTAATTAAGTAGAAAGATATCGTTTATTATGTATCTCTAGGCGTGTATTAGTTGTAAACATTTGAAAAGAGAATGTAGTAGTGAATGTGGCCGACTAGATTTTTATTTTATAAAAGAGTTTAATCACATTTGGCACATGCATTTGTTCATTTTGTGTTAAGTCAAATCATAAAGATTAGATAAGATAATCCGATCCATTACATTTCAATTAAGAAATATTGCTTTTTAAACCACTTCTATGATTCTTTTTAATACTTATATGGCCCTTTAGCAAGCATCAATTCTATACTTTCAGAAATCAGAATGTAAGATATATATGGAGTAACCACCAACTCCATTCCCATGCCTTTTAATTTAGAACCAACAAGAAATTAGATGAATGTTAATTATTTGTCACTTTATATACACCATGTACGTACCTTTCGAAAAGAAGAAAAACTTTAATACGAGTACAATGATTAATAAGGAATCAATGTTAAGGATGCAACAATGTTAAAAACTTGCTCACAAATTAAGAGTCGAAGAAAATTTCTTAGAGTCGATAATTGCGACCTCAGTCAATTGACTAGGTACTATATATAAATTCAAGTTCGGAGATTTCAAAATGCCAAAACTACTCACAAATTACTCCCAAGTGCTAGTGTCACTGCTCTATAAGATCTTAAGTAGTCAAATATCGACTAAATTGCATCTGAAGAAGAATAAAATGAGTATGGTCAACCCTCATAATTATAATATGGACCGCACTCACGGTTTCAAGTAGTAGTATCAATATTGTTCACCTGGAGCATGGAGACTTTATACTCAACGATCATTAAACATCAGAATTCAGGAGATACAACGAAAGCCATAATTTTTGGGAAACCAAACTTATCAGATAAGCTGTGAAAGAAGCCACAATATGTAAAATTGCAACAACTTGCAATTTGTCAACTAATAAATTCTCGACTTAAAAGTTATTATCAAATAAATTAAAGTACCACTAATGAAGATTATGCGAAATTTCTTTGCTGAAAATGAAATATCACAAGCTTCCATCATTTTTTTATTTAAATTTTACGAAAGTGTTAACAAGGGCGGAAGTCGGAAAGTGACATACAGAAAGACTTACTAGATTGATTTGTCTTTCCGATCCTATGTTTTTTGGGCGTATGTGTGTAAAACATATTACACTTCATATGTCATGCATTTCCTTGATATAGACATATAATTAAACTAGTCGACATTCACATACATACATCATAACGATTCCTCGAGCTTACATTTTACATTTTACTTCTATGTTTGTTCTTCGGTAATGTACGTACTCTCGCCGTCGTTAACATTTGGTTTAATTGAAGATCGAAGAGCATAACCCAAAAGAATGTCGATGAAGAAATTACGTTTGTTATTCTATTGACATTAAATAATCCACTTGGTACGATTAATGATCTGGCTAAGTTAGTCATGTCAACTACGCTTAGCTAGGTCTTAATTATTTGTCCGGCTTAAATATATGAAACTGCAATAATCTGTAATTAACATTCTAAACAAATTGGCAATTATACTGAAAATGCCCAAATTAAGGGCTTGATCATGGCCTATTTGGAGTAGTCAATTAGCCAAATCAGTATATTAATGTGATCAATTTGATGTTCAAGGAGACTTTATGATCAAGTAGCTATAGTAACAGTAAATATTAACAACACCAAAGACGAGAGAATGCACCCTAGGCAAATTAATAATATTGACTTTTTTTTTCTCTTTTATGAACACTAGCTACCCACATTACTCAATAATCGCGCACATGTCATAGATGCTTCGACTTATAAGACATCAATATCTTTCGTCAATTTGAATCATCAATAATAATCGATCTAACTAAAGATACACAGTAAACATAAAAAATGACTTGAACTTTTTTTCCGACCAAGCTGAGATAACCGCATCTAATCCGAGTCCGCACTTGCACTCTATGAAGTACGCCTTCCCTGAACACACACCGTACGTCGATACTACCTGGCCTGCATGCATGTTTCAAACCTATAAAGTAAATGATCACTTAAATATTCAAATATTTCAAACTATAATAACTACAAAAATGGGTAATAATAATAAGTTTCTCTCATACTTTCGGGCGACAACCACCACCACCACAGCCACCACATTGGCCTTCCTCCTCCCACTCCTCCTCGCCACACGCTCCGCCTTAGCCGGTGGCAATAACTACGGTTACGACTATGGTTACGCCGGCTCTGTCGCCGATTACGGCAACCCAGGCCCAGCAGGAGCACCACCACCACCACCTGAAGGTACACCACCGCCGGCAACTCCGCCGGTGGTGGAACTTGATGGTAACCCACTAAAAGCGGGAGACACATACATAATAATGTTCGGCCAAAACGCCGGCGTAGGGGTACAACAAAGCAACCAAACATGCCCACTCTACGTCGCGCAAAAACCTTTCGCCGCCGTAGCCGCCGCCGTGCACCGCCCTATACGGTTAACATTTCATAAATTAATTAGCGCGCTCGACGAAGCCGCGGGTGTTTTACAACCGGGTGAGATTGACACTATTTACGAAAACACCCCTGTCGCCGTTGAATTTATAAGCAACGGTAACGGTGACGGAGACGGTGACTTGCCGTGTAAGGAATCGCTGATGTGGCAGGTTGTACGAGAGGCGGTGGGAGTCGGAGCGATGAAGAGGATATCGGGGTTTGTTAAAACAGGGGGTTTATTAGATGTTGATGGAATCAGTGTACCTCAAATTAGTAAGTTTGGGATAATTAAGGTCGAGTCGTCTCCTTCTAATTCGGCTACGAAAACCCCCACCTAAAAGCTTCTGCATTGTCACCCTGCGGGTGGTGTCATGACGTGTCGAGATGTGGGAAAGTTCGCGGATACTGCCACCACCGGACCGGTCTTGGTGGTCGGGGAAGCTGCTATACACCCTTTCTACATCGACTTCAAGAAAGTTTAATCGTGTTTGTAATGGATCAAGGTCATAATCAATTTGTTGTTTTATCATGTCTCTTTTTTGTGTTTGCACCGTCGAGTTCAGTCTAATTAAAATCGGACATTACTATAATATATGTAACATTTTCAATATACTTTTATGCTTTCAGCTTTTTGGTTAATCTTTGGCGGGAGAGGAATCCAAACATGAATTTTGTCTTGTGCATGAAATCTCCCTTGCGAGTTTTTGTGTCATCTAGCTGAAATCATTACCATTATGATTATCATTGTAACTGTAACTGAACTAGTAATATTATTGTCGAAATCGAAGACTAGAAAAAAGCCCGAACGAGAACCGAATGACCCGCAAGACCAAATTTGCCCGTATATGTTAGGTTCGGGCCAACAAATTAGGCCCAATACCCTTTGCTCCGCCTGGCCCATTGATAGGGCTGAGTCAGTCATGTCAACTTAGAGCTTCATTTCAACAATTTTTCAAGTGCATGCAAATTGTAATAATGAAAGTTTTGGCCAAGTTCACAGCTTAGCTAATGGCCTTTTTCTATAATTAATGAAGCAGTATCAGAAATTTGTACAACACTAAAATAAGAAGACGAGAGTGCTCAGGTTAATGATATTGACTTTTCTTATTATACTCAACATTGCCGCGAATTATCACGTCAGACATGTTTCGACTTACAAGATATCAATATCATTCGCAAGAGTCACTATTTAGAGCTAATATGAGTCATTAATATAACTCATAATAGACAACCGTCATATAAAAAATGACTTAGAAGCTCATTTTTTTTTAATAACCGCTTAATCGTCCGCGTCGACCGCATTTAGTCCGATCACGTACACCCTATAAAGTTTATGTATGTTCACCAATTCAATAACGAAACTTATCAAATAATACTCCGTATTTCCGTAATGGGTAGAAATAAGTTTGTCTCATTAATTCCGGCGACGACCACCACCACCACCTTCGCCTTTCTCCTCCCACTCCTCCTCTCTACTCACTCAACTGCGGCTGGCGGTGGCGTTGCCTATGGTTACGACTATGGTTACGTCGGCTCTGTCGCCGACTACGGCAACCTACTCGGATCAGAAGCACCACCACCACCACCATCTGAAATATCGCCGGCGTCGGCAGTGGTGGACCTTGATGGTAAGCCATTAAAAGCCGGAGACACATACATGATAATGTTCGGCAAAAACGCCGGCGTAGGAGTAGAGCAGAGCAACCAAACATGCCCTCTCTACGTGGCGCAACAACCTTTCGCCGCCGCCGTGCACCGCCCTATACGGTTGACATTTCATAAATTTATAAGCGCGCGAGATGAAGCCGCGGGTGTTTTGAAACCGGGTGAGATTGACACTATTTTCGAAAACACCCCTGTTGCCGTCGAGTTCAAAACTAACGGTAACGGTGACGGTGGCTTGCTCTGCAAGGAATCAATGATGTGGCAGGTGGTACGGGAGGCGGTCGGTGTCGGAGCGATGAAGAGAATTTCGGGGTTTGTTAAAACAGGGGGGTCTTTAGATGCTGACGGAATCGACGTACCCCAAAATAGTAAGTTTCGGATAATTAAGGTTTCAGGTACAAAAACTCCTGTCTACAAGCTGTTGCATTGCCACCCTGCGGGTGGTGTCATGACTTGTCGGGATGTTGGGAAATTTGCGGATACCGAGGCCACCAGGCCGGTGCTGGTGGTCGGAAACGCTGCTATACACCCTGTCTACATTGAGTTCAAGAAAACTTAAATCGTTTTCGTAGTTTTTTCTTTCAGTTTGTACCATCGAGTTTACTCTGATGGAATTCCAACGTTATATATGAATGTGATATTCTGCATGTATGAAATTACACTTGTGAGTCTCGACTTTGATCAACGCGTCTAATAGTAGATCACGACTAGTAGAAAACAATTCCTCAAATATCTTTTTGGTGAAATTAGGCTGATTAGGTTAGTTTTAACATGGAACTGATTCAATAAAGAAGCAATCATCTGATAAACTTCATGAGTAAAAGGCATTGCTACATTTGTTGGAACATCTTGCAATTCATCTCTCAAGAGGAACCGCGGAATCAATCACGATTCGACACAAAAAAAGTTCCCAAATACACGAGGGATCCTAGTTATTCCTACCAAGTCCTGGACAAATATCATGAAACAGGATTACAACCTCATGTCTTCAAGCTAAGAAGAGAACATAGTGTACAGGCTTGGGAAAAAAAAAACTAATGTGTTAAAAATAAAAGGTGGTAAAGAAGCATGAAAGGTAGCTAATCGGCCAAAAAAATGCATGCTCTTGCAGGTAGCCAACCAACCGAGGATTCCGAGAGCCTTTAGTTGTCATGAAGCTAGAAACTAACCACCAGGTACTGCCAATTGTAGGTGGCATCTCGACAGCAATATACATGGAAACCTGCGAGAGAAACAAAGTAGAGCACGATGAACTTTTGAACACGGTAACACAGAGGGTTCCATTGGGATTCGTAAAGGGCTGTCACTCTAACATAGAAAATGGATCCTTTCTTTCCCCCCGCAAACAAAGAGCACTAATCTTCTATGGTATGAATGCAATAACAGTAATGTTTTACTTTCAAGCGAGAGATTAGGGATTTTGTCATCTTAATATACTCCGCATAATGAAGGTAACAACTTGAAAGTTCAGGTATGCAAAAGAAAGGTTCTATTAAAGTAAACTTTTCATTTCTCAGCTATGTAAAATAAATCAAGTCAGACACACAGACTTGTTAACTTGTATCAAACAAGAGAGACGGAGAGATGCAAAATTTAAAAAGTAAGACGTGAGGAGAAGTAACATGTCGAATACAAATTTGGATGCATTGAAAGTTGGAACATATGTCCAGAGTCCGAGTTTTTGAAAAGTATCACGTCTTCGGAAGTACGGAATATTTTTCTTTTTGAGATATTATCGACTTTTCTAAAAATTATCTTATCTGAAACTTTTCTGACTCGTCTAAACTTTTCAGAAAAATGGCGAAAATAAAAGAGAACAGATCAGTATTCAAAACACTCGGAGCTTCAGAATAGTGCTACGCAACAGAGAGAAAACACAAGGAATTCAGAACAAATATATATAAGATGGGGGAGCTCAACTCACGTCAAGAAAGTAAAATATGCAGAAATTAAGTTCAAGTTCCTGTGTGAAAGATTGAATATGTTTCATAACATTATGCATAAATAAGTTTGTAAATTGAGACGAAGTTTCAAGGGAGGCCCTGTGTCCTAAAGACTAATCTAGTAAAGAGATTGACTAATTTCAGTAAAGAAGTGCAACTCAAGCTAGGCTAAATAGCAGGATTTGTTTGACATAGTAACAACACACAAACCCAAAGGTTTATGTGGGAGACCAGGAGTCATCTTCTAATGCTTTTATTCGAAATCAGTTACAGAAACCTCACCGATTAAAACAGCTAGATTGATATAGCAACAATTTCAAGATAGAGATTTCACAACGGGATTTGAGTATGAAAGTTCCATCATTGCATTCATAGCCACGTCTAATCAAGGATATTTCTGAAATTTCAAGAAGTTGTATGATGATTTATCCATTCAATTCCAGATAAAACACTTTCATACGGGGGCTTGTGCATAAGCATATGAACCAGGGCCAGTGAAGGGAATTTAAATGATCGATGATAGAAAAGAGAATGTGCCAGTAGAGGACACAATAGATAAAGGGGACGTCAGCAGAGTTTCCATAATTAACAGCAAGGTGTACAATAGATGGAGGTGTATTATAATATAGTACCAATAAAATTTAGTACCCAAAAATGGAACCACTTAAAAAGTCCCAAGATTGGTAGATTAGGCCAAATTAATCCACTTAAAATGATATACTGATGGCCAGATTACCAACTTTTGTAAGAAAACTTAGAGCTTTAAGGATGTGTCTCCACGTGAGCTGAGCTCTTGATCACAATATCCACACTTTTTACCTAACCAACTAGCCTTTATATGTCAACCTTAAACATACACTAATTAGTGTATCCGACGAAATCAATCTTCAATATTTTGTGACTCACGTTAATCGGATAGGCAACTCAAATGTGTTTCCATCACATTATCTACTCGTCATCTGTGGCGACCCACCTCCTTGAACAAAAAATCACATATTTATTCATCACAAATTACCTCAGCTACAAACTGTCAAATACTCAAATGTTTACTCCAATGTAGAGTCATGAGTTCATAAAGCTTTAATACCTTGGCACCCACTTTAACTCACGAAAGACAGATCAAACATGGTTCATTGCGTCAATTGCTCTTAATGCTTGATGAACAACCAACCTCCTTGCATAAAGAAACATGTATACTTATCCTTCGTGTGCTAACCTCAGGACATAGGTTACACATTGCCCAAAAAAAAAAAAAAGTTGGGTCACTTACATCTCTTTAAGAACCCTGAATCATACAATTCATCACATCACTCAAGCCTGTGCTTGATGCTAATGCTAAATGAAACAATAGGTTCATCACAGAAGCCATGGTCAATGCCAAAAAAAAAAGGTGGGTCACTCACATCTCTTTAAGAACCCTGAATCATACAATTCATCACATCACCCAAGCCTATGCTTGATGCTAAATGAAACAATAGGTTTCATCACACCAGCCATGGTCAATGCCAAATGAACCGTTGTGGCGTTATCTCCTTTCCCTCCACAGGTATCTATTCTTCACGAGTTGACTAAATAATACACTGCTAGTTCTTTCCCCAAACAGTGACTCCACAAACTTCAAAATTATCACTCCTTTGCACTCAGTAAAGGAAAATTGTTTCTTTACCCAAACAGCCAAGACTACTCTGTTTAACTGAAATAACCAAAAGGTCAAAACTTCAAACCATTTATATGAGATGAAAATCATCAAAGTAACAATGTCGGCCCAGTAACCTAACCCCACTTCGACTTATAAGCACCCAAAAACCTTCTAATGCATATGATGGGATATAAATTGTACTAACGTTCAGAACTGGATTGCCATCAGAGTGCCAATATTCCTATTACATGATGGAAAGCCGGTAGCTTAGTGTGTGGCAAGGGGATATTCTACCAAGCTTACATTTTTATTCATACTGACAAGGGCGGGCAGAATTCAATTTTATGGGCTTGGAGGTCAAATTTTACATGTAGCCATTAACCCCTAAGTAACTAGTAACCATTCAATTCCAGCGTAACACACAATCAGCAGATATTCTACACTGGAAATGATCGTGCCTTAACACGTTAAATGTAAAGCTTAATCAATCATCTATAGCTCAGCTTTACGGTAGCAAAAAATTAGCAAGGAAGACATACCGCTAAAGCTCAGTGTCACCCTTATCCTCCAGTCATACCAACCAGGGAAACGAGAATAATAACACTGATACACACAAGCAACGCCCACGAATTTCGCAACTAGTATGTCATACCACACTTCTACACTCCCCAAGTTATACACATTTGTCCACCAATGCCTACACCAACAATCCTAACCAAGTTCAAGTATGACAGCAATGTAAAGCCTACACAATCTACTCATTTTCCCAGCATTTCGGATGCCAACAATTCGAAGCGAATTCGTAAAAAACAGCATTTCACACACACTACGATCATGTCACTAAAGAAACACCATTAAACTAACAAAAAGCAACAAAAATACCATAGAAACTTCAATTTCACGCAAATGCAAAGTAAAAAGGATTGAGCTTTCCGAATCAAACCTAATCAAGTCTTAGTCTTTCGGCGTAGACGCTTACGGAGCTTCTTATACTTATGCTTATTCATCTTCTTCTTCCGCTTCTTCTTCACGCTATCAGCCCACATCATCCCCGGATGCTCCGTTTCAGCTCCAACGGGCATAACCAGCTGAGACAAGCCCGACCCAGATAACAAACCCGGATTTAGAAAATACCCAAATGAGAAACTCGGGTAAATCTGCAACTTACTCAAATTAGACCCAATTTCATCCTCCTCTCTCACTCTAAAACCCTTGTTAAAACTAGGGTTTAAGGTTACATCTTGATTAAAAATTGATTTGGGATCAGCAAATAATTGAGGGGTGAAATTTAGAGGGGTTTTTTGGTGGGTTAATGTTGTGATAAATCTGCTGGAATTTGGTTTGTGGAGTAGCTTCTTCAACAAGCTAGCCATTTGAGAGGAGAGTGACAAAATTTTAAAATTAAAATTAGGGTTTTTCTTAGCTAGAAAAAATTGGGGATTTGGGCATGATTTTGGGATAAAATGAAAAATTGGGGATCTGGGTTTTAGAGAGGGTTTGTTTTGGAAGGGGAAGCTGTGATTTTTTGAAGAAATGAGAAAGAAGAGAATGGGACAAAAAAGGGAGGGTTTTTGGGAGACGTGATGAGGAAGATCCAAAAAAGTTGCCCTCACGCAGGATCGAACTACGGACCTTCAGTTTACAAGACTGACGCTCTACCACTGAGCTATAAGGGCTTTGTTGGTAACTTCTCACTCACGATTTTAAAAGATCAAGGATAAATAAAGGCTTAAAAAAAAAAAGAGGTATGAATTCATTTGCAATGTAAAATTTTGAGTAAAGTGTCAAATTGGTGATCGAGATCTTCAAGTTCTAATAGTTTTTCTATGTTAATGTTATTATTGGGTGAATCGTCGTCTAAGTTTTCAAATAATGCTATAATTAGCCGAATTGATGTCTAACAATTTAGGGTCCGTTCGGCATCACTGTCGTTTTCAGTTTTTTGTTTTTTTTTGCGTAAATTTTTTGGCTAAAGATGTTACAAAAGTAACTTTAATTGTGTGGTTTTATAATAGTCCTATAGAAAATGAAAACTGAAAACTGAAAATCACTTTTTATGGTTTTCAATAATAGGACTTTGCTTTTCAAAAAAACAGAAAATAAAAAACGATACCAAACAGACCCTTAAATACCCCAAAATTGTGTCATTGAATCTCCCATCTCCCCATCCTTGCCGCCGATTCACTGATCTTCCTTCTTCCATCGACCGACCTATCACAAAAAAAGAACGGCAAATTCCCGTGGTGTCCCCGAACTATGTCAAAATGCTCATGGTGCCACTAACTTTGAAACTTGTGGAGGAACAACGAGGTGTGGAGGCTGCCGCCTCCGGGTGCCGTTAAAATTAACACTGACGGGGCCGTCCTGGGGGAGGCGGGGTCGGGAGTGGGTGCAGTGATTAGAGGGAGTGAAGGGGAGGTGACGAGGGTGGCGTGTTGGCAAGTGAGAGATAGGTGGGAGCCAAATGTGGTGGAAGCGAAAGCGGCACTCTTTGGGCTTCAACGGGCGTGGCAGCAGGGCGCTGATCGCGTTATATTGGAGTCGGAATGTTTACAACTGATTAATGCTTTCAAGGCTAATCCTTTTCTGCTAATTATATTGGTTTGATTGCTTTAGACGTTTTTAATTTCTCTCGTAGGTTTGAGTCATGTACTTTTAGTCATGTTAGACGATCAGGTAATAAGAGAGCTCACCTAATAGCTCACCTAGACCCGATTGATTACTCTGTTAGAGTTTGGATCGAGAGTGGTCCAACTCGTGTTCTGGACTTAGTGGCCGCGGATTTCATTGTTGCGGTCACTTGAGGTTTTCTGCTTAATACAATTACCCCATTTAAAAAAAATTTAAAAAAAATAAAGGTGAGACCCAAGAGAAATAACGGAGAAATTGGAAAGAAAGTAAGCGTTCGGGTTAACGGGTGTACGGGGTAACTTGCCCCAAGCTAAATGGGTCGGGTCAAAAAGATACGGACAAGAAAACTCTATATATATATATATCCCCAAAATCCCCCCTTCTTCACAACACTCCGCCGATGCAATCATAAACCCTAACCCTCAAAACTTTTCCCCCTAATTAAAAAAAAAAAGAGAGAAAAAGAGGGAGAGCGGAAGCCAGGAAGAGAGAGAATGGGCGATAACACGCTGCAGAGGAGAGCAGGAGCTGGCGCGGCACAGGGTCCTACACAATTTGGCGTGAATTTGAAGAAATTTCAAATGCATCGGAAGAATCTCCTTCCGGTCACGGTGGGAGAAGTAAATGCTGTGACTCACAAGGGACGCTGGTGGGGATGGTTTCGACCTGCTTTAATCTGCTGCTGCGGCTTAGGTTGGTACCTGCCTCGGGAGATGTGGAAGATGTGTCAGTTACTGCGCCGCCGTGACGAAATGAGTGAGATGCCAGATATATTTCTGAACCCAAATGACACCCTCTCCTCCCTCGTTGAGAAAGTGAAGGAGGCCACGGTCAGTGTAACTACGGCGTCACAATAAATACACGATTTTGTTGCTGCCTATTCTTTCCAAAAGATAGGGTTCAGCGCACTTTCACTATTTCTCACTCAATTGGTGTCCCATCAAATGCCAGTTGAATCCTGCCGAAGATTGTGTGAGGGATCCTGTCTTATTATCTTTATTATGGTGATGATAAACTTCTTGTGGGGTATTTCTCAGGTTTTGAGATCATACCGTGATCTTTCCCGGTCTGTGATAATTTTGAGGCAGGTCAAGGTAAGGGTCGGAGACTTCCGCCAGCACTTATCGGATTCTGCTGTCGGTGTTCAGCAGACTGCTCAGGGGAGTGCTCAGGTGAGACATGACATTGCAGTGATGCAAGAAGCTTTGAAAACTTGTGATATCTATATCTTTCCTCTGCCTTTCATGGATAAGTGGTTTCCAACATTGGTCGTGCTGGCAAATCTGATCGTAAGTCAATTACGAGTGATATTAATGTTAAGAGTGTTCCCAAATCGTGTAAGTTATAATTCTAATATGGTGAAATAACGAGGAAAGTGAGTGTTTTGATGTTGTAAATTAGTTTTCCGTCCAATTCCGCCCGTTTTGGGAGGGGGAAAAATGACAGTTTAATAAATGATCATTTCCTTCCATTTCCATGTATCTTTATAAACCAAACGTATGAAAGTTGAAAAATATGTTTCCTTTCCTTTTTTCCGTCCATTTCATCTCTACCAAACATGCTGTAAGAATTTAACTTTGTCAAATGTTACTTCCTATTTCTTAAAGGACTGCGACCAGGGTCCTAGTAAAGGAAAAAAAAATACTTATTTATCATTGGGCACACGTTAGAAATCTATTTTATTTTAATATCAATCTAGTATTGGGCACGCGTTCTCCGCGAACCAAATCTCTTAATGCAACACCGAGTTGACCCTAAAAAAAAATAGACAAAGGGTTTTTACTACGGTGCCTCAAAACTCTTTAAATGCATCACCAAAATCTACCCTTCTCCACAACACCTCGTCGCTGCCATCACAAACCCTAACCCTCTTTTCTACAATCTTCATCGTCACGATTTTCTCTTTCCTCAACTTTTCCCCTAAATCAATTTTATTTCTTCAACATATAACTTGAGTAAAGTGTCAAATTGGTGATTAAGTAAAGTGTCAAATTGCAATGTAAAATCTTGTGTAAAGTGTCAAATTGGTGTCAAGTTCTAACACTTTTTCTATGTTAATGTTATGATTGAGCGAATCGTCGTCTAAGTCTTCAAATACTGCCATTGTTACCCAAATTGGTGTTTGACAACTTTTATACACAAAAATGGTGTCATTGAATCTCCCATCTTCCTTCCTCAATCGACCAACCCATCACAAAAACAGAATTATAATGAGAAGATCTCTTTTGGTCAGAGGGAGCATGTCTTTTGATTTTCTTTTACGGTATTTCTAACGTGTGTGACGTGTGTCTATAGGGCACATGATAAAAATGACTTTCAGATGCCCACATGAAAAGACAAAATATGATATCTCATTGCTTAATTGAGGAAATCATCACCTAGCCTTTGTTCGTTTGCACCAACTGTTGAGTAGCAGGGAGTTGTGTAGGTAGAAGGTAGATGTTACCTCTAAAAATAGCAGTTGATATTGGACGTGTTTGGCAGAAGTAACTGTTGAGTTATTAAAACTATATAAAATATAGAACAACGAATTATAAATGCTAGTTTGTTTACATGAAAGGAGTAACATTTCCCAAATGTTATGTAAAATGCTAACTGTTACCCAAACTGCTCCTTCTATTGTGACACTCAAACATGTATACTAGAAGTTTGATTCCGTCAAATACTACTTTCTATTTCTTAAAGGACTGCCGAACATGGTCTTAATAAAGGAAAAAAAATAAAAATACACTTTTATCATTGGGCACAAGTTAGAAATCTTTTTAATTTAATTTTATTTTATACCAATCTAGTATTGAGGAGAATTTTATATACCATTATGGTCATTTGACCATTGCTAAGTTGTAAACCAAAAGGGTGATGATTTTGGGTGGGCAAAACAATACTCCATTCTAAGATAAATATGTCCATATATGGATCAGATTCAATAAATTTACACACAGTTCACAGTAATAATTACTGATTCGACAAAATCATCGGCCACAAAAAAAAAAAAAAAAACGATGTTGATGAACCGCCAAATGGGCTAGTTTTCAAACCCACTTCCCCTCTAAACGGCCCATAACAACCAAGGGTTTTGATTACGGTGGGGCCCATAAAAACTCTTTATATTTATCCCCAAAATCCCTCTCTTCTTCAACACTTCGCCGCTGCTACGACAAACCCTAACCTTCTCTTCCAAATCTTCATCGTCACGATTTCCTCTCTCTCCTCAAACTTTTCTCCCAAATATATTTTTTTTTTCTTCAAATTGCTTTTAATTTTAAATAATTCTAGGTTAAAAATATCGCTTTCTGAGGCGTTGCGTTCGCCGGTAAATCTCAATCCGGATGAACGTGTCATTGTAAGCGTAAATTAAACTGCCCAAATTCCAACTTTTTATAATTGTTTCATTACAATTATAAAACCTTATTTTTTACGCAACTCCGATTAATTTTACCAATTCGTTGTTGCAATTTTAAGTTGGATTAAATTAATTAAATCTCATATAAAAACCCTAATTTCACCCCCAATATTTTTCAATCTTTTTTATTACATAATAATCATATTAATTAGTAAATCAAATTAATCGTTGCTTCAAAATTCAAATGGTGAACTATCTCAATTAAAATTAATGAGAAAAGTTCTAAATTGCGAAGCATAAATTAATCGAATTAATTTTGTAGCCAGTTTTAAACAGCGCGGTGTATCAATTTTTAATCTTCGCCGTGTTACCTGTCTGCTGGCATATTAATTAATTTCAATTATTTTGATTTTAATCTTAATTAATTAGATTTTTTATTTGATTTGATTAAATTTATGTAATTAATTTTGCTTCTTACTTGTGAACTCCCTTAGATTTATAATCTAATTAGTGAGGGAATATTCATGTTTTGGAAGCGAATATTTGATTTTAATCGGCAGTTTTTTAATGGCTTTGTTGCAGTTTTCTTGCTACTTATGCCCGCGAATTCTGTTATATTTTTGTTAGAATTTATTAATTTAATTTGGGTTAAAATTTTCAATTTTATGTGTAAACCCTAATTTTTTGTTGGGGAGAGAAAATTGGGAATTGTTTGGATGAGTAATTTGGCCGAAACTCTGGAATGTGATTGTGTTAAAGTTGTAGTGATGGAGTGGAAATGAAACGTGATTAAGAGATTGTGAAATTTGGAATACAGTATATGATATGATTGTGTTGAATGATAATAATTGTGAAATTTGGTCAAAACTTTTAAATTTGCATATTGAGAAATCTAATTGAATGAATGTAATTATGTAATTGATGGTAAATTTTTGATGGATTAAAAATCTGCTAATGATGAATTGGACATAAGTTGAGTTAAATTGAACATTGATTATGATGATCATATGAACTCGAAATGTCGAATTGAGCCTGAATTTTGATGAATTGAAGCTCTGGTGATGTATTTGGATGAACCGAAATGAATTTGAGGATGAATTTTGTGGCGACGGTAAAAGCCGAAAATGAAATTTTGGGGGTGAAATTTGTGGTGACAGTAACACTCGAAATGGTGAAAATGCATTTGGAGTTAGTAGAAATTGAATTGTCGAACATGAACTCGATCGAGCTAGCTTAACCTTGAAAATGTTTGTAATGAATGAGTATCCAAATCTGAGAAGCCTGATGTCGAAAATTAGGACTGTTTTTGCATCATATCCTGGAAGCCTGTCGAAAATTAGGAGTGTTTGTGCATCTACGTTAAGCCTGTTGTCGAAAATTAGGATGTTTCTGACTCAGTTAAATGAAAAACTGTCACTAGTTAGCGGAAACTGTTACATACTGTATCTGATTTCTTACAACAGCAGATAAATGAAAAAATGGTGAATTTAGTCGATTTATTTTCTTCATGACATAGGGTACTATTACTGGCATTAGCTCAGCTAAGGGACTCTGCAGAATCAGGTTTACTTAATCTGTGCAACAGCGATACATGATGAATTTCTCCATGGCACGACCACATTCTGCACAGACGACTTTATCTGGAATGCTTCCGGTTGTTCCTGGTAGTATCAGGCGATTGCAGTGGTGTGGTGTCTGCAGCTTTTGCAGGTAGTCGATTAGCGACTGCACGAACCCTTTTACTGCAATATCATCCTTCCATATATTGAAATCATTCAAGCAGGCCAAGAGCATGTCACCCTTAGCCTTAGCCATGTCTGGCCCCAGGCTGATCACAGCCCACCCCTGATCACTGGCATCAAAGCTCATCATTGTCACTATCTCCTGCATTATTGGGTCGTTCTCTACGGACCTCCCGTGCAGCATCTTGGAGTGCCACATGCTCTCTAACCTCACCCAGAAGTACCATACCAGGGTTGCATCTGGCAGGACATGGCTCAGGTCCTGACTGATAATTGCTGCACTGATCTTTCGGACCTTTTCCTTGAGGTTGCTTTTACCGACATATAACAGCTCTAGGGGGACACCAGCTGCTTCTGCAACAACACGTGCTGTGGCCGTAAACTTCTGTATCCAATCCATGTCTTCTCCTCCATACAGGCAAATGCATTTTCCCTCGTGCATCTGTTACAAAGAGGTAATCATGAGTTAATTCAGGTTCAAACAAAAAGAATAAAGTTGTGTCTTCGAATTTTCAATGTTATCGTGCTGTCTGAGATGACATTCGTGTATCTGTCTGCATTTTTGTATGCATTATGCTGATAACTAAGGGCTAGGGATGACTGCAGAAACTTTAAATGTCGGCTGATTATCTGAAAATATCGCTGATGCAATAATATGATTCATTTATGGCTTTTGTTTAGTAGTATGATGATGATCTAAAGCAGCATATATAGAAGTGGGGGATAATGAGCAGGAAAATATGGGAGAGCCATACCCACTGGAACATCAATGGTTCAATCGCGTCTGCTAACAGCTCAAGCCTCCAGGTCTCTTCCCTCCAAAGCGATTCTTCCCTCGCGCTGCTGAAAGGATATGCCATACTCCCCCAAATCCACATCATGTGAAGAGCATTAGGATTCACAACTCTTCCTTGAGGGTCCAGGACAACGAGCATCGACTTCTTATTAAAGTGCCATACCTCTTTTGTATACCTAGTAACTGCAGGATCAAGCATTAAAGGGTGATGTAGAGTGTACCAAGTCATCATTTTCTGGATATCTTCAAACTGTTGCTGTTTTTGTTCAGTCCAAGGACTTGATCTGTCGACTACTGGGAGCCACACAATCTCGTAATGGCTTTCCATCCTTCCTGGGTGTTGCCTTGATTCTTGATACATTTGATCAAGAATTGCAAGCTCGTCATGGGATATATCCAAATCCGATATTAGAAGCAGAACGTTCTTTCTTCTTAGTACATCAATGCCCACCTGTATTGATTAGAGAGACTAAAGTTAATCTTATCTTCAATGTTTGCAGGTAAATACTTATGTGTTATCTCTGCTGCCTTAATTTTAGATCCTTTTTTTACTGTGTACTAGAAATAATGGAAGTGCCAAACTGAAATAAATAGGAGCACAGTAGAAAGTAAGCAAACCCTTTTCTTTGTAGATCCCTCAAGAAGGGGCAGCTGATCATCCTTAACGTAAATCAGAGCCCTTATAATTTTCATATTGTCAACATGGGGTGTCTCAAATAAGCGAAAGAGTATCTGGTATGCTTCAATGTGTTTCTTTTCATCTGCATTGTACAAGGAGCTTTAATCAGCCATTTTGCCATGCATATCTTATGCATAATGTGAAATTCTAATTTGTTGTATTTCAACTATCTTTATCTTTATATTTTTGTTTTGCTCAATGAAATATAATGTGTTTTATGTGTTTTTAAGACTTACCAATGTGCTGGTAACAGAGGTCCAGTTGCTTTCTAAGATGTTCATATATGTTGTTCACTTTGTGAGCCAAACTTGACAGCTCCCATGCCTCTGTTGTTGTGGATACAGACCTGGATACGCCCCCAATATGATTCACGCACCATAACATGTTAGACAGTGCTGTTGAAATTTCAGGTGCACAATGGGAAAATAAAACTAGATGTAGGATACAAGGTATCAGATTCTGGCATGAAGTTTGTGTGAAGTACTAATAATTCTCAATTCATGTGCATTTTGATACAGCAGAAACATTGAGGATTGATGGAGGATGACATACTCATAGCTCATGCTTAGCAGTCCCATGATCTGTGACGCGCAGGCCACAATGCTCCTGATGATCCAGTAAGCAGCTGTTGGGATCAGAGCATTGGCAGTTTTGTACACAGTGGCTTCAGGGGATATGTATTGAGATGGGAGCTCCTTGAATTCTACAATACACTTTGTAACATTTGTCATTGCTTTGATAAGATTACCAATTGCTTCATACTTAGGTTTTAGGGAATCAGAGCGCTCTACAATCTCTGGAATTTGCTTAAGGACCGCGACTGACTTGGCTAGTGAATTTGCCGGGTAAAGTTGGGCAACCAACCAGAACTCTCCATAGTACACAGCAAATGCTGCCAGAGCTAGGGCCACTTTTGCATCCCACAAGTAGCTTGAGAGCGTGTTGAATATTGCCATTGCTGTCGCATGAGGGTCTGTACTGCCAGAGCACTTGCATGATATCTGTAATAAGAGTAGAGATCACTAGTCTGATTAGTCTGAGAGAATGCAGTGGTTTCAGTCATTTGAGAGCGTAAATGGCACTCATGTATACCTTCAGGTATAAATTATAGAGCTCCTATACTGGTACATGAGTTTTTTGACTAACCTCACATGTGATTTTGTTGATAGTGTATGCCAGTAGCTCAATCATGTCACCATATCCTGCCAGAAATGCCTTATCATCAACAGCATCCATTTGTGAATGAGCTCCCTATTTCATTCAGGCAAAGGACTCGATTATTGTAACATTCAACTTTTAAGTATGTCAGGAACAATTGAGCTCATTAGAGGATTCTGTACCTGAACAGGACCAGGGATGCTGGGTGAAGCACGACTGAAGATGTCCTCAATGATGTGGAGAAGAGGTTTCACATCAATGTCACGACCATCAGGTGTATGTGTTCCCTTTAGTTGGTTTAGCATTGCAGTGTCATCAGAAGTCGAGAACAAGTGACGATCACCCCTGGGTCTTTGTCTTCTGCCAGGTACAGTAAGACCTTCCATTTTTCTTTTCTTTTTTTAAAGTGTAGGGTGGTGTTAGAGCTTGTTACTTAGTTCAACTTTTGGTTTTTCCCCCGCTGCTTATATAGTTTTTGTGAAAGATTTTTATTGGAATAAAGGTTGGATGCATCTACTACCTTGCTTGTAAGAGGGTAAATACTTGTGAGGTACTGGTAAGGCGAAGAATTTAGTATGAGGCCTGATTGTTTTGCAAGTTGTCCTTGCCTTGGCTAAAAGATCCTCTTTACTCTACAGATTCATATGGCCGAAACTCTGGCTGCTTGTGGTCTGTTGGCTGAATGTCACTGTGTGTCTGTGTTTATTCTCATTGAAGATACAGTTATCCTGTTATTTGATTTGTTTGGCTAATTGCTTTCACTATTATTAAAAAGAGTCTGAGAAGTAGTTTAGATTGCGTACCAGTATGTGAGGTTCTTACATTCTTACTTTCACTTTACCATAAATCAAAATAATTGTCTTGTTGTGTTGTATATCCTGACTTCCTGAGCCAAATGCATGCTTGGCAAACTTTGCTTTAGTCCCGAAATGTTTTGGAGTCCGCTAACATGAATTGCCACATGGTTTCTCAATACAGTAGCACAAATATGCGATTAATATGACGCAAAGTACTGGCAGACATCAACCTTCCTGCTCGAAAACAGAAGAACAGGGTTCTGAAATTCTGACCGTGGGAAACACATCTACTAGCAGAACATTATGAAGAATACAAGTCTTCAGAGTTCAGACTTGGTATGTGATTTTATTAATATCACATGAAAGTTGGTATACTTTAGATCGTTTATGGAGCATAATTTAATGAATGATTAACCTACAAGATGGGTTAATTATAATTTAAACGCGGATTAGAAAGTTGTTATCCTTTATATATTGTCTAAGTTGGATGCTATTCTGTGTAACCTTTATTGAAAGAACCATATTAAACTTCTTCTTCTGGCAATCCTTGGTACCAAATTTCACTCTTAGAATGGTTTGTTCTTCAACCTCTCTTTTCACTTTTCTCTTTCTTTGAGATTTCTTTAATTTTCAGGCAAAGTGGTTTTCCGTATCATTCCTTTCAGTAGTAAGTTACAAGCTTCTGCTTGCAATTAGTCTATGTTTTTTAGTATGTTTACTTTGGATTAAGTTATATCAAAAAGTAATGCACTTACTTATAGAGTCAATCCCGAAAGTTAATTGTCCGATCATGATGCATGAGTTTAGTGGAAAAGATTATTCTTTATAGCCAGTTCTCCTAAGTAAACTGTTTAGTGTTGGCCCAGTGGATGGCTAACCTGCTGTTACAGCATTTGAACTAGCGCGAGCAGTAATTACACAGTTATATATCTATCCTGAGAATTCAGAAATTAGTGGCCTTCAGTTTAATTTGAATAACTTCATGTTGAATTTTGAATTATGAATGGATTGGAGGTTCATGTGCATGATAAATTTAACGTCCTGTTCTTTTATAGCTGATCTATGTGAAGGTCCTGTGATGTTCTGCAGTATAAGCATAATACTTAAAATTTGTCTTTTGGCAATCAGAACTGATGGCAGCACCTCTTTTCTTGTGTAAGGCCGCAGGTCAGAGATAATGGAAGAAGTGTATTGCTATGGAGGGAGGTCACAGTGTACGAGCATCACCTCAGCTTGTATGTAGCTGCGCTGTTCACTCTTCCTATTAAAGACTGTCCTCAGGTAAATACTGTCATACTTATGTGTTCTCATCCCTTTTTTGATGGAAACTTACTGTCATCTTAATTTCTTGAAAGTTAAGATTCTACTGTGTACTAGATGTGTGCAGTCATTGTAGAACAGGCTAGAACTCTTACTGAATCACTGTGGTTAAATGTTAAAAACTATCTGCAAAGTTATATTTACTCGTTAATGAGGTATGTGTTGATTGTTACAGAATTTCGGATAAACCTGGTATTACATGAGTTTTGGCTTTCCGAGCACTAGGACTTTCTTGTACTCTATCCCCTGACACAATTGGAATGTTGGATGATGGCTTTCCCCCAGAAATTTACTCTGCATCATAAATGATTGATTTCTTGATTAAATGGTTACAGTTTTCGCAAACTAAGGTTTCTCCCATCAGGCCTTCACTGTATCTAGTTATTCTAGGGTGAGAACATGGCTCCGCTGCTGGAGGTTCGAGGGAAAGTCTGATTGCATTTACCAATCCAGCTTTTGGCAAATTAGTTCTCCATGACGGGCACTGACCCAGTAACTTAACCCATTCATTGCCATGAAGTCTTACCAAATTTGTTGAAGATCTCCTTCCTATTATCATCCATTCTTCATTGCTGATATCTTCACTGGTAGTTAGCAATGCTTCTATTTCCTTTAAAATATGGTCAATCTTAGTAGTTTGTCCAAGGCTGAGTTTTGATCTTCTCATACTTTGTATGCGATGCCAAAAGACATGAATTTTGGCCAAAGAAAGACATTTGCTTAGCTTTTCTTTTTCTATAACAGATACAATGTCTGTTTGAAGTTGATTTTGAGCGTTCTTAGTACCAACATAAACCACCTCTAGTTCTGGAACTAAACTTTGAATATCTTTCATTTCTGCACAGAAATCTCTTATCCAGTGAAGTTTTCTGCTGCTGTAAATGCAAAGTAACCTTCCGTCTTCTACCTGACATTTTACTGTTATGAATCAGCTCTGAGATTTAATGCTATGAATCAGTTAGGCTTTTGTATGTCGGAGAGGAGATCTTACCAGCTTGTTCAGCAGGGGGTCAATATTGTCGAGTAAGAGTTCTAGACTCCATTTCTCCTCTTGCCACAGTTCCTCCTCTCTCAAAGTTGAGAACGGGTATGCTTTGGCTCCCCAAATCCATATTATGTCTGCTGCATTGACATTAGTGATCTTTCCTATTGAGTCCAAAACAACCATTACTGGCTTGTCATTGAATCCCCACACCTTTTTTGCATGCTTGATAGTGGCCGCGCTTAGTAACCATGGCTGTCTAATTGAGTACCATGGCAAGGAGTTTGATAACATGTTGAAGATTTGGACTTCATTGCTACTCCATTTCCCAGAAGCCGAGATGGGGATCCACAATATAGCATAGCTTGCATCTAGGTCATTGTGAAATGGATGATCATATGTTTGCTGGACCAGTAAAAGCAATTCCTCTACTGGTAGGAGATCTGGTTTTGAAATTAACAGTATGACAACCTTGTTTTCCAATGAGGAGATGCCAACCTGTGTCACCATGGTAAAACCCTGTCATTTCACTAACTTTGCTGTTCTGGAAAGCTATAATATTGGTCACTGCAGAAAAATCTGAAAGATAGAGAAAGTTGGATGAACATTTGTAGGTTCACTGATAACAATAATGGCCCGATAACAATAATGCCTAAAATAGCCTGCCATTTCAGGTCAATGTTTCTTGATTCTTCGTCATTGGTATCAGGGTTTAACATCCCTGTCCCTGCTGGAGATAGGGTGTTATCACTTTTCTTCTGTCCGGAGTCTGGTGTTGGCAGAGTTGGACAGCTTCAGCAGCTGCTGTGGCTCTGGAGTTGCTGTCTTCTCAGTAGCAGCAGGGTTGAGTTTCAGTGATATCATCTTAAACTGTCATTATAGAGTTATGCATTAGTCTATACAATCCTGTTACGTTCTAGGTTGCGTAAGTTTTGACCTCTGAGTGGTGATGGTTCCTGTCTGAATTTAATTAGCATTGTTCACCAAGAATATGAGAGAAATAATAACCTCCGTTGAAGCTCAGGGCTTTACTAATGTATGGGGGAAATGGTCTCGGGAATTCAGGATGGTTTATAGGTTCTTCTCTTAACACAAAAGAATATTGTACTGTACTTCAGGAGTTGAGTTACCTTTGCTTGTTCACAGGACTGCTTCAGTGGGAAGTCATTCTTCAAAGCAAAGAAGGCACGAAGCACTTCTTGGTTGTCGATATGTGTTCTTTGTGACAGATTTGTGAGCTTCTGATGTATTTCCTTCTCTGATTTCAAAGCAGTCAGTGGATAAATAATCATTTAGGGGCTTAGGGCTCAGGTTATTAGTAGGTTTAATGTTTCCCATATGTGCATACCTGTTAGTTGCTGACAAACATCCACCTCTGCTCTGAGCTGATTGCCAATGCTGCTGATCTTGCTTTTTAGACTTGTGATCTCCCATATAGCACCTGAAACTGAATATGAATCCCTGTAATGCAGGTTTCGCAATAAGTCTCAAGTTTAGCATTTACGGAAAATGTTTTGAGGTAGAAACAGGTTTTTCAAATCGAACTGAATAACTGAAGGGGATTTGGATGCACTTGCTCATGTCTGTTATCATTAGTGGCTCTCAATTTTCTGATGATACAAATGCACACTTTGATGCTTCTGATCACCCAGTAGGCCGCAAGATATATTAATCGCTTTGTAGGTGCGACAACTTCCTCAGGAAGCTCAAGATAGTTGATTGGAATGGCTGTAAATTCCATAACACTTCTGATCAATTCTACCACAGTATTAACAAACTGGGTCAATGCTCCAAAGACAGGCTTGAATATCTTCATATTGTCTGGATATTGCTTTAGTAGCGCGATTGATGCAGCTAAAGAGTTTTGTCTCTTTGATTGCATATTCACCCAGAATTGGCCATAGAATGTAGCAAAAGCTGAAAGTGCCAGGAGCAGCTTAGCGTCCCATCCATAGCTTCCGAGTAAG
Organism: Spergularia bocconei; assembly: GCA_963457585.1. Lineage (NCBI taxonomy): Eukaryota > Viridiplantae > Streptophyta > Magnoliopsida > Caryophyllales > Caryophyllaceae > Spergularia > Spergularia bocconei. The sequence goes on from OY734943.1 coordinate 1,672,182, forward strand.
CTTAGCACATCTAATGTTATTGCATGCGCAGTTTCATCTCCATAACATTTGCTGAGTATCTGTTATCATGGTTTTGGTTACAATCGCATCACTTTTTTTTCTTTGCATATTAATTCTTTGAATCCTAAAGACCAGGGGTGTGAAGAGAGCGAAAAACCTCGTTTGATATCATATATATTGAGCTGTCTAGTTCTGTTTCAGATATTTCAGTGTTGCTCATATCAAGGGAATCCTGCTGTTGAACAAAACCTGTCAGCAGTCAGCACAGCAGATTGAACAGTAGGTATTCATAAAATAAATCAGTATCTGTGTGACTGTTCTATTTGACTGTAATATCTTGCTTTCATGACTGTCTAACATTTGACTTATCCGGTTTTGGTGACAAATTGTAAGTACCTGTCAAATTTTCTTGTTACCAGGACCGGGCAACAGTTGCAAATGTGGACACAAAATACTAAATATAGCAAGAACAGGAGAAAACAAACCTGATGTTACCTGTGAATCAGTATCTGTAGTGTGATGCATGATGGTCTCGATCACTCGAAGCAACATCTCGGAGTCTAAATCACGTCCATCAGGATCATGCATGACAAGGATGCTCTTAATGGGAATATCTAGCTCTGAAGGTAGTGATGAATACTTGGAACAGCCCTCTCCGCGGAGATAGTCAGCGGCCATATTAGCCAGCAGGCCCAGCACTCACAACTTTTCTGCAAGGTTACTGTTTATGGCCAGTTTGGTATAACTGAACATTTGCAGGGGGAAAAGAATATCAGGGCTCTGTGTACTGTCATTCTGTAAAAGGAAACAAACATCTGAAAAAAGCAGTGTACTGTTGTGAAGCTTAAGAAACCCCTTCTGCTGCTTTACTTGGCTTTATTTACACTTTTGCGTTTATTCTGATTTCAGAACCTTGTCTGCCTTCACCACAGAGTTTTATCATGCACTGTCAGTAATAACAAAATCTGATTCCAGGGTTTTCCTAGCTAACACGTTCTTTGATTTTCAACGGCGTGAATGATACATATGTTACGTGTGTTCTTAGATAACTTGCGCAGGAAATCCGCTCCCTGAGCATACTGAGCAGTGCGCTAGGCTAAATACAGGCATACAGCACAATCCCTACCAGTTCCCCAGGGAGTTTTACTTCCGAATGAAGTGATTGTATCGATCAAATCCGTACAATATGTACACGAAAGCGCCCTGCTTAAGAATAATTAGATGCTCTATCACTCTATCAGGTAGTTGTGTTGTCTGTAATCCGTACCAATAATTGGTATAGGAGTAAAACACTAGTATTTCATGCGTCACATCTTCTCTTTTATTTCGGTGATGTGAGAAATCCCTCGCAACTCAAATGTGACCTACCTGAAGGTCGATCTTTATCCGTATATGGCCTCGATATTTCATGTCGAAGTGACTAAAGTCCCATAACTCCCATTGCCTGAGAATGCATGAAATCATAATCTTCAGAAAACGAAGGCATTGTCTCGTACATACACTGAATAGAACGTCCTAACTGAAAAATTTTGCAATCATAACAAATTAATTACCTTCCTCGTTACGTTTTTGCCATATTCTTGAGGAATTACTACAGAGTAAAATATGACCAAGAATGTATAACTAAGGGAATATCTATGTTTAGTTTTTTGACAGAGAAATGTCTAGGCTAGTAGGCTTCTTTGTATAGTCACATAAACATCTATATTTGGACGCCAATCAATTAACAATAAATAACAGAGTTAAGTGGCATCTATTAGGCCTCATTTACCAACTAATCTTGCCAAATTCACGTGTCAACTACCATGCCATATCATTTATCGTCTATGAAGAAGACGTGTTTGATATCTTTTAGAATCGAAAAACTTGTAGTGTTCGGCTTGCATGAACCTAGATGACGACCTAAGATGAGTGGCTTAAACTCTACCAATATCTATGAGCATAAAACCAAAGGAGACATAACACAAGATCATCATAATTTCGCTATGTAGGAGTTGGTAGTCCATAATGTTACACTGTCCTTAAGTTTAGTACAAAAAATGTGCATCTTTAATTTTGACATGAGTCATGGCTATGAGCTATTGGTTTTTGCTTCATGGAATGTTGTGACATTGTACCAGCTATAATAATCCTTTTAACAGGCAGTAGTTGGTGCTTGGCTCTTAGCAATTTATTTTTTATTTCTTCATTTATCAGATCCGACAAACGGGTCCTTCAAACCAAGTTCGGGTCAAATCAATTTAGATTGGAACGGTTATGGTTTCTTACTTATTCAGTCATTTATGTCCGTCAGATCAAGTTTTTTCTGTTTCGGGTCAAATATTATGAGACCGTCTCACAAAAGCCTCATATTAGGAACACTCGAACAGTCAAACAACCATGACATGCTATGTTGCCACGGAGTCGAACCGGCGGAAGTAGCGGAGGTCATTTTTCATGGGTCTACCTACTTATGGCCTATGCGCTCAAATCTGGACCCTTAATTTGGACAAATTTAGAAAGGATATGGGACGTACGCCCGGCCTTACTCTTGATTATGCAGGGTCACTGACTCACTGCCTACTCCAAGTGCCAGACACCAGAGTCTTTAATTTGTCTATATATTCAATTAGAGACCACTAACCCCGACACCATGGTTGACAGGAACATGACACGATAGTCCGACGAAAATAAATCCGTGACCTTAAAACTGTGGTTTTAGAGGATTAGGCCTTTGAGAAGTACCTCAAAATAGTTCTATTCGTTTTCTTTCCTGGTTTCACTAAAACATACTCCAATGTCAATACCAAGCTTAATAAATGAATCAATCTACCAACTGCTAGATTTAGATGCATTAACGTTAATAGTACTATTCCAATGTCAATCAACTTTCCCAAAGTCAGATCATCTGCATTATTATTTTCTTAATGAGTTTCAATTAATTGAGCTGAAAAATATGGTAGCAGATATCCGTATACGTTATCAAATGTGTTAGCGAGTAAAGATCATATGTCTCAGTAGTTCACATATAAGATGATCTTTAGCAGAATAATATTGAGACACAAAACGTGACATAAAATGGAACAAATGATGCTATAATGTATGTTCGCGGTTTTACCAAGTACAATACTAATTCAAGAAACCTGAAGACCACGAGGATGACCATAATCACTGCATGGAGCTGCTGCATAAGATTGTACTGTATCAGATTGTGCTCAGTAAACTGTACTGTAGTAAAGGATCTGCAGAAATGCAGAACAACCCACCTGAATCTAACTGTCAAAAAATCATCCCAGAATACATTAAACAGTGGAATGTTGAGCAGTGTAACAAATTACTGACACTCTTACTTGATCTGGAGTGTACATGTGCACTACTACTACTTGGATCTTAGTGTACACTACTAACTAGAAAATTAAATTGAAAACTTCCTCCTTTTTCTGATAATAATTCCAATGGAATTAAATTCTTCAGTTGACAAAATTTGCTTGGAAAAGTGCAAAATCCATCACAAAGTAGTTGGTAGATTCATGCATTAATCAGAGGATAGTACTATTCCCATGCATGCATGTGGCTCTAGCTTGATTAGTCTTAATTAACCTAATTAACACCTTCCTAGATTAATTTCATTTTGCTACTTGTAGTAAGTTTATGTTTGCATTACAAGAATTATGCATTACTAGATTTGTCAAGTTCTCTATATTTCAAGCTCGAATCTTTCTCTCCTTAATTGTACCGAGCTACCATTCCTTATTTCCTTTATAACTCGTTACTTTTCGGTGCAACCGGTTCATACAAATTCATTAATACACCAAAATTCGTCACCTATTTGTATTAGTGAGTGAATTCAGAGACATGTATTGGCCCATGGCTGACTATATTTGGTTTATACTATCTGTTAGTTGCACACTTGCACACGAATAATTGTGTATACAACTATTGCACCCGAAACATAGTAAGAAAATCTTGAATATAAATTAAGTACGATCCACAATATATTTCACAACTCAAAACTCTTAGTCTCTTACACCTACTTATATTGGGGTCATCATACATGCAATCCTTTATTTTCATACTCACTTGATCACTTCACTCCCCTTATATTAATATTACATCTCTTGTCATGACAACTTCTTTATTGAATAACTTCCAAGTTATGAGAGCAACAAACTTCCTACTCACATTTTCTTCACAAATACACATTCTTGATGTATTTATAGCATTACTCGGACTCTTCATATTCTCTTGCATTCATGAGAAACTCACCAACAAAGGTCCCATGTTATGGCCGTTTTTCGGCATGGTCCCTTCATTTCTTCTTCATTTTCATGAAATACATGCTTGGAACACTAGGGCCTTAGAAAAGTGTGGAGGAAGTTACAGAATAAGGGGAGTTTTTGGTGGGTTTCCGGGTATTATGACCGCGAACCCTAGTAACATTGAGTACATTCTCAAGACCAATTTCAAGAATTTTCCTAAGGGTAAGTATTATAGAGAGAGGTTTGGAGAGCTTCTTGGTGAAGGTATCTTCAACTCCGACGATGATAAGTGGAAGGAGCAACGCCGGATTGCTACCTCTGAAATGCATACTAGCCGGTTTGTGCATTACTCTTTGACGACCATGCAAGATTTAGTGCATGAAAAGCTACTCAAGGCATGTCTTTTTAATTAGTTATGTGCTCTTACTAGAGTTTTACATGCATGCATAATATATACCTAGGTCGTCGATTATACTATTATAGGGGTGTTCAGTATGCACGCGCTCATATATCAGATATATGTGTGTGACTGTGCGTGCACATGCATTATGCATGTGTATAACTATAATCCCTAAGGTTAGGGAACATACACTTATAGAATGATCAGGAACTAAGTGGATCGTACGTACCCGTAGTTTCAAAGAGGAGGCCACACTAATAAAGTTTCAATCAATATATGTTTGTGTAGGGACGTACGATATTACGACTCACACATCTAACAAATTAAATGAGTTGGATTAGCGTACTCACACTAACCTAATGTTTTCGCAATATTTTCTCCTAAGGGAATATGATTTTTATCGAATAATAAAGAGTGTTCGTTCGAGAAATTAAACCTAATGTGTTACATTCATATATCTTTGTTGTTGAAGGTGATCGAGGAACAAATCAAGTCATCGAACGAGCACACCATAGACCTACAAGAATTGCTTCTCCGTTTCACCTTCGACAACGTTTGTGTGGCGGCTTTTGGTGTCGATCCTGGTTGTTTGGCCTTAGACTTGCCCGAGATTCCATTTGCCAAAGCATTTGAGGAAGCAACAGAGTATTCTCTGTTCAGATTCTTAGTTCCACCTTTTATTTGGAAGACTATGAGGTTTTTTAACGTCGGTAAAGAAAAAAAGCTTAAGGAAGCAGTAAAAATTGTGCATGAATTTGCCGAAACCACGGTAAAAAATCGAAAGGCCGATATGAATAAGCCTAGCTTAATAACAGATCATGACCCTTGTGATCTTTTATCTAGGCTAATAAAATTACAACAACGTCAAGTTCGTACTAATTTACTAAGCAGTAACAATTTCGACGACAAATTCCTTAGGGATTTTTGTATAAGTTTCATCTTAGCAGGGCGTGACACTAGCTCCGTGGCATTGGTTTGGTTCTTCTGGCTAATACACGAAAACCCTGATGTTGAAAACAAAATTATTTGCGAAATTAGTGAGATTTTGGATCAAAGGAAGTGTTCTTCAGAGGATGAAATAATTTTTCGAGCAGAGGAATTGGACAAAATGGTGTATCTACAAGCTGCATTGTCCGAGTCACTAAGGCTATACCCTTCTGTTCCAATCGATTTCAAACAAGCTAAAGAAGACGACATTTTTCCAGATGGTACGTCAATTAAAGGGGAAGAAAGGGTATTGTACCATATTTACGCTGTGGGAAGAATCGAGTCGATTTGGGGGAGTGATTGCTCGGAGTTTAAGCCGGAGAGGTGGCTCAAAGACGGCCAGTTTGTAGCCGAAAATCAGCACAAGTATCTAGTGTTCAATGCTGGTCCAAGACTTTGTGTTGGGAAGAAGTTTGCTTATACACAAATGAAGATGGTAGCTGCCTCTGTACTTTTAAGGTACAAAGTTAAGGTAGTTAGTGGTCAGACTATTGTTCCAAAGGTCACCACTACTTTGTATATGAAGAATGGGTTGTTAGTTAAGTTTCAACCTAGGTAACTTTGGGTTCAGTAAATAAAATGTTCCATAGTTTTTCTTCCTTTTAATTGGGTTTGAAGAGAGTTATCATTTGCCAAATCATTACTCTTTAGGTTGATGCGTAAATCTTGAGCAAGTTTCAATTTTTAGATGGTTAGCGAGTGTATTAGATTTGATAATACTAAAGTTAAAAGTGTTAGACCCTATGCGATTCAACTTATTCAACGGTGTTTTCAAATCAGATCAGATTTATTCAAATCAAATCAGATCAGATCAGTTTTATTCAATCAAATCAAATCAAATCAGAATTATCCAAATAACAATCAATTAATCTAGTATATTTCTAGTTATTAATTCGTCTAATTGCAAATTAATTTATCAATTAATTCAGTTCAGATCAAATCAAATCAAGTTTATTCAAATCAAATCAAATCAAATCAAATCAGATCAGAAAAATGCAGTCTAATCGCACAGGGCCTTAGACAGCATAGATGGTCAATGGTAGATGGGTTGTTTGCATTCCAACGGCTGCGATTCGAGGCTTGTTATATACTGGTACTTGCATAATAAACTATTTAACATGAAAAATCGGGGGGCCCGTGCGACGGCCCATCCCGCCCAGGGTAATAGCCTAGCCGCCCATGCTACACGTTAACAACGACCAAGTGACTCAAGTCTATCAGCCTAATTCAAGGTATATGATCAATAGAAGGAAAATGTGATACGGATAATCTCATAGGATATATGAAGATTTTTTTATTTTTTTTTTATTTTGGTACAAAGGAACAGCTAATGCTGCAGGGGGTGGGGGTGTGGAGATTTAACTTAAATGTAAGAAAACATCTTGGAGAAGTAGTGAAACGCGGTACTTAACTTAAAAAATAAACCAACATTGCTCCGAGAGGTACTTAACTTAAAAAAATAAACCAACATTGCTCCGAGAGGTAAATATGTGCAATTGCAGTGGAGATACACAATCACCCACACCCATATGGAAGACTAGCATGGAGGTTTTGAGCCTTAGATGTCTCAATAAGATGTTTTTTTTAGCTCTGCGACTATCCTATGGCACACGTGACACACTCCTTCCGTGCAAAATGGTTTTGGTAGAAAAAAAATAGAAAAATGAACATAGATTTTTTTGTAGCAACGTGAACTTAGATCTTTTTGCTACAAAAGGAACTTATATCCATAAACATCCAAGGAATCATGTCCATAAAAGTAACTGAAAGTGAAAGAGAAGATAATCGAAATTAGCAACAAAACCAGAGTATCATGATATTCTTGAATCTAGTAATATTAATCAGAATCCAAACTATTTCTTATAAAACGACAAAAAATAAGCTAAATTCCGGAAATTTACCACAAATCTTATCAAATTTCTTTCGATTTTGACATTTTTGCTGCAATCAACAATTTTTCAACGATATTCATATGCGATTATTCTAGTCTAGTTGGTCAGGATACACGGCTCTCACCTGAGATACCCGTTCAAGTCCCGACAACGTTTTTAACCAAATTATTTTGGGAATAAGGATTGGTTGTTGTTGTTGTTGTATTCATCTGCCATTGTTGTCTCATTATTATTTCTAGCAAGAACTAAAACTATTTCTAGCAAATATTAACACTCGAACCCTGGTAAAGTAGAAAAGAAGAAAGTTATATATGTAGAAAAAAAATATTATTTTTAAGCGAACGAAATCTCGAAATTTATATTACTCAAAATTCATCAACACTTAACGGTCAATAATCAACAACCAACAACCAAATCTACCATATGCGTTATATACTGTTTAACACACAAAAGTAGTACGAGTACTAAGTTTTAATTCGATAATCACACCTGAGCTTTATATCATTTCCTTATCTTTAACATAGCTTTTGATCTATTCCCTGATATCTATTGGGAGAGAATCTGATGCCATGAAATTCTTACTTTTGAAGACTGTGTTGGACAGGACAAAGCGCAACTCTTCAACGATGGAGAGGCAAATGAAGGTAATGTTTGTGTGCTTGATTCTGTTCTCAAGCCCATCACGCATCTCCTCCCATTTTGTTAGTTCAGCCTTTTTTCTTATTCACTAATTCATTCGATTATGATAGGCCTTTCATATTCTTTTTACCATGTACCAACTCGATTTTACTACACTTGGGATATATTGGCCGAAGTGTAGACGATTATTGATGTGTCTATACTAATACAGACTCCTATAATCACCTAAAAAAATAATTTGAGAATAACAAAATGTGTATCAATTAATTTCTTTGACGCGAGGTGTTTTTTGTGATTAATTTTTATGATATGTCAATTTATGGGGCGAAATGTTGGATTTATCGTTAACTTGCTTCATTATGACTTATGAGGGAGTGTTTGACAAAAAAAAAAAAAAAAAAAATCTACATAAGAGAATGTTTGACAAATTCGACATTTGATAAGGGAGTGTTTAGCAAAATATCCAATAAATAAACGTTCATCTAACTTACAGAATAAGCCCATAGGGGACATGTTAAAACCTCATCTCTCTTTTTTTATATTTTCCCAAATTACAATGTGACAAACTTTTGTCATTTGCCTAACATCGTGGGTCTTTATAACATTTGTTGTCTTAGACTCTTAGTTGAGAAACCTACGATTTGGCACCAATCCAAGACCGATTGGACAAGATCAAACCAGACTAAACCGAGGTCCCAAATTTTGTTGATTGAGTACCGAAGTAAAACTCATTCAGTTCGCTTCGGTACGCTCAGCCTAGGACCGAAAGAACCAAATCCAGAGAAAGACACACCTTTTGGTGCGAACGGACTTTTCAGACAACACCAAAATCTGCTTACCCCCAAAAACCATACTCATACAGACATACAGTCATACAAGATGAAAAATAATAGAGGAGACAAATTCTTGTGTGAGACCGTCGACTAACAGACTCATTAATCCTGATTCGGGAGTATATTATTTACGATTGCCTTAAACGGGCCGATGGGCCGAAACTCTCAAATTAACATATAAGTTCAAAGCCCACAATCAAACTCTGGGGAAAAAAAATTAAAAACTAATCAACGCATCTAATTTCTTCTTCTCCAAGAAGCCAACTTTTCCCCCTTATAAATTAGAAAAAAAAGAAATTCTGATTAATCTTACTTACTTTTTTTCCCCAAAATCGCACACTTCTACTCAACTCAGCTCTCCAGATCTTCCGCAAAAAAGCTTTCAACTTTACCTTCTTCTGTAAGTTTTACGCTACACCCAGTTCAATTCACATCTTAATAACATAAGATACGAGATTTAATTTCAAAATTATTTACTGTGTTTGTTGTTATTTTGTAGTTGAATTGATTTTATTTACTGCTGTGATTTTTAGGGTTTTAGTGAATTGTTAGAAATTCGAAGAATCGTAGCGTAAAGATGACGATTCAAGCACCAGAGAAAGGAGGGTTTTCCTTCGATAATTGCAAGAGGAATGAAATGATGATGAACAAGGGTGCTAAACCCTCTTCTTTCCTCAAAACTGGTACCACCATTGTCGGCCTTGTTTACCCGGTAATTTCTATAAATTACCCTTTTATTCGTTTTGTTAATTTTCAATTGTTTCGTTAATTTAATAAATTAGGGTTTGTTTGATTAAGCTGTTTGATGTAGTGATGAGTGAGTGTAATTGGGGGTGGATTGGTAGTGTGTCGTATTCGATTGCGGGTTTTGTTGATTTGGGGATATGATGGATGGTGTGATCTTTGTTGTTGTTGTTGTTGTTGGATTAAGCTAAAGTTGCTGTCTTTATTGTGCTTGGTGTGTTGTTGAAGTTGTTCGCGTTAGGTTTGTTTTGTTGGTGGATTAAGCTGAAGTTGCCGTCTTTATTGTGGTTGGTGTGTTGTTGATTCCGCGTTGGGTGTGTTTGGTGGTGCTGGTTTGGGATTCCTGTACGTTATTAGGGTCGTATAGATTTCAATGCCATTGGAAAGGTGTGAACTTGATGTGTGGATCAGCGGAACCAATTGTTTTAAAATGGCTGATTGTTTAGTGAGAACTATAAGTCGGATTGGCTCGAGGATGGGAATAGGCTGTGGTTGGCTGCCCTCAGTGAAATTTTGTAATGGGTTTGATACTCTTTTGACAATGTACTAATCAATTGAACAGGAGTTTGACTTGTGAATGTAGAAAGTAATAAGCTTTTGATTTTTTTTGTGGCGTGTGATGCTTCTGATGGGTTTGGTACTCTTTTGACAATGTACCAATCAGTTGAGCAGGAGTGTGAAAGTAGAAAGTAATAAGCTTTTGATTTTTAACGTGATGCTTCTGAAATTGGCTGGCGGGGTTTGAAGAAGGGTGGGGTTTATGTAATGCCTGTAGACGGCCTTGTTATTCTAATGTTTGGTTGAATATCTGATGTACTTCATTCAGGCATAAATCTTGGTTAAATAACAATTTGTGATAGACCCGTAACAAAGCCCTGCTAATTTATCTAGGATGGTGTCATTCTTGGAGCTGATACAAGAGCGACAGAGGGCCCCATTGTTGCTGACAAGAACTGTGAAAAAATCCATTACATGGCCCCAAATATCTACTGTTGTGGTGCAGGGACTGCAGCTGACACCGAAAATGTTACAGGTATATTTGGCTGGCCTCGCCTTTAGTGTAATTTACCTTTTTCCTCTTGGATATATTATGAATGTCAGTAATATATTAATTGGTGTTCTAAAGCCGGTTTAGTGCTTCCTGTTAAGAGAGTAAGCTACTATGGCCATCGATACATGATAATTTTGTCACTTAGTTTCTAGTCAAAACTTTTGTTAGATAGTATTTACTTTGTTTGAGTCAGTGTGATATTTGCTCTCCTCCTGTGTAATGTTAGCCAGTATGCCATTGATGCAAGATTCTTTTGTCACTTAGTTTCTAGTCAAAGCAATTGTTATAGGGTATGTACTTTGTTTGAGCCAGTGTGTTCTATAATAGCAACTTGTTGGTCTTGTCTGCTTTATGAATGTCTTTCGGTTTATTTTTCACTTTGTTAGTAGGGTGGCACGAAATTGTCGAATATGAGATATACGTAGACGATTCTACTGGGATAATGTATTAGACCATGCCATTGCTTCCCACAACTTAAGTGTAATAGAGAATATTAGTAGTATTAATGCACCAGTGAAAAGTCATTCAGCTGATGCTTAATGTAGATTAGGGACAGATTAGGGACAGAAGATGACATCTTTAAGAAACAATGTAAGTCATGTCAGGAGGATGTAATAGTTTTAAGGGTTATGTTAACATGCGAAGGTTGTATAAGCTGCACTCCAATTTATCTCGACACTCCTTTATGAGGGAGGAACATTGGGAACTAAGACTCACACAGATGAGTATAAAGATACATGCCGGGAGTGTAAAATTTAGTTCTCACTTTTGTGGGGAGGGAAGGCTGTTGTAGATCTTCCATCTTACTATGTGTCAGTGAAGGCTACTACTTATATACGGCTTTTGATCTAGGCGAGCCACATGAGAAGAATAGTGTGACGCCATTCACGCTTCCCAAGTTCACAGAGATAATTTGCACCTCACCCCTTTGTAACGACCCCAAATTTCAACCTTTTTTTCATGGGAGGAAAGAGTTCAGAATTATGTTAAAGATGCTATGATCTAATATGTAGCTCTAACAATTTCTATTGACAAGGTACTATGGTAATGTAATTTGGGGGACTAATTCAGCACTAAGCCCCCTTTGTGGTTTTTTTGTGGGCTAAAGTCCCTGGATGGAGTTCTATTTGTGTTTGAAAGCTTCTAGTCATAGTCGTGTAGTTGACAAGTACGACATGTCTTCTTCATAATCTCTCTGTTTAGATCAATTTATGGACTTTGTTTTTACATGAACTCTGACATGTCTTCTTCATAATCTCTCTGTTTAGATCAATTTATGGACTTTGTTTTTACATGAACTCTCTCCTGGTATCACTTGTGACTTACGAATCATATTTATTGTTCTCAGTTAGCATCTGGTCTATTTTAGAATTGACGAAACATCCTGTTGTAGAATACTTGTGTGCTCATGTGACGATTTACCTTGTAGGAATGTTTTTTCTTGATGACAACCTGGTTTGAGTCATTATTAGTTGGCTATATTTGCTGCCGCGTGTCGATGTATGGTTTGTCACGCTGCCTTATTCTTGACTGCTTCTTTCGGTTACCAATTTGTTTTTTTCTTGCAGATATGGTGTGTTCCCAGTTGAATCTTCACAGACATCACACTGGACGTGAATCAAGGGTAATCACTGCTCTTGCTCTTCTGAAGAATCATCTTTTCAGGTGAGGTTCTTTTTTTGTAGAAATACCTTGAATTTTCTGTGCTATTGCATTTATTTGTCTCAAAATAGATCTCCTGATTCTTCCTTGTGCTCTAGCCATCAGGGACATGTATCCGCTGCTCTCGTGCTGGGTGGAGTTGATGTGACTGGACCCCATTTGCACACCGTAAGTATTACTTCAACTTGAATTTGTTCAACACCATAATTATGTAGGAGTATTCGTTTTGAATAACTGGTTACTTTGCTGCTCAGATATACCCTCATGGCTCAACCGACACTCTTCCTTTTGCGACTATGGGATCGGGTTCACTTGCTGCAATGTCCGTCTTCGAGTCAAAATACCATGAAAAACTCTCCGTAAGTCAGCATAACTTTAAAGCAGTGGTTTAGTTTTGATCAAGCATGTTTTGTTTTCATCTTCTTTGCTAAGAACGATCTTCCTTTTTTCTACCTTTTCTAAAAAGTTAACTTTTTTTTGTTTGTTTGTATACCTTCAGAGGGAGGAAGGAATTAAGCTAGTCGCTGAGGCTATTTCTGCTGGAATTTTCAATGATTTAGGAAGTGGAAGCAATGTTGACGTCTGTGTCATCACGAAGGTGTGAACTCTGATTCCTTGCTCGTGCATTTTTGGTCTAACATTATTTTATCTGCATTCACATTTTTGCTACCCAAGTGACTGGAATAACTCGTTGTATGAATTGCTTTTGCAGGGAAAGGTCGAGTACTTGAGGAGTCATATGCAACCAAATCCTCGCACATACACCAGCGCAAGGGGCTATACATTTTCTAAGCCTACAGGTAAAGTTCAGAAGCTTCTTTGTTTTCTATCTGCATATGCTAGATTAGATGAATATCTAAGAGTTGGTTGTATCTATTCTGATTTCTGAGCATTAAGCATGTTCAGCTATAATGTCTTTGGGTGGGAAACCTTAGTTTGATTACTGCTATCACGATGGCTTTTGCCTATGAGGGGCATCTGGGTTGTTTGAAAGCTTGTAAGAGTAAAGAGCCTACATTTATGACGGACTAGCACACAAGTACACAACAAATAGATGGAAGAAAGTTTCTCAGGACATTTGATGTAGCTTAAGTAAATTAAAATGGAAACATTGCTTGTAAGCGTCAAACTTAATATACTTCTACTATGCTAATTATTTTTTGAAAACTGTTTGTGTGTTTCAGAGGTGCTTATGACTAAGGTCACACCACTTGGAGTTAGGGCTGTGGCGGCCGAGGGTGGAGATGCAATGGAAGAATGATGCAAACACTTGTGATTGCAACATTTTCTGGTTTCGAAGCGGATCGGAGTTAGATGACCCCATCCCTTGCTGGTTATGATGCCATCGTCATGTATCTCGTTAAATCTCGTTGTAGTTGTTTGGGCAACAAATGCCTCACAATGGCCCTTCATTTTTATTGAACATGCATGTATTTGTTGGGCATTAGACTTCCAAACATAGTTACCGAGAATTGTACTGTTTCATCTGGTGTTTCTGCCTTATATCCTTATGAAAAGAAGTTTGGATGTTCCAATTTATTCTTTGTTCAGCACCAGTTGTTGGTTTTGATTATGTATTGAGTTGCGCGAATCATAAATGGATTTTTCGGTACACCAATCTGAAGTACATGCTTGACAGTGTACATTATTCACGTTTAAGATACGTATACACAGGGACTTCCATGAATTTGCTTCAGTCTAATCTGAAATAAAGTTCTAAATTCAGTTTTTCATAATGTGCACGATTTCAATTGTCGACAAAGCCTGTCCGGGAACAGCCCCTGAACACAATCTTACATTACTGCTAATTGAGCAACAGAACCCAGGCTCTCAGTAGACAATTTGACAGTAGGACTGCCAACATCAACCATTTTAAACCACTGGCTCGCAGGATCGCATGTTTTATCTGCACTTAAGCACTTGCAACTGGTCGAAATGACATTGTTGCTGGAATCCACATCCAAGCAAAGAGTGGTATTGCTACTGAGTCTGGTCGAGAGATGGAGCTTCGAGTCTGAAATTGGCTCCCAGCTCGTTCCCGTTCCTAGGCAAAACCAACCGAGCCTCACTGGCTGTCCTAACCCTGTTGCTTTTATACAGAAGAGTGAACTTCTTACAGTTAGCGTCTTCTGAGGTGTGTAGCTCCATAGATTGGATTCTGAGCACTTCCCCAGCTCGACTTCTGTTAGTGATTTTCTTAAAATGCAGAGACCAGTTGATGGGTGAAATATGATCTTCTCTGGGCTTTTAATTCTATCTGATTGCCCTGGACCTGCATCTCAGAAATGCATAGTGTCATCTTCACACATTTTACCAACTGACGCAGTGATCTCAAACCAATGTATTTTTTTTGCAGGTGATTTTAATTTAATTGAGTGCCATCTTATTGACCTTCTCACTCAAAAAATTGTGAGTGGAACCAAGAACTTTGTGATACACTGATACATTACAATTACATTGATACAAGCCCATAAGCCGGGGCGAATGAGGCGAATTTAGACGGGGTGCTACTGCCTATGGAGCTTAAGCTTCCCCAACTTTTTCAGAAAGAATGTAAATATTGCTTCAAAAATTCCAAAAAACAGGAATTTTTGAAAAAAATAACTGAAATGAGCCCAAGGTATTGATAAGATACCCCGGAACTTTTGAGACTAAATTCGCCCCTAGAACCAAGTATTGGGGGAGGGGGATGGGGACGGGGATGGGGGTAAATTTTCTTGCTGCATCGGAGATGGACTTGGGGGATAAGAGTTACCTTGAAGAGGAAGTTGGATGGCAGAAATCCTGTCTAAGAAGCTTGAATTCCGGACATCCTGCCAATTCGAATCGAGAATTCCATAGTATTCAATCATACCAGGCACACCTTGTCTGAAGTAATAGCTCCCAACCATAGTCCAAAGTGCCCAATCCAAGTCATGTTCAGCTGTCCAAGCAAGGAAACAGTCCAAGTATCTGTTGTCATTCACATTTGTGCCCCTCAGGTCGACTCCCCACTCGCTCACAAACAAAGGGTAACCCTGATCAAGCAAAAATCCCACCATTCTCATGTAATTGTTTGTCACCCTTTGACATACTTGGTTCGGGTTCCCGTCTTTCCAGGCTGATCCATCAGAGAAAGCGTACCAATGTACCTCAAATACCGTCTTTCCTGTGAAACTGAGTTTTACAGGTTTGTTCCGCAGGAAAGACAGGTCTTTGTCAAAGTTTAGTCCTGATAGTATAACCAACACATTTGGATTTGCACTGTGAACTGCTTCTGCTCCTTTTTGCATGTACCTTTGTTTAGGTAAACAGAGTTGACAGTTAGCCTAAAACATCAATATGTTGTCAAGTGTCAACAATGAACAATTCGAAGACTGTAAAGATCGAGGCACTGGGGTAATGACGATGTTGTGGATGTATGTTAGTCGTGTTGAATTATGTACCTGTACCAATCGTTAGCATTTTCTCTAGGTCCGCGAAGTTCATTCCTTAAGCTCATTCCAACAACATTAGGACAGTCCTTGAAAAGGGTGGCCATTTTCGTCAAGCCTTGGATCCAAAGGTTTGGGTCGAAATACGTGTCACCAAAGAAGCCATTGCCATCAGTTCTGCTACAACACCAACCAGGTATAGTGATGTGATTGTCCAAAATCACCATCACATTGTTGTTTGATAGGCTTGTCACCACTGCCTGCACATTAAAATTATACAAGTAGGTCTAATTAGGTATTTAAGTTGGTATAAATTCAAGTAGGTATTAAAAGTTGGTTAATTACTAGTACAATTATTGAGCCACAAATTCAGCATCTGTCACTAATTTGATGTCAATTGAGATTGAAACTTGACAGATAGTTGTTAATGTCAGAGTCAAGTTTAGCAGGTAAAACAGAACCATAATGGTCCTATGTGTTTCACATCAGTTTATAGTTGACGCAACATCTCAAAAGCTTATGAAAGTACTAGCTAGCTTTTTTCTTCCGATTCTTTATGCATCATTGTGTCGGTAAGGCAAAACGAGTTCACGAAACATCCCTAGAGTCGAAACTTATATATGACGAACTGTATCAGTAAGGAAACACGAGTGCACGAAACATCCCTAGGGTCGAAACTCATACACCATTACGCTAGTACTACTGTACCACGTACACGTAATTTCCAGCATACACATTGACAACATGCAAGTGTAACAGAAGTGCCATAAACTCAATAATAGTCATGTTACAATTTGAACAAGTTCCAAGTTCCAAAACATATTCTATAGTATTCAGAAGTATTTTTTTTCTAGTGGAGATCAGATGCATGTTGACAGGGCGATATGAATTGACATATTCTATGCTTTCTCTCGATAAATATCACAGATTCACGGGTGTTCATGAAAAGGGTAGTACTACTACGGTCTACGGAGTCCATGATATATACGATCTTGCTCAACTCGAACACTAACGTTTTTAGTGATTGTCAGTTTTCGCCAATTATAAGTAAGTTGTTAACCAAAATGGACAAATGTCCTTTACATAAGACGTTATACTATAGTACATGTATATAAAACCTTAAAAACGTGTCCATCAATTCTAAGAGATGTTCACCAAATTAAAACACCTCATCTAGACATCTACCTTTTTGCCAAAGAATAGGAGATGGTGAGTTGAGTGGAAAAGAGGGTTTTCTGTAAACCAATGACTACAAAAACTTAAACTCGACTACTTTAGTCGGTGAGCTCATGTTTATTCGCTTAACTCCTAACCACTAACCAAAAATAATCCCAAAAGTAATATTACTGGTGAATTTCTGGCATGCACATACAATAATTAAAAGAACTACTACTACTATACGACCACAACAACAACAAAGTCTTTTGTACGGTTCATAAAAGTTTAACTAGTAGAACCGCCCCCAACCAATAAACTTATTAGGGTTCAAACTAGTTTCAAAATGATTTGGGATCGACTGACATGCATGAAATAGGAGACGTATGTACCTGAAACGCGGCGATGCGTGTAAGATTAAGAAATGAGGGATTATTAGCTTCGAGCCCAGCAATATCATCAGTGAGATTAGCATTAAGAAAAGCTTGGCGTACACTAAGAGAAGCCAAGGAGTCATTAGTGGCTAAGTAAATAGGCCAAGTTAGCCTAACACAATTAAAACCCATGCTCAATATTTTCTTAGACAACGTATCAACTGGCTGCTTGCTTAGGCCTTCGGCCACCACTAAGTCAAGGTGAGACACCCAATTCACACAAGCCAACTTCACTCTTTGCCCATCCTCGTCGACGATCCACCGCGAATTCGTCGACAGTGGTAGCGCGTGTGTGGCCGTGCGGTGGAGGAAGGGTAGGAATAACAAGGGTAGTAACAAATGCATGATCATGAAGTTTTTGCTCATTTTTTTTGCTTAGGTTATGTATTGTTTTGGTACAAGTTTAAGGTTACCAATTTAACATGGAATGAACTATATGATATAAATTAAATGAGTGTGTTTATATGGTTGAGTTTTGTGGGTTTTTGTTTAAATGTGGAAGGCAAGAAATGATGATAATAAATAGGTGTAGCATAAGGCAATTTAATGGAAGATAATTAAGATTTGAGAGTGCTCCAAAATAAGTTTGCTTTCTTTTGCTTTGGTTTTGGCTTGCAAGGGAGAATTTGCAACATTGTAAAGTTACATGAAGAGTATGCTTAAGATACTTATAGTACTCACTTCCTCACAATAACAAACACCATAAAAAAAAATTCTGTTATTGAGAAAAGTTTGGGTCAATTGTTCTAGCATTATACAATGATTTGTTGGCAACGTTAGTTCACCTATATTCTTTAAGTTTGTTAATGGAATGATAACCAAATTTTCATGTCACTAACGTCGCGTCTTGTGGTAATATGTTACGTATTAATGACAGGTTTGTGGCAGTTGCATAATAAATTTTAATTTAAGTGCGGGTGTGCGAGGATCGCACCTACAAATTTCACATATCATAAAAGAGGATGGAATTGAAAATTGTTAGACTTGTACTATCTAATTAATATAGATATTGAGGTGAATCGAAAGAATCAAATTGAAAGAGTAACAAACTAGCTTATTGTTTCATTTGTTACGCCATTCGATTGAGTCCGAATTTGAACCTGGTAGGAACAGAGTAGCTTATTGATGTATGGGCACTACTAGAGTCTAATCATGTTGCACAAAAATCTTGATTAGTGTTGATGATGCCGGAAGAATGGAAATGCGTTTGGCTTTTGTTCGAGGTTAATTGCGCCGGTAGTGAGTAAATTAATTACTCATAGCTAACTGAAAAAGGCAAATCCACTCTAAAAATAAGGCAATTTCACGTGAATCGTGGACTTTTTCTTTTTTTCTTGTTGAGATCTTTGGTCAGATAGTTGTTTTGGCCTTTTGGAACCCTCCTAACATTTTCAATATCTCAATCTCCTTTAATTTATTTATTTATTTATATTGCTTTATACTATTAGACTAAAGTTTTTGATTTAGAGTGTCAAATCTTAGCTTATTGGTTACTTTTATGATATGATGGTACCGTGAACCAAAGACTATAGTACGAGTATATGAATTGAGAACTCGTGTTATTATTTAACGAAAGAAGCTGTACTATTGATGGAATGATGCTGGTAGGAGTATATCTTGAATCGCTAATACAAGCTTCCTCTACAATTCAAACTTTGGCATAAACATGGTTACCGTCTTCTTTACTTGATCAACTACTTAACCATGTTTAACGATTTCAACTACATGCACATTGATATACAACTAAACACCGAGCTCTACTCTAACGGGCCGATCATGCACCCGCCTTTTTCATGTTCATTTAGTCGATCAAACCCGATCAACTAATAATATAGTGCGATCATGTGGTACTCAATTTCAGTTTCCTTTTTAAAATCAGCCCATTCACTTGGGCCAACATCGGCAAATCCAAATCCTTAAATTTTCAGGCTGAAAAAACAAGGCCTTACCATAAAAAAAAGTCCATAAACGGGCCGGGTCTAAACCGACCAAGTAGCCCACGGAAAATTAGCGCTTATTTTACGCTACAACGTCTCTCTCTCTCTCTATATATAGTCCCACTCTTCTTACCAACAAAAAAAAATCCCGCTCTCTCGCCTCGCTCTCAACCACCGTACCACCACCGCCGGAGCTCATTCCACCGCCGTTTACTAGCGGAGTTTAAGGCGGCGCCGCCGTTCCTAAACCTTTTCCGCACCAATTTTGCACAGGTTCGTTCATTTTTCGGCGGTAATTTACCTCGTAATTTCACCTAATTAAGTTTAATTTATTTGATATAATTTTTTTGTTTCTTAAATTCCAGAAGTTCCTACATTGTTATAATTAGTGGTTGATACTAGTTAATCAGCGTAATAAAGCGTGAATTTGAAGTTACTTCATCGAATTCGTGATCATTCCTGTTGATTATGTAAGTTCAATTTTTTTGTCCTAATTAATCATCATTAATCTTGTTAAATCTTGTTTTTAGGCGAGAATTAGTGATTGTATTGATCGTAATTTGGTTGTGATTAATTTAGGGGGATGATTAAATTGGAACCGCCGTGTCCGAGTAGCGTAAACGGGTTATCGATTGACCCAAACCCTAATTGGAGCTTTAATGATCTTTTGGCGGAGTTGAGTTCGTTGGAATTAAAGCTCAGTGGTTCCGGTTCTCCGTTAATGCCAACGCCGTTTACTAAATCGCCGTCGCGGTGAGTAAGCGTAGTAGTTGTGTTGTTGATTGCGGTTTTGTTGATTGGTTAATTAGTATGTTTGTGGCGACTTGAGCTTAAATTAGGTAAATGTTGTATGGTGATTGGTTTGGTTTGGTTTTCGGTGTAGAGAGATTCCGGGAGCTGGAAGGAGGGCGAGAAAAGTGAATAACGCGTTTGTAATGCGTGTCACTGATGTTGGGGTTGATGAATCTGATGGTGAGGATGGAATCGAGTCTAGAAGTTTGGTGGCAGCAGCGCGGTTTAATTGCAACGATATTTTTCTGAGGTTTGGCTTTCAGACTTGAAGAACATTTTTTTCGTACATTTTTACATTGTTGCTGAATTGTGCAAAGTTATTGGTTCTGTATATGGAAAGGTGTGTTACGCTCATTCTGCCAAGAAAGATAGTTAGTTTTTGTTTCAGGAGGAAAAATTTAGAATGTATACCGCCTGTGGAGGCTCCAACATGATAGTTCGCATTCCATTTTCAGTCACAAGCTAATATTACTAGGTTCTGTCCGTTTTGTACTCGGATATACTTATGCAGCTGTTGGTAGCAAGTGAAATGACACACTTTAGAATGTTCAATATATCTGCTAGTAAAACGGTATTTACATGTATTTTTGGATTGATTTATGCTTGTTTCCGCTAAGGTAAAGATGGAAATGTTATCGAGGTGACAGGGAGGCAAAACAATAAATCATGAGTAGCATCTTCTTTGGACTGTGGTATTCATTCACTTCGTTGTGTACATGTGAACAATTAAGTTAACTTTTTGACTAAACTCCCACCATAAATGTACCATTTGGACTAGGGTTCGTTGTGCGGAGAAAAAAGAGGTTAAGGAGGTTAACCAAAACTTGAGATGGGTACTTCATGTCCACAAAAGAAATGAAAAAACATTGGAATTGGGTATACAGATTAGAAAACAACATCATCTAAAATGTATTCATGAATTATGCCATAGATTGGCTGTCCATTGACTAGCCTTACATTTAAGAGATAATGATCCCAGCACCCTTGTTTTCAATCATTCTTTTGTAGTGAGAGTGAAGATTCAGAAGACGAAGGAATGCAGCAACTGCCAGTTGCTTTTGTCAAAACGGGAGTTGCAGAAAGTGCTTTCCGTGGGCTGACACACGAAAATGAGCTTGCTGTGAAGGTTTGCTTTTTACTGTATCTTCTGCGATGCTCTCAAGTCTTCGATTTCCAGAATCTAATTTGAGTCAAATTTCATCCATAGAGTCATGTATGATTTAATGCCGTATGCTTATTGCTTCGATGATATTAAGGTCCATGTCTAGTGTTAATTAATTGCAATGATTGTGAAAGGCTAGCCCTAGCATTTCATTTATTTGTGGTCTGTATCTCTATCTTGATTCTGGAAGGTCTTTTCTATAGTTGAGGAATTCATTAGAGTCACTCTTCTCAATTCCGCCGAGGTCTATTCATTAATTAATTCCTCAGAGTATGTGCCTAGGAAGTGATATTGAGTTTTAGGACACTAGGTCATCCGAGGAAACAAGTCAAACCGTATGATATATATTTAAAGGAAAAAAAATAGTAGTAGTACCCTCATCTGCCAGATCAGATTTTTGAACATATTGAAGTTTTTACTTGATCAAGCCAAGATACTAGTTAGGTGTACCTAACCGCATAATATTACAAATGAAAATCCATAATTTTCTATTCTAATGTATTATCCAATTATAATACTATATATATAGCTCTGAAACCAAGTCTTTCCTTGGAAGACAATTGGCATGCAATCATTCATTGATTTCCAAAAGATATTGAATATGCTATGAAATGTATTAGAATCAAGAGGCTAATAAATCTAATGCTCTTTGACAAGGGTACTCAAAGGTTGTGCATGGATTAGTTTTTTAGAACATTTGGCTACTCTAAAAAAAGTGATCAATATTGGTAAAAATCAAAGTACATAATCCATGATTTTCGGTCATGGAAGATAAATGGCGCAGTTTTTTGTGGAAACCCTTAGGGGCATGAGTTTTAGGAATATATTAGAGCCATAAACCCTATCATGGTCCCAAAATCGGCTAAAAACACACGCTTCAACAGGTGATGTGTGCCAAAAGGGATGAAAGAAATTCCCTAACCGAGGAACCAATCCTGATATTTAATGAGGTTACTCTAAGGCTGTCCGTTGTGAATTTTAGGGAACATATGTCTACTTTAAAAAATGTTGTCAATATTGGCTAAAATCATAAGTATATAATCCACAATTTTCGGCCCAAACTGGTTACGGAATGGAATGACTGATATCTAATAAGCGTAATCCAAGGCTGTCCATGGCTACAATTGTTTACTTTAAAAAGAAAAAGTAGTCAAAATGATCTCGAAATAAAAACGGTTTAAATTTTTGTGGAAACGCTTAGTGATCATATTATGGGTTTCTAGCTAAATATAAGATCCCAAAATCTGTAAACAAAGAAACGTACTATAGTCTTAACGGGAAGATGTGCTGAAAGAACTTCCTTAACATACGAACAAGTCATAATATCTAACAAGAAGGCTGTTTGTGGTAGTGAACATTAGTGTACTTTAAGAAAAGAGGTCAAATTTGGCTAACACCGAAGTATACGATCCACAGTTTTTGACCCAAAATGGCTCAAATTTGTGTGAAAGCCCTAAAGGATTATATCTATGGGTTATAGCAAAATCTTAGAGCCAAAAAGTTATGGTAAATCCCATATCAGCAAAAAAAACGCACGCTAGCCTCAAAAGGTGACATGTGCCGAAAGGGCGAACAAACTTTTGCAAACAGGACCTGCCTATCCAACAAGGGTACTCCGAGGTTGTCCGTGGTAAATCTTTGAGCCCATTTGTCTAATTTCAAGAAAGTGATCTAAATTAGACAAAACCAAAATACATAATCCACGGGTTTTGGCCCAAAAATTGTCCTGGAAGAAAAGCGGTTCAAAAATTTGAGAACCCTCTAAGCATCATATTATGGGTATAAGCAAACTATTAGATCCAAAAACTTATGATAGGTCCCAAAATATGCAAAAAAACGCACTCTAGCCTTAATAGGAACTTGTGACATGACGGTTTTTTAGAACTTCCCTAACATAGGAACAAGCCCTGATATTCAACAAGGATACTCCAAGGCTTTATACGGCAAATTTTGTGAACATTTGTCTACTCTCAAAAATGTCGTCAAAATTGGCCAAAACCGAAGTATATAATCTACAATCCTTTTACTCAAAATGGCCCCTCAATAAAAACGGCTGAATTTTGTGTGAAAGCCCTTGGGGGCTATATTATGGGTTTTAGCAAAAAAATTAGAGCCTAGACCTTATGGTAAATCCCAAAATGGCCTAAAAAATGCACGCTAGCCTCAAAAGGTGACATTTGCCGAAAGGGCTTGATGAATTTCCCAAAGGGGGGAAGCAGCCTTCATATCCAACAAGGATACTGTATGATTGTCCATGGTAAAGTTTTTGACAGCATTTGTCTACTTTCACAGTTTCACGAAAGTGGTAAAAATTGGCCCAAAATAGTATCGGAACAAAAACGGCTCTAAATTGTATGGAACCCTTTAAGGATCTTAGTATGGGTATTAGCAAAATATTATATCTAAAAACTTATGGTAGGTCCCAAATTCTGCAAAAAAAAAAAAAAAAAAAAAAAAAAAAACGACTTTAGCCTTAACGGGGACATGTGATGAAACGGTTTCAAGTTCTTCTCTAACATACAATCCAGTCCTGATATCCAACAAGAATATTCCAATGGTGCCTATGGTAAAAAGAAGATATTTCATTCTCTGTTGTGTTGAGTGGTCTAGTTAGAAATTTAGAATTTTTATTCTTTATAATCATTCTGTTGGTTCGATAAGCATAATTTCCCTAGAGTTGTAAAGCGAAAATCTCAAAATGATATGTTGACACTCAGTGACAAATTGTACTATATCATGAAAACTGACATTTTCTCAACCTTCAGTAGAAACTATGTGGCATAACTCAAATTTTCTCGACTTGTGACAGGAAGAAGTAAGGAACCAACTAACTTCATTGGAGACACATCTAGTGGTTGAAAGGGAGAAATCTACATCTGCTTTTGTTCAAGTTGAGAAAGCTGTTGGTGCTAGGCGAGAAATGGATAGAAAACTAGACATGCATTATGATCGTAACACGTAAGATGATTACTTGGAAATGCGTTTGGGCAGTTTCTGTTCAATCTTTTTTTCTTTGAAATGTATATTGAGCTTGTGCTATTGTGAGTGCCTTTGGTTTGTTGTTTCCAAGGAAAAAAATGTATGGTCGTAGGAGTTAATTGAACTATATGTTTTTTTCTGGAATTCTGTCTTTTTAGCAAGTATCATTTGTGTAGCTTGGAATCTTGGATTTATGCTCGCAAGCCATTGAGCCATGTCTCTTTTAACTGGTTTGTGCAACTATTGCAGGGCTGAAGCTCTTGATAAATATATGACTGCCATCCAAAGGAATCTTGAGCACCTATCGCAAATGGAAGAAAGAAAAATAAGAGATGATGCAGCTGTTGAGGAAGCGAAAAGAAAAGAGAAGGCTTTACATGAAGAAAAATTGCGCCAGCAGAAAGCCAAGGCAGAAGAAGAGGTTAGTTTGCTTTACATTGTCATTTGAAAGAAGTTTGGTAAAAGGAAACACAGATGTGAGGTGAGTCCAGTTTGCTGCATAGGGAAATGGTACTTTTGTTCATTATGATATTTAGGTGTAGCAAGTTGGTCTAGAGAGATTGTAAAATAAGTACTACTTCAGATTTTTTCTTCTTCTTTAAATTTAAGGCATTACAGAGACTAGACTATTCATGTGCTGTGTTAGAAATCTAGGATTGTGATGTGCCCATATGGCCATTTCTGATTCTCCGTCTACGAGGATCTCATTGGTTATGGATCCCCTCTATGCTACCTCTTTCTCCCCTGCTCTTGCCTCTTTTGAGGAATTATAATCTTACTTTCGATCAACTTGCTGGAGTTCCTGAAAGCTTTCCCTGCGGTGCCATCATTTTCAATTATGAATAAGATACAATATAGCCAAATTATTTCAACCCTGGTTTTGAAGTTGTTGTTTGAAGTCAACTAGATAGGGAACTTTAGCTATTTTTGGGAAAGGCAGATGATGCACTTGATGTACAAAGCTAATTATAACTTCTACAATGTCATAGAGACTTAACCCCCCCCCCCCCTCCCCCGCCCCCCCTTTGTGGCCGTTGGCTTCATGTGAAATCATGTGTTACCGATGCTGGTTCAATTCCAATTTTCCATAATTTCTCAACATTCGTTTAGGCAGAGTTTTTCAATTAAGTGTAGGCTTCCTTGTACTGAATTATTTTGGCTACCATCTTTCTTTTTGTGGTTAAAGGCTAGGCGTGAAGCTGCAAAACAAGAGGCGGAAAGATTAGCAGCAGCTGAAGCTGAAAGTGCTAAAGAAGCTGCTGAGAAGCTGGCCAAGGAAAAATCTGCGGCTGCTGCTCTAGCAGCACAAAATTTATCATCAAGCTCATCTACAGGAGATGTGCCGAGGGTAGTACAGTCACCAGGTACTTGTTTGGAGTACTTGCATAGGCCCCCTGAAGTTTTGGGCATAGGCAAATCCTAGGGGACTAGACTCTGAGTTAAAACGCTCTAACACTATCAGTAAATCAGTAAATATAATGGGTAGAAACATAGAATTGTTATCACCTGGTTAGAGGGATGGCAAACAACTTTAGGGGCAGGTTGTATGTATATTTTGATGTCTATATAATTAGTGTAGTGCTGGATTTGAAAACTAAGGTGCTTCTTTAGACAATTTTTGGATGATCCGTAACAGCGATTTATCATTTCCAATATAAGAAGCAGAACATGTAGTGGGCCATTTTGCTGTATTCAATATTATATTCCATAGCCAATTAATGTCAAGTCTTTATTTCCCACTGAATATGAAATTTACACATGTTCTCATATATATATAGAAACGTTTACTGCTGTCTAAACAACCTGTAGCCATTAATAAGGCTCATAAGTCATAACTGCTCTGCTTCTGTGTCTTAATTAAGCTGGCTCATCTACTGCCTTGCTGTACCTAAATAGAGCAATTTATATGGATCTCATCATCATCATCATCATCATGAATACCCCAGTGCCTCAAAGGCTCTCCCCATAAGGCGGGGTAAGGGGGTCAGATGTACGCAAGCCTTACCCCTACGCTGAGAACATAGAGAGGCTGCTTAGGGATGACCTATATTTCTTTGGGTTTCTAACTTAATATATTTTCTGTGTTGGAAGATGTCACCAAGTCATTGGCCCCTGGGAAGTAATAGCCTTACTAATGGCTACAGGTTTCTCGATAATAAAAGAGTCCTTATGATTGGAAAGGTACTGCTACAGCTGGTAAACAACCATTAATGTGGAAGAAAAAGAAAAAGAGAGTTCGCCAAGTCATTATAAGTTGATGGGGAAAAGAGGAGGGATGAAACTTGGTTGATTGATGAATTATCAGAGGCTGATGATGATTTTGTTGCACCTAATTGTAGCTTTATCTGCTAATAGTTCTGATTTTGAGAATAATGAGTCTATAGGTCTTTTGTCTGAATGCATGCTAGTCTTCGTGGCTATTAATATCTTGAGTTCAATTTCTCTTTAGAAATTGGCCTCTGACCCTTTTCCTTATCTATTCCTTTTATGGCTTTTGTCTCTAGCTCATTTTAGACTTTTTGAAGACATAGTTTTCACATTTCATTGAGTTTGCGAATTATATATTTATTGTAGGCAACTTACTTCGGGCAGCAGAAAACGCTCTGAAGCTTGAGGAGAGAAGGCTTCAAAGCTACAAGGAATTAGAGGAGAGGAATCAATCAATTCTTTCTACTTCAAATATGGTAATGAGTTAATGACTATTCATTTTTCTTTTAACAGCTTAAGATCAGATTGCTGCTTACTTCTGTTATTATTTGTTTACGTTGTATTTTGTGCTAGCTTAGTTCAATGCCCATGATACATTCTCTTTCTTTGTTTAATTTTTCTCATAATGAATTGGAAACGAGTGTTGGGTGTTTTTGGAGTCTTCGTGACTGAAACTCCTATTGAGTCCTGTCCCTGTGTGAAGAGTACTAGGATTTTTGTGTTTTTTTAAACATTTTATAGGAGTATATTGTCTGAGATTCTTCTCGAATTCTGACTTTCGGTTAACTTTTGTTCCCTCCATTATCTTGATCTTGCTAATTTGGTTGGTCCTAAGCTACCAGCTTGTATCAGAGTTTTCAGTTTTCTGGGGTGCTGATGGTGAGGGGGAGAGAACCAAAACCACAAGAAAACCTTGTAGGCATTGGACACTGCTAACTATCAGACTTTAGCTTGGACAAATTCTAACCTCCAAACTCTAGATTGACAATCTGAGGTTCCGCAGGGTTATGGTCCTTTTCCTTGTTTTTGTTTCTGAATTCTTTGTGATGCTACGTTGTGTTCCACTTGGACCTCTCCTTTCTCGAGGCCAAACCCCTTCTTTGTAAAGGTTAAAATTGTAGAACTATTTTATTTTCTATCCTTTACATATGTGAGACAAGCTAACTACAATGCATTTCTGAGCAGGACTTGCGCTCAAAAGAACGGAACATTCTTCGGTGTATTAAGCAGCTAACTGGAACAGTAAATAGTGTAAGGTAGGCTACGTCCTGTTTATGCAAATCAAAACTGTCGCAAGTCTTTATCATTATCTTCTTGGCGAGAACCATCACTAAGATTGGTACAAAGGAATGCTGGTTGTTGCAATTTTTGGTTGTGTGAAACTGCATCACACATTATTGTGGCGAGTGTTGCTTTGGGTTGATGATACATGTGTTTGGAGAAATTTTTTGTGATAGTCAAAGATTTATGTGTCTGATGAGGATGTATGTGTTTGGGATATTGAGGATACTCTGTTCATGGAACTTGAGCTTATTGTTGGCCTGCTGAGTCTACTGCCATGTATCTCTGGATAAGCATGGAGCCGAAATGTGCGGGCAAAAATTTTAGGATTAAGCTGGTTGAAATGAGCGTATGGAGTTTGACAGGAGCGACTGCGATGTGATATTCTTACAACTACGTTTCTTTCACACAGTAAATATGATTGCCCCCTAGATTTGGGGAAGGGGGTGAGGGGTGTGACATCTCAATTTATCATGCTAGAAATGAAGCACCATTTTTGCTTATATTGTAAATTCTTGTTTGAAATTTTTATTTGAGGAATTTGATTCAGGTAACTTTGTAGTTCATATAATAACTGCTGACCCTTGTTTCGATATTATCCGGATTCATTCTGAACCAATATTTTATGCAGGTCTAAAGTAAGTGATCTGGTGAGGATCTTCAATGATTCTGCTTTCCCTCAGTCTGTCACAGTAGCAATGTTTGCAAAGCAGGTACTGCTTATAATCTAGAGCAATACAGATTTCTTGCTGTCCTCACTTTCTCCTGCTTATTGTGAGCCAGCCCTAATATCTGCACCTTATGTACTAGGGTGCCCTAGAAAATTATGATGCATTTAGCTGAAGCACATGAACTGTTAGCTAATTTTGATATCTGATAATGTCGGTAAATATACTCTAATATTTAAATAAGATGTAACCTATAGCCGGAGAGTTTTGGTGATCTCAACCCATTGGTTAACTGGCTTAGGTTTCTGATATCTGGAGGCTTTTATATGTATCCAGCGTCGAGCACAATCTGAAACTTGTATGGTTCCTCCTATGATATTTATCTTTTACATGATTACATATGCTGATGTAATTATTGTGCTGACGTTACAGGTTATCTGTACTTTTGAAAGACCAAGTACAAACATCAGCCCTACTGCCTTTGCATGTAGTCATGTAATAGTCTCCGTTAGTGCACAGGTACGCCTAAATTACCGTTTTCTGCGTTGATAGTTGATACCATCCCTCAATTTCTTTGCACAACAATCTCAGATATGAATATTTCTAGAATTTGTGCTCTTTAAAACTTATTCTGTACTTGCTCTTGATTCAGGTACCAGGTCTCATGAACCATCTCCTGGCCGAGTTCCACAAATCTTGCATGTATACTGTTCCAAAACACATATTCTACTCAAAGGTAACTTTTTATCTGCAGATGTGTGTTTTACCCTTTCCCATTCACGTTATATTTTCCTCCCCTATCATGGGCATAATTGACATTTCCTTTTTGGAAGACATTGTTGTACGCCTTATCTTTGTATTCTGTGTTCTAATCATCTGAAGCTTGGTTGTCCGTGCTTTGCTGTTAGTGACACTTGGTTCTTAGTTCCCGATGTGGTTCTATAATGTTACTGCACCCTTTTGATGCGAAATTGTGATGCTTGCCTGCCTTATATATCTACTGGGCCCTACATAGTACTTTGCCAGAACATTTATTTTTGTAATCATGAGAAGAATATGCACTTGTTACTAGTCAGTAGCTAAATTATTGTTTTCAGTGCTAAATAACATAGGAGGCATTATCCCCTCCGAAAGAAAACATGTGAGGCTTTATTCCCAGCAATTAGCTTAGAACTTTGCTTTCGTGTTTTGCTTGTTATGCAATTTGTATGTCAAACTATGATGGTTTTTGAACAATGCAAGTGCTTGCAATTGTCAAGTTACTGATGTCTCCGCTCTGTTTGTTTTAGGATTCGTTCCAAACATTAGAAACATACTACAAAGCCATTGGCTTTCGGGAAGAAGGTGGAAATTTAGAGACAGAAGACCAGTTTCTGGAACGCTTGAGATCATACATGAGACTATACGGAGCCCTTGTTCAGGTTTGTATAATTTTTGTTGCGTTTCAGATTGCTTAAAGGATAGGGAGATGAAAGAGGTGATTTGATTCAGACTTTTTTTTCCTGTTTTTATTCCGTCAATTCTGGAAAATATATTAACAAATAAAATTCTTGTAGACGCAACTTCAAGGTATTCAAAATCCACATGGTCTGGAAGAAGGGTGGATGTGGCTTGCGAGGTTTTTGAACACTCTGCCTGCCGATGTGTATACAGCTACTGCGCTCGAGGCATTCCTAGAAGTAAGCTTTATGTTGCCCCATTAAAATCTTTGCACGGTTTTTTTTATACGGCTTCTTATACTGGTTGTGTATTCAGATGGCTGGCTTTGCGCTTCATAGAAGATACAAGGGTCAATTTATGAAGATAATAAAAGCCATATCCGAGGAGTTTGTGAAGGAACTGAAGACCCGTACAGAAAATCTTGTGATTAGAAGGCTTGAAGAGTATATTGGATCAAGGAGGTTCCTCAAAGAACCGGTAGGATGGCAGCTTCAGGACGATTTATCAGGATATAAAGTTAGTTTCGATGATGCACGAGACGACTATCAACAACAATATCATCAGAGCTATAATAACCAACATCAACAGCAATATCATCAGAGCAACTCATATAATCGGTACTTCTGATAAAGCAACGATCGGTATGCGCGCCCCTCAAACTCATATCGGAAATTGTGGCTTCTATTCCTTACCTGTGGTGAAATATAGAAGTGACGCGTTCTACAAATTTAGGATCTTGAAAATGTACTGTATTTGCATGTAAGCTTTACTCACTGATGTATAATATGCTGAAATTAGTGAAGTTGAGATATCCAAATCTTTCAAACAAGGATCTGAAATACCAAAACCACCATCTGTTTCTTAACTTTGAAAGTGCGTCACAAGTCACAACTTCCCACTCCCCGCCTTTCGTAGATGGGTCACGACTCCCGACTTATGAGCAATATGTGTCGTAATAATCTTACAAGAAACAAATACAGGTACAATCGAATCTGGCAGGAAAATTGGTATTTACATGACTACTAATCACCTAATGTTGCCAACCCAGCACATACTTACATGAAGCTTGTGGTTTAGACAACCACAACTCTTAACATCCAGTAAAGATTTTAATTTATCTTTTTTTACTTTTTTTTTTTTAACTGGTCATTTTTGTACTATAACTACTATTATTTTAAACAAGACTGCGATAAATAAGGAAAATTACACCATTAGAACAAAAAAAGACGACAAATTTACATAAGGATTTCCGTCCTTTATCCTGGCACGACTCGGAGCTGCTCAATCCTTCAAAAACCAGATGTGAGGTTGTGTTGGTCCTGAGCTTCTGCAAAGAGATGAACTTGTTAAACGCAAAAGTCGCGAGCAAACAGGTTATTGCTTGCAAAGAGATGAACTTGTTAAACGCAAAGTCGCGAACAAACAGGTTATTGCTTGCAAAGAGGATAATACTAAAGACAGTAGTAGGAGCGTAAGAAACTCACCTTTTCTCACTGTAGTGGGTTATACTGTTTCTCATGACACCACTACCTAGGAGATGAAAGAGGTGCTGAGTACCTCAGTAGAGCCTAATTCTGGTCTGGATTGCACGTCGACAAATTGGGCAAGCATCGAGAAACTCCCCACAATCACAACACGTCTATACAAAAGGATAACCGATGGAACAAAAAAAATTAACTCATTGTCATATATGTGAATTGTCATTCAGTGAAGCGTAACTCAAGTCAAAGTAGATATGTTACCTGATGACCACACCCAAACGCCATATCTTTGGGGTTGGTAATGCAGATGGGGCAAAGCTGTTCCATAACAAGACAATCAATGGTTAGCTGCTAACAGCATGACTCAAGGCATTTGGTAAACTCGACATTACAAAGAGCTACCTGATTATCATAAGAAGAAGTTGAGGGTGGAGCAGTGCTGCCACTAAAAGGTGTAGCAGAACTAGTCCCAATCCCTGTGTCACGGGGAGAATAGGTTGGAGCTGGAGCACTATGTTGAAAACTACTCGTGCGCGAATATGACTTTGAGCCACCGCGTGCAGCAACATTGTTGTATTGAGGTGGGGGAAGAGACACCCTCTCTGGACATCGTCCTGCTCGACGACTGCTTGGCAAAGACACAATTAGTTCAAAACTGTGTATTTTCTAAAACAACATAAATACAGATTTACAACAACAAAGGCCTAGTTCCCAAAGAATTTGAGTTAGCTAACCAGAACAGTTATTAAACGGTACAGCAAAGAATCGGATTATAATATTACCCCAACAACCCATGCTCAAGAGTGGCTTTATATTGAGAAGGGATCTCCATCAAGGCAGAAAGGGCAAACTCTGTTTGCTTTCTTGATGTGTCAACATTCTTCGACATTATTTGAGTAAAATTTACAAACTGGCCACAGCGAAAAAACATTAATTAGTATTTGGACGGTCTGCAAAGCCTATGAGAGGGAGGTAAAACTTGATCTTTCACCATGGACTAGTTGATCAAATGCTTACTTGAAAATTATCGAAAGCACGAGCAGGAATATTATCATCAAATTCTCTCATCATATCCCAAGGGCCATCTCCCACTCCAACCAGCACTATTGAAAGGGGATACTCACTGCAATTTAGCAGGGACAGAGTTTAGTAATGAAACAAAACTATAATACAGCAAAATTACTTCAGTGAGTGTCACAGTTTAGGTTGGGACTTTACCTAGCTTTGACTATTGCCTCAATTGTATTCTGCTCTTGAGGGCTAAGGTGGCCGGCCTGCGTGTCAACACTCCTTGTAACCTAATGATGCAGTAAAGAGAGACTTTAGGAGACAAAGCAATAAAATCCAGTCTGCCAAGAAGTTCACTCAATTAGCACAAGCACTTGGAATGCAAATTTCAAGTACAGTTGTCGATCCTTCTTATTGGAGGCTTTGGACAAATCACCAAATACGAGTAATACTGCTGCAAGGATCAAAAGTAGAAGTGCAGCTGACTGAAGAAGAAAGCCTGAAGTGACTTAACACTTTGAAAAAAATGCTGCGAGTAGCTTAACATTGCCTTCCTTACATAAAGGAAAGCGTATATGACTTGTATAAGGCTAAAAATAACCGTCAACTAAAACTCCCGCCTCCTAATCTGTGATACCAACTACTGGAGACTCCATCTGATGGTCTTATACTGACCACGATTTTTTAACAAAGTTCCAGAGACTATAAATACGGTGATATGTTATCATAACAACAACGCATGTTTGCAGCATAAGCAAATGGCATCAATTGTCTTTTAATGTAGCACATGATTCGAACTTATCCCAAACATGGATTTGTCTCATAAGAACCTTTAATGTCAATCGACCAGAACTGGGGAATCCCAATACAGGAAAAAGAAAAACAGAAATATGAAAATGTGAAATACCTGTCCATCCGCGATAATCAGCAGAACATGATACTGTCCACCACTTTCCTCAACAATAGTCATAGCCATTTCAATGACAGGGGCAAAAGAAGTAGGCCCTGCCAAAAGCAAAACAGTATGTTTTAGAACTGATTATTGCCTGCATGTCAGAATACAAATTCTAAACAACGGAGCCTCCTCTAATATGCAAACTCAGAAGAAGTATTGATTACCTGCCAGCCGAAGCTGGGGAACTAACTCCCTATAACGTGACATGACTTCTTCAAATCCCTGGCAGTATCTTTCATCGTCATAGAAACTGAAGACATCCTGGTCATGTGTTGAAGCTGTTGCAAATTAAAAAGGTTTAAAAGAGAAGGGTTTAGTAAACTAATCAGTCAGTAATATAGGTCGTTCAAACAGAACTGCTATAGAACTTACCATCCCCAAATCCATAACATGGAATCAAGTTATCCTCGTCAAATGCAGATAAAGTTTTTCCAATGATTGATATTGCTTGTTCATAAGGGTTCGGTTCATCTCCAATGTGATGCAGGCTTCTTCTATTGAATGACTTTGCACCTGAGTTTCATAAAGGTTAAGCCTTGCGCCATTAACCGAGATAAACAAATTGAACAAAGTAAAAAATTAAAGCTCAACCTGTCCATTCATTGCTCTTTGTAAAGTCGATACCAACTATTAAATTTGAGGATTCAAGCCCAGCTTGTGCAAGTGCAGCGGTAACCTGCAATGATGGTTTAAGTCAATAGAACACAACACGTACATAGCATGACAATTCACAAGCAAATGGCTTAAGCTCTAAATTGCCTAATGATCATTCTAATTTTAGCGATTTAAGCCGATAAAGATTTCTCTAAGGCGAGAATCAGACAAGTCAAACTGCAAGGTTTAAGCTTTATCAGAAAATGTTGCTCCTACAATCAATGAACCTATCCTACATCCATTCTGCTAAAATCAAAGAAAATGTTGCTCCTACAATCGATCATGTTCTTGATAAAATGTGAATCAATGAATTCTAACCTCATCCAAAGTGCGATAGTTATCAGCAATCCTCGAATATTTCCTCTCCAACCTCTTAGTAGGCCGTGCACTAGGAGGAGGAGGAGCGGGAGCAGAATAACTATGAGGCACAGGTGAAGGCGCATACTGAGGATGATGAGGCGTGTACGGGGCTTGTTGCGTATATCCTGACTGAGTTTGATACGGAGATGCAGGTGGTGGATATCCTCCTCCTCCAACCCCATACTGTTGGCTATTATTATACCCATATGACGACGATGAAATTGACCTCTTCCTCGATGAACTCTTTGAGCTTCTCGCTCCCATGATTTCTATCACTAGGATTCTTCCGGCGTACACCAAAGCACCCAAAAGCAACAACCAAAAAATCATACAAGCTGACCACACATTCAACTCACAACCTCAAATCCCAATCCCAATCCCAATCCCAATACCTCCCAATTCTTCAAAATTCCTCGAAAATCGACACCTCCTCGTACAACAACTTAAACCCTACAAATGTAGCTGACTACACATTCAACTCCCAACCTCAAATCCCAATCCCAATCCCAATTCTCGAAATATATCGAAAAACCAACCCCTCGTGGCACAACCACTCAAACAGCCTCTATATATATACACCTGAATTGAAATCAACAATGACAACAACAACAACAACAATTCAATGATTCGACAACGAAACCAGGTGGATAAACACACAAAGAAAGCTTCAACAACACACTTCTTCTCCAGGTCTACAAAGATCTGTAGAATCTCATATAAAAGTCTACCTTCCTTACCTAAAAGTAATTTAAATCAATCAACAATCAACTACTAATTAAAAATTAAAAACTAACAAATAATAATCCGCCAGAAACTCCCTAGAAAAAAACAGCATTTGGATACAAATTTAGACACGTAAACAAAAATCAACAAAATCAAAATCAAACTTGTCCCTGTTAATCTTGTCCCTGTTTTATTATTTAAATAATGTTTTAATTACAAAGTTGTTTAACCTTGATTGTCACGTCACTTCACATGTTAATCATATCAAAGGTCAAACATAATTACCTGCTAACTACTACTTCTACTTATTATAATATGATTAATTATTAATGCAACTAAATAATTAATCAATAACACTAAATTCTCTAATTAAATATACGGCTTTACGAGACCGACACGACTCTGATTATCGTGAGACCGTCTCATACGACATTATTCTACTACTAGTACTACTCGTACTACTATCAGCATTTCGAGAAGATAATCTAGTAAAAAAAAAAAAGGAAAAAAAAGGAGATGAATTAGTCGTATTCAGGAAGATTCGCACACAACATCAAAAATGAAATAGACAGGAAATTAAAATAAAACAAATCAAATTAAATTTTCCGCAGAAAAAAAGAAAAGAAGAGAGAGAAGATATATACCAGTGGAGTTGAGGAGAGAGAGAGTGATGATGGAGAAATGTTGTTGTTGTTGTTGTTGGTGAGTGAGAGAGGAGAGAGAGAGAGAGAGAGGAAGCGTGAAGGAGAAGGAGATTCCGAGGTCGGAACTTTTGATGTTTTTTCTTTAAATTTTTTCGGATTGAGTTTTTTATTTTTTTTTTTAATTTTTAGTGAAATGTGTAGAGTGTATTTTTGGAGGAGAAGCAAAAGTTGGCTTTTTGAGTGAGTGAGTATTTCTTTTTCAAGTAGAAAGGTTGGAGTATTTTTGTAGGAGAGAATTTTGCATGGGATGTGATATGACAAATTGTCAACTTTTGCTTTTTGCTGTATTTTCGAGTGTGTATTTGGAGTGACAAATGGAATATTTGTGCTGCTACTTCTCATTTTGCAATTTAGCTAACATACGATTGATATCGTTTTCAATGTCGCGTTGCTAAGCACAGCGAGTCAAAACAGCAAAATAAAATCGGGAGATATATTTGGGACTTTGGGTAGAAGTAGACACTCATCAGTAATGACTAAGGTATATATTGGTGATTTTATTGTGTGCCTCTAGTGGTACATAGTAAAACATTATTTATACGGGCCTTATGTATGCGGGATTCTTCTTAATTAATCAAATTTGATATGAAATGTTTTATTATTTTTCCAAATGAATGCAATTGAGTGTAGTACAAGTACGTTTTAATATGTGTTCTTATGGCACGCAATAGAAAAGTGGTTTTCGTTAAGTGGACTTAACATGAGGTCTTCATCCACATGTTAAGGCTATCGTCAACTTGTGTATTCATATGATCGTATCACATATTCGTACAAAAAAACATCGAGTACTTCCATCCGTCATCACCTCATCTGTTTAGGATTTAGTCTATTGTGGTTTTCTCGCAAAAATTAAATATAGTGAAATTATATACTATACATACACTTATATATGTGATGAATACAAAATCTAACTATAGATATGCTTTATTGTGCTTCTTCCCCAAGTGAAATTTTATACTAAGTCTTTTAGACGACTTGGTGCTTTGTAGACTTGGTAGAGTGTAGACAAAGGTGTGAGTCTACCCACCAACACCGAAGTGGATCACCACAAAAAGGAGAAGTGTATTTTGTACCTAACGACGAGACCAAGACTTTGGGTAGTGATGTGGGTGCATGATTTGTGCGTCCTTAGTGTGTTACTTGTTGAAAGAAAGTGTTGAGAAATAGACTGGAAATTGCATCTTATTGCCTGTCATTTTCATTTTTATTCATCTTGGAAGGTATAATCAATGACTTTTGTATCACAATGCTTGTTCTCTAATTGAAGTCAATTATTGAGCCGTTTGTAATTAGTAATACCCATATCAATTCAAATTTAAAATGAGATTTGAGTGTATATGAGTGTGCAGACAAAATTAAGGTGTTACTTATAATAACAAAGTCGACTTTTGATCCTATTTATAGTTAAGTGCAAAGTCGACTTTTGATCCTATTTATAGTTAAGTGCAAAGTCGACTTCTCTTTTCATAATCTTATATATATATATGGGTAAGCGCTTGTTTGGTTGGAAGTGCAATGATGTACGTGAGTCCATGAACCCCACACGCGGATGTTTAGGACAAAAGAACGATGGGAGAAATGATGACAAAATAACGATGGAAGAAATGACATATAAACATTTTCAACCAAAAATATTTTTAAACGTTTGAGAATTGATCAAGTATATATATTTTCTTCTAGAACAACCAATATATCTTCTTATTAACTTAATATATACTTGTACCTTTCCCAAATTGACCTTAAACTATGTAATGAATGAATGTATGATTGGTTTCTAAAAGAGAGGAACATTTCTACATCAAAGATGCAAATGCATAACTTTTCAAAGGTCCTCTATAAGTGTACGATTTGCGAATTTGGTGATGGAAGGTGACTCAGATTTATATATAAAAAATAAACAGAATCAAATATACTTATACTTTCTTCGTAATGCTTTGATTGGTTGATTTGCGTAGGTTTCTAGAATTTATCGATTGGTAATTTGGTATAGTTTCTTTTCAAGTGCATGGCATGGGAAATTACTAACTGCAAGGTTATTACCAATTGAAGTATTCCTGCATATGCATGGTTTATTCGGACTAACTTATCTATAAAACTTGTTCATATGTTTACATTAACTATTAAAAAACGTCTCAAAGCAAAAACTCGATAACACATTAGTAAATGTGCACAATCTTATCCAAAAGATAAAAGAATCCCAACAAGGATACGGTAACAAAGTGAAATCCATCTCTAATTAGAATTTCAATATGAGCCAATCTTTTCATACATACGTAAGTGATTCGGTTAATAATAACGTTTGAAGTTGTGAATCAAACCAAAAGTAGAAGTTTTCTTAAGCAATCAAATTGAATTAACTTAATAACTAAGATTAGAAACACTCAACCAATTCTCCATTTCCATTTTTTTCTTTTTTCATATTTATATGTTTTACTTATTCCTTATACCGTAAACATCTTATTTCATTGACACAATACTCAGTCCACTCGCTTAAACACCCCAACTCCAATTTTTACGAAAACAATTCCGTATTACCGAAACTACATCAAATATGGTCAAGTCGAGATCAAATGATATCATGATCCCGAGAGTCCGAGACCATGAGTAGTTGACTTGAACAGCTTGAACCCATTTCACTCTCAAAGTCTCAAGTTAAACAACGCTCGAAAATTAGTTACCTCAGTAATTACGTATCTTCTCGAGGTAAAAACATTTGTCAAAGAGAAAAAAGAACCGTGGACAGGTTGTTGGCGGTACGGCGTCGGCTTCTTTCTCACTCTTCTTTTTCCAAGGTATGATCTCATCTCCACCCGATACTTTCCTTCTCACCCAATTTTCCCCCAATTTCTAGGGTTTTCATTCCCCCAATTTCATCAATTTACTACTCTTAATTCCACTTATTCACCATCATTATCCTTAATTAATCCCCAATTTTAGCAATTACATGCATTTAATCGAGTACACGGAAGTATAATTCGGCTGATTAATTAGTTATTGAGATTGAGATTTATTAATCATGTCGAACGCCGCCGGCGAGGATGAATCCGACGTCGTATTAAGCGACGTCGAAGAAGACGACAATCCTCCGCCGGCGCCGGCGAGTTTATCCCCGTCCGACGTCGTTCCGGCGGAGAAGTACCGGGAGTTGGCGGCGGAGCTCGATCGCGAGAAGCAGTTGAGAATCGCCGCCGAGAATTCGAAGTCGGAGCTTCAAGTTTCGTTTAATCGGCTCAAAGCGTTAACTCACGAGGCGATTAAGAAGCGAGATGAGAGCGGGCGGCAGCGAGACGAGGCGGTACGAGAGAAAGAGGAAGCTTTGAGCGTGAACGAGAAGCTTCGTGGTGAGTTAGTGGATGTGAGGAAGGGGAAAGATGAGGTTTTGAGGGAGTTGGAGGAGGTGGTTAAGGGGAAAGAGACGGCGAAGGCGGAAATCGAGGCTGGTGCTCAAATGTTAGTGACTGGGATTGAGAAAATTACAGGGAAAGTTAATCACATTAAGAATTTTTCGGCCGGGGGTTTACCGCGGTCGCAGAAGTACACAGGGTTGCCTGCGGTAGCGTATGGGGTGATCAAGAGGACGAATGAGATTGTTGAGGAGGTGGTTAAGCAGATTGAGGTGGCTAATAAGTCGAGAAACGAGGCGAGGGAGGAAATTGAGCATAGGAATTATGAGATTGCTATTGAGGTGTCGGAGCTTGAAGCGAGTATTAGTAGGTTGAGTGAGGAGGTGGCGGAGAAGAGTAGTCGAATTGAGGGTTTGGAGAAGTGCATTGTCGAAAAGGATGGTAGAATAAGAGAGGTTGAGAGTGGGACGGAGGAGAGGATTGGTGAGGTTGAGAATGAGAGGGCGGAGTTGAGGAAGTTGGTGGATGATTATGAGGGTAGGATTAGGGATTTGGAAACGAAAATCGAGGTTCAAGGGCCTTTGCTTAATGAGCAGTTGAGTTTTGTTGCGAAGATTCATGATCAGTTATATAGTGTGATTAGAATTGTGGATGTTAGTAATGGGGATCAGTCTGATTTCGCAGAGTCTTTGTTTCTTCCTCAAGAAACAGGGTTGGAGGAGAATATACGTGCGGCATTGGCCGGGTTAGAGTCTATATTCGAGTTAAGTAGGATTGTTAGCTCGAAGACCAAGGATGTTGTGGAGGAGAAAAGTCTTGCAGTGAAAAGCTTGAATGAAACTGTCGCTCGACTGTTTAGAGAGAAGGAACATGTTGGGGTACTGCTTAGAAGTGCTTTGTCGAAGAGATTGACCTCGAACCCAACATCTAAAACAAATGCAGTTTTCGAAGTGGCAGAAAATGGTTTGAAAGAATCTGGGATTGAGTTTAAGTTTGGTGCCTTTTTAGATGATGAGAAATCTGCAATGTCACAAAGTAAAGAGGGCACTCAAGAGACGAAAGACGATGAGATATATGCTCTGGTAATTATGTTATGTCATCGTAAATTTGTATTCGAGCTCTCTCTCTGTTTTCTGTGTGTTCATTGCTGCTGTGGTGTGTAGGCTGGTGCTTTGGAGAGCATTATCAAAGAATCGCAACTTCAGATAATCGAGCTTCAGCATTCAGTGGAGGAGCTAAGGTACATTCTTATCTGTTTGGATAGTGTCAGATACTGACACTCCCAATACATGCTACGGATATTGAAAACTTGTTCCTTTTATCTATGAATCTATGATGTCTTATCTTGCTTCTACTTGTGGCCCCTTGTAGAACTAGGTGATGTGGGTAAAAATTCTTTGCTCGTAAATTTCTATTATGAATTTTTGCTTATAAGACTTATACGTGTTGGGATGAATGGATGTGTAGTTAAATGTCTGTTCTTTGGTGTTATTTCCATAAATTCTATCCTGAAACAAAGCTTGAAACAAAGCTATCAAACCCTTGAACAAGGATATACCAAGAGTAGACCATGTCCCCTCCCCGTTAGCGAGCTCATTAGCATTCACACAGGAGGAACATTGAATGCAAAAGAGTCCTCACTCTTTACACCTTGAATATGTAGCAATTGAATTAAACAGTCTGGAAAGGAGTACATCACTCAATAGTGAAGAGAAGGAGTCATTGTTGTCATAAACAACAACTCTTCTAACCATTGCATCATGCATGAGATGATAGGTTTCTTGGAGTTCTGGTAAAGGCACAATTCAAGATGCACAAATTAGGCCAAGTGGGGTTCTTCATGTTGGATATGAGGGTTGGTCAGCCGTTTGAAAAGTTTTTTAAACCTTTTTGACACATGTTACCCTTTGATACCCTAGTTCGTTTTTTTGCCCTTTTTGGGTTTTCTTGTAAGTTTTTAGCTCTAATATTTTGGTAATACACGTAATATGACCTCTAAGAGCTCCCACAAAAATTTTAGCCATTTTTGTCGGGGATCCATTTTGGGCCAAAACCGTGGATTATATACTACGGTTTTGGCCAATTTTGACCATTTTTTTAAAAGTAGCCCAATGTTCTCAAAACATTACCATTGACACCCTTGGAGCACCCATGTTGGATGTGAGGGCTGGTTCCATTGTTAAAAAAGTTTTCTTAAACCTTTTCGACACATATTACCTGTTGATGCCCCCGTGCCTTTTTTTGCCGTTTTTGGGACTTCTTATAAATTTTTAGCTCTAATATTTTGGTAATTCCCATAATATGAGCCCAAGGAGCTTCCACAAAAAAATTTAGCCATTTTTGTCGCGGATCCATTTTGGGCCAAAACCGTGGCTTATACTACGGTTTTGGCCAATTTTGACCACTTTTTTTAAAGTAACCAAATGTTCTCAAAACATTACCATTGACACCCTTGGAGCACCCATGTTGGATATGAGGG
Source organism: Spergularia bocconei (assembly GCA_963457585.1). NCBI lineage: Eukaryota > Viridiplantae > Streptophyta > Magnoliopsida > Caryophyllales > Caryophyllaceae > Spergularia > Spergularia bocconei. The sequence continues at coordinate 1,713,805 of OY734943.1, forward strand.
CTGATTCCACTCTTAGAAAAGGTTTTTAGACCTTTTCGGCACATGTTAAGTGTTGATGCCCTAATGCCTTTTTTTGCCGTTTTTGGGACTTCTTATATATTTTTAGCTCTAAAATTTTGGTAATTTCCATAATATGACCCCTAGGAGCTTCCACAAAAAATTTAGCCATTTTTGTCGCGGATCCATTTTGGGCCAAAACCGTGGCTTATATACTACGGTTTTGGCCAATTTTGACCACTTTTTTTAAAGTAACTAAATGTTCTCTAAACATTTTCATTGACGCCCTTGGAGCACCCATGTTGGATATGAGGGTTGATTCAGCTGTTGGAAAAGTTTTTTAAGCCCTTAGGACACACTAACCCATTAATGCCAACGAGTTTTTTTCTGCCGATTTTGGGACTTATTATAGGTTTTTGGCTCTAAAACTTTGATAATACCCATAATATGACTCCTAGGAGCTTTCACAAAGATTTGAGCCATTTTTGTCCAGGATCCGTTTTGGGCCAAAAAATGTGGATTATATACTACGGTTTTGGACAATTTTGACCACTTTTTTTAGAGTAGCCAAATGTTATCAAAACATTACCACTGACACCCTTGGAGTATCCATGTTGGATATGAGGGTGAGTTCATCTGTTGGCAATGTTTTTTAAGCCCGTTGGACATACTTCTGCCCGTTGATGCCTGCGAGCGTTTTTTTGGCCAGTTGTAGGAAATATTTAAGCCATTTTATGCCAGGGCCAATTTGGACCATAAACCGTGGACTATACTTCACTGTGCAAGATGCTCGTAATACAATATGTGCATAATTATGGATGTATACCTCAATGTTCATGAGGTTCATTATCCGTACCATCAGAGTTTGATTGCCTGCCTTACAAGGAGAACATATATCTTCAAGCATTTTTTTTTCATATCTGTAATGGAGCAGAAAAGTTGAGGAGCCGTTCCTATTGCCTATACCATTCAGCTGTTCGTTTATGACACTTCTTTGTTACCTTCTTTTTTCTTCAGCAGCATTGCAGATTGTCATTTTGTATGATGTACTTCTGATCTTTGGTTAGAGTAGGAAGTCGACCCATTGAGTATATGCTGATTAATGGTGCTTTATTTTGAATGTTGCTTTCTTGGGTTAAGGGCAGAGTCAAGTTTACTTAAAGATCGTCTGGAGACTCAGGCCAAGGAGCTCAATCAGAGAAAGTACCGTATAGAGGAACTTGAACTGAAGGAACGGCAAGCGAATGATAATGTAATTTGTTTTTTATGTCACAGCTTGGTGCTTGTAAATTTTCTCATTTACATTCTGGACTTGAAGGCTAGCTATTGTACATATCATTGGTAGTCTTGGTTATTATCTGATGAATAGCATTTGTGCTTCAGATACAAGGGCTCATGATGGATATGGCTGCTGCTGAAGAGGAAATTACTAGATGGAAAGGGGCGGCAGAACAGGAAGCAGCAGCTGGAAGTGCTGTTGAACATGAATTCCTTGCTCAGGTACCTTGCTACCTGATTATTATCCTCAACCTTAGTGACCTTGAGCCTCACAGAAACTGCATTGTATATGATGATTCTGAATCTCTATATAAGATTGGGAGTTCAATTTTTATTGACCCCATCTCAGGGGGAGGATGGCCTTCTGAGTTCTGGCCATACCGGCCAGTCTTGTACTGGCCTTTCGAGGGATCTCTTTACCCGCCTATTAAATTATGTACAACCTCTGTCCTGCAATAAAGGGGAAAAACACCTTTCTGCGCGACACAATTAATGTGGTAGATCTGTTTCAAGGAATATGTCGGGTTTAAGAAGAGCTACAATTTTTTATTCATACAAGTATCATTGCATTTGGCATTAAGGAGATACAGCATGTCCGCATTTCTTCCTCTAGCATTTCATGTCATTGTTACAACATTAACTTATCAGCCACTTTTGTTCGTATACTCTTTTGATTGCAACTTATCACTTGTGTAATTTTTGTTATTATGTAATGCTCTTTTGGTTGCAACTTATCACTTACAATAAAGCCATTTACTCTGAACTGCAGATATCTTCCCTCAAGCTAGAACTTGAGGAGGCGAAGAAAGCAATGGTAGAATCAGCGAAAAAGTTCAAATTCAAGGAGGAGACAGCTGCAGCAGCAATGGCTGCAAGAGAGGCAGCTGAAAAGTCTTTGAGGTTGGCAGACATTCGAGCCACAAGGTTGAGGGATAGAGTGGAAGAGCTGACTCATCAGCTTGAGAGCCTGGACAACAAGGATGATCACAGAAGTAGAACTCGACCAAGATATGTATGCTGGCCATGGGAGTGGCTAGGGATTGATTACGTTGGTCATCAACGACAGATCGAGCCACCAGAGCAGCCAAATCCAAATGAAATGGAGCTGGCAGAACCTCTTTTGTGATGTAAACTTCTTTTTGTGTCTCTTATTCTTCTTCAGTTTTATTCTCCCCTGTGTATACAAGGATATTGGAGCTTTATACGGTGTAGTTGTTTTGAAAATTGTACATTTCTGTCCATAGTACAGGCAACTGGGACGTTCTAAGACCTCGAGTATTGTTCGATAGAGGCTCCAGTTTGATTATGAACCAGATTAGCAAAGAAGACATAATTTTTTATCTTCTTTGGGATCGAGTTTTTTTTTTTTTTTTTTTTTTTTCCTTCCCTCTTTCTTTTTGTTGTATCGGTACTGGGTTCTATACTTGATTGTAGAGAGGGCTCAACTGTTCGATTGCTCTTCTTTACTACATACCCCTATAGAAAGAAAATTGCTTTATTGGTGACGGTTGATCGTGGTAGTGATTTTTACCTTGTCCTTTGAAAGAGCTTGTTTGTTGTAAGAGTTTACGAGTAGACATTATTTTCCGCGCAAATGACAAAACGACAACAAATAAGCTATTTAAAAGTTACTACTACGCACCCAATTAAATGCTTGTCAAAAGAGCTTGTTTGTTGTAAGAGTTTATGAGTAGACATTATTTTTCGCTTAAATGACGAAACGACAACAAATAAGCTACTATTTAGAAGTTACTACTGCGCACCCAATTGAATGCTTGTCAAACCAACAGACAAACCTTCGATGGTCTTACGCAACCCGAAATTAACCCGAAATATATATTAGTCGCGGAAGGTTAACAAGAACCGAACTCATTTGATTCGAACCGGACATTAACGACTAATTACCTGATAACTAAATCCAACCGTGCATACACCCTTGACGTAATCAAGTCTATAACCAACGGTGGAGATGAAGTGGGTGCACGGTAACTCCAGTGAACCGCCTCACACAACAGTAGCGTGACAACCATGAACTTTTTTAGAACATTATTAGATTAGATTTTTTTATTTTTATACAGACACAGTAAAAAAAAAAAAGTCAGAAAAAGCTAGGGTTTTCCCCAAATTTTAGTTTTGACCAAAAAAAATAAATAAAAAAAATCAAGATGAAATCTGTCTTTAAAAACCTAATAAATCTGATCTAATCTTTTGTGTTTGTTGTTATTTGTATGATGGAAATGGATTATTTGAGAGAAATCCCGCATAGTCAGATGGATCGTCGCCCTCGAAAAAGACCCAGAATTAATACCTGGGATACTCCCCAATCTTCTAAGGTAAGTTACTTCTAATTTGGGGATTTTTATGCTTAATTTCATGATTAATTTTCCATTTCATGTGTACCCATTTGATTATTTGATGTAAAGTTTTGATCTTTATTGGAATTGGAATCGGAATTTAGATTTTTGTGCTGTAAAATTAGGGGTTTTGTGAAAGGGGGATTTGATTTGGGGTTCATGTAGAGTGAAGTTTACGTTGTTGTTGATTTGCCCTTTAGCTGGAATTTGATGGGTAGAAGTGAATTTTCATGGTTGTTTTTAAGTTTGTTAGTGAATCTGTTGAGCTTGGAGTGATGCTGTTATCTTCATTCTGTAGCTAGTATGAGTTAGTGAGGTGGATGGATTAACTTTTAAGACTTACGCGAGACGGTTACGTATGACGATTCATGTTAGCCGATCCCAAATCATTTTAGGAATAAGGCTTGTTTGTTGTTGTTGTTGTCGCTGTTGTTGGTGTCATGCTTGATATTTTGCAACACTCATTAGGGGGGTTATTATGGCTGTTAATTGTATGTGGGATATTTGATTGGCGAAAGATGTGGTAGAATCCGAAAGGGGCTGGGTATTGAAACGTTGTATGAAGAAGACGAACATAAAATGTAAAGGCTAGGGATTGTAGCTTTCTGCTCTATGGCTCTACTTGTGTATGTGAGTGCATTAATCATGAGTTTATGCATCTAATGATTGTCAGTGGTATTCGTGATGAAGAGTTGGTTTAATGAAGTTTTTTCATATAATTCACGTCATTTGTTCTTGTACAGCCGTTGTTTCTTTTATGCTTTAATTGTTGATGTTTTTGTGAGCAATAGTTTGTTCCTTCAATTTTGTTGATGAGTGTGATTTGAGAGAGATAAGCATCTTTAGCAAAGTGTGAAAAATTAGATTGTTTTGTGTTAGTGGGAAATGAATGAATGGCTGTGTGTAGGCTCAGTCAGGATTATATAGTGGCCAAGAGGTTAGCAATTTCACAAGCTTTGGACCTTCGAGGGTACATGTGGAGCATCCTAGTCATTTTGTGAAGGGATTGGTTCATAAAGGCTCACCACCATGGCGTGATGATGACAAAGATGGGCATTACGTTTTTGAGCTCGGAGAAAATTTAACACCTCGCTGTAATGCACCACATTGCTTTTGAGCTTGAGCATATATTTCTTACTTTCTCCTTCTTTGCGTCTAAAGTTGCATTTGAGCATTGCCTTTCACCATGTAATAATTAATCATCTTAATGTTTGCATACTCTTCCCCTCGTTTTCAACCCTTTAGTCTGGAGGACCTTTACTTAAAATGCTTTGTGGTGAAATCTTTTATGGTATTTGTTGGCCATCAAACCTATTAATATTTACTACCTAATGCCCCACTTCCTGCTAAAAACATTGTAAACCTCTTGGTTGTCCCTGTTTTCTTCATCTTTCAGATATGCTATCTTCATTTTGATGTTCTTTGCATCACTTCCTTATGACGTTTGTAGGTCACTTTAATAAACTGAAAAATGTTGCCTGTACAATATTTAGGGCCATAACTTCCCACAATTTGTTGAGGTCCTTTCGATGATTCTTATTAGTGGCTCTGTCATACTAATAATTTTGTTTCTTCTGTGTATGCAGACAAAATTTTAAGGAAGATTGGAGAAGGTTCGTTCTACAGTCACTTGTTTATGAAATTTAAAATGGTGATGAGCTAATGTTTGGATTCTCATTGTGTATGAATCTCATCTCCAGGTACCTTCGGTCAGGTCCTTGAGTGTTGGGACAGGGAAATAAGAGAGGTGGTTGCTGTGAAGGTTATTAGAAGTATCAAGAAATATCGTGATGCTGCTATGATTGAAATCGATGTACTAGAGCAGCTTGGGCGACACAATCGACATACCAACGGGTATGTGCAGTCTCTTTGTTTACTTCTGTTGTTTCTTTTGAATTCTTTGTTTTTGTGTTGTCAGGTTTAGCTTGTTTGAGGTGTGTTTTTTGACATTGGGGTAATGCATTCATCTATGCAGTTGTGTCCAAATACGAAACTGGTTTGACTATCGTAACCATATTTGTATTGTAAGTATACGACCACCTATAATATTGTGATTGCCGGGCCAACGGTTCATGGGGATTAAGACTTGTGGATGGATGTGATTGGCTCAACAGGTCTTTGAGATGCTTGGACCAAGCTTATTTGATTTTCTTCGGAAAAACAATTACCGATCCTTTCCAGTTGATCTAGTTCGTGAGATCGGAAGGCAACTCTTGGAGTGTGTAGCATGTCCGTGGTTTTCATCTTTAAACCTCTCTGCTTTTCTTTTCCAAAATAGTTTTGTTAGGCATGTTCTAGGGGTTTTCCGTCTATGTTTATTTCACCTTGTGTGTCTGATGTCCAAAACTTTTACGGTTTAATAACTTCCAATTGTAAATATTTTGGGTTTGTAGTTTATATGAAGTCATTGTCATCTTGGTACTCAAATCTTATATGGCTTCTTCTTGCAGTTATGCATGATTTGCGTCTTGTACACACTGATTTGAAGCCCGAAAATATACTTTTTATTTCCTCCGAGTATGTAAAGATACCAGATAATAAGGTATGGGGCTATTTATGTTTTTTGCTACTCATTTCCATCTGTAATGCGTATTTGATTGATTTCATTCTTGCTTGATCTATATATCCTTTGTATTTAGCTTTCTGTTTCAGTGATTCCGACACAGATTTTTTAGTGATCTAAAAGTCATTTTGTTTCCCATTGTAGGGTACATTCAGAGATGGAAAGAGGTTGCCAAAGTCATGTGCAATAAAGGTTATTGATTTTGGTAGTACAGCTCATGGAACACAAGTTCATAATTATATTGTATCAACAAGGCACTATAGGGCACCAGAGGTTATTTTAGGTATCATATCTTTCTTCTTCTGCTGCAAAGCATCTGAAGGCAATTGTTCATTTTGGTTTATGTGCAAGAATGTAAACCTTCTCACTCTCTCAATCTTCTTCTTTGGAAGGGCTTGGGTGGAGCTACCCATGTGATTTGTGGAGCGCTGGCTGCATTTTGGCGGAGCTCTGTTCGGTATGGCTTGCTACTATACTGCTTTTGAGATAGCTTTACACAGAGAAATGAATTTCTGAAACAGGCTTGTTTGGTTTTCAGGGAGAAGCAATATTCCAAACGCATGAGAATCTGGAGCATTTGGCTATGATGGAGAGAGTTTTGGGCCCTCTACCTGATCATATGCTTAGAAGAGCAGAGTATGTACCTTTTATAGACACTTGGTATCTCATATCATGTATTGATGTATATCTGATTGTTGAAGTACTGGAACTCAGTAGTGACTGATATGAGTAGCATCTAATATATAAGATAGGTGACGGATTCTTACTAATTTATTGCCGTCTTTGTTGTATTTTTTATTTATATTTGTTTCAGCAGTCGACACGCGGAGAAGTATATTAGAAGAGGGAGGTTGAACTGGCCTGAAGGTGCTACTTCCCGGGAAAGCATCAAAGCTGTTCTGAAGCTACTGCGTCTTCAGGTTGGTAACTCCCTCCTTTTATTGTTCCCTGCCTCTTTTAATAATCAATTACTGTATGCATTAAGCCATCTTCTTTTTCCAGAACATAGTGATGCAGCATGTAGATCATTCTGCCGGAGAACTTATTGATCTCTTGCAAGGGCTTCTTCAGTATGACCCCTCCATGAGAATGACCGCTAAGGAAGCTCTTAGGCACCCCTTCTTTGCACGAAACCGATTCAGGTTTTAAGGGAGGTGATCACTGTTGCCCTTTGTACTACTTGTTACACCTCTGCTTGCAGTAGAGTAGATACATGTCTTCCTTTTTTCCCGTTTCCTCTCTAAAGAGCAGGAAACATTAGATCTATACCTCTAGCCACCATTGCTTCTTGTCCTACGAGAGTTTTGTAAATAAAGATGTTTGAGAGGGATTCATCTATAAGCCCTTTGAGCTGAATCTTTGCAAAATTCAGAGAAGCATTAAAAAGTGTCCTAAAGAATTTGATTCATTTCTTGCAGCCCTACTGTTACTTTTGAATTCTTGAGCATCTATTTAATTTCTGTATCGGTTTTTCAGTTTGAAAAAGTTGTCTGTGTCATTGTTCTTGCCTTGTTTAGTGTTTGGGTGGCATGCCTCTTGTGTTAAGTGCTGGCTGAGAAATATGAAGGCACATTGAGTCTTGGAACCCCCGCATTGATCGGAAGCCATTTGATTGTTGAGTAAAATACAATCCTGAAATCCAAAATTTTACAAAGTACAAAAAAAAAGAATCAAAATAATAATCCGGTTATGCCGGCCTAATTCTGCCCTCAGTCTTTTGTGTAACACTTGTTTGATACCACGATACCGCTGGGAGGCCCTGTCATCTCTATGTTGCAGTGACCATACAGCCAGTAAGAATACCTTAGGAGACCTCCGAAACTAGATCTTGCATGAAATACTCCATCAACTTCAAACATGATTCTATTTCTCTGCATCTGGGTCGTGAGCTTCTGTATGACTGCTATAGGAAGCCTAACCTGGCTGCTCACCATTTCTACATTTGCGAGTTTGTTCTCGGCTTTGGAAGCTGAGAAGGGTTCTATGTACTGATTAGCAATGAGGTGCTTCTCATAGAAGAGCTGCAGGGTCACATAGCTGAATTCCACATGTACCTTCTTGTTAGGATTTGTGAAGTTTACTAGCACTGTTAGATCAGCATTGAGGAGGTAGCCCATGTCTAGGTAGACGGCATTCAGGCTTGCATTTGATATCTCGAAATGTGGTGTCCGTGGACGGTACACCAGGTATATTACGAGTACTAGGAGCCCTCCTAGTATTATGACTAACCATAGGATGACACAGAAAACTGCACCGCACCATGTGATGGGCTTGGTTCTACCGGGTTCTGGGTACATCAAGTTCTCATGTGGTTCCCCTAGCTCAGAACTTCCATGATGTGGCCGTGACTGACGTGATGGCTTAGGCTTTGGCTGAAATACTGCTGGAGCAACTGCACCTATGGGGCGAGAATGTCGGTTGGGGTGGCGTCCTGGTGGACCATCATCTGGACGAGAATGTCGGCCAGGCTGGTGTATAGATGGATCATCAACTGGCCGAGAATGTCGGTCGGGCTGGTGTACAGGTGGTGCGCCAACCGGGCGAGAATGCCTGTCAGGCTTCTGTATAGGTGGACCATCAACTGGGCGAGAATGTCGGCCTGGCTGTTGGTGCCTTGATGGGGACAGTGGTCGCTGATAGTCATGCCCTGGTGGGGGAATATGCACCATCGGTGGCATTTGTTCTTGATGGCCATGTTCTGGTTGTCTCATCGGAGGGCGCCCCGTTGGAGTTGGTGGCTGAGAGTGCGGCCGAGACCTTGCCGGTATCCTATCTGGTTGTGGAATTTGAGTAGGATGATAATCCCATGGTTGCATGGGTTCAGGTTGGATATTTTGGGGTATTGTAGGATCTGGCCGCTGTCTCGGCCGAAAATGGGGGTTGTTTTCCCCACCATACTGTGACATGGAGATGGATGGATGGGGGAGAGAATGGCCAGAGGAGTAAGAGGAAATACAGGAGGAATAAGTGTGTAGTTGTATTGGGGTGTGGATGAAGGAAAGGAAAATGGTGATTTAGAGTAAGAGCAAGCTCCAAAAGTCTAAAGTGAGGAAGATTGATCGAAAGAGCAAAGTATCACTCAATAGTTCATAAGAAGAGGCAAGTAATCTTTTCTTTTGCTGTGCCTTAACTACCTAACCTAAAGTCATCCCTTAAGTTTTAGGATATTTGTTTTACTTACTGATCCCCAAAACCGAGTTTTTTTTTTTTTTTTTTGGTAACGTGTGTTGCGAAGTCCAAATTTGTGTAATTCGGTGTTTCCCCAAGAAAGGAAGAGTGTTGGTACTCTCATTGGGCATTTTTAGGAAATGCAAAGATATTTGCACACGATTCGGAGGGGATTTACCGAAATCTTAAAAAGATTCATAACACGCTTGTATTGTAATTCATCTCCATGACTAGAAAGAAGTCGGGTCTATTTTTTTTTAGATACCTTCTTGTAAGAAGAAAGGTGTAAGAGTAGTAGATCCAAATGTAACATGTTAGAATAATAGATTCTTCGTCTTGTATGTGGATTGTGTAGATAAGTAGATGACGAGTGGTATAAATAACTAAATGAGAAATCGACCTAGCATTGTTTCATGCTCGAATATCCTTTCATTCAATCATAAAGAAACGGATAAAAATTGAAGAAGGATGATGAGGGTTTTAGCTTTGCCAGCATTACTTCTTGGTTGTAGCCCACTTTTGTTGACTCCGGAGTCCAACAAACCATCTTTGTTTTCCTTTGATAAGGAGGGTGTGGGGTTGGTAAGAATTGGGTTTGTGATTTTACGTGTCAGAGACGTGTTAACGATTACTGTGAACGATCTTTAATTCGTAATTCAATAAACTTGTGTTGGTTGTAAATGTGTCTACAATCTTTCGAGTTCATTAGAAACTAAACAATACTGTAGGTCTGTAGTAGGTTGAGTAACTATAACGCAAATGACTATCTCCTTCTCTCTCATTATTCAATGTAAGACATTGAAATGTGATACGAAGAACACAAAGATAGTATGCAGACGGTATAACGTTCTTCCGTTATTCAATGTTAGGAGTGAATTGAATGCTGAGAGGTGTAGGACGAAGTTGTTCACCACTTGACAATTTAGTCTTCTTTCACATGCTACATATCAAGATATGTGTACGTAAACAGTTAACATCATGAGCCCCCATAATTGTAGTGAAATTGTCTGCACTTGTTCATATGGACATCAATTGTCCACTGAAATCCAAAGAGTAGGAAAGAACAATGCAAAGGTTTTTTTGGCCAAATTTATCACAGAATTAAAGCCTGACCTTTTCAACTCATTCATTGATCCCACACACACCCCCACCAAACTTGTGTCAAATTGAAGCTCAAACAACTAACATCATAACTGTGCTTTTGTCCATTTCGTGTTATCTTCTTTCTTACACTTAGTGATTGGATACCTTGTTATAAGTACGAGGCAGCGCAAAGACAACTAGTTGTAAACTTGCAAGGTGTTATAAAAAGATATTATCTTTAACTTCAATTGTTAAACTTTCAATTGTATCTTTTAGTGTTACATGAAAAAAGTGTATCTAACGGTTGGTTGAGACTTTAGATTGCTTTAACTTGTCTATGAAAATGGAAAATATTTTTGAAGATTTTCGATTCAAAAAATGTTTCTTTCACTAAAAAAATGGTAATCGTAATCCTAAGTATCTATTGATGCAAAAATACTAGATAAATGAGGAGATCCAAATACTCCGTACAACATAATGAGCAATCCATTCCCCCCTTCTAACTTATATAACGATCGAACGAACATTACATGAAAAAAATCGCAAACCACTTGTATATTTTCTCCATTTCTTCCAAGAAGTTAACATCTACTGTAGTACTTTGGCAAGTATTTCAAACCCCGCTGAAAGCATGAACCAACCACATATTTACCTTTAGCAGGGCTGTACTTGAGATATGGTAAGTGACCTTTTTCCACACTGGAAAAGACATAGTCCAATCTGACGACTTTTACTCTACCAAATAATCCTACTTAACTTTACAAGGAAACGTAAAGAATACCCACCTACCTAATATATTCGAAACAATCCTAAATTTCGGACGACCAGAATCAAATGTGTAAACCCAAATCTTAAGCACACGAAGTATTCCATGAAGTACACAAAACTTCTCAAACAAGACAAGCACCGGCCAAGACAAGTAGACATAAAACGTGCGGCATCAGTTGTTTAGGATCAAACATTCACAAGTACAGTCATTTCAGTTTTTCAGTCTCAGTCAGATGAATGTTTTTGACATTTTGACCAGTCAATTTTTCTGTTCCAATGACCAAACATTATCATCTCCTTTAATTAATCCAAAAAATCCCTAAAAAAATCCCCAAATCAATTCAATTTATTAAATTTCTTTGAACAAAAAAAACCCAATTATAAGAAATTTACACTTTTTTTTTTCTGGGAAAAAAATTGGCAGTCAGCAGAAGACAGCACCATCTCTATACAAAAAAAGAACGTCACAATCTTAGATTCTTCCTCATCACTCTACCAAGAAAAAAAAGGCTTTGAACTTTGAATTCCTCTTCTTCTTTGCAACTACCCCTTTTTTTTTCTATTTAATTTTGCTCATTTTTGTGCATTTATCATCTTTTTGTAATTTTAATTTAGTATTTTATGTTATTATACAATAAAGTAAGAAACTTCAAGCTTACATTAACCCCAAAAAAATGTCTCTTTCTTCTTGTGTCAGATTCTAGACATAGACTTGTTTGCAAGTAAGTAAGTCTCTCTTCAACATTTTCGTCTTAAATTTAGTATTATTTTGTGGGTATTTTTATTCAATGCTTTTTCTTCCCTTTTACTAGGTCAAATTCAAGGGTTTGATTCATGTTTTAATTTGATTTTTCTTTCATTTTGATGTTGATAGAGTTAAGGTTTAGGGAATAAATAGGGAAACTTCTTAAGAAAGATTCAATCTTTGAGAGATATATGATTGAACTCTGAATTTTTTTTTTACTGTTATGGGATTTTTAGGAAGAATAGTTTGATGGGTATGTTTTAATTTATCTTAATTTTTGTGGGTTTTTTTTGTGGGGGAGAAGGGTTAGTGAGGATGTTAGGTGGTAAAGAGGAAGAGAGCCATGGAAATGGTAGGAGAGCTTACTTAAGGTCAGTTTCATGGACTGATAGGTCACCTAATAAGCCTAACCCTTGTTACCCCAAAGCTCAACCTAGTAATAAGGCTAGGTCTTGCTTGCCACCCCTTCAACCGCTTTCGATTTTGAGGCGAAATGTGGAGGAGTGGCCGAAGGCGGGTTCAGATGATTTAGGGGTTTGGCCTCAGCCACCAACCACTCCTGGTGCTGGCAGGGTTGGTAGTGGTAGTGGTAGTGGTAGTGCTGGTTTGAGTGGGAAGTCGAGTGTAAAATCGAATGAGAGCTTGAGAGTTGAGGTGTCTGGTAGAGAATTCGAGTCCAATAAAGATAAGCTGGCATTCTATGAGAAGGAGTGTTCGAGGATAGTTGATCATATATATTTAGGAAGTGAGATGGTGGCTAAAAACCGGGAGGTTTTGAGGCAAAATGGGATAACCCATGTGCTTAATTGTGTCGGGTTTGTTTGCCCCGAGTACTTCAAGGGGGATATTGTGTATAAGACACTGTGGTTGCAGGATAGCCCATCGGAGGATATAACTAGCATCCTTTATGATGTGTTTGATTATTTTGAGGATGTTAGGGAGCATGGTGGGCGGGTTTTGGTCCATTGTTGCCAAGGGGTGTCTCGTTCGACGTCCCTTGTTATTGCGTATCTCATGTGGAAAGAAGGGCACAGCTTTGAGGATGCCTTTCAGTATGTGAAGGCAGCCCGTGGAGTGACTAATCCCAACATGGGGTTTGCATGTCAGCTTCTTCAGTGTCAGAAAAGGGTTCATGCTGTACCTGCTAGTCCCAGTTCTGTGCTTAGAATGTACAGGATGGCTCCTCATTCTCCTTATGATCCCCTCCATCTTGTACCCAAAATGCTCAACCATCCTGGTAAACAAGGTCTCGACTCTCGTGGTGCTTTTGTGGTCCATGTTCCTTCGGCGATATATATATGGATTGGGAAATTCTGTAGCCCAGTGATGTCCAATAATGCAGGGGTGACTGCTCAGCAGGTCATGAAATATGAGAGGGCACAGGGTCCAATATTGACGGTTGTGGAGGGTGAAGAGCCGTCTGAATTTTGGAATGCTCTTTCTAGGGAAGAAGCCGTAAAAGATGAAGTCTTGCCACTGGCTGTTGACATTTCAATGAGCTGTGAAAATGTGGATATTGGAAGTAGGAAGGTTGGTGACTATAATTTGGATTATGAGATCTTCCACAAGGCGCTTGCTGGCGGGGTAGTCCCCGCTCTTACATCGTCAGGCTCTCCTGCTGAAACTCGTCTACCTACGCGAGAATTTGGATGGGGCAGATTGAGGAGGAAACTCTCAAATGGTATTATGAAGGAATTTCTTTCATCACCGAAACTGACTGGTCAGAGTACTCAATCTAAACATGAACCTGAACGTGTGTTAGACTTCTTGCTTGTGTCTGAAGAACCAGTTTCCCCGACTGCTCACTTGTTGCAATCCGCACCCAATACTACTTTCTCAGAATCTGTTCAACCTGATGCGGGTGAAAGTTCTGAAGAATTTGACCTGTACGTTCGTGGTACTGATTCATCAGCACTGTCACCTAGCCCTTGTAGCTCACCCGAGTCTTCTTCCCCTTACCGAGACAACAGTCCAACATCGGATTCCAAGTCCCCTTCTCTTTCACCTACAACTTCAGACTATTCCTACCCTTTTACTTTTTCACCCTCTTCTTCTAATTGGTCAGACTTGTCCAACCTATCTTCCCAACCTTCACCTACCGGGTTAGATTTGTCTGATCAGTTGTGTACGAGGAGCGTAGTTCCAGTTGAAACTGACTTTGGGCTTCAGAAAGCTACAAATGGTTGGAATGCATCGAGTATCTATTCCTCTTGTAAAGGAATCTCTCCTTCCATTGCTGAACGCAGGGGCAGTAGTCCACCGACGCTGAAGTTACTGCAAACACCTGAGGTGGTCCATGTTCCCAGAACCTTGGTTAAATCTTGGTCATTTTCGCTTCCTGACTTGAATGATGAGACAGTAAAGAATATTTGGGGCATGGAACGAAAAGGTGAAGTTATTACTGAACCAACTAGAGATGAGCTGATGTCAGATGCAGGTAATCAAAATTTCCCTGAACTTATTAACACGTTTATTTACTCGATTCTTCGATTTCTGCCATCCTTTTTCCTAAACGGCACTGGTAGGAAAATGGAAGTACTGAACAAGTGATACCATACTTTTAGAGTTTTTTTTATTGAAGAACTTGGATAATCAACTAGAATATTTACTGCAAAATGTGATTACTCGTGAACTTGTGATATTTTAACTTCAGATGTAGATATCTACGTGACTTTACAGTAATCGAGTTGGTAATATAGGGCAGTTTGCATGATCGACATTGTCCACGGAATCCACAAGGTTTCGTGTGGGTTTTTAAATGCCATTTTGATACATGTTGAGGGTTTAGTCTTGTGCTTATCTTAATTGATGATGTTTTGTTTGTCAATTGCATGATTGGAGTAGTTGTTGCAGACTTGCAATATACTAGTAATAGTCAAATGCTGGTAGTTGAGAATAACTTGGCTTACTGAATTTAGAATGTTGGACGGGCTTACAACCAACCACTTCGGACTATGAGCATTAGACGAAACCTATGCTGAAAATGCCTAGTTTGCACATTGTTAATTAAGTTATGGTGGGGGTGGTCTAATACAAGATGTTGATTATTGTTTGATGTTTTCGTTGTATACAATTTTATCAATATACTTCGATTACAAGAATCTTCCATCTCAAGTTTGATATGCAATGTGGTTTATCTTACAACCCTCGGAGTATGTACTTTGATTATAAGCATTATTCCTTTTCAAGTATTTCTGCTCCGTATTTCTTAAGTTTCATTTATGGCATATCTACCGGCTACCGCATTCATCTATCCACAGCAACGAGATGGATCTCTAATGTTGGTTTAATTGGCCCTGCAGATTACTAGATTACTAGAGAACTGGAAAGATATGAACAATCAAACTCGTGGGGTGTCTAATCGTCAGTCCACTGTATAGTCGTAAGTCAAGGAGGATATGAAACGTTCTTAAGCTGAAGGTGGTTTATGATGTATGAGCTCTGCCTCCATCAAAGTGGAAAAATGCTAAATTTAAGCATCCAGAGCAGGCGAGCAGAGCCAAGGCCTCCCTCTCTGCTTGCGTGATGTTAGGATCGGAGATTTACTTCTCCCAGAGTCTATCTATGTACAGACATAGAGCCTTCCTCCATGTTTCATACTGGTAGGACATCAGAATGTAGAGCAACCTTGCTATATATAGAAAATCGGACCTATTATGCATTTATGTTGTAGCTTTGGTACGACTGTAAATCACACTAGGAGTATTGAACATGCATTTAGATTTCCCGAATTAGTATGCACTAGTTTCAGAGACCAAACTGTTTAAACAGAATAAAGCCAACATTACAATAAACACAAAAACTTGTATGAGACGGACTAATGATGTGATTGTACGTTATGGTTCGACTTTGAACATTCAGACCTACTTTGATGTGAACACAATCTTTACCAAAACTTTTACAGTTCAAATTACTTCCTACAGGCTAAAGAAAGATCCTGCAAAATATCTTGTAGCCTGATGTCGAAATCCTTCTCCATCTGACAGAAACAGAGAAAACGTTAATAGTCGCATTAATCCCAGAACAATATCGTAAACAATTCAGATTTAGTTTCAGAAACAGATTATTTTGATTTTAAACATAGGAGGTAAGGTTTCGTACATCTGGTCTCTACCTCGTCATACATGCTAAACATGGGAGCTTTTGAGGCACTAGGTAATGTTGTCGTTGTACTAGTAAGGCGACACATGATCAAAGAATGGATATGATACCTGAGCTATAATGGTAATGTTGAAAGTTCTGTCTCCAAATGGTGTTGCATGTACAGTAGTTACTGATAGATTGTGATTTTCTACTGCACCAAGAATTTTACTAACAACTGCATCTTTCTTTTCACAGGTTATCTTGATCAGGATGTTCTTGTTTGACAGTTTCGCTTCGATTTCAGGTAGTTGCTCGAGCCCCTGACTGGTGGAATGAAGGTACTCATTGCAAGAAGAAGAATTGATGTCTTCTTGATCTTCAGATGTAAGCTGTGATCTCTTCACAAGCATGACTGATTCTACTGCTTTTTTCGCGGTTTCTTCCTCGAGTTCCTTGATCTTATCTTGTAGCTGCTTCAAGTGTTGAATTGCTTCTGCTAGTATTGAAGTTTTGTCCATCTGCATCAAGTATTTCACTATCAAAATTAACCTTCATTTGTTCAAGGATTGAACTACCTTGATAGTTGCATGCCGAACAGAACTGAACAGAACTGCACTGAACTAGTATACCACAAAAACAGGATGCATATAGCATATATATGCATGGGAAAAATCAACCTCTTAGGCAACATGAATGTATTTTGAACTGAACTGAACTGAAGTGAACTATCGTGCATGGTTTGAGTAGTAAGTAGTACCCTTTTAAGGCCAGGAATAAGAGCAGAAAGTGCGGCAAAGCGTTGGCTGAGCTTCTCTCGCCTCCTCCTTTCGGCCATTATATGGTCTCGAGTAGAAGATGTAGTTGTATTAGTAGCCCTCTTGGTATACTTCCTTTTAGCTGGAGGTTCCTTTGGCTCCGGCTCTGGCTCTAGCTCTGGCTCTGTCTCATCTTCCAATATCTGTTGGCTTGTTAAAGAAGAGACATACTCTTCTTGATGATGAGCCTTCTCATTGTCTTTAGGCAATAAGGAGCTACCAAAGTTGAGAATGACAGGGGAGCAAGTGTTTGGTTTCGAAGATCTCGAGTTCGTGGCCCTTGGTTGCTTTCTAGTAGGGTTGGATTTTGTGGTGGCTGTGACGGTTGTCGTGTTGGTTGTAGGGTGCATGATGATGTTGGAGTTGCTCTCGGTGGATGAAGAAAGGGAGAGGTTGCGTTGATGTTGGTTCTGGTTCATGTTTAGGGCCATCAGGTCATTCTCTATGTTTTGAGGTAGTAATTCATATAAGGAGTTTGTCACATAAGGTTCTTGGAATAACATGAAATCTTCCAATTCCTGTATATAATCACGTAATTTGAATGGACAAAAGTGTTGTTATTATATACTTATAGAAGACTTTGTGAAATGCGAAAAGCGCATGAAAATGTTGAACTTAATAAACCTCTAAAATTTTACATAGTATATATTAGAATGTGTTACTTACAAAGTCCGATAGCCATGAAATTGGTGTTGTCGCCTCCATTGAGTCGATTAATACAACTGCATGATGCAAGGACATCAAATCAAACTATTAATATGTATGCGAAATCATTATTGAAGAACAATATTTGTACTAATGAAATTTGCTTGTTTGTTGTAAATGACTGACTTACATAAAAATCGATGAAATATATTGACCTAATTAGTTGCTCTTCTCTTTGATATATATGGACCCTTTTGTCTCTTTGCTGTTTAGTGAGTGATTCCCTTGCTATTTATAGGCATTAGTGGGTAAGACATTCTATGTTGGGAGTATCACTGTTAGAGAGCATCATAGGAGTATCTTGAGTAATAAAGTCACATGTCTTGTGTCTTGTAGTAGAAACACTTTTAGTTTAGTAATTTGGTTAAGATGGTCATTTCACGATTTTATGGCACACGAAAATCACAGATGTACAGAAGTTTTGGAAGTCTCACAACTATTAGTTCCCCATACAGGAAATTCAAACATAATGCTAGTAAAATTTGTGCGATTTAACCTCGATGTAATGAAGCTTGAAGAGTGATGACTTAATGGTCGTATATCATGATGTAAGCTTATGATTTGAATCTAGATTATCCATCTAACGGTTTTGATCACGATAGGTTAATCACACCAATAAAATTTTAATTATTATCCCAAATTGGGTTTGTGGACTTGTGGGGGTTCACCACTTGTCAATGTAAACATTCAAATGTGAACCATCCTAAACCTAATGGGGAGTGTGGGGCCCCCTTCCTCTTTTCTAATAATCAAACATGCTTAATTGCGAATTAATTAATGCTAATGACTTGAATCTAGATTAAAAAAATTACTAAAAAAATACATGGTACAATCTAGTAAAAGGGTAACGTGGCTTTGGTTAAAATAAAGAAATTACAGACTTAATTACTCACCTTAATCCGCGGGCGGAATCAGGTAATCATAGCTTAGAAGAATAAATCACATGTATTATGTATTATTTAATTAGTAACAATACCAAAAGTAGCAACATACAGCACCCTGCTTTAAGGGTATACTGTACATATTTAGAAAGATTGATAAATTGAAAAAGGTAACGTGTTTCACATATTGTCCCCTTTTTATTGGATTTTCGACTGAAAAATGCCAATTAGTGTTCACTGCAAAACCTTATATTTTTCCAAACATTCTGGAGTATTATTGTGTTGAAGAATTTATGTACCCAGCTTAATAATAAAGGGTTTTTTTTCTTCTTCCACCAATAGAAATATAATAAAACGTCACACCTTTAATATTTTTGAAGTTTTTCTTTCAAATGATTATAGTTTTCGGAAATCATTTAACAAGGCACGAGTTCAAGCTTTTGTCAGTAGACTAACATGAGTCGGTTTTTGGTTCCAACCCGCAATGAATTCTAAGCTCGCTCTCTATGGGGGTTAGGAGTTTAGGACAAATGCAACTCACAGGCAAAGTTAATCTACTGCTGTTAAGTTCAACTGTACATGAGTACATCTCATAAGTGCAGATGTAAGTTTGGTTACAAAAAATAACTATTAAGCCGCACACTACATAGCAAGTTAGCAACTTAGCCCAAATCATCAGTAGGAAACATGGTTCGAGCCATAATTTAGAAGCCTATAGGCCACATTATCCGAGAACCTAGACCAGGAGTCACGACTGTGGAGCCTGTGCAAAAGAGGCTATACAAATTAAAGTTCGACATCCTAAAGACCTAAACTACTATGTGCCACACACAGCCAAGGTGACCCAGGTTAGTACCAAAATGTTAAGGAAGCTTGCATTGTGTTCAAGCACCATTCTGCGCTCTTAGCCTGGCCATAGTTGGCCCGATGGCACTGCTCCTTGCGCTTCTGTAAGACCATGGCCGCTTAGCAGGAGTCTCTTTCTTGTTCCAGCTGTCTTCCTGCAGCAGCTGTGCTTTTTTCGCTGAGACGGCCTCAGTTATCTCTTCCCACACGTCTTTCTTACCATTAGCTGTGGACAAGACAACGCCATCAGTTAAAATGAATGATCTTCAGAAACTGTAACACAGGAGACGAAATGTAAAATGAATTCATAGATTTGAAAGCGTACCAGGACAAGGTGTCTCCAGTTCTTGATCGCTGATAGCCGATGCAGTATTCTTTGTCGAATGTTTTGCAGCATCGTCCTTCTTACTTATTGGAGGAGCAGAGCTGCCATTTGCGGCTGCAACTTTAGTGCTTTCTGGTAGAGTCGAGTCAGCAAGCTTCAAGATACGTACGTCATTCAGCGATGGAAAATCAGTCTGCAATTACAATATGTTAGCAAAAATGCTTTCTCCTCAAAGATAACTGTTGCAGTGTTGCATTTGATGGACGTTCACACAGATTCACAGTAAAATATTATGAAGATGGTAAGAAGCCAAAGCGTTGTCAGAATGTATAAGAAAGCCTTCCAAGAAATCTCAATACCAAAGTCAGACACTGTACTTCAGCCATTCACGAGTATAACCGCAATTTAATACCACGAGAGAGACTTAAGTACCAAACCAGAACATGTTTCAGGTAACAGTCTTATTCAGATTGGCCATGAATGTGAACTTTATTAAAGTTGCCCCCCAGACCGAGATAATATTTTAGCCAATTCTACTTCACCCCCCACCCCTTCTTAAGTGACAGGCTTAAGGAGATTGAACCGTAATCCGAAACGTCCATTGTAAGTAGTGCTTGAATTAGCAGGAATTAGATTGGTACCTCTAAGGATCCATCTTCATTATAGATAGAAGATCCAAGAGGTTGTTCATCAGCATCATCGTGATCATATGCCTTCTTTTCAAGGTTAAGTGGATATTCTGGGACCGGAACTAGCATAATCTTATTGGACTCTGCATCAAATGATGTAATTTTCCCTACCTGCGGAAATGGACCAGGACTTGTTAAAAAATTAGGCAAAAATGTCCTGAATGACCAAGAGACAACTATTGTCAACATAAAATGATCGTACTCTGAAAGACGACAGCTCCGGGCACCATGATGATGACAGCTCCAATAGGCGATAGGCAATAATGTCTCCTGCCTGGCAAATAGAACAAAAGAGGTTCAAAACTTTCAATCTAACAACCAAGCCACAATTTTGCTTTACTATCCTATTTGTCAAGTAAGACAAACAACTATTCCACACTTTGTTTATAGTCATCATCTTAGGAATGCTCATAGAGTCACAGGCCAAGGCCCTCTACTTATAAGATGCTTATATGGTGATCCAAAGACCACAACGCGGTGCTCCATAGTAGAAATGAACTCACTGCAAAAATCTAAGAACTTCAGAGAAGGAAAAGTTATTCTAGCAATTTGTATCGGCACCGCAATGCTTATCATTACAGGGGAACATGATGTAATAATCTACTTAGGGAGCCTAAACATTCACTTCTAACATTAAATGGAACCGAAAACAGAATCATGATATACGGAGTTTGTGTCAATATTCTTTTAAATATGGTGCAGTATGACAAGATACACCGATTCTGGTGTGAATATGGGACTGCCTGATAATTTTAAAAAAGGAACACAAAAGTGCAATTGGATAACATAGAGTAACATAAATAGCTACATTGACAAAACTAACCTTCGGTAAGTCAATTAGAGGAATTAGCTTGTCAAAGTCAACTGGCTTGCTTTTTGGTGGATGCTTCTTTTCAGCCCATGCATTAGAAGAACTACCATTGAAATCTACTGAGTCATGCCATGAGGAGGTTGACTGTTTTCCAGAAGCCCAAGGACTGGAAGTCTGGCCATTTTCTCTGGAGTCTTTCCAGGACCTGCCATTGTAATCTCTTGAATCCTTCCAGGTAGAGTTTGGCTGCTTTTCACGGCCCCATTTCTGACCTTTTCTTTTACTCGTGATTCCATTCCAGCAATATGCTTCCTGAAGCATGTAATCAAGATGTAAACTGATTTAGACTAAGCACGGAGGAAGTAATCATATATCTTCATGAATAATTTCAACTTTGTAAATCAATACTAGAGTGGACAACGAGAAAACAATCTAAGATGATAGCCGAACAATCATGAGATGAGTAGTTGTTTTGTTGAGGCCACAAAGGAGGATGGTAGGTAATCCATTGTAAAAGATTTCACAGCAACTTTCCTTTTGGAAAAGATGGAAGTACTCAAAGGGCCAAACCCCCAGGGGAGGAGAATAGTGTGACGGAGAGGTATGGAAAGCTTATTATTGGTGCAACAGGGAGGCGTGAACAGATCGTTGATGGACAGAAAGAAAAAAAACGTGGAGCACCGCCAATGTTACTGATACAGGTCGTCAATATCGAAGTGGATGGAATTGGCGTGAGAGCTCAGATCTGTCTCCACCTGGCATGATGCTGAGAGATGGCTCTTTGGGAGTCTATTTTCTATTTTGTTCAAACTGACAATTATACATGGTAGGAATTTAATCAAAGAGGACCAATGAGAACGAATGGTACACAAAGCAAGTAAGAAATGCATAGCACACCTTGGCTACTTGATTATAGTCAACACCCGAATCATCATTTGGGGCTGAGTGCTCTTCCAAAGTCCCATTCTGGGTTGAGTGAGCATTTGTTCCTTGAATTTCCTGGACATCTTTCACTGCAACCATAGGATACAATATATGAGGAGAAAGCAAGCAGAATCTTAGGCTCCAGAAAATTGTAACGCATACCAGAAATAAAAGATTCTTCTTAGAAATATACCAAAGGAAAAGCACATGGAACAATTACAATTCACGTCATTTGGCCAAAAATGGCACTAGAGCAAACATGACTAAATTTTTTGTAGTAGCTCATAGGGGCCATCTCATGAGCCTATGTAATGCTCGCCAAATCAGCCAAAAAACAGACGATTTGCTCAACATGACACTAGACACGAAGGAGCTTAAAAACACCCCTAAACGAAAGAACCCGGCGTTTAAATTTACCAAGGGCAGTTCTATGATGTATAAGGTAATGATTAATGAGTTTTACGACACTTCGGAAAAAGTGACCAAAATGGCCAAAATCGAACAAAACCGAAGGCTATAATCCACGTTTTTTTGGCCAAAAATGGCACTAGAGCAAAAATGACCAAATTTTTTATAGTAGGCCCTAGGGGTCATCTTATGATTTGTGGAAACATCTTAGAGCTTAAGGCCTACCGTAAGCTCTTCAAATCAGCGAAAAACACATAATTCTATCGACGTGAAATGACTAACGGAGGAGCATAAAACACCCTTAAACGAAAGAACCCGCCGTTTAAAATTATCAAGGGTAGTTCTATGGTGTATAAGGTTATAAATATTGAGTTTTAAGACGTGTCGGGAAAAGTGTCAAAAATGGCAAAAATTGAACAAAACCGAAGGCTATAATCCACGTTTTTTGGCCAAAAATGGCACTAGAGCAAAAATAACCAAATTTTGTATAGTAGGTCCTAGGGGTCATCTTATGATTTCTGGGAAAATCTTAGAGCTCAAGGCCTACCCTTAGCCCTCCAAATCAATGGAAAAAATACATGATTTGCTCGAAGTGAAACGACTAACGGAGAGGCTTGAAACACCCTTAAACGAAAACACCCGCCGTTTAAATTTATCATAGGCAGTTCTATGATGTATAAGGTAATGATAAATGAGTTTTAAGACACTTAGGAAAAAGTGACCAAAATGGCCAAAATTGAACCAAATTGAAGGCTATAATCCACGTTTTTTAGCCAAAAATGGCACTCGAGCGAAAATGATTAAATTTTTTGTAGCATCACCTAGGGGTCTAATTATGAGTTGTGGAAACATCTTGGAGGTTAAGGCCTACTGTAAGCCCTCCAAATCAGCGAAAAACAATCGATTTGCTCTACGTGACACTAGAATCAGAGGCGCTTAAAACACCCTTAAACGAAAGAACCCGTCGTTTAAATTTATCAAGGGCAGTTCTATGATGTATAAGATAATCATTAATGAGTTTTAAGACACTTAAGGAAAAGTGACCAAAATGGCCAAAATTGAACAAAACCGAAGGTTATAATCCACGTTTTTTGGCCAAAAATGGCAATAGAGCAAAAATGACCAAATTTTTTATAATAGGTCCTAGGGGTCATCTTATCATTTCTGGGAAAATGTTAGAGCCCAAGGCCTATCCTAAGCCCTCCATATCAGTGAAAAACACATGATTTGCTCGACGTAAAACGACTAACGGAGAGGCTTGAAACACCGTTAAACGAAAGAACCCGCCGTTTAAATTTATCAAGGGCAGTTCTATGATGTATAAGGTAATGTTAAATGAGTTTTAAGATACTTAGGAAAAAGTGACCAAAATGGCCAAAATTGAACAAAAATGAAAGCTATAATCCACGTTTTTTTAGCCAAAAACGGCACTTGAGCGAATATGACTAAATTTTTTGTAGCATCACCTAGGGGTCATATTATGAGTTGTGGGAACATCTTGGAGGTTAAGGCCTACCGTAAGCCCTCCAAATCACCGAAAATCAATCGATTTGCTCTACGTGACACTAGAATCAGAGGCGCTTAAAACACCCTTAAACGAAAGAACTCGCCGTTTAAATTTATCAAAGGCAATTCTATGATGTATAAGGTAATCAATAATGAGTTTTAAGACATTTCGGGAAAAGTGACCAAAATGGCATGAATTGAACAAAACCGAAGGTTGTAATCCACGTTTTTTGGCCAAAAATGGCATTAGAGCAAAAATGACCAAATTTTTTATAGTAGGTCCTAGGGGTCATCTTATGATTTCAGGGAAAATCTTAGAGCTCAAGGCCTACCCTAAGCCCTCCATATCAGTGAAAAACACATGATTTGCTCCACGTGAAACGACTAACGGAGAGGCTTGAAACACCCTTAAATGAAAGAACCCGCAGTTTAAGTTTATCAAGGGCACTTCTACAATGTATAAGGTAATCATTAATGAGTTTTAAGACAATTCGAAAAAGTGACCAAAATGGCCAAAATTGAACAAAACGAAAACTATACTCCACGTTTTTTTGGCCAAAAATGGCACTAGAGCAAAATTGACCAAATTTTTTATAGTAGGCCCTAGGGGTCATCTTATGATTTGTGGAAACATCTTAGAGCTTAAGGCCTACCGTAAGCCTTCCGAATCAGCGAAAACACATGATTCGATCGACGTGAAACGAGTCAACGACTAACGGAGGAGCTTAAAACACCCTTAAACGAAAGAACCTGCCGTTTAAATTTTATCAAGGGTAGTTCTATGATGTATAAGGTTATCATTAATGAGTTTTAAGACACGTCGGGAAAAATGTCCAAAATGGCCAAAATTAAAAAACCGAAGGTTATAATCCACGTTTTTTGGCCAAAAACGGCACTAGAGGAAAATATGGCCAAATTTTTTATAGTAGGTCCTAAGGGTCATCTTATGATTTGTGGAAAAATCATAGAGCTCAAGGCCTACCCTAAGCCGTCCAAATCAGTGAAAAATACATGATTTGCTCGACGAGAAACGACTAACGGAGAGGCTTGAAACACCCTTAAACGAAAAAACCCGCCGTTTAAAATTATCAAGGGCAGTTCTATGATGTATAAGGTAATGATAAATGAGTTTTAAGACACTTGGGAAAAAGTGACCAAAATGGCCAAAATTGAACAAAATTGAAGGCTATAATCCACGTTTTTTAGACAAAAATGGCACTCGAGCGAAAACGACTAAATTTTTTGTAGCATCACGTATGGGTCATATTATGAGTTGTGGACAATTATTAGAGCTTAAGGCCGATGGTAAGTCCTCCAAATCAACGAAAAAATAATCGATTTGCTCTACGTGACACTAGAATTAGAGGCGCTTAAAACACCCTTAAATGAAAGAACCCGCGGTTTAAGTTTATCAAGGGAAGTTCTATGATGTATAAGGTAATCATTAATGAGTTTTAAGACACTTCGGGAAAAGTGCCCTAAATTGAACAAAACTAAGGCTATAATCCACGTCTTTTGGCCAAAAATGGCACTAGAGCAAAAATTACCAATTTTTTTATAGTAGGCCCTTAGAGTCATCTTATAATTTGTGGAAACATCTTAGAGCTAAAGGCCTACAGGCAGCCCTCTAAATCAGCGAAAAACAAATGATTCGATCGACATGCATGCAACGACTAACGGAGGAGCTTAAAACACCCTTAAACGAAAGAACCCGCCGTTTAAATTTATCAAGGGTAGTTCTATCGTGTATGAGGTTATCAATAATGAGTTTTAAGACGCATCAGGAAAATTGTCCTAATTCCTAAATGGCCAAAATTGAACAAAAGTGAAGGCTATATTCCACGTTTTTTCGCCAACAATAGCACTAGAGCAAAAATGACCAAATTTTTTATATTAGGTCCTAGGGGTCATCTTATGATTTGTGGAAAAATCATAGAGCTCAAGGCCTATCCTAAGCCCTCCAAATTAGTGGAAAATACATGATTTCCTCGACGTGAAACGACTAAGGGAGAGGCTTGAAAAACCAATCGATTTACTCTACGTGACACTAGAGTCCGAGGCGCTTAAAACACCCTTAAACGAAAGAACCCACCGTTTAAATTTATCAAGGGCAGTTCTATGATGTATAAGGTAATCATTAATGAGTTTTAAGACACTTCGGGAAAAGTGACCAAAATGGCCAAAATTGAACAAAATTGAAGGTTATAATCCACGTTTTTTGGCCAAAAATGGCAATCGAGCGAAAATGACTAAATTTTTTATAGCATCACGTAGGGGTCATATAATGAGTTGTGGACAACTATTAGAGCTTAAGGCCGATGGTAAGTCCTCCAAATCAACGAAAAAACAATCGATTTGCTCTACGTGACACTAGAATTAGAGGCGCTTAAAACACCCTTAAATGAAAGAACCCGCGGTTTAAGTTTATCAAGGGAAGTTCTATGATGTATAAGATAATCATTAATGAGTTTTAAGACACTTCGGGAAAAGTGTCCTAAATTGAACAAAACTAAGGCTATATAATCAACGTTTTTTGGACAAAAATGGCACTAGAGCAAAAATGACCAAATTTTTTATAGTAGACCCTAGGGGTCATCTTATAATTTGTGGAAACATCTTAGAGCAAAAGGCCTACCGGCAACCCTCCAAATTAGCGAAAAACACATGATTCGATCGACATGAAACGACTAACAGAGGAGCTTAAAACACCCTTAAACGAAAGAACCCGTCGTTTAAATTTATCAAGGGTAGTTATATCGTGTATGAGGTTATCAATAATGAGTTTTAAGACACGTCGGGAAAAGTGTCCAAAATGGCCAAAATTGAACAAAAGCAAAGGCTATAATCCACGTTTTTTTGGCCAAAAATAGCACTAGAGCAAAACTGACCAAATTTTTTATATTAGGCACTAAGGGTCATCTTATGATTTGTGGAAAAATCATAGAGCTCAAGGCCTATCCAAAGCCCTCCAAATCAGTGGAAAATACATGATTTGCTCGACGTCAAACGACTAAGGGAGAGGCTTGAAACACCCTTAAACGAAAACAACCGTCGTTTAAATTTATCAAGGCAGTTCTATGAGGAATAAGGTAATGATAAATGAGTTTTAAGACACTTAGTAAAAAGTGACCAAAATGGCCAAAATTGAACAAAATTGAAAGCTATAATCCACGTTTTTTGGCCAAAAATGGCACTCGAGCGAAAATGATTAAATTTTTTGTAGCATCACCTAGGGGTCATATTATGAGTTGTGGGAACATCTTGGAGTTTAAGGTCTACCGTAAGCCCTCCAAATCACCGAAAATCAATCGATTTGCTCTACGTGACACTAGAATCAGAGGCGCTTAAAACACCCTTAAACGAAAGAACCCGCCGTTTAAATTTATCAAAGGCAATTCTATGATGTATAAGGTAATCAATAATGAGTTTTAAGATATTTCGGGAAAAGTGACCAAAATGGCAAAAATTGAACAAAACCGAATGTTATAATCCACGTTTTTTGGCCAAAAATGGCATTAGAGCAAAAATGACCAAATTTTTTATAGTAGGTCCTAGGGGTCATCTTATGATTTCAGGGAAAATCTTAGAGCTCAAGGCCTACCCTAAGCCCTCCAAATCAGCTAAAAATACATAATTTGCTCGACGTGAAACGACTAACGGAGAGGCTTGAAACACCCGTAAACGAAAACACCCGTCGTTTAAATTTATCAAGGGCAGTTCTATGATGTATAAGGTAATGATAAATGAGTTTTAAGACACTTAGGAAAAAGTGACCAAAATGGCCTAAAAGTGAGCAAAATTGAAGGCTATAATCCACGTTTTTTAGACAAAAATGGCACTCGAGCGAAAATGACTAAATTTTTTGTAGTATCACCTAGGGGTCATATTATGAGTTGTGGACAATTATTAGAGCTTAAGGCCGAAGGTAAGTCCTCCAAATCAGCGAAAAACAATCGATTTGCTCTACGTGACACTAGAATTAGAGGCGCTTAAAACACCCTTAAATGAAAGAACCCGCGGTTTAAGTTTATCAAGGGAAGTTCTATGATGTATAAGGTAAACATTAATGAGTTTTAAGACACTTCGGGAAAAGTGCCCTAAATTGAACAAAACTAAGGCTATAATCCACGTTTTCTAGCCAAAAATGGCACTAGAGCAAAAATGACCAAATTTATTATAGTAGGCCCTAGGGGTCATCTTATAATTTGTGGAAACATCTTAGAGCTAAAGGCCTACCAGCAGCCCTCCAAATCAGCGAAAAACACATGATTCGATCGACATGAAACGACTAACGGAGGAGCTTAAAACACCCTCAAACGAAAGAACCCGCCGTTAGGTTTATCAAGGGTAGTTCTATCGTGTATGAGGTTATGAATAATGAGTTTTAAGATGCGTCGAGAAAAGTGTCCAAAATGGCCAAAATGGAACAAAAGCGGAGGCTATAATCCACGTTTTTGGGCCAAAAATAGCACTAGAGCACAAATGACCAAATTTTTTATATTAGGTCCTAGGGGTCATCTACAAAAATCATAGAGCTCCAGGCCTATCCTAAGCCCTCCAAATCACTGGAAAATACATGATTTGCTCAACGTGAAACGACTAAGGCAGAGGCATGAAACACCCTTAAACGAAAACACCCATCGTTTAAATTTATCAAGGGCAGTTCTATGATGAATAAGGTAATGATAAATGAGTTTTAAGACACTTAGGAAAAAGTGACCAAAATGGCCAAAATTGAACAAAATTGAAAGCTATAATCCACGTTTTTTAACCAAAAATAGCACTCGAGCGAAAAATGATTAAATTTTTTGTCGCATCACCTACGGGTCATATTATGAGTTGTGGAAACATCTTAGAGGTTAAGGCCAACCGTAAACCCTCCAAATCAGCGAAAAACAATCGATTTGCTTTACGTGACACTAGAATCCGAGGCGCTTAAAACACCCTTAAACGAAAGAACCCGCCGTTTAAATTTATCAAGGGCAGTTCTATGATGTATAAGGTAATGATAAATGAGTTTTAAGACACTTCGGGAAAAGTGACCAAAATGGCCAAAATTGAACAAAACGAAGGCTATAATCCACGTTTTTTAACCAAAAATAGCACTCGAGCGAAAAATGATTAAATTTTTTGTCGCATCACCTACGGGTCATATTATGAGTTGTGGAAACATCTTAGAGGTTAAGGCCAACCGTAAACCCTCCAAATCAGCGAAAAACAATCGATTTGCTTTACGTGACACTAGAATCCGAGGCATGAAACACCCTTAAACGAAAGAACCCGCCGTTTAAATTTATCAAGGGCAGTTCTATGATGTATAAGGTAATCATTAATGAGTTTTAAGACACTTCGGGAAAAGTGACCAAAATGGCCAAAATTGAACAAAACGAAGGCTATAATCCACTATTTTTGGCCAAAAAATGGCACTAGAGCAAAAATGACCAATTTTTTTATAGTAGGCCCTAGGGGTCATCTTATGATTTGTTGAAACATCTTAGAGCTTAAGGCCTACCGTAAGCCCTCCAAATCAGCGAAAAACACATGATTTGCTCGACATGAAACGATTAACGGAGGAGCTTAAAACACCCTTAAACGAAAGAACCCGCCGTGGAAATTTATCAAGGGTAGTTCTATGGTGTATGAGATAATCAATAATGAGTTATAAGACGCGTCGGGAAAAGTGTCCAAAATGGCCAAAATTAAACAAAAGCGAAGGCTATAATCCACGTTTTTTGGCCAAAAATGGCACTAGATTAAAAATGACCAAATTTTTTATATTAGGTCCTAGGGGTCATCTTATAATTTGTGGAAAAATCATAGAGCTCAAGGCCTATCCTAAGCCCTCCAAATCAGTGGAAAATACATGATTTGCTCGACGTGAAACGACTAACGGAGAGGCTTGAAACACCCTTAAATGAAAACACCCGTCGTTTAAATTTATCAAGGGCAATTCTATGATGAATAAGGCAATGATAAATGAGTTTTAAGACACTTCGGAAAAAGTGACCAAAATGGCCAAAATTGAACAAAATTGAAGGCTATAATCCACGTTTTTTAGCCAAAAATGGCACTCGAGCGAAAATTATTAAATTTTTTGTCGCATCACCTAGGGGTCATATTATGAGTTGTGGAAACATCTTAGAGGTTAAGGCCTACCGTAAGCCCTCCAAATCAACGAAAAACAATCGATTTGCTCTACGTGACACTAGAATCAGAGGCGCTTAAAACACCCTTAAATGAAAGAACCCGCAGTTTAAATTTATCAAGGGCAGTTCTATGATGTATAAGGTAATCATTAATGAGTTTTAAGACACTTTGGGAAAAGTGACCAAAATGGCCAAAATTGAACAAAACGAAGGCTATAATCCACGTTTTTTGGCCAAAAATGGCACTAGAGCAAAATTGACCAAATTTTTTATAGTAGGCCCTAGGGGTCATCTTATGATTTTTGGAAACATCTTAGAGCTTAAGGCCTACTGTAAGCCCTCCAAATCAGCGAAAAACACATGATTTGCTCGACGTGAAACGACTAACAAAGAGGCTTGAAACACCCTTAAACGAAAGAACCCGCCGTTTAAATTTATCAAGGGCAGTTCTATGATGTATAAGGTAATGATTAATGAGGTTTAAGACACTTCTTAAAAAGTGACCGAAATGGCGAAAATTGAACAAAACCCTGTGGTAAGCCAAAAATGAACAAATCCACGTTTTTTGGGCCATATATGGCACTAGAACAAGAATTAACAAATTTTTTATAGTAGCTCCAAGGGGTCGTCCTATGATTTGTGGAAAATTTTTAGAGCAGAAGACCTACGGTAAGCCCTCTAGATCAGCAAAAAAAAACACATTTGCTCGGCGTGACGCGAGACACGGAGGAGCTTACAATACCCTTAAATGAAAGAACCTGCCGTTTAAAATTAGTAAGGGCAGTTCCATGATGTAGAAGGTAATGATTTATGGATTTTAAGACAATTTGGACTAGTGACGAAAATGGCTAAAATCGAACGAAACCGAAGGCTATAATCCACGTAGTTTTGGCAAAATGGCACTGGAACAAAAAGGACTAAATTTTTTGTAGTAGCTCCAAGGGGTCATATTATGTGTTGTGGAAAAGTATTAGAGCTTAAAACCTATGGCATGCTCTCCAAATTAGCGAAAAATAGTAAGAACCCGCACCTTAAATGCATAAAGGGAAAATCTATGATGTATAAGGTAATAATTTAAGGATTTTAAGACACTTTGGAAAAAGTGACCGAAATGGCTAAAATAGAACAAAACCGAAGGCCACATTAGTTAGTAAAAAAATGGAACTGGAGTAAACCTTAGTTTAAAAAAGCGCGCCTCGGCGCAAGGCGCCATGAGGCGCAGCTGTCATCGCCTCAGAAGCCTGAGGCGCACCTGAGGGGCAGGCCCTGAGGTGCACGCGAGGCGCATGACTGTGCAATCAATTTTCTTTCTCTGGTAACCTTATTTCTACCCTTCCCCTTTGCCCCTTAAATCCTTGTTTATACTTCTTTACCCATAGGCCCTCTTTAAATACCAAAAAAGGGGTAATGTTTTGCAAAGTATGGTTTCGAAAAATAGAATTTTGTTAGCTAAATGAGTGTGCCTCGTGTGCATGAGGCGTGCGCCTTCGCCTCGCGCCTCATCGCAACGGCGCCCCAGCGCCTCGCGCCTCCTTAAACTAAGGAGTAAACATGAGTAAATTTTTTGAAGTTGATCCTAGGGGTCATCTGATGAGTTGTGGAAAAATATTATGGTATGCCCTCCAAATCAGCAAAAAACACACAATTTGTTCTTTCCTCCCGACGCATGCATGGAATAAAGTTGCTTAAGGTATTCAACCAGCTAAGTTGTCAAAAATATGGTGAAGTTACCCACATCCAGTTCCTACTTGTGTTTTTTTGTAAATAGGTAAGGAAAGGAGTACAAGGACAGTTGGGTGACCAATCAGAATTCAGAATGGCACAAAAAGAAGCAAAGGTGGGGGAGGGCACATCCTGAGAATGCACAATAGAGTGCCCCTAATTAGTGAGCCAGTTGGCTGTCCTACTGGCCTAACAAAAAACGTAACGAATTTGCACATGAAGAAATTGCTGGAGTAGGAATGGCAATGACGAATCAAGAAATCAAAACTATTAGACATTAGCAACTTATTCTTCTATTGGTGAATCATGAGAACTTGACAAAACAGAAACTACAGAATTTATCAATTAGAAGTACTCCCTCCGTTTCTTTTGTTTCTTTACGTTTCGTTTGAATTCCTCTCACATATTCAAACGAAACGTAAAGAAACAAAAGAAACGGAGGGAGTAACATATTTCTGAAAATCAAGGAGAAAGGAAAAATACCTTTTCCAGAAGGTGTAAATCGTATAAGACCAGGTCGAATCGTTACGGGGACAAGATCACCCTCTGCTTCACTATCTTCATCAGCTTGTTGTGTGACGTTTGCCACCATATCCTTTTTGATTCCAGTGTCTGTAGTCATATCTTTCACTGGCTCTTGTCTATTAAACTGTTGCAACAGACAAGACAGCTCAAGATAAATACGGATTATATATTAATAGCATCATATATCGCACTGAACGTACACTTATAGCTTCACGTGGATTGACGTTTACTCATACCTCATCCAGTTTAGCTTTGTCACGGTTTAACCTTTTATATTCCCTCTTTGATTTCTTACGCCTAGTACTTCTGCTTACCTGGGTAAAGGCAAATTGAATCAACATACTTATATGTTTGCTTTTAAGATAAAGATAAAAAAAATGATGTCAAATGGCATCCTCATAGACGAGCTAAGTACAAGTAGGTTTCACTTTTGCTGAATAACTGAAACAAGGATTTCCCTAAAAGCCTGACACATTAGCTCATTAAGTCCCCCCCCCCCCCCTTCCCAAGAAAAGTCAGTTGGAGATAATCCAGAGAAATGCAGGTTCGACTCCAACCAAAGAGCCCAAAAGTTAAGCATAAACGGACAACAGCAAAGTTCTCTTAATTTCAACAACAACAACCAAGCCTTATTCCCAAAATGATTTGGGCTCGGCTAACATGAATCGTCATCCAGTAACCGTCTTGTGTATGCCATAGGATTTCAAAAACGTTGAGAACCATTTTGGAATATTGAAACACTTTCAAAAGGAGTATTTCTCTTAAAAAAAAAAAAAAACAAAAAAAAAAAACAAGAATCTCTTACTTTTTCCTTCCTAACTCAACATGTCAAGTTTGTAACTGATCAAAAATCTGAATATAATTTTTTAATCTAGACTTCTACTTGAAATTATGGATGTGAGTATGGAAACTTGCACCAGAAAATTTGTTATGTCTGTAATACCCTACCTTCTTCACTCTATCAGCTTCACTAGATGGTATAGTATCTTTGCTCTTTCCGTCGAGTTCACTGCACCAAAAAAATAAAGGGGCAAATAACGGTAAGTTTATAAGACTACGGAATCTGCAGCAAAGGGCAAAGGGAGGGAGGGAAAACGTACACAAAAGAAATTATACCATAACGATTATTACTCGAACAGCTAGTTCAGCAAGAAAACATTATGTAGTGCAAAGAAAACAAAAGATAACAACATTGACTTCACTACTCAAGTGACCATACTAACCTTCAAAAGTTGTCCTATTGCAGGAGTATGATTTATAGACGCTAGTAATATTTTAGGCTTGAAATATCCCGTACAGGAATTTGCGATGATGGTTACGACCTCAGGGGGTTTTTAAACAGAATTTTCCCAAAATCCGTCTAAAAAGTGAATCTTTTCCTCAAAGGGCATAGTTTGATGAAAAAGAATGGGCATAGTTACCTTACATGTTAAAACTTAACAAGGATATGGAAATTTCAGGTAAACACAGAGAAAAAAGAGTGACATTAGCCAAAAAGGTCATGACAGCAGACCACGTGTAAGAGAGAAAACAATCTTATAAGTCTAAGAAAGGTAGACTAAACATCACCTAAAAAGAGGAACAAAATAGATGAAATGACAGGGAAACCATAAGCAAGTTCACTACTATTGTATGTTGTCATTGCTTCTTACCTTATCAAACACTAGACTCAACTAAAAGCAAGTAGTTATGACAACCTCAATGGAAGCCAGGCATGCTCGTCACATAAATTCCAGAACAAAGATAGAAAAATAAGGAAGCAAGGAGATAAAGACCTATCAGAATAAGACTCTGGCTCCATCTTATCAACACACTTTCTCTTGACGTCAGAGCTAGACAGAGCATTCTGATCTCTCCTATTTTTATGTTTCTTTTTCTTCTGTGGTTTTGTGGTATTTTCACAATCACTGAATTGCTTCTCCTGAACAGTGTTTACTACTGCCTGGAGCTTTCTCTTTTTCCTGCAATGCACATAACAGAAAACATTGAATTATGGAATTAATAGTAACACAGAACCAGATAAAGTATAACAAAACAAGACAACACAAGATACCAACATTTAGAAAGAAACACTAAGTAGCACAGATGATCGAAGTGGGTGGAAGAAACATTGTCAGGCTTAGTTTATTTTTGGATAGAATGCAAACACCTTGTTGCTAAGATAGTAACATTCATGCAGAGGAACCAGCCACACGCACACTATCACGTAAAGTTGAAGAAGAAGGAAAGAGTGAAATGGATGCAAAACTAAATATCAAAGATACAAGCAACACCCAATATTCAGATCAATCAACTACCCAATGGCCACCGCGGATGAAGAACAATAGCTCAACAATATTGACTAGCGATGGACAAGAAATCGGAAAGAACCATGTAAAGCAAAGATGTAGGAAAAGATCAAAGAGACACCAAAACATACTTAGGATTCTCTGATTTGCTAGAAGCTTTTCTCTTCTTGGAAGCTAAATCTCCATTGGAGGCATTTCGTACGGGAGATGGGCTCTTCCCTGCCTCATCTTCGTCCTCGTCAGTTTCAATTTGGTTGTTTCTGGTCTCCTTATCAAACTCTTCAATAGCCAAGAGCCTGAAATCTGGAGGTAATGACTGCTTCTCTACAACTTCATCTTCAATGTTAGCCATTGCGTCTTCAATTGCATCAGTAGCTTGAAGCAATATTGGTTCTTTCCTCTTCACACTGATTTGGCAACAAGCATTAAATAATTTATGTAGAAGCTATCAACACCACAAGAAGAAAAAAATGGAAGCTCTCGCTCGTTTCTTCGTGCAATTATACAACCAAAAGATGTAGGAAACAGAATCAGTTCAAAAATTAAGACTAACCAGATTATGTCTTTATCCTTAAAAATGGTAGTTGACTCAAACTCTGGCAGAACGAAACCATCCATCTGCAACAAAATGAGATTTACTCAGAGGAACACCTAGGGTACCACAGAACAGACACACAAAGACACGGGATAAAGACAAAATGGCAATTGCAGTTTATGTCAACTTGAAAGATACTGACCAGAAGTCCAGAACGAATATGATTGTACTACATGGGCACAGAGAGGCACAGCCAAACAAGTTCCTCACAGGGAATTGGAAGTATGGATACAAGTAGGAATGTCAAGCTGAATATTACTGGTATGTGGAAGACTAATCCTTCACTAAGAACGGCGTTACATTAAGATATTAAACATATACGGAGTATTATTTTGTGAAATTTGGGGACAGTGGCCTATATACTATGGGTTTATGGCAACTTCCTTTTTCTAGTACGATTGGAGGGTTTACTTAAAACAAAGCTCTGCCTCATTTCTACTCAACAGATAAGCAGATCTGTTATCATACCATAAGACATAAATCAAACCAAGTTCTTAAAGGACTACTATTATAAAGGAATGCAGTCAGGCAATCACCATTTAGCTACTATCCCGTTTCATGTCGTACTTATCAGACAAATACATGGTAACACTTGAGACAAACAAACGACGGTTAGAAGCAGTAACAGCATCACACATCCAGAACTTTATAGCTCCATTCAAGAGGGTCCATGACTCCACGTCCGTACTTTCATGCGTAAAGATTACATCACATCCAATCTTCACAAAGAGTAAGAATTTGCTTCCTCATGGTACCAAAGATTGATGTATCACTTGATGCTGTTTCATACTAAGACCTCGTGATTTCTCCTCCTAGGAACTTACCTTTGAAAATGTTTTAAACCTAATAGAAAATCTAGCTTTTCCACATAGACCCCATAATTTCAGCATGCAAAGATGTTCAGCGGACTAGCAAATCACCTTCTACCACCTCAACCTTGTCTCCCTGTCACCTTAACCTCTCACTAGCTCATTAAACTTAAAATTTCAGCTGCACCCATCACTTCAACATTCAGAACGTTCTTCAATGCAATCCCTTGCTAATCTAGTTTCCCAATCACCCAACCCACCATCTCCCACCTCTAAAGAAACAAGCTCTAAACATTACATTCAATCCAGGTAGCAAAATCCCCTAGCAGAAACTACAGAAACAAGTATAAACAAAAACGAGCAGTAGAATTCGTGAGCCAAAGTTGACCCACCAAGAAAAACGCTGCAGTGGCGCAGTTTGGGGTAAGAAAAGTTCACCCATTTATCATAAAAAGTTAGAACTCACAACTTCACACCTGAATATCCTAACATAATCATACAAAACCACTCATAAATTACTCGACAAATTCGAGTAACAATTTAACAAAGCAAGCTACAATCAGACCAAAGATTACCCTTTTACAGACTAGAGATTAAACATCTTACAAACTTTTAGCACATTTGATCACATCATATGCCACTTACAAGTTACAAGTAACAAATAATTGGAGCAGACCCACAAAAATATGAGCAAAACAACATCAAAACCTAAACTTTCTGAGCAAAAAGTCAAAAGTTTCAAACTTTTAACCCATCAAATCACAATGCCACTGAATATAATCATAAAATTTGACCAAAACCCACAAAAACAAAAACACCAACAACAAAAATTGAAACTTTATAATATACAAAAAAAAAACAAAGAAAATGTGAGAAAATATAACATGCAAGAAGAGAAGAGGAAGCTATACAGAGAGAATGATTCCATTTGGGCAAGAGTCATGAAGGTCAAAAGAGTAAAGTAGGTATGAAACGACGTCGGAGATTGTTTCAAGGTGGGGTTTAAGAAGAACCCATGAACGTCTGAGCCCGTTTTTCTTCTGAAACTTGCTTAATACGCCATTACCAAACACCAGTCGGATTCTGAGCTTGTTTTCTTCCATCGCCTCACGCGCCGCTTGCCCACGATGAGGAGAGAGAAAAAGGGGAAGTGAGTGTATGTCTGAAATTTTGAGTGTGTGAGGAGTCGAGGAGTTTGGTTTTGCCCAGATAAACCCCAGGTCCTCAACTGAAAAGACGGGGGGTTCTTAATTAAAAAACTCGGCACAGTTTAGATCGTCGATTTACCCTTAACCTCGACATTTCGTTTCGTTAAGCGGTCACACACTATGAGGCGGTCTCACGGTTGAATAATTGTTTTCCGACGTGTATATGTGACGAGTCATTTTTAGATTCGGTTTTGTTAATTGAGTAATCGGTTTGGCGGCACAATGACCTAATTCTTTCCTCGTTTCGGTTAATTGAACGTTAGAGCGTGCGGTTTCATGGTCTCTCGGTTCGTGGTGAAAATCTTAAATGGTACCTTTCTTTAAATATGCGTAGAGTAAACGTGTATATGATTGCTTGCAAACCTTTCGAACAAACTTATGTATTACGAGGAACTATAAAGTATATAACTTTGTTTCTCACACACACACACACAAAAATTAAAATAAAATAAAATAAAAAATTCATTCAACACAGGGTAAAGCCTCAACTTTTTGCTTATGTATGCTTGTCCATAAATGAGAAGCTGGTAAGTAGGACATTATCTGCAAGTGAGGCGAAAATGGCGCAACCCCGACATAAAGAAACTAGGCAAGCTATAATTCTTGCACCTGCAATAGCCAAAGCTAACGGTAGCATGGTGAAGATGGTTGTGACAATACATTATACGTTTCTACGTTTTGCACACCATCTGGAGGGATTGTCAATTGCCGGACATTTCACAACATGACCTGAGCTCAAAGATTTGCTAAAACAGTGTTATTTCAAGGATCAAGCCTGTGTCCGCAGATGCAAAAAAGTTTAAATACATGAGCAATTTAAACATCAAGCTACATTGCTTGGATAGTTGGATGCAAAGCCTAAGTCAAGTTCTGTCAAAAGATCTGAAAACTGCAACTAAACTCTATAACAATCGTTTCCTCGTATGTATCTAGTTTGGCCAACACCAAGAGACAAATACATCCAGCATCCTCTTGCGAGACTCCTCTCATAAACCCCTGCAAAAGCACAACTATATCAGCACACTCTCTCTCTCATACTGAATCACAAAGCACCCAGGTAAGCAAAGTGAATAGCTTGATCTCCATTCATACTTCACACAGTACAATGTAACTCTCAAATACGTAAGCATTGTGAACTCAAAACTTAGACGGCAACTCACAACTGACATATAATAGCAATTCAGCTTAGCCTCCTACCATCAGTTAAAAGAAAATTTCACATATGGCTAATTCAGCAAATATTACATTTTCCATAAGACCACGTAAGAAACTCTAGGGATATTAGTTTCTACTTCCTAGCGTAAAACCAAAATTTGTTTCCTTATGTCAGGCTTTGAGCTTAGAAATCATCATCAGATTCGTACAAACAGAGCTAGTTGCTAGCCTATATATAAGTAAGAACCTTTCGATGTATAACGACTAACTACTTTTTGGGGAAAAAGAGTGACACAAGGCTGTGGCCGTGGCCGTGGAACTGAATTGAATGCATTCCATGATATGTTTTAGAAAGGTTCCTGGACTTCCTTCCCATAATAACAACTTTACCCATTTGCCATCTCCATTAGTTACATCCCCCAAAATCTCAGATTTGCCAAGGTACCCCTTGAAGACCCTGTCTCAGGACCAATTCTACTCCACAAAGTATGAGAGGTTACACAGCCAAATGAAGCTTACGCAAATTTCAGGTCATAACTCAAAAAAAAAAAAAAAAAAAAAAAAAAAAAAAAAAAAAAAACTTCCATATTTAGGGTGTGTTTGGCCAAGCTTCTGAAGTGTTTCTGGAGTGTTTCTGGGTCTTAGAAACTGAAAACTGGCCAAACACCCAAAACTGAGAAACTGTTTCTGGTTTCTGAGAAGCACTTCTAGTGTAAATTTGTTCTTCAGAAGTAGAAGCTCCAATTTGGAGCTTCTCCTCCAGAAACTGTTTCTCAAAAACTGTTTCTGAGAAGTAGTTCTGCAGAAGTTGGAGCTTGGCCAAACAGGCCCTTAATGTGTTGAACACTCAAGCTGCCACTTGAAAGAACACTAGGAAAACAGAAAGAGTTGATATCCTTTTTCAACATTGCAGTATTAGCTCTAATTTTCAACATTGCACCCAAAATCCTTTTTCACAGGTGAAAAGGGATACTTTCACCACCAGAGCCAGACGTAAACTAGCCAAAGGAACTGACACACACATAACTTCTTCGTAAAACATTGAGATTCAGCAGGAATATATCTCCTAGGAAGATACATGAAGCAGATAACCTACCTAGAAGGGTACAACTATTACATAGACCGTGTAACAAATGTGTGGCGCATACGGTGTACAAGAGCAATAGGGACAAAATGGTTGGAATAATGATCAATCTCCTAAAACAATGCTTCTTGTTAATAGCTATACTCACGCCCATGATACAAAC
Source organism: Spergularia bocconei (assembly GCA_963457585.1). NCBI lineage: Eukaryota > Viridiplantae > Streptophyta > Magnoliopsida > Caryophyllales > Caryophyllaceae > Spergularia > Spergularia bocconei. The sequence goes on from OY734943.1 coordinate 1,753,449, forward strand.
TAAGCTCCAGCAAAAAACAGCGCAAACTAGTTGATAAACCCATCCGAAAGAGGACAATATCAAACTTCTATATAAACCCACTGAAACAAGTGCTACATGATATAATGAGCGACTCAGTCACCAATCTCCACTTTCCATAACTAAAATGTGAGATCTTGAAGCAAATCGAGCCTAGCAAACAAAGCAACTTCTAAATGCAGGCCAACCTTCCCTCTTGAGACAATCGGGAATGGACAATAACAGTACTACTATGACACCCATCAGTCCACGCTATCCAAGGACCTATTAAGAGTTTCTCTAAACACGATTTTGACCCAATTTTGCTTCCAAGTTTACGTCTTTTTACAAAAGCATACACCTCACATCAACCCCTTTCTCATTTCAATATCCATTTCACACTAACCAAGGAGCTATTAAGAGTTTCCCTAAACACGATTATGACCCGATTTCTTCAAGTTTTCATCTTTTTACAAATACATACACCTCAAATCAACCCCTTTCTCATTTCGATATCCATTTCACCCCAACCAAGGAGCAATTAAGAGTTTCCCTAAACACAATTTTGACCCGATTTCTTCAAGTTTTCGTCTTTTTACAAATGCATACACCTCAGATCAACCCCTTTCTCATTTCGATATCGATTTCACTCTCAACCTAACTCTAAAAATATCACTACACAAAAGACAATCAAATTGTCATCTTTCAGCCACAATTCCCATAGAAACAACTCAATCAACCAACATCAAATCATTATAATTACTCTAAAAATTCACACAACATTCAAAAAAGGTGCTTACTTTTTCATCAAACCAACCCCAAATCAATGAAGCGTAACACACAAGCAAAACCCAAAATAAAAATGGGGTCCACACAGAAAACAATCCACAGTAACAAAAATGGGAGTAAAATATATAATTACCTGACTTTTCTGGTGAGGATGGACTTGAGTTTACGAGCGAGGTCTTGAGATTGAACCTTACGCTCGAGAGACTTGCGTGCCAACACGCGCTTCTCGGAGTTTTTGATGTGATGAGTTTCATGGCGTTTGATGAGACGCTCCATACCGCTACTCTGCATCTTCCTCTGCAACATTTGCAACGCGTGCTCCAGATTCCCATTTCGGACCTTCACTCGGATCCCCCGCCACTGTTGCAGTGAACTCGCCAAACTCGGTCGTTTCCATAGACTCGCCGCCGCTGCCGCCGCCGTGTTCATCTTATTATCGTCGCCTCTGATTCTTTTTGGATGGAAATGTATAATTTGCCTGACTCTCTTGTAACTTTGCTTTGTTTTTGTGTTCGTTGGTTAGTTGGTGCCTTGAAGAGTTGAAGGTTAGGGTCTAGAGTGTGGCTCGTTGGAATCGAGTTCGGGTTAGGGTTGGGTCATGAGTTAAGGTTACTATACGAGCTGTCGGTTTAAGATTGCGTTATTTTGAATGGGTTATTCGGCATAAGCTATGTTGACACGGTTTTGAGGTTTGATATATAGAGATCTTGAAGAGACGTATATTGAATGGTTTCTAAATACATAAAGCCATAATCTAAAAAAAAAAAAAAAAAAAAAAAAAGACGACGCTCTTATAGGTGTTCCGTGATCGTATTTGACTCATATTATCGAGGTTGGAGTTGATAAAGAACCTACCATGGCAACCATGCTCTCACTCTCCCGATCAACACTATTCAAGACCACTCTACCCAAAAAACACCATCTAACCCAACAACAATGGTCGGCAACCACCCCTATCACACTAGCAAAAAGATACCCTATGAATGGTAGGGGGTTTGAATTTGAAGGGGTGCGGTGTTCTAAAGGTGTCCCGAAAAAAGGGTTTAGAAAGTGGGGCCCTAAACCCTTTTTTCGATGGTCAATGGTTGTGTCAGTGGTCAGTCGGTAGTCAGCCGTGGTGGTCTCAGTGCTTGTTTGGGAGTTGGGAATGAGGGTACGTGAGAAGAGAGAGTAACGAGTATCTTACTTTAAGAATCCACCAAAACTCATTTTCCTTACATGTTCAATGTATAATGTTGGGGCTACCAAAACCGCACACAATCAAATCAATATACATGAACCATACACCTTAAACAATTCAATTATAGTACTCCAACCGATGACAAATCTTAAATCAAGTCGATTTTCAACATTCCCAATCAGCCTCGTAGAACATCTAAAAAACCCCAAATAAGGCAATAATGCACTTTGACAAAATTGATAATCACACACACACACACACAGAACATCGAGACACACTCAACATCGAAACCAAATCACAGTACTTGCGTTGTTGAACAAAGAACGACACTTCCACTTCCCCAAAAAATTGACAGTGGCTTCTTCAACACACTATTAACAGTGAGTGAGTGAGTGAGGCTGAGCAAGCCGCCATGTCCGCCGAGCTGAGAGAGCTCCGACACTCCAGCTCCATCGGAAGCCGCTCCTCCTCCCCTCGCAAACACCCTCTACAACAAACCCAACAAAATCAGCTCCAGCAAAACGACGACGTTTCCCCTCTCCTCTCCTCCTCCGACCCCAAACCCTCTGACGACGGTGACACGCGCCACCCACGTGACCACCGCCCATTCTGGTGGCCCCACCTTTTTTCTGAAGATCCCAGAACTTCTGCTACTTCTCCGACAAGACTCTCCCTCTTTTTGATCATCGCGCTTGTTGTCGCTGGATTTGTCTCTGTATCTTCCCTTATAAGCCGCCTGGTAATTCTAAATCGCCGCCTTTTTGCTTCTAATTACGATTTTGGGGTTTAATTTTGTTGGGTTTTTTACAATCTAGTATAAAGTTTTGATCTTGATTATTGCATCGTGAATTTTCCCAGATTTTGGTTAGTATAATGTGAATAAGATTAATGTATAATGTTGAATGTTGCTATTTTAAATTTTGTTTGACATGGAAAATTTGTCACAAGTTTAGATTTTGATCAATGTGATGCGAATTAGTGTAGATGTTAGTTAATGGATCAATTTACATTGTAATTAACAATGTAGTTAGTTAGTGTAGATGTTGATGAGTAGTTGAATTGTAGTCACAAGTTTCGATTTTTTATCACCGGGCTGTTGATTTTTCCGGGTTTTAGTTAGTTGGTGAGTTTACGATGTTGAGCTGATTATGAGTGCTCGAAATCTTGTCAAGTTTTGTGATGAGTGCTTGAATTGTAGTAGCAAGTTTGTGTCTTGAATTTTGCAAAGTGAACTTTTGATTGGGATTCGAGAGCTACTCATTGGAATGGCAGCTATTGATTTTATTTGATGGAGTGTGGGAAAATATGAACTTTGCTACTTATTTATAATGATAAGCTCGATTATTTCAGTAGATAGGCTAAGGCAATTGTGTACTTTGAGAGTCACATCTTCTGTTTTTGGGTTATGGTTCTATAAGGGGGATGTGAGATGATCCGAAGTTTGAGCTGTTGTGCATCCTTGTTATTCAAATGTTTAAGGATGTGTTTTAGATTGCAAAATTTGATGTTATGTTTTTAATTGTTTTGTTGTCAGAATGCACCTTACTTGTGCAAAAAGGACGGTATCACTCTACAATGTCCACGGGTAAGCTTGTGTGAGATCTCAATTATGATACAGTGTTTCTATACTTGCTTTGATGTCTAGCAAACTGTAAAATGTGAATCCTGCTCAATATCCAGGTCAAGGAAACACCTTCACTTTGGGAGAATCCAATTTCAGCGACCACATCTTGGAAACCTTGTGCTGAGCGTCGTAGTAATGGCTTATCAGGTTAGCCACTGGAATTATACTGAGCAGGCTTATGTCAGTGTCTGTGCTGGATCTGCACATTTTCTGCTATACGTATGTAATTTCAAAAGTGAATCTAATACTTCTTCTGATGCTCTCAGGTATTCCTGGTGAGAATGAAACTAACGGATATATATTTATTCATGCCGAAGGTGGCCTAAATCAGCAAAGAATTGCTGTATGATCCTTGTTTTATCTCTTGTTCTTTTCTATGTCATGTTTCAACTTCTCATTGGAAAATAGACTAGAAAATGTATGAGATAGAATATTCTGTTTCGAAGCTATAAGTTCGTCTGAATGTCTTAGTCTTTTTAGAAAGTTGCTAATATTCCCCTACATTCTCGATGTCTCAGAATACCTGCATATATACCCTCATGCTATTGAGGAATTAAATAAGGTTTATTGGTGATCTGCAGATATGCAATGCTGTTGCTGTGGCCAAAATTCTGAATGCAACACTTATATTGCCAGTGCTGAAGCAAGACCAAATCTGGAAAGATCAAACGTGAGATTTCTTTGATGTCCAACACTTCAGAGTTTTTCTTGTTCTATCTGTTGTCATGTTTTGTTCAATGCTACGATAAACACAACAACAAAGCCCAAGTCTTGGAATGTTTTTGGATTGGCTAACATGATGGAACTGTCTATGTGAAGTGGAAAGAAAGAAACACGATAAAAGGGAAGTAAAAGAGAGTACACAAAGAAAAGTGAGAACAGTGAATGAAGGGAGCTGTAAAGTGGAAGCATATGAGTAGGGAGAGACATTAAGATTTTGAAACCCTCAGATATTCTGCTTATTGAATGACCATTTATTCATATAAAGAGTAGTTCATGAAAGTTTTATCTCTTTTGTGTTCTACAGGAAATTTGAAGACATATTTGACGTTGATCATTTCGTTGACTACTTGAAGGATGATGTGCCAATTGTCCGTGATATCCCAGAGTGGTTTTCAGACAAAACAGAATTGTTCTCCAGCATAAGGTGATTCCAATTTATTTCTTTTATTATTTTTTTTATTTTTTTTTAAGGTTACAATTTCATTTAACATTGGGGGGGGGGGGGGGGGAGGGTGTTCCAACTTTGGCAAATAAGGAAGCATGACTTTGTAGGAGAAATCTCGAGTTCTCAATCATCTGTATCAAAAGTAGCAAATGCAACCAATACTACAATTACTTTTTAGCATAGAGTTTGAGAAGTGCACTGAGTTTTGGGACTTCTCTGACACAAGTAGTTTGGCAAATGTTTTAGATGCTATGATCACTTTGTTGTAGATATGTGCCCGCCAACTGTTGTGTTGGCATATGCATAGACTGCATATGTGTGTTATCGCTTACTATCTACGAAGCTTCTCAAAGCTTAGCTGGAGCAGCTGGTATAACATCTTGTGGATGTTATTTTGGTGTCTTTTTTTCTTGGGGTCACGGGGTGGGAGGACATTGTGGTAGCCATTTTGATGGCATTGTTCCAGAGAGTTGGTGTGTAGAGGGGGAAAGTGGAGTTGGTGTGTAGAGGGGGAAAGTGTGCAAGGCACAATCAACTTTGTCCTTGACAAACAGGGAAATCTTTTGGGATGTTGATGTGTACGGTGATTGGATTGTATGCATGATGTAGGGCTTTGATTATATGCTATTTGTTCTTATTCTTAGTGCTTCCAATTAGATAATTACTTCTTCATTGATCTGGGGCATATGATTGACAAATGCATGGAAGTTGGAGCGGATATTCCATGAAATGTGATTTAGGAAAGTGTTCATCCTTGTCGTAGTTCTCAGACTCCATTGATTGAGAATATGCTCTTCACACTTCCAATGTTATATGCCTGCCATAAACATTTTTGCATACTGCCTTCCTTCGATACTTTTGGTAGCTTATTTAATTACCTTTTTTTGGCTCACTGGGTCTTATTATTACATGATAGGCGAACTGTAAAGAACATTCCAAAGTATGCTTCTGCTCAGTTCTACATCGACAATGTTCTTCCTCGAATCAAAGAGAAGAAAATAATGGCTCTGAAACCTTTTGTGGATAGACTTGGGTAAGTTCCAGCTGACCTAAGTTTTTTCTTCCTTGGAAACACACAGGCATCACTTAATGTGAAAACTCCATCCCCCATTTTTCAGGTATGATAATGTTCCTCAAGAAATCAACAGGCTAAGGTGTAGGGTGAATTATCATGCCCTAAAGTTTCTTCCGGAAATTGAGCAGATGTCGGATATGCTGGCTTCAAGAATGAGAAACCGCACATCAAGTTCAAATCCATATATGTATGTCGATTTGCACTTCAAATCTTAATTTCAAGGAGTTAGTTTTAAAAATTTATTTGATTTGCTACTTGCCATCCTGCAAATCTGTAATTCCATTTCCTACAGGGCTCTTCATCTCCGTTTTGAAAAAGGCATGGTGGGATTATCTTTCTGTGATTTTGTTGGGACCAGAGATGAGAAAGCTAAGATGGCCGAGTACAGGAAAAAAGAATGGCCAAGACGTTATAAGGCATGTTCTTTCATCTGAACATTTCAAGATTTTATCACATGCCTGCATGAGTTTCGGACATGTTTGGATGTTCTGATTATATACCCTATATATTTATTTTGGTCTCTCTTGGTATTTTAATGCAGAATGGTTCCCATTTATGGCAACTAGCTCTGCAGAAGCGGAAAGAGGGTCGATGCCCTCTTGAGCCTGGAGAAGTGGCTGTGATTCTGCGTGCTATGGGCTATCCAAAAGAAACCCAAATCTATGTTGCCTCCGGTCAGGTCTATGGGGGTCAGAATCGGATGGCACCACTCAGGAACATGTTCCCTAACTTGGTGAGTTATTTCTACCCCTTCTCTTGATTAAAGTCATGCAACCTTTTTTTTTATCTTTTTTTTTTTTTTTTTTTTTTTTTTTTTCTGGCCCCTGTTACGAACATCTAGGATGAAACATTGCTGAATCCAACTTCTACAACAGGTAACGAAAGAGGAGTTAGCGAGTAAAGAGGAGCTGGATAGCTTCCGAAAGCATGTTACTAGCCTAGCTGCTCTCGATTTCCTGGTGTGTTTAAAGTCAGATGTATTCGTGATGACCCATGGAGGTAACTTTGCTAAGCTCATCATTGGCCACCGGAGATACATGGGCCATAGGCAGAAGTCGATCAAACCCGACAAAGGCCTCATGTCCAAATCGTTCGGGGACCCCTACATGGGTTGGGCAACCTTTGTAGAAGATGTTGTAGTGACCCATCAAACAAGAACAGGATTGCCAGAGGAGACTTTCCCTAATTACGATCTCTGGGAAAACCCTTTAACCCCTTGCATGTGTAGGGCATAAAATTGTGCAAACTATGATCTACGTGTGGTAGTATTAGTACATTGTTATCTATCAACCAGTGTATATTACATTTTGATGATCATAATTTAATTTTTTTTATAGTTTAAATTGGATGAGTAACTGAGTAAATGAAAGTGATGAATCGTCATTAGAGAATTCCGACTTCTTTGTTTTGAGTGAAACCGTTTCATGTTGATGCTGTTTTTCTGATTGGTTCGAGTTATAAAGAGTATGTATGAAGTCGGATACTATTTATTGTGTGTTGGTTTCACTTGATTTTTGTGTAAACGTCTGTCATTTGTCAAATATGAGCTAGTAGTTGATAAAATGACCACATTTTAACAAATTTGGGTAAATGACTTGAGGTTTTATTCAATCATTAGAATTATTTATCATCATTAGCCTCCTAAAACAGGCTTAAGTTCGGCTTAATTACAGGGATTAAAGAATAATAAAATTCTACAAATGTTCCCAAATATACACAAATCACTAAATTAGCTGTACGCGATAGTATGCTTCCTAATTAAGATTGATATATATTGTCTAAACGAAATATATACACGAAATCATTACATTAGCTTCACACAATAATATGCTCCCTAATAAGATTGATATCTTGTCTAATACATTTAATTTGTTAGTTATGTGGGTTTGATAGCTGTTATAGGATAAGGTTGTTGAATGTGTCACACCCAATTCTACGTCAAAAATTATGAATGTACACTCACCAAAATTAGTAAGATAAATAAAAGTTGCTTAATTATAGAAAAAATATGTTAGAGAATTTATTAGGAAATATTATTATGGTCAAGAACGTGTTCGCAATATTATGTACAGGAAAACAATAAGATTGCGAACACATTTTTGACCATAATAATATTTCCTAATATATACCCTAACATAACCTCTATTATTACTTAATCTTTGTTCAGTTCATATAAAGCTCACATTCAGATTTTCGTAGCATTTACAGTCAGTCCAAAATGAAGGCCTCCATTATTATATTTGCTTTTTCTCTCATCTTACTACTTCGGCTACACAGGTAAATACTCAAAAGAATTTAAATCAAACGTTAACGATATGAATAGAACGGAAGGAGTATTACCGCATTCGTCTAACATATTGTTTTATTGTGTGGGTGTGTTAATTTGTTTGTTACGTCATTTTCCAATGTTCTATATAGGATATTAATTGTCTGATTACAATCAAGAATTTGATTGATGATGATTAGAACTGGGATACAGGGTTAGAATAATTATATTTTGGCAATAATGTTAGCTTTTGTTGGCAAGTGTTCTAATTCTAATTCATCTAAGAAATTAAGGGTAAGGGTGCGTACATATGACGAACCTCGTGCCCCACCTAGTGACGTGAGCCTTGGAGTCACGGGGATAATGTTGTTGTAGTTGTTTGCCGTGTAAATGAAAAAAGGTGTTAACTGTGCATGAATTGTATGTGCATGATAGGGCAAACTTCTTATGATTTTTAAAAAGAAAATTTGTGTAATACATACGCACCTACAATGACAACAATTTATCGTGCATGCATGGATCACTTTAGTTGTGGTAGGTTTAGATGTACGCAGTCTTACCCTTGTGAATTGTGAAAATTGCGTTTTTTCGAGAAATAGAGGAACAATAGCATGCAGATGCACAGGTGATATTGTGTTTGTTTCAGGGAGTCAGTCATTTGGTGTCGGCTTTTCACGTGTTCTTGGGGTAAAAATAAGTAGATGTACGTGTTGAGGTATAAAACCATTGACTAAACGTAATTATTTGTCTTGGCAGGGTAGTCGCAACCAAAGGTTCCCAAGAGGGACATGCTGTAACACCACCTAGAGGTTGGAATTCTTACGATTCATTTTGTTGGACAATCTCAGAAGAAGAGTTCCTACAGAATGCTGAATATGTCTCCCAGCGCCTGTATCCTTCTGGATATGAGGTTCATAGATCTGTTTTACATTCGGTTTTATGAATTCTTCTTCCGTTCTTTTGGATTGTTTCCGATTATTTTTTTTTGCTAGACCTGTAATTACAATTTTCCGCGTGCAGTATGTTGTCGTGGATTTCCTTTGGTACAGGAGATTAGTTCCTGGAGCACATACAGACTCTGAGGGTTTTGATGTAATTGATGAGTGGGGAAGAATGGTTCCTGATCCCGATAGGTGGCCTTCGTCTAAGGGTGGAAAAGGGTTTACTGAAGTAGCCGAGAAAGTGCATAACATGGGCTTGAAATTCGGAATTCATATCATGAATGGTATAAGTTTACAGGCTGTAAATGCAAACACACCGATCTTGGATCCTAGTACGGTATGCTTCTTTGAATTAATCGGCAATCATATAGTTGTGACATGATTTTATGTAACTTTTACGTGATTTAGGCAATTTCGACTTTTGCAATGTATCTATCAGGGAGGTGCTTATATGGAAGATGGAAGAAATTGGACAGCACAAGACATTGGGATCACAGAGAAGAAATGTGCATGGATGACACACGGGTTTATGAGCGTGAACACGACCCTAGGAGCAGGGAGAGCCTTTCTACGATCTCTTTTTGAACAATATGCTGAATGGGGAGTTGATTTTGGTAATGTATTGATTGCACTTACTAGATGTGTAGATTCTTTCCTTTGAAAGTTGCATTGTGGTCTGCACATATACTTGTTCTACTGTGTGCTACAAGTTTCTTACTTTGTTTCAACAATTTGTCTTAACCATTCTGCTTATTATGCTCATTCTGGTTTCCAATATCTGTGCAGCTACACGGCCTTTTCTGTTTTCCATCTCTCATTGAAGCATTATTTTGAAGAACTTTGTGTCTTCTTTGGAAATAATGTGTTCTGTGTCAAAATGTTAGATTTACTGTCAAAAAAGATCTGATGTTTACACTTGATTCTGAAATGCAATATGAAACTTGGTTGTTGTTCTATAGATGACACGAAAAAAAATTCTGTCTACTGTGAATGCCTTTTGTATATAAACGCGAGTCTGTCATATGATATACGTCTTTATCAATGACATAGCTGTAGCGATCTCCTGGTTTAAAAGGTCTGTCTACTGTGGATACATTTTGTATTTGAACGCAAGTCTGTCATATGATATATGTCTGATGTGAAGGTGGATTTAGGTCTGATGACAATTTTTCGTGTGTGTTTGTAACAGTCAAGCATGATTGTGTCTTCGGGGATGACTTGGACATAGACGCAATTACCTATGTGTCAGAGGTATCCAAACCTCTTTTACCTGGCTGAATGAATACCATTGTTTATGTTTAGAATCGAGCTGATGACTGTTTTGCAGATCCTGAGGAAACTTTCGCGTCCTGTCCTGTATTCATTATCACCTGGAACTCATGTCACACCTGCTATGGCCGAGGATGTTAGTGGATTAGCTAATATGTACAGAATTACCGGGGATGATTGGGATAAATGGGAAGATGTCGTATCACACTTTGATGTATCCAGGTAAATCTAGCATGCTTGGTCTTGTTAATTCAAAGGCTCATCCATATATCAGCAGTATACTATACGCTGCATGCCTGGTTAGCTTGATCAACAAGTTGGAGTCTGCTAATATTACTCCTGATCTTTTATCCTTGTTCGATCAGAGATTTTGCAGCTGCGAATATGATTGGATCCGAAGGCTTAAGAGGAAGGTCATGGCCTGACTTGGACATGCTGCCACTGGGATGGCTTTCAAATGCAGGTTTGTCTACATTTCGTGAAAATGACCCAAAATGAAAATTGCGTCCATTTGTTTTTTTTTTTTTTTTTTGACAACGTTTAAACTTTTATAACTAAAGAAAGAAAAAGGTACAACACAACAAAGCTTACACAAAAGGAGACACGATCTGGCTCAAACTAGAGATGCCATGATCAAACCCTATGTCTCCTATACTAAACATAACATGAGGACTATGAAAGGAAAAGTACGAAGTCTTTGTCTTCTTGGATGGAGCACTAAAGAGAGGAGAATGGCACGGCAATCTTCTTTTGATGCCGCTGATTCGGGGCAGAGGCTCTGGAGAACGTGACACTCGCTTTCTCTTGCGAGGGTCAGCCTTGCAACCACCGGAGTCTCTAGGGTTGCGGCGGTGCAGGAAAAGCCTACTATATTTGCGCCGAGAAGCTGCAAAACAGTAAAACGTTAGAGGGGTAGAGGGGACTACCTTTGGCCCCAACAAAGGGGTGGGTTGAGCACCGTTTAGCGCAGCTGTAACAACATCTGGGTTTGGATCAGCCAAGGTTGAGAAACTCTCTCCCACACATGGGAGAATGGTGGAAGTCACTGCTGCCCTCGAATCAAAGTCGCGGGGGACCTCCGTCAAGATTTGAGTTGTAGGGGTGATGACACGGACGTGCATCACTGAAACCGAACGAGGATGAAAGAAAACCAATTCTTCACCTTGAGCTAATTTCTGTAAACCCGAATGAGACAAGCGCAATGAAGAGGAAGGCTGACGACGATTGACAAATAGATAAATTTTCCCATCAACCAGTGGAGACTTGGACTTGATAGCTTCAGAGTCCCCAAGGCAGGGTGTAGAAGACCCAACAGAGCTGTGCCAATTTTTGTCATCAGAACCTAGCGAGCAGTCCGACGTCATAACATCAGCAAAATCACAAGCATCCGCCATGACAGAATCCACCATTATATGACCGCTGTAAACATCTTTATGTATCGAATCCCCAACACTAACACCAATGTTATCGGCCTTCATGACCGAATCCACAACACCAACATCACAATCATCAGCCTCCAAGACCGAACCTATAACATTAGTGACTTCACTAATGTCGGCCTGCAGGACCGGTTTCACCACTCCAACAGCACCCATACTACGGGAACTCTCACCAGTGGCATCAACAACAGCCTTAACTCCCTTACCAGAGGTTCTCTCACCATCCCCCTTACTCCTTTGAGGGCGAGAACCATTAAAAGACGGCATAGAACATGAAATTAAACTGTCCACCTCAGCTAGTTTCAGCTTTACTTCTTTGTTAGCGGGCTCAAAAGCTGAAGCTTGGAGCAAATCATTAAAGGCGGCAGCAAGATGGCCCAAACGAATTGAGGCCAAAGCTCGACGAAACAGAGCTTTCACATTATGGGAGTCAAAGCCTAAGACTAGAGAACACAAGTGTTGGGCTTGATTGAAATTATCAAGTTTGAGAGCACACAAAGCTAGGTTCAAATTAAGAGACACAGCAAGACTTTTAATCATCAATTGACCTTCCCCTTCAAGAGCAGTAACAACACAAATGCCTTTAACGGCCTTGAGATACCGACTGTAATTAAACAGATCATTTCCTTCCGATTTCAAGGCTAGAACATAATTAGAGACCTCTTTAGGGCCCTTTAAAACCCCAAACATAGACTCTAAATCCCTATCACCAAGCTGAGAAGCTCCAAAATGAAAGGAGAAAATAGCAGTCTGAAAAGATTCCACCTCTATGGCTAACGAAGACATACTTGGCACTCCCACTAAAATTAAACAACTATCCGATCTAGAAAATACAAACCACCGTCTACAACCAAGCTACAAGTCTAAAATCGGAGTCGAATCCCGATAGAAAACCAAAAAACATACCAGGAAGAAAAGGGTCAGAGGGTTAATCGAAAAAGGGTAGCAAGATGGAACCCAACTAGAAAACCTCTGCACCCTAGCACCACCAAGGTCGTAAAATCGAGACACAAAAGTCTTGATTGGAGTAGCGAGCTGCTACGAATCGCCGGGAAGAAGAGGTGCGAGAACCTGGTGAAAGATCAAAGTAGCTAGAGACGATGTCGACGACACACTAATTGAGAAGAGATCTGAGTATCGAAGGCTCGCCGGCGATGGCTTCAAGAAGCTGAGGCAAGGACGATTGCCGGCGAGCCCAAGATAGCGGCGATCTTTTGTTGTTTTCTCTCTCTACTTTCTCTCTCTAGGGTTTGTCGCGCGTCCATTTGCTTCTAATAATATACCAGGGCTGAAGTTATTAGATACGACTATACGAGTACTAATTTATTTCGATGCCTGAATCAATCAGATTCCAATGAAGGTCCTCACAGGCAGAGTAACCTGACTCTAGAGGAACAGAAAACTCAGGTATGAAGCCTGTACTAGTCAAAACTCAGATTTCAGGCTGTGTTTCTTCATACTTTGGAAATCTTGTCACTGATGTATTTCTTAAACTTGTGCAGATGACATTGTGGGCTATGGCCAAGTCTCCCATCATGTTCGGAGGAGATATGAGAAATCTCGATGATGTGACCTACAGTCTGATCACCAATCCCACCATTCTGGAGATCAATGCTTTTAGTTCACATAACAGAGAGGCACGTTGCGTTTCAAACTAAATACGTCTCTTGTGGAACTTGTACTCCCTCGGGTTTTTTTCATTTGTTAACGTTTGATTTGAAATTTTCTCACATTTTTAGACCAAACGTTAACATTTGAATATTGAACTACTTAATTGGTCCTAATACTTCCTATTCCTGTCTACAGTTCCATTTTATTACAGGTTATGATGCTGCAACTAATGCGGTCACTAGTGACATCCGCTCATGGGTCGCGACTGGAAGAAGAGGTAATGCTTGTAAATTGTAACGATTAGTTATCTGATCAGGTGTTCTGAGTACTATAGACATGTCAGAGGGCTCGGAAAGCAAGTCACGACTTCTGGCCTGTGACATGTAGAATCAGTAGTTCATGAGCTACACAGGAAACAGTAATAATAATGCAACTGCAAATTTCTGCAGGGGAAGTGTACATGGCTCTATTTAACCTGAACCAAGCGCAGACAGTGATATCAGCGCAACTTTCGGTCCTGGCAAAGGTAATCCGTCATATCGATTCATACAATTGCACAGAAATTTGGAGCGGACAACCCTGTCAACTAACCGGAGGGTCAGTATCAAGGACCATAGAAGCTCATGGAGCCGCATTACTTGTTCTAGCTCAAGAAAAATCGTAATAGATATATACTCGTAAGTCGTAACACATTACCTCCCAGTTCCTACAATGTCTACTATACACTCATGAGTCATGACTCACGTGAGTGCATGTAGGCTTGAATTTACTCTTTTGTACATAATAATGAAATTGGACGATTTATCTGCCCGTTCGGTATCACTGCCGTTTTCAGTTTTTGGTTTTTTGTGTAAAATATCTAGTTAAATAAGTTGCAAAGATAAATTTTAATTGTATGTTTCTATAATAGACATACTGAAAATGAAAACTGACAACTGAAAACTGAAAACCACTTTTTCTGGTTTTCAAAAACGGGACTTTGGTTTAAAAAAAAAAACTGAAAACTGAAAACAGAAACGACGCCAAACAGGCCCTGATGAGTTCATAGTCGTGTGTGTCTAATTTCCTACATACAAATCGAATTATCTCAAATCATTACCCTTTACGATTTTCAGTTTTCACTTATTTTTTCGCAAAACAAATACGGAGTATATCCTTCTATAAAGTGTAAATCACACTCTACAACCCAGATAAATTCTGTTATAGTGGAATTCAGTTACAACTTACGGAGTACAAGTAGATTACACTGTACAACCCGGAGAAATTCTGTTACAACAGAATATCAAGCAAATCGGCCCCACAAAATCACAACCGTCAATCCCATCACATACGTGGACGATCCAACGGTGCAAAACTCATCTCCGACCTCCTAACAGAATATAAAAACCCCGCGCCCAAAACAGAATTTTTACAGTTACTTCATCTTCACTCTACTCAAACTTTCAACAATGGCGGACGCCGCCATGAAACTCAACAAAATTTTCTCTCTCCTCTTTCTTCTAATCCTCCTCACTTCAATGGCGGCCGAAGAACTCACTTTCCGCGACCTCAACGCCGCCATCTTCACACTCCGCTCCAACGGTTACAACCTCTTCGCCAACGCCATCGCCGTCTCCGACCTCTCCTTCCAAATGCTAACCGTATCCTCCGCCGCCGCCGCCGCTAATTCCACCACCTTTAACGGCGGTGGAGGAAGCCACGGATACACCTTGCTAGCGCCGCCGAACTCGGCTCTCTTTTCGCTTGACATGTCAACCGACGCCTTCACTTACGTCCACTCCCTCCGCGTCCACGTCATCCCTCGCCGCCTCTCCATCTCCGACCTCCGCAACATTTCTCTCTCCTCCGATCCGTACCTCGAAACTCTCGCGCCTGGACACCTCATCGCCGTCGCTTCCTCCGGTGACGTCGTCTCCATCGACGGTGTACTCGTCACGTTACCTGACATGCATTTACGGCCGGACATCGCCGTTCACGGCCTCGACGGAATTCTCCTCTCTTCCGCCGTCCGCGTCGAAGACCTAGGATTTGTTACCGCTCCTCAGCCTTTCGCCGGCGCTTTTTCGCCGCAAATTGCGGAAGTTCCGTCGCCTGGCGCCGCTTTCTCACCGGAAATCGGTGTTCCGTCGCCGGTTAATTCGTTGATTATCGGAAGCGGCTTCGGTTCCGTCTCAATTCCACCGACCGGTTTTTTCTCGCCGGAATTCGCCGATACTCCGACACCGACACCGTCGGCGGCGTGTTCGGTGTGGTCCGGTTGCGAGATCGAGCTTCTCTCTCCTTACATTTGGCCACCACCGCCGCCGCCGATGACTACAAACCTTCCGCCGCAATCCGGCGTTCTTCCGCCGACATTGAGCACTCCGCCTACTCTGCCGCCGCATTCTCCGCCACTTCAGTCACCGCCGCCACCGCAGTTTCCGCCGATGAAGGACACGGCGAGGGAGTGGTGGCAGAGTGGAGAGCAGGTGCCGCCGGAGAAGAACAAGAAGACGAAGAGTAACAACAACAAGCATCATCATCATCAACATCATAATCGTGATCATCACGATCATCGTCATCATCGTGAGATTGAAGAAGGTGAAGAGGCAGAAGAGTACATGATGAAGAAGCGTGATGAAGAAGCAGGAAGAGATGAAGAAAGTCAAAGTCATGGATATGGATTAGGTTGGAGAGTTGAGCAGAGTCAGAATAATAATAATCATGATTATGATCATCTTAATTTCGCCAAGTATAATCAAGAAAATTGGTGGTAACTTGTTGTGCACAGTTGAATTACTTTGATCATATTAACGAGTTGATTAGTTGATAATGATGATGGTTTTGAGTGATTGAGTAATTAGTTTTTGTTAATCAAGGCAGAGGAAATTAAAGAGGGACAGTTTTCATAGTTTACATTGGATGTGTAATTAGAGAATTATGATTTCTTTGTAGTGATCGAGCGGAATTCTCGTATGTAGGGTACGAGATGATTTGTACTCGAGATTGAATACTACATTTTGTATGTGCGTGGATTGCACTTGATTGCTCTATAGACATTCTTATGGGTTAAATATTGGACTGGTGAGTTTTGCCATTTTGCGTATTACCAGTTCTTGTACACACATATCGAAAAAACTATGCAATATTTAATGCTCTTTTTAACAGGTCTTTACTCATTCTTAGTTTCTCAGTAATAGTAAATACTGATTTTTTTTATAATAAATTAATATTGTGATTTTTTTTTATATGGAAAAGTCACTTATTTATTACCAAAGATGAAATGTCCATCTAATCTCTCTACCATAAAATACATTTTAAATGAATTTTTATAAGTGAAAATTAAATAGACATGCCACGTGACATGACAGATGGCCTAACTCAAGGCGGTGAACGTGGTCGTTGTCTCTAACACAGCTTTTAATATATAGTATAAGACAAGATATGTATAGTATATGTATAGTACTTCTTATGTACAATCATATAATAAAAGTCATATAATAAACAATGGATGGAGTATGTATAACCATTTAACATCTTGCTAACCGAATGTTCCAAAGACAAAAAAAAACACTGGCAACATTGGATGGGGAATAAAATAGACGGTCTGAAACAGTTTGGCTAATTAATCTAATACTATATATTAAAACCTGAAACCAAGTCTTTCCTAGAATGACACTTGGCGTACATTAATTGGATAGAACATAAAAATAGCATTAAATTACAATTATCGGTTAAGATATGGTAATAAATAATCATACATTAATTGGATAGAACATAAAAATAGCATTAAACACAATTATCGGTGACGGTTAGGATATGGTAATAAATTATTATAGAGTAGTAGAGTATTAGCTATTGTATGGAAAATAATCATTATAGTAATTTATTGAAACAAAGATAACCGCAACAATTTTTTTTTTATAAAACGATGAGTATAAATATTATAAATAAATATATAGCCCGCGCGTGGCACGGGCATGCAAACTAGTACTATATATTAAAACCTGAAACCAAGTATTTTCCTATGAGGACACTTGGCATACATTAATTGGATAGAACATAAAAATAGCATTAAATACAATTATCGGTTAGAATATGGTAATAAATAATTATATATTAATTGGAAAGAACATAAAAATAGCATTAAATACAATTATCGGTTAACATATGTTAACAAATTATTATAAAATAGTATAGTATTAGCTAATTTATGGAAAATAATCATTATGGTAATTTATTACAACAAAGATAAGACAACATTTTTTTATAAAATGGGTATAATCAATATAAATATATGGTAATGAATTATAATAGAGTAGTATAATGTTAGCTAATTTATGGAAAATAATCATTATGCCAATTTATTAGAACAGAGATAAAACCAATAATTTTCTTATAAAATGAATATAAACAATATAAATACATGGCCCGGGCGTGACTCGGGCATGCAAACTAGTACTCCTTAAATACATAATAAAAGAAAGTAATAAACATGTCATTTTTTTAATAATAAATAATTAATACCAAATACTGTTTTACTTTTTTACCCTTTCTCAAAAAACCTCCCCTAAACCTCTCATTTGAGTCATTTCTATTTCATTTTCATCCAATCTTTTCATCGTCTCTTGCAAAACTTTCACCAAAAATTTCTTCACTTTCTCTCGCCTACTCAATCCTAATAATTAATACTCCTTCTATAAATAATAAAAAGTGAAAAATATGTCGTTTCTTACATGGCTCAAGAATCGAATGACTTTGCAAAGATACGTGGTGTGTTCGCTATTTTTCTTCGCGGCATTTTTCATGTGCATGTGTTATACCTCATCCATTCGTGGTGAAAAGGTAACTTTCTTATTCTTTTAAAAGTCAAAAATTACAGCATCTTATTGAACTCAATTTTTTTAATTTTTAATTCTTATTTTTTCAATGGCAGGGGCGACGGGAATTAGTACTAGGTTATGTGGGTCTGAGTATCGGGGTGCCATTGGTCCTGTTAAGTATATATGCGTCGGATATTGCGAATTCTCGATTTGTTAAACAACCTCATCACGTTCCAAAATTAATGAAATCACTAATTAGCCTTATGTCCCTGATTATGCCTATGTATTGCATGGGCATAATCAGGGACATAAGGCTAATTAGTGATTTCATTAATTTTGGAACGTGATGAGGTTGTTTAATGTATTGCTGTGCTTACAAAACCTAATGAAACAAATTCTTCTTGTCCTTAGTTTGATCATTAGGATATAGGGATGTCTTATAATAAGTCATAATAACAGTGTAGCTCTCATTTGTTTTCACTGACATCTCTAAAATGTGAATTGGACGATTGTGTTGTTGAAACTGAAACTGTTAGTATATTAGATGTACATTATGTTTGATGAGTGATAGACATTTCAGATGCTTACTATACGCCTATACCCCTAGTAATGAATTTTGATTGTTTCCCTGCTTACAACATGAGATTTGAAATGTTGCTTACAGTTTGTGAAGATGTAATTCCACAGCTTCTTTGTAGACTCTAGTGTCTACATTCATAACTTTTATGAAATCGAAGTATGGAACGATGTATAATCTGATGTGTGACAGTATTCATCTTTGTTCTTTTGTTGGACGGTTACATCTGACTGATTTTAATCCTTGGGTACCGGAATTCCTTGGGCTCTGTTAAGTATATATGCGTCGGATATTGCAAATTCTCGATTTGTTAAACAACCTCATCACGTTCCAAAATTAAAAGATCATTCTCTAATTTGATATTAGTGGAATATATGCTTACTACATATGCTGATATTTCGGCCAAAATTGAAGAAATGATCAAATTTTATTTCCAAATAACTAATTTGAGATTGAAGAAGGTGAAGAGGCAGAAGAGTACATGATGAAGAAGCGTGATGAAGAAGGAGGAAGAGATGAAGAAAGTGAAAGTCATGGATATGGATTAGGTTGGAGAGTTGAGCAGAGTCAAAATATTAATCATGATTATGATCATCTTAATTTCGCCAAGTATAATCAAGAAAACACTCTGCCTCCTCCACAAAATTATTGGTGGTAACTTGTTGTGCACAGTAGGATTACTTTGATCATATTAACGAGTTGATTAGTTGATAATGATGATGGTTTTGAGTGGTTGAGTAATTAGTTTTTGTTAAAGAGGGCAGTTTTCATAGTTTAGATTGGAGGTGTAATTAGAGAATTATGATTTCTTTGTAGTGATCGAGCGGAATTCTCGTATGTACGAGATGATTTGTACTCGAGATTGAATAATACATTTTGTATGTGCGTGGATTGCACTTGATTGCTCTATAGACATTCTTATGGGTTAAACATTGGACTGGTGAGTTTTGCCATTTTGCGTATTACCATTTCTTGTCCTTCTTGTACACACGTATCGAAAAAACTATGCAATGTTTAATGCTCTTTTTAACAGGTCTTTACTCATTCTTTGTTTCTTAGTATTTCTTACAATGCTGAGCTAATTTGTACCAAAAAATTAAAAAAAACAATGCTGAACTGATTAATACTTGTTGAGTAGATGGATAACTTCATATCCGTGCAAAATTGAAGTGTTTCTAATGCATTATGCATAGATAAGATAAAATCTTGTCAATTACGAGTATTTATTCGTTCAATTTGAAAGTTTGCATTCTCTAGTCTCAATTGGGAAAGTTTGCACATTTTCTCTGAGGTATACATTTTTATTCGAATTTCACGTTCTAATATTTTTTATTTGGTCGAAATTAAAAAAAAATGTATCATTACCTTTTACGTGTATTTGGTCCGTCGTCCTTTAATCCCCTACAACAAGTTTAACTACACCTCGATCACGCACTAGTTGATTGAATGTTAACATACGTGCGATGTTTCAAACACGTCCGATGTTTCATCCTGAATTTTTAGCAACTTGACGTATGTAGATGATTGGTTAAAGAACAAAAATCAAGCTATGGTATCAGAGATAAGATCATGGCCTCTTCAATTTGACTTAAATTAAATGAAATGACTTACGAGTCAACGACCATTATATAGGAACTACACAAATTAAATTGAAGCTCACTATATCGAAGCCCTTGAAACATGCCTGATTTTTTATGGTGTTCCGATCCTTCCACTAAATTCCCAAAATAGAGAGATCGACGATTATTAGGCAAAAACCATCACAATCACCGGTTATTGTTTAGAACGAACCACCACAATTACGAAAAGAGACATGACGACATTTAGAACGAAAAGTGTGGGTCTTGAAACAATCACCACCAATCAAGCCAACTCCTAACATATTTGTTATTGTTTTAGGCGCTATGACTCTATGAGCTACAATATTTCTTACGCACTTTCATTGTCTGATGATTTATAGTATATGTATAGTATATTATGTATAATATTCCCAACTCTAGCAAAGATCGATTATTTGACTTGTTTTCCAGTCTCACTATACTAAAGGCCGAATCGAAAATAGATAGATCAGATCACTCTCAAGTAAACCTGTTAAACGGGTTAGATCATGTTAAATATTGGCCAGGTTGTTACAATATGGATCAGACACAAGTTCGAATGTCGTTGGGTTTGAATACGGGTTATGATTGCATTTTTAACGGTCTTTTTATAATTAAAGTAATATTATAGTTACTATCCCGCCTTTTTAATGTAGAATAATAATAGTATGTAATTAGATTTATGACTTTTAATTTCTATTAAAATTTCTATTGAAACAACTGTAAGACTAAAATTATTTTTTGGATCATTATCTTAATTTACTATTAATATATTTTTAGTGTCTTTAAGCATTATTTCCTTTTAAATTTGTCCTAATTTTTTTAAATAAAGGTCAACGAGCCGATTTGTGTCTGAAAAAAAAAATACGGGAACGAAGTGATCCGATTTAGAAAAAATGGGTCATGACTTAGAAAAAAATAGGTCTGAATATATTTTGACGGGTCTACAGAAGTATATAGAGAATACACAAAGCAAATATTGTTGGTCATAAATCCTTATTTGTCAAATTTTCATTGTTTTAAATTCTCATCGATGTTACCATCTCAATGAATTTTTAAATTTTTGTCAATAAATAGGTTTAAATTTGCAAAGGTTGAATTTCTCAAATTTTTAAAAATGACATGATATGGTATTATTTTTACATTAATATTTAGAATTCCCGTACATTTTGCACGGGTAGATTTTGTAGTAATAATAATAATAGGCTAACAAATATTCTTACAAGTGATACGTGTCATAATGAGAAAAAAAATATGTTAGTTTTCGAAGTTTAAAATCACGTAATGAAAAGAAATTAATTATATCATTAATGAAATCCATTTATCGCTACGCTACGTCCATTTATGTTTTGCTATACTAAATAACAAGACATTATGTATATGAAATTGGTCTATTAAGAGTCCCGTGATTTCACTGGGTTTAAAACTAGTAATAAAAAAGACTTATCCTAGTTATCCACGTGGTTAACATTTGGTGGAATGTTCTAGCCAAATAACACGTGGCATAATCTGAAGGAGGGAGGAAAAATTGAACGGTGATAAACCGTTAGGGTTCAGCTTGCTTAATACTATAAATATCGAGCAGTTCATTGGAACTGCCTCCACTTTATTTAAATTTCATAATACTCCATATTAAAAAAAAAAGAATAAAAATACATGTCGTTTCTTACTAAAATCAAGTCGTTCATGGATCTGAAAGATTACATATTTTGTTATGTGTTTCCTTTTACAGTTTTCGTCATGTTCATGATTCTTACTTCGGCTATGAGTGGTGAAGGTGAAGAGGTACTACTCCTACACTTTTGAATGATGAGCTACTTTTTTTAAGCTTATTTTAGATGGAAAGCTTTAATTTTTTGTCTGAAAAGGTGCTTTTTTTCTAATAAATTTATTTTTTTAATTGGCAGAGCCAGATGAGAAGTTTCTGGGTGCTGATTGCTGTTGGTGGTTGTGCGGCGGGGGTGGTATTGGCACGCATGCCACAGTAATTGTCAATCTTCAATGTGTCAGGAACCCTGCTCATGTTTCAAAGTCGCTGAAGGCTGATGTCAGTGTTGCGTCTATTATTCTTCCGATGCTATGCATGTTTGTAATGGTAACTGACCCCAACAAAATTGATATATTCTGTTTTCTCTCCCCTGTTTTCGTTTGCAGTGGGTGTGATATTTGTTCAAGCGGGTATAAAACCGAAGTTTCCATTTTCGATAGTTGAGGTTGCACTCGGTATGTGTGCGGACATGTTTAAATCACATGTAAAAGTTGATTTATGTGGTAAAGATTTGAGTTTTAACCGTATGTAAAAGTTGATTTATGTGGAAAATATTTGAGCTTTAACAAATGTAGTAGTTGATTTATGTGAGTAAAGATTTGAACTTTAACATATGTAAAAGTTTGATTTATGTGGTAAATATTTGAGTTTTAATAACCATATGCAATGTTGATTTATGTGGTAAAGATTTGAGTTTTAATCATATGTAAAAGTTGATTTATGTGGTAAATATTTGAGTTTCAACCATATGTAAAAGTTGATTTATGTGGTAAAGATTTGAGTTTTAACCATATGTAAAAGTTGATTTCTGTGGTAAATATTTGAGTTTTAACATATGTAGTAGTTGATTTATGTGAGTAAATATTAGAGTTTTAATTATATGTAAAAGTTGATTTATGTGGTAAATATTTGAGGTTTAACCATATGTAAAAGTTGATTTATGTGGTAAAGATTTGAGTTTTAACCATATGTAAAAGTTTATCAATGTAGTAAAGATTTGAGTTTTAATCATATATAAAAGTTGATTTATGTGGTAAATATTTGAGTTTTAACTATATGGAAAAGTTGATTTATATGGTAAAAATTTGAGTTAAAAGATTATTTATGTAGTAAAAATTTGAGTTTTAACCATAAGTAAAAGGTTTGTTTTTGAATTTCCGATATATTAAACTCATGTTGTGATGTAAAGTCTAAAACCATGTGCATGTGTGATTTTCATGGGGGTTACTATAAACAGAAAAATGTAGTTTTATTATTAAGATTTGTTAGAGTTCTCAAAAGGTGCTCTTTTTTTTAATATTTGTTTTATACGAAAGATGCTTTCTTTTTTTAATAATGTTTAATAGAAGGTTGCTTTCTTCTTTTATGTCAGGGGACCACCAACATGGGTCCTCACTCTCATTGGTGTATACACTGTGATGAGCTAGGCAGTGATAGCGACAAACGCATTAAAAATTGCTGCATCATCTTTCATGAGGAACCCTCGGCCGTCAAAGTTTCTTAAGGCATGAATTAGCATGATTCAGTAGGATTAAAATAAGTCAGATGTAACCGTCCAACAAAAGAACAAAGATGAGTACTGTCACACATCAGATTATACATCGTTCCATACTTCGATTTCATAAAAGTTATGAATGTTGACACTAGAGTCTACAAAGAAGCTGTGGAATTACATCTTCACAAACTGTAAGCAACATTTCAAATCTCATGCTGTAAGCAGGGAAACAATCAAAATTCATTACTAGCGGTATAGGCGTATAGTAAGCATCTGAAATGTCTATCACTCACCAAACATGATGTACATCTAATATACTAACAGTTTCTGTTTCAGCAACACAATCGTTCAATTCACATTTTAGAGATGTCAGTGAAAACAAATGAGAGCTTCACTATTATTATGACTTATTATAAGACAAGAAGAATTTGTTTCATTAGGTTTGTAAGCATATCAATACATTACCATGATGCACATGCAATACATAGCCATAATCAGGGACATAAGGCTAATTAGTGATATCATTAATTTTGGAACGTGATGAGTTTGTTTAACAAATCGAGAATTCGCAATATCCGACGCATATATATATACTTAACAGACCCCATGGCACCCCGGTACTCAGACCCACAAAACCTAGTACTAATTCCCGTCGCCCCGGCCATTGAAAAAATAAGAATTAAAAAAAATGAGTTCAATAAGATGCTGTAATTTTTTACATTTAAAAGAATAAGAAAGTTACCTTTTCACCACGAATGGATGAGGTATAACACATGCACATGAAAAATGCCGCGAAGAAAAAACAGCGAACACAGCACGTATCTTTGCAAAGTCATTCGATTCTTGAGCCATGTAAGAATTCTAAGAAACGACATATTTTTCACTTTTTATTATCGGAAAATTCACGTGGTACCCTCGAACTTACCATTTGTGCACATGGTACCCCCGAATTCTTACCCCACGGAACCGCGGTACTCATACCTACAACACCTAACACCAATCCCCGTCGTCCCTACCATTAAAAAAAGAGAGGTGTGTTCTTATATCATTAATGGAAACCATTTATTGCTACACTACGTACATTTATGTCGTGCTATAATACTAAATAACAAGACGTTATGTATATGAACTTGATCCATTAAGACTTCCGTGATTTCACGGGTTCAAAACTAATTTATAATAATATGGTTTCATACTTCACATCAATAACATGAGTTCAATATTTTGGATATTAAAAAACAAATCTTTTATTAAACTAATGAATGCAATTAGTGAGAAGGAAAATCTAGTTAGGGCTGTAAAAGAGATCGGGTTTGATGGGTTGTTTCATTTTCGTGTTAAAGATGTGAACAAGATTATGTTTCCGTGGTTTCTTGACAATTTTGACGAGGGTTCCGGGATTATGAACTTTTCTCAATCTCAGTTTTCCACCTTCAAACCGATTGATGTGTATTATATTTTGGGTATCCCTTGTGGTGAGATAGATGTCCCGGAAATGGAAACCCATGATTTTTATGATTCTTCTTTAAGAAAAAAGTGGAAGAAAGTATTTGGGGCAGAAACAAAGAAACAGATCTACATTAATTGGGTTGCATTTCATGACAAAGTGATGGCCGAGGAGTATGGTGGGCCAGTTTTCAAACAGCTTTTCGTTTTGTTTGTGATGTCTACATTTCTTGCAACAACTTCCAGCAATTATGTGAACAGCAAAATATTAAGGGCAATTGACGATGTCGAGTTGATTCCAAAACTGAATTGGGGGAAATACAATTTACAGTATTTGTTTTCATCGTTGGGAGATTACAAGAGTGGAAAAACCGATACAATCGTAGGCTGCTCCCTTCTGCTGCAAATTTTCTACTTCCACACTTTGAGTTTTCAAGGTGTTACATATAAGATCTATGTTAAAGTCTCAGTAATATTTGGTGAACAAAGCATATTGGTTATAAAGTTTTTTTTTTTCTTTTCCGCATCTGTTTTGGTAGTAAAGTTTAGTTGTTGTCATTCATTTGAAATCTGTCGAGTTATCAATCTACTTTACAAGTTCTAATATATAAACTGCGAGGCAGAAATATGTAGTTCAGTCACATGCGCAACTATGCTTATTTTGTTTGACAACGTGTCGAATCTATGCTTAGAGAAATGAGATTCTAAATGTTCCTGAAGTCGATTTTCGTTCCAACAAATAAAAAAAGCACTAGGAGTTCTTCGAGGGATCATAATTGCAGTTTGCTTGAACAAGCTTAGTGTACTAATGATGTAAATAACAAGGAGTACGGCTACTGTGTCTACATTAATCTTGTGAAATTGACCGATAATTCATCTGTTTGGGACTCTACTTTGATGAGTGTTTCGTTGAGGTGGAGTCTGAAGAAATGTATATATACAACATGAATGTATAGCCAATACATACTAAATAAAATAACAATAATGCAATATGTATAGTACGAATGTATAGTCATATAATAGTATATACTTATCCACGTGGTGAACATCTTGCTAGAATGTCGCAGACACAAAAAAAATAACACACTTGACAAATATCGGAAAGGGGAAAAAAAATGAAGGTCTTAAATAGTTGGGTTTTTAACTAGCTTATACTATACTCCCTCCGATTCAACGAGATTTCCCTCTTTATTTTTAAAGTTGTAAGTTGTCATGTTAGACGACATGTAGAATAAATGGAAGATCCATTCGTCGTGGAATCAAATGGAGTTGTAGATTGCATTGCAGAATAAAATATGTACTAATTTTTGCAATACGTGAATGATACATTTGATATAAAAGTAGCTCTTAACATGCGCAAATTATATCGTGCACTAAGGTGCACAATGGGTATGGTGCACCTCCTCACATAGAGGAGTAGAGACCACACTTAAAATAATAACTTGGTCAAACTGCTAAACGCTACCTTCTACTTGGCTACCAAACATACCCGAAATAAACAAGTAAGAGTATTTTGGTCTACAAATAAAAAAAAGATATTGAGTAAAAAATTTAATAATAAACACTCGTAAATACAAAGGTGTCGTTTGGATACCCTCAAAATCCATAGTAATCTTATTTTCCTAGGAATTAAATTACCATGAGTTGTTTGGTTAACCTAAAGTGTAGGAATTGGAAATTCCTATGCATTTCCAATTTTTAAATTTTCAATTACTACAAAATGTAGGAATTTAATTACCTAGGGGGGCTAGGTAAGTAGAAATTCACACGGGAATTGAATTCGCTTGTTCATCCAAACAAATTTCCCTAATTCCCATACTTTCTAGATTCCTACGATTTGCAAGTTTATGGGAATTTCGACTTATCGAGCGTATCAAAAAACGACACCAAAATAGCAAGTTTATAGCACTGACACTCCTTTTGCGTCATTCAACTAACATCTGTCCACCTCGTCATTTACCGTTGGGAGGCTCATTAACGGCGTCTAAATCGTGAATGTGGACTATCCATATCACCAAAAAAAAAAAAAAAAATAAATAAAAATCACAGTGCTTAGATTATCTTCATATGAATATTGCAGTGTAGCAAATCAACAGTCGGTCCAAATGAAGGTCGTTTCCTCCATTTCATTCACTTTCTCTCTCCTCTTCTTACTGCTGCTTTCCTTTCACAGGTACTTATGATTTTCTGGGTTTGGTTAGTTCTTATGATTTTGTGTATTCTATATTATTTGTCATTGTTTAATTACAAGAATTATGATTGATGATCAGTATATAATTTATAAGTGGGTTTAGTATAATTGTAGCTTATTGTATAATTATAAAGTTTCTGTCTTTGTAGTAATTTGAATAGTTTTCTCATAGTTAATAAATCAGATGCAAAAGCTGTGAACTTGCATGCGTAAGTTGGATGTGCATGGTGAAATTGTCATGGGTTTTTATGTATATGTCAATTTTAGTGAGCAGATGGGTTGTTCAGTTTGAGCAGATGCGTAACTGTGAAGCTTGATTTTTAGCTGAATTCTGTATTGCTTGGCAGCTTGGGTATTTATGGTCTGGATAATTAGGATTTGGGCAATACTCTCATAGTGACAATCAATAATCCATCATTGGGTATCTCTATGGGTTAGGTCTGAGTAGGTTTAGATGCATGGAGGGATTGGAGGATGGCAGGATGCAGGCTTGGCTTTATCAGTCGAGAAAATTGCGGTTATCGGGCAATGGAGGAAGAATATAATGCAGGTGCTCAGGAGGAAAGCAGTCGTTTTGTGTGGGCGTGAAGTGTGGTTGAAGATTGAATGGCTGATAGGCAGTTTTAGAGGGAGGGATTTGGCTTTGCACATGTTCTTGGGGTGGAAAGAAGTGGTGGTTTTAATGAATTGCTGATCTAGTGTGAATCGTTTGTCTTGGCAGGGTAGTAGCTTCTAAAGGTTTACTTAGGACACACGCGGTTACACCACCAAGAGGTTGGAATTCTTACGATTCATTCTGTTGGACTGTCTCTGAAGAAGAGTTTCTACAGAATGCGGAACTTGTCTCCAAGCGGCTGCATTCTCATGGATATGAGGTTCATCTGACTTGCGATTGGCTTTATGAAATGTTTTTTTTTTGGCTAGTATCCCACGTATTGCTAGACTAGTAATTACTGTTATCTGCCTGCAGTATGTTGTCGTTGATTACCTTTGGTATAGAAGAAAGGTTCCTGGAG
Organism: Spergularia bocconei; assembly: GCA_963457585.1. NCBI lineage: Eukaryota > Viridiplantae > Streptophyta > Magnoliopsida > Caryophyllales > Caryophyllaceae > Spergularia > Spergularia bocconei. The sequence goes on from OY734943.1 coordinate 1,781,701, forward strand.
CATATCCGGATTCTTCAGGATTTGATGTAATTGATGAGTGGGGAAGAATGGTTCCTGATCCCGATAGGTGGCCTTCGTCCAAGGGTGGAAAGGGATTTAGTGAAGTGGCAAAGAAAGTTCATAGCATGGGCTTGAAATTTGGAATCCATGTCATGAGAGGAATAAGTACACAGGCTGTAAATGCAAACACACCGATCTTGGATACCACTACGGTATGTAAGTGCTCAATGCATATCATACAATGTACGTTATTTTGAGGTCAATGAAAATCTACCAAACTATTGGTTCCTAATGTGATGGGATAAAAACAGTAATTGATTTTGAAAATCTAATAACAACACATAACACCAAAGTTACTGGCTGATTGCTTAAATGACCACTTTACAATTTCTCTATCAGGGTAGAACTTATGTCGAAGGTGGGAGAAAATGGACAGCAAGTGATATCGGGATCACAGAGAGGAAGTGTGCATGGATGTCACATGGTTTTATGAGTGTGAATACAAATCTAGGAGCAGGGAGAGCGTTTCTACGATCTCTTTATGAACAATATGCAGACTGGGGAGTTGATTTTGGTAATGTATTGACTGCCGTTACGAGTTCTTTTCCGTTACGTTCTTACCATTCTACTAATTTATCAATACTGAATTAAGGTGGTCTGCAACTATGCAGCCTTTTTATTTTTTTATCACGTTTAATCATCATTTCAACAACTTTTGTGCTATTTTGCCTCATGTAAAAGTGCATTTCATCTTGATTAACAAATGGCGATTTTTCGTGTTTGCTTGTAACAGTTAAGCATGATTGTGTTTTTGGGGATGACTTGGACATAGAAGAAATTAGCTTTGTGTCAGAGGTATCGAAACTCTCTTACGTGGTTGAATGGATGCTATCTTTCATGTTTAGGATTGAGATGACTGTTTTCTAGGTTCTGAGGAAACTTTCCCGTCCTATCCTGTATTCATTGTCACCTGGAACCAGTGTCACACCTGCTATGGCCAAGAAAGTTAGTGGATTAGTCAATATGTACAGGATTACTGGGGATGATTGGGACACTTGGGGAGATGTGGCAGCGCATTTTGACGTGTCCAGGTGAATCCAGCATACTTGTCCTGTTAAGAAGGCTCATGTATCAGCAATATCTACTGCACCTTAAGATTGCATCTTATAACCTGAACTTGCTGTTAAGGTCTGTTGATAATAGTTCTAATTTGTCTTTGTTCTGTTAGAGATCTTGCAGCTGAAAATATGATAGGTTCCAGTAGCTTGATGGGAAGGTCATGGCCTGACTTAGATATGCTGCCGCTGGGATGGCTTACAGATCCAGGTATGTCTAATCACATTTCATGGGGAAAAGGCTGCTTCACTCAACTTTTTTTTTTTTTTTTTTTTTGAAGCTGCTTAACTCTTTAGAAAGGCATACATAAGAAACTGGAATGTGGACTATGAACCACCAATCGACCGCCACTAATAATTCCTCGTGATTTCATCCTGGCATATCAAACATCTTTTTTTTTTTTTTTTTTTTTGAAGCGGCTTAGCTCTTTAGAAAGGCATACATAAGAAACTGGAATGTGGACTATGAACCACCAATCGACCGCCACTAATAATTCTCGTGATTTCAGCCTGGCCATATCACAAAGTTGAAACTAAACTACTGTTAGATAGTCTCTGAGGGATTAGAAATCTATCAGAATTAAAGGATCGGGTTTACAAGATTAGCACAGACCAGCGTAACTATGGTTTGACCATTAATCCCGTGGATATTTATTGGAAGAAAAACACACATGGTCTTATGATAACAATGATGCGGGGTAGATAAGATTACTAGATACTGTAAGTCTATAACTATGCATGTACAACAACATTACCCCAATGCCTCAAAGGCTCCCGCGGTCCCGCCTATGGAGAGGTGAGAGGGGCGGATATATGCAGTCTTACGCTTATGTTGAAAGCATAGAAAGGTTGTTTCCAGATTACTAGAATGGAAATTGTGTTGAGAAATACATCTATCGACTGCTACTTTAGAATATAACAATAACAACTAAGGCCTGAATCTATCAGGTTCCAATGAAGGTCCACACAGGAAGTGCAACTTGAATATTGAGGAGCAGAAAACTCAGGTATTAAGCTTGTACCAGTTGAACTGGATTTCAGGTTGTGAATCTTCATACTTCAATCTTATCACCTTCTTATATGTATTAACTGAAAGTTCTGCAGATGACTTTGTGGGCTATGGCCAAGTCCCCCCTCATGTATGGAGGAGATTTGAGAAAGCTCGATGACACCACATTTAATCTTATCACCAATCCCACGATTCTGGAAGTCAATGCTTTTAGTTCAAATAACAAGGAGGCACGTTGCACTTCAAGCTAAAGAAGTCTCCTGTGGAGTTAAATTCTTTTTTGTCTCAGATAACAACATGTATTGAAATAATTGGTCCAATGTTCTTCATTGTTCTTCTCTACAGTTCCCATTTATTACAACGTATCATGCTCCCAAGACCAACAACAATCATCACTCCTCTCGGCATACAGGACACAAGAGAAAAGGTGGCAGATCTCACTCAAAGTCTTTCACTCTGGTGAGCTGCAAGGAAACAATAGCAACCGGCTGGTCAATCGAAACTCTTGATCAGGATCTCGATCAAGTTTGCTGGAAAGATATGTCGAAAAGACATATAACTCCGTTCTGCCTATACAAAAGAAAAGCTCGAGTGATTTCGTATTAACTCTGATCTCATCTCATCTGATCCTTTCCATTTTTAGCTGTCTCCTTATACTTTACTAACCTGTAGTATAATGCTGTTCTAGAGATCAAGAAGTCTATAAGACACGAAAACCAGGAAAAACACAGCTTCTAGCTACTCCCAAAGCAGCAGTATGCTTAGGTGCCTCTTCAAAACGAAGAGTGACTTCAAAAGAATTTAGCAGAGGTTCCTTATCTACATGCAAAAGGGATGCCAACCAGGTACTTGGTGTTTGCACTGCGTGTCTACTGTCTAGAACTCCAGATATCGCAGCAACGGCAGCCACTTTTTCCCTTAAATGTTGCATTGTTATGACTTGTGAGAATTAAAAAGCGTGTTATGTTAAAATCGCTTTTTTTTGTTGTCTGATCCTCTTTCAGATGTGGGAATTAGGCGTTAATGGCACCCTCATGAACAGTTATTCTGGTTTATGTGCTTCTATTCAGGCACTTGAAGGTAGTGTGTTTATAGCAGATTTCATGGTCCCAAATCTCAATATTACAAAATTGAGGCTATTCCCTGTTGTCTACTACTAATCGCATTGTCTATGCTGTAGCTAATGCTGTCCCTGAAGGCATCCGCTCCTGGGTTGCAACTGGAAGAAGAGGTATGCTTTCATTATCTGGTTAGGTGTCCATAGTTCTAGTTGTTCGTTGATGCTTTGACATTTTACGAGGAAATTCAATTACGACATCTGAGTGCTGCATGTAGTTTTTTTTTTTTTTTTTTTTGAGGTCACACGTAGTTTAATAAGTTCAGTCAGTGTGAGATTTTCCGTTTTCCACCAAAACATATTGCAATAAGGCCATTTCATTTCTGCAGGAGAAGTGTATCTTGCTTTCTTTAATCTGAACCAAGCAAAGACGGTGATATCAGCCCAACTATCGAACCTACCAAAGGTACTCCCTGGTATCAAACCAGCAACTTCATACAAATGCACAGAAGTTTGGAGTGGACAAGTCTGTCAAATAAACAGAGGGTTGATATCCATGAACGTAGAAGCTCATGGAGCCGTGTTGCTTGTCTTAATTAGCAACGGATCATAAGTTACACATTTACTTCTCCAGTAGAGTTTGAAGAGGTACTTATATAAGTTTGTAGTTTCCGCGCAACAGCTACATAATCGTAATGACATTTTGGTAGAAAATTTCATATTGCAAATTTTCATTTTTCGGAATGAAGGGGAAAAATACAGCCAAGTGCATGAAATGACTTGTGTCATATTCAAAGTACCTTTGGACAGGCTTTGGTGCTTATATGATGATGAATGAGTAAAGTCATTTGAGTGGAAATATTTCTCTAGCACTTGATTACTAGGAGATTTCGGGGGCTCTATGCTCGACTTTAGTAATAAGTTCTCAGAATGACGTTAACTTATCCGACAATTTTAAATCCTCATCACGTCCTATCTAGCAAGTCTTAGTGTTTTTTTTTTTTTTTTTGTAATAATCTACCTCGTAATGTTGTGGTGACATAACAGCTTACATAAGAGTTTTGCTAAGCTTTTCATATTATAAAACAGCAGTCCATCCAATAATGTATACTAGTATGACACTATGTGCATATTCCACAGAATATATGGCAGAATCCAGATAGTGGAAGGATTCAACTTTTGCTCTTCTACAAAGTGAACTAAATGATGCAAGAGCATAGCCTGACATTTATAATAGAAAATCCACCAAAAAGTTCACAAATTTCAGATCTGCAATCGGAAATTATTAGCAGAAACTGCATGTGTGATGCTAGACTACCACTAGTTTATCGAATTATCCAACATGCTCTAAATACGATTAAGACTTCATGATTTCTCGAGAAACTTGCTATAAGTTACTCCCTGTATTTTTTAGAAGAAAAGAAAGGTAGGAGCAATCACTTACAAAGTTACAAGTTACAATTTGAAGATGAGCACCGATAACTTATAAGTTATATAACTTACAACCGTCGCGACTCCCTATCAATTATTTGTAATTTCTTATTTATATACACAATGAAAATAATATGTAGTTGATTTCAATTAAATTTGAATTTTGGCCTTGATCTCACATTTGAGTTTAGATGGTCAAAGTAGATGGCACAACACAATCAATTCCATCATCATTGGAGCACCAAGTAGCCTGCTAATTGAATCTATCAAAAAGATTTGCTTTCATAAGACATTTTCAGTATATTTTAAGTTAAAATTTAAAAGATGTCGTTTTCTTATAAAGTACTTTATGTCAAATAAAAAATTTGCTACAAATTTCATAAAATGGTTTCTTCCCACTACTCTTTTTCTCTTTGCTCATTTCTGCACCAACTACCCATTTATAGTCATTTTTCAATTTAATCATCAAATAAAAGTGATATATTGGCTACACAGTTTTCAGATTACGAAATCAGCATTACTTTACCATCAAACATTCAAAGTTTCAAACTACTATGTGTATTTTAATTAACTTAGTAAAACATGTGTGTTTAATTAGCTGAAAACAATAACTTGAGAGCAACTCGATTTTATTATATCTTCGATCTCGCTCGCTCTTGTTCTCGTTTACGGTTTACATCAACGTTACAAAAACTGATCACAACTGAATAATCATCGGTCTCATGACTCCTAAATAAAGTATGGTCATCCAATTATCAGGTTATCAACTTCAGCTCGCCCAATCAACTAGTCTCGACTCTCGAGCGAAAATCGAGACATATCAAAACAATCTTTTTAAGTTCTCATCCAATCATCACATTTTGCCGATATTAGCCAAACTTTTATCTTAATATTATCTTGACGTGAACTATTTAAGCATGTTTTGCGTGGAAAGAGATTACGAGTAAGTGAGTAACTATCAAGCATCAACTCCTCCAAGTTCCGAACACTATATATTCATTCATTCATCCAACTTTTTGCCAAAATAGAAACGTAAGAAAAATAAAGAAGCAAGCAAATTTTGTCCATTCTTTTTGGCGCCTTAAATTTGTTGTGTAATGTTTTCTCTTCCCATCCTCTTCTCCTTCCTTTCTCCCTCCTGCAATTATAAATGTCATTTTTCACCTCACCATTTCCTCTCTCTCCTCCCCTAAATTCTCCCTCTCTCTCTTTCTCCTAAATCATCATCTTCCAATTGAATTATCATCATGACTTTCACCACCAAAATTCCAACTTTACCCTCATCATATTGCCCTTGTTCTTGCTTAAATCCTCCTAATTTCAAAAACCCACCTCAAAAATCCAATCTTTTTCATCTTAAACCCTCAAAGTTTCAATCTTTCCCCCTAAAAATCACAAATTGCATGAAAAACCCTACCCCCAAATGCAAACCCATCTTATTTTCCCAATTTAACTCATACCCAGATGACGAAATTGCCCACATTTCATCACCTGGGCTTGTTTCTCTGAGGTTAAAGAGGTTGGTTTCCGAGTTCCGGGCGCTTCCGCAGCCAATTGATAGGGTTAAAAGGCTTCTGGATTACGCTGCTGTTCTTCCGCAACTCGGTGGATTGACTCGGTCGCCGGAGAGCCGTGTCCCGGGTTGCGCTGCTCAGGTTTGGTTGGAGGTTGAGAGAGATGAATTGGGTAGGATGAGGTTTGGTGCTGATAGTGATTCAGAAATTACCAAAGGGTTTTGTTCTTGTTTGATTTTTTTGCTAGATGGTGCTTACCCTGAAGATATTTTAAAGGTATAAAAAATTTACATTTAATTCTCTAAATTTTGATATGATTGGTTCATTTTGTTCATTAGGTTTGGATTACGTTGTTGTAATTTGCGCCTCTCGTGTCTTACTGGAACTTTATGTCCGTGGTTTCGCATTTTTGGTGTTTAGAAAGCATGTTTATGTTGAAATTTGGATGTGTTTGGTGCATATTGTTGGTGGAGGATTAATGATTAAGGATGAAGAATCATTAGGGTATCTTTTATTCTAATTAATGTTATGATTTTGTCATTGTTAATCATGGCCCTAAAGTCCTAAATTTAGAATGTGTTGTTTGATCTTTTGGTGAGATATTTATCTTGCATTTTTCTTTGGTAAGAGTTTTTTTTAGTAATTTGATTTTCCATGTGTACTGAGTGGTCGTTTGGTTGCTAAGTTAAATCATGGGAATTCAGAAATCCTCAAATCCCATGAATTGAAAAAATTGGAGTTGTTTGGTTAACCAAATTCATAGGAATTGAGAATTCAAGGGAATTTCCAATTCCTACAAAATGGAGGAATTGGCTTACCTAGCCCCCCCTTGGTAATTGGCAATTCCTACATGAATTTAATTCCTACATCCAACCAAACAATTTTGAGAAATTCCCATGAACTCCTAATTCCTGGGAAGTGAAATTGCATGGGAACTCCAAATTCCTTTATTTAACCAAACGACCACTGAATATTTAAACTCAAGTGGCAATATAGTGTCCCAAAAAAAACCAAAAAGTTGCAGAATGGTGAGACATAATTTTTGGTATGCACACCAATTGATGGGTTGAACTTTGATGAAATAAAGAAGTGGCCAAGTGAGGTTGTGTATGGAGTATGATTATTAGTAGTTGTAGACATGTACTCGAACAATTGCGTAGTTTGGAAGATTTGGCAAACATTCTTTGGTGAGCATCGGACAAATGGATCTCGAAAACTGATTTGTTAATGTGGTGCTTGTTGGTTGAAGGTGAAAGGGGAGGACTTGACGGACATGAATGTGGGACTACCAGTTCGTTCGAGAGTTAATAGTTGGCATAATGTGCTAGTCAATATGCAGGAGAGAACTAAACATTTAACTCCAGAAAAAGATGAAGAAGTGTGTCAAAAAGATGATCCCTTGGAAACTTTTCCTTCTCTGGTTGTTCCTGCTGATACTGTCATCACGAAAGGTAAGTTTCTATTCGCCTCATCCTGCTAAAAAGTTGGTATCTTGTTCTTTAAGTTCCTTTTTTTGATGGAAATGTGAAACACTAGGTTTCTGTATTGTACGCCACCTTTAATTGTAGCGTTTCTTTAAATCGGAACACTTGGAACTTATTAATCCAAGGATCTGTGACTAGAGAGTAGGTGGGATGGACAATTGACTTCCAATGGATTTAGATTCTTCTGTCTGTTCTACTTCTGGTTGTTACATCATTTTATTATCACTTGGGATTTCTTTTGCTGTATGATGTTTGTCTATTTTTGGTAGTAAGCATCAAGCTAATGGTGAGAAGTCGCTTCTTTGGCATCTAATTCACACTTAATTGATGTCATTGGGGATGTTGACATTCTTTCGAATGAGAATTCACAATTCCACACGGCTTTACAAGTAGAACTGACTCATTTATCGTGAATGTCCAAGCTTTATCTCTTACACTATGGCGTGTCTAGAAAACTTCTACATGACAGATTACAATAACCCAACTTGAGCCATCACATTAAGAAAATCTTAGAAAGTAGAAAAGGGCAAAGGTTGCAAGTAGGACAGTATACGACTTTAAAAACGACTATCTTAAGGCAAGCTGTATTAGTCTAAGCGGAGAGGAACATTCAATAAACCATATGAAAAATTCAAGCTGTTGAGAAATTGGGATTTTGTTGTTCAAAATACATGCCATTGATAGAGCATGATAATACCCCTAGAAAGGACTCTATGAGTTGCCTCCATGATGAAGCCTTGTTGTGGATTGATTCAATGGATTTCACTCGGTCAAAAGTTGCGCATTTAACTTCCATTTAAACACTAATTAAGGAACAGCAAGCACCCCGGAAAGAATGCATTTTCTGCTGTGCTTAGATTTAACTTTTTGGTGTCATTGATTGATAAAGACATTTATATGCTTTTTCTTGCTTGCTTGAGTAGTCTTGAGTGGCTGCTTCAGAAAGCTAAAAAGGTCTCGCTTCAATTGCATCAGAACGTTAAACTTGGGGATTAAACTCTTCTCGCTATCTCTGTGACAGTTAATAGTCAATTTACCTTTGCTAGATGAAAACACTTGGAATTGGCTTTTCATGGAGGTCTGGAGATTCCTTCATAGGAAATAATTACTCATACTGTGGCGTTGTAGATCTGCAGCATTCAGTGATTTGTTTCTGCTGATTTGCAGGGGAAGTTTGTGTTTCCTGAGCATTCGGACTGAAATAAAACTGAAGATGTCTAATGGAGCTAAAACTGTACACTTGCCAGCTTTGTACTCGCAGGCGGTTATTCTGTATAAGCTTTGTTGTATCCATTGGGAATAACCTACACCAGTAAGGCGTGTGAAAGCCACAGTCGATACATTTCACGGGATAGCTATCCTGAATTCCTGATACTCGGAAATGTTAATGTAAGTAACTGTAGTTTCCTGGATATGTTCCAGCATATAGCAAAAGGGTCCTTTGGAAGATTTCTGTTTTCTGGAAATCCTTTTATAAGAGTTTTTGGCATGCATAGGCTTAGAACTGTATAATAACAGAACACCTATCCTTGTATGTCTGGTATATGGTGTTTTACCTCTGTACATATTGTTAAGGTATGTGAAGTTATGTTACCGGATCCAAGTCCTAAGTATCTATTTCCACATTTTGATCTGATACCTTCCATGTATTCATGCTGTTGCTACCGTGAAATTGCCATTTCATTCTAGAGCGGGTTTTTTCGCTTCTAGGAGTTGAATTCCCGACTTTTTGTGTGGTGGAAGAATGCTCCAACCATTAGGATCTTAACTGGCGAGCTCTTCATAGCAAGAACAAAACATGAGGGGTTGAGTGATGCTTACTGTAGAATGCATGTCAATTTTCTGTTCTTGGGCTATATTACCACTCTGAAGAATTTATGTTCAAAAGTATAGTCAATGTTAAGTTACGATACTCCGTATCAATATATAAACCCAAAGGATATTTACACTTATGAGGCAGAAATTTATCTTCGATGAAAAGAATTACATTTGTAGAAATCAACATAAACACAAATTAACAAAAGGGTTATAGATACGCGGTATAGTTATCAAGTTATGTGTTATAGACCTTATACTCCAGTTGTGGTCATGGTCTCATGGAGAAGCAACTTCTTAATTTTAGTTACTATGTGTAGAACTTATATGTTTGTTATATCTACTTCACCCTTTTGTCGTATCTATCTCAGATATTCTCTTATTCCCGATCTCTATTCTAAGACGATTGAATTGAGTGTAAATATTCGAGTTTTAAGACTTTTGGACGTAGAACCTCAATTCAGTCATCTTATACCTGAGATCATAAATAAGAGAAATAATAAAATTGATTTAACAAACATATACTCCATAGCTATGTTATAGGCATACCCATAATTGTACTTACTCCGTATAACAAAAATTAAGATGTGATCTCCAGTTACTTCATCAGAGCTATTGTCTATCTATCAGGAGGGACTAGGGAGAAGAGACATCCAATGTCATATTTTCCTTACTACTAGTTTGCATGCCCGTGCCACGCCCGAGCTATATATTTCTATTGTTTATACTCGTTTTATAAAAAAAAATGTTGCCTTATCTTTGTTCTAATAAATTAACATAATGATTATTTTCCATAAATTAACTAATAATATACTACTCTATAATAATTTATTACCATAACCTAACCGATAATTGTATTTAATGCTATTTTTATGTTCTATCCAATTAATGTATGATAATTTATTACCATATCCTAATCGATAATTGTATTTAATGCTATTTTTATGTTCTATCCAATTAATGAATGCCAAGTGTACTCCTAGGAAAGACTTGGTTTCAGGTTTTAATATATAGTATTAGATAAGGGCTCTGCCTAATTTACTTATTTTCACTTTTTTTACACTCTATCCGTGGGAAGTGGGAACCATCTGAGCATATACCACTCTCACGAAAATCGATCAATTCTAACGAAAAAATGGCTCTTGTAAGACGTTACCTTTGTGTAATACTCAACCTTAGTAGTTTTTTTTTTTTTGTAATTTATCCTTTTCAAACACAAAATCCTTTCTAAATAAATTACTCAATAGTAACCTGTAACCTTACTTTTTTTCTTTATTGACCTCAAAAATTAAAAATAAAAAGTCTTTGTTTATTTATTTTTATTTATTTGATAAAAAAAAAACCGTGCAAAAATTCTCCCACTTCAAAAAAAAAAAACAAAAAAAACACAAAATCAACGAGAAAAACCGAAGAGAATCCCAATCCCTCCTCCCCACTAACCCCATTTTCTTCCTTCTTCATCACACAACCTTCTTTCATATTCTCTCTCTTCAGATCTTTCTCCCATTTTCTCTCTCTTATTCTCTCTTCCAACAAACGAAAGATGTCGAAACCGTGGGGTGGTACTACTGGTGGGATCGGCTCATGGGCCGCCGAAGCCGAGTTAGCCGAAGCCGAAGAACGCCAAGCCGCCGCCACCGCCGCCTCCAACCCTCAAACCTTCCCTAGCCTCAAAGAATCCGTCACCACCACCAAACCCAAGAAAAAAAAGATGACCCTCTCCGAATTCTACGGGTCCGGGTCCGGATCCGCTACCACCCGTTTAACCCCTCAGGAAATGCTCCACCTTCCTACCGGCCCCACTCTTCGTTCCCCCGACGAGTACGGGTCTGACCGCCACGGCGGTGGGTTTTCTAATTACGGCGGCGGTGGTGGTGGTGGAAGACGTGGTGGTGGTGGTGGGTTTGATGGTGGGCCCAGGAGAGAATATGATATGGCCCCACCTCCTCCTCCGTCTAGGGCTGACGAGGTTGATGATTGGGGCGCGGCGAAACGCAGCGTTCTGGTGGTTGATAGAGGTGATAGGAGTGGTGGTGGTGGGTCCTCTAGGTATGCGGCCCTAGGTGGTGGGTCCAGGGCGGATGACGTGGACAATTGGAACTTTGGGAAGAAACCGGCACCACCAGTTCCGTCTATGGGTACTGGTAGATCGAGTACATTCGGGTCAGGGTTTAGGGATTCCGGGTCAGGGTCGGATTGGCGGAGTGGGGCCGGGGGTGATTTTCGGGGGAGGGATGAACCGGTTGTTACACGTCAGAGATTGGTGTTGGATCCTCGAAGTAGTAGCAGTAGTAGTGTTAAAGAAGCGAACAATGGTGGTACGGGTAGTGGTGAGAGTGATAATGTGGGGGTGAAGGTGAGTAAGGCGAATCCGTTTGGGGCGGCGAGGCCGAGGGAGGAGGTGTTGGCTGAGAAGGGATTGGATTGGAAGAAGTTGGATTCCGAAATCGAGGCTAAGAAGGTTGTAAGTGGTGGGAGTAGGCCGACGAGTTCACAAGGGAGTCGGCCTACGAGTTCGCAGTCTAATAGGTTGGAGAGTGTTGGTGGTGGTGGTGTGGAAGTGAGGACGAGGCCAAAGGTGAATCCTTTTGGGGAGGCGAAGCCCAGGGAGGTTTTGCTTGAGGAAAAGGGTTTGGATTGGAGGAAGATTGATTTACAGTTGGAGCATCGTCGTGTTGATAGGTTTGTCGATTTCGATTTAGTGATTGTTAACTACATTGTTGTGTTTGGTTGATTTGATGGAAATGCCTTTGTTTCTTTAGTATCTGGATGTTTATTTATGCTGTTAGTGAATCTATGTGTGTGCATTTTGCTTTTTGGGTTTTCGAGTTCTAAATTAGTGTATCCTGTGTTAGATACCTTGTATTTAGTTGTGGGATTAGAGGATAGGAATTGATATCATGTATGTATGATTTCTTGGTTAGGCCGAGTGTAAAGGTTTGAGCTTTGAAGATCGAATGACTTACGGAAATTGGGGAAATGTGAATCAAATAGGTTAGAGTCTTAGAGAAGTTAGCATAGCACGTGTGGAAATGCAGCTTCTGTTTTAAAATGGGGTAGTTTTGTGCTGAGGCTGTTGAGTACTTGAGTGTAATCTCCGTGACTCTACAATGTGGGTGAGATCCTTGAATTTTTGTTATTGTCGTTGGTAGACTTTTCAGCTCGGGGCATATGGTAGTAAATAAGTAGTAAACATCATGTACTGAAATTGACCTCTGGCATGTTCATTTTGTGATTCACTGGAAACTGGGAAAGCGTGAATATAACAGGGAAAGGAAAAGAGAGGTATCGTTGTGAGAAACTATTGGTGGCGCTCCTGAGCACTTTTGGAATGTTTGCATTGTGGGGGTCTGGGAGAGTATGGAGAAACTACCCTTTGTGGTTATGCAGCTTATTACGGAAAAGTTTTTTTTTTTTTTTTTTTTTTTTTTTTTCTAAATGGTCAAGTTTTAGCTTGCACCATTCTTATTGGGGTTAGTGTAACATTCATTATTTGACTATCCATTTAGGAGTGCAGTGTACATGGCGTTTCCATTCAGTTGAGGAGTGCGGGATAAAGAAGTTGATTTTTTTGAAAGCAAATAGCATTTAGCTGTTGTTTGTAACCCTTCCAACTTGCGGGGTTCAATGTGAGATTTATAGCATATGGGTTCTTTGCTTTGGGACTTTTAATTGTAGGCCCTATGTTAATCAACAAGGAACTAGGTCTCAGGTTTCTTGGTAACGGATGCGGTAAGACTTTTAACAATTGTGTTAGGCAGCCAATACATGGATTGCAAATAAAGGACCAAGGATATTAAGCTTTTCATATATATGGTGAAATGTGAATGAATCAATGGAGATGGTGGTGCTTGCAGGAGTTGAGATATGAGAAGAAAAGGATGGTTGGTAATGTCTCCCTGAAACGGGTGCAATAGTTACCCATCTGAAATGTAATAATAGGTTACTTCCTTATTGAGGCAATAGTTCCGGTCTTCCTCGACCTTTCTTTTCTCTTTAGCCTCCCCACCTACACCTCCACCACTACCTTATGTTCGTCATATTACCTTATTCATTCGTTAGTATAGCTTCAAGCAAGCATCCCCCTCCCATGTTTCTTGATTTGTTTGAGGTGGCTGAAACTTGTATACTCCTAAGAATGCCTTTAGATTTATGGATGCTACTAGCTGCATATTGGATTGTGTTTAGTGATCATTTGAAGACATTTGTAAGATCCATGCTCTTTTTAAAGGTCTGGCTTTTCTGATGCTGTAATCCCGATTTTCTTTTATTAATGAATGATGCAAAAAGCGGGTGTATTTTTTAGTAGTAAGATTGTTTGATGGGGGGCAATGCGTTTAAGATAATCTGTTTTCTTTGAAAATGCTGCAGGCCTGAAACAGAGGAAGAAAAGGCGTTGAAGGAAGAAATCGAGAAATTGAAGAAAGAGCTTGAGAAAGAGTCGGGCACTGATGGTTCACAGAGTACTCCTCGCGAAGAAGTGGTACTGCATCTAAGCGCTTTGATAGAGAACAACGAGAGGAAATTGGAAACTCTTATAAGAGACCTAGATGATAAGATTCGATTTGGTCAAAGGGCATCGGATAGGCCGGGCTCTGGCGCTGGTAGGCCAGGGTCTGGGGCTGGTAGGCCTGGCTCAGGAGCTGGTAGGCCTGTCTCAGGAGCTGGAAGGCCAGGCTCTGGAGCTGGGAGGTATATGGGCTTCCAAGAGAGACCTCCCTCTCAGTCTGGGTCTTATGATGATTACCGTGGTGGAGAAATGATGGATAGGCCACGGTCGCGTGGCACAGGAGATGTATGGGTAAGACCTGGTGAAGATAGAAGAGGAGGTTTTCAAGGCAACAGAGATAGGGGATTTCTGAACAATAGAGACTTCAACAGGTAATGTTACTGCTACTTGGTACTTGGACCAACTTAGGTGTGTCTCTATTGTGCAAGAGTATTTGCTTGCCTGCTTGTGGTCATCGCGTGATTTTATGTGGTAGACTTGCCTGCACCAATTGGTGCTGATATATTTCTATATGGTGAGGGAGTGTCTAGATTGACTGGTTCGTACTGTTCTTCTAGACGTTGGTGAGGGACCCTCTTTGGAGGAATTGCTACACTGGGTAATGGTAATGATTGTTCACTTGATGTTTTTGGGCAGTCTAATTGGTTTACATTTCTTCTTGATGAGTGTTGGGCATTATTAATGCACGATACATGTGCATTTGCTTCATTCTTCTTTTGCCAATCCACTTTAACTTTCAGGTCACTGGGTACTTTTTGTATTGTCCTAACCTACTTGTTCTGAAGTCTGAAGTTTTTTGGAAAACAGAGACAGTTGCATTGCAAGCCTTTAAGTGATATTATTTTTGCTGGCATGAAGTAATTGCTCTAGGTTTTTTGGGGGTTTCATTTTGTTGGTGTATGGGAGATATATTCATTGAATATTTACAAAATTCTTAGGGTACAAATAGGACGCTATTCTCAAGTAGCATTCTATTTTAATAGGGAAGGTACTCATAGGAACCCTAGGGTTCAGATAGGGTTTTAGAACCTTCATTTTTCACTTACTCATAGGAACCCTGAGAAATTGACCTTTTTTCAATAGTAACCTTCATGTATGAGCGTCTTCCACCAAAACCTTTGGATCTATTTTATTTATTTATTTATTTTGTTGGCGGCAGGCTAACATTGTGAATCATTGAAGTTTCCTTTGATGGGTGGAGTGTGGAAATGACAGTGAAGTTATGGAGAGGATTGAATAGCTTCCTTATACTGTATAGCTATAACTCTGTGGTTCAAAATCTTGAAATCAGATTAATGTTCTACCTGTAATAAAGTTTTAACTTTCACCCAATTAGTACCTGCTTCAAAAATTTAATTAAGTAATAAATTTCAGTATAAGCTAGAATTTTTCTGTAATGATTGGATGCTTGTACTTACAATGACCAGTAATATAACCGCCTTAACCATTTATTTTTGTTTGGTGAGTTCTCGTTAACGATACTTACCTGCAGCACTTGATCATTGTGCTTCTTCTGTAAACTTTTCATCTTTATGGGGAATGTTAATATCAGGCTATTAGCCTAGTCTTTCTTAGGTCAGGAGGCTTTTATTCTTATCCCAGTAAAACGATTATCTTGTACTCCGTATTCCGTGGTATGTAAAGAGTCATCAAGTGCGATACTCGATACAGCCCATTGATATCAAGGCTAAAAGTGTCTGCCGGTTGCTTTCCGTGTTCATAAAGTGAGATACTTGATACAGCCCGTTGTAACCGTCATCAAGTTGGATACTTGATACAGGTCATGTTCCTAGATCCCCATCACTCCATTAGGGATAGGTGGAGATGTGTGATGTAACGTAGTACTTGGTGGGATGGCCGAAGTGGGTACAAAGTAGCTCCATCAGCATCCTTTTTATGATTCTGTAATGACTTACCTACTTTTCTTTCTTTGTGCCGTCGATTTGTTTACTATAAAGTGGCTGATATCTCCTAGTCTTTGACTTTGATGCCTACCCGCTATCTTTTATTGTGTTGTCTGATATAGTGAATAATTTAGCATTGCATAGAATTACTTGGGGCTCTGTTGAGTGCGATGGAAGCTGTCAGCTAACTGAAATCTGCTTCGGTTTTGATTTTGCAGGCCTCCGTCAAGGGATAGATGGTGATTTTTTTTGTGCTATCGAACTCTGTGGATTCTTCAGAGCCCTTCCTTGACAACCTGCAAGCAAATAGAAAATAATCTTTTGTCTAGTTTCATCGACTCTTGCGTCAAATTATTTTGCGGTTTACTTCTGGCACTGATGACCCCTCCTGCCCCTTTAAAACTGTTGATTTTGATAGCTTGTAAAATTGCCATTTTTTGGTCTGTGTTGGGAGGCAAGGATCTTGTATTGTTCTTAAGACAGGAATTGTTAATGGAACCTTCTATGTGAATTTTCTTGACCTTTAGTCTTTGACAAACCTATGCTCCACTTAATTATTTTACGGATTATGTCCTGTTTGTTTCAACTTGCTTTTCGATCCCTCCAGTTCAGCTCACATCAGTTGTAATCAGCAGTTAATGTTTTTTCAGGTCACATCAGTTGTAAATGTTGTTGTATCAGTCGTAATCAGCAGTTGGAGTTTTTTCAGGTCACATTATTCATTCAGTGCAGTGATGTCATGAATTTCAGACAAAGAGAACCCGGCATCTCTCTTTTTCGCTATCATGCCAGGTTTCACACTGCTGCAAGGACGGCCTGAAATTTGACATTCCTTTATGTAACAGGAAAGTACTGAATGCATCAGCTGGGAGGCTGGGATAGTGTACACTATACCAACGTTGCAAATGCTAATCGTATTTTTGATGATGCTATCTGTGCAGTTCTTGTCCAAACGTCTGTTATAAATTTTTTTGGGACTGATAGTGAATCATACAGGAGAATCCTTGCTGTTCAAATTCTTGAGACTGTAAAATTTTGGTGCTGAACCAGTTTCTCTGATCTTCTGACATTAAGTTTTGATCAAGATTTGTTCATGTTTTCGTTTCAGCATGGATCTACTATAGACACCCAACTAGAGCTGGCAATCGGGCGGGTCGGGTCGGTTTCGGGTCGGGTCGAGGCGGGTCGGGTCATATCGGGTTCGGGTCTTGGCGGGTCGAGATGAACTTTCGGGTCGGGTCGGTTTTGACTCGGGTCGCTTTCGGTTCGGGTCATGTCGGGTAAATTTTGTGTCGGGTCGGGTCGGTTTTGGGTCGGGTCATAATCGGGTTTAGTTACTGATGGTTATTAATCCGCTTCATTTCAAGTTTTGGTTAATATTTTTTTGTTTTTTGGCATAATTAGGGGACTTTATTTAGTTAGTAAGTTAAAACCATCAATATGCATACTAAATTGTTCTAATTTGGATCATTATTAAGCTTAATTATTATCGGATCATCAAACGGGTCGGGTCATTGTCGGATAACGGGTCACTACGGGTCGGGTCGGGTCATTGTCGGGTTGGACATTATCGGGTTGTATCGGGTCATGGGTCGTTATCGGGTCATGGGTCGTTATCGGGTCGGGTCGAGTCGGGTTCGGGTGATCACAATTTCGGGTCCAATCGGGTCGGGTTTTCGGGTGGGTCGGGTCGGGTCTCTCGGGTCGGGTCAAGGTTGCCAGCTCTACACCCAACTAATCTAGCTATTCAACTCCGATTCAAGGATAAAACTTGTCATGTAATTACTTGATCATTTTCACAAATTTTTAACACGCGTTACGTTAGTTATACCCGACTCCAATCTGTAATATTGAGACGATGCAAACCAAAAGCTGCAATCAATTCCTACATCATCTAAACAGTATGCTTCTAGTTCAAGCGTCATGTTAATCTTGGAACAGAAATAAAATATTGGCAACTTGACTTAGCAATACTCACCTAATCCGTACAATTTTTAGATCGAAATCTTTCTTTAGTTTTCCCGAAGTTAGATCAAAGTTTGAAATATCTGTGCCATTTGTTCTGCTGAAGGAACAACAGGAATATCTTTTCTTTGGCGAATTGCAATTGAGCATAAGTTGTTTGATGAAATGCCTGAGTGAAAAAAGGTGTCTTTATTCTTTTATCTTGATGTCGAGGTGTAGAGAAAGGTGTTTTACGTGATGATGGATTGGAATTTTGCGGCTATACGCAGGAACTTGACAGCTACCTGGGGACTAAGAAGCCGTCTCCAATTGGTGGCGATTGCGGTTGTTTTGGTTGTTGGGTTGACAATATTTGTGTCTGTTGGTCCAACTAGTAGGGGGCAACTTGGTTCTTTAGAAAAATGTCAAATTCCTGCAATTTACAACTTTGGTGATTCTAATTCTGATACTGGTTCCGTTTCTGCTGCTTTTCGTCGTGTCCCTTATCCGAATGGTGTAACATTCTTTGGTAGACCATCAGGAAGATACTGTGACGGGCGATTAATCATTGACTTTATCGGTGAGTTAGTGATGGACTTGTCAATTATCATACTGAGTATCTTGTATGTTGTATGCGCGTTTTATTGCATTTGGTTAAATCCTGATGTAGAACCTCTTGCTCCAATTATGAGTCATTGAGGAGTCGGGAGTAATTTTGTTATTGTTGCTGTTGCTGTTGAACATTCTCCATTGATCACTGTGTGATAATCGTTTTAGTAAGCATGAGCACATTGATGTCTGGCTTTAGAATTTGATCCAATTGCACTTTTGGTAATGCAGTCAGGTTTTGTAAGCTGTTGGTTTCGACTCTGGACTATCTAGAATCTGAAAACCGTGGATTGATGGATTCCTTTGTGTGATACTCTCTTTGGATCGATAAGTGGTTGTTTGAGTCATGTTAGTTTACGGCTATGACCTTGTTTTCTGCTACACACAGAGTCTCAATGTCTCGTAATAATGTTTGATCTGTTCAAGGTGTTTGCTTATATTGCATCATGACCTTCTTGCAGCTGAGAAGCTGAGATTGCCTTATTTGAGTGCATATCTGGACTCAATTGAAGCCAACTTTCGGCATGGGGCTGATTTTGCTGCCAGTGGGACTACTATTCAGCATGTTGACGGGAAATTGTATGGAAGTGGTCTTAATCCTCTTTCCCTTGATGTACAACTTTTACAGTTTGAAGACCTGAAAGATCGTACCAGCGAGCTATATGGAAAAGGTGTGCAATGCTATGCTATCTTGACTGACTACACAGAGTCTTAAATTACTTACTGAGAGTATCTCATTAGCTTGTCGTTTTCAGACAATGTTATGATTAATAGCCGGTTGCCAAAACTTGAAGACTTTCCAAAGGCCCTTTATACTTTCGATATTGGGCAAAATGACCTTCATCATGCACTAACTACTACAACAGAAGATGAAGCTCGGAAGTTAATTCCCGAGCTCATAAATGTGTTTGCTTTGGCTGTGCAGGTAATTCCTATTTGACCTTACATTTCACTACTGTATCCTTTGTTCAGATCCTACACGGTAGCATTTTTCACGGTCATCACTCTGGTCAGTGGAGTCAGAAGGGCCATACTCATCAGACTTAAGAGCTGTGTGTACTGTAAAATGGCATCTGTTTGTTTAGTCTTTCATTTTCTCCTCTTCTTATGAGCCTGCCGATCTTTCTGTCACTATGAGATATTCAGTTTCGTTCTGGTTGTTGTCAGCTATCAGAAACCTGATTGGAAAAAGACGGGTAATGCAAATTGCTGTAATGAATGATGTACATTATGTGTTTTTTCGATTGCTGATCTTCTGTACTGAGTTCCAACTCTTATTCTCACATGTTGCACCCAAGTACCTAACCATACTGTCCTAGAACCTAATTTTGATTACGATAATTCTTTCAGACACTCTACCAAAAAGGAGCAAGGATGTTTTGGGTGCATAACACTGGCCCTATTGGTTGTATGCCGTATCTTCTGCTGAAAACACCTCCTGATACAGGAAACGCTGATGAAGCTGGTTGCATCAAGTCTTACAATGGGGTAGCGCAGGAATTCAACAGGCAGCTGAAGATCAGAATCTCTGAACTACGGAGTCATCTTCAGGATTCCCTTCTTATATATGTGGACATTTACTCTGCTAAATACAGCCTTATTAGTGAAGCGAAGAAACAAGGTGTGATTTTCATGTTTTGATTACGTACACAGAAACATTGTACCTTGAGCATGACCTTACAGCTCTTTTGTGTACCTGTGCAACTGATGTGGTTGATTTGTTGCGAAAATGCAGGTTTTATCGATCCTCTTGGGTACTGCTGCAAGCATTCTGGGAATACTGATCGGCACTGTTGGAACAAAGAAACAGTTAACGGAACAGTGGTTTATGCATCAGCCTGCAACAAGCCATCCAAATATATTAGTTGGGACAGCATACATTATACCGAGGCTGCAAACAGATGGGTTGCAGACCGTATTATAGATGGATCGCTTTCTGATCCTCCCCTTCCCCTTGCAACCTTAATGCAGAAAGCCTGTACTACTACTTGACTAAAACGAAAAATCTATTGTAGTTTTTCAGTGCAAACTTATCGTTAAGCCAAGCAAGCACCACTGAGGCCGTTAACAGGATTGGGTCACGAGCTAGCCCAACTTAGTCGCATTTTTGTATAAGAAATGATCTAACTTGAAGACGTCCCTTGACCCTTTGCTCCGTAATCTCCCATGATTTATCATTTATGCAATGGTTGCTGAACATAACATTTCCCATTAAAAGAACACTATAAATGGGTCAGACACTCACAAGAGGGTTCGAGTTTAGCCTCTTTTCCGGTATGTTGCGTGACTTTGAAGACAAAAAATAATGCAGGGCAAAAAAAATGAACGACTCCGCTGGGGATCGAACCCAGAATCTCTGGTTTCGTAGACCAGCGCCTTATCCATTGGGCCACGGAGTCGTTGTTGATAATGATTGTTCATTTAAATATTTGTATGAAGTTAACAAAGGAGTGAAGGAGGACCATTTATACCACTAGCGTGACTTATGTCCATCATTGTTATGGACCTATGGTCCTAGCAACAAAAGAAAGAGACCACTATGATTGCTGCATGAAGTGGGGAGGCCGGTGCCGATCTGAAAATGCGATGATTAAAGCAGAACTAAGATTTTAGGGTGAACATATAGTTGAAACAAATTTGTACATATAAAGTGTGTGATTATAACTTTTAAACAATATAAGAACGAGCAATCACCGGAGTACGCTCCATGTATATTGTAGTAGTAGAGCTTGATCTGATCCGTATTTAATTAGCTGTGTAGGCATGTTGGTTGATTAGATTTGATAGTCTCGCACAATCACACATACTCGGTACTTTGTTTGTGTTTTCCGTGACGAAAATATCATTACTTTTGGATTGAGTACTTATCAAGATTCCTTTTTTTTCTTCGTCAAGTGTCATCTATTGACACCCATACAAAGAACATGCCAGCATAGGACGACCAATCTACACAATGTGACAATTCTTCTTATTGCCACTATATATAACACTCACTGTCTTGCCACTCAACATATCATAATATCATATAAAAACCAAAATAATTAATCTTCTCCAATTCTCCAGTTTGAAATCATGGGTATTTTTGGCCCAGCAATACTGATAATTATTCTAACATCTGTTATTTGTGTTCCTAGTACAACATCACTAGAAAATATCAATGATCAATGCAATTTTCCTGCCATATTCAACTTCGGTGACTCGAATTCCGACACGGGTGGTTTATCGGCCGCATTCGGACAGGCAGGTCCTCCAGCCGGCGAGACCTTCTTCCATTCCCCGGCTGGTAGATATTGCGACGGCCGTCTCGTCGTTGATTTTATTGGTAAATCTCATTACCTTATACTCCACGTACGTACGTACTAGCTAGCTCGTAATATTATTACAAGTTTAAACTTTAGACACGATAATTTTAGCTACACCGTATGATCTACAAACGTTATTTCAATATCGTCGGAAATGAGAGTCAAGTAGCCGGAACAGTGTTTTTGGTAGGAAATTGTAAAAAAACACTTTATAAGGTAGGAAATATTTTTTTCGGACATATAAGGTAGGAAATTGTAAGAATCAAGATTGTAGGTATATAAGGTAGGATTTGAATTTCTGTACATATTATTGACATTGTGAATTGAATTTTATAAAGCACAAAGATTGGGACTTGAATATCTCAGTGCATACCTTGATGCCGTGGGATCCAACTTTAGCCACGGGGCCAACTTCGCTACAGCAGGGTCTACCGTAAGACCTCAGAACACCACACTATCACAGAGTGGTTTTAGCCCGATTTCTTTGAACGTCCAATTTTATCAATTCAATGATTTCCATCGACGGTCCCAAATTTTTCGTCTCAAAGGTTAGTCATATCATTACGATTGTCTTTCTTTAATTTTATCATATTGTGGGAATTTACGAGTTGGATTGAATGACGTCTGCATGGTTTTAAATTCGAGTTTGTAAGCTTAAAAAGAGTACGGATTATACTCTAATTGTTGTATGTAACAGAACCATTTTTCGAGAGCATATTGCCTAAGGGAGAGTATTTTTCCGAGGCCTTGTATACATTTGATATTGGTCAAAATGATCTGACCGCCGGCCTTTTCCTCAATATGTCAACTGAACAAGTTCGAGACTACATCCCCGATGTACTTGATCAATTAACTACCATCATCAAGGTGTGTAAACTGTAAATTATTATTCGCGTGTCCTCTTCAACTTATTTTTCAGTCGATTCAGTTGTCGTCTAGCTAATGCCTTGTAATTTACGCATCATTTTTAACTTTGTACGATGTTTGTGTGTATTTTACAGAATGTATATGACCAAGGAGGGAGATACTTTTGGATACACAATACAGGGCCAGTAGGGTGCCTCCCATACGTAATGGTTCGACTACCAGTCAAAGGAAGCCAAGTGGATAAAATAGGATGTGCAAGCCCATTTAACGAATTGGCACAATACTTCAACAAGAAGCTCAAGGAGGCCGTGGTCCTCTTAAGAAAAGAGTTGCCCCATTCGGCCTTAACTTACGTTGATGTCTACTCTGTGAAATACGACCTCCTTAGCAATGCTACAAAGTATGGTAAGTCAGATTAAGACAACGTTGCGAATCAGAGATTCGAAAAACATATATCGTGCGACAAAAATTATGCTCTGAGGTTAAAACTCTAGACTATCGATTGGAATAATTGTCACATTTCATTTTTGATTTTCCGTCATTTATTCATGTAGGTTTCAAGCACCCGTTAAGAGCTTGTTGTGGGCACGGAGGGAAGTACAACTATAACATGCACATTGGTTGTGGAGCAAAGAAAACAGTGAAGGGTAAACAAGTTTTAGTAGGAAAATCATGTAAAGACCCCTCTAAAGCCATCATTTGGGATGGAGTACACTACACTGAGGCCGCCAACAATTGGATTTTCGATCGGATCGTTGATGGTTCTTATTCGGATCCTCCTATGTCCTTGAACATGGCTTGTCAATAAGACATTGCTTACCATCTGGCAGAAATCAGTATTATACGGTGTCATCTTATCATCTCTTATCTTGTGACGGAAGTATGTTAATTGACTAATTGTTTAATAGTCCAATAATTGTGATTCAAAAGGCGTTATAAGCTCATCAGCCTGCCTCTCTTGCATCTGGAGTAGTCACATGATCTAATCCAAGAACATTTTTATAATTGACTAAGATAAAATTAATTGACTTGCTAATCATCGTACACAGCGTTCTCTATTTGTTAATCTAGAGGAGACAATCAAGAATCTTTCTCATTATTCTTAACCATAAGATCACATTATCATAAATATGATAACGTTTAAAGGACAACAAAATGTAATATTGATGAAAGTTAAGGTTGACATAAACGATTAGCTAGACCAATTTACTAAGGGTTATTCGATCAAAATACTCGTATCTCCTTACGTTAGACCATTAGTTGTCGGCCTATATTTTAAAAATTAGGAAAGACTTTTTGCACTCCATGAGAGTGCTTTAATACTCCAACTAATTCTATTTTCTTTAAGATAAAACAAGTTAGTGGGAGTGTAGGAAGACCCTTGTGAAGTGCCGATATTCGTGGCCAAAAATTAATTTACAACATGTAAGATTGCAATTTGCTACCAAAATAGTCGTTGACTTCAAACGAATATATTCTCTAACATCTCTCACAGTCTCAGATCACTCATTTTCACTCTCTCACCTAATCTTCTTGAACACACTCAATATTGTATCAAATTGGCTAATGATGAGAACAGAGCATATTGCTCTAGTATTTTTGGTGACGGTTAACGTGTGCTTGTTACACTCAACGTTATCCTTACGCCTCAATAATGCCCACCAATGTCATTTTCCGGCCATCTTCAACTTCGGCGACTCAAATTCCGACACCGGCGGTCTCACTGCAGTTTACAGCCAAGCTCCTCCTCCTAATGGCGAAACTTTCTTTGGCGGTCCGGCTGGCCGCTTTTGTGACGGCCGCCTTATCATCGATTTCCTAGGTACGTATAGTCTCTCCTTTATTATCTTTTGGCATTTTCAAATTAAACGTAAAAAATTGGATGAAATGGACGCAGAGAGTATAAGTTATATTATCTCGATGGTACGTCATGGTTGAGGCCTAGTCACGTGAACGTGTCAACCATATCATGTAAAAGAATCATTTCAATTAAAAGTTTAAGCTGGTCGTAAAGTTAAATCCCAAATTGTGTACGAGTAGTGTGTGCTTAAGGAAATTAGTGTTATTGTGCACATGTTGCAGCGGAGAGCTTAGGATTACCATATCTAGATGCGTACTTAAACTCAATAGGATCAAACTTTAGCCATGGAGCCAATTTCGCGACAGCGGGTTCGACAGTCCGACCACAAAACACCACCAAGTCTCAAAGCGGATATAGCCCCATTTCACTAGACGTACAGTTTGCTGAATTCGTTAAGTTTCACAAAGAATCCCAAATTGTCCGAAAACGAGGTAATTTTTAGTTGGCATGTCGTATCCTTAATAACTCATTAGCGGGGGCAAGAGCCTTTAAGACACTGGGAAATATCGACGTTATTATTGTTTTGCATAAATAATGATGCAGGAGGAGTTTTTGAGGGTCTACTACCAAAAGAAGATTATTTTGCTAAAGCTCTATACACCTTTGACATTGGCCAAAATGACCTCACTGCTGGATACAAACTTAGCATGACCACTGAACAGGTTAAGGCCAATGTTCCTGATATTGTTGCCCAACTCGCCAAAGTTATAAGGGTACGATCGACATTTCACATTCCGTGATAAATTAGTACTTTGTAGTCATATTAATTAGGAATTTTTTTAACTGATTAAGGTGTTACTCTTGTGTTATAGGGTGTGTATGCTCAAGGTGGAAGATCATTTTGGGTTCACAACACGGGCCCAGTGGGCTGCCTTGCATATATTTTGGGCGTATATCCGATCACAGCAGCCCAAATCGATAAGTTCGGGTGCGCGATCCAGTTTAACGAAGCGGCCCAATTCTACAATGCTCAATTAAAGGAAGCTATAGAGCAGCTCAAAAAGGAGCTGCGTCTGGCTACAATCATATATGTTGATGTCTACTCTATGAAGTATACCCTCATCTCTCAAGCCAAAAAATTTGGTAAGCACGTCGTCTCGAGACAATTTTATGTGACGAGACTTTTCACATGTTCATTTCGAGTCTAAGACTGTTGTTGTGTCTTATCATATGGTAAAAAAACGTAATTTGAATTCTTACGGTTTGATCTTACAATTCAAATGGCAGGATTTGAGAAACCTCTAGTAGCATGTTGTGGGCATGGAGGGAGGTACAACTTCAATAACACAATGAGGTGTGGAAGCACAGAGATTGTGGATGGCAAGGAGATTTTGGTTGCAGGCTCATGCAAAGATCCATCAAAGAGAGTGGTTTGGGACGGGATCCATTACACCGAGGCAGCTAATAAGTGGATTTTTAACCAAATCGTAGCAATGTCTCGGTTTTAGACCCGGCCATTCCTTTGAAACAAGCTTGTCATATATCGGACCTCCCTTACGACCCTTAGAATACTAAAATGTTCTCTACATACATATAGGCATCAATCCTTTTCGATGTCTTACTTTTTGTGGGATTCTTTACCAATTACCATTTGCAAGCCTTTTTGAAAGTCTTTGTAGTATTTTAACTCAATAAGCCTAGACCTTTATTCACACAAGAATTGAGTTCTTCATGTGCTCCCCCTTCTTTAAGTAGAAAAGTTATACTTTAGGGCATAAGAGTGAAACATATTGCCCTTCTTTTTTTCATATTCATATCTCACATGATTGTGGTTAGATTTCATTTTCTTTACCAAAGAATCTCAATATCGGCATGATTCTTACATTTTTTTTCTTTTATAAGGACAATTGTCTATGTGTTAATTCTATACAAATCCGCTGGTATAAGGTTCAACACTAATATTTGACAAATAACAATAAATTATAGGGATAGATTATCTTACTCGAATTTTTCGCGATGAGAAAAGATAAATCACAGAATGTAGTATCAACTTGGCTTCTTTCTTTTGTTCAAACAACATTATAAAAGATTCATCTTTCCATTTCTTACACAAACATTGTACAATAGGTAAACAAATTCATGAAAAAAAGTGTAGTGTAGAACAAGTAGAAACTTCCACATCTTGTGGAATTATTTTTTGTTGTTGTGCCCATCATTTGTTTTTCACAATTATTATCTAGTCCCATAATACCCCAGCTGGCCCAAACATAACCTCATTCATGCAAATCTCTTCTTTCCCATGTGACATAACCAAACCTTTGTTTCCCTGCTTTCTTCTGAATCTTCCCAAAATCACGAAATTCTTCTTCCAATGTTCATGATAATCATGATTGTGATGAGATTAACATGATTTTTTCGATGCAAAACTCGTGGGTGTGTCCGTTGCTTACGAAGTACTCGTGAAACGGCCACCAATATACCAAAATTTGACACTGATTTCCTGTTGTAAACATAAACTTCTGGTGACACGTTGTGACTTGTTAGTGACGGTTTCTGGCCTGTTGGTGACTCGTTGCACACGATCATTTGTATACAACGATTGTAAACTAAACTTCATATATCACTCAACTTTCCAAGCATAAAGAAACAAGGAGAACTCAGGTGATCCATCACCCTGACCAAAGTCAGTATCATGTGTATGGGATGAGGAGGAGGCTGATGATGATGGTGGCGAAGGCGAGGACGAGGAGGAGGACGACAATGGCAACGACTTGAACAAGAACATAGCATGCCTAGGACCCGACCCGAAAAGCCAGTCATGAACATCCCAGTAAACTTCAAGTTTAGTCTCTTTAACATCAATTGATTCATTTCCCCTGAATTTCCACTGAAGATGTTTTACCTGAGTTGCTAACTCCCCATCAATTTTTATATCCATTTCAGGACTTACCCCATCAGTTTCACCCTTACTATGATGAGAATTACTGCTGAAACCAGCAAGATTATGACAGTTACTGTTGTTACACTCCACTGATATCTCATGACATTTACCTCTTTCATGAAATTTTACCTTGGTAGAGAACCTCTTCTTACCAAAAATGTGTTCCTTACGCGAAACTAGGACGGGATCGATCAAAGCAGGCCTGCAACCTGTCTTTCTGAAGGCATCCTTCTTCATATCACCAACAACTAAGACCACTTCTTCATCTGATACTATGGCAACATAGTAATCTGACACAGGCTCAACCTCACCATGGAACTTAGCACCCTTAAGGTCCCAAACAATGCCAATGTTTCGACCATCGACTAAGAACTGTTTGGACCCTTGCTTCTTCCAGAAGTACCAGGGTTTTAGCTCAACTTTGCAGTGATAATGATCATGACCATTTGGGCCATCCACTGAGACTGACAACCCATGAAGCATCAGGTTCTTGCACCAGGTAATGGTCACTAAGCGTGCCTGTGACGCGATTTTAGTCCTGTAAATGGACATGTTCAGGCTCTGTGGTGACCCTGATGATGTTCTTGTAAGCATAGTTGCACGTGCAGCAGGTTCATGCTCAGTATGAAGCTTCTCACCAGATGAAAAACAGGCCGGAACACCAATAGGCTCATGCATCATTTTTGATCATACAAATGTAAACTATACAGTAAGAAAGATCAAATGATAATAATTGTAATAAACTTTATAGTATATGATGATCATGCATCATTTTGATCATACAAATGTAAACTATACAATAAGATCAAAAGATAATAATTGTAATAAACTTTATAGTGTATGATGATGATGATGTTTATATATAGATGTGGATGTAAATAATCAATCTTACCAGCAGTATATTATCTTGAATGCTGCCAAAGTGAGATGATCCTGGCCTCATTGTGACATGAACAGAAATCAGCCCAATTTTTCCAACTGGTAGATATAATAAGAGAGGAGGGAAAAAGAGACCAACTTTCTAACTTAATAATAATAGAATTTTTGTGTTTGTTATGTTATGTTATGACTGTAACAAACCTTCTCCCCCTTTTCATTGTTCAAAGCAAAGTTTTGGGTTTTAAACACATGGGGTTTCATGATTTCAATCACTCTTAACAAATCTTTTATCCCTTTTTTATGTACTGCAAAAAGGAAACAGATCCCTTTTTACCGAGATGTAAAGTTCACAGTTCCGAAGCAGATGTCATCCAGCACATCTTTAGGGATGTACAAACTAACAAACATGATTATGGTTCGAAACTCGTCTACATCAATATATATAAACCGTTTTCGGGAAAGGGGAGCTGCCTTTCAGGCAATAGAACATGTGATGTGGGGTAACAGACCAATGTATAATAATTCAATATGGGCATTATTTGGATTAACGAAGTCCCCCTTCCTAAATCTCATCCAAAGAGTAATTTTTAATCATGTTAAAAGTGATCTTTGGTGCATTTAAATCAGGGATTTCTTCCAACTTTTTCGTTTTCCAAAACAGATGTTTTTTGACCAATCAAGTGAATTGGGATCTAGTTAATATTATTGGATCATCAGATCTAGTCTAGTAACTTCCACCCTGTAAACATCCTTAAAGTGCTAAACACAACTCCTTGTGTGGCTGAGGTTTCCTGTATGATTTCCCAAGGATGGACGGCCGGCCAGGGTTGACAGTAAAATCGCCATTCACCGGTTTCTCTGTAGTTGCCAGTTTTTAGTTTTCAGTTTATGCTACTTGAAAATCTGAACTAATATGCTGTACACGAACCAGTAAAAACAGGTGAACACAGAAGTTTTAAGAGAGCTGATACTTTGTATAAACTGCGCAAGATTTCAACAATGACAGTTACAGAAACATGATCAATATGTACAGGAAAGAAAAAACAATGATACAGGTCAAATTTATGATGCAACAGGCAGAGATTTTCTAGGTATCGCTTGCCTGAAATGCTTCAGATCGATTATCATTACTGTAATGTCATCCATACTGCCTCTCGTTACTGCCAGATTTGCAAGTTCTTTGCAAGCAGCTACAAGCCCCTCGGAACTAGGTTTCTTGTTCTCTTGATTAGGAGAGTGAGCTGCCATGTTTTTATGCGGAAATAATACAGTTCTTCTCAACTTTGCAGGAGGGCTCTCATTTTCCGTATCAAACTCAAGAATGCCTTCTCTTACTATATCAGCAGTCTTTTTCTTTCTGAAACTTGAGGAGCGAGGGCTTGGTTGTCTCTGCTTGATGAAGGAAACCCGTTTCACCTTAGGTGAAGAGTTCGTGCTGACACAAGCATATTCAGTAATATTCTCCTCTAAGCTCCGCTGATTCTTACTGTCCAACTCACCCAATGGAAGGTTAACTTTCGTCTCAATCTGAGTGGACCGTAGAACTATGTTGATGGCTTCTTGGCAACCAACCTATCAAATTGACAAGAGAATCAACAACTGGTATCATACTTGACAAAATAAAAACACCCCATATGATTCTCAAGCATGACCTCAAGTTACATGAAATAATTGGACATTATTTGTGGAGCTTCACAAGTGAAGGTGCAATGTCATATTCAAAATATCATTATCAAAACGTTCTGTATATACAAGCATTAATAGACAAATTACAATCTGCTTTAGTATCTTTCAGATTATTGACAAGCATACTTCTAACGGTCTATGCCCAGAGAAGGAATGGACGAAAAGGAAGTGAGCCACTCATCGTTACATTATTAAAGATGACGACATAGAACACATCTTCACCTAGTCATTCTGATTAGCACAAACAGCAGACAACAACGACATTTCAGTATACCTCCGTAAGGACCATTATATTTCATGATTTAGATCACCTAATAGATTGAAAATAACAATACAAGTTGAAGAAAAGGCAAAGACAAGGCATAGGGAAGATCTTCAGGCGATTTACACAAACAGTCGAAAAATAATGACACAACAGTATTCTTCCTTAATCACAACTATAGTTCTTTATCAATCCTGAGAATAAAAATTCACTCACTCAAAAAAAAAAAAAAAACAACGCAGGTTGAAGTTAAGGGGAAGACAATGCATGTACACCACCAAATACACATTTATCAACCATAAGGAGAAGATTTGCTTAAAATTTGTACGCACCTCGTCCCAAAGTCCATCAGAAGCCAAGACGAGAAAATCCATGTCAGGAGTCAGATCCAAGATCCTTGTATCCGGATCTGACACTACCCATTCCTTGAGATGGGCATCTCCGATACTTCTAGACACAGAAAGTATCCCATGGACTCTCCAAGCTCCCTTATGAAACTCAACATATCCTCCCTAAATCAAGCAATTCATCAAACGATCATTTCTGAAAACTGATTATCTTCTTACCCTTCTGCTCTATTTATTGAATATTACCATCTAGCATCAATAAAAGCAATAAAAGCATACCTTATCTTCTATCCTTTTCTGCTCATCCTTCCTCTCGGCTCTATGGTCCTTTGTGAGTGCTTCGGCCTCCCCACCTCGACAAACAACCGCCCTGCAGTCTCCCAAGTTTGAGACAACCATCTCCGCACCCTCAATCAGAACGGTAGCACAGCAGGCACCACTACCAACATCCTGGATACATTGCAAAGATTGAAATCAATACCAATGAGTTGCTACTAACTATGCCATCAATAAAACATACGCGATGCAGCCTGTTAACAAGACCAGCCAACTAATGTAAATACATCTTCAAATCCTAAATTGACTCAAACTCATTTGGGCTATGAAAGGACTTGCAGTGACTAGCACCAAGACTATTGCACATATCTTGAATACAAAAATAAATGCAATTGCAGCTCAGACTCAATAAACCATCTAAGTTCAAGTGTTATTAGCATTCAGCTTACTAACTCCAAATCGAACCTCAACGAGAAACGTCTAACCCATTACCAAAACCACTAATACATTGACCAATACAATAAAAGCTAGAGGACAAACATGAAGACAACTTTGCAGTCATAGTTTTTGCAGGCACAGGATATCGAAAGTTTATGCCTTACAAGTACCTGTTCCAAGAATTCCTTATCTGTTCTAAGATAAGCAGCTTTCACAGCTTCCTCCTTACTCATCTTTCCTTCACAATTGTCAACCATCTCAATGATGTTTTTATGTAACGTTTCCGCAACGAATTCTGCAGCTTTTCTTCCTCCATGTCCATCATAAACCCCAAAAAAACCCTGCAAATTCAAACAAACTTAACAACTTCTCATCATTCCAATACACAAAAAAAAAACACCCCAAAACACCCACATTTTCACTATAACCTTAACCTCAACCAAAAAAGAAAAACCCCACATATTCAAAAATCTTCCCAATTACTCTAAATTAGGAATTGGGCATCATATGGCCTGAAAAATCCAACTAAAGTTCACAACTTTTTATCATTCTAATACAAAACAAACACTCCAAAAGATCCACATTTTCATAATTTTGCCAATTACAAAGGTACATTTTACCAAACAGTTAAAATTCACAAAAAAAATTACCTTATTGGGATTCCCATCAATGCAAGAAACAATCTTGTAAGTATCCTCCATGAACTTCTTCTTACCCTTAACAGAAAACAACCCAACACAACCATCCTCAAACCTCGAAACGACGTCGTCTTTTACGGGCGAAAACCCCGAAAACTTAAACTCGGTATCACTCCCACTCCCACTACCACCAGGGATCTGAATCTTGGGGGGTCTTTTCCGCTTGAGTGAACAAGAAAGATTCAATCTTTCCTTCACAAACACACTTCCTGAAGATTCTAAACAAGTTACAGAAGTACCCATTTCAGAAAGAGGTGAATTTGGTGACAAATTTTCTTTGTTGCATGAAAATGTGGACATTTTTTGGTCAGAAATGAGAAGAGTGTAACGGCTACAAATTTGGGGGTTTTGAAGAGAGGGTCAAAAGGGTTAGTAGCTTCAAAAAGGTGTTTCTTTTTTTCTTGAGCCGTTGGGGTTGCAATGAAATGAGGATTATATTGGTCAATGATTTTGAATAAGATATTTGGTGGGAAATTTTCAAAGTATTTTGGGTGAGATTTTTGGGAGACCAAGAACTTTCTGGTTTGAAGCCGCAAATTTGGGTGAGATTAGGAAAGTCAAGACACAAATTTTAACTCACTAAAACAAGCAATGAGGATCAAGGTTGGCCTAGTGGATAGGAACTCAACCTGCCTGGGGGTTGTCCCGGGTTCAAATCCTCATACCCCCACCCCCCGCAGCATTAGCTGCTCCTTTGTACCAAAAAAAAAAAAAAAAAAAAAAAAAAAAAAAAAAAGCTCACTAAAACAAGCAATTTTTAGTGATTAATCCTTAGCTAGTGGTGATTAAGAATTCAAGTCAATGATTATATTGTAGAAGAACATAGAGGAAATTTAATGAATTGTTTGTGTCTAATTAGGGATACACTTTTATGGACAAGATCATCGTATTCATTTGGCGTAGAACAATGTGTTCCTTACTAGTTTAGGCAAACTCGATCTTTTAAGAGATAACGAGTTGGCGCGTATTTGGTTTTCCCGCTTAATCAAGGCAAACTCCAGTGAAAGTTTCGATCTCTTTGTATTGTTATTTCAATACGTTGGAAGTTTTTGTCATGTAAAACTGACAATGAATCTATTTTGTAGTACTCTGTCAATCTAATAGTTTGGCTTTATATATTCAGATTAGCATACGCAAAAAATTAGAAAGACAATGACGAAAAAACAATATTTCAAATCTTTTACCGGTCATAGCCATCAACGACCATACCAACTCTGCTAAGCTAAGAGATAATAGCTTCGTACTTTATATAAGTAGTTGTTTGACCGGGTCAAACAGCTAAAAGCTCCTGAAAAAGCTAATAAATAGTTGCGCCGAACAGTTTCCCTCCTACTAATCTAGGCAAACTTCATTGAAAGTTTCGACCTTTTTATATTGTCATATCAATACGGCATCGGAATGTGGAAGTTTTTATATAATACCGACAATGAATCTATTTTGTAGCACTTCGTCAATCTATTAATTTGGCATCATATCTTCGATCAGCATGCGGCAAACAATAGAAAGACAACAACGGGAAAACACGAAATTCCAGATCTTAATATTACTATCCATTAACGACCACACAGCTAGAGCTGGCAATCGGGCGGGCCGGGTCGGTTTCGGGTCGGGTCATATCGGGTTCGGGTCTTGGCGGGACGAGAAGAACTTTCGGGTCGGGTCGGTTTTGACTCGGGTCGCTTTCGGTTCGGGTCATGTCGGCTAAATTTTGTGTCGGGTCGGGTCGGTTTTGGGTCGGGTCATAATCGGGTTTAATTACTGATGGTTATTAATCCGCGTCATTTCAAGTTTTGGTTAATATTTTTTTGTTTTTTGGCATAATTAGGGGACTTTATTTAGTTAGTAAGTTAAAACCATCAATATGCATACTAAATTGTTCTTATTTGGATCATTATTAAGCTTAATTATTATCGGGTCATCAAACGGGTCGGGTCATTATCGGATAACGGGTCACTATGGGTCGGGTCGGGTCATTGTCGGGTTAGACATCATCGGGTTGTATCGGGTCATGGGTCGTTATCGGGTCGGGTCGAGTCGGGTTCGGATGATCACAATTTCGGGTACAATCGGGTCGGGTTTTCGGGTGAGTCGGGTCGGGTCTCTCGGGTCGGGTCAAGGTTGCCAGCTCTACACACAGCTAACACTTTTCTTCAAAAAAAAAAAAAAAAAAACTAAGCTAACACTTAACACAAACTAAACACACTAATTCTGTACTTCTTTCTCAGACACACATTAAATCTAGTAAATCACTAAATCCTGTGTTTTTTCAGACACAGTTAAAACTCTTGTCCTTGTCCAACCTCTCCCACTCCACTTCACTTCACTGCTAGCTCATGTTCACACAGTCACACTCTCTTCCTCACACTGAAATCTAGCAGAGCAAAAACCCAGAAAAAAAAAAGAGGGCAAAAAAATGGGTTCCGTATCACTGAAGATTGGAGATGGAACAGCAAGATTCAAGAGAGCATCAATGTGTTCATCAGCAGTAAACATTCTTATGCTTTTCTCTGTCATCACAACCAATCTCTTCGCACTCTACGCCTTCACTTACAACAACCCTAATTCCCAAATCAACAACAACCCTAATAATTCCCATATCCACACTACCTTGATCTCTGAAAAAATCTCCGAGATCATGCGTGAGATTGAAGCTTCTCAAAAACAGCTTTCCCAGATGGAGAAAGATCTTCTTGGTTACGAAACTGTCGATATTACCATCCAAAACACGCCGCTGGAGCTCAAGGAGTTCCTCCGCCGCCACCCGCTCCCGCTTGGGAAGGATTCCCGGAGTGGGATCACGGAGATGGTGGCGTCTGTGGGCCACACTTGCTCGAAATCCTCGGATATTTTGTCGGGTTTTGTGAATTATAAGGTGAATGGGCAGTGCCCGGATGATGGAAGCGTAGGGGAGAAGCTTCTTTTAAGGGGATGTGAGCCACTACCACGGCGGAGGTGTGCAAGCAAGACGGTGGCGAAAATGGGTAATCTTTATCCCTTACCTCGTTCACTTTGGAGTAATGTTAATGATAAGATTGTTAGTTGGAGTGGTTTTAGTTGCAAGAGTTTTAGTTGCGTCAATAAGAAGGAATTGAGCCGTGATTGTGTAGGTTGTTTCGATTTGAGTAGTAATGGTAGTGAAATTCAAAGGTTTGTTAAAGGGAAAGGTAAATTGGATTTTGTGATTGATGAGGTTTTAGGGTTAGGGGGTGGTGATAAGGTTAGGATTGGGCTTAATATAGCCGGGGGCGGTTCCGGGACATTGGCTGCAAGAATGTGGGAGAGGAATGTGACTATGATTACTCAGACATTGAACATTGATGCACCCTTTAGTGAGTTTGTTGCTGCTAGGGGGTTGTTCCCTTTGTACATGAGTTTGGATTATAGGTTCCCATTTTACGACAATTTCTTCGATTTGGTTCATGCTGGGAGCGCGTTGGATGTGGGAGGGAAGTCGGAGAAGTTGGAGTTTTTGTTGTTTGATATTGATCGGGTTTTGAGGGCTGGGGGTTTGTTCTGGTTGGATAATTTTTACTGTGCTACTGAGGAGAAGAAGAGGGATTTGACGAGGTTGATTGAGAGGTTCGGGTTTAAGAAGCTGAAATGGGTTGTAGGAGAGAAAGCTACAGGTTCAGGGAAACATGAGGTTTACCTGTCAGCTGTTCTGCAGAAACCTGTGAGAG
Organism: Spergularia bocconei; assembly: GCA_963457585.1. NCBI lineage: Eukaryota > Viridiplantae > Streptophyta > Magnoliopsida > Caryophyllales > Caryophyllaceae > Spergularia > Spergularia bocconei. The sequence goes on from OY734943.1 coordinate 1,817,270, forward strand.
CGTAGCTGTAAAGAACGAGACACGATCAGTTTATCAGCAATGTGTTGACACCAAAAATGGTGGTATGTTGTGCTATATCTTCATCTATATGTGTAATTTGATTGTCCAACCTAATAAGATGATCAAGGAAAGAAGGAACCACCTTTCGATTATTAGAGTTAGAGAAAGATACAGGTTATGACTTATGAGTCATCCAACTGATGTAGTTATAGATTTTGCTGTGGTGTTTGTTTTGTACCAAATGTTGCAATGTTAGAAATCGATGTAAGTTTCAGTGTGTAGTGTAGCTCAAGTGTTGCAGTTCTGTATTCTTGGGTTGGTAATGAAATTTAGCAGTCACACTTACAACTTGATGTTCATTCAATTTACTTGCTAGCTGATTGTTAAACACCCTTTTTAAGCATCCATTTCGCTATCATGTAGCTGTTCTTAAGCAAACTAGTTTGATACTGGCATACTAACTCGAGTGAAAATAGTTTGATTGGCTTTTAACAAATTTTGTAACTTATGGAGCTACTGCTGGGCTTCTGTGAGGGTGAGTGGCCTGTTCTGTACATTGCTGTTGATCCTTGTACTCGATACTCGATTTTTGGTGCTCAGGTTGGAGTAGCAGACAGATTATTGGCCGTGTGATTTTTCTTAGCAGCTAACTAAGCTCTGTTGATTAGGTTGTAATCCTGCCTGATGTGCTCTCATTCTCTGTAATTTTTTTACAGAAACTGAAATCATCAGTAAACATAACCAAGACATAACCAAGACATACCCCAAGACACATATCTTCCCTGATACAAAATACTTGCCTAATACTCCCGACTCTCCGTTGAAAGAAAAAAACTTACATGCTCCTGTAGTCCTGTTCTATATTGTGCAGAAAATAAAAGGGATAATCTCGGGACGAGTCTAAAATCCTAGCAAAGATGGCCTACTACCATACCATGACTAAGACGTACCCTAAACACATATATTCCCTGATACGAAATATGAGAAGTTTCAAACTCGAATCTCCCCTTCATCACCATCAACTGAAGTTGCTGGCATTAGAAGACCCTGTGAGCCTTGCCATAGTACCTGTTAATGTACCCAGATTTATGTGTAACGACGGGGGTATCTGGTGTATTCACCGGATAGAATTTGTAGAATCTAATGTTCTCAAATCCCGCTTTCGTTTCCTCACTCATCTTCTCCAACTTTCTCTTCCGATCCGCCCTCTGATCTACCCTTGCCTTCTCATTCGCGGCCTTCTTTTCGCCAACCTCCTTTTCGACTAGCTTCTTAAAGTCCTTTTCCTGCTCTGACGGAAGTTTCCCATCTAGGATTAGCTCCTGGGTGAAATTCTCGAGTTCATGGTACTCATAATTGAAATCACACTCTAATTTTTGCTTTTCACCCCATTCATATTCGATGCTCAGAGTCGTTTTCTGAGCGACAGGAGCGTCTTCATTAAACGGGTTGTCAAAATAGGGCAAACAGTATGTAAACTTGGCACAATCTTCTTGCTTCAATCTCTTCAAGGCCGACTCCCGCATTGTCCACCCCACAACAAATATGTCCGGCTTAATTCGTTCAGCCGCCCTACATTCCCTATCAACTCGAGGAACATACGGGAACCAGTCCATCTTGTACTTCCTCATGTGTGAGATTTCCTCGTATGCTGATTGTACTGAAGTTCTCGCGATTTCATCAGATGGTGGGAAAGGACACACAACGGCTACCACGGCCGGGACATGAGTCATCCTCATTGCCCCGTCAGGATGCTGCAAGAGTTGAGGTTCCGAGCTGCTGAAGAGGTAAACACGGTTACCATGAAGATCACCTCCTTCCTCGAACGCCTTCTCCAAATTGGTAAAACACCAATTGTGTTTGTACAGTAAGTCTGGTGACTCTATACCAACAGGGGCTGCTGCTTTCCACAAGTCTTCAAACTTACGCTTCTCCTCAAAGTACTCGGCTTGTGCCATTGATGATTTTTTTTTTTGTTGGGGTGAAAAACAATGGACAATGTTATACGAGTATTTATATATGCCCTAAAACTTAGCTTGGACAGGTAATAATGTTGCGTTAGAATGGAGCGTAGACCAAGATAATTCCATACTAAACTAGGAAAGTTTACAACCATAATACTTCTATCTATCCTTATTCTAATCAACATTCAACAATTCCATAATCTTTTGTTTTTGTCACTCCTGAGTCCTGAGTCTGAATGAGCATAAGTCTTGTAGTACTTGTCGTTTAGTTTACATGTCGTTAGATATGAGGCCCAACGGTTTTCATAGAACGATTCACGTTATAATCGTCTTAGTCGAGTAGTAAATACTTGTCTTAGTCTAATAGGAGTGACGGGTGAGTCAAGTAAAAGTAACGGTGTACCAAGTTTGGAAGGCCCTATAAGTAATATATTATGGATCTTAGCAAAATATTTGAGTAAAAAGCGACGAATCTACAATTGGTCTCAAAATAGACAAAAAAAAAAAAAAAAAAAAAAACGTATACTAGTCTCAACGCATTACAAGATGCCCCTCCCCCTCAAATCAAACACCGACATTCCAAGGCTGTCCGCAGCACATCTTTGAGAACATCTCACTAGTTTAAGACCAAAGGATCAAAGTTAGACAAAAACGAAGTATATAATCCACGCCTTTCGACCCAAATTACCTTTTGGAACAAAAACATCATAATCTATGTGGAATCTCCTAAAAAACCGTCAAATAACTCAAATCATATTATCGACAAGAAACACACGCTAGTCATCGACTTTCGAAACTCGACTTCACTCACTCACAAAGACGCACCCTCGTCAAGTACTGTAATTGATTGGTCCGGCGAGCGTGAAGACGTAACACCAAACTCTTATCACTAAAACATCCACTTCCCCCACATTTCTCAGGAACAATCATAACATAAACATTTCATCTCATTTTTTCTGCCAAAAAATAATTACAGAAATCATCATGCTATTAATCTCTTCATTTCTCCCACAACAATCTCTCACAAATCCCACTTTTTACTGCTCTAAACCCCAGAATTACTGCCCAAAATGCCACCTTTTTACCCACCCAATTCACCCAAAGCACCTCTCACTCTTACCCAAGTCTTCTTCTTCTGGTTCTTCTTCTTCCACGTCAGCTTCTGCCACTCTCCGCTACGTAAACGACCCCGTTTTGGGGGAAGAAGAAGAAGGTGGTGGTGGTGGTGAGTGGGTCCCATCTGCGGCGGCTGTTGCTGCGGCGATACGGAAAGCTTCTTCTTCACCCATTGAGTTTACCCAGAAAGTTGATAATGACCCGAAGTCTCATGGGTTGATTTTACCAAGTCCGGATTTTCAGCGGCTTTGTCTTGATCAATTGGCGCTTTTTCAGCGTATTATTCACCCTAATGCTCTTCTTTCGGTAACTTCTTTCTTAAAGTTCACTTCTTTTTCACACTTCTTACTTCTTAGTTCAATTTTGGTGGGATTATTTGTTTTATTAATTTATTGACATTACTTTATTCGTCGTCATATAATGACTTATGTTAGCCGACCCCAAATCATTTTGAAACTAAGGCTTTGCTGGTGGTTGGTTGTATTTTTTAATTGTTGTATTACGACTCATATTAGCCGAACCCAAATCATTTTGTAGACTAATGCTTTGTTGTTCTTGCATTTGTTTGATGTTAGGAGGTAATATTCATGATGAATTGTATGTAGTTGTAAAGGGAAATTAGTTTGAGTTAGCTTGATTTGTATGCTATATACATATAGTGGTAGAATGTTTCAAGGTTTACTCTTTGAGGATCAAGGTTGACCTAGTGGTTAGGAATTCAACCTGTATGGGGTTGTCCCGGTCTGAATCCTCATATCCCCAACCTGCGCAGCATTAGCCGCTCCTTTGTACCAAAAACTAAAGGTTTACTTTTTATTTTTTTGGGGGGAGGGGGGGAGGGAATGTGTGTAAAGTTAGGTTAAGCCAATGGAGGCTGATCAATTAAGTTGCGCGAAATGTGAAAATTGTTTAATGTTCACAAATTCCATCAAACTCCCATAAAGAAAAGAAAAATAAGAACAACAATCATGATGAGCTAAACATGAAAGTTTTATGAAATTTTATGAAAGTAGCTGAACTTCGAACTTGACCTGCTTGATTACCTCTCACCCAAACAAGAGGTAAGTACTTTCAGAAACAATAGGAAGTGCTAAATCCGCTATGTGGATGAACATGAAATGCTGAATGGGCTTAAAGATTGGAGATTTGACAACTGATAGGAACTAAGTCAGGGATTTTGGATGACAATTGGTATTGGGAGTAAGATAGAGGGTGTAATAGAGACTGGATTTATGTAATTAACTACTGACTGGGGCAAGGGTTTATGTATGGGACTCAGGGCGCCTTAACCAAGCCTTCGGTTCCGTTGTACTTACAGAGAAATAGAAACCCAATGGGAAGAAGGCGGTTTCAAGTCTTTGAAAAGTCGAAATAGTTTGTGTTTTGGGTGATCTACTTCATGGCTTGTGTTTGGCTGTCACTCTGTCAGCTTGTTACTATTTGTTGTGACTGATAGTGTTTGATATTTCGCTCAAGTGTGATCAGCAGTTAATCTTATCACTCTATAGGACGGTTTATGTCATCACTCCTTATAACCAAAAGAAAAAACAAATGTCCTCAGTCCTTTTTTTTTTTTTTTTGACAAAGGAGCCATCAATCCTTCATTTCACTGCATTTGTGTTAATGCAGGTTTACGTCAGGCCTGCTGGTAGTTATGTGATGGATCGTTTGGAGCTGAGGCGTGTTACTCTCTATCCAGCAGGAAATGGATCAGAAATTGTTGTATTAGTTGGTAATTTTAGTATGCCGGCAGGGTTGCGCAGTGCTGAAGCTGCACTTTCCAATCAACAGGTGGGCTTCCATCCAATATTTAAATTTTACTTGCCTTTTCGTTCATTTTATTCTTCATATATTTTATCAGAGGAAAAGGGTGTCTAGGAGTTGAACTTGCAGTTTTGTTGGCTAATATTGGTTGTTACTATATTGGTTCATAGGCGGAGGAAATTCCTGAGTGTGGAGCTGTTGTTTTGCCGATGGTCAAAAATCCTTTTGTAGTTGGGTTTTTAGTTGCTGAGTTACCTGTTAAGGAGCTTGCAAGGGGTTCTGATGATCATTCAGAAAGGATGTGCCCACAGGAGAGCTATACATTGCCTTCTAGCCTTGAATTGAAGTCACAAGGCATTCCTTCATGCAATGGAAATCCATTAAATTATTTCAACCTCTCCTCCGACCAGATATTAAATGCCATAAACATTTCTCGCTCTCTTGCTATGGCTTATGTGATGGATCAGGTAATTGAACCTAACCTTTGTTTCCTTGCAACAACTTTTTTTCTCTTCTTTTCCACCTTTTTATGATTTAAGTGGCATAACTCTCACACACTCTCCACGGGACACATCCAAGAGACGAAGTTGATTGGGGTTTTACCACTGTACTAATTCAGTCTTCTCCCATTACAAAATTATTGTAAGTTTAAGTAGTACGGGGCCCGGCTCACGTCGGGGCTACATATACGAGTATGTGTTTAATTCCATTATCATAATTTACGACACAATTGACGCTAGCACGCTTTTTTGGCCGAAATGGGGACATACCACATGTCTTTGACTCAGATTTCTTGCCAAAACCCATTATTATGAACCCTATGGGCTCTCACTAGAATTGGAAGCCTTCTTGGTTATGATCATTTGTGGAAAACACTATCGACTTCATTTTTTTGTTTGGCCATTTTTGCGACACTTTTTAAAGTACCCAAATGTTCTCAAAACTTTACCTTTGACACCGTCTGAGTGCTCTAAATATATACGAGGGTCCGGTTCCGACGTGTATAAAGTGCTTTATACCCTTACGCAGTTACGCGGACTCAAGAACACGTCGCCTTGCTTGCTTAGGCTAGCTTATGTTTTTGGCCAATTTAGGTACTCTACAATAATTTTTGGGGTCTAATATTTTACCAAATTCTATAATATTACCCTTAGAGACTCCCACAAAAAATTGAGCCGTTATAGTTCCGGGACCACTTTGAGCCAAAACCATGATTTGCCTTCAATTTTGGTTGATTTGGCCACCCTTTTGAAAATAGCAAAATGCTCTCAAAGCTTAACCATGAACACCTTGGAGTGCCCTTGATGGATATGAGGATTACATATCCTCATTTGGGGCTTTTTGAAATCAGTTGAGGCACAAGTTACCCATGAAGGCTAGCGTGGATCTGAAGAACGTACAGTGGTTTTTTACTCTAATATTGTGCCAAAACCTAATTTTAACCCAGGCGACTCCCACGAATATTTGAGCCATTTTTGTTCCAGGGCCATTTTGACCAAAAACTTTTAGCCTTCGATTTTGGCCAAGTTTAGCAAATTTTCTGAAAATAGTTAAATATTCACAAGACTTTACCATCAACACCATGGGAGTACCCTTGGTGGATATGAGGGGTCGATTCTCACATTTGGTGATTATTGACGTCAATCTTGCACACGTTACCTAGTAAGACTAGCGCGTGTCTTTGACTGATTTCGAGAACATACCGTCCGTTTTTTGGCTCTAATACTTTGCCCGAACCCATAATTCTACCTTATGGGACTCCCACGAATATTTGAGCCATCTTTGTTCTGGAGCTTTTTTGACAAAAAATCGTTAGTTATAGCCAATGATTCTTGCAAAATTTGTCAAATTTTCTAAAAGTAATTGAAACTTAAATGTTCACAAGACTTTACCATGAACTCCATGAATATGAGGGGTTGGTTTTCACATTTGGTGAGTTTTTGACGTCTTTGTGGCACACGTTGCCCATGGAGACTAGCGCATGTCTTTGACCGATTTGCAGAACCTACCATGCCTTTTTGGCTCTAATATTTTCCCCAAACCCATAATCTTACCCTAGGAGACTCCCACGAATATTTGAGCTTTTTTTGTTCCGCGGCCATTTTGACCATAAAGGGTTAGTTATAGCCTTCGATTTTGGCGAAATTTCGCCACCCTTTTTGGGAATGGCCAAATGTTCTCAAAACATAACTATGAACATTTTGGAGTGCCCTTGATGAATATGAGGTGTCGGTTTTCACATTTGGAGAGTTTTTGATGTCTTTCTGGTAGATGTACCCATTTTGGCAAGCGTATGTCTTTGACCGATTTGGAGAACCTATCGTCCGTTTTTGGCTATAATATTTTGCCAACACCCATAATATTACCCTAGGGGACTCCCACGAATATTTGAGCCATTTTTGTTCCGGGGCTGTTTTGACCAAAAAGGTTGATTATAGCCTTCAATTTTTGCCAAATTTAACCACCCTTTTTGAAAATGGCCAAATGTTCTTAAAACTTAACTATACTTCTTAGTGCCCTTGATGTATATGAGGGTTCGGTTTTCACATTGGGTGAGTTTTTGACGAATTTCTGGCACACATTGCGCACTGGGGCTAGCCTGTGTCTTTGATCAATTTGGAGAACCTATCGTGCGTTTTTGGCTCTAATATCTTGCCAAAACCCATGATCTTACCCTAGGGGACTCCTATGATTATTTGAGCCATTTTTGTTCCGGGGCCATCTTTGACCAAAAACGGTGAATTATAGCCTTCTATTTTGGCCAAAATTTTCCACCTTTTTGAAAAATGGCCAAATTTTCTCAAAACATAACTATGAACACTTCGTAATCCCCTTAATGGATGTGAGGGGTTGGTTTTCTCATGTGGTGAGTTCTAGACGTCTTTGCAGCACACATTACCCATTCTGGCTAGTGTGTCTCTTTGGCCGATTTGCAGAACCTACCGTGCGTTTTTGGCTCTAATATTTTGCCAATGCCCATAAACATACTCTTGGGGACTCCCACAAATATCTGAGCCATTTCTTTTTTGGGGTCATTTTGAAGAAAAACTGTTAACTATGAGCTTTGGTTTAGGCCAAATTTTACCTCCCTTTTGGAAAATGGCCAAAATTTCTCAAAGCTTAACTAAGATCACATGGGAGTGCCCTTGATGTATATGAGGGGTCAATTTTCACATTTGGAGAGTTTTTGATGTCTTTCTGGCAAATGTACCCATTTTGGCTTGCGTATGTCTTTGACCGATTTGGAGAACCTATCGTCCGTTTTTGGCTCTAATATTTTGCCAAAACCCATAATATTACCCTAGGGGACTCCCACGAATATTTGAGCCATTTTGTTCCGGGGCCATCTTTGACCAAAAACGCTTAATTATAGCTTTCTATTTTTGTGAAATTTTGCCACCTTTTTGGAAAATTACCTAACTATCTCAAAACTTTAACTATGAACTCTTCGGAGTGCCCTTGATGGAAATGAGGGTTCAGTTGTCACTGGTGAGTTACTAATGTCTTTGTGGCACACTTTATCCATTGTGGCTAGCGTGTGTCTTTGGCCGATTTGCAAACTTTTCCATGTGATTTTGGCTCTAATGTTTTTTCAGTGACCATAAACATACTCTGGGGGACTCCCACGAATATTTGAGCCATTTCTTTTTCGGGACCTTTTTGAACAAAAACTATTAATTATAACCTTCGGTTTTGGTGAAATTTTGCCACCTTTTTTGAAAATGGCCAAATGTTCTCAAAACTTAGCTTTGAACATTTCGGAGTACTCTTGATGAATATGAGGTGTCGGTTTTCACATTTTGCGAGGTTTTGACGTCTTTCTGACAGATGTTACACATTGTGGCTATCGTATGTCTTTGACCGATTTGGAGAACCTATCGTCCGTTTTTGGCTCTAATAGTTTGCCAAAACCCCTAATCTTACCCTAGGGGACTCCCACAAATATTTGAGCCATTTTTGTTCCGGGGCCGTTTTGGCCAAAAACGGTTAATTATAGCCTTCCTTTTTGGCCATATTTAACCACCCTTTTTGAAAATGGCCAAATGTTCTCAAAACTTAAACATGAACACTTCGGAGTTCCCTTGATGTATATGAGGTGTTGGTTTTCACATTTTGTGAGGTTTTGGCGTCTTTCTTGTGAGGTTGGCGTCTTTGTGGCAGTCTGGCAGATGTTACCCATTATGGCTAGCGTGTATCTTTGACCGATTTGGAGAACCTGCCCTGCGTTTTTGGCTCTAATATTTTGCCAAAACCTATAATCTTACCCTAGGGGATTCCCACGAATATTTGAGTCATTTTTCTTCCGGCACCATCTTTGACCAAAAATCGTTTATTATAGCCTTTGATTTTGGCCAAATTTGGCAAATTTTCTGAAAGTAGTTCAATGTTCACAAGACTTTACCATCAACACCGTTAGAGTGCCCTTGGTGGATCTGAACTATTGCAACAATAAGCATGTCTGCATTCCGCCGTACAGTTCACTTTAAGCAGTCAATCGAGCAGAGATTTATGCTTTTTAGACAGCAAGCGCTTTATAATTATCAGATGGTGTGAGCTCTAAAGGTTTTGTGCTTATTGAAACATTACTTAGGCCACATACTGTTCGTCACTAACTTGTTTCCCATTGTCATAGAAAGCAATGTTACTTCAGCAGACATCCTGGCAAAATAATATCCGAATGAGCAATCTAGTGGAGCAAGTAAGTTATCAACATTCTTTTGTCTGTCACTCCTGAATGAGCATAAATTTCATAATACTTACAGTTTAGTTTGCTTATCGTCAGATACGAGGCCCTTTGTCTAGCTTACGAACTCTCTCCAAAATGTTAACAGTCCAAATTGAAAGAAACGAGGTGCTTTTTCTTTTTCACAAAGGTTCAATAATAAGTTTTCTTTTATGTCTTCTTCCTGTTGCTGGCAGTAAGCTTTGATATGTGACATGTCTACAGATTGCTCATGATATAGTTGAAGACATAATTGTGCAAAGTGATCGTATGCGAGATACCCTGCAACAGTTGCAGGATGCTGTTTATCTGACAAAGGTGTGGTTGCCTGTCTCATTTTTAGTCAAAGGCATCAGCTTGATTATTTTGTTCGTCCTTCCAAGGCCTTTTTGCTTTGCAAAATACATAAGATTAGCTGTCTTGTGTTCTGAGTTCTCAAGTGACATCATGATCAAAGACCATTTGGAATGAATTACTTGAACTTTGCAGCATTGTCAAGGTTGCCTGATATTTTGTTAGCTTTGTGGTGAATTGGTGGCCAGTGCTCCAGTAGACACTGTTTTTTTTTCTTAGCTTGGTATTAGAATAAAAAATCCAGAACTTACAGAAAAAGGAGTCTCACAACTAACAACTAGCTACTATCTAGCCACCCTCTACTAGTGACGGTATCCTCTTCCATGGCTTTACAACAAGCATACATTCTTTTACGCTAACAACATAATTAATGTAATCCACTAATTGACTTTCAGTTCTAAACTTGTCTTCAAAAATACAGCTATCTCTTTCACTCCGAAGAGCATAGACTGATAAAAAAAAAAAGCGCAGCCCGGTGGACATTGGCGTCCCCGCATGGCGACGGTCCGGGGAAGGGTCCCACCACAAGGTTGTATAGGAGGCAAGCCTTCCCTTGTCATTTTGGACAAGAGGATGCTCCCAGGACTTGAACCCATGACCCATCGATCACAAAGCAACACCTTAGCCGGTTTGCCAAGGAAAGAGCATAGACTGATGCTCATATTATATTCCTGAGCCATTTCTTAGTTCATGATCTCCCTCTATTATGCTTCTGTTGCCATTTCACCTCATTTGCCAAGCTAATAGGAGCCCTGCTCAATCCATCCCGAAGCAGCACTTTTTGGAGGACTTTGGGAGCTGAGTAGCAGCATTTTCACTAGAAAAAGACTTACAGTTCATGATTGACGTAATTCCTGGTGAAATGGATTGTGCAAAGCAAAACAGCCAATAAATGTTTGTTCAGAAATATACAGGAACAAGTAGTTTAGATCTTGCCTGTGATATTGTTAGTGGATCCAGTAACCTATAGTTCAGAAAGGACCTTGTTTTGTCAGAAACTTTTGCTTGATGCTTGGTTTTTATCTTCTTTTGTTTTCCTGTGATCCTGAGCAAGTATTCAAGTCCCGGTCTTGGATGTCGTTTCAGGCCAATATAATGCGGTTTAATGAAGATTCCTTGAAGAAGATGGGTGGTCCAAGTTATACCCAACCTGAACTTCGGGTGTATAAGCTACCTAATGACTCATCGAATGATACCTTTACTGATAAGAAAGAAGAGTTGGGCCGAAAAAATTCTTCAAGCTTGGCCGTCAAGGATTTGGAGATGCCTATGCCACCACTGGCTCTAGCACCTTTGCAACTACACAGCACCAGGTAAAATTTGGCAAAGTTTTTTATTTTTTATTTTTTATTTTTCTCCCCGCAGATGTACTCTCCTGTGAGTTAGGCCTTTAAGCCTTGCTCACTTGTCCAAATCTGTGCAATATGTTCTTTGTTTGCCTCCGAAATCAACTTATTAAGGTTATCTCCTTTTTAGTTTTTGACAGATTGTTTGAGATCATTAACCATCTTTAAATGGACAGTGGAGAATCACTCAGGCTGCTAATGTCTAATCTCTGTTTATCACTGTTTCAATATGAAAATATTTTCTTGCTTATGATATTTGCTCTTGTCAGGAAGACCGTGCAATGTTTCTGATGTGCTGGTCGATTTAGTTGGAGCTGCACAGCCTCTTGCTCAAATGCAGAGGCGTAATGTGGAATTAAGTGAAGTCTCTCAACTCTTGCAAGTTGCTGTCGAAGAAGCTGCTCTGCGCCAGGCCTTGGGTAATCTGATAGAGGGTGCTCTATTGCGTACACAGGTTGGGGGAAACGTTCAAATCATCTCTGTAGGAGCTCCTGCAGGAGGTGCTCTTGTTGTGATCGATGATGATGGTCCAGACATGCACTACATGGTCAGATCATTTCTCAGTTTTGACTTCTTTGTCAATTCCTTCTCTTCATTACATTCAAAAACTGCATCTTTGCCTATCAGTTTCCACGTTTCTCGTATTTTGAGGTCTTTTATTACATCTGTGTCACCGGGATTGGCTGCGCTAATCTGGGATGCGGTTGATTATGACACGAATATATCCATAATATGCTTATTATTAGATCACATTCCGGAGGTCAGGGATGAAATAAAGTACAGTAACTGTGTTGATGATGAAAGTTGTCATAAGCTAGTAATTAAAGTGGATTGGTTAATCTAGCCACCTAGGTGATAAGTCCATTGCTTTCTTTTTGACGTGCGATTGGTCATGAAAGCTGTCATGTGAGCTACCCTTTTGCTAGACCTGAGGAACACAAAAATCATATGCTCAGCCTGGTAGAATTGTTACCGATATTGGGTTTGTGAGTTTGTGACCATTAATTTCTGCTGAACTTTTTCCTGTTTTCCTTCTTTTCTCTTCTACAGACACAGATGCATTCTCTTACACCATTTGGGGTTGAACTTTCGTCAGAGCAAATGATGGAAGACAATATGACATGGAACTTTGTAGCTGGACTCACAGTTGCTCGAGAGATACTTGAAAGCTATGGCTGTGTTCTCCGAGTCATCTCCCCTCGTAACAATGATGCTGCTCTCGGATCTGGTGGTACGCGAGTTGAAGTCTGGATCCCTTCATCAAGTCCATACAACCAAACTGGACTAACCGAGGAGGCATAAACTGCTCCAAGTTAAAGGAAACAACCAAGCATCTGATGTACATTCTTCCTGCGTACTATCCTATGCTCGATCTCGGCTTCAGTAAGTAGTAACCCTTTCTCCTTTTTCTTGGCAGAAAGTGAGTAGTCTGTAGCATATGCAACCTTGTAAATACCCTTCTTGTGTACATCCAGCAGTTAAGCAATTTAATGTATTTTTAGTATATGTTGCACAGCTGGGAATCCTGGGATGTGTCATTGTATTGTAATTGCTAGATAACAGTTTGGAAAACAATATTGCTTCAGGCATTCATCTAGTAAATACATATTGAAGTCGTAGTTCGACTTCCTGTGCTTACAAGCTCGTCTATGCATGTCATCTAACTTCGCTCTACTGGCAAAGTCGTTGAGAATGATATTTATAGGCTCGGATCCCTATTGCCCATCCAGTAAACTTGTCTCTCAGAAAGTTTGGACAAGCCTCATGATTGTTCTCACTTTAAATCGTGCTACGAGTCACATTCACGGTCATACTAGACATAGGTACTCCAAAATTAGCCAGTAAGACAAGTTTCTTGTACATTTTTCAACATTTCATTCCAAACCAACTTGTCATCCAACTTTGATTTTTTCATGGCCTAACTTAATGAGTAAATGCTATTGAACATTCTCTAACCTACCACATTTGTCCGAGAAATAACATCGGTATACCACGAAACAAATAAACCTTTACTAATTAACAGGTAATCGCCATGAGTTATGAGAGAGTATTTTGTATTTCGTACACCATAATACATCGATATACCACAAAACAAATAAACCTTACTAATTAATAGGTAATCGCCATGACTTATGAGCTACTTTGTCATTTTTCGCCACCTATATATTGAACTTGAATATGAAGTAATCGAAAGGTGTAAGGTAACACCTAAGAAGGCTATGATCTAGGTCTACTGCAGATGCTAAGCAATGAATGGCGGAGTCGCAAGTCAACCACTCATCATATAAATAAAGTTTGTCAATGTGATGGTGAATCTAACACTAAAGAGTCTTTGACGTATACTAGTAATTCATAGGATGACATTTCTACGCAATGTTTACGCAACTTAGTCAACGCTTGACAATTCCATTTACGGAGTACTAATTTAGGTCCAAGTCCACCGTTTTCCTTATTCCACAACCCACAAAATAGAAGAACGGGAACACACTTCATTAAGTAAATATAGTTTCGTGATACCGTGTGTTTTCACGTGTCTATACGTTATTTAGTGTCCTTTAAACCGGTAATAGGATTCATATCATTTTTAACTGAAATCAAATGGTATATATTCATAAATGTAAATATTTTCATACCATAAAGTGCAATTGAAATCCACCCTAGAGAATCACTTTATTCCATAAAGATAACGGTTATCGAAAACAAAACTTTCTTTTAGTAATATCGGGTAGATTAGAATCGAATCGAGTACGATCACATAAAATATCGTGGTAGACGTCTATAATTCCCACAGTCCCACGTCTATTTGAATAGTTTCTTCCAATTGGCGCCGTGTCTCATATGAAATCGAACTTTTTTCTGCAAAGAAAGATTTTGACGAAGCACAAGAAATTTAAAACCAATAAAGTTTCTCACAAAATATAAAAGAACAAACAAACCAAACATTCACCTGTCTTTTCCCCTCTCTCTGTTTCCTGCAAACTAAGAAAATTTGCACGCAAATTTTGCTTCATTTCACTAGAAAATTACAAATTACAAAAACCCAGAAATTAAATAAATTCTTAGCCAATTTTTTTTTAATATAAAAAAGCCCCTTTTTCATCAAATTTTTATTTGTTTGATGAAAAGGGTGCTTAATTAAATTAATTTTCATTTATTATATGTTTTTGGGTGTTTTTTTCTAGTGATTTTATCACTGCATTTTCCATGCTTATTTCCAACTAAGGTAAGTTTTTCATGCTAAAGCTAAATAAATATTGCAACTTTTATATTTTTCCATAAAATCCCTTTTTTCTAATATAATGTTTAGTTTTTGTTATAAGTTGAAATTCTTGTACATTACGCAAGTTGAAGGTTTGCAGAATTTATGCATGTCTAGGATTCTGTGAAAAAAAAATGATGATTAATTAGTGAATCAACTGGGGTTTGATGAAACCTTGTTAATTTGCTAGGTAACTTATTTAATACGTTGCTTAATTATTTTATGTACTTTAATAAAGACTTGATCTTTGTTAATTTTTGTGTTAAAGTTTGAATTTTTGAAGTTTTTGGGTATGTGGGAAACTTCTTAATTGATGATTAATTAAGGTTTTAGGTCCAAAAAGGGTACTTTTTAGCTTAATGTTGAGTTTAACTTGTTGAATTTATGATGGGTTGAGTTTAACTTGGTTTAAACTGTGAGTCATGCTATAATTGGGGTTTTCACATGATTTGTATTGCTTGTTAATGGAGTTGCTTATAGGAGAAGCTATTGAAGCAAAGGAGTACATGCTTGGTTCTTTTGTTTGAAGATCTTGGTATTATTTAAGAGGTGTTGGTTGCTGTATGCTCATCATCTTGGTGCTTTAGCAGTTTAGCTTCATATCGTTGCGGCTTTTGTGGTGATTTTTCTGCCTGTTTTATGGGTGCATTCTTCATGTTTCATTGGTCATCATAGAGTTGTGCATTCATTTCGACACCTTCATTGAAATGGAGTGCTGAAAACACATGATTATTCTGTTGAAGTAGCTATATCTTTTTTTGTGATTTTACTGTCGAATTTTGTGCCTGATTGTCGATTTTTACATAGCTGAGGAACAACTTAGCTGTTGGTTTATAGATGTAGGTACTGGTATTGGTGTTGTTTTTATGATTATTAGTTGTATACAACTCTTGTGTTTCGACTTCCAAGCTGTTAGAGCATACTTCATGTGATGTTTATGTTTGGTTTGATGTGTAGCAGCACGGATTTGGTGTTGTCGAATCTTATTAGTGTTGGTCTTCTTTGGTTTCAGGTGCAATCCTTCATCTTGAAAGGTCTTATGTTATTCTAGTGATCACTGATCTCTGGTTATTGAGCTGTGATTAAGGGCCGATTTGTTTGATTGTTGTTGATAGTACTGGAAGTAAGATTTGCGAAAAATGGGAACTCTTGGGCGTAAGAGCAGAAATGTCAAAGAATTATGTTGTTTACCTTTAAGCCTTATTGGGTGCAGCACAACGAGCAGAAAACCAAATGAGACTTTCCGGCTTCTTGCTACTACATTTGTTGGACTTGTTTTAGGTTTTTTGATCGGGGTTTCTGTTTCGGTCTTCTCTATATCAAAGGTATATATGCAACCAGTCTTTCTTGTTGATATAAGCCTGAGTTAGGTTCCCTTGATCATACTGTGGCTTTCTTTCGCTCTGCAGGGAAATCCTGCAAACTACATTCCTGCAAGCTTGCTGCCCAATGTTGACCAACAGTTGGGAAAGGGACTGTCACAAAATCAGACGTTGAACACCACATCAAAGGTTAGACATGGATTCTTTATTATTGAATGTTCTAGTCCCATACAAAGGTAATTTGTATCGTGAATTTGAAGCTCCGGTGGTTCATTGAACTGCAGAATTTATCTAGCAAAAACTATCTTAGATTTGTATATTCATTTCCTTGTATTCCTGATTTGTTGAGATCTCTAGGTGGATAGGTAACTCAGCTTTGCATCTGAAACAATATCATAGAAAATCAACAGCCTGAAACAATTTTTACATGAGCAGCTTGCCTCCCCCTCCCCCCACCTCCTCACATTTTAATATCCACGAGAAATGTGACATGATACTTCAGTCTTTTAAAGCTGTTTCTTCCTTACAAGTTGGTTGTGAGCGTGTCTGTTTTTTCTCGTGCACATAGATCGTTTCTCAGTTTAGTCCCTGCTCAAAGAGTCGACGTTTCACATAACAATGCTCAGATGGATGTTTAGTTTCTAGTGATAAATTTTTTTGGATGTGATGGAATTGAGACATCATAGTTGTTGATTGTACTTTGATTGACCTCTTGAATTTGTTGATTTTAAAGCTGCTCATCAATAGTAGATGGAGATTGACCTGTGTCTTTTGTTATTCTGAGATGCAGATGTGGGTCCCTTCAAATCCTAGAGGAGCTGAAAGGCTGCCTCCAGGCATCGTGGCCGCTGAGTCAGATTTATATCTCCGCAGACTATGGGGTGAACCAAGTAAGGTATGTGAATATACTACAACTATGCAAAGTAGGGAGACTTGATCTGATATATCTGTTCCCTTAGCTTGTACCTCTCACCTCCTTTCCTGAGTGTTTTATACGCTATCAAACTTTGGTGTTTCATAAAATGTTTTGGGAATGGGATTCCGAGTGTCAGAACTCAGATTCAGAGCGCAATCAATTTAAGACAAAGGCAACTCTAACTTCTAGTCGCCTGTTTAAGTAGTACTAAGTGTGGTTTGCATCTGCCATCACGACAGACTACCATAAGTCCATAATGTACTAGCCTACGATGTGTCCATCTCTGTAGTCCGTGCAAAGGTTAAAGCTTCAGCGTTCTTTATCATTAATGATCGAGTCAGAGTATCTCTTTATCTAAATATATGTCACATTTTTCTTCTGCAGGATTTGACCAAAAAGCCGAAGTATCTTGTGACCTTGACAGTAGGCTATGATCAGAGGCAAAATATTGAGGAAACACTTAAAAAGGTTTCACTCTGGACCTTGAATAAGCTATAAGCATCCTTCTTTTTCCGCCCTCAATAAGCCAAGTTTCATGTTCTTTATTGTTGTTGTACAGTTTTCCGATGACTTCACTATTCTGCTTTTCCATTATGATGGAAGGACAAGTGAATGGGAGGAATTCGAGTGGTCAAGACGGGCTATCCATGTTAGTGCTAGGAAACAGACAAAGTGGTGAGTACATAACTACATACCTAAGATCTTCTCTTGCAGCGAACAGATGTCCTCTCCTTTTCACAGAAACAGTGAATTGAGGTCGGACTGATAGAGTTTAAACCCTGAGCATTTTGCCTTCACAGGGTATTTGTAATTTTTGTATTACCTGTCGTACTGATATCTGTTCCTCGTGTACCATAGGTGGTTTGCAAAACGTTTTCTGCATCCTGACATAGTTGCAGCATATGACTACATTTTCATCTGGGATGAAGATTTGGGAGTAGAGCATTTTGATGCGGAAAAGTCAGTAGTTCAGTACACCTTCCATATCTTAAATGACACCTTTGGGCTTACACTGTATACACTGCAATCTTTGTTGATCTTACTTACTATTGTTCCAGATATCTTGAGTTGGTGAAGAAGCATGGCTTGGAGATTTCGCAGCCTGGTTTGGAACCTAATAGTGGATTAACTTGGCAAATGACAAAGAGAAGAGGTGACAGTGAAGTTCACACGTAAGTTCAATAGATTACAACGTTCACTAGCATCCACAGATGTGTATATTCATAGAACGACCAAAACTGACTTTTTGATGTGGCTTTTTCTTGGCTGTCTAGAGAGACAGAAGAGAAACCAGGGTGGTGCAGAGATCCACATCTACCCCCATGTGCAGCGTAAGTGAACTAATTCATAATCGTCACATTTTGTGACTTGCAGTCCAATTACGAGTCCTCCTGTGTAGTTTAACTTCTTTTCTGAAGCTGGTTGTAGTTCTATTAAATCAGATTCGTTGAGATTATGGCTCCTGTGTTCACTCGAGAAGCATGGCGTTGTGTGTGGCATATGATTCAGGTACATGATTAACTTTTGACAACTTTGTAAATGAGTAGTCATCCTTCAGTTTGTGGGTGTTAACCTTGCTATATGGCATTACAGAATGACTTGGTTCATGGATGGGGTCTCGACTTTGCCCTCCGAAAATGTGTACAGGTTTGTTGCCAATTGTTCATTATCTTCTCTGCTATTACCAGCATATTAGCCAGTGCATCAGGTAAACTGTTGATTCTTGTTCATTGCAGCCTGCATATGAGAAGATAGGAGTTGTGGATGCTCAATGGATTGTTCACAAGCGCGTTCCCTCTCTTGGAAACCAGGGTGAGGCACCAGGGGATGCTCCATGGCATGGGGTAAGTTCAGTCGCGTTTTCTTACAATGTTGAAGCCCCTGTTACTGTATCCCGGACTTTCTGACACTCGGACATGAATATAACACTTCACTTCAAGCCAAAGTCCCTAGATCCCGAGTACTTCTAGACTAGTAAGATTAACATGGCCACCTATGGCTGCAGGTGCGAATAAGATGCGAGAAGGAATGGAAGATGTTCCAAAATCGGCTAAATCAAGCCGAAAAGGCCCATGAGAAGAAGCTTATGGAGGAGGCTAAAGCTAACCATCAGAAACAGTAGAGTAGCAAGCAGCATATACCGAAGTACAAGAATTGCCAAGAAACAGAAATTTTCGACCAAGGATGAGTAGAATATAGTTATACAGATTTGTGTATCTATAACATTGTTTTACCATTGAAGCCTTCGTCCATAGAAACGTGATTATGAAGATTTTGTTAATAGGCAAGAGGATGTTCTAGCTGTACATATATAGAGGAATACATACATAAAATGCGGTTTCCTTGTGAATTCCTCACCATGTGGTATACTGGTACATCCGTACATACATGTTCAGCTCGACTCGACTCGAGCATTAGCTTATCGTAAGTTTTAATCGAGTTAAAGTTAAGTGCTCGAGCTTGACTCGACACCACAGTTTTACAGGAGAAGCGTACGTATTGTCCACTATTGCTCTACATGACTGCAATTGACAACCATTTGTGTGGCATATTACAGCTTCGGCCTGCTGTATTTTACCATTTGATAGATGATAGGCTGTAGCTTCACACTTACGCATCACGAATCGATCACTGAAGCTGGTGACGGTGTTGACGGGCTCGTAAGCTGGGCCAGTCCCTTGCGCAATACTGTTATGCCAACGTCTGGCCTCTGCAATTCCACCTAAGGCCCAAGTGTTACGTTTAATCTCCACAAGAATAATATTAACATTTTAAAACTAAAATAAATATATAGATAAAACAAAAATTTAAGTATTATGCTAAAATCATGTATCCGTGATATCCGTAAATAATTTCAAATATATCCCAAGACAAATAATTATACTTTCAAATTCAAAGGTGAATCTCATTTCCCCCCATACTAACGTCCTTCGTTTAGATGAAATCGTTGATATTTAGCTTGAATTATTGAGCAAGTATCTTCGTATATTGTTCGAGAAAACTAGACTATTATTCACGTTTCACGTCGTTAAAAACATGTTATATTATATTATTGAAAAGTTTATGGCTTTCTCTCAAAAAATAAAAGTTTATGGCTAAGACTATTGCATTTGTCGACAAAACAATTCAAATGATAGTTTGAGGGTTAGAAAATGAATTCAGCCCTTATACCGACATAATTCAATAGATTTGATTGAACAAGACATGAACTGATTTCTATATTTTCATTGATACATAAGAAGTTAGGAACGTCTAATGATGCAGGAGTGAGAACAAACTCGATACTGAATATTACAACAGTAGTACAAAACAAGATCTGGCCCACAAGCGTGATATAGCCAAATGGGCCTTGTATGATACACAAGAATTTCTCCGATGGCAACATCAGCGGCCCACATGAGGTTATACGCGTAAATTTTGGGCAATGCCGCCGATATTATCACAACAATCATATCTACTCAGTTAAATCAGTGACGTTTTTAGGAAGATAATTTCGTGAACACAATTGGCCTGCCATTAATTGTCTCAACCATCTTTGTTCTCAAAGTAAATCCGAAAATTTGCCCTCCAAAAAAATCCGAAAATGAGCGAAATATAATGTCGATGGTCTTGAATCTAGTTATAACCGATATAAAAACTTAAAAACTCGCGGTTTATTAAAAATATTCTTACTCGTTTAACGATCTTAAGAACTAATATGTCTTGACACATGATCAAAAATTCTCATTGGATAGTTAAGACGGAGCATAACTTCTGTCTAGAGTAGGGATGGCAATGAGTCGGGTCTGGGTCGGGTCCGATAGGATCCAGACCCGGATCCGTGTCTTTACAAGCAGACCCAGATCCGACCCAGATCCACCGGGTCCAAAATTTACAGATCCAGACCCAGACCCGCCAGGATCCAGTGGGTCTGGACCGGGTCTGGGTCCAAGATGGGTCTTTTATAAAAAAAAAAAAAATTCATGTTTTGTAATTGCGGACCTTATGATATTTCCGTCTCGATGTGGTTTACGATCGTTAATGCGTCAATGTGCTTTGCGATCGTCACTATGGTGGACATTTCTCATCCATCTTGTTTTACTTAGAATTTCATAATACTAAGGGAGAGCGGTATCGAAGGATTTTGAGGCAGTGACGAAGGCTTTTGAGGTCGCGGAGAAAGATTGGGCATGAGTGCGTGACTCATGACAAATTGACAAGACTAAGAAATGAAAATGAACGCGGAAGGCTAGGATCGTGATAAATTAGGTTTTGTTTTTTTTTTTTCTATATTTTTGGCCGGGTCCGCGGGTCCATGGGTCGGGTCTGGGTCTCAGATCAAAGACCCATATCCGACCCACACATTTATCATCGGGTCTGGACCCGACCCAGATCCATTGGGTCTCCAAAAAGTGGACCCAGATCCGACCCAAGTGGGTCGGGTCCGCCGGGTCTGGGTCGGGTCCTGGGTCCATTGCCATCCCTAGTCTAGAGTAGCATCGATTCATCAAATGTTCAAGTAACAATATCAAATCCGACCTATAGAAAAAAAAACTTTAAACTCGACTGAATGCTTATACCATGATTCGGGGACGGAAACTAGCAACATTTTACACTTTCACTGAATCACTGCAATCAGGAACGTCCTTAGGACAACAGGTGGACCCACCTTCATCTATATTGCCAGAAGTAGTAAAGTCATTGGCCACCGTAAAAATAAACGTGGACACGTGGCCGAGTAAAACTTTCCCATTCTGTTAGATAAACCGTGGACAAATGCCAAACACGCCCTTAGTTTGTAATCAAGCTAAGTAACTGCGATTATAATAATTACTTCTAACATATGAAGAGTCCACACGTGTCACTACGTGTCACTCATTTGCCCCCCACCCCAACTCATCACAGGTCAAACATTTAACCATGGTTAGATTTCTTAACCCACATCTTTAGTTACCCCTTATATCAAAACCCTCAACCCCCAACTTTCCTTATTTATCATTGACCTCCCATTTCCTAGGCCCTCAATGCTCTAACTTTCTCTCTCTAGAAAAAAACAGCCCAAAATTCCAACTTTCTCTCACTAGAATCTCGGAAGAGCAAAAATAGTTTCTAAAGATAGAAAGTTTCAATCATGGGGTTGTCCAATTTTCCAAGTGCAGCAGAAGGGGTGTTGCCAATTTTAGTAATGAACACAGTAATGTCAGTGGCAATATTGAAAAAGTTGCTAAGGTCAGTTTTGGAATTTGTGGGTGCTACAAATTGGGTTTCTACAAATTTTGATGAAACCCCATCAACAACATCATCAACATCAAATGAATTATCCACCTATAGTAGAAGAAGAAGAGCAAGAGGGGTTTCTATCATAAAGTTCAAGTCTTCCAATTTTGCCCTTGATCATGATCATGATCATGAGGGACCAACAACAACAGAAACAGCAACAAAACCAGCAACAAGTAGAAAAACAGCAACAATTGAGTGTTGTGTATGTTTGTCAAAGTTTGAGGAGGAAGAAGAGGTGAGTGAGTTGTCTTGCAAACATTTCTTCCACAAGAATTGTTTGGACAAGTGGTTTGATAATCATCATAGTACATGTCCACTTTGCAGATCCATCCATTGAATTTGAAGCTGACACACATCTTTTAATTTTTCTAGGGAGTGGTTTTTCTTTTTCATTTTTATTTTTGGGTGATGATAGTATTTAGCTTGCTCGCTTACCTCGCAATTAGCGGGAGTCTTTGAGACACTGCGGTAATGTTGTTGCTGGTGAAGCTTGAGCACACTTTTACACCATTTTTTAGGAATCTTTTTATTTTTTAGATTATTATTACTACTATTTTCTCTGTTTTTGATCCTTTTTTTTGGAGAGGGTTCCTCTAGAATCTTGGGACCCTTGATTGGGTTTTTGCTCTATTTTCCAGCAAAGTGTACCAAAAAAGAAGGTGATGAAGTAAAGAGAAAGGAGAGAACTTTGCTGTTGTACTGCTTTTTTGTGTGTTTGTGCAAAGCACCAGAAGGAATAAAATGGAAAAAAGAAAAGAAAAATGAAGGGTTGAGCTACTTCTTTGATTTCATTGGTTGTCTACTCTTTCAACTTGTACCAATGAACTTGTGGTTGTAAACAATACTAGCAATAAGAACACAGTCATAGTTTGTAAAAAGTGTAGTGCAGGTGGAGGTAGAGGTGGAGTGCAGAGGACTTTTTTCTTGTGGATGGGTAAAAACTTCTTTGTTCAGAATGTTATGGTTAAATCATGTAATCTTGTAAACAATATGGTAAATCATTCAAGGTAGTGTAAATTTCGAAAAAATCTTCTTTTTCCCTTAAAATCTAATTCTTCAATGTAGATCTATTATCGTTATTTTCATATCGTCTTTTCAATGTCACGATACACAAAATTATGTAGATCTTTACAAATTTTCTCGTGGAGACATGGACCTGATGATAGATGATTAAGGTGTGAGAATAGACTTTACTATAATTGACCGGACCGCAAATGCAGCGGAAGCCAAATTGTACCTAATTATCTATGAGGGAATCAGTAATATCATGTGACAGGTTTAATTGGGTAAATAAGACATGTGAAGGCGCCTATTATTAGCAGGCCTCAATCATTGGTGGCATCTACATTGAATGGACAAGATTTCATCTAAAAGATTGACTGTTCCCGGAAATGTGTTTAAATGTTTAATGTTGTTTGCTATGCTGTGGTCCTCTTTTTCCTTTGATGAATGTGTATATTGTTATGCCAGTTTTCTGGGTCTCTTAAAGGGTGCTACAATGACACATTTTATATTTGGTGCTTGCATTATATTCTATAATCAATATAACCAAGTAACAATGCTGGTGGCGCGAGTGCGCGACCACGACCACGACCACTGGGGGAGTATATACACCACAGAACACATAACAGACTACAGACATACAATAATCACACAATGTTGAACAGAGTTGAGCGGGACATTTAGTGGCACCCAAAAATTGACTTGACTGTGTATACTCCTGAAGGGCTACCTAGCCAGGTGCAACATAGGTCGGACCACAACAATATAAACGGGGTTCTACCCAAAAACAGCGAGTAAAAGTTAACACACGGAGAGGGTAACATCGGTTTAAAGGCCTAAAATACTTGGCTTTCTTAGTAAATCACTAGGTCAAGTCTTCCAAAGCAGCCTTATGAGCTAATGGCACCACTGTATTACGAGCCTTTCCAAATACAAGCATGAATATATGATACTTGACGGAGTTGCACATTCACTTAGCAATAGTAGGAAAACAGAATTATTGACATATTTCTGATAAGGGAAAACAGAATTATTGACATATTTCAGATAAGGGTTTCATAAATTGTATTAGCATCAATAAATAAATAAATAAAAGGCACAAGTAACAGACATGCTTGACAAAATCAGACAACACTAGAGTTTAATAAAGCAGTCTATTACCCAAAATTAGGGACGGCACTCACGGCAGAATGCTGAGTCTGAACTTCATCCCTTGGTGAAACCCTCAATTTTAGGATCAACATGGACTTCTCCCTTTGATCTTGGATGCTTGCACTGTGTATTTGTTAGACGCGTTTCTGAGGTTTAGCATCTACATATCTCACCTCTGCAGAGCAAACATACACGAGACTTGTAACAGTTGCTAATCATGAAGAACAAATGAGTTGAGGAAACGTCTAAATACATATGTCTACACGTAAGTTCCCATGTAGGTAACTTATATAGAAGGAACCATCGTGAACTAGTTAAACGTCCAGAGATCATGCAGCATGGTAGGGTGATTCGGTATAAACATCTGCTACAAACAGTTCATTTGCCTGTGCCAATAAACCCGACATCAAGACTTTCACCAGGAATGAAGTTCCGCGAATTTTCATCATGGTCGTCAATAGAAAAATAGATATATGCCAAAGGTTTTAGCAAAAAAGTTTAGATGCATCCAGAATGACACAGCATCAAGTACAGTTAATTGACTCACAATTAGAGTCAAATGCTGGCCTAACACTTCCACTTTGCTGGTTAATCGAACCTAATACGGAATTGTTCAGAGACAATAGTAGAAGTTTGGCTTCAAACAACTATTGTTTTATATTTGTTAGAAAACTATTTCTGTCACTTTCGGACACCTACAAAGAGCAGGCATTATGTAATACTCAGATTCTAAGAACCACCAAGAAAATCTACTTTCACTTTTTTAGGTATGGAGCTTTTGCAAGTTCAGGTGGACAAGGAAAAAGACATCAGTAAAACAGGGATAAGGCAAACCAGGAATTGACAGCAAAGGGAGAAGTCAATAGTAAAGGATTAACAAGAGTTAATAAGGAATCAAGATCGATTAAGTTAGCGCAAAAATTGAGTGATAAACAACAATTTAAGAAAAAACAAAAGAAGACACTCCAGCAATTTCTTGATCATGAGATCATTAAAAGCAGTAAATCTAGGATTTAACTGTATACAAAGTTTACATGCTTTCATAATACCCCAAATTCTGAGCTATGACAAAGAGAATGTTCCAAAGGTGTTCTAGAATAAGTACTCCTGGGATAGGTTTTCAGAGGAGAACCGTTACAGGAGATCTAGAATTCGCCAATTTTGAGGAAAAGGGAATAAAGTACATTTTAAGTGTTAATCAAGGTCAGTAAGTTTCTTGGACTTGACCAAAGAGTTTTGCTTCGCTAAGCAAGAGTAACCGAAATCAATTGTTTCCATATATTGCATGACTAACAACTCAAAAAAGTTCAGAACACACCAGACTTGAAGAACATGTATACTTTAAAACTGATAATGAGATCATCTGATCATCACCACCACAAAATTTAAGCAGTTTAATAATATTGTGGATGCTTACATAATGCCTTGAATCTTAAAACTACAGGAGAAGCGAGAGTCATCAACTCCAGAGACCCGACAAATATATAATAATCATCATGCATCAAATAAATACTGATGGAGCCTATGCCAATAAGTATGTTATAAAAGTCAGTTACATTTCAAAAAAAAAACTGACATTTTGCCACAGTTACAGGAAAAATAGATTGTTAATCGTAGTCATTAGATGCCTCAGACTTAACCACGCCCACAAACTTGCCTTTGTGCAGCAAGAGTAAAGAAAACTTATCATTATTAAAAATAATAGACCAATACCATCTGGTCTTCCCAAATGTGAATGATTAGAATAGATTGCTTCTGGAAGACTCCATTCTACTTCGTCATCAGAAGTACAATAAATGGATGTTTTTTCGTGATCTTGACAGTTTATTCAAAATAAAGTTAATGAAAGACAATATAAACGCAGTTTAGTACAGGCAAGCTCCAAAGAGTCAAAACATCTTAATAAGTTTATTGTTTATCCAATGATGGTGCAACAATTAAAAGACCAAGTCATGAGCTTACATCATGATAAGGAGTACACTGTAGCAGAAGTGATAGATATGGTGATTATCAGCACATTATGATAGCAGTACCAACTTATGATCTGTACCATATAATCCAAAATTATAAAATCAAACATTAATAACATTTACCGTGATTACGCCTGCAATGCAGAACATAGGGGAACTTGTGTGGTAGAAGTTTGGTCCTTGATGTCCATTGTCTTCTATTCTATGACCTCAACTCTTCTAGCAGTGACCTACCAAAAACATCTCCAATTTAGCCAAAACAAAAGTCATCATCTCAGCTTATTTAATTTCAAGGCCAAGATAATAGCAGACCCGTCTAAATTACTCATGATATGGTGTTACCTGTGGCAAATGTCGCACCATGTCCACAAAAAGGTCACATTATGAACCTCAACACTAAACTGCTTCATAACACACTTCTTCAGACACATCTGAGAAAGAAATATACCAGCAATCAATACCTCCGGGATATACACTAACTTAGCAGGATAACAGATAAGATTGCTATACAGCAAGTCATCAAGTTGGAAACTAACATCTAAACTATCTAAGCTAATTGTAGTGTAAATCATGAGATGAAGGCAACATTCCAGAGTAATTGACATTCTTGCAAAAGCTTCCATTTCTATCAGCAAGCAATAGCAAACTAACAGGAAGGATCACTCCTTTACCGAAAAAGTTAGTTATGACTTATGGTCACTCAGCCAGCTTCCTGGCTCCTGAAATTCAGCAACTGAATAAAGTTTGGTTCATAGGATTCCCAATGCACTAGCACACACACACACACACACACACAAAAAAGAAAAAAAAAGAAAAAAAAAAGAGGACTTCAGACCTTTAAGGAAAAAAGGCCTTCATCTAAATGGGTCTGTTGCATCCCTGACCTTCAGCCTCTTTTTTTTTGGACAAGTAATATTGTAAATCAGATTAGTGATAGCCAGATTCAAGGCCATCTTCTGTGAGACATGTTTATCACTCTTCCAAATCTACAAGCCTTAAACCAATTTACAAGCTCCATTCCTACTTCCCCATTAAAAAAATTCAAATATAGATTCACCGATTGCAGATAAATCATGTCACAGGGTAAGTTATCTCTAAAAGGGACACAATTATGTCAAAATGTTTCCCACTGAAGACAGATAACTTGGAAGCAGAGGACCAAATGAATTGAAGTTCCTGTGCATGACGGACGACAAACCAGCTGGCTATCATGGAACGAAAAAGTGACCCCCAGGGTGACTTTTCCTCAAAAATGCATCAGCAGCTTCCTCTCAACAGAATTCTATCACAATCTCAGTGGTATGTCAGTCATGTCACCCATGGTAAATTTTACATTTTTTATACAATTCTACTTGTGACTTGTCCACATATCTTGATTTATCTCACAAAAACTAAATTGGCTTTCCACAAATAGTAGACACTAACAGTGAGAGGATTCTGTCGTGGTGTCAAAGAGCTCATGCCACCATTGTACGAGTCTAGCATAGTTAAACATGTGAGGAACTTTTTCAAAAAGCCAAATCTTTTGGCACAGAAGTTACAGTCAGGTCTTTCCAGGTACAAGCTTTTGCCCACAGTCATTTGGCAAGTGACATTTAAATCTAGTACTCCTGATCCGCTCCCACATTTACTGCTGCTGGACACAAAATGGTCCGTAATCCACTAATAATAAGCCAGAGCTTGGCATTGACTGAAAGTCTCTTCTTATACAATAATGGATATAGGGATACCACCAAACATGAAAACCACTCTACGGGGAGCTCTCTTGCCTTACAATTCTACTTTTGTGCCTAACACTCCGCATTTGCCTGAATCTACAACCCATCCATCCCCAAAAACAATATCATTTACAGAAAAGATACATTTTAAGGGTGCTTTCCATACTTGAAATAAATATTGCCCTATCATTCGACCCCCTTCCCAATCCGCTCTGATTGAATCCGCATAATATGAAATTGTTTCCTCAATTCTGGCCCCTAAAGCATAGCCGATTCCGTAAAGTAACAATCTTTGGGGGGGAAACGCTACCCTGAATTAGTGATTGCTAAATTCCTCGATAAACCTAACAAAAACCGAAGAATTCTTTGAACTTACCAAGTGAACATTACCATTTCCAGACAAAACCAACATGGGACTGTAATCGATCATTTTACGACAAATCGAAAACATCTACAAGGGTTTTCCCCAATTCTGACCCCTAAATTATAATCAATTCCATAAAAAAGTAACAATCTTTGGGGACAAAACCCTACCCCCACATCCCCAATTACTGTATTACTAAGAATTCCTCGATATACCTAACAAACACCAAAAACCCTCCTCCATCTCACCCGGGGCACACCCAATTTATCAGGAAATTTACGATACGAAGCGAAAAAATGAAGAAACAATGATGAAATTATACACTGATCAATCAACAAAAAATGCAGAAATTGGATAGAATCTTGTACATGATCATGTACTCTAATCGATAAAATTGAAGCAAATGTAGAAAACTAAGTGATTTGGAAGCTTACCTGGGAAGTTAGGAATCGTCAATGATAATTCGGGCTTGACTGGGCGTTTGGCGCAATTTTGGTTTGCCATTTTTGGGAATGATTTAGGGTTTTATACTTATGTGCAATAATCCAATTTGGAGTGGAAATATTTGGACATTGTAGCCTCATGGGAGGGGGTGTTTTTTTTTTTCTTTTCGGAATTTTTGATCACCGATTTGTCTATGACATGAAATACCGAAATTTCCTTTCAAAAAAGAAATAAAAAATACCGAAATTAGACATGTCAAGTAAAAATATGAAATTTGAAAGTCATCACATTTTTAACTGTGGGCAGAAAGAGTGAATAGCTTACATAATGATCGAGAATTCGAAATTCGTTTCATTGAAACGTGAACATGAGAACAAATATTGGTCTAGCCAAGAGCGGGAATCATATACAGTACGATCATTTTATGCAATATTGGGCCGGTTTTATGCTTTACAGATTTAGAAAATGCTATTAGCATTCCATAAGGATTCTCTTGCACCCCCACTCAACTAATCTCCTCCGAGGTAAAGTAATGTTGGTGGAATGGTGGGAGACTGGGAGTGTATGAATACCTCTACGGAGTGTTAATAGTCATCCTTATAGATTATTATGGTCTATAACTGACCCATAATTTGAACAATTTGTTCATATTTTAGCTAGTGGGAAAAACTGAGAAGACAGACTCCACAATCAAGACAAACTTTCTTTTATTTTGATGAATCACTATTTAAAACCTCGAAAATTTACGCTAGGCTACTAGTGTCGAAACAATCGTATGCACACCCCATTTACATAGTGTATTCGATACTCCATTGCGCGTCAATGTATGTTTTAAAGAGATCTGGATCCTCTGAAGTTATTTTTCCTAGAGTTTCCTGGAGTTTATTAGAAATGGAAATATTACTCTACCATTAGTTTTTTCCTTAATTAAAAAAAGACATTCATAAATTTATTTTTCCATTTTAATTAAACTCCAGGGAACTCCAAGAAAAATAACTCTAGAGGATCTTGATCCGTTTTAAAGACATTTCCTCCTTCAATTATGTGCATATCACAATTTGATATCCAAATGTCTTAATATGGGATCAGATAATTCAAATTTGCTATACATAGTATTAAGAGATTATCAACCTTTTTTGTATATTTGTAATTCTCTTTCATGTTTAAAACATTTCCAACCAACCATATAAATATTAAAACAACTGTTCATCTTCTTCAACTAATCCTTGCACTTTCTCAAAAGTCAAAACCTTGTCAATACCTTGTTGATTACTCTGCCTTATTACTCTCCATTTCTACTCACTTTCTCACTCTTCCAATTTTCTGTTCAAAATTCACCAAAAAATTCACATGAAATTACACACTTAAATAAAAATGACATCAGTTCATCTTCTTCACACTCCAATTTTCTGCCAAAATTCTTTCAATTCAACCAAAAGAACCAATCTTTGTTCATTAAAAATTCATGGGTTTCCTTCAATTTACCAAAAAACCCATCTTAGAAAAAACCCATCATTTATTAAACCAATTTCCTCATCATTTGACCCCAATTCAGAGACAAGGAGACAAATTGAGGTAATCCCCAATTCAATTTTCCCTCCAAATTTGTATATACCAATCTAATTATTTGTACATTTAATTTGATTGAATTTTGGTGGGATTTTTTTTAATTATTAGGTAGTGTATGACCCAGAAGAGAGATTGAACAAATTAGCAGATGAAGTGGATAAAAATACTGGTCTTTCTAGGCTCAATCTTTTTTCACCTTGTAAGGTAAAATTTTTATGGTCACATTTTTGTTGGATTAATTTTATTTGTTTGTTGTAAATTTAAGAATTTTTTTGCTGTGTGAATTTTAACAGGTGAATGTGTTTTTGAGAATTACAAGAAAGAGAGAGGATGGTTATCATGATTTGGCTTCTTTGTTTCATGTAAGTTTCATTCGATTGCGATTTCATATGGCGATTCATGTTAGACGACCCCAAATCATTTTCGGACTACTGTAGAGTCGAAGTATTATAGAGTAGAACTGAAGTATCACATTTGATTTTTAGCTCATTGGTAATGTTTTGTATTTTGTGCTTGATTCTCACTAGGTTATAAGTTTGGGAGACAAGATTAAATTTTCGTTATCGCCTTCTAAGATCAAAGATAGCCTCTCAACAAATGTTCCTGGGGTTCCCCTTGATGATAGGAATCTGGTGAGTGATGGTTGAAAGTTATAAACCTGTGCATAGTTGGTTTATGCTGTAGTTGACTGATGTGTGAAAAATTCGTCGTCTCAGATTATTAAAGCGCTAAAGTTGTTCAGGCAGAAGACAGGCTATGACAAGTACTTTTGGGTACGTCGTATGTGTTCCCAAAGAAAGAAAAAAGAAATTCTCTTTGTTAACTGTTGTGTATTAGAATCTTGTTCGCGTAAGGTGTGAATGTTTGTGAATTTGTTGTGGGCAGATACATCTTGATAAGAAGGTTCCTACTGGAGCTGGACTTGGGGGTGGGAGCAGCAATGCTGCTACTGCACTTTGGGCAGCTAATCAGTTTAGTGGTTGCATTGCGACTGAGAAAGAACTTCAAGAATGGTCTAGTGAGATAGGCTCTGATATTCCTTTCTTCTTTTCTCGTGGAGCAGCATATTGTACCGGCAAGGGTGAGGTATGTTTTCGTGATAAGATATCATGTCAGATTGTCAGTATGCCATCAAGTTATATAGTTGCATAAGGTTTCTTACTTTGTCTACTAGATGGGGTAAGTGAGGACTATTATGGAATCACAAAACAAACAAATATAATGTAATACAGAACTGAACCAACTGGTAGTATAAATGGTGAATTTTGCGGTCCATTCATTCCCTTTTTTTTGGTAATGCGTTCGAACTTACGAGTTGAATCAATTAGTTCTGTAAAGGGTGGACCTTCAACTGATGCTGTAGCTCTGTCTTGTGTTGCTAATGTGAATACATCATCAAACCCTTGCTGCATGCTTTTGTTAGAAAATTACATGTGCCAGGCAAGACAATAACCTGCTGCGTACAGAGGCATGTATATTGAAGTTGACATGTAAGATAGATGCAGTTTCCTTTGTCCAATGTGTAGATGTATTTTGTGTGGCATTTCGGTGGAGAAGAGCTCCAACAAGGATCATATAATTTATGTTACTCTCAGACTGAGCTCCTTGGCCAAGCCTTTGACAATTGTTGAAGCACCGTTATGTTTAAAAGTAAATGGGGGGAGGGGTCAATCTTTCTTGCACAAAATTATTGGTTCTGTTGTAAAGAGTTTCATTCAGGGACTTTGCTTGTGCACCAGGTAGTCAAGGATGTTCCTCCACCCATACCTTTGGCTACCCCAATGGTTCTAATAAAGCCTCCAGAAGCGTGTTCTACTGTCCAGGTCTACAAGGTATGCTATTATTGAAGCTATGATACCGTAATCCTGGAAAAGGGTATAGGCATCAACTTAAAATCCTTCTGTTTTTCAGCGCCTTAGCATCGATCAGACTAGCAAGGTTGATCCGTTATCTCTGCTAGACAAAATCTCTTGTCAAGGGATCTCTCAAGATGTTTGTATCAATGATTTGGGTAGGTATCTCAGTGAATATGTCTCAACCATTTTAGTTGGCTTGGATTGGTATTGACCGAGGTCTGTTGTCTTCGATTGTAACGGTAGTAAATTTAAAACCTGCTTCTGTGAAGGATTGAACATGTTATGCATACAAATCTGAAATCTGTTAATTAGGGCTAATTTTTTTTTCCTAGACTTTGAGATATAGCTCTTTTGAATCTCTTGTCTGCAATGAATCTGTGTAGAGAATTGTTACAGTGTTTTGTATCCTTACTAATCAGTATAAATCTTATAAAATTTCCAACTTTGATGTTGTCAGAATCTCCTGCATTTCAAGTTCTTCCAAGTCTTCGAAGATTGAAGCAACGTATAATGGCTGCCAGCCGTGGGCAATATGATGCTGTTTTCATGTCTGGAAGGTATTTACCTACAACTTTTTAAACTTGCTTGACAGAGGTTCAATTGGACTTATATTTCGCTGAAATAAGTGTTCCGTCATCCTGTCTCACTATGCTGTATCATTACTCATTAGTCTCACAATCTTGTCTTTCTTTTTTGAGTGGAACGAGACATTTTCTTTTATATGACTGGCATAACCTTACAAGAACAGGGGGCCTAGATAAGTGTCTTAAAATCCATAAATCATTACCAGATACATCTTAGAACTGCCCTTGATGAATTGAAGGGTCTGGTTCTCTCCTTTAAGGGTGTTTTATGCTCTTTCATGCCCCGTGTCACATCTAGCAAATCGTGTGTTTTTCGCGATTTGAGAGCATACCATAGGTTTTCATCTCGAATGTTTTTCCAAAACTCATAATATGACCCCTACGAGCTACAACGAAAATCTAGTCAGTTTTGCTCTGGTGCCATTTTTAGCCAAAAAAGGTGGATTTATAGCCTTCAGGTTTGTTCAATTTGGCCATTTCGGACACTTTCTTGATAGTGTCTTAAAATCCTTAAAACTTTACCATATACATGACGATTCATGTTAGCCGACCCCCAATCATTTGTATACATCTTAGAATCGCCCTTGATAATTGAAGGGGCTGGTTCTTTCGGTTAAGGGTGTTTTAAGCTCCTTCATGCCTCGTGTCATACCCAAGAAATTGTGTGTTTTTTGCTAATTTGGAGGAATATTTTCCAAAACTCCTAATATGACCCCGTAGGAGCTAATACGAAGAATTTGGTTTGTTTTGCTCCGGTGCCATTTTTAGCCAAAAAACGTGGATTATAGCCTTCAGTTTTGTTCAATTTTGGCCATTTCGGACACTTATTTGAAAGTGTCTTAAAATCCTACAAACTTTACCATATACATCTTAGAATTGCCCTTGATGAATTTTAGGGGCTGGTTCTTTCGGTTAAGGGTGTTTTAAGCTCCTTCATGCCTCGTGTCACACCCAGGAAATTGTGTGTTTTTTGCTAATTTGGAGAGCATACCATAGATTTTAAACTTGAATATTTTTCCAAAACTCATAATATGACCCCTAGGAGCTACTACGAAAATTAAGTTTGTTTGGCACCGGTGCCATTTTTAGCCAAAAAACGTGAACTATAGCCTACAGTTTCGTAAATTCGGTCACTTTTTTGAAGGCGTCTTCAAATCCTTAAAACATTACGATATACATCTTAGAATTTCCCTTGATTAATTTATGGGGATGGTTCTTTCGTTTAAGGGTGTTTTAAGCTCCTTCATGCCTCGTGTCACACCCGGGGAATCGTATGTTTTTCGCTAATTTGGGGAGCATACCATAGGTTTTAAGCTTGAATATTTTTCCAAAACTCATAATATGACCCCTAGGAGCTACTACGGAAAATTTAATCTGTTTTGCTCAGGTGCCACTTTTAGCCCAAAAAAAAAAAACGTGGATTATAGCCTTCGGTTTCGTTCAATTTTGGCCATTTCGGTCACTTTTTCTAAAGTGGCTTAAAATTCTTAAAACATTACCTTATACAAGTTAAAACTTCTCTTGAGGAATTTAAGGGGCTCGTTGTTTCTTTCAAGGGTATTTTAAGCTCCTCCATGTCTCACGTCACATCTAGCAAATCGTGTGTTTTTCGATGATTTGGATAGCATACCATAGGTTTTAAGCTGTGATATTTTTCAACAACTCGTAAAATGACCTCTAAGACCTACTTCGAAAAACTTAGTCATTTTCGCTCCAGTGCCACTTTTGCCAAGAAAACGTCGATTATTGCATTCGGTTTGGTTCAATTTGGGCCATTTTTGGCATTGTTACCCAAGTGTCTTAAAATCCATAAAACATTACCATATACATCTTATAACTGCCCGTGATGAATTTAAAGGGCTGGTTCTTTCGTTTAAGGATGTTTTAAGCTTCTTCATGCCTCGTGTCACACCCAGGAAATTGTGTGTTTTTTGCTAATTTGGAGAGCATACCACAGGTTTTAAGCTCGAATATTTTTCCAAAACTCATAATATGATCCCTAGTAGCCATAACGGAAAATTTAGTCAGTTTTGCTCCGGTGCCATTTTTAGCCAAAAAACGTGGATTATAGTTGGCCATTTCGGTCACTTTTTTGAAAGTGTCTGAAATTCCTTAAAACTTTACCATATACATCTTAGAACTGTCCTTGATGAATCTAAGGGGCTGGTTGTTTCGTTTAAGTGTGTTTTAAGCTCCTTCATGCCTCGGGTCACATCTAGCAAATCGTGTGTTTTTGGATGATTTGGAGAGCATACCATAGATTTTCAACTCGAATATTTTTCCGAAACTCATAATTTGACACCTATGAGCTACTACGAAAAATTTAGTCAGTTTTGATCTGGTTCCATTTTTAGCCAAAAAAAGTGGATTATAGCCTTCAGTTTTGTTCAATTTTGGCCATTTCGGACACTTTTTTGAAAGTGTCTTAAAATCCTACAAAATTTACCATATACATCTTAGAATTGCCCTTGATGAATTTTTAGGGGCTGGTTCTTTCGGTTAAGGGTGTTTTAAGCTCCTTCATGCCTCGTGTCACACCTAGGAAATTGTGTGTTTTTTTCTAATTTGGAGAGCATACCACCGGTTTTAAGCTCAAATATTTTTCCAAAGCTGAATATGTGACCCTGAGGAGCTATTACGAAAAATTTAGTTTGTTTTGTTCCGGTGCCATGTTTAGCCAAATATTGTGGATTTTAGCCTACAGTTTCGTTCAATTTTGGCCATTTGGGTCACTTTTTTGAAAGTGTCTTAAAATCCTTAAAACATTACGATATACATCTTAGAATCGCCCTTGTTTAACTTAAGGGGATGGTTCTTTCGTTTAAGGGTGTTTTAAGCTCCTTCGTGCCTCGTGTCACACCCTGGAAATCGTGTGTTTTTCTCTAATTTGGGGAGCATACCATAACTTTTAGGCTTGAATATTTTTTCCAAAACTCATAATATGACCCCTAGGAGCTACTACGGAAAATTTAATCTGTTTTGCTCAGGTGCCACTTTTAGCCAAAAAAAAAACGTGGATTATAGCCTTCGGTTTCGTTCAATTTTGGCCATTTCGGTCACTTTTTCTAAAGTAGCTTAAAATTCTTAAAACATTACCTTATACAAGTTAGAACTTCCCTTGAGGAATTTTAGGGGCTGGTTGTTTCTTTCAAGGGTATTTTAAACTCCTCCATGTCTCACGTCACATCTAGCAAATCGTGTGTTTTTCGATGATTTGGATAGCATACCATAGGTTTTAAGCTCTAATATTTTTCCAAAGCTTAATATATGACCCCTAGGAGCTTTTACGAAAAATTTAGTTTGTTTTGTTCCAGAGCCATTTTTAGCTAAAAATTGTGAATTATAGCCTACAGTTTCGTTCAATTTTGGCCATTTCGGTCACTTTTTTGAAAGTGTCTTAAAATCCTTAAAACATTACGATATACATCTTAGAATCGCCCTTGATTAACTTTTGGGGATGGTTCTTTCGTTTAAGGGTGTTTTAAGTTCCTTCATGCCTCGTGTCACACCCTGGAAATCGTGTGTTTTTCGCAAATTTGGGGAGCATACCATAGGTTTTAGGCTTAAATATTTTTTCCAAAACTCATAATATGGCCCCTAGGAGCTACTACGGAAAATTTAATCTGTTTTTCTCAGGTGCCACTCTTAGCCCAATAAAAAACGTGGATTATAGCCTTCGGTTTCGTTCAATTTTGGCCATTTCGGTCAGTTTTTCTAAAGTGGCTTAAAAAACTTAAAACATTACCTTATACAAGTTAGAACTTCCCTTGAGGAATTTTAGGGGCTGGTTGTTTCTTTCAAGGGTATTTGAAACTCCTCCATGTCCCACGTCACATCTAGCAAATCGTGTGTTTTTCGATGATTTGGATAGCATACCATAGGTTTTAAGCTCTAATATTTTTCAACTACTCATAAAATGACCTCTAAGAGCTACTACGAAAAATTTAGTCATTTTCGCTCCAGTGCCATTTTTGCCAAAAAAACTCGAATTATTGCATTCGG
Source organism: Spergularia bocconei (assembly GCA_963457585.1). Taxonomy (NCBI): domain Eukaryota; kingdom Viridiplantae; phylum Streptophyta; class Magnoliopsida; order Caryophyllales; family Caryophyllaceae; genus Spergularia; species Spergularia bocconei. The sequence goes on from OY734943.1 coordinate 1,853,954, forward strand.
TTTGGTTCAATTTGGGCCATATTTGTCACCGTTACCCAAGTGTCTTAAAATCCATAAAACATTACCATATACATCTTATAACTGCCCGTGACGAATTTAAGGGGCTGGTTCTTTCGTTTAAGGATGTTTTAAGCTTCTTCATGCCTCGTTTCACACCCAGGAAATTGTGTGTTTTTTCCTAATTTGGAGAGCATAACACAGGTTTTAAGCTCGAATATTTTTCCAAAACTCATAATATGACCCCTGGTAGCCATAACGGAAAATTTAGTCAGTTTTGCTCTGGTGCCATTTTTAGCCAAAAAAACGTGGATTATAGCCTTCAATTTTGACCATTTCGGTCACTTTTTTGAAAGTGTCTGAAAAACCTGAAAACTTTACCATATACATCTTAGAATTGTCCTTTATGAATCTAAGGGGCTGGTTGTTTCGTTTAAGTGTATTTTAAGCTCCTTCATGCCTCGGGTCACATCTAGCAAAGCCTGTGTTTTTGGATGATTTGGAGAGCATACCATAGATTTTCAACTCGAATATTTTTCCGAAACTCATAATTTGACCCCTATGAGCTACTACGAAAAATTTAGTCAGTTTTGCTCCGGTGCCATTTTTAGCCAAAAAAACGTGGATTATAGCCTTCAGTTTTGTTCAATTTTGGCCATTTCGGACACTTTTTTGAAAGTGTCTTAAAATCCTACAAACTTTAACATATACATCTTAGAATTTCCCTTGATGAATTTTAGGGGCTGGTTCTTTCGGTTAAGGGGGTTTTAAGCTCCTTCATGCCTCGTGTCACACCTAGGAAATTATGTGTTTTTTGCTAATTAGGAGAGCATACCATAAGTTTTAAGCTCAAATATTTTTCCAAAGCTTAATATATGACCCCTAGGAGCTATTACGAAAAATTTAGTTTGTTTTGTTCCGGTGCCATTTTTAGCTAAAAATTGTGGATTATAGCCTACAGTTTCGTTCAATTTTGGCCATTTCGGTCACTTTTTTGAAAGTGTCTTAAAATCCTTAAAACATTACGATATACATCTTAGAATCGCCCTTGATTAACTTAAGGGGATGGTTCTTTCGTTTAAGGGTGTTTTAAGCTCCTTCATGCCTCGTGTCACACCCTGGAAATCGTGTGTTTTTCGCTGATTTGGGGAGCATACCATAGGTTTTAGGCTTGAATATTTTTTCCAAAACTCATAATATGACCCTTAGGAGCTACTACGGAAAATTTAATCTGTTTTGCTCAGGTGCCACTTTTAGCCCAAAAAAAAACGTGGATTATAGCCTTCGGTTTCGTTCAATTTTGGCCATTTCGGTCACTTTTTCTAAAGTGGCTTAAAATTCTTAAAACATTACCTTATACAAGTTAGAACTTCCCTTGAGGAATTTAAGGGGCTGGTTGTTTCTTTCAAGAGTATTTTAAGCTTTTCCATGTCTCACGTCACATCTAGCAAATCGTGTGTTTTTCGATGATTTGGATAGCATACCATAGGTTTTAAGCTGTAATATTTTTTAACTACTCGTAAAATGACCTCTAAGACCTACTTCGAAAAACTTAGTCATTTTCGCTCCAGTGCCACTTTTGCCAAGAAAACGTCGATTATTGCATTCGGTTTGGGTCAATTTGGGCCATTTTTGTCATTGTTACCCAAGTGTCTTAAAATCCATAAAACATTACCATATACATCTTATAACTGCCCGTGATGAATTTAAGGGGCTGGTTCTTTCGTTTAAGGATGTTTTAAGCTTCTTCATGCCTCGTGTCACACCGAGGAAATTGTGTGTTTTTTGCTAATTTGGAGAGCATACCACAGGTTTTCAGCTCGAATTTCCAAAACTCATAATATGACCCCTGATAGCCATAACGTAAAATTTAGTCAGTTTTGCTCCGGTGCCATTTTTAGCCAAAAAAACGTGGATTATGGCCTTCAATTTTGACCATTTCGGTCACTTTTTTGAAAGTGTCTGAAAATCCTGAAAACTTTACCATATACATCTTAGAATTGTCCTTGATGAATCTAAGGGGCTGATTGTTTCGTTTAAGTGTGTTTTAAGCTCCTTCATGCCTCGGGTCACATCTAGCAAATCGTGTGTTTTGGATGATTTGGAGAGCATACCATAGATTTTCAACTCGAATATTTTTCCGAAACTCATAATTTGACCTCTAGGAGCTACTACGAAAAATTTAGTCAGTTTTGCTCCGGTGCCATTTTTAGCCAAAAAAGGTGGATGATAGGCTTCAGTTTTGTTCAATTTTGGCCATTTCGGACACTTTTTTGAAAGTGTCTTAAAATCCTACAAACTTTAACATATACATCTTAGAATTCGCCTTGATGAATTTTAAGGGCTGGTTCTTTCGGTTAAGGGTTTGTTTTAAGCTGCTTCACGCCTCGTGTCACACCGAGGAAATTGTGTGTTTTTTGCTAATTTGGAGAGCATACCATAAGTTTTAAGCTCAAATATTTTTCCAAAACTCATAATATGACCCCTAGGAGCTATTACGGAAAATTTAATCTGTTTTGCTCAGGTGCCACTTTTAGCCCAAAAAAAAACGTGGATTATAGCCTTCGGTTTCGTTCAATTTTGGCCATTTCGGTCACTTTTTCTAAAGTGGCTTAAAATTCTTAAAACATTACCTTATACAAGTTAGAACTTCCCTTGAGGAATTTAAGGGGCTGGTTGTTTCTTTCAAGGGTATTTTAAGCTCCTCCATGTCTCACGTCACATCTAGCAAATCGTGTGTTTTTCGATGATTTGGATAGCATACCATAGGTTTTAAGCTGTAATATTTTTCAACAACCCGTAAAATGACCTCTAAGACTTACGTCGAAAAACTTAGTCATTTTCGCTCCAATGCCAATTTTGCCAAGAAAACGTGGATTATTGCATTCGGTTTGGTTCAATTTGGGCCATTTTTGTCATTGTTACCCAAGTGTCTTAAAATCCATAAAACATTACCATATACATCTTATAACTGCCCGTGATGAATTTAAGGGGCTGGTTCTTTCGCTAAGGATGTTTTAAGCTTCTTCATGCCTCGTGTCACACCCAGGAAATTGTGTGTTTTTTGCTAATTAGGAGAGCATACCACAGGTTTTAAGCTCGAATATTTTTCCAAAACTCATAATATGACCCCTCGTAGCCATAAGAGAAAATTTAGTCAGTTTTGCTCCGGTGCCATTTTTAGCCAAAAAAACGTGGATTATAGCCCTTCAATTTTGGCCATTTCTGTCACTTTTTTGAAAGTGTCTGAAAATCCTGAAAACTTTACCATGTTCATCTTAGAATTGTCCTTGATGAATCTAAGGGGCTGGTTGTTTCGTTTAAGTGTGTTTTAAGCTCCTTCATGCCTCGGGTCACATCTAGCAAATCGTGTGTTTTTGGATGATTTGGAGAGCATACCATAGATTTTCAACTCGAATATTTTTCCGAAACTCATAATTTGACCCCTATGAGCTACTACGAAAAATTTAGTCAGTTTTGCCCCTGTGCCATTTTTAGCCAAAAAACGTGGATTATAGGCTTCAGTTTTGTTCAATTTTGGCCATTTCGGACACTTTTTTGAAAGTGTCTTAAAATCCTACAAACTTTACCATATACATCCTAGAATTGCCCTTGATGAATTTTAGGGGTTGGTTCTTTCGATTAAGGGTGTTTTAAGCTCCTTCATGCCTCGTGTCACACCCTATGTTGGTCAGACTCGGGTATGGGTGTCGGGTACGGGTACGGATCCGAGTGTCGGGTACTCCGAGCCTAAAATTTTAAGACACGGGGACCCTGTCCGAAATTTGGACACGGGTACGGGGATATGGCTGGAGAAATCAGATAATCATGCGTATTTCTTAGAATATTTATTTAGAGAAATATATATCTTGAAATATGTATTTAGAGCAAACATATCTCTTGAAATATCTATTTAGAGTAAACATATCTCATGACATATTTACTTAGAAGTAATATGTCAGACGAAATCTTTTTCCTATACTCCTTCCAGTTTTCTCTCACTGAAATAGATTTGTTTCTTTCTTTCTTCCCTTTATCTTAGCAACAGCAATCCTCTAATTTTGGCAACATATAAGGGCAGCCGTGTCCAGTATTCCACAGCAGGATCCGGTACGGATTCCATACCCGGATCCGTGTCGAGTCGTGTCGACCCGGGTACGGCGCCCATTATGCCGTGTCGAAGCAACATAGGTCTCACCTAGGAAATTGTGTGTTTTTTGCTAATTTGGAGAGCATACCATAAGTTTTAAGCTCAAATATTTTTCCAAAGCTTAATATATGAGCCCTAGGAGCTATTACGAAAAATTTAGTTTGTTTTGTTCCAGTGCCATTTTTAGCTAAAAATTGTGCATTATAGCCTACAGATTCGGTCACTTTTTTGAAAGTGTCTTAAAATCCTTAAAACATTACAATATACATCTTAGAATCGCCCTTGATTAACTTAAGGGGATGGTTCTTTCGTTTAAGGGTGTTTTAAGCTCCTTCATGCCTTGTGTCACACCTTGGAAATCGTGTGTTTTACGTTGATTTGGGGAGCATACCATAGGTTTTAGGCTTGAATATTTTTCCAAAACTCATAATATGACCCCTAGGAGCTACTACGGAAAATTTAATCTGTTTTGCTCACGTGCCACTTTTAGCCCAAAAAAAAACGTGGATTTTATCCTTCGGTTTCGTTCAATTTTGGCCATTTTGGTCAGTTTTTCTTAAGTGGCTTAAAATTCTTAAAACATTACCTTATACAAGTTAGAACTTCCCTTGAGGAATTTAAGGGGCTGGTTGTTTCTTTCAAGGGTATTTTAAGCTCCTCCATGTCTCACGTCACATCTAGCAAGTCGTGTGTTTTTCGCTGATTTGGATAGCATACCATAGGTTTTAAGCTCTAATATTTTTCAACAACTCGTAAAATGACCTCTAAGACCTACTACGAAAAATTTAGTCATTTTCGCTCCAGTGCCACTTTTGCCAAAAAAACCGTGGATTATTGCATTCGGTTTGGTTCAATTTGGGCCATTTCTGTCACCGTTACCCTAGTGTCTTAAAATCCATAAAACATTACCATGTACATCTTATAACTGCCCGTGATGAATTAAGCTTCTTCATGCCTCGTGTCACACCCAGGAAATTGTGTGTTTTTTGCTAATTTGGAGAGCATACCACAGGTTTTAAGCTCGAATATTTTTCCAAAACTCATAATATGACCCCTAGTAGCCATAAGGGAAAATTTAGTCAGTTTTGCTACGGTGCCATTTTTAGCCAACAAAACGTGGATTATAGCCTTCAATTTTGGCCATTTCGGTCACTTTTTTGAAAGTGTGTGAAATTCCTGAAAACTTTATCATATACATCTTAGAATTGTCCTCTATGAATCTAAGGGGCTGGTTGTTTCGTTTAAGTGTGTTTTAAGCTCCTTCATGCCTCGGGTCACATCTAGCAAATCGTGTGTTTTTGGATGATTTGGAGAGCATACCATAGATTTTTAAGTCGAATATTTTTCCGAAACTCATAATTTGACACCTATGAGCTACTACGAAAAATTTAGTCAGTTTTGCTCCGGTGCCATTTTTAGCCAAAAAAACGTGGATTATAGGCTTCAGTTTTGTTCAATTTTGGCCATTTCGGACACTTTTTTGAAAGTGTCTTAAAATCCTACAAACTTTACTATATACATCTTAGAATTGCCCTTGATGAATTTTAGGGGCTGGTTCTTTCGGTTTAGGGTGTTTTAAGCTCCTTCATGCCTCGTGTCACACCCAGGAAATTGTGTGTTTTTTGCTAATTTGGAGAGCATACCACAGGTTTTAAGCTCAAATATTTTTCCAAAGCTCAATATATGACCCCGAGGAGCTATTACGAAATCTTTAGTTTGTTTTGTTCCGGTGCCATTTTAAGCCAAAAAACGTGGATTTTAGCCTACAGTTTCGTTCGATTTTGGCCATTTCGGTCACTTTTTTTTAAAGTGTCTTTAAATCCTTAAAACATTACGATATACATCTTAGAATCGCCCTTGATTAACTTAAGGGGATGGTTCTTTCGTTTAAGGGTGTTTTAAGCTCCTTCATGCCTCGTGTCACACCCTGGAAATCGTGTGTTTTTCGCTGATTTGGGGAGCATACCATAGGTTTTAGGCTTGAATATTTTTCCAAAACTCATAATATGACCCCTAGGAGCTACTACGGAAAATTTAATCTGTTTAGCTCCGGTGCCATTTTTTGCCAAAAAAATACGTGGATTATAGCCTTCGGTTTCGTTCAATTTTGGCCATTTCGGTCAGTTTTTCTAAAGTGTCTTAAAATTCTTAAAACATTACCTTATACAAGTTAGAACTTCCCTTGAGGAATTTAAGGGGCTGGTTGTTTCTTTCAAGGGTATTTTAAGCTCCTCCATGTCTCACGTCACATCTAGCAAATCGTGTGTTTTTCGCTGATTTGGATAGCATACCATAGGTTTTAAGCTCTAATATTTTTCAACAATTCATAATATGACCCGTGGGAGCTAGTACGAGAACTTTAGTCTGTTTTGCTCTGGTGCCATTGTTATCCAAAAAACGTGGATTATTAGCCTTCAGTTTTGTTCAATTTTGGCCATTTTGGTTACTTTTTCTAAAGTGTCTTAAAATCCTTAAAACATTACCTTATACAACTTAGAACTTCCCTTGAGGAATTTAAGGTGCGTGTTGTTTCGTTTAAGGGTGTTTTAAGCTCCTTGTCTCTTGTAAAATCAAGCGAATCGTGTGTGTTTTTCTCTGACTCGGAGAGGCATAACATTGTTTTAAGCTCTAATATTTTTCCACAATTCATAAGATGACCCGTAGGAGCTACTTAAAGAAGTTTAGTGATTTTTGCTCCAGTGCAATTTTTGTTCAAAAAAACGTGGATTATGCATATAGCTTTCGGTTTTGTTTAATTTTGGTTACTTTTTCAAAAGTGTCTCAAGATCCACAACTTTATACATCTTAGAACTGCCTTTGATGAATTTTATCGACTTTTTCTTTCGTTTAAGAGTTCTTTAAGCTTGTTCTAAAGTATGTTTTAGATGCTATTTTATTTGTGGTGTAGTCATCAATGTTATTATTCTTACTGCAGTGGAAGTACTATCGTAGGGATTGGTTCTCCAGACCCCCCACAATTTATCTATGATGAAGAAGATTACAAGGATGTCTTCCTATCTGGTAAATGTTTTGCAGTCTTTATGTCTTCATTGCAGAACTATAATGAGAAAATGCAAAAGTGGCTACTCTAATTGACTTATTATAGTCTTGGGGTTATCACATCTTCATGCTTTCTCTCCTCTTTTTCCGTTTGCGTTTTTCTTGCATTTTGATATACGGTATCACATCGATCACGCAGAAGCTACTTTCATCACTCGAGAAGAGAATGACTGGTATAAAGAACCTGGATCTAGTACTACTGGCTCTGAATTTTCAAGACCATTAAATGACGGAGTCTCACAAGGTAACCATAATGCATTCTTATAGGTTTTTTTTTTTTTTTTTTTTTTTATAAATTTAATAATGCCCCTAATTCAGATCTCCACGGAATTACGTCAAGGTCTTGTTGGTGAAAGTCTTCTTTATCTAGTTGTTTGTTTATAATGTAGCTTAATATTAATGCAAAGTTGATTCTGTTTTCTCTGTCTCGTACTATCAGTATAGCAAGTACATATCTAAAGGGCAATTTCCAAAATGACTCTTCACCGCGATCAGTTTGGTGAATTCAACTACTGTAATGAAGGTGAGAAGAATCTTATCCTATGAAAAAAGTGGGTAATTACATCATGGGGCCTGATTTATAGCTAAGGTTTATGAGTTATCTTGTGATAGCATTCTTGGGAGATCCAACAGGGGGGAACATCATGTTGTGCTCAGTTGCATTGGAGCAACGTATTTTCTTTGCCATTAACTCTGTGTGTCGAGAGCTCTGTAGACATTCAATGTGATTACGCGATAACATTGAAGCAACAATACTACTTAAGCACTCAAATAAGATACATGTTTTAAGAGAGGGAAAAACAAACATAGGAAATACTATAGGTAATAGTAATGATGTTCAAATGACACTCGCATCAATAGAAGTGAAATTTTGTCATCGATCTTTCATTCACTACTTAGGGACATCCATCTGCTAACACCGAACTTCAAATGCTCATGCTTAATAAAATCATTAGCTTCAGCATCAACATCTTCTTGCTTCTGTACAGTTTTGTAACCCTTCCCATGTTTTTCCTTTATGCACTGTTCAGCCTCAGCATCAACGTCTTCTTGGTAAACTCTGTATCCGCTTCTCTGTGGCTGGTTCCAATACTCCACTCCGTATTCCTGGTAGCTGCTGCTATGCCCTCCATTTTTGCTTGGATTGTTGGGTAGGACATGGCTCTTAGGCAATGACCGTAGGTGAGAGAAGTAAATACTGTCTTCGTCTAATGTACTCATTCTAGTTGAGGAATGAGAACTGTATGTATAATTACTATGTTATGAAAATTTTGTAGATGATGTCTCTGAGTCACCAACACCTTGGTATATATCGCAAAATTGCCTGACTTGTTTATGTCTTTCCGCTTCTGTGGACGTCTTTTCGTCGTAGATGAGAGGGAATCGATTCTTTTCTTGACTTTATATGTTTCCTGAGGAAGTTCAAAAATGAGTAGTTAGTAGTTTAAGGAATCTTTGAAGCAGACTTATTATGAAACCTTTATGCACACAGGCGAATGTAGTTGCGTTCAATATTGGTTGCTTTGAACATGACTGACAGATGCCTTGGAAAGATCTAAGAATCCAATTTGTCAAGTTAATAGTATCCAACTGCTTAGAAAATGGAAGAACTAAGAAAGAAACAATTTATGTGGTTAAAAATGGTACTTCCCTTTTTTTTTTTTTTTTGAAGGGGAGCCTTGGCGCACCAGTAAATGTGTTGTCGTGTGATCGATAGGTCATGGGCTCAAGTCTTGGGAGCAACCTCATGTCAAAAAGTGAAGGGGGGGGGGGGGGGGGGGGCTTGCTCTCTATACATCCTTGTGATGGTATCATTTCCCGAACCTCGCTTTGCGGGGACGCCAATGTGCACTGAGTTGCCCTTATTTTTTATGTGTGGCTTGAATGTGTGGGATAATTTCACACCCAACGTAAAGAATTGAAATAAACACGAGGAGTGTATCGTATGTCCATGATAAGGCAGGGGGCAAGAGGGTATAAGAGTTGCGTACACGGTACATCTGACTCTCATTATCCCGTCATAGGCGAGATCCTCTGAGGCGGGGAGTAGTGTTGTTGATGTTGTCTTTGTCCAACCCGAGCCACCCATGGACACGGGCTCACGGCATCTCACCTCGCCACACCTTGGCTATAGGCCTATAGGTTAAGACATGCTTAGAAACAGAGGTTATGGCGTTCATAGCTAGTGAACTGAGTCATAGAATCAGTGCAATGACCTCCATTCTCCACATTCCACCCTTTCACACACAGAGCAACCAAACCCCTGCCGCTTCGCGGCATAAGCCGATGATCGAGACAGAGGTATTCTACCAAAGGCAAACTGCCGAACCCACCATAGGAATAGTGTTAGGTCCCGTGTCACGAAATGACCCAAAAGATGCAGTCGATTCATACAGATCCACACCTAAAATAAGCTATAACTAAAGCAATTCACATACAAGATCATCATTGTATACTTGCTATGTAGTTGCTATTGAGTAGTCCTGGAATGGAGTATTATTGAGGGGTTAAAGACTTGGAGCAATGTAGATCAGATCAATGTAATTATTATACGGAGTATATGGTAAGAAATTGCGAGAACTGGAGGATTCTAGATTCTACTGATTTTGAACCAACGGAAGTCATGTAAAAATATCGACCATTCATTCAACTTATTTACCTTCGAAAACAAAGCCTTAAAACCCGAAATACACGAGTATGTATTTTATATACTTAGATGTAAGAATATAACACACAAACAATTCAATTAATAACAATTCATCTTTGTCCAAAGTACATTATGCATTTTCTGCATGACATGTACACACACTTAATTTTTGCATGTATCGATTATCTTTGAGGATACATAGACCATTTGCTAAACTCAAACTTTTGATGCTTCTTCTTGATATACTCTTCTGCCTTGGCATCAACATCTTCATACCCATTATAATTATCAGCCACATTATTCCCACCACCATTCCTCTGGTAGTGTTGCTGTTGCGTCTTTGTTACGCTCGTTTGCTCGACGTTCATCTTCATCTTCTTCTTCTTCATCGGCGACAACATATGACTGAAGTAGATATTGTATTCATCTAGCAAAGTTTCTGTACGTACAAACTTGCTTGATCTGTTAGACGACATTTTTATTAATTAATCTTTGTTTCTTAGTATGAGTTTTATGATTTTTGTGTACAATGATAAATGGCCAAATGGGTATATATACATTTTTTTTTTCCCGTTGGTTCAATTTTTTTATTGCTTATGGTAATATTTTAGCAATTTTGGTCTTACACGTTTTTGTTCTCTAGGTGATATATGAATGACTCGTATTGTTTTTCTTCAATGTGACTTTACAAAGTGAATTTTGTTATTACAAAGTGAAATTTGTATGATTTTTTAAGACCGAAAGTTTCGTGTTAGTTTTATTCAACATGTTGTTGCCTAATTGGCGGCAGATACATGATACATTGATTGATACATACACTTTCGAACTTTTGAGATGTATGCAGCATAATAGTAGCAGGTAGGGGTATAAGATTCGAGTCTAGCGTTATGTATTTTTTAGTGTGAGTAATATTATTCCTTTCAACGTCAAGAAAATGGGCATGTATATATTAAGTCGTCGGAAACCACCATGGTTCAGGAGGCCGTCTTCTCTGAATTGACTTCGATTTTGACGATGACATGATGCCAATGTGGAAGATTACTCTAATTATAATCCGTGTTCATCAGCTTTTATACTACTCATTTTCTAAACTAGCGTTTGGATTCGACGTTATACGACTTTAATACATGGATAATCTAGCTAATAATATCATTTCTTGGTGTAATGCATGAGCACTAAACTTTTGCCTGCCTCTTTTAGAAATTGACAGCCGAATATTTCATATCTTAAGCCATATAGTAAGCTTGATTTTTTTTTTTCTTATTTACAACTTAGTTTAAGTAGATGCATATATACTGCATAGACACGCTAGAATCTTGTAAAACACTAAAACACACACGCTAACATGCGTAAATGAGAATTTTGTAGTAGTTTCGAGACCTTTTATGTGACTGTGACTCACACAAAATTACAAATCATGCTAGATGAAGTCTCGTATAAGAACTTAAGTTTGACATAACGTGAGTTTATAGATAAAACTAAGCTATCAATCTCAATTTAATATAAGTCGTTATAGACCGACTTATAGCATATATTCAATTAAGTACCCTTCTTATATTACATTCACGTTTGGTTTGCATTTCTCATATATTACGATGTAAATTGGCTGGCTTTTTTAATGGACGCACTCGTTGAAATTAGATTGATTATGGGATTGCTTTTTTACAGAGTTAGATGCCCGTCGCTCCTACAACGCTACACGTCCATTTATATTGGAGGCCTTTTGCCGAAATCTTGTTACTGTTTTCTTTTAAATGACATATTCGATTCACCAATCTTGTTAAAGAGCTCTCGCTTTTCACATAATCATTCGATCATATGAAAAAATAAAAATCCTATAAGCCATAAGTTAGAGAATTGAGTATAGAATATTGAGAATATTTTTGTATGAATATCCAACATACATGATGGACGGCTATATATGTCCCAACTCTCGATTGAAGACTATAATAATCGTATATTGTTCTTACAAGTTAGATATATCCATATATAACTTTTAGGTCGAATTTGCATTCCTACTTTTTGTATCCAATTGAATTTCATGTCATTACTCTAGCTAGTAAAACGCACATTGCCTAAGATTGATCATGTGACACATAAGTTACGTTACACTATATATATAGTAGTCTTTTAGCTACTGAGCAAGACTCGACATTCGGATATTCTCTTCATTGCATGCACGTATATACTATAATACTAGTGTCCAATAGAGGAACTCGCCCTCTATACACCCTTATCGTGAGACCCCTTTCCGGATTTCGCCTTTCTAGGACGTCAATGTGCACCTGATGTCCGAACTGCCATTTTTTATCTGCCAGAAAATAAGCACGTAGATTTCGCATGAGGCCATGACCATGTGCTAGCTAGATGTTAGTAATGACTGAAATTGTACTGTCTCAACTCGATTTTATCAGTAGCATGCAAATATTTGTTCGTCATACGGCAATTCAATTTTAAGATTAAACTCAAATGAATTTAATCATTTGATTTATTTCAACCAAGCAAGTTTTATTTCTCACCAACAATAATAGAGACGGCATGCTACATTTCTAGCTTATATAGCACAATACAAGCTGATCAGATCAGAATTTCACTATCAAGATGACATCGGGTAAATTATCGTGGCACATTTCACGTCAGCATTATTAGATGATATCTAAATATCTGTCTGTACTCGACCATGAGGAACGACACCAATCCCAATTCTTGGCCGCAAATCGTTAATTAGTCAGTAATTGGTACGCTTCGAAAGCCATTTACCAAACTGAAACTTCTGATGCTTCTTCTTAATGAACTCCTCTGCCCTAGCATCAACGTCATCCTCGTAACTTCCTCTATACACATCACCAACTCTTGCACAATAACCACCATACTGCGGCTGTGGCGAAGAAAGTTGTGGCCACTGTTGTGCCATTGCAACAGTAGTAGTCTTATGCTCGACGACTTTCTGTTGTTGCTTCTTCTTGTTCTTCTTGAAAGGTGACAAGATGTATGAGAAATATATGTTTCGCTCATTTAATATACTCTCAGTGCGAACTGTATTGTTGTTGTATCTTGAAGAAGACATGATTTCACTCGATCGACTATACAAGAACTTATATTGCGTACTCAATACTCTTCAATTTTCTTGTAGCAATGTAATTTAAGTGTGAGTTTTGGTTGTGGAGATAAGTGGATCACCTCACAAGGCATATATATATGGTGTTGTTTGGTTAATTAAATGTCACGTTTTTTTATTCTTGTTAATTAATTACATAATTTTTACTATATAATTCGCCCTTTTGGCATATTATTAGCAATTAAATTAAGGTAGCAACCCAAAATACAAAAGCGTAAGACACTTGTTTTTCCATACAAAGTTGGCAAAAGTCGGCCGCTAATTTAGTAATACTTACATTTTTGTTTCACTGCACTTTCGCACCTTAAAAAGTAAGGCCGGATTAATCAGTAGCCAACTTAATGAGTTAATAATTGAGTAATTAAATTGAAGAATAATAGAATGATCGTGTATATGGTCTGTTATGTTCTATGTGTTCGAATCACCTTTAATTTCTGGTTAAAAGGGTGGCCGTAGAATATAGTTAATGAAATCCCTACTCCATCAAGGGCCAAGGCAAGCTATCATAATTAAATTAAAATTCGATAATTTTGAAGAACCGGAGGAATTATCCCTAATACTCCGTAATAAGTACTATAACTTCATTAACACTTGTTAAACGGAAATGCATCTTCATATATAAACCTTTTAGTAAATATTTAGATGTTTTGTGAAAGATCGAGTGTGTACTCTAGATCTGTTACACCTTGAATTCTCCGATCGCTAGCTAACGACCACGAATAATGGTATAGCAGTATGTAGTCCTTACCAATTAGCGACCCCCATTTTGTTTAGCAAAGGTAAGAACATTATTATATTTCCCTTTTTAAAACATACAACCGGCTTTAATTAATTTGTGAAATGGAGGTTTAGGCCTCTTGAAAAGTGTTTGCTCAAAATTCTTATTCCAGTGATTCCTACACGTAGGAATTAAAATCGTCGAAAGAAGCTTAAGATGCATGAACTGGATAAAGCGTGTGCAATACTCTCATGGATTCTACAACATACACATACATATCAATTCGTTCATCCAAAATTCTGTCGAGCACAACTAATTAATTAACAACGTACTTAATTGCTAAAATAATTGTATTATATAGTTCTCGTAAAGATTTGATTATTTGATGCCAAAAACTAAAGCTCCCTTTCGGTTAAGCAACTTTTAAATAGCTAGTTAGCGCGTAGTGCGCGTGCCTACACTGCCTAGTGAAGTAGTGATCTTCGGTAAGAATTTTTTTCTTATTAATTAACAAACTAATTAACTAAATCATTAGAGAACACTAATTACATATTCCCTTATTAATTAGCTTGGTTCGTGTTATCGAATCTACTATGCATGAAGATTATTGTAGATTTGTCGATAAGTTAATTGGTGATGAAGGAAGATTTTCAAAGCGTTTAGTGTACTGCATGAGTGCATGCATGATAATGTGTCTCAAGTTCTCAACTCAAGTACTCAACATGCTCAGTTACTCACTGTTGGAATAATCTAGAAAAATCTAGATTAATGATCAAGATAAGTTAAGAAAAATCTAGAATTATGTCAAATGTTTAAGAAGGATGTTGAAGTAAGAAGAATGGTGTAGCTAGAAAAGTCTAGAAGTGTGCAAAATATGTCAGCTAAGTCATTGTAACCGACTTACAAGTCCTATATATAGCACATGGTGCTACCAAATGTAAAACAACAATTCAAGAAAGAATAAAACAAAATTAAAGTAATCAAATATTACCAAAATGTAATCTAAAATTTCAACATGGTATCAGAGCGCCGGGTCGATCTATTCGGGCGGTGACTCAAAATTTTACAAAATCGTAAAGAAAGAAAAGTTACGTGAGTGACAAAGAGCACTCGTACAAAGAAGTTAGTTGATGATGACACGGGCATCAACGTTACGAATCATAGGTGACATGGGCACCTGTAATCGAAGAAGAAAGAAGGTGACAAAGGGCACCTAAATTTGAAGACGAAGATCGGTGACAAAGAGCACCTCTACAAGGAAAAGGTGACAAAGGGCACCTATACAAAAGAAGAAGAAGAAGATATCGGTGACAAGGGCACCAGTACAAGCAAGAAGAACAAAGTGATGGCAAGGGCATCACGTACAAAAGAATTGAAGAAAAGCAATCGGTGACAAGCAAGGGCACTAGTACAAGTAGAAGAAAGAGATGGCAAGGGCATCACCTACAAACCAATTGAAGAAAAGAAAAGAGGTGACAAGGGCACCAAATGAAAACGAAGAAGTTTGTGGTAAGAAATGTTCGGTGACACGGGCACCAGCAAAATCGAAGACAAAGGAAGTTCAAGATTTTTCCAGATTAAGGGGAGTGTTGGAATAATGTAGAAAAATCTAGATTAATGATCAAGATAAGTTAAGAAAAATCTAGAATTATGTCAAATGTTTAAGAAGGATGTTGAAGTAAGAAGAATGGTGTAGCTAGAAAAGTCTAGAAGTGTGCAAAATATGTCAGCTAAGTCATTGTAACCGACTTACAAGTCCTATATATAGCACATGGTGCTACCAAATGTAATGAACAATTCAAGAACTAATAAAACAAAATTAAAGAAATCAAATACACCAAAAATGTAATCTATAATTTTCAACACTCACTCATAAGTCATACGGAGTAACTTATAAATGACGTTAAAAGGATGCAAAACAATATCTTGACAAAGAACCCATCAAACATTATCTGTACAGTAAATTACATATACGGAGTATATACAACTTTTTGGACAATCACTTTATGAGAAATGCTGTGATTTAAGGGTAAAATAGTTATTTACCAAAGAAGAAAGTAATTTTTTTTCTTTAAGCTGTCTGTATCGATGAGACCAGAGTTGAGGTATAATGACAATCTCCGATGTATATGCTGATCGATTGACTATTCCAATGTACGGATCGAAGTTGAACTGTCGAGTTTTACAACTACGGCCGTAGATGATAATATAAGGCAATGATATTGCTAAGGTATTTGGGCGAATGCTAATGTAAATATGTTCATTATATGAATCAGATTCAATAAACCTGCCTTGACAATAGTAGCTATTGTCTTGGAAAAACCATCGCGTAACATTAAGCTTACCTTGCATAGAATGCGTGCAATTCGCTGAGTAATAATGCCAATAATAACAATCAATTAAAATAATATTAATTTCTTAATAGTATTACAATGAAATTGACTCAAATAATTCAAATAAACACATACTCCCTCCATTCCAAAATATATGACGTTTTCGGTTTTTGAGGAGGCCATTGACTTTCGATTGAACAAAAAACTAATGAGATTTTTATGGGCAAAGCTATACTCATTAGATTCGCATCGAAATAAGGTTTCATAAAAACTATAGTTTTATAATTTTTAGCCTTGTCGTTTAAAGTATATTTACGTTTAAAGTCTCACCTCGAAAAGGGAGAAAGTCATATATTTTGAGAAGGAGGGAGTACGTATATAGAATTTCATAGAAAATACGAACTAGTATACATGTACATAATGCAAATATATATGACCATATAGATTTAATTTAACAATATTCTATATTACATCAAGCTAATAATACTTGTAATCATAAGTGGGCATCATCGTCATCTTACTACGGTCGAGGTTCTTGTGTTTCTCCCTAATGAAAACCTCAGCCTCGCAATCAACATCTCCATCGGGACACTCTTTCTTGTGATGATAACCACCACCATTATTCTTCGAAGCCACGACATGCTCCGCCTTGTGGCCGGTCGGACGATGATGCTGCTGCCTGTTTTTGGGTGAATATATGTATGAGAAGTAGCTCTCTTGTTCATCTAAGCTGTAACCGTTGTTATCGAAGTTGCTCTGTGGTTGCTTCATCTATACGTTTTCCCTCTCACTTACAAATATCTCTCGATCGATCGATCGATATATATGCTTTGACTTTTGATAAAAATGTATATATGTGTTTTCGATCGTCACAAGTTTCGCTCTCTCGATTGGTTTCTGATCGATTTATGAAAATGAAGGGAAGTCCGCCAACGTATATATAGTCTTTTTTTGCAAGAAGAATATTTATGCATGCATGAATATCCGCCGAACTTAATTGAATTGTATATGTCTTTCGCTGTTATTCTCTTAATTAAAAGTGTTAAAGTTAATAATAAGAAGGAATCTGATTCCTTCAAACTTTTGGACATGTGTATAAAAAAAAAGGTAATAAAGGATGACTAGATGCAATCAACAATGTTGGGCTAGCTAATCGGCTAACTATATACTATATGGTCAAATTTTGTCGTGATGATTCTAGTGAAGGTCTTTAAATCTTGTTTTAGTTTGATTTAAGGTTACGTTACTCATCAATTTCAATCAATGAGCCTATAGGACTAGAAACAATGACATGTGCGCATGCATATCAATGTGATGGTGTAACGTATAAACCAATTTGCGTTAGCTTCACTTGTTATGTCGCAGAAATGTACACTACTACGGTGTACTAATATATTTTTCAACGTAGAAGGTTCTAAGCTACAAAAATAGAGACTGTCTCTCAATAATTTGTAAGAAACCACTCTTATTGTTTATATCATGACATGATTCAACTTTTGCCGTGATGATTCTGGTGAAGGTCAAGTCTCGTTTTAGTTTGACTACTCAAGGTTACGTTACTCATCAATTTCAAATTTCAATCAATGAGCCTAAAGGACTGGAACAATGACATGTACGCATATCAATGACGGTGTAATTTAAAACTGAAATTGTATCAGCTTAACTTGTGAATTGAAGTTTCAGAAATGGATACAGTATATACTATACTCATATACAATATATTGTACCCGTAGAAGGTTCGCTTCTTTTAATTTAAAATCTCGATCTTCTTTATTTTTCCGCATTTCAGTAGTGCTCGCGAGAGATAGATGCTCTTGTAGTGTACTTGGAAGCAATATTTTTGTGAGTCTTTGGGTAATTGGATACATTTGTTCATATTTTTTAGTTGATTTTACCATTCTTTGAACTAGATTAAATATAATTGTCTTTTTTCGTTATAATTTAAATGAGACATACTAACATTCAATTTTGAGGTTGTGGTAATTTCAGTGATTTTGGTAGTATGGCCAATACATCCTTTTTGTAATATAACATACATTCGAGTATATTAATTGACATTTGGGATCCATGTACTTAATATATGTAGTGCAATAGTGCATTAGTGCGCATACATGCATGTATCGAAAGTATCAGTTTGCCAATGGAGATCTTCTGTCCCACTATTTGTCCCCCTCCCTGTACCAAACCAATAGGATGATAGGAAAATAAAATATTAATCTAAATAAGTTACAGATATCATTATATTAATTGATTTTTCTATTATCTCATTGGCTTGGTACAGGGAGTGGGATAAATAATGGGACCAAAAGTACTTCTTATGTATAGTCATATAATAGACTTATCCGATCTATCAATCAATTACTTTAAATAATTGTGTGCATAAAAAATTGATGTGTACATCAATTAAAATAAAACTAACACGTGTACAAAATATAACATTTGATTAGTCCAAATAATACCATATATTCTAATGTTATCTTAACAGATTTAAGTGAAATCAAATAGTAATGATATGATATCTTTTATAACCAAAAATAAATAATGGCATATCTTCTATGAAGAAAAATAAAATGATGTGCTATTTTTTGTAAGTATTTTGTCATCAAAATAAAATGATATGGTGTGATCTTGCACACATTACATTGAGTTTTAAGCATGCCAAGGAAGGAAAGCCCTCCTATCATTATCTGTTACAAAGTATTAAATATACTAAAGTTGTGACGAGTGTGAGAGTGACGATTAAGGAAGATATCATTTTGATGATTCAAACAATTTAAACCACATTTCACAATATCATTTAAAAAATGTGACGGGTGTGAAAGTGCAGATTAAAGAAAGCTAGATAAGAAATTCTCGAAGATTGAGGGTTGGCTAGCTAGAACATTTTATTGGGGTGAGTGGGCATCTAATAACATATTGTTGAGTCATAGGGGGGTTAACTAATGGATTGATTCGAGTCGGACAGTCAATCAGAAAGTTCATGGTGGACGGCAGTTTTTACGTTAAGGATCGTATGCACGAGTTATCAACGGATTCTGAGAATGGCTAACAAAACTGACCGGGGATGAGGCCAACTAAGAAACTTGTCAGCATTGTAAGGGTTTAAGAGTAAAAAGTCAACGGGTGGTGAAGGGGACGAGTAGGAGATCAAATAGGTTGGTAAGAGGTTAGGGTGGATAATCAAGTGGTGAAGGGTATGAGAGTTTCTAGATTTTAGATTCTACTTACTTTTTAGGATTTTTTGTGGGAAATCACCTCCTACTTTGTAGTTTTTTGGGGAACCACCTTAAAAAAAAAAAAAAAAAAAAAAAAAAAAAAAAAAAAAAAGTTGGGAAACCACCAAATAAAAGCAAAAACTCATGGTAACACCATCTAAGGCCCTCTCCCCACCCTATGCTCGCCTGAAAATTCACATGTGGCATACCAGAGTCCACGCGGCTAGTGGCGGCTGATTCATTACTACCCATAAAAAAAAATCAAAAAGTAAAAATAAAAGGGGGGGACTCACGAGTCACGACATCATCGCACTCTTTCACCCTTTTCCCCCAAATCAATTAGGGTTAGTCAAAATTCAGTTAGCTTTAAAACTAATTCAATTCATTCATCTTTCTCATCAATTAACTCAATTATCGATCAATTGCTAGGTCCCCTACTATAGTTGCGACATTAATGGTGTTGCAAATTGCTAAAGAAGCTGAAGATTGCGACATAATACCAAGTTAACATACCTGTAACATTAATTGGTACGAATCTTAATGTAGATTGCAACGTTGGAGTAATGGGTAAAAGGATTGATGAGTGATGTTATAGAGAATAGAGAAAATTGATTTGGGGAAATTTTTTGGGGGAAAAGGGGTAAAAGAGTGATGAAGTCGTGAGTCGCCTCTTTTGTTTCTACTTTTTTTTTTTTAATTTAATGGGTAGTAATGACTCAGCAGCCACTAGCGAGCGTGGACTCCGGTATGCCACGTGTGAATTTTCAGGCGAGCATAGGGTGGGAGAGGGCCTTAGGTGGTGTTACCATGAGTTTTTGCTTTTCTTTAGGGGTTTCCTATAAATTTTTTTTATAAGGTGGTTCCCCAAAAAAAAAAAATTACAAAGTAGGAGGTGGTTTCCCACAAAAGATCCTACTTTTTAATACAAATTAGATCTCTCTCAAGTAGACTTGTTAAATGGGTTATATCAAGTTAAATATTGGTCTGGTTGCTACAATGCGGATCAAACACAAGTTCGAATGATGTTGGGGTTTGAATACGGCTCATGATCACATTTCCACGTTTTTTTTTTATAATTAAAGTAAGTAACTATCCCGCCTTTTTTAATGTAAAATAATAATAGTATTGTAATTAGATTTATGACTTTTAATTTCTATTAAAATTTCTATTGAAACAACTGTAAGACTATAATTATTTTTGGATCATTATTTTAATTTAATATATTTTTAATGTCTTTAAGCATTATTTCTCTTAAATTTTTCTTAATTTTGTTTTAAATAAGGATCAACGTGTCGATTTGCGTATGACAAAGAAATACTCCCTCCGTTTCTTTCATTTCTTTACGTTTCGTTTGAATATGTGAGAGGAATTCAAACGAAACGTAAAGAAATGAAAGAAACGGAGGGAGTACATGAAACAAAGTGATCCATTTAGAAAAAATGGATCATGACTTAGAAAAGAAAAAAGCATGACCGAATATGTTTTGGCGGGTCTACAGAAGTATAGAGAATACACAAATCAAATATTGTTGGTCATAAATCCTTATTTGTCATTTTTGTATTGTTTTAAATTCTTATAGGTGTTGACATCTCAATAAATTTTAATATATTTGTCAATATGTAGGTTTAAATTTGCAAAGGTTGAATTTTTTAATAATTCAATAGTGGCATGATATAGTAGTAAAATTTTTTAGTAAGAATACTAGTATGCTAACAAAAACATTCTTACAAATGATACGTTTCATAATGAGAAAACATTCTGTTAGTATTCGAAGTTTAAAATCCCGTAATGAAAAAAAAATTAATTATGTCATTAATGGAATCCATTTATCGCTACGCAACGTCCATTTATGTTGTGCTATACTAAATAACAAAATGTTATGTATATGAAAGGTCCATTAAGAGTCCCGTGATTTCACGGAGTTCAAAACTAGTTAGACAACAGCACGGCCTATGTTTAAAGCACTTGCAGTTTGGGGTGGGATTGGGATTGGGGGCTTCGTTCGATAAGACATTGATAGATGTATAGGACATCCAAAAGATACAAACAACCCACAAAATACAAAATTAACGTAACAGACAAGCTAATTTCCAACCGAGGACAATATGATGAAATAGATCCGCGCAAATTCCAAACGGAAATTCGAAGGCTGGGAACGGAAATCTCGGCAAGAAAGCCGCTTGGAGAAACAGGAGGCCGAGTGAAAAGGCAAGCATAGATGTAAATGACAGTATATATATGTTCAATTCAAATCAGATAATATTTATTCAATTCAAATCAGAATTATTCAAATCAAATTCGGTCAGATCATAGTCTTTCAAATCAGATCAGAGGCATTCAAATCAAATCAGATTTAAGTAATTTGATCATAACATAATTAACATTAATCCCGAATTTTATTCAGATCAGATCAGAGTCATTCAAATCAGATTAGGGTCATTCAAATTGTATTTCATCAGATCAGAGTCGATAAAATCATATTAGATTCCTTCAAATCAAATCAAATCAAATCAAATCAAAAAGATATAGTCCTATCATACAGAGCCTTAGGCCCTGTGCGATTCAACTTATTCAGTAGTGTTTTCAAATCAGATCAGATTTATTCAAATCAAATCAAATCAGATCAGTTTTATTCAAATCAAATCAAATCAAATCAAATCAGAATTATCCAAATAATAATCAATGAATCTAGTCTATTTCTAGTTATTAATTCGTTTAATTTGCAGTTAATTTATCAATTAATTCAGTTCAAATCAAATCAAATCAAATTTATTCAAATTAAATCAAATCAAGTCAGTTCAATTCAAATCAAATCAAATCAGATCAGAAAAATGCAGTCCAATCGCACAGGGACTTAGTAGTTTTTGTTGACTACCTAATCTATACTTTCTTCTTACAAATATTTTTATCCTGTATGTATGTACATGTGAAGCTAACTTATTACTTATTGAAGGATGATGGTGACAGAAGTATTGTGTTAACAACTTAAAGTCAGAAGATCAAGACCACAACGAAGCTCAAATGTGCGCAATTTGGTGGAAAAATAATCTAGATCGTTCAAATTCTACGCAAGTACTTTTATTCACTCGTACAAAGTCTATTTGATTACCTTATAAAGCCATTTATATATAAGTACTTTTATTCACTTGTACAAAGTCTACTTGATAGAAATATTATCTTTTGACATTATTTTTTTTTTTTGAAATAAATCTTTTGACATTATTGACAAATTGCTAATGGTACACTAGTTTTTGCTTATATCTATGTTCATTATTACTTTTTATCATATACGGAGTACTCATTACTTTTGGCTTAGTGCTCATTACTTATGGGGTATTTACTCATTGATTTTAACAATGTCCTCGCCAATTTAAGTTACACGATCATTAGTTTTGTGCAAATAGGAAATAATAATTAGATCAACCGGAAACTAAAATTGTTGCATAACTTAACTTGTATTACAAACTTCATCCACCATACTCAAAAACATTCAATTAGACTAGGAATCGCAATGTTCCTTTATTAGATTGCCAACGATGATAACTAGGTAAATAGGACATACTAATGCATCTTGGAAGTAGAATTAGAGATATGAATTTTTGATGAAAACTACACTCAATGTGACAAATCCAAAAAATTAAAAGAAAATAAATAATAAAATAAAGAAAAGCGTGAATCAATGTGGCTGCCGTGTTGATAACATGAATTAGTTAATCTTATCAAAAAACCATTTGATTGGCAAAACCAAATTACATTTAAAAAAAAAAAAAAAAAAAGAGGAATGCTGCTGACATCATCATGAAGTCATCCTGGGGATATTACCCCGGGTGTACAGTATTATTCTCCAATATGGTTGACCTATTCTTGTCAAACCTAATTGTCAACTCACGTAAAAATCTCACTTTCAAGTAGGTAAAATGAAAGAAGGCTTCTTTTTTTTTTTTTGAAATGAAAAAGAAGGCTTCTTGTGCGATAATAATCTCACATATACGGCGAAAATATCTCACTACAATTTAACTTAATTAACTTCCCTTCTTCTTCTCCGCTTAATCAACCCAAAAAAAAAATCAAGATCAAGATCGGTCGATCGAATTGCTCTAGATGGAAACGCTAAACAAAAACATTCCTTGGGTAAACTTTTTTTTCCGTTAATCAACCAAATTTGTGATGATTAATCAACACTAAAACATTCTTATGAGTTTATTATGGCGAAATGTTTGTTTAATTTGCAGTATGATAAATCCGTCGAGCAAGTTTTACAGGAACTCGATTGTAGTAGGGATGGACTCACGTCTGAAGCTGTTGACAAAAGGTTAGCCGTTTTCGGCCATAACAATATCGAAGACGAGACGTGGTTTAAGGTATTGGGTACATTAAGTCGTACATACGTGACATGCACCTCATTAATTATATACGGACATGCAAATGAAAATTTTGTCTAATGCTTCGTAAAACATGATATATATGTTGTTTCAGTGGAGCAGTATACTAAAATTGTGTTGGCGTAATTTGTGGAGTCCCCAAGTTTTAGCTATGATTATCTGGGATGTTAATCAGTTGGTGAGTAAATAAAGCTATGAATTTGTTCTAAAATTATGGCGAATTATTAGTACTTATTAATCAAGAACATAATTTGTGATATACTACTGCAGGGCAAGCATCCTATTCCACTTGTAATTGTTTTCGCTATCATTTTCGTCTTACTGCCTCTGATGTTCGCGGTCGCTAATGACATTGATGACATGTATATTCACCGTCGGGTTTCCAAACTCGTTGCACCTTTTGCAAGGAAAGTTAAGGTATTGATGAATTTACGTTGTTATAAATTCTTAGAATCAAGCAAGTATACGATCGAATTGTTTAAATTGATGATCATTTTAGGTACTCCGTGATGGAAAGTGGTGTAACATTGAAGCTTCAGATGTGGTGCCAGGTGACGTCATTATCATTAAGGCCGGAGATATAGTTCCTGCTGATTGTCGACTTCTTGAAGGAGATGCGTTGCTAACTAATCATCAGGTGGAGTGTCGTCATACATTACTAGTACTATCTACGGAGTACTATGTATATCATGCTGGTTTTTGAGATATCGACTATAAGTGTACATTGTGTGTTAATTTCTTACAAAGAATTACAGTTATATCTTAATTAATCGACTGAATCACTAAATAATGCATCCTTCGAGATTTTTTAACATACTTCATAATCAGGGAAGGAAACACTCGGAAAATTTTCACTAATCATTCATATTTAAGTTTTGCAGTCCACATTGACAAGAGAGTCGTCCACAGGTGTGATGAAAACAGCAAAGGGTGCTGTATTTTCGGGTTCTATATGTGAGCAAGGAGAATCAAAAGCTGTAATTGTCGCGACTGGTGTTTCAACCTTCTGTAGGAAGAAAGCTCACCAAGCCGAGCAAGACACATACTTAGATAAGGCAATAGTTTTTCCTTCTTGATTCTCACCCCTTTCAAAAATCTAGAATTATGTCACACTATATATATGCGTGACTAGTACACTTTTGCAGGTAATGGTTACGATCAAGAATATCTCCAAGTGGCTCATTGTTGTAGGGATATCGGTAGAGATTATAGTCATGTATGGCATTCAGCACCGATCATTTCGACAAGGGATTGAGAATCTAGTAGTCCTCATTATTGTAGGATATCGAGTCATGCTTCACAAAACTATAGTAGACACAATTTCAGATGGTTTTAGAGATGATGCCAAGGGTGCTATTTTGAAGAGATTGTTTCTAGTGAAGGAGATGGCTGACATGGACATAGTGTGCTATGATACATCTTTTGGGACCTTAACCCAAGACAAGCCAACAATTCCCAATGATCTTATTGAGGTGCGTGTGTTTTGTACATCGTTGTTGTATTGCTTTATTCATATAAGCGCATAAATATTTGAAGAGTGTAAAAATCACTACACGTGTGATGATTGATTGGTATTTTGTAGCATTAGATCTAGTTTATTTGTTGTATCATTGCTCATCTATCTTCATACGTGATTGTTACTAGGTACTTGTCCAAGGTGTAGATGTTGAAATGGTTAGTTCAATGGCAGACCGAGCATGTCGAACTAGAAACCATAGTGATCATGCAACTTCTGATGAATTACATTTTTGCAATTTAAAATATGATGACAAAGTGTATTATGTCTGCATAGGGCCTCCGGAAAAGGTATACACATATCTGATCTTACAAGAAACTTATTATATACTTGTAGTTGGATTGGTGTTCAATATCTTTTTCCTTCATTTGCTTATTTCAAGTTTGATCTGATCAGATTTTAAGTATGGCGCATAATAAGGAAGAGACAAAAGGAAGAGTGAAAAGATTTACTGAGAAGTTTCGCGACAGTGGCTTCAAACAAATGGCTGTTGCATACCAGGCAATCTCTGAGCTCTGTACGTTTCTAGTACGAAATTATGAATTACTTGGCTTGTTGATTATTAATGTATACAATCTGTACAAGTGCAGGAGGTTACTGATGATAAGGATGTGAAGGATGACGTCGAGGTTGAGTGGAAACTCATTGGTGTTGTTCCAGTGTTTAACTCTCCCAAATGTGACAGTGTCGACTTCATAACAAGAGCTTCTGATCTTGGCATTGATGTCAAATTATTTACAGGTTAGTAATCATGTTTAAATAGGAATTAGCTTGCATTTTTTTGGATAATTCCGAAGTTCAATATATATATATTTCCGACTTTCTTTGGGGGTGTTACAGTTCTCATGCTAAGCTAATGTAGTCGAGTTTCAATTTCAGTTGATCCACTGCCGTTAGCAAAGGAGACGAGTCGTTCCATAGGCAAGGGGGCCAATATATATCCTTCATTTTCTTTGCTTAGAACAACCGAGGGCAGCAAAATATGTGATTCATCAGTTGCTAACCTAATTGAAAATGCCGATGGATTCTCTGATGTTCTCCCGGGTAATTAAAGATTTATAATCTTTGACACCAATTTATTTATTCTTTTAGTCATAATGTTCATATATATGACCATTTTTAGACCACGAGTCCACGACCACGTGATCTTCAAGCATGATCATGGCTTGATAGTTGATGTATGTATCCTACTCGATCAGGACACATGCATTCAGTTATAGAGCAACTACAATCGAGGAAACATCTATGTGTAATGATGGGAAATTCAGTTGGTGAGTACCTTGCTTTGGAGAAAGCTGATATCGGGGTAGCCGATCTAAATGCATGTGATGCAGCTCGAAAAGCTTGTGATTTACTTCTCACCGAGGCTAGCCATGATGTTCTCCTAAATTGTTTCCTAACATCTCGAAATATCTCACAACATATAAAAGCTTATTGTGTAAGTCACTATTCCATTTGTTCCTCTCAATCAGTTGTACTGTTAACATTTATATATAAGGATGGACACGGAAACCAGGTCTTACGTGATGTTTTCATGTTCAGATTCACGCAATTGCATTCACAGTTTATAGCATGGTAAGCGACACTCCATATATTTTCACTGTGTTGCACTGAATACTTTCGGTATAGTATGTACCACGTATTTTATGCTGCCCATTTCTTTCGATTACAGCTTGCATTCGTGCTGCTCGCGCTATTATGGAAATTTGATTATCCGCCAAATCGGTTGATGATTGTCGTTTGCATGAACGAAGGTATGTTTGATAACTTTTAGCTGTGTATGTAGGCATGTTCGAGTTCAATTCAATTGCTCGACTTCGAACTAGCATAATATTCGAATGGAGCAGAGCACATTATTTTTTATTAGTAGAAATGTTCACGATATAATAAACGAAGCTGAACAAGGCCACATTGATACTCGATTTGTGTAAGTTTGAGTTAAAATCTTAGTTCGAGCTCATTTAATATATTGGAAAATCACTCTCAAGATCGACCGAACAACTTTAGTTGTAGACCTTGTTGATTCCATCTACATATGCGTATGTACACGGTACGAATAGTTATGACGGTTAAAATTTTGATGTTAAATGGTCTTTCATACATTATGTTCGCAGTTCAAATCTATATGGTTGGTGGATTTTGTTATAAGGTGAAACCATCCACTGCACCAGATCGGTGGACACTCGCCGAGGTAGTTAAAATCGGCACAGCGTTAGGTGTATACGAGGCTGCAACGACTATCTTATTCTTTTGGGCAGCTAACTATACCAATATCTTCCAGGCATGTATTATCTTTTGTTGTTGAAACGTAATTGGTGTTGCTCGTGTTGGTGGTGTTATTAGCTTGTTGTGAATAAATAAAATCGAAATACGGAATAATTTGGGTTTTTGTGATGTTTATCTCAGAGGGTATTTGGATTGGGAAGCGAAAAAATCGGAGATCAAATCGATTACAGAAAACTCGTACTACTGATGAGTCTCAATGTTACCATGAGTAGCGATGCTATTCTACTCTCGGCTTTGCATCGGTCGGGTCTAAAACCACGACATCTCGTGATATATGTTTTCGCGTTAATGATTATTTTCCCACTGGTAATAATCCCTTTTATTTCATACTTTCTTATATATAGGGATCGAGAGGGTATTTTTAGCCTCGCTCAAATATATTTCTCGTCTTTCCTAAACTTTGTTGATGACCTTTCATGTGTAGGCGTCTCTTGGGTTTGCCCTCATCTTCGATTTCGAATCCCCCGGTCTAGAGATAACGAGGAACGACTGTGGTTGGGTTGCCATAACTTGGCTCTTCAGCATAATGTTTCATGTGTTGCTTGTATTTTTTTGGTTGTTGATTCAAAGGATCAAAGCTAGAGTTTAACATACATTACTTTGGATTTAGCTAGCTCAGCTCCTTCTTGAGGGAAAAAAAATGATTTACAATGTATTGTGTAACATTTTAACAAGTTAAAATTAGTCTGGTTTATTTATTGATGACAAATATACATTCCTCATAATGATGGGTGGGAATTACACTTAAAAAACGGCAGTATAACATCAGCCTACCAACAATAAAATGTTTCCTCTCAAAAAAAAAACAATAAAATGTTAGGTTTTTTCGTAAATCGTTGCGATGGTTCTTTCTCTTTATTAGTATTAGTCATTAGATATGTCATACGGTCAATCTATCTAATTTCGCCTAAATACATTTTTCGAGTTAGAATAATACACACGGAGTAACTCATTTTTTTTTTTTTGGGAAAATGTAAGAATTATATTAATCAAAAACTGATAATACAATGTTTGCTGATCTAGGAAAAAAAATAAACCCAAATCAGCAGCAAAACTGAGTAACTCATTTGTACGAACTACTAATTAAAAATTGTTTACAAACTTCTATAGGAAATAAAATATTAACACTTTACAATTTGATTTATTATATGAGAAAAATTCATGATGTACCAATATACCATAAAAATAAAGAAACTAGTTAGCTAGAGTGAGTGAAAAATAATCGAAACTAAAACAAAATAGGCCAATATGCATAACAATGCAGTATTGCACTTGATTTTGAGCATTTCTTCACTTAATCTGTTGACTTTTATATTCTTTGATCCTTTGAATGAAAAACTTGAGAAGAAGAAGCACAATGTAGGACACTATGTTACAAAGCCAAGTTATGGCAACCCATCCCCAATAGCTCTTCGACCCCAATAAATCTCTATAATCATGTTCCAAATCATAGGCAAGAGGCATTGTAAAAGCCAGCTGCACACAAAAGTCGATCATATAAATAGAGAACCTATTCGAATGTGAGAATAATCGCTCTCAAAACGAATAAAGTTAATCGTAAAAGAGGATGTGATTAATTACCATTGGGAAAAGTATTAGGATGAAGACATAAAGAAGCCGAGATAGTGTGACACCTGACTGATGTGGAGACTGCGCCAAGAGCGTTATTGTATTTCTACTCATGGTAACATGGATAGACATTAGTGGTAATAATCTTCCGTAATCAAATTCATCTCCATCTTTTAGGCTTGCCACTCCAAATGCTCTCTGACATAAATTCACCATAGATGCAATTTTGCGGAAATTTTATTAGATTTTGAACCAAATAAAAGAAAAAATTAATTTACGTAGTAGTTCTTTCTATATGAATTTGGCTATTTCGAGAGAGAAAACTTATCAAATTCTTGCTCTCTACTCTATTTTTACTCATCCACGTCAAATTTGAAGATTAGATCAATTATTCAAATCACTCCTTAACAATCCAAAAGTTGACATTGTTTAATATTTTAAGTAGACTTACTTCGGATGAAATTAAATTAGCTTTCTACGTTCAATAATAAACAATCATATAATAATGAAAATTAAGAGGAGTAATTTTTTTACCTGAAAAACATTGGGATTGTTAACTGCCCAAAAGAATAAGAGAGTCATCACAACGGAGCTTACGCCTAGAGTTGTGCCAGTTTTAAGTACCTCAGTGAGTCTCCACCGATCTGGTGGAGCGGACGGTTTCACCTTATAAAATAGTTCGTGACGTATGGTAAAGACTGCGAAAATAGTGTATTAATAAACACTAATTGACACATAATATTTACTCGTCAACGACACCCCATATTTGACTGCCATTAACATATTAACATTACGCCTCTAGCATTTAGCTTATAAAAACAAGCTCGAACTCTCGATTGAGCTATTAAGTATACCTTCGTGAAATATGAGGAGAATAAACAACACTTGGGGTGGAAAATCAAATTTCCATATCAATGCGAGCAGCAAGAGACCGAGCTGTAATAGAGAGAGACGTACATGTAAGATACCGAGATCGAGTATACAACGCAAGAAATACAACACAATAAAATTAGACGAATTGAAAAGCCGCGTACCACGCTATAAAGTCTGGATGCAATGGCATGAATCTGAACATGACAAAAATAATGTTGTAAGCCTTAATTAATACATTAGATAGAATTTCAGCTTGTATTTCTGGTTGTCAGGGTTCTTTCAAGTGATATATATTAAGGTCAATGAATATCAAGAGGTCTCGAGTTTCAAATCCTGCCTTATGCATTAATGATTCTTGAGAGCCAAAATGCACGTACCAATGCACCATTGCATCACGTATTCACATGATATTATAGTAAATTACGAATATAGATATTGTTTGTGTCTTTGTGACATTGAGAAGAACTCATCGAATAATAACTTACGGAGTATATTTTAGTTGCGTGCGAGATCTTTCGAGACGTTAGCAAACAACGAAGGAGAACATCAGGGTTAGGCTGTGTGAGAAGTAAATCAGAAGCTTCTCGAGCTGCATCACATGCATTAAGATCAGCCACTCCGATATCAGCTTTCTTCATAGCATTGTAGTCACTCACTGATTTCCCAATCATTGCACATACATGTTTTCTAGACTGTAGTTGCTCTATAATTGCATGCATGTGTCCTGAGTACAATACAAATACCAAACCATGAGAATGATCGAAAAATCAAGTACTCGTGGACTAACATAAATCGTCATATATTATATATAAAATGAGTTTACGATAAAAGCTAAGAAATGTCATAGCTAGGTTGTAGCAGTAGTTTACCAGGGAGAACATCGGAGAAGCCGTCGGCCTTTCCAATCAGGTTAACAACTGATGAATCACAATCTCTAACATCCTTAATTTGCCTAAGCATAGAAAATGAGGGGTATATATTTGTTCCCTTGCCTAAGGAACGACTCGTCTCCTTCGCTATCTCTAGTGGATCAGCTGATCGAAAATGAAATGAGCTTAATTAGCTTAGCTTTACGAAAACAACAATGGACAACCTCGAATAATCTTAAAAGATCGAACAAGTTTGTGACATATATATTGACCTGTAAATATTTTGACATCGATACCAAGATCAGATGCTCGTGTTATGAAGTCAATACTGTCACATTTGGGAGAGTTGAACACTGGAACAACGCCAATGAGTTCCCATTGAATTTCAGAGTCACCATCTTTCAAATCCTCACCATCAGTAACTTCCTGCATTTTCGTGTACGCGTCAGTTATATCGAATTATCGATCAACAAGTCAAGTGTCGTACCAAAAATGCACAAAGTTAAGAGATTGCCTGGTATGCAACGGCCATTGATTTGAAGCCACTGTTGCGAAACTTGTCAGAAAAGCTTTTAACTTTTCCTTCAATCTCTTCCTTATTATGCGCCAGACTCAAGATCTAATCAAATAAAAGTTTATATACACCAATCCAACCATAAGTACAGTTTCTATAAGACACATATATGTGTATATATACCTTTTCCGAAGGCCCTATGCAGACATTGTACACTTTGTCATCATCTTTTAAATTGCAAAAATAAATTTCAGAAGTTGTATGATCACTATGGTTTTTAGTTCGACATGCTCGGTCTGCCATTGAACCAACCATTTCAGCATCTACTCCTTCAGCAAGTACCTAGTAAAGAACCACACAACAAACCACCTCCGATATTAAGAAATACTTGTCAAACACGCGAGTGATGATTTTTACACAACTCGGATTTGTACAAAGACACAAATTAAACATACCTCAATAAGATCATATAGAATTGTAGGTTTGTTTTGTGTTAGGGTTCCCAATGATGCATCATAGCACACTACTTCCATGTCAGCCACCTCCTTCACTCGAAGCAGTCTCTTCAAAATGGTACCCTTAGCACTCTCTTCAAAACCACCTGAAATTGACGATAATATAGCGAGGCGAAAATTGATTGGAATTCCTACAATGATGAGGACTAGTAGATTGCCGAACACAGCTCGAATTTCCCGGTGTTGAATGCCATACATTACAATTATTTCTACGGATATTCCTATTACAACAAGCCACTTTGAGAATTTCTCGATCGTAGTCAATACCTGCAAATGTAAACGACATGTATTAACATCTAATACAGTCAAATTAAAGTTTTAGGTAAGACAGTTCTATAGTAGAACGGTAACAAGGATTGCAAGATCGTCCGAGGAGGTTAAGATGGAGAGGAGAAAAAAAAAAGTTATTGCCTTGTCTAAGTATATATCTTTCTTGGCTTGGTGAGCTTCCTTCCTAAAGAAGATTGAACCACCAGTCGCGACAATTACAGCTCTTGATTCTCCTTGCTCACATATAGACCCCGAATATACAACATCGCTTTCTGTTTTCATTACACCTGAGGACTCTCCTGTCAATGCACACTGCACATTGGAATGTATATATGTTTCAAAAAAAATAATAATGCTACAAATCGCGAATGCCCTTCCTAACAATTCATTCATTTTAGGTGATCGTAATGTTTTGTTTAAAACACGCAACATACTAGTAATGTATGACAATTCACCTGATCAATTAGCAACGCGTCTCCTTC
This sequence comes from Spergularia bocconei, assembly GCA_963457585.1. Taxonomy (NCBI): domain Eukaryota; kingdom Viridiplantae; phylum Streptophyta; class Magnoliopsida; order Caryophyllales; family Caryophyllaceae; genus Spergularia; species Spergularia bocconei. The sequence continues at coordinate 1,886,468 of OY734943.1, forward strand.
AAGAAGTCGACAATCAGCAGGAACTACATCTCCGGCCTTAATCATAATCACGTCACCTGGAACCAGACCCGAAGCTTCTTCTTTACTCCACATTCCATCACGCAGCACCTAATAAGATCACACAAGCCTCATTTATTTACTGTTGATCGATTATTATTCGATTTCTTAGACATGATTGGTGGCCAGAGTACGTACCTCGACCTTCCTAGCAAAAGGTGCTATGCGTTCGGAAATTTTACTGTGAAGATACTTGTCAATCAAGTCATTGAACACCATAAGTGACAACGTCAAGATAAAACAAGTAGGAACCAACCCAACTACTGAATTTAAACCCTTGTTCTGCAGTATATCACAATTATAATGTTTGAATGAGTTCACGTAGAAATAAAACTCCATTATTATACAGTGAATTAAAATAACAAGAAATTATTTATCAACTCTCGGTATTTCACTCACCCACTGAATAGCACCCCAAATAATTGTCGCTAATACTTGCGGACTCCAAAAATTACGCCAACATGATCTTAATATACGGCTCCACTGAAACGTATCATTCACAATACATTAGAACAAATTATATTGTTTCGTATGTACGTCGATAATAAGGTGAAAGCCGTAAAGGTCTAATCGCTTGCACGTTGAACTGAGAATTGAACAAATCGAAACTTAATGTACACAATACCTTGAACGTATCGTTTTTAATATTGTTGGGACCGAAAAGGGCTAATCTTTTTACAACAATTTCAGAAGTAAGTCCCTCCATGCTACATTCCAGTTTCTCGAAAACTTGCTCCATGGGTATAGTATACTGCACGCGACATAAACACGCAAATCAAAATTTTCATCGGAATAATGAAGATTTAATCATCACAAATTGGTTGATAGATCAAGTGTATAATCAATTGCATGATTTAACAAACAAAAAAAAAAAGAAAGAAGAAGAATTACCCAATCAATGTCTTTGTTAGCCATATCCATATGTTATACACCAGGAACAATATAAATATATGATGAAGGTCCTTCGATCTGTTTTATTAAAGAGGAAGGTTAAGTTAGAATGGAGCCCATGTTTTTCTAATTAAAAGGAACTAGTATCTAGCATCACACTAAAAACTAGGAAACAAATTAAAGTTCCTTCTTCAGTGAATTTAGGAGTATATAACTAATTAAGAGTGAGATTTGCTCGTTATTATTAGTTCATGATTTTGACTAGAATAAGTCAACAATAATCAAATCTACTAAAACTTCTCATCACAACTTTACTTCATTTTTCTGATCTACGTATGTCTCGACCTCTTGTGACACACCACCGAATAGTATGGCGGATACATTAATTCTATTACAGACACATTTATTCGTACATGTGTGACACGATAAATGACAATAAATTAATAAGTGTTAGTTTTAAAATGATGGAATCTCGTAACATAAATGATGGTATAAATGATGGAAAGGGAGAAATCATGATAATTTTGAATGCATCACGCAAGGGTACCAAAGCATTCCACCTCCTTGGACTATCTTTTTTTCCAAATGCACTAGGTTATTACTTATTACGCATCATTATCCTTTTTTCATTTAATTTTTTATACAATACGGTTGTTGATATATAATTGTTAACCTGGCACAAAACTCATCACGGACCGTCGTGACGGCTATGCCTAACATTCTAAATTCGATATATAGGACGAACACATTTCACTTTCAAGCTAAGGATAAGAATGTTGAACCAATCTTCATTAGTAAGCAACTTAATCGGTATTATTCCGGTATTCTCCACGCTAGCACACTTTCTAAATTCCAACGAATGAACACATTTCACTTTCAAGAACAAGAATTGTGAATGAAGTACTGTATATTGTGCTTGGTATGAGACCATCACGATGAGCAGTATATGTGCTATGTCCGTTAGGATCAAATTTTGTAATCCGTTCGCTAGGCAAATATCTATGGACTATTATACCACAAATCGACTATTATAGTTGCCTATGCAAAAAAAATTGACTAGCTAGGTATCTTCTCGATCAACATATTATTGAATAATCAATACGAGATGGCTTATCTTAATTAATTAATTAGATAACTCGAGTTTGAGTTCTCATGAGAGATGCTAATATGTAATGTGAAAGAGGCTAAGAGCTCCGATCCAATAATGATCCATCCATTTTCTTGAATTGTATAGACAACTAACTAATCTTTTATAGGGGATAGGTAGACAACTAAACTTATCTTGAAATAAAGGGATCGATCGGATCAATGCAAATTAAAGTTGGACTACGAAATGAGAGAGAGTAGTAAATTGATTAATCTCGGAATATATATATATACACAAACTTTTAACGCCCATGATTCACTAATTAATCAACACATCGTAAACTTCTGGTAGACGTAGAGGGTAGATAGAGCGTAGGTAAACCTACAATAACCATATTATTTTTCTTACATTATGTCTCGGGAGGCTTTGTCTACACCATCCACGACCACATTTGAGCACACAATACATTAAAAAGTGATTAACCTAGAACACAAATCTAACTTGCAGCGTACATATATAAAGGTTATTACTAAGGTTTTCATGTTTGGTTTCTCAATATGCATGATCAATTGATGACCCATGGTGCAATTTCAGGGTGCCGTATTTGCGACCAATTAAGCCTAGCGGGGGGCGAAATATGGTATTCGCCGCCTTAGAATAATGGTGCTCATTTCTCTTGGCGTGGTCACCATTATCAGCAGTATCGTCATCACGATGAATCTTATGGCGGCTCTCATTGGCCGCCATGTCACCGTGATGACGATTATCTGAGGGCTTAGGGTGATTGGATGAGAACTGGTTTTGTGGTGGGACGTAAAATCGATAAGGAGGGTAATTTCGAGGTCCGAACCTCCCTTGTTCCAACTCGTACTTCCTGCTCATTTAACTAGTTTAGTGTATTCAAAGTTGAATGTGAGAACAAATAACAAAGATAGCCCTGCTATTTATAGTAAGCGTATATGTGCATGGCAGTATTTGATAAGGATGCATCTACCTTACGAAGATATTTTAACGAGGAAGAATCAATTTCATTGCGTTTGTGCCTAACGATATGTTGAACTACTTTATTCTATCGCGAATCAAGCTAGATAGACTATATATAGATCTACTACTTATTGCGATTTTCACGTTATTAGAACTTTATGTTGTAGAAATAGTACGAGAAGAATATAAACTTTAATACTCCGTAGGACTTATCACTTCTACTCAATGATAGTATAATGTCGAGAATCGATGATACTATATATTATAGAGTTGAAGCTATAAAGTTTCAGTGCACCTGGATTGTATTCAGCACAAATCATTTTACTAATCGGGTAGTTCTCAAATCGCAAGTACTTACTATTAGAACTCTTAACGCAAACCATTACGCCGAAATGATCAACGAAATAATATGTAACGTTTTCATTTTGAAGAAGAAAACATGTTTGACGTCGAGGATCGATATATAAGAATCTTATGAATTGATTGAGGCCTTTGATTCCATAATGTTTGGACTAGAATATTCGGCCCGTTAGTTTATAGGATGAGTGTCCAAGGTTCTTCTTAGTTTAGCTTATAGGAGAAGTGTCAAAGGTTCTTCGGGAGAGTTCAAGTATCAATCAAATACTATAAGACCCGATCCACTTAATTAAGATGGATGGGAACTTCATTTAATTTGTAAATCCCATGAATCAAAATGAAAAAAAAAAAAATAAAATAAAAATTAATTTTCATGATTTCCATACTCTTTTATTCATCAACGTATCATACAAAATGTATGTACTCTGAATCTCTGATCCATCTCATTAAACTTCCTAGATACTTAAGTGAGTAAAGTCTTCGATCAAGTCAAATCTTCATTCCTCACGTATTGCCGATTGCGTACTGATATATACTCCGTATGTAGAACGAATTTGACAATCAACCCTTGACCACGCACGTACATCTTAAAAACATTTGGATTAGCACTGCTCTTGTAATTTCCATGATAACGAGGGCCGCACAGTTGCACGCGTGTAATTAATTAGTCCCTCCGTTTCAGTGAACTCTTAATAATTTCTCCTCATCGAGTCACATAATTTCGTAGATGTAAACTATTTATCGAAACGAAAGAACTAAAGAAGTAATATATAGTAGTTAGTTGTTTCGTTTTTCGTCTTTGTACCAAAAAAAAAAGAAAAAGAACTAAGGAAGTATCATAATTATACAGGATTCCCCAAATGTGAAAGATCAAAATCGATCATGTCACATAGAAACTGAGTCACGACCAAGATCAACAAGGCCTGCGAATTGTGACTGTTTATGCTCTCCGCAAACAAATAAAGTATATGTTCCAGCATAAATGTAAATATGCTGTTTACAAGGCCCTAGTATTTGCTTTTTTGTCGTGATGTCCTCAAATACTTATTAAAAAGTATCTAAACTCATTCTCGTCTCACATAATTCAGGGTCGAACTTAAAATGCATGGACTTATTATTACTCGATTATAGATAATATATGATCAATTTGATTCAGTTCATTCAAATCAAACTAGCTAGGTCTCATAAATTTATTTGCAACATGCGGAATGTAATGTAGTGTTAAACCGCTTATAATTAGTCCAATTTCAACAAGTTCATACCAGTCAAATTAAGACTGAATCAATTCGATCAAATCAAAATCATTTAGTAGTCGAATTATACAAGCCTTTACAAGAATAATTGTCGCATAAGAAAACTGAGTACTGCCGATATCCATTTAGATAAATCTATAAATAGAAGCCAATAAAGACTGAATAAATTTGATCAAATAAAAATCAGCTCAATCAGTTGAATTATACAAGCCATTACATAAGATAACTGAGTAGTGACAATATCTATTTTAGACAAATCTATAGATAAAATTATGCTAGTCACCTTCTTTGAAATATCTTTGAATGAGTATTCTTGAAGATTTCTTGGCCTTAAATGGAGAAAGTCGTTCAATTGAAAAGTACACATTAGTCAATATTGATAAAGTGCAGATTTTTGGGCCCAAAGTCACTTTAAATCCGGTTGGAATGGTGGCCCAAACCCAAGTTGCATGAACCATAGCCGGGTCAAAACCCAACTAAGCAGTAATGGCTCCATTTCTTGGAACTTACAGACCCGGTTTACAAGTAGCCCACATAGAATTGACCAAGTGGTCCAAGTCAACTTAACAAGAAGGCCGATTCTATAATTTGAGAAGGCCTACCCTTTGTCACTTGGAACCTTACCATAAATGGATTCAATAATGATTAGCCACTCGTCTATGACCTCGAGTCAAGTGGAATCAAAAGAAAAGTCTTTAACGAGTGACTCGGAATTGGAAGCTAGTCACCTATAGTGGATGGGTAAAATCCATTTAATAGTATACTAGTATAACTTATCTGAGCTAAGCCTCAGCAGATAACGTGTGTCTTAAACGTCTTCCTATACAAAGGAACCGACCCTCAAATCGAATGGACAACGGTTGGAGTGTCCTGGAAGGACTTAAATAACTTACCTAGTAGAGGAATCAGCAACCATATCCAACAAAGGTACTCCAAATCTGTTCATGCCATCAAGAAAGTCTCGAGAAAATTTTACTATCCAAATTTTTTGGTCAAAATCAAAATTTTACCCAAAAATTTATAAGTCGTCCCAAAGTCCGCTGAAAACGCACATTAGCATCAACGAGTGACGTGTGTCGAGGAGAGTCAAGTTCTCTAACCAAATGACGTATGTTCATATCTAACAACGGCACTCTATTCTTGAGGTCACAAATTTCATTCAAACGGTTTCCAAGTTTTAAACAATTCCCAGAAAAGAAATGTTGCAAGCGGCAGGAAAAATTTAGGAGAAAAGAGACAAGAATGCGATCTGCAAAACGTACTTTGGACCAAGACATAAGTCACACAACTGCACCAAATGCTTACAAAGATCGACATCAGAGAATTTGGCCTTCCCATGTGATATTTAATTGTTTCTGCTTGTGTTTTTCTCACGGAATTCATAAATATCCTTAGATACTACTATATGTCACATACAGAAAACGACGCCTCTTCAACATTCACTGCCAAAACATTATGAGTACCATCGACGCGTTTAGCTAATTGAGAGTCGAGGCGAGGGATCAAGGTTGTTCGAAAATGATACTCGTCTTGTGAGGGGAACGGCGTTGTACTCGAACGAGTCCCTTGGCTAATAAACTCGAGCTCGTATCGACTAATTATAGCCAAAAGAGTTGATTATGTGTAGGTAAACTTGATTGACAAAAGTTTAGTAGAGCAAAAACAAAGCGTAATAAAGAATCCAAGTGGAACCAAAGAGAACAGACATGACAACCATAGAGCACATGACTTAATAATAAGGACAGAGTCACATTAACATGGGAGGTTGCCGAACCCACCTTATCATTTGTCCCACTGGAATTTCATCATCTACTCCAATTAAACAATATTTTTTACTCCATTTTAAATTGAAAAACTACCAAAAATCAAGGAATTATACTTATTCTTCAAAGTTTTTCTTTTATTAATTACAATTAGTCGCCCAACCGTCCACCCAAACAGGTAACGAACTAGTAATACTATGAACTAGGAGATGTGCACAGCACTTTGCTACACCCAAAAATATCATATTATATTGTTTTATTTAAAACCCGAAATCAAGACCACCTCATACGAGTAAAATGGAGAGCGACTCTTAACCATTAGGCCAGCACCTCATACGGGATAGCCCGTAGGGCAAACCAAGTCCACAAAGTGAACCTCGAAACCACGATGAACAAGGGATTAACTGATTAAGGTAGATAGCTTAACATTGAGCTACCACATGACCGTCTTCGCTAAAACCTCGATAATGACATAAAGGGTTTAATATGCAATCTTGCCTAATGACAAGCTAATATAGAGCTCAAGAACATGGGAGCTGATTAAGTTAGTACTCAAAAGCATACTTCAAAAGACAGTATCAGATTCTACGTTACAGCTGTACCAAAGGGTTTCCATCCAAACAAAGAAGTAACAGCAAGTTAAGTCCAACCTAAATCTACCAAATCCTTCATTCTACAGTTCAGGGTAGCATCAGCTCTACCTGGACGGGTAGGTTGGAGGTGGATATATACTAATATGTTACAGCACACAGTGATCAAACAGGGACATAAAGAAGCCGAAACGATTCAATGAATTGAATTGATCAGGAAGAACTAGGCAATCCATAAGAGAACAATGTAGCAAAGACAGAGAGGTGAAAGAATGTACGAATATTTAAGGCTAAAACCACAACCAGCAACAGTCCTACCGCAGGAAAAAAGCTCCGAGTATTCTGAAACCTAAAAGAGTATACGAGATTAGTCATGCCATACCAAGGCTCCTCGAGGCATGATCCAGCAACAAAGCTCTCCTCTCTGGAGGATTGGGATTATGTACCACTTTTCATTCAAAATTTGGGGATTAGAGAGATATGTACAAGATTCCCCGAAACTCCCTTTGACCGATATGATTTGTCCAAAAAACACGGATAAATGATCGCTCAGAACACCACTTCGAGGAGCCCAACAAGCTGCAACTGAGTAAAACCACTGCCAGCTTCAGATGTCACTCACCTTCTCTTACACATTTTCCAGGCAATAGGAATTTGTAATCATCGGCATTATTCAAAAGGAAGGATGGCAGATGAACTGCAGAGTAGGAATGTGGAACAGGACCCATCTTCCCAATGATATCCTTAAATGTGTATTCCTCAGGTAGCATATCAAACAAGTCAGCCCCTTTGCAGATTACTTTCTGAATCCTCTTTGGGTTCAAGTAGTGAGAAAACCTCACTCTATCATTATGGCTATAAGCTTTCATCTTGAATATAAACTCGCTGATATACCGGAAACAAAAGCTACAATGCCACCCTGCATCAGCCAGGAGATCATCCGTTTGCCTGAAATGGGCGTACCTTGTCTTCCCTGTCTGATACTTGTGGATTGAAGCTCTCCAACTGTTGTTATCCACAAGAAATTCAAAGGAGTAGATGTAGTTCTTGAGCTGAAGATGAAGGACATCAGGAATGTCGTCACACCACCTCAAGAGATTGATGGTGTGCCTGCTCGGAATCTCATCAACATCAGACATTATCAACAAGTCATCATCAGAAATTCCCGCTATCCTCAGTAGCTGGTCTAGTGCTACACGCTGATAAGCTTCCTCAACAAACGGGTTCTCCCCCTTCCTAAACCGTCCTCCAATGGTTCCATAAGTCAGCCGGGGCTCAACAAACTTGAACTTGTCACGGTTGGCAGCAAACCCCAAAGGCTTAGGCAACCCAGAGAATGTCGAGTTAGACTCCAGCAGGACAAACTGAGTAATGTAAGGGTACAACTCCTGCCATCTCAAAGTAAGTATATCCACCTCATTGCTGAACAAAACAGCATCAAAAACACGTCTAGGGTAATCTCGAGCTTTCCAACCATGAAGCTTGCATAAATTCTCCATGGTCACATTTTCACTGTAATAATGTGGGATTACATTAAAAGGTCTAGGAGGCTTCTCCCACAAAGGTCGAAGAAAGTACGTAATTTTCTGCCCATGTAAATACACACCAAGGGTGCACATTGGTACAATCAAGAACAGGAACAAGCACATCTTCAAATCCAACCCTCGCAAAACACAGCATAATCTCGAAATCCTCGATTTGCTCGACTGTTAAGACGAAAACACAAAACCGCAATCCATAAGTCATTTGCTCAACCACCACCCTAATCAAACAACATTGACACCATCCCCAAAACCTCCACAACATTCATCAAAACTTAAAACACAAGCATAACAAAACAAAACACCCAATTTTTACATCAATTTCATCATAAAAATTCAATCTTTCCATCAATTCCTTCATCAACACGACAAACTCCTAGATCAACATCATTATTTCGCAACCACATACAAAAAAACTCTCATATAATCTGGTAAAAAACATGAAATTCAATTGAAATTCACATTAAAAGCAACACCAACTTTATCAGATCCAAACGAATATCCGCATTAACCATAAACTTTAATAAATCATCAAATTCCCTGCAAAAACTTCAATGTCGACCCACAAAAAAACCACCATTCTCACACAAAATTCATACAATTTCACAACAAAATTTGAATTTTTTCACTCATAAACCAACAAAAAAAATTACCAAACCTCCCCCAGAAAAAAACAATCACAAACCGCCAACCATTCAATCAAACAAATTACAAAAATTACTAATTTATAATAAGAATATCATAACAAACAAAAATTAATCAAAAAAATTCAGATCACAATAAAAAAAATTAAATTGAATTGAACAGGAAAAATTACCTGGCAACAGCAATCTTTGCACAAATTATCAGTTTTTTTAGAACAATAATGACCGCCTTGTTCCGCCATCAACAGCATTTTCTCAGCCAAATCTTTCGCAGTGCCTAATTTATTCGACATTATTCTTATTATTCTCCTAATTTTGTGGGTAAAAAAAAAAAGATTCAAACTTTATGGTAAAAAAACTCAATCTCAACCCACGAAAATTACAGCCCACCAAATAAAATCAAAAACCCAGAAAAACTCTACTCTCAAAATTTAATTCTGAAACTCCAATCCGATGTGGGTGAGATTGCGATTTTAATTTTAATTCAATTTTAATTTTAATTTTCCCCCAAAAAAAAATTGATTTTAATTGGGACAAAATAAACTCAAATTAGAGTAATTTGGGGATGGGAATTATATAAGGGTAATGGAATTTATATGGTGTCTAATAAAAATGTGGCTTATTTAAGAAGATACAAGGAAATTTAATTGATTGAAGAATGAGGAGAGAGAAAGAGAGAGGGGGGGAAAAAAGAGAAGGGTATTTTTTTTTTCTTTTATTTTTCTCTCTCTGGCTAATTTGTTGATAATGGGACGCAGTTGGAAAGACTTTATTCAGGATTTTTAGGGAAGATATAGCCGTTTCTCTTGGTTTTATTATCCTCTTTTTTTTTTTAATTTAAATAAAATAAAATAAAAAATGAAATTATATGGGATTGAATTGAATATGGAGTACCATGATTTGGCTGTTTAAATGCAATTTTTTTATGACGAAAATGACCATGGGTTAAGGGTTTTATGAAGGTATAATGTGAGGGGTATTTTGGTCATTTTAGGTAGGTTGTTTTTTTGGGCTGGGTCTTACGTGTCGAAATGACGCGTTTTAAGAGAGTTTGATTTTTCGTTTTCCTTTTTTTTTTTTTTGTGTGTTGGAAAATTGACTGGCTCAAACGCGATTAAGAAACGGAAATCTTTGGAAGTGGTTTTGCTCATTTACTAGGGTTTCTTATTTGTATAGTGGGATTTGATTGGTTTTAATTGTAGTCTTACTTGCCTCTTTTAATTTTGTTTTCTTCTTATGGTATGGACTCTTTTTTTTGTACTTGACACGAGCTGATTTTCATATTGAAATCGTGTGGTTTACAAATACTTGTAAGTTTCAAAGATGAGATTGTTAGTTTTGGAAAGGTACGTGAGATAGAGTGAAACTGATTTCCAATGTATCATCGCGTTAGTTTTCAAAATACTTGTAAGTTTTGAAGATGAGATTGTGAGTATTGGAAATGTAAGTGCAATAGCGTGAAACAATCAATCACTCTCGTAAGATGAAAGTTTTGTGTAAGGGTTATCAAGATGACACAATATAACATCGCTAAACAAAACCATTCTGAATTTGAATGTCAATAACAATCTAAAAAAAATTTAAAATAGTCCTTAAAAGATTGAACCGTGAAAGCCGATTTTAATACATTGGTAACAGTTACACCCAAAACCTCTAGAGTCGGTCAAAACAATCCTATACTAGTATACTCTCACTTCTACGGGGTACAAGTTAGTTCAACTAGTTAAACCTGTTGGAACTCTGCTGAACGATTCCGTCCTTGAACATATGCGAGGTGAGCAACTACCCGAGGCCAAAATTTAGAGAGATGGTAGAGAGAGAGAGTGAGAGTGAGAGTGAGGAAAACACATCCCCTCCTCCTGAACCACCGGATGTGAACCTGAATCCGTCCTCTAGTTCTGTTCCGGCTCAGCATATTCCTACGCCCAAACCAACATTCGCCCAAATTCTCAGCCGTCCACCACCAACCACCAATAACAACACCCTTTCTTCCCCAACCCAAACCTTTGACATAGCTGCAGATGAACCTAGCCCTGATTTCAACCCGGAATCCGATGTTTTTATTCCTCTTTCACCGATTGAAGTGGAGGATTTCTGTAAACCTTGGGCTAATGACCTCATAATTAAGGTAATTGGAAAATCTTTTTCAAGAGATTACTTGATTGACAGGCTTGTGGGTCTTTGGAACCCAGCTGGTAGATTGAATTTTGTAGGCCTTGGAAGAGGTTATTACTCTGTGAGGTGCTACAATAATTGTGACAGATGCAAAATTGAAGAAGGAGGGCCTTGGTTCATCGGAAATTTCTTTGTGTCCGTTAGGAAATGGACGGCTGGGTTTAATGTGCACAGTGATGTAATTACTACTTACCCAGTTTGGATTGATCTGATTGATTTGCCTATGGAGCTGCAAAACAATGAAGTTATGGCAAAAATAGGGAATGCAATTGGGAGATTTGTTACAGCCGACATCAGGTACAGTGAGAAGCAATCGGCCAGATTTGCTAAAGTACTGGTTGAATTGGATGTTAAGAAGAAGAGAAAAGATTATGTTTGGCTGGGAAAGGTGCGACAAAAACTTCATTATTTGGATCAAAAATTGTGCCAGAATTGTGGTATCAAGGGACATGATACAAACAACTGCAAGAGACCAAAAGAGAATGTGTCAGCCGGGAATGTGCAAGCAGGTGGAAGGAAGCAAATCTGGAAAAAGATCAGTCAAAATGTGGAACCACAATCAGCAGCTCCGGTGGAAAATCTGGGTATGTCATCTGAATTTGAAAAAATTGGACCAGATTGCCCTTTGGATAAGGTTGCTGAGATTTCCACCTTATCTAATCCTCAACCCTCCCAACACGTGTCAGACCTTCTAACACCTCCCCCTGAATTTAATAGACGAAATTCCCACCTTGCCCTTTGCTTCAATAACCTCCTTTCCACCATTCGACATCACATTCCTTCACCAGAAAAAATCCCCAATTCAATTACAACTTCAATCCAAAATGAACCAGCTACCTTGGCTATTGGAGGACAGAAATTTGATGTCTCTGTCATCCTCTCGCACCTTCTACGAACCAAGCCCGAGGTACGCCGAGCCTTACCAGACACCACCATTCACACCACCATCAATAATAATAGACCCCTCCAAAAGAATGAGCCACCCAGATATTCTCAGATCGGGTTACCACGATTTGAAGATGCTAATGCGACTAAATCAAGAGGAAGACGAGGAGCTCATTTCGGGATTACTTCCCGATCAGGTAGATCTCGAGAGCTGCTCACGAGGTTTAGCAGAGCACGTAAGATGGTAGGTGGCAATAAAACTAGGTCCCAGGGACCCGCTACTACCACCAGGTCCGGTGAAACTTCAACCCTTCATGAATGGACCAGGGGGTCGGGTATCAAAGAAGGTCCAGGAAAGTCTGGAAAACGTGAGACCCTTGGAAGCTCCAATGCAAATTATCGCTTGGAATGCTAGGGGGGTAGCGAGACCAGGGTTTGCGGCTAATGTCAACCATCTGGTTCAAAAACACCATCCGAGATTGCTCATTGTTACGGAAGCCCAAGTTCGACCAGCCCACATTAAAACCATTGTCCAAACCTTACCTTTTGATGCTTATGAATATGCTGAGCCGAATGGAAATTCAGGGGGGATTCTCATCCTATGGAGGTCCTGCCAGATCTCTTTCGAGTCTGTGAGCAGGAACTTTCATGCGGTGCACGGGTTCGTCCAGGTAAAGGATTCAAATTTAAATTTTTTCATTTCTTGTATTTATGCTAGTACCAAATTTAAGGTTCGTAAGGAATTGTGGAATGAACTGCGTGTGGTTGCAAATTCTGTTCAATTTCCGTGGGTTGCAATTGGAGATTTTAATGAGGTCACCTCGCCTTGTGACAAATTAGGAGGTAGACCAGTAGTGATGCATAGGGTTGATAAATTTTTGCAAGCGATGGATGATTGTGGCTTATTTGACTTGGGTTGTCATGGTTCGCGGTTTACTTGGCATAATAATCAATCGGATTGTCCGATTTGGGTTAGACTTGACCAGGCTTGGACCAATTCCGAATGGCTCACCTTGTTCCCTAACTCTCATGTCATCAATTTACCGAAATTGTCCTCTGATCACAACCCCATTTTGCTGTCCACTGAGATTGTTCAACCAACTTTTGCCCCCAAATCCTTTAAGCTTGAGTCCTGGTGGTACTGTTCCTCGGATTTTGTCAATATGATTAATGCGACTTGGGTTAATTTAGCTCCTCAACTTTTGAATAAAATTGCTTCCCTCACTGATGTTATCAAACCTTGGGTCAAAGATCATTTGATGGATTTTCAAAATAAGAAAAGACATCTAACTAACAGACTGAATGGCATCCAACGAGCTCTTGTTTTAAACCAAAGTAATCAGTTTTTGTTGAATTTGGATAATAAGTTAAATGCTGAGCTTGTGGATGTCCTTGTGCAGGAGGAACATTTTTGGGCCCTTAGATCTAAAGATAAATGGTTAATGGGAGGAGATAGAAACACGGGGTTTTTTCATAAATCTGTTATCATTAAACGCAATACTAATAGGATTGTTAGACTTCAAAATGATGTTGGTGAAGTTTTTTCTGAAGTCTCTGACTTTAAAAGATTGGCGGTGGATTACTTTAGTACTTTGTTTAAATCTGACCCCCACACCCCGTCTTTGCTTGCTGATGCTGATTTTAACTCGAGCCTTTTGCTTTCTTTTCCTGTTTCGATAAGTGAACTTCAGAATGCTGTTTTTCAATTGAGTCCCTGGAAGGCCCCTGGGCCTGATGGCTTTCATGCTTTCTTCTATCAAAAACATTGGGTGACCATTAAGAGTGATCTACTCTCCTTTGTCAATAATGTTTTTGCTAGCAAAGAGTTGCCTAAAGCCTGTAATGGGACTATTATTAGCCTTATTCCTAAGGTTGATCATCCCGAGATGCTTAAAAATTTTCGGCCTATTAGTCTGTGTAATAATAGTTACAAAATTGTGTCGAAAATCTTGGTTAATAGAATTAGGCCGCATCTTGATAAGTATATATCTCCGAATCAAGGTAGTTTTTTGCCGGGTCGTGGTACCCTTAATAATTTTGTTATTGCTAATGAGATTTTGCATTCCATGAAAAAAAAGAAAGGGAAGAAAGGCTGGTTTGCCTTTAAAATTGATCTTGAAAAAGCCTACGATAGGCTTGAATGGTCTTTTGTTGAGTTCTGTCTTCGGAAATTTGGACTTGATAGTGATACTACTTTGTTGATCATGAGCTGCGTTACCACTGCCTCGTATAATGTGCTTATTAATGGATCACTCTCGGAATCTTTTTCGACTTCCAGAGGTATCCGTCAAGGGGACCCCCTTTCCCCTTATATCTTTATCATTTGCATGGAAGTTTTTTCTCAATATATTCATAATGCTTGTGCTTGTGGCGATTGGAAAGCTTTTAGCTTGATGGGTAGTGACCTAAAAATTTCGCACCTCTTTTTTGCGGATGATGTGATTCTTTTTGGTGATACTAGCGATGAAACTCTTCTTAGTGTGAATAGTATGCTTTGTCAATTTTTCTACTTTTCTGGTCAGAAAATGAATAAAAGTAAGAGTAAAATCTACTTCTCAAAAAATGTGTCTAGCGAGATAAGATGTAAATTTGAGTCCTCCTTGTGTGTGAAGTCTAGTGATGACTTAGGTATTTACCTAGGTTTTCCCCTTGCTGATAAGAGGCCTTCCAAAGCCTCGGTGTTGAAACTCATCCAAAAAGTGAGGAACAAGCTTAGCACGTGGAAATGCGAGTCTTTGTCTAGAGCTGGTAAAACAGTTTTAATTAAATCCACGTTATCTACGATTCCTCTTTACCATATGCAGGCTTTAAGTCTTCCGAGGTGGGCTGCTAAGCAGATTGACCAACTTTGTGCAAATTTTTTGTGGGGCTCCAATCCTAATCAGAGAAAATTGCATCTTGTTTCGTGGAATAATGTGACAGCACCTACTAACATGGGTGGACTAGGTATTAGGTCGACTAGTTTGATGAACTCAGTGTTGATGACTAAATTTTGTTGGAGTTTAAATTCCAAAAAGAACCTGGCATCAGACCTCTTCTATCACAAATATATTAGAGGTCGTGAGGAGCCGCTGGCCTTTAAGAAAGGTTCTTACATTTGGCAGAGCCTTGCGAAAGGATGGGATCAGTTTATGGCCAGTGCTGGTTGGAATATTGGCACGGGTGAGTATATAAGTTTTTGGAATGATAATTGGTGTGGTGTCGGTCCATTGCGTCATAAATTTATTGGTCCTTTGATGCATGACTTGTATGATATATCTGTTAAGGACTTTAAACTTGATTCTAATATTGTAGACGTGGACTTGTTTTTTGACGTAGATGTGAAAAATGTCATTTTGGGCACGTATGTGCCAAATTCTGGTATAGATCTTGTGTGTACTAACCTTGCTATGGGAAAATATTTTAACACTACCTTGCTTTACAAAACCTTGTGGGAAGCAAATAATCCTAGTTGTGTTGACAATCGTTGGGATAATTTGTGGAGCTTGAATTGTGCACCTAGAGTTAAATTTTTCATGTGGCTTGTGAAGTGGAACAAATTGCCCACCAGGACTAGCTTAGCTCAGAGGCACCTTCCTTTACCTTCTACTTGCCCCTTTTGTCCGCATCTCAGTGAGACTATTTTGCACATTATGAGAGACTGTCCTCGAGCTCGGGAAATTTGGGATCCCTTGCACATGAAGCCTGACTGGTTTCAGTTGGATGAGGGTGATTGGTTGTCGTTTAATTTGAGACAAGGTTTAAACTTGAACTTGATTGAGAACTGGCCGGCCATCTTTAGTGTTGCTTGCTGGCTACTTTGGAAGAGGAGGAATACTTGGATCTTTGAGAGAAAGAATGTTTCTGAAAATACAATTATTCCACTAGCTAAATCCCTAGCCCATAAATACTCTTACCTCCCTGCTGTTCTTCAACAGCCCGCTACTACCCTTCTTAAAAATAGTCTTCCTTCTCCTCCTTGGTCCAAGCCTGTGCTCTTTACGGATGCGTCTTTTGTTGAAGGGAACAAATCGGCAGGATTAGCGATTTGTGTCCTGGATTGTAATGGAAAATGGAGTACGGGGTTGATTGCCCATACTTGGGCGGCAGATGCCACGACAGCCGAAGGACTTGCGGTCCTTATGGGTTTGATTTGGATGAAAGGCCAGAATAGACATGATTTTACTCTCCTGTGCGATTGTGAGCTGATAGTCCATGGGATTGTGAACTTTGACCAACCCATGGACAAGCTGTCTAATGTCTATTTGAAATGCAGAGAACTCCAGATGGAAATCCGTGCGAATGTAGAGGTTGTCAACAGGAGGCATAACATGGTGGCGGATTATATGGCGAGGGAAGCGAGATCAATTCTTCCTCCGACATATTTGAAGACTATTGAAGACCTGGAGCAAGTGGAAGTCGACATCTTAGCAATTGCGGGTGTAAGGACTTTCTTTGATGATGACCTTATTATTTTGCCTCCCTCGGAGGATGTAATAGACAATAGCTAATTCTAGTTTTCTCGTCTTTGTACCAAAAAAAAAAAAAAAAAAAAACTACCCGAGGCCCACAATTAAAAGGGCCAAGACTGGGAGAGTGGGAGGTACACTTTGCTAATAAAGGAAATTTAGATTAATATTGGGTTATTCATCAACCCAAGTATCAAAATTTAGTGTCAAAAATGCAATTATAATTTAAAGTCTATTAAGACGATAATTTTAATTTTCAGGGGTAATCCATAAGTTCACACACTCATTGAAACGTTGAGTAGAAGACGGTAAGTAATTAAACTCGGAATGACGATTCTTACCTACTACATTACCCATAAAATTTTCTAGAATCGATTTTAGCATTCGTGGGTGATGATTCAAGCTTCCTAATGTGACACCTCTAGTGTGTACCTCTATTAACCTGAAATTGCATATGTACATTATCTAAGAATTCAACACTGCATCAAGTATAGAGACATATCAGACATTAGAGTAATACTAATGTTACACTTACACAATAATTTGTTAAGAGTTGATAACCTATTTGTGCCCTGCTATTAAAGGTACGCAATAGTGATACTCAAAGTTGAAAAGATAAAAATTACAGATGACCTATACTGCATGAAACCAAGGACTTACAAATTAAAGGTGATTAATGTGTTTTAGCTTCTAACCTACTATTAGTTCAACTAAAAGTGTTTTTGTTCTTTTTCATTGCTTGGTGATCCATAACTAGTCTTATTACTGTTGGGATTGGCCAAGAAGTTGAAGATTACACACATTATTACTTAAGCATACCCTTAAATTGTGGTGAAGTGGTCAGTACTAAATTAAAAGAACTGATCTAACTAAAGTCAAAAGTTCGATTCTAATACGAGAATGTTAATATTTATCAGGAATACCCAACTCCTTTTGTACTTCTCTCGATAATGTTCGAAATGAATCGAATGGCACAAACCATTTCACCAATTAGCAACTACTTATAGAATGACTTTAGAGAGCCCAAAAAGAGGTGGTAATCGACTTTCCAGTGCAATTCTCATTTGTTTTACAAGAAAATTAAACCAACGAAAGTGCACTAAAAAATTAGCTAAGTGAAAAGATGTAGGCAGCAGTAGTACTAGTAGCTTTCGTTAAATTCGTGTCATCAAAGCGAAACCAGCCACTTGTTACGTAGGTGTCAATTCCTCCAAACAACTCAACAAAGTCGTTTGTAAGTAAACTCACCAAGTCTTCGTCATATTCTTCCACTCATAGCACTAAAATTATTATCCTTGATTAATTCCTAAGCACCAATCATCGATATACACGCCAGTCAATCCAGTCTTTACTTTTTTCAGTAATCGCAATCGAGTCTGTTCAGTAAACGCGGTTGTTTGTTTAGAATGACTCGATTCTCAAACCGACCAAATCCGTAAAAAGAAAGAAGTTCACTTCATGTTTGTTTGAAAATGACTCGGTTCTGAATCCCACTACTTACATATCAGAGTATGATATATCGACCACAAAATGACTATTTACAACGTCATTATTAGCATGCAAAAAAACAATCTTATTGACAATAATAGTATGTTTTGTCCCTCATTTTCTAAAATTTAGGTGTGCCACTAACATAAGATAACGCATAATAACACATCACATAGTATATTCCTCGTTCAATCTTTTAAACGCTCCTCTCATATTCACTCAATACACTTATCCCACTATTGTCGTGTCGTTTCTCAATTGTTTTGATGGGAAAATGAGAATTGAGACCGAAATCACTAAAGTATATTGTATGTGCGACGAAGAATATACGACCTTAGCTTAACTTTTTACTCCCACATTAATCGCTATATGGGAGACAATCCTTAATTTCATCCTCATGTTTATTATGACTTTCAATCTCTATTTATTGGAGTTATTATTAAGAAATGACAATTGATCTATACTGCTTTTCCTTGGCTCTATGAAAATAACCCCTTTTCGAGCCTTATTTTATGCGAGTTTAAAACGGATTGATCCAACTATGATAATTAGAGTATCCGACTTACCACGTGTAGCCAACATTTGGAATAAAACGTGACATTTTAAAGTTAACTTACTCGCTTTATAAAGTCCGTTACATTAGCGTACCAATGGCGTGGTTGAAAACTCGTTTGAATTAAACTTATTCGCTGGACTCTTTTCGGCTTTTGGCGACCTTACAGGTCCTGAAATTGGCCCATCAAAAAAGACATTTCTAGTCCAATCCTACGTACAATGTCCATCAAAAGAACATATGGACCGTAGTGCTTACTCTTTTGGAGTTCGGTCCAAACATTCACACATACAAGCTCATTACAAAGGCCCACCCAGTTAACCCGACCAAAACGACCCGGCTATAAAGTCGGGCATAAACATACTGACAAAATCTTAGTAGGTAGGCCCAACAAATAAGTGTGATTTAGAAACCAATAGCCAGCCCACGTGCGTGGCCCAGTGACAAGGACAAGCCCACGTGCCAGAGTTGGTCCATAATTTGTTGGTACACACGTGTGCAAACAAAGTCACGACCACATCAATGTTGGATACTTGGGTCAGTATGTTACCTTACAAGCGAGCCATATGTATCTTCTTCGGACCCTTTGGTCCATACCATAGGCCCAAGTATATTAGGCACATCACCTCAACTTCAACTACAAAAACATAGAATTAAGATCTTGTTAGTGACTTTATGTTTTATGTACCTCATTTCAATCTTTTGTTGTTTAGGAAAAATTTGTTGAATTTTCTCGACGACCGTTGGGGAATAAGGAAAATACAATGTCGGAGAGGGCTACATAGAGAGACAACCGATTAGAACATCAACCCAAACAAATTTTAGGAGTTTTTATTTGTCGATGAGCGTAGTTCCATTTTCGATGAGCTAATCATAATTTAAAAACGGCCTAAGTTGTTGATCATATTCGATCGTGGATCCATTACCCTCTTTTGTAAGGTATGTAATCCACCAACGGAAAGAAAAAGAGTCGATGAACTTATATTAGTAGGTGTTCGACCACATGGGAAATCTGTCCCCTAGTAAGTTGTTACAATCAGATCCCAAAAATGATCTTCTGACAGCTTCTTTTCTAGGTTTTATGTTGCTCAACATCAAAACATCCAAGATCTCTGCTACTTACTTGATTTGATTAATGATTGTTACTTAATTGACCTAGATTAATATATAGATGATCATTGACTTTTACCCGCCGTCGGCCGGGCCGGCAAATTTTTTACATAGGACATCATACTTTTAGTAGTGAGAGAGCACATTGTACAAGATCTTGCATGTAGACTAGCTAGCCTGGACTCATAAGAGTATCATTGTCATTTTCGCTTATCTAAGTTTTTCGCAAGACCCTTTGCGATTCCCGGCCCGTTGGCCTTTTATACAAAAACTATATGTATCGAACCTCTTAATCTAATTTCTCTTGCTAGAAATTAAACTTTTATACCATGAAATGCTATGTTTAGTTGTTACGAACAAAATTAGACAAAAAACGATATGACATGCCCGTTGTTGTTTTTCAGAATACTATATTGTGTAATAATTCAAACAACGGTTCCAAAATGTGTATGCAATAAACTATATAGTACGTTAGCAAAAATATAAAGTCGTCCTTAGGAAACATTTTGCAGGACAATTAATGGGTTATTTTATCATTTGTGAGCTATAGCAAGCGAGTAATGCTCCACCAATCACCGTGATTGGCCCTTCATGGATCGACCCTACGCCAGCTTATGTTATCTTCCAAATAATGTCTGTTTTTAAGAATATCAGCTGTTCATTTTGTGGACAATTGTAGCTCAATTTAATGATCAGTGGAACATTGAAAACAACACGTCGACTTGAAGAGTGGTATCCAAGCCCAGCAATGTCACACGCTTTGAAAATTTCGGACGCTCTGATTTCGACTTATCAGTGACAAAAGTATTTATAACTGTGGCCCAAAAATAGATAAATTGAGGTAACTGAAATCAAAGAGTTAGTTGGGGATCAGACACCCTTCATAGTTGATATTATACCTGAGTTGGATCAGCTCGATCAATTTCGAACTCATTGGTTTGTTTTTGCATATTTAGCGTTTAGGTACTTTGTTTAAACAGTACACATGTGCGATTCATTTTAAAAACGACAATTTAAATCAAATTCTATATTTTGGTCATTATAATATAAATACGACTACAATTTGGAGTATACTAGATCGAACATTTTCGATTGATTATCGATTATGCCGAATAATTCAATTAGATCGATGTAGCTAGTAAGCGCATGGTATTGCATGCATGATTACTTTATTAGGTGAAATGTTAATAATGAATCATGAACTGTATGTACGTAAGTCAAAGTCTTTGTATTCAGAGAAGATTGGGCAAGTCATGATAATATATACATGATGAGCTATTCGTACTAATCTCCAATCATTAGTAAACAACGAGCTAGACATCTTGTAAGTCCTTTAATAAGTAATTAAGGTAAACATGACAACATAAAATCTAAAGTTATTTTAATTAAACACAATTTGCTAGATCATGTTTTTTTTCTTTATTCTCAACTCGATCTCATTCCCCTAGTTTACCGTCTTACCAAGTCCAATTCAATGAATCTAAAATATGATTCTATCTAACTACGAGCATAAAGAACGACAAAACTGATCTCTTACAAGGCCCAAGTCAACGATACTTCTTCATTATTTAGTTTCGACTTTCAATCGAGTTGGAATAATTGGTTACAAAGTCAGTCCAAGTAATGTAGATTTGTTCTTAATAAGAATGTTTGCATTGACATGCATGATAGCAAGATTTCGGGCAATTTAAAGCAGAGATAAAAAGAAGCATATGTAACTTGTAATGTCACATTTCATGCTGCCTAACCCATGCATCGTGAAATATTACCCCACTCTCGAATCTTTAACAGCCTTAGCTTAAAAAGCAAGTTGAGTGAGTGATCGATTATCAATTTATCATGATCGATCCTTATTAGTAATAATGAATATAATCTTTCATTTGCTTTCTTTCGATTGTTCAATGTTCATGCATCATTTTACGAATGTCAATTTGAAGCAACTGTAATCTTCAAGAGTTATCTTCTTCAACTACTATCTGATTTCGACTTGCTACAGTCTAATTTGGCAATCATTCCCCACTAATTTCTGTTTTTGTGACTTGTTCGTATTTGATTTTCGAAAGTAAATTCTCGTAGTTAATTGACCTTGGTGATTGAAAGCAACATAATTAATCAACGTCACAGTATAAGTTAATCACTAACTAACCTTGCCAGGTCGTCTCACTCATCAGTTTAGACTTCTAACTGATATGGCTATTTCACATTTTTAATTAATTAACCACCCGATAATGATTGCTTTTAGCGTTTTATTCGAAGTTAGTTATGAATATATATATATATGATAGTTCAAATCATTGCATTTTTATTTGTATTAATTATTTTGAAAGTGAAAATTCAGATCAAGCTCGATTATCGTATGTTGTATGAAAATGATTAAATTAGGTCAATATCGAACAATCGAACATAACTAATTTGTACCAAACGATGGTAGATTTATTTATTTGCATTATCCACGCGTCAATGTTTATTGTCCATCTTCAAGTGTAACTTTCAAGTTTTAATTTGGGCATTGTACAAAAGCAAGTAATGTTATAGTCCACTTTAGAAAACACAATCTCAAATCCATCATCTGGTTTTTCTTCTTAACGACGTAAATACTTATTAAGAAGGAATTACTGTTGTATTAACTACACGAAATGATAAGTAATGATTAGAGTAGTGCAAATTTGTTTTGCATAATGCTGCTTTTAGTTCATTCTCATGTAATTATATATGCACCTCTAGTCGGTTGGTCCAACATTAAGAAAACCGACCTATACAATACATTTGATATACGAAGAATAATATTAATAAGCATACATTAAATACGAAGGTTTTTGAAATTACACACGAGTTTGAGCTACAATCACAAAGAGGAGAAATTCCACTTTATACAATAGAAAGTCGTCTCAATTCAATCACGTAGTTCAACTAATGTATAACAGTTCATATAATCGACTTAAATTAGATATTTCAAATCAACTACTCTAAAATGTCAAGGTGTCTCGAACTAAATAAAATGATGAAACGAAAGGTTTAACGTAAATAATTGGATCTACGAATAAGCCACCACAGTCATATATATGTTCGTCAATTTGTCATTGATTATACAGTTTGATGCTTGATCTTGTCGTAATGTGCTGATAGTCTGACACCTAAAATATTTTGGCTCCTTAATTTTTAGTCAATATCTACACTTAAGTACTAATTAACTAATTAAGTTAAGATTGCATGCCTTTTAACGAATCTTCGATTCTTGTTGATCCGCATTATAATTATCTTCGTCATTATGTTCAAGTCCCTAATTATGCCTTTGTAAAGCAAGCTATTAACTAGCTACAAGGGTGCAAATCTCCATTAGTAGTGATTCAGTGTCATATACGGATCTACGATAGTAAATTAGCTTATGATACACTATACAGAGTATGCTAAAGGTCTACAATATATGTAAGCAATAAAAATATTGTCTACTATAGTATGTGGTACATATAATTATAATTAATGTAGGAGAGAAATAAGGTTGGTATAATAATTGTTAAAAACTTAATTAACCTGTCCATAAAGGGTTATTTAAGGTTCTAATTGTCATATATTTGATAGCTACCAAGGCAGAACGTAACTTTGTAAAATTGTTGTTACTCATGTAAATAGAATTATGCATCAACCATTAGCTTAATTAGCCTTTCATTTTCTAATAAAACCATAAAATATATTTTTTTGCCTTTTATGTTTTGCACTAGAAATCTACATTTTCTTCAAAAACAATTAATTTTAACAATTAGTAAAAAAAAATCTATGAAATTAGTGGAGAGGTGATGAGAGAAGAGGACCCAAAGAGAGGAAAAAATGAAAAGCAATGGGCCCGATACTGTCGGGTTGATACCCGGATGGGCGGCAAAGGGGAGGACCCACCCGTACAAAATACGATCCAAAAAGCTATGAAGTGGATCTCTCTGTCACCTTCATTCATCCTCAACCCGACGACGTACGTCTTATTCGTGTGTGCGCGTACATATGGATCCATATATGGACCGGACCCATTATGATCCGTGGTCCACGGATAATTCACTTGGGTCATAACTCATAGTATCCACCACCTCCGGGTTTAAAGGGTCACATTTTATTCTCACACACACACTCACTCTAGTTCTTTTTGTGGTTTTGTTCACCCTACTCATTATGAGTTTGTGGAGGAATTCTACGGTACACGACGTGCACTGTAAGTCTGTAACATACCGTAATAAATTATTTTTTAAACAATTTTAATTATTTTTCTGAAAATCAATAATTAGGATCATAAGGAAATTAAATTTAATATATTTATCTCCCCTCCCCCTCCCCGTCTAGTCTTTCCACCGTCGACAATCACCGCCCATCCTCCTGTTGAATATCTGCCATCACCCTGAACTTCAAGTCACCGGCGAACATTTTCCGGCAACATTGCCGGTGACATTGTCATGCTGCCCCCAGACCCCATGTCCAGTCACTTACCGTCGACAAGCGAAAACTCGATCTGCACCTTGCGGCGCCGATCAGGCGACGCGCCTTTCGTCAAGGTAATAATCGTTGACGCCAACGCCGGATACAACCCCTCCTCTGCGATTCCTACCCCTTCGACCTTCGCCTGGAATGTTTTTGGTTGTTTGGGTAAACTTTCCTTTACTGTATAGTTAGTTTATATAATTAATAGTTTCTTACATGCATCATTCTAGTTGTGGTTTGCTGGGAGATGGGCCATATTTCTCTATCTACGTCGAGGGTTCAAGCCTTGTGCCGAAGTTCATTTTATTTTAAAGTGGAATTTCTTTTTTCTTTCCTGGGTTTTACCACTAATTTAATCTATGAGCATCAATTATAATGATTTTTACAAATGAACATAAAAAATAATTTCTACAAATTTCATTTTTTCGTCATTTCAAGCTTATTAAACGTTTATCATACACACAACTCAAATAAAGTTACCTTATAAGTTTATTTCTAACCTCATAACTTCACGTCCTACATAAATAGTTTCACAAATACATAAAAAAAAAAAAAAAAAAAAAAAAGGAAAAAAATTACACTACCTCAGGATTGTACCCGCCACCCCCACTTTAGGTGTAATTAAATGTCTCAAACCAACTGAGCTGTTGAATGCTATTAGTCACCTTTTAAACCCAGAGGTATATATAGAATAATTATAGGTTTCAACATTATTTCCCACAAATGGTCAAGCGCACAGTAGTCGACGGCGTTGAAGAAATAAACTTATTCCCTCCGACGACAGCCTACCCCACTTGTTACACCCAGTCTCCCACGACATAATCAATCGATGCCAGTTGTTCCGGCGAGGATCCCGACGAACCACTCCGGCGATCGACCTCCCTCCGATGGCGACACCTTCTCCGACGAACCCTACCGTCGGCCTCCCTAGCTGTA
Source organism: Spergularia bocconei (assembly GCA_963457585.1). Taxonomy (NCBI): domain Eukaryota; kingdom Viridiplantae; phylum Streptophyta; class Magnoliopsida; order Caryophyllales; family Caryophyllaceae; genus Spergularia; species Spergularia bocconei. The sequence continues at coordinate 1,911,691 of OY734943.1, forward strand.
TCCGGCTACTACTCAGGCAATATTTTCTGGCGAAAATTGGGTTTTGGGAAACAGATCTGGGCTCGAAAACCCCAATTTTCGCCGCCTTCCGCTTGTTGTCAGCCCCGATGGCCGACATCACTGGGCTCGCGCCGCCTTATGCGGCCCAGTGGTGGTGGTTTCGGGGGGAGGGGAGGTGGTCGGAGGGGCGGCGGTGGTTGTGGGGGTGGGTGGGAGGGTGGGGCGGTGGGGGGTGGCTGAGGTGAGAGAAATTTTTTTTGGGTTTTTTTAATTTTTTTTTTAAATGTTTTTTATTTTGTTTATTTGTTGATTAATTTCAAATGGTTTAATAAAAATTTACTAATCCTATGCCAAATCACCATTTAACATCCAAAAGTTAACGGTGTTAGAAAATAAGAGGTTACAAGGGCACCACGTGCCTATAGGTGCAAAGTTCGGGGGCACCGTAAGGTACAAGTTTCAAACATAGGGGCACCGCGAGCATTTTGACATAGTTGGGGGGCACCACGGGAATTTGCCGTATAAATAACTCACCGCTTCACACGATATGCTCCATATAGCGTGACAGATTGTTATTTAATTATTTAATTCACCACATAATGTTTAATACGATGATTCATTTCAGATATTTATTTATATATTTTTATTTTATTTTATTTTATTTTGCTAGTAGTCATTTGTGAACAATTTTTTTAAAAAAAATTTCCTTCGATGTTATGACTTGAAAGACGATGCAATTTTTTTTTATGGTAGCTCTAAGGTCACTTGAAATGCTAACGAATATCACGATTCGTATACCAAGTTATAGTTTAAGCAAGTTATAGTTTAAGCATAACCCCCAGTCCCTCCTCGATGGTTTTACCATCGATATATAATGCGGAAATTTCTCATCTAGGACTAGATTGTACATTTGTACTGTACTATAAAAGTGATCTTTTCATGTTATTCAAATGTTATGCATTAGTAATAATGTGTTGCAGCCTTCATCCCTGCTTTCAGCTCCACTACTGAAAGATAAAAGATGAACATAGATAGATATTTTACAAATTTACCTAAATTGTTACTCCGTACCTTTTATTTCATCTACACTGGCTGGTATTATTTATCACTTATTATCTAAAGTATTTCATATCAGTGGGCTACATTAATGGAGCGAAAGGGGGAAAAAGAAAGGTACGATGTTGGCGCCAAATCATTAGACATGTAGTACCTTGTATATTTTAGTGCTAATTAAAATGTGATTTCTTTTGTATGTCCTTTTGTAAAAAATTTAAGGGATTCCTTTTGTATATTATTAGTGCATAAATTAGCCACTAACCATATTCAATGGATGAAGATTTTCCGGAGTTTAATTTTACCGGCAGTTCTTAAAGTTTATCATAGTGACAAAACGTCAAGAGTCAAGACTACCGTTTGTAAATGAAATATCATGAGGAAGTTTATCACATTTAGTTAGGGTTACATAATTTGTATTCATATACCTTTATAAATTTAATCAAATAGCCCCTTCAAAAAAGAAAAAAAAATCCAATCAAATGTAACAATCTAATGAATAGAGGAAGTAGTGAATTAGAAAACAATAAACAATAAACTAATCATGCATGCTTAGTTGAGACAGAGTAAATCCCAAACAGTAAAAAGGGAAGAATGTAAAAATCGAGCTGTAATCATGAGAGTAGGTCCATAATTAGCACGTGGGCTTGGCCTTAGTCATTCTTGCCTGGCGTGGGCATCTCTTCAACAGTTCAACCTCTTTCACTCAACTTTTTTTATCTTGGGCGAGCACAATAGTGGTCTAGTGGTCTTCGTTAGTAATTTTCGATTAAAATGGTTAATTTAATTGATTTTTCTTCTTCTTCTCCCTAAAATCTATATACATGGATAATTTCGTAAATAAGTGGCATAATGCGTTCATGTAAGTAATAAACCAGTTTTATATCAGTTGTTTACATTGCCTAACATAAGTTAACTTCTAAAATGTCTAAAGATTAACGTAAGTACGTGAAACATCAGCGGAATGTGCTTATACAAAACATGCCTAGCCTTTAGTCATTACTCTTTTTATCTTTTGAAATCAACCATTCTTTTTCATGCAATTGTGATCTTACTAGTAGTATGATTGATTGGCTTAGGTGGGGGTGGGGGGTGGGTTTGGTGGATTACTCTTTTTGATGGGATTTGGGTGGTTTTAAAGACACTATTCCTAAGGTTAGTAACAACTACAAGTCCAAATCAATAAAAATTGGGTGTGGAAATTTGACTGAAATTTTGTGAAATGACATAGATTATGGAGATGTTTGATCCTTGTATGTTACTGTCATTTTGACCTTTTTTTTTTTTTTTTTTCATTACCATTTAAATTTTTTCCCAATTTTTTTTTTCATTTTTTTGTAATCATCATAGTATATAAACACATACATACCCAATATAATAACAAAAACCCACCATTCAAAAAAAAAAAAAAACACCCTCCTTTTTTCTTGGATTCTTTCATCATCAACATCATCCAAAAAAGATATATTCTTTCATATATTTTCCTAGAGCATCTGGTAAATTACTGGTAATAGTACTACATACACACCTTTAATTTTTAGTTATTTGGGGTGGAGATTTAAGTTGGACTTCTACAATTTTGTTGTTTTGCCAAAAAAATAAAAAACTAACCCATTTTTTTGTTTTCTTTTTCACAAATGGCAGGGAATGAAATACCCCAAAATTTAACAGATTTTTTAAGTGGAGTTGCAACAAGTTTAAGCATTTTTCTGGGTGTTTACTTTTTTGGCTTTTTTTGCTGAAAAAAAAGAAAAAAAAACCAAAATAAGCAGTGCCCTCTTATTTGGTCTGTCTTCTTGTGTTTGTTCTTCTGTTGATAAATTGTGACAATTTTTAAAAGAATGAAACTTTCATTCATTGGATGTGGAGTTCTTCAACTGTAGCCCATGCATTTTCCTGCAAAACTTTGCTGAAGTTGCTGAAATCTTAACCATGAAGTTTATGAAACTTGGATCTAAGCCTGACACTTTCTACACAGCTGAAGCTGTAAGGTTAGTTAGTTAGTACTCCTAAAATTTAAGGGTTGTATGTATAATTTTTGTATAATATAAAGTTTTGACTAATATGTAATGTCTTGACATGGTGCAGGTCAGTCTGTTCTGAAGTTTCCAGTGATCTTATAGTTCAAGTCAAGGGTTACAGATATTTGCTTCACAAGGTACTAAAATTCGCGGAAGTTTTGGTTAAGACCGTTCTACGGATTTTTCGAGCTCAATTTTGTAAACACTGTCATGTTTTGGATGTCTTACATAAAAAAAAAAAATCAGGGTTTTATATGTTCTGTGGTGACATTCTGAAGTTTGTAAATTTTTTTATTTTTTACAGTTTCCCTTGCTGTCAAAATGTTTGCGGCTACAAAAACTATGTGCAGAATCACCAGACTCATCACCTCACAAGATAGTTCAACTACCAGATTTTCCAGGTGGTGCTGAGGCATTTGAGCTATGTGCAAAGTTCTGCTATGGCATAACAATCACCCTAAGTGCCAACAACATAGTTGCAGCACGCTGCGCCGCAGAGTATCTGCAGATGACAGAGGAAGCAGAGAAGGGAAACTTAATCTACAAGCTTGAGGTTTTCCTCAACTCTTGTATACTTCAAGGGTGGAAAGACACAATCTTGACTTTGCAGACAACAAAGGCATTTCCTGGTTGGTCAGAAGACCTTGGTATAACCAGCAGGTGCATAGATGCACTTGCTGCAAAAGTGTTGACACACCCTAGAAAAACCAGTCTTTCTCACAGTTACTCCAGGAGAGGAGGTAGAGATGATATAGTCTCATGTAATGGCCATGGTGTTGGTGGTGGCGAAAGCGCGAGGCATAAGTCAGGGAAAGGATGGTGGGCAGAAGATGTTGCAGAACTGAGCATTGACCTGTACTGGAGAACTATGTTAGCAGTAAAGTCTGGTGGAAGAGTACCCTTAAGCTTAATTGGGGAGGCCTTACAAATTTATGCTTCTAAGTGGCTTCCTACAAAACAAGTAATTCCTGACATTGATTCAGATTCAACTGGGGAGAAGATTTCTAAGTATAGATTGTTGCTTGAATCAATAGTTAGCCTACTTCCTGCTGAAAAAGGTGCTGTTTCCTGTAGCTTCTTGCTGAAGCTGCTAAGAGCAGCAAATTTGCTGAATGCCTCTTCATCATCAAAGATGGAATTGGCAAGAAGGGTTGGGTTGCAGTTGGAGGAAGCAACTGTCAAAGATTTACTGATACCGTCTTCATTAAGTGAAAGGCGGTATGATGTCGATTTGTTCATGGCTATATTGGAGCAGTTTTTGTCACAGGGTCAGAGTCCTCCTACAAGTCCACCTAGGAGGACTAAGGGAAGGTATGACAGAAGGCACAGGTCTAGGTCAGCTGAAAACATTGATCTTGATTTCCAAGAGAGTAGAAGATCTTCTTCGGCTTCTCACAGTTCGAAATTGAAGGTTGCTAAGCTTGTAGATGGGTATCTTCAAGAAATTGCTCATGACAAAAGTTTGCCTCTTTCTAAAATGGTTGCTATTGCAGAAGCTATACCAAGTTTTGCTAGAATTGATCATGATGATCTTTACAAAGCCATTGACACTTATCTTAAGGTAAATTTCTGTTTCTTCTAGTCGAAGATTTTATCTAATTAGAACTTTTAATGACCATACAATTTATTTGTTAACTTCCTTTTAGTTTGTCATATGTTCTGGTGTAAAATTTTACTAAGTGATTAGTATAGTTGTCCATTAACTCTGTTTCATGTTAAATGTCCCATGTTATTTGGGTAGATTACCAAATACTTTGACCTTATTGCCTCACTTATGTTTCCAATGTCAAAAATGTCATTGTGTTAGCCTGTGAGAATCTGTGATGATCATAGCATCATGTCATTTGATGCTAATAATGCTATTATATGATGTTTCATGTTAGCCGACCCCAAATCATTCCCGGGCTAAGGCTTTGTTGTTGTTGTTCTAGACTCCTCCTCTCCTAGTATTGTGCACTGGCTCCAACTTTTCTGACAAGTTTTCAGAGCCTTACTGCAGGATACTGACTTGTCAAATGGTCCAATTACTATGTTATTATGCTGATGTATGAATTAAGAAACTAAGAAACATTGAATTTGATTGTATAGGTACACCCAGAGCTTTCCAAGAGTGACAGAAAGAGACTGTGTCGAGTGCTAGATTGCAAAAGGTTGTCCATGGAAGTATGTATGCACGCAGCGCAAAATGAGCTACTTCCACTCAGAGTTGTAGTCCAAGTCCTATTCTATGAGCAAGCGCGAGCTGCTATGGCTGGTGCTCAGGTTACTGATCTACCCGCGAACATTAAGGCATTGCTAGGTACACAAGATGATGAATTATCAAGGACAGGAGCTACATTAAGCTCGAAAACAGCAGTCGAAGATCAGTGGAGTGTATCAGGCCTTAAGTCACCAAACAACAAGCTTGATACACTCAAGATGAAGCTGGCAGAAGATGATTTGGATGAACAATGTATACTTAAAGGATCAAAGCTTAAGAACCTCTGCTCGCTTCCTACTCGGCCTAAAAGGATGTTTAGTAAGCTATTATCCATGAACAAAGCATCAGGTGATCATCAAAGGAACTGAAGAAGATAAAGATGTGTCTTTATTCTGAAGGAACTTCAGTGTTTTTTGGATTGCATAGTTAAAATATTTTTCACTTGTTGAGGAACAAGTACAAGTACAAGGACAAATCCTTTTGGATAACTTTAGGTTAAAAAATTCTAAATGTGCATTGTTATTGTAGCCTATTCTAATAAGGTATGAAACAAATGTTAAGATGAGTATAAACAAACTCTCATTGTGTACTCTCTCAAGTTGTACTGTGTTCATAAGATTAGGATTATGTAGCTGTATATAATTCAAAGCATACCATAAGAATAAGGTAGGTGTGTTTATTCCTCCAGAATATATCCCTGTCTCAATTTTTCAGTCTCAGCTTAATTGTAAGTCCATACATTGGTGGCCAAACGGGTTTCGACCAAATCGACCTAAATGCTAAGATAACTGACATCCGTTGAATGTACATTACGACATTGTAATCTATCTAGTAATCTCTATGCAGTCCCCTCAAGTCTGTTCATATGCATTGTTGTCTAATTTCTAGCTCTAAATGTCATTAGGATGTGAATATTGGAATGATATGTTTGGAATCATCGATCGAAACCTGGATGTATGTTCATACATCGGTTGCCATAAGAAAACCGTTTTATGACTTGACCAGCTGAGGTAACTGACATCCGTGAATAATGAACATATATCGTAATCTCAAGTGCCATGGCCATGATGTCCTATTTCGAGCTAGAAAACATCATTAGGATGTGATTAATTGGAATTATATGTTTGGAATTAAGGCAGAGGGGATCTAATCATCTATGCTTAGCTGGTGTGTTATCATGAAAACTTCTGATTGTACTACAAGATTTAAGTTCTAAGAATTTCTGGAATGACATTATTATTATGATGAAGGTACAAAAAAAAATAAGAAAAAGCATGGGAGACAAGATTTATCTTTGTAATAGAGATTGCAATCTTTTTGTCTCACATGCTAAGTAATTGATTCCCCAAACGCATGTTTTTGATTTGATTAGACAATAAGCCACTCTCAACCAATGATTAATTATGGGATGTTTAATCAAATTAATCAATAAAAATACTAAGTATTAAGATAAATATAGAAACTAGAAAAGGGTTACTTAAAAATCATTTTTTAGGGTGGACCATGCAAGTCAATTCATTTTTAGACAATGTCAATTTAGATTTGAAGTTGGTTTTTGAATTGTTATATTTGTTATTTACCAAACAAACAACCACTTTTAATTTTTGGTACTTGCAAGAAGAAATTTAATTCAAGTAGATATCGTTGAAATGACTTTTTGGGCTTTCACAAGTTATCCAAACCAAAGTTTAGGTATACTATGTCAAAGCACAACTAAATAATGTTCATGCATATATCAAGTCGTTGATGGTTATACAGACGGCACGACTTGCGAATATTTTGAAGGCCACAAATGCACTTTATCCGTAGTGTGTGGATATCATACTTGAATTTAATTGAGTTAATTTCACATAGACAAGTTTGAAATGTTTCTAGAGCTTTTAGTACTCACATATGTACATATATGAGGATCAATAATGTTGGTTTAGAGGTTAGAAACTTAACCTATCTTAGGGTTGTCTTCCGCAGGATAATCAAACTAATTAAAGATACTTGTACGGTACATGCTTTGAACCTCCGATAATTCTTGTGGAAGGAGAAGACATTCATTCATAATTCCAGGATATTATTAGTATGATAATACAATCGGCGCAACTATATTATGTACTAATATATCATTTGGATTAGTTTAGAATCTTTGCAGATATCCTGTTTCGTGTAGATTAGTGTATTAATGCTCTGTTAACTTTTAGAATGTTGCAAAGAATTTTTATGGGAGAAAAGGTGGCACCAGCACTGCACTACTAGTGATCTTATTCCTAGCTCCTTATCCTTAAAATCATCATATCATAACAAAAGTTTCGATCTTAATGACTTTAATTTAATCTTGTCTTTTTACTTTGTTATAAAGTTGAATCACAGTTGCTACTGAGGGCCGAGTTATTGTCGAGTGCGTAGTAGTGTGTACATTGGAACTAAATTCAATTTATATTCTTATTTACGTGGAAAAACTAACATTTGTAAAACTCGATCAGGCCAGGAGATTAAAACTTCGACTAAAAACGTAATCCGAAAGAGATTGTTGAGGAAATTTATTGTCAGAGAGGAACTAGAATAAAGTTTCTATAATTTATTAACATTTGCTGATGATCGAGGATCCATATCATCTTTTCCATCTCTCTATCAGTTTAATCATTCAGGTGCAATGGTGGATTTTTTTGGCATATTGTGCATTTTATAGTACTAATTAGTGTACGTATTCCCACAACTTGCTTAATTAATCATACGTACACAAAATCATACATATAGCTAGCTTGTAAAGAAGAACAATTGAGATCGATCATAATTTAGCTAAGTCACCTCAATACAAGAAAGCAATAAATTAAAGCATCATCATCATCATAATCAATCATATGATATGATTACTGATGATTTTCACATGTAACAATTTGCTAATTCTCTCCATTAGTTACTTCAAATTATACATCTCCAACAACTTAATGATGATAGTATCGTTTTCAATTATCGTTCTGAGCCTAATAATGTCCACGTCAACTAAATTTTTCGTTTATTTTAATTTTATCCGTCATTTGATGTACAACATGACATTTAATTTCATTGGTTCTAAATTTGAACTAATCGTTTTTTAACCTGAATAAACCTTATTCGATGAAGCTCCAGCAGAGATATGTATCTTACTATAATTAAGTAGTGACACAAAAATGACAATATGTTAATACGTATGGTACACACATACATACACAATATATAGTAGGAGAAAAGTGGAGTACTAGATAGATATTATATGTGCATGCATCACTGTGCTTGAATTATACTAGGGCTACTTTCAGCAGACTCTGGCTTAGAACAAGCAGCAGGGTCTATGCTCTTGGTCCTTTGAAGGCTCGGAGCACGGTGGAGGCGACACCGGAACGACCCAACGTGCGTGGTTGGGGAGCACAGACAGTTCCCTCTAGAACTTCCAGTGCTTGGCTGCCTTGTCAGCCCATGGCTTGATCCTCTTGGACTTGTATGTATTTCAGTTACTCCAGGAATTTCTACTCGTATCACCCCTTCATTTGACTCCATCTCTTTGATTTTTTAACCTACAAGTTATAAAAAAGAGACATAAGTTAGTAAGTTATTCTACACCATAACAATTTGTACGTACCCAAAAGATAAAAAGTTATAAATGAGAGATTCGAAAGACCTCTTGGTAGAAGTTCAAATCTCACCCCCAAGGGACGAGGATTTGTTTATATCTCCTCGTCCGAAGAGGAAATGTTAAAAAATAATTGCACATTTGTAACAAAGTTTAGTACTAGGAGTGGAATAGTTAAGAGCTTACAAAGTTTGTGGATAATTGGCACTCTTGATCTTGTTATCTTCTTTGACAAACTTTAGAGCAAATACACTTCACCTTCTTATATACAAGGCTTAGGATGATTAAAGGAGGATAAATGGATGAGGGAAGCGGGGTCATGGTGATGAATATCACGGGCATGACAACATCATCATTATCATCTACATTGACATCCCACCTAAAAATTGTCCACTTTTTAAGCGCTATGATTCAATAACTTTTATTATGATTATCTACTCTCTATGGTAGTGATAGGAGCCTAGTGGGAGTTTGTTAAAAAGTATAACGAACGAATCAATATCTAAATTAGAATTCCGACTAATTAAAATTACAATAATTTTAATACTGCCGTGATAAAGAATTAAAGATACATACTCCGTATTTTGTTTATAGATTCAAATCAAGCACGCCATTGAAGAATGGCCAAAGAGATAGACTCGTTGGGCAAAACATACGTCCCAGGCTTGAATTGCTTGCTTGGCTAGGTTACTCGTATGAGAACGTCTTGCATTGTTCTCGTAGTATACCATAATTCGTTCCATTCAATTTTTCCAAAATGTTGGAATCATTTCGGAATTCATATTAACCTCTAAAGCCCCGTTTGATAGGACTGCATCTTTCTGATCTGATCTGAACTGATCTGATCTGAATGATTCTGAACTGATCTGATCTGATCTGAATGTGTTGAAATTTTGATTGAATTTCAACGAATTAGTATTAGTTATGGACCAAATACATTGGTAAAAATTTGAACATTTCTGAACTGATCTGAATGATTCTGATCTGATCTGATCTGAATGATTCTGAACCGATCTGAATACTACTGCACATAAGTCCTATCAAACAGGGCCTAACTATATAAGCTTATGGTTTTATCTACTTTATCGGCGTTTTCGTAAAATTGTGTCATTTGATCAAGTAATCATAGTTAAAAGTCATAGCGTTTTGCTAAAAAAGCCGATTGCGATTGTAATGAATCATGTTTTTCTTTCTCGACTTTTTCTTTTCCTTTTCCACCCGATGTTCTTCCTTTTTTTCAATTTGTAAGGATGAATCATGAGACAATGGCACTTGAATACAAAAAGTCGTGGAAATTAAAGGGTGAAGGGTCCTAAGTCCCACCAATACTTTGCTAAGCTTATCATGGCAGACATTCTTGTAGAAGGTGGCCTTACGTCAAATGTTTTACATAATAACAATGTTAGCCACGCATACTAATATAGTAATACCATATAACAAAAGAAAAACTCAATTATATGTGTACTGATTCTAGATTATTATGTCTATTCAATAATTGTTAATTTGTTATTATGATTAAGTAGGGTCGTATAAACCATTCAACTAGGTTCGTATCGTTAATCTACCTATGTTTGAGATCCGTCTTCAATTATTTTGATTCATCGAGTTGTGTAAACGCATGCAACCTGATGATAACCTATTCTATGCTTAAAATTAAATATCCATTTCAGCTACGTTACATTCGGATATCTCTCGTTAACATATCGGTAAGGCTAGTTGACTCAGTCGATTGTGGGTCTTTTGTTATTATTGCGAAACAAATCAACAATGGTCACAGTTGCCTACTCAGCTGGACCCGAAAGTAGACGATACGGCAGCTTGTTAAGGCCCTAATTAGCTAGCTAGTTCTATAGAAAAAGGCATTATCCCGATATATATGTTGTCATGCCAATCCAAGCCATGATAAATTTGCAACTTGTAAGTTGTAAGTATACACCAAACTGAGAAAGATATCAAGAGACTTTCTAATTGATTGGAACAGTTGGTAGCAATTTGGCATGATCGCACATTCGCGCACCACAAGAAAGAAGCGTATGAAAAACGCTCTTTTAATGGTCGGTTTTTTTTTTTTTTTTTGAAACACGGTTTTTTTTTTGTTTGTGGTGAATTCTGCTCAACTCACCCTCAACAAAAAATGTGATCAACTCTCCCTTGTTTAAATAATCAAACTCTCCCTAGTTTAGAGATAAGACAATCAGTACCAAAGTGTGTCTAAATATTGCGTCATATTCATCGATTTTGAGGAAAAAACCCGTCTTCATATTCTATATTTGGTCGGAAATGAAGAATCCGAGTGAGGTAAATGTGAAAATTTTCGAAAAAAAAAATCCGGATTTTTTTTTTATCAATATGGTCATGACTTCATGAGACTCATGACGACATTATTCGTGGACTGTACTTTGGGTTCAAATAAAATTTAGGACCTCTTTGTTTTATGTTCATTTTAAAATTGGGCCAAATGAATGGTCGAGTTGTGGGCCTACGACTCCTCTTATCTCTATGATGGCCCATCATAAAACTCAACCCATATCAACTTTATGACACACCAATATAGACCTCTTTCACCGGCCTGTTCTACAAATAAACGGCCCAACTAAGCGGCTGCCAGCCCAGTATTTCTTCATTTTTTTTAAATCAATATTTCTTCAAGGTTGGATATGAAGACTAGTCGTCAACTCGTCATTGTCTCGTATGAAGTCATCTCACGATAATAATTGTTATAAGGTGTCAATCGCTATGGTTTTGTATTTAAAGTAGTAGTACTATATTTCTTTACTCTTCTTATTTTAGAGGGTAGAGAATTCAAAAACTATCTGGTTACAATGTCTCTTACAATGGTAACAAAATTGTATTTACCGCTACTAGTGAGAAACATCGTATGATCTAGAGTAGATCGGTCAACTTAATATTCAAACTACTCATATTTTGAATCGACATTCCCTTTATGAGTTTTTGAACTTTGGTGTGGTAAATTGATTTAATACATTCGGTTCACTCTTCAACTGCGCACGGTTATAATTCCGATATAACCTGATCGAGTACTCGCAGAGTACAAGTTTTTTTTATACATAGTCACATTCACATACATGAATTACATGCGTTATAAATTTTGGTCCAGCAGAAGATTCATGCAAATGTTGAAATTAAACGAAGGGAATGTTTTGTCATTATTCTAGATTTCTAACACAACAAGATTAAAGTTTTGGAAACTTGTGACGCACGGGCACACTAATCAGTCTCTATCAACAGAGTAGTAAGTAAATAGGTGGGCAGTAAATGTTATCCTAGGGCAGTAATAATGAAGTTACTTAAAGTGGCAGTAGTAAATATAGTAGGACCCACATAATTACATTTTTCTCCAGGGTTTGGCTGGTGAAAATGAGGAGACAATAAAGTCAGAAAAACATCTTGTATCCTCATCATGCCTTTATACTTAAATTCTCTATGTACTTGCACCAAATGAACAGAGAGACGGAATTCCGAGTACAAAGACATAATCCAACAATATCCCCAGAACTCCAGACTTTCGTACTCCTCACACAGCTGAATAGCTGATGCTGATGGCTTAGCTGCTTAGCAACTTCATTTATTATTTGCGATTTAACGTTTTCCCACATTAAAAATATAAGGAGCAAAGAAGACATTATCATACTCGTACAGTTGTACTAATGAAAACAGTATTTGTATGATGAACTAGTTTAAAAACTGCAGAAGTAAAATTCTGCATAAATTTACGAACGTGATTAAACTGAACGATATCATACTAATGTACTCGTAAATTAGTCGAGGAGGATGCAAGGCCAAACAGGCAAACAGTATTTGAGTCATCGTGTAAGAGAGATCTAATGGAGCAGTAAAAAGTAAAAACCCAAAAATTGACATAGGGAACCGTTGTATTTTTACCCGCAGAAACCCTTGGATTTTGCGCCACTTTCTTTACTCCAAAAGGCAATCCCACTTTTTCATTCTTCACATTTTTTTGTACAATTCCTCCCTTTTCATCGATCTTTACCCATTTCAATAAAAGTCAAAACTTTTAACTAATGCTCCCATTTAGCAGCCATTTTGCTTTGTTCTTCATATCATGTTCGTTCGTATGTAGTACATGCATGTAACGTTTTCTTGCTTTTCTACATTTACATTATTCACATACCCTCATTAACAAAGTTAAAAGCATATGGTGTATATGATTTCGGACATGGTGTAAATGACGTTGTTTTTTTTAAAAAATAGTTAATGCTACCATATCGATAAAAGTAAAAGTAACAAGATTACTAAAATTGCTAAAATAAATCTAATTACTGCATACGTACATAATTTGATTAAAAGACCCTCTAGCAATCCATGAAATACATAAGATTATAAGCCGATGAGCACCAAATATTCAAAACAATTTGGTGCGCACAATTTTAAATACTGAAGTTAACTAACACTAGTCTATAAGTGTAATTAGACTAATTATACCCTAAAATATCACCAAAATAACTACTTAATTAGGGGAATATTTATACTATGCATCATATAATAGTTAACCTAATAATCAAACCCCAAGACATGCATATGGTGCACCAGGGAAAGCACTGTAGAGCTCGTTGCACTGGAACATACCCTCAAAACGATGAGCATCAACATCAGATTGACCCATCATCATATCCCCATAAAACGGCACCGTATCAGCATTCACTCCACCAACACCAAAGAAAGGACTGTTATTATGACAATAATCATGATTATTAGGGTAGAGTAACCCATAAGTTTCATTATTATTAGTATTTTCATTAATCACCATGGAATCATGATGATCATCTTGATGGTTGGAAAATGAGGACTCACGGTTAGTTTTGGTGGACTTGCTCTTAGGTAAGAATTTCTCAACAATTTCCTCCAACAGTCCAGAAGTTTCTGACTGTTCATATGGGAAAAACTCCATCATATGATCATCAGCATTATTGTTATTCTCCTCCACCTCTTCATCATGATGATGAACGGTGGATGATGAGGTTGAAGTAGGGATGTTACTGTGGGGTGAGGAGGAGGGGAACAAATCCCTAAACATAAACACATTCTTTGTTGTTTTTTTGGTTCTTGTTGGCTTTGCTGTGTTGGTGGAAATACTGTTCCTGTGTGAGTGAGGAGCAGGGGATTCGGTGGGACAGCAGCTGAACACCGTCTGATTTTGTGGGTTTTTTGTCGTGTTTTGGTTAGGCCAAACAGGGAGGGTGGTAATGTTAGATTGACGGCCACGATTAAAAGTTACACCAGCATTGGTAGCCTTGATGAACGGCTGTGATGATGATGATTGTCTACGTGAAGACGTAAGCGAGAAGTATGGAGGTGGGACAGGTGTAGGTGCACCGTAAAGAGTAGTGGGGTGGACCTCAGGGTGATCGTACGTAGGGTACGTGAAGTTGGTTCGAGCCTTGGACCCACGCATGGCTCGAGCCGCACAGTCGTAGGCACAGGCTGCTTCCTCGGCCGTGTCATACGTGCCAAGCCAGCGCCTTTCCTTCGACTGTGGGTCTCGGATTTCTGCGGCGTAGCGCCCCCATGGCCTACGCCGCACACCCCGGTACCTAGTGGTGGTGGTTGTTGTTGTTGTCGTCGTCTTTGTCTTAGTGTTGTTTTTTGGCAGAGGTTGAGACTGTTCATGGCAGTAGTTTGATTTTGGTTCATGATGAGAATCAAGTATTTGGGTAATGTAGCTAGAATAGTGGCTTCTCATTGAATCTTCCATCTTTTTAGTAAGTTTTGAAGTGAAATGTGTTGTGTTTGTTAGGAAATTTTCGTGTAGTAGCAAATGATAGAAAGTTGAAGGTGTAATTTAAGCTCAGAAAATGAAGTGATGCACTCTTGTTAGAAAGCATGCATGTATTTATAGTAGGAAGCTAAGGGAAAGAGTTCAATAAGTTTGCATGCACGTATGTTGTGTAGGTCCAATTGAAGGTTAATATAAATTCGGTATACAATACACTCCTAGTTAATTTAAGTAGTGTTCATGCAACATTATTCACACGTGAGGGCTAGGGGTTTTGGTTGGCAATTGACTTAGTATGATTAAATTCCAAGTTTATGGATTCGGGAGTTTTTAACCGTGTGATCCGAGTATCTATTCATATACTTATATAATTATTGGGGAATGAAGGATCGAAGTTGGCCAATTGATGAAGGATAGAAGTTGGCCGATTGATGAAGGATCGAAGCTGGCCGATTAGTTAGAAATTTAACTTGTCGGAAGATTATCTCGGGTTTGAATTTTTATGTAGTTACCTTGTTACCTCGTCAGCATTAGCTAATACGCTCATCCCTTAAAAAAAACGAAAATAGAACACAATATCTTTGTTTTTCCTAGGGGTGGTTGTAACAGTTTTCATGTAACTAGCTTACAAATTTGTCATATTATTATAAAACTACGACATTTACATTTCCAAATGAAGATCTTATTTGGAAATTGTCAAGAGATACTCAAAGTAAATAGGCGGTTCTGCGTGCAAATTAAACACGCGATAAGTTAATGATTGTTTGGTGACAGCTGCTTGTATCATGTTGGTGGATGGGCACTAAATTGGTTTTACCATTTCCAACGTCCAATTTAATTCCATAAGCAAAAACTAAAAAAAAATAACAAATGTGAGTAACCACAATTTGCTCAGAATCGTAGATTTGTTACATATACTCCCTAATATTTTTGAGTGAATTTCAATATGATCCTGTTGCCATAGCATCTTGGGTTATTATGTATTATTATTAGTACGATTACTTACTAGTTAATTGGTGAATTCCGTTACATATATACTGTACATAGCAACTTAATTAGCAAGAGATTGACGCTAATCTTCGAACATTATTGGCAAAAATGCATGGATAGTAGTGCGCGTGAGATTCGTGTGCATGACCGAATAATAACAAATTGAACATGTGATATAAATCAGTTTTAATTTATGTCTAACAATTCTACGTACCTAATACAACTTCTAGATTGTGAAATATTCTCTAATACTTCGTACGAAGTAATTTTTTTTTTGTCTAACACTATCTAATACAACGTATTTTTTGTGAAACACTCCCAAAATAACATTCCGCGCCAAAAGAAGTGCATTCATATGGATGCATGTCTATCGGTGTATAAATACGTACGTACTATGCATCCTGTGATTCTAAATGATTACACTGGCGGAGCTCAGACTTTGTTCCTCCTTGGTTTCGTCTTTTTCATTTCTTCCTATTTCACCTATACTTCCTAATCGAATTATTCTAACCAAATGTTTCTCGAGGAAGAAATGTAACGTACCAAAACTCTCAAAATTTAATTTGTTTTTATGAAAACATCTGATGAAAATTTTATTAGTGTCTTTACCTTTTCAGTTTGCTTTGGTTTCATGTAAGAGAGAATTTAGAAAACCTAGGAAGAGCGTATAATAAATGTGCACATGGACATGTCTCAAATATAATGTCGTAGGAATGAAGGAGTACAAGTATATACACCCGAGTCTTTCTTTATTTCTTGGATTTTTGAGGGATTTGGCAAATATGACGAGCTTCTTTTCTCTGCTCGTGACAGAAACTTGCTACAAATGGGAATTGATTATGGTTTAGAGACATAGGGTTTTGTCTTCACTGCGAGATTTGCATTTGCTAAGTGGGAGTGAGAGTATATTACGACAATTAGGTCAAAATTATTGTAAATTGTATGTACCCTCTAGTTTTTTTTTTTTTTTTTTTTTTCAAGTTGTTATACGTTTTGATTCGAGCTCTTTTCAAATTAATATATTCAACGAAATAGAATGTGAATATAGCTCTGTTTAATAGGATTTAAAAAATAGTGTTTTCAAATCAGATAAGATGCATTCAACTTATATTATACGAGATAATATTCATTCAAATTAGAGCTGATCAAATCAGAATTGTTCAAATAATGATCAATGAAATTAGTCTATTTATTGATATTATTTGATCGAGATTTAGCTTAATTGTCAATAAATTTAGATATATATTCAGTTCAGAGCCACTCAAATCTAATCAGTTGCATTCAAATTAAATCAGATCAGATCAGAAAGATACAGTCATATCAAATCGAGCCTAACTCTTTATGCATTTGTCTTCAATGAAATGGGAGAAACGGAAGAAGTATTAAAAAACACCAAAAAAGTAGTAGGATTTTATATTTAGGAATCTTAATGCAAATGGCGAAATATGT
This sequence comes from Spergularia bocconei, assembly GCA_963457585.1. Taxonomy (NCBI): domain Eukaryota; kingdom Viridiplantae; phylum Streptophyta; class Magnoliopsida; order Caryophyllales; family Caryophyllaceae; genus Spergularia; species Spergularia bocconei. The sequence continues at coordinate 1,928,760 of OY734943.1, forward strand.
ACTCTTATACTCCCTCCGTCCCAATTTAAACACCCCATACCCAAAACGCACCCTTATTGAGGAGCGTGTACACGCTAATCGGTTAATCAAAGTTCCAAAAAGATTGCATGGAATTTTTGCTAAGATTCTTATCTAACTCACTATGCAATTTTTTTGCAACTTTGATTAACCGATTAGCGCGTACACCCTTCTCAAGATGGGGGTATTTTGGGTATGGGGTGTTTAAATTGGGACGGAGGGTGTAGTTAATCAACTCTGATAATTAAGTTTCACTGGAGTCTGGAGATGACAAATGCTAGGACATGGTAGATCACTCTTTGGAGGGACAAGTAGGAGATTAGGGCAGAAGATTAGAAATCAATGATATGACTTCCCAACTTTTGCTATAGCTAGTGTACGTATGTAGCGACGATGTTAAAGCACTGCCACCGGTCATCGGACTTCCTTAGTGCGAAAAAGAGACATTATTCTACAGTATGCACAACCTGATTTTTCAATCCTCGCCCTCATCAAATTGTTACGGAGTATGTAAGAAGATTTCATTTTTCTAGAACAACATTGATCAGGACCAAAGTTAGACAGTTGAAAGAAATCTACGCTGATCGTTCTCAAAAGTTTTGGTTTGCGTTCAATTCCAATTCTTGCAATATTACATACTTACATCACAAAAAATTAATGATTAAACAAAAGAAAATTATTAATTTTAACTATCACTATAATTTCACAACCCTTGCATGACTTCAAATATGTACATTACTCGCTCAAAATTAAAACAGCGAAACTTACTCCGTAATCACTATCTTAATTGGATTCATCTTAATTTAGGCCCAATGATAATATTAGAGATAATTTCGACTCAGATCAGAGACACTTAAGCTAAGCTAGCTACATGAAGTAATTGCATAGATTTAATGCATCATGTGCATGGTTGTCTGAATATTTGTTTTCTCAAACTTTCCTTCGACATACCACAAAATAGAAAGGGATTATACATGTACTCCATATATACAAAATGACATACCACTGCAGGGGAAGATGATACACATACAACTGTTGTATGTGGGCCAGTCATACAACACCCAATTAGAATGTTACAACTCAGCACTTCACCAACTATTAATCAACTAATCACAGTGATTGGCTCTGTCTATTCCAATCCCAGTATCCCAACTACCCAAATCTCTCTCCTCTCTAAAACCACTCTACTCTCTGCCATCACCACCACCACCACCACCACCACCCTCGATTCTCACCACGCCAACCAACAACACCGGCGCGCCATCGCACCCACATCCGCCCTCCTGGACGGTAGACCACCCAATCCCGTCACGCACCCAAGCACATGGCCATGGCCATGTGGGCTGTCGGATCTGGCTTAGTGGGAGGATGTGGTTTGTTTTTGTGGTTGGGAAAGGGGGTGGTCGGAACTTAGGGGAGGGAGGCCGAGGCTAGGTGCAGGGGGTTCATCGGCGTTGTCGGCGTTCGATTCGTGGGGTGCTAGAAAGGTGGCTAAAAAGGGAAAGAGAGAGCCCCAAAGGATGGGCCGCGGTGGGAGGCAGGGGGGTCGGCGGGGGCCAAAACTGGCCGGGGTTGGGTCTTCGGTGCCGGCGCCCACCATGGTGGTGGTCGACGTTCGAGTGGTGAGGGCGGCGGCTGGGGTAGGGACGAGGCTGCAGTTGGTCGGGGAAGAGGAGAGAGAGAATGGAAGAAGGTTGGACCTTTTGATTTTGTCATTAATCTTAGCCATTGGATCTTGTTTAATGTGTAAAATATGTGGCTAAGATTATCTTAAGGTTTGTGATTGATAGTTTAGTTTAATCTTATTGATTGAGAAAAGAAGTAGTGTTCATACAACACATACAACAATTGTATGTGTAGCCTTTTCCCCACTGCAGGAGTGTTTTCTGACGTACGTAATAATATTATTTGTACCACTTTAAACGGAAGATGATACACATACAACCTTTGTATGTGAATCTACATACAACACCCAATGAAAGAATAGGACCTCACCTATCCAAAAAAGATTCCAACTTATTTTGGAGGGAAAAAAAATTGGAGGGAAAGTTGGAGGGAAAGATTTTGGGAACCCAAACAATCAATTAATAGAACAATTAAAAAGTAAATTATTATTATCTATGTAAAATCAGAAATATTACTCATATATCATGTTTAAACCATTGTCATCTTCTAAATTAGCATTCTCCATTATCAACCAAATGTCAACAATGTTTTATTTTTTATTAAAAAACACCATGTTTCATATGAACTAGTGCAACCTTCAAATAAACTAAATTTTTCATCTTTTATCGACGTGTACTCTTATTCGATCATTTTCAACGTTTGACACCTTCAATATCCCGAAAAAAAAAAACTCATTTATTTGAAGGTGACATATTTATTTTCCATACATCATTGTTTTTTTAACTTTAAGATATTTGGTTATGAAATTTGGAATTAGGTCTTTATAAGATTGGGTATTTTTGTATATATTAGAGAGAACCAAAGGGCATGTTGATGTTACATCGTTGCTTCAATGGGAATTTTTATCCTTGTTCAATCTGTGACGAAAATGTGGAAGTCGAATATATTTTACTTAGTTTCAGTAGTTGTAATTGTATCTGCTATATATAACTTATTTAGTATCAAAAGTTGAATACATTGTACAACGTTATTATTAATTAGTCTCGGTTTGTGATATCTATTACAAGTATCTAATTTATACAGATCAAATAGTTGAGCCTAATTAAGGTGCCATGACATTTCAGTCCGGAGAAGAATTTGATGTTTTTTGTTTCACCTATGGATCATTTTTTAAGGTTAAAAGAGTTAAAAGCAATAAAAGATGATGAACAAGCTTGTATTAAGAGATTCGAAACACCGACCTAGGAATCAAACTTTCTATTCGGAGCGACACGCCACCGTATTGTGCTTGTGTAATCTTGTCAATGTATACATATATACTTACTTACCCTATCGAAACTAAAAAAAATCGCTACCCCGAGCCCCACCCTTGCTTCGCCCCTTATTTCAAACGCGCTTTCGAATGTAATATAGCGTGGAATTTGTGAAGAAAACTATCTTGTTCAATTTGCATAAGCTGTAGTGCTTTACGTATAAAATGTAATAGTTGCTAACACAACGAATCAAGAGTTAGAAACTACTATTAACATGAATTATATATAATAAATTGCAAATATTACAATACCATGACAAACTATATTAGGTATCACGCACACTCTTAAATTTACACACATTCACTACTCTTTATACCCTTGTCACGAAATTGTCACTACACGAATGCATACGTATTAGAAAATATCATCAAATATGCAAAACAAATTTAATTGACATAAATTATTGTATACATATTCAACCTGACCATAAACACTTTATCTTGCAAATCATGGTTGTCCACATTATCATCCATACATATAAACTCAATCGTTGCTAATGAAGTGACTTTATTCTTGTTTGAAACACATTTCGAAACTATAATTATTATAAACAAACTAGACAATGTTACATTCTAATCTATTATTTAACTTATTTACCTAATAGTTAAAGAAACCACATTCAGGTAGTTTTTGGTTGCGTTTTTCTACTAAATATTCTCTTGCCCTCCTAGATCGTGGGTCGCTACTTGTATTTACACAATTGTATCCATATTTTCTACTTTTAACGAAATTATGGATGGTGAGACATTTTTTAATTAAAAAATATAAACTTAATATATACTAGAGGATATGTGTAAGTTGGCAAACTCCCCCGAAAGTACAAAGTTTCCGCTTAAATATTATTGGCATTTCTTTCTCGATAAATGAAACTTTTAGCAACGAGTATCTTATATTTAGTATCAGCCTGAATAACCATTTTGCATAGTTTTAATTATATTAGTTTCCGTTATGAAACTAATAAACCTTCATTGTTTATTATATAGTTTCACCAGATTATAATTAGTATCAATTGGGTTTTTCCTGTGTTATTCAGGAATTTACCTCGGGAAATAACACAAAATAAAAATATCACATAGAAAATCGAATTTGCATTGGAACTTGGTCATGACCCACTGGCAAAATTTAAATTTCAAATAATATATATATTTTTTATATATTCTGAATTCAAATTGTTTTGAAAACAGAATCTTTTCTATTAGTATTTTAATGTTAATGTTAATGGCCAATAGAATTGTGTTGTAGAAAAGATTCCATACAATAGTTGTATGTGTAGCCTTTTCCACTTTAAACCCTAGCTACGAAAAATGTCATGGTCACTCACAGTTTTGTTAAAAAAAGCAAGCACATCCAATTAATTACAATGTCGGGTAAAGTCCCAAGTGCAAATTATAAAAGCAGAGGTTGAGAGATAAACAACATACAGGCTTAGCTTCCACTTGTGTTACTTGCTCTTTTATTACTCCTCAATTAATACGTACCACGCGTGTGTCTTCCTCTACATACGCACACAAACTCTATGAAATCGTACATCATAATGTGATAACGACCCTTGCTTGTTAGTTCTCAAGATTGAATTGCGAGTTTTCTAAATATATTTCCTCCGTTCATATAGATGACTGTTAATACTTCTTATTAGATTTGAGAAAAACGATGTGTCCCTTTTATTATTACGAAAATTTTGGTTAAAGCCACATATCGTTAAATCAAATGTTTAGCAACGCAAAACAAATCAAAGAGCTATTTGCTGCGTGCTACGGCCTACTACGGAGAGTGAAACAGGGTACAGTGTGTTTATAAATAGTGTGTTTAATAAGACAGACATTGAGACCTGTTTGGCTGTTTATGCTGCTTGCGGCTGCCCGTGCGAACAGTTGACTTCATATGTACACTTACACTTTTCATCACTTACTACTTTACGGTTTTTTTGGGGATGCATCAAACATCTTCTTACACTTTCAACTTATGCAAAAAGAACAAAATTACTAAGTTTTGTTCTTTACATCATTTCTCAAAACCATGCATCCAAATAAGTTTGATGTTTAAATGTGTCTCAATTCAATGACGACATACGGTAAAATAAGACAAAAAGACGATATACATATACTTCAAATGACAGTACACTTAGCAGCTAATTTAACTCTTTTCTCGAAACAAAATTGTTAAATACGTTTGATCAAAATTTCTCTTGTAAATTTGAAACAAAATAACAATAATTCGAGAAAATGGTGAGCCTAAAGTCGAGTGATTAATAGAAGAGGCTACTTAATTTTAATTTGACACCAGGCCACTATATATCTAGGGTAAATGTAGACAGCAATGATCGCTCGATTGTGTGAATTTAGGTCTAGTAAAGCAATTGCACACGAGTACGTTAGCTGCTTATTAATTATGAGCCGACACGTACCACAAAGTCTACATAAACTGCGCTTCTTATTACTTTGACCCAAAGACAAGAATATCAAGCGTATCATATACTACGTCCTTTCTACAAATTTTGTGGAGGGGGTTTACTTAGCTTCATTTTCAGCTGCCAATCATCTGTTCATTTTGATCGAGTAATGAACCAGATTGCGAGCTTTTTTAGTGTTGAAATTTGAAAATAGGGTAAAATGTACAGTTTAATTTAGATAGAGAGTTTGAAAAACAGGCATATATGTTTAATTTGGAATAATTTTAATCCAGTGTCACATTTTTTTTTTCAGGACACGGCTATATACGTCATTTTATTTTTTTTTTTATTTTTTTTTGTTGGAGGTATGTACGGGTTGATTTCAGCTTCCAATCATGTTGAGTAAAAGGGACTGCGAGATTGTAAAGTTGAAAAGAGAACAAAATGTAAGCTTTTGGAAAACTAGATAGAAAGTTTGGTTTTCAATCAGTTCTAATAACTTTTAACTAATTGAAATTTTGCTGCCTCTTCAACTAACAAATAGGATAGCAAGAAACATACAACTGCAAATTGACCGTGATATCGGACGATCGATCTTATACCATTAGTAACAGTTAACATTTGATAAGAATTCCACTCACATATTCGAACGAAACATTACCAAATAGTTAAAAAAGAAATATAATCGTAATCATTCTTACCAAATGATCACTCGATCGATTGACAATATTTCCTTTAAAATGATCGATGAGAACGAACTTCTTTTAAATATCACAAGAATTTTTACATGAAAATATATGGCTGACTGAGTCATATAGAATGGCGTAAAGAATCAACTGATATAAAGATGTTAAGTATAATAACCTATTTTTTAACTAACATACGTAAACTGAAATAGCTTAAAATCGCAAACAAACCGTGATATCGAGCGGCCGATGCTGTAGATCCTCGTGTCTATTACGAGGAAATTTCTTCACATGCATTGACCACATCCTCTCGCACATATATGATTTACTATGTGTGCAACCACAAAACGTTGCACCAAAAGACCGTAGATTGAATCGCATTGAGACGACGGCTAAAATAAGAAATTTCCGACGATCTGATCGAATTTTCTCCGACATCTTCATTCCCGGACTTGTAATGTACAAGCAACGTTCCATTTCTGCGTAGATCGTTCACAATGTGGATGTGAAATTTGTTTAATGGGCATGTCCAAAATGCTTTTCTAGCACGGTCATTAACGTAGGATATGAAATCATAACAGAAATTACAAGTACGAACCACAATATTGCACAAAATATCTCTAATTTACTCATCGTAATCAAAAAAATTTCGTTTTATTGTTTTACTTATCATTATTAGCGGATGAAAGTGAGAATAATGACTCAGGAATTTTTGGAAGAAAGGGAGGTGAGAAAGATTACGACATTACGAGAGCACAATTAGGCGATATTTTAGTAAGCTACGTGTATGGCTAAAAGTAAGGACACTCCAATAGAGCAGCGCTTTAATTTGTATAAATCACCAATTTTTTGAAAATTATAGTCCTCAAGAAAATCCGTAAATTAAAAACGCGATCAATTGTTGCGTTTGCGAATAATATAAACACATACAATTGTTTATCGCTTATTGGCGTATTGTTGAGTTTCAAAATCACGAGATTGTAGAATACTGAACTTGCGCCAAAGCTTTTAAGATCGAAATGTGATTCAAAAGCACAAGTTATTGGTACAACCCCGAACACGAATTCAAACATACTCCCTCTCATTCAAAGGATCTAACAATTATGCTAAAAGATGTCTCGATATGACCGTAAAGTATATACAACCTCTCATTCGATCAGATCAGTGGTTTTTCAAGAGCATTAGATGCTTGATAAAATGAATGAGCTAATGTGCAAATGGGAAGGATAGAACATTAATTAGAACCTAGCTTAAGAAAGAATATATTGAATTATTGATTCGAAAGAATAAGTTAGCATCCTTATCTTAATTAATTACACACTAGCAAGCTCGGTAAGATTGCTGATTGCATATATAATCTTGATAATGCGAAATATTACATACGTACTTCTAATCTGCGTCGAAGCTCAAATATCAAACTTGCACCAAATTAATTCAACGTTCCCTAGCTAGCTCGCAATTTTGCCTCGAGTTTTTGTAAGTGTTACTTGATTGATTGATTCCAAGATTTATTCCCTCCATTCAAGTCACTCCTTCTAATATTATTCGGTATGTACTTTAAGGTGCGGTTTTAACTATATTAGAGATTATATAAAATTCTAAAATTTTGTGAAAAACCTTAAACTGCATGCCGAAAAGTGATAGGAAGAGTATACTTGAATGAAGGGAGCGAGTATACGTAGGTAATTACCGAGTATAAGCTCTTAATTTCAATAAAGAAAAAAATTGTTAGATTTTGTGTATCAGACCACAAATGAAGTGTTATGAAATTATGAAACAATCGATCGATCAATATACGTATACACCAAGTGCATGCATTTATTTAATTAATTTTTCTTTTGATCGAGAAATTAAAGGGCCGGAAATGGCTACCGGAGGGCAATTATCAAGAATAATCAACGAGCAACAGAGAGACGTCATCAAGAAGATTAAGGAGGAAGCAGCTCCTATCATGTCGAAAGCAAAAGCAAATGATGATGAAAATGAAGAAGAGATCATAGACGACGAAGAAGCGGCTTTCGTAAAGGTCAGATTGGTTAATAATAATACGATCGGGTACGAAAATTCCATGCATTTTCAAGAAAAGAAAAACTGGTCAGGGGAGTTGTGGTTTACCAACTACCCGGCTAGCATAGCCGCCGGTGATGCGGGTAGATTCCGACATGCCGGACTTTACCCGAGACACCAAGAAGGCAGCTTAGGAGCCGTGGTCTATGTTGGGAGCTCCGTGCAAGGCGCACCAAGGGATTGTGCCTGGCTAGTAGCGTGGAACGTCCCTGGTTACAGGAACCCGTCACAGCCAAATCAGGTACTAGACGGGCCTGGCTTAGTTTCGCGTTAAGTTACTCTTAATTAATCGTCTTTTATCACAACAAGAGAAAAGTCATCTCAACCAAAAGCTTTTATAAATGGTTGAAATCGAGTTAATAGTTTTATATATACTGTACCTTAGTAAACTTTACGCTTAAAAATGTTGCATGTCTTTTGATCATCATACTACAACACGATCACGACATTTTTAGCAGCTCGAATTGAACTTAGTACACGTGCAATGGTTTTGGTACTGGTCTCAGGTTTATGTGGAAGCTGGACACATTAGCAAGTATCTTGAAGGACAAGTTAATTGGGATGAAATCAAATCCAAAGTGTTAAGCTCATCACAGGAGAGTTACTACGAGGACAAGGACACCGGCGCCAAGGTGTATGCGGAGATTGACAGTACTAATCACATTGTGATCCCTGCTATTCTAAGCGTTGACCGAGTCTCACAGTAACAGCGTTAATCCTTTGAAAAATAAGGACAACGGCTAATAATAAAGAGAGGTGTTAGTCATCGTCCATCTAGTAAAACGGGCTCTAGAGCCGAATTAAAACCTGCATCTTCCATCTCCTTTTGGTTTGAATTAAGTTCTGTATAAGCCCAATAAAGGTGTTGTAAAGTCCAATTCGATCAGATTGTGTAAAAGTCTTATACTGTATTCCTACTATGGAAATTTGTTTCTGATTGTCACGTTTCTGTCTTTTAGAAACAAAATTCATTAGTACGAGTAGCAAATTATTAATCTCAACAGGTCTTCTATGTTATGTGTAAACTCGGGTGCAGTCGAATAACGCGTTTTACTCTATGGGATCTGCATAATTTTTGATATTATAAGTATCAGTTTTTCTAAAGTATGCTCCATTGACACATGTTCGGAACAAAGTATCCGATGATCAATAATTGAACAAGCAGATACTCCATTTAAATTGAAAAAGGATCGATTCTGCGGACAGATGGAAAAAAAAAGATGAGAATTGATGAGAAGGAATAAACGAGGTAGCATCAGTGTCTCAGTAGAGGCTCGGTAGCACTGCTTTGGCTTTAAGTCACTATATAGATGACCGGACATAGAGGCAACTTCTTGCACAAGTACAAAATACAGTAGCATTTTCGTGTCGTATTTTGTACCAACTTGAGGTAAGTAGCAAGTTTTCCTTCATGATTCCATTATTTGTTCTGCATTGCAATGTTGATGATTGGTATACTGTGTGTACTTATATTGGCGATTTTCCAGGAAAGGCGCGCAAGAGATGGGTACCGGAGGACAATCATTGAGAGTAATCGACAAGCAGCAAAGAGAGGCTATTGCGAAGATGAAGGATGAGGCAGCTGCAATAATGTCAAAGGTGAAGACGAAAAGTGGGGAGGACGATGAAGAAATAATTGAAGAAGAAGAAGAAGCTGCTGTAGCAAGGGTCGCTTTGGTTAATTCTATGAACGATTATGGAAATGATCTGCATTTTCAAGAAAAAAAAGACTGGTCAGGGGAGTTATTCGTCAGCAGCTACCCTGCTACCATCCAGAGTGGTAATTCGGGTAGATTCCGACATATGGGACTTTACCCAAGTCACCCACAAGGCAGCATAGGGGCCGTGGTCTATGTCGGAAACTCTGTTGAAGGCGCGCCAAATGATTGCGCATGGGTTGTTGCGTGGAACATCCCAGGTTACTACAATCAGTCGCAGCCAAATACGGTAAGGCTACTGACAATACACATGCTAATTTATAGGACATGCTAACTTGCCAAGCAGTTCGACCTATTCTTGTACTGGTCTCAGGTTTATGTGGAAGCTGGACATATCAGCAAGTACGGCCAAGGACAAATTGACTGGGCAGATATCAAATCCAAACTGTTGAGCTCATCTCAGGAGAGTTACTACGAGGATAAGGACACTGGCGCCAAGGCGTACGTGGAGGTTGACAGTACTCATCATGTCGTGATCCCAGCTATTCTCGGTGTTTCCCGAGCATCACAGTGAAGGTGTTATCCATCCAATAACCGGGACAAAGCAGTGGTATAGAGAGGTGCTATGCGCCACCCATCGAATGTATGGCTTTAGCGTCTAAATAAAGCATCAATCTTGTATACCTTTTGGGGTGGAATAAAGGAGCTCAAACAAAACCACCACTTATACTCCGTATGAGCTTGTATAAGCAATTACTAGATCAGTAAGGCTGTTATGAAATATAAGCACTCGTACTATGGGCTTTTAAAATACCATATATTTGATCTAACAAATCTATACTAGTACATCGGTAGCCTCAGATTAAGACCCTTGGACAAGATCAGTTCTGAACAAAATTGCAGGGGACTTCATACCCAATACCTTCGTATAAACTACAACATGAAAACAAATAACAATGTATCATCGAGACCTAGACATCAGTTCAAGAGCAATACAACGAAAAACTACTCGGCCAAAAATGTCTGTTTGACGGAAGAACTGACGACCCTGGAGACCAGTTTCGGATTGATTCAAATTACATAACCACTAAGAGCAGATAATTTTTAAACAAGCCGACTGCACTCTCTTTGTTGGTGCCCATCACTATAGCACGCAATAACAAGTGTGAGAAAAGAAGGATACTTGCCCTGCAGAGCTATACATCTCTATTGTATTTAATGCATGGTGCTTGGTTTAGCCTGAGTCTACAAAATGGAAGGCCGGTCAAAATTCACTGAACAGCCTTTCGCTTCGATCTGCCACCATCTTCATGCTCGACCTGCATATAACCATGTAGGTATTAAAATGCTACAGTAGATTATAACTTATGCTCTGATAAAGAAAGACAGTCGGGGTGCTTTTAATCCAGGCAAAAAAATAACGTTTCCTCTTGTCTGTTAACAGCTCTTCAAGTCAACCAGAGTTCAAGGTGTCCAAAAGAAAGATACTTCAACTGTACAGCGAGAATCACAACTAGGGGCAGTACTAAACCAGCAATATCCACTCGCTAAAGGCAGAAATGCTCACAGGTCACAGCTTCTTAAGATCGCGTACATTAACACCATTGCAGAGTAACGCCATAGTTATGCAGCCATGATCATTTTGATATTAAAGTAAAATCTTCCCTGATTACTTAATGATACCTTTGCTTAGAAGGCTAGCTATTAAATAGCCCATAACTGCCTCATGAGGATTAAAGTTTGATGCACGAATTGCTGATTTGGGATGTAGCAAAGCTTAAGATCGTATCTTCCACATGTCATGTCACTAAACTCATCATATAATTTCTCTGATTTTATTGTACACGGCTTCAAATGAAGCCTTTCAGTATGTACTTTCACCTTGAGAAAATGGCAGCTGTATTGCCATGGCCATAGGACATAGAAGACCCGTGCTAGTATGTACTTAGATGAAGTACAAGATTAAACATGCAATCCTATAACCAAATGCTCCTTGTCGTCCGGCAATACACTTGTAGAATTTCTACTATACGTCAGAGAAATATTAAGGTCACAAAAACGTACCTCAACATTAACTGTTGCTTTCTTCTTGGACTTCTTGGACTTGGTATCTGACCTAGAGCCTCTTCTGCCCGCCTTTCCACCTGCTTCATCATCGTCTTGCAGTCCATCTATTTCATAAAGGAAATTCAGAATATATTTAGAAAGCGAATAACTTAGATGCTAAAATGATTCAGAGTTGAATTGATTACAATTCGGAAATTATAAAATGCAGAAAGTGGATTACTCCATAAGGATTCTACCCTCGTCAAAGGAATATGGGGAAAAAAACAGAAAATTACCGCTGTCATCATCTTTGGTGTTCATTGCAAAGGTGTCCTCTATATCATCTATTTCATCCTCCTCCTCATACCCGCCGTCAACAAATTCTACTTCTGGTTCCTGATGACATGAAAAGTTAAATCCAAATGTAGGGCCATTCAACAAACAGGTGATAACAAATAAAAAGAAATTCATAAACAGCGAACAGATAAATATTTTTACGACACCAAGTATCATATGAGACAATCTCACAATAAATTATCGTGAGACCCCTTTGTTTGGTTTAAAAAATAAAATTTTTGCATAGTTTGTGATCCTTTTATTACTCATAGTAATCGTCTTAGTTATTATTAGACTTCATTACTTGCAGTTGATTGCATAACAAAATAAATGGTCAATTTATAAAGTAAATCCTATACAAACATTAAATGAGCTAAGCAATCAAGTAAAGGTCAACGTACATAGCAGCAAGGATGGTGCATCGCCTATTTTGTGTAATCATAAACTACGACGATGACCAAATACAGTACTCCTATAATGGTCACTAAATATGTAAAAAGGGTCACTATATCGACAAATAAGATGGTCTCACGACAAGTTATTTTTAAACCGTCTCACATAAGACTTGCTTGTTATAATTATAATTACATTTCCGATAAAGGGGAACATTTACCTCCTCAACCTTATCTTCAATGTCCTCTTCCCCCGCGATTAAATCAAGGTACTCTTTCCATGTTTTAAAATCGGCATTGAGTATCTCATTCTCAGGGTAGACACCTTTCTTCAGACGTTCGATTAGCTCTTCTTCTATTCTCTGTAACATGAGATACAATTATATAAATTATAAAAATAGGCCAATTACAATTGAATCCCTTCGGTGGTTAAAGTATGAATCTACCTTATCAAGCAATGCTGCTTTCTCAGCCTTCTCTAATCTTCTAGCATCCCTCTTAGACTCCTTCCTTGGCATGGTCTTTAGGTCCTCCCTATAAAAATACATATGAACTGTAAAATGTCAGTGACATAAAAATACATATGAACTGTAAGATGTCAGTGAAATAATACTCATTAGACAACAACATTAGATAGATTGAAGAAAGAAGCAGCAAAAGCCAACTTCTATCTCCAGAAGAAATATCAGACAAAGGAAGACATCTGGAATGGGGAGCACTGAAATTCTCCTCTAGAGATAGAATGCAAATGTTTGTACAGGAATGGGGAGAATCTCGCATCTTTCTAAGAAATTCAACGGTAGTTTAACACTAGAGGCTGGAATATGAATTACATAGAGGAGATAGAAGGTCATCCAAACAGTCAACTTGTGTTTACTTCTTGTTCTCTTAACCCACGTGAAGCTACAGCGGTGGGTCAGCGTATCAGCCCCTTCAGCCCACCCCCGCGGACAACAGGTTACCAACTTTAGCATACAGCTGATCTACTTTAATGGTATGCTGTGCAGAGTGACATAGTTTTCATATTGAGGGCAGGGATTCGAATTCTCATGTTACAGGGTAACACATACTGTTAGCAAAGTGACAGATATAGTTCAGGAAAATAAGATACTGACATAAAGTAACATGGTACAGTTAACAGAGCAATAAGAAACAAGTTAATAGTATGCCAGATCAGCTTATGGATTCGGCAGTCTATGGATTTTGTAATGCTGATCATTGATTAAAAACCCTACATTTTCCATTTAAGAGACGATGTCACAAGTCGCAGTCAACGAAAATCACTTGTAAAGCATCTAAGATTAAACCAAACAAATGTATTCAAGCGACATAGCACAGTTCTCACAGTGCAATGGTAAGCTACATGGGACTGCGCTTAATTGTTATGTGTCTCCGATGGCCCAAGGGTACAAGCAGCGAAACAGGTCTGCAATTCATCTTTTTCACTTACTAGTTACTCAATTTCACAAAGGCTGATTGGTTTATGCTCGTGCCGAAAAGTGAGTATATGAATGTTTCAGGTCCAGAGATGGAATTGCTTCACATTTTTAATCTTTTTTCATTCTTTTGGTTTCTTCTGCATACGCCAAACTCCCAAGTAAGGTGCCTAGGGTTTTGCATTGACCAAAATTTCTACGCTATTTTGTCGGGGATTTCTTCAAACAATCAATTTCAGTTTCAGAATAGTTTATCTGCAAGGACCTAAATCTAAAACAAGCATGATACTAACTACTGTCTGCAATACAATTGATAACATCGAGAGGTGTAGTTCACGGCAACACTATATTAGGCCACCTTGGCTGCGGTTTAGCCACAACAACAAAAGTAGGCCATAATGACCAGTAGTGCAATTGTGAAACAAAACTCAAGACATTCACCTGAGTCCACGTGCTCAAGAGTTGTAACTTAAATAACAAGGGATAGATTTGACATTGTCAAATCAGAATGCTCGATGCACCAACAATGCAACAAAAATTACAAACTTTAATCACCTTATTCACAGACCATAAAAAAAGTACCAAAAGTCTACAGGTGGTACTACTAGACCTCACAAACAACGAAAATTCAACGCAAAAAATGGGAAGCAAAGCACCTTGTTTTTAATGCAAGCTTCTTCATACGTATCCGCATTTGAGTCATCTTTGTCAAACGCTGCTTCATTTTATGCACAAGAAGCTTAGGCCAAAACATCTGCACCATTCCACCATATACATTAGTAACACACTTCTTCCGTTCCGTTTCCGCTTTTTATCCGAAAGATTAAATCTTTGGCATGAACAACTAATAATGATATTACAATCAAACAAAAAATCATAAAAATTACCATATGTTTATCAATGATTTTGATGGCATTAAGATAATTCCTGGGCAGTTTCACTCTTTCCCACAACTTGTTAGGTATATGAGCTCTCTCTATAGTTTTCATGTATAAATAAAACACCCCTGCATTTTTTTCACCACAACATAAAAATTACCACAACAAAATCAAATTAACCCCAAAAAATAAAATTAAAGATTACAACTTTTTCACATAAAACTTACATACAACAAGAAATTAATCAAAAAGGGTACCTTCATGGTCACGAATCGTTGCATAACGACTGTTAGCAAGCGGGCAGGAGCTCCGGTTACAAATACCCGTTACATTATACGGGTTCCGACAAAATTTTCCGGTCTCAATTCTAATTAAAATCAAAATCCCAGAAAAACCCAAGTCAATTAAACACTAATTAAACATTAAATAGAGATGAAAAATTGAATTGGGGATAAAATTAGGGTTCTTACTTGGCCATATAACTGCAGTGGTTATGGCGAATAACTTGCCAAATGACCTCATCGTGCTGCATTTTTGGTTAATTACGCAATTTAATTGAGTAATTAAACGATTAATTTACAGAAAAAGATTGAAATTTCTGGAAATTTGGAGCTGTTTTTTTTGGGGGTTTTAGTGAGGTGTTAGGGTTTAAGCTCTTGTTCGATTTTTTGCCTCTTTTTTTTTTCTCTCTCTCTCTCCTCACTCCTTTAGTTTGTGAGACAGTTTGGGCGGGTCGGCCGAACAAAAGAGGAACACAAAGGGTTTGCTCCTTTTGAGTCCTTTCAACCTAGTTCAGTCTCTTCAGACACTTCGTCTATTTGTCGGTCCATAAATATTTTCGATATTTTAAAACATATCTTTCTCGCTTTTCGGCTATTTTGACGCCCAAAATGTACTTTCGCATTTTCAAAACTACCAATTTTTGGCTTTCGGCAAACAGCCACTGCGGTGTTACTTTTGTCGTTCTAAAAATTGGCGTCTTTTTTCCTTTTGTGTCCTTGAAGAATTGAAGATCCGTGAACTAAAACTCCAACAATTCGCCCTTAAAATAAAACGATACAATGAACAAAAGCCGTGTAGCGACGATGGTTTTGCACTTTTACATATGATTAGGAGTAGTATTATTTACATTGCTTCGTTATTAGCTTGCTTAGCATTTTTATTTCTTTTTATCTTTCGATAGGAAATACTAAAGAAAATACTACTATGTACTCCCTCCTACCCAAAGAGATTTTCCTGTATTCCTCTTTGGGTAGATTCACTAACATTTTCCTCTTTCTAATCTTACTCTATTTGGCAAATTTGTGGAGTGGTTTGATGAAAATACCGAATTGTCACTCGTATATTTGTTGGTGTATATCACTATACATTTAGAGATTTACAAGGGGGGTGATTTCCAGAGGCATTCATCCAGCCAAAAATCAATCCGGCTAGGATGACGGTCTCTGTGCAAAAACGTTGCAGATCTACTTTGGAGTAACCACGGTCGACAAAACCGCACCAGTCTTTTTGGTCATGGTATTGTAGTCTACTCTATGTGTCATGCTATTAACGAGAATGACATTCTTCCTAACTGCTTCAGCGGCCTCCTGTCAGAAACTCAATGAACAGCCTTTTGCTTCGATCTGCCACCATATTCATCCTCGACCTGCATAAAACCGTGCAGGTATTCAAATGGTTGATCATAAATAATATTCTGATAAACGAAAGACAGTCAGGGTGATTTTGATCCAGGCAAAGGAAAGTGTTTACTCTTGTCTATTTACAGCTCTTTAAGTCAATCACAGAGTTCAAAGGTGTCCAAAACGAAAATACTACCAGCAATGTCCACTCACTAAACAGCACAAATGCTCACAACTTTCTCAGATTGCGCACATTAACACCACTGTTGCAGAGTATGCATAGATATCCAGCCGTGATTAAGTTAGTATAGAAAACAAAAACTTCTCTGACAATATAATTATACATTCGCATAGAAGGCTAGCCATTGAACAGCTCATAACTGCCTCGCGAGAGTTAAATATGATGTACAAGTTGCTGATTTGGGATGTGTAGCAAAGGCTATGATCGTATCTTCCACGTGTAATGTTACTAAACTCATATTTCAAAATGAGCTTCAAATGAGGTATTTCAGTATGTACTCTCACCTTGAGAAACAGCTATTATGCCATGGTTGTTGAACATATAAGACTATGCTTGTAACTTGTAAGTCTTAGGGTTGATGTACAAGATAAAACATGCATTCCTATAACTAGGTTCTCCTTAAGTCCAGCAGGTTATAATAACAGCATCTTCTACTACAAAGGCGGAAAAACATTGGGGTCACAGAAACGTACCTCAAAAAGAACTGTTACTTTCTTCTTGGACTTGGAACCTGAACTAGAGTCTTTTCTGCCTGCCTTTCTATCTGCTTCCACCAGGCCTTCATCATCGTCTTCAAGCCAATCTATCTCAAAAAGCACATTTATAATATCTTTAGCAAGCGAATAACACAGATGCTACATGCTTCAGAGGAAATGGATTCCAATTCGGAAATTTAAAGATGCTAAAGGTCGTTTCCTCCATATGGATTCTACCCACGATAAAGGAGATTGGGAGAATGCAGCAAATTACCGTTGTCATCATCAATTGTAGTCATTCCGTGTTTGCCGAAGTCCTCTATATCGTCCTCAAGGTCCTCATTGCCCTCCACAAACTCCACTTTCTAATGACATGAAAAATCCAATCAGGTTATTCAAGAAAACAGGAAATAACAAATAAAAAGAAAATCATAAACAACTAATCAATTATAAAACTATTAGTTTTAGGACTACATAGTGCACTTACCTCCTCAAGCTCATCTTCCATCTTGTCATTAAGGACCTCGTCCCAGTCCCCGTAAATCCCTTGATAGACACCTACCCGGAGACGTCTTTTTAGCTCTTCTTCTATTTTCTGCAACATGATATATAATTTATAATTACAAGTAATCACCAAAAAGAAAAGGAAAAAAAAAAAAAACTTTCAGCAGTCATGGTATGAAGTCTACTTTGTCAATTATAGCCGCTTTCTCAGCCTTATCCAATCTTCTATCGTGACTCTTGGACTCCTTCCTTGGCATGGATTTTAAAGGTTCCCTGTACATAATATGAAGAATGAAATGTTGGTGAAATATTACTCATCAGATAACAGCAGTAATAAGACTGAAGAAAGAAGCAGCAAAAACCAAATTCTATCTCCAGAAGACAAATCAGACAGAGAAATAGAACAGACAAATATACACCTTCTGGAATTCAGATTACTGAAACTGTCAATCTCAATTGTCTATATAGAAATCGGGAAGATTTCGCAACTTTCCAGGAAATTCTAAAGTAGTTATACAGTTACGGCTGGAATATGAATCAAATAGCAGAGATGAAAGGCCATCACGGTAAAAAAACAAAGCTACTTTGGCCTCTTACCAGAGGTGAAGCTGCGTGGCCTACCCCCTCAGCCCACCCCACGGCCAAAAGGTTTCAGACGTTAGTTATTTGATATACAGACTTTTGTTCTAGTTTACTGATCTTGTCCGTAGTGTAACCTAGTGGTTACTGGAGGGGTTCGACTTCTCCAGTTGCAGAGTAACAAGATAGTATGCCAACTCAGTTTTCAATTTGGCGGCCTTTGCATTACTTTAACACTGTTACACTGATCTTGATTAAAGAGGCCATAATTTTCAATGAATAATCAAGACCACTATCTCCCTTTCCTCCTCATCGATAACACAATAGATGAATCGGTTTTTCTACCTCCCAAACACGAGGACATTCAAAATGTGGCACAATCCCCCCCCCCCCACCCCCAAATCCCCCAAAAGTAACAGCGAAAAAAGGGGAAGCAAAGCACCCTATTTTTAATGCAAGCCTCTTCATACGTATCCGCATTTGAGTCATCTTTGTCAAACGCTGCTTCACTTTATGCACAAGAAGCTTAGGCCAAAACATCTGCACCAACACCAACACCAACATCAACACAGTAATTTCGGTTCAAACCTACATTTTTACAAAACGAGTATGTACATAGCCCAGGCGCGGGCCGGGCATGCAAACTAGTTTTTACTAAAAGATTAAACCTTTGGCATCAACAACTAAAGTTACAAGTAATCAATTAAATTAAATCAACAAAATTACCATATGTTTGTCAATGATTTTGATGGCACTAAGATAATTCTTGGGCAGTTTTACCCTTTCCCACAACTTGTTAGGCATATGAGCTCTCTCTATTGTTTTCATGTATAAATAAAACACCCCTGCAATTTTTTCACCACAACATAAAAAATTACCACAAATTTTTACTGACCCAACATAGTAAAGTTTAAAAAGATTACAACTTTTTAACATAAACTTACGTAAAACGAGAAATTAACCAAAAGGGTACCTTCATGATTACGAATCGTTGCATAACGACTGTTAGCAAGCGGGCAAGAGCTCCGATTACATATACCCGTTACATTATACGGGTTTCGGCAGAAATTTCCGGTCTCAATTCTAATTAAAATCAAAATTACGGAAAAACACAAATCAATAAAAAACGGTAATTAAACGTGCATGCAGATGAAATTGAATTGGGGGTAAAATTAGGGTTCTTACTTGGCCATGTAACTGCAGTGATTGTGGCGAATAGTTTGCCAGATAGCCTCATCGTGCTGCATTTTTTTTGTTAATTACGCAATTTAATTGAGTAATTAAACGATTAATTTACAGAAACGTTTCGAATTTGGGTAGAATTTGCAGATGTTTATGGAGGTTTATTGAGGGTTTAGGGTTTAAGAAGAAACGTTTCGGTGAGTGTAAGGGGTGAAAGGGGTAAATCGCCTCTCTTCTTTTTCTTACTTTTATTGATTGGGTAGAGAGTAGACTAGGGAGGGTGATTAACCATAAGAGCGCTTTTGGGTTCGATGATCTTATACAGCTACATAGCCTACATGAGACTAAATTCATCCAAGTAACTCGAATAATTTGTTAAATGGGTTCTCAATCTGTAATTCTTAATTGGCTCTAGTATTATAATTGTCTCGTTGACGATAAAATAGATCAAATAGACGGAAATTATTCGTGATACACCTTGTTAAATTTCTGTACTTATTAAGTACCCTACGTGATTTTCTCCACCGTTAAAGATGTTGCATTGTTTGAACGCTACATACTTCTAATAATAAATTATAAAGAAAAGGTGTGCTCTGATAGTCTAATATGCTTCACGTATAAAGCTCGGGTGTGATAAACTTAACGATCGAAATGGTCACACTTTCATTATGATGGAATTTGGTCACCTTTTATATGTATGACTTCCATACAACGGTGGAGATGTAATTTCAACCAAATCACAGGACGTGTACCTAGACCTGTCAAAAACTGACCCGACCCGAAAAACCGCCCGGGACCCGACCCGGAAATAACCCGAAAAAACTCGTTTTTCTCAACCCGGACCCGAACATGACCCGAACCCGAAAACGACCCGAATGTCTGGGTCATAACCCGACCCGGACCGGGTCAACCCGTTGGGTCAAATGAATTGTGCAAAATATATATTATAATAATAAAAAATAAAAAAGAAATAGATAAATATTAATTAAATAATAATAATTGATAATTTAAGACATATAAGATACAAAAAAAAATTAAACTACTATTATTATATAATATAATATATAAAATGCTTGTAAAATAGTAATAAAATAATAATTTGATTATAATAATTACCGGAAAAAAAGGCGCGAGTATATATTTTTGACCCGTTGGTCAACCCGTAACCCGACCCGAACCCGTATAAACCCGCGTATAGTCGACCCGTATTTACTTGACCCGTATTTGACCCGACCCGTATTTTACTGACCCGAACCCGTAAACCGCCCGTCCGACCCGTTTGACAGGTCTACGTGTACCCCATCACGGTTCGTGAGATTTTTATATTACATGGTCTTGTTATTTATGCATAACAAAATTAAATGGTCGTTACATACATCTAGTTCTCGTATGTCATATCGGTCTCCAATCCATGCTATCGTTCTCGTATGATAAGTCACACATATTTCAGCCGGGGAACGGTAACGTGAAGCACACCATCCTGAAGACGGACCTGCACACTGTCCATATGCGCATCCAAAGGGAATCGGAAACGCCTCCAAAACTCGCCATACATCCTCTCGTTCACGATCCACTTATTATTCGGCCCGAAAACCCGAATATCCTCTGCAGTGTCATCGGCCTTGATGCGCTCACCTCGAACCCACACTTGATGTTTACTATGTACTCCGAAGTGCTTTTCAGAAAATCTGCCTTGACCATGTCGACGCCGCTGCCGCCTTTTTTACAGCACAATGCTGACCACTTCACCATGATTCTGCCGTATGTCGGCATTGTCATCACCAAAAGCACCATTGTTAGCACTATCAACGTCGTGTTACCCATGTTCTGCGTTTGATAAAATTAATAGTGATAGGATTATTGCGTATGTAGGGAATAATATCAAAGACCAGAAGATATAACTCTTGACATCAAAATTTATATGATACGAAATCCAAACGACTACTCCTACGTAGATTAGGATGCTAATACGCTGATCTGATTTGAACTCGTATGGATGCTAATACCCTGATTTAAGTGATTTGAACTCGTATATGTAGGTTGGTTAAGATGCTATATATACCCTGATTTGAACTCGTATGCGTAGGTTAGCTGATGCTAATACCCCGAATTGAACTCGTATACGTAGGTTGGTTAGGATGCTATACCCTGATTTGAACTCGTATACGTAAGTTAGGATGCTAATACCCTGATTTGAACTCGTATAAGACTATATATATCAAAGGAGATAGGAGAAATTGATCATCCGATTAATTTGCCGTTAACAAACCCTCAAAAATTGAAAACCTTACTTCAAAAAAAAAAATTGAAAACCTTAGGCTCAGTATAACTAAACTAGGTTTAAACCCGTGCGTTGCACGGTTAAATGTTATATCGTACTTAATAATTATTTCTTTCTTTTTTGAATAACGGTCTAGGGTGATCGAACAAATGTGGACTCTCTTATACTGCCAAAAATCCCTTTGTTGGAAAACCCGTGCGCGGGACACTTTGTCATATTTCTATTTATTAATTAGTTTATCTTTAAATAAATGAATATTGAAAATTATTGATTGAATATATGTTACTTATGATGTCTCCTTATCTCTCTACATCACTTATGTCACTTTATATTTATAATTCTTCATTTTTCCCAACAACTAATGCATATGGATCGATATATCTCAATCAAAATCATGTGTTTTTCATAAATATGCGTAAATGGATCTTATATTGAAGTACATTTCGACACGAATTTAATGCTACATGTATTGTAACTTTCTTATATACGTTGCCCAATTAAAACACATTATATTGTGATTCTTGTAGATAGACTTATGTGAGCCTTTTATAAAGATTGAACTCTATAAAATTCACAATTATCTGAACACTATATTTCCCAATATTATGAGAAAATTTTATTTCTCTACGATATCGATGTATTGTGGTAATGTCTACATTTCTACACTCGCCGTATGCATTTGTCAAAAGTCTCTTAACTTTTCAAAAATATGTGTAAATGGATCTTATATTAAAGTACATTTCGACACGGTCTTAATGATACATGTATCGTAATATTCTGATATACGTAGCTAAAGTTATAACAAATTTTATATGTTTCATTTAGATAACTTTATGTGAGAGTTTTACAAATATTGGACTCTCTCTGTGCATTTCTTCATTTCTAGTGCGTTGTGGGAATTTCTTGATTTATAGAGCGCCGTATGCATTTGTCAAAAGCCTCTTTTATATATATATATATACTAGGTTTAAACCCGTGCGTTGCACGGTTAAAATGTTATATCGTACTTAATAATTTTTTTTTTTGAATAACGGTTTAGTTATTAAGGTGATCGAACAAATGTAGACTCTCTCTATCCTGCCCAAAATCCTTTTGTTGGAAAACCCGTGCGAGGGACACTTTATCATATTTCTATTTATTAATTAGTTTATCTCTAAACAAATGAATTATTATGAAAATTACTGATTGAATATATGTTACTCATGATGTCTCCTTATCTCCATACATCACTTATGTCACTTTATGTTTATAATTCTCCATTTTTCCCAACGATTAATGCATATGGATCGATATACCTCAATCAAAATCATGTGTTTTTTTTTATAAATATGCGTAAATGGATCTTATACTGAAGTAAATTTCGACGCGAATTTAATGATACATATACTGTAATTTTCTTATATACGTTGCCCAATTAAAACACATTATATTGTGATTCTTGTAGATAGACTTATGTGAGCCTTTTATAAAGATTGAACTCTATCCGTACAAAATATTTTAAACAAAATTCACAATTATCTGAACATTATCTTTCCCAAAATTATGAGAAAATTTTATTTCTCTACGATGTATTGTGGTAATTTTTACATTCCTAGACTCGCCGTATGCATTAGTTATAAGCCTCTTAACTTTTCAAAAATATGTGTAAATGGATCTTATATTAAAGTATATTTCGACACGGTCTTAATGATACATGTATCGTAATATTCTGATATACGTAGCCCAAGTTATAACAAATTTTATATGTTTCATTTAGATAATTTTATGTGAGATCAGAGTTTTACAAAAGTTGGACTCTCTATGTGCATTTCTTCATTTCTAGTGCGTTGTTGCATTTGTCAAAAGCCTCTTTTATATATAGGATCTCGTGAGGTTCTCTCCTCAGGTGAGGCGTGAGGTTCTATCTGAGCCATTAGATGTTACATATTGAACGATCCAGATTAAACCAGCTCCTACAAATAAATAAAAAAAAAAAAATAGAATTAACCAGCCATAACCGCTTTTACTCCCCATTTTCTCTCTCCCTCCATTTTCACTCCTCATTTTCTCTCTCCTCACCGTCTTTTTCTCTCTCCTCCAACCGCTGCCGTCGCCGCTTCCTCCAATCGCCGCCGTTGCCTCTTCCTCCAACCGCCGCCGTCACCGCAATCTCTTCTCGATGTTATTTTCCGGCGACGGCCAAGGGAACACGGCGAAAATCCGCCTGCTTTTTGTCTCCACTTTTCCGATCATTTCGTCGCCGCCATCGCCTCCGCCACCGTGCCTTCGCGATTCTCTTTCACCTATTACCACGAGATTCTCTTGTCAAAGGTAATCACTAATGACCTGAAGTTTTCCTGCATTTTGTTCGATTTATGTGTAATTCAAGTTTTCATTTGTTCGATGGATGTGTTTTAATGCTTGTTAAGATTGATTTGTGTTGAATAGATGCTCGATTTGTTGTTTTCGAAGTTTTGGTGCATTTTGCGTGTTAGTCAAGCTGTTATTTGTTCGATTCCATGTGTTTTAATGTTTATTAGGTTTGATTTGTGTTGATTATATGCTCGATTTGGTTTTTTCGAAAAGTTTTGTTCGATTAATGCGTACGTTTTTTCACAATTTTTTTGAATCATAACAAATTCTTAAAGTGTGATTGCATTTCCACAAGTTATGACTATTTTCCTCATGTTTTTTGTAAGTATAATTGACAGTTTTTTGTTTTGTTAAGTGTAAGGATGAAGCAGTTTACAACTATATGGTGTATTGCATAAAAGGAAGAAGAGGCAGCGTGGGGAGATTTCAGCGTGGGCAGTTTTTAGAATATGTTGTGTGGTTTTGTGTGGATGTTTGTGTGATTCTGTTTTCATTGTGATTCTATGATTTTGTTGGATAATGTGTGATTTTTTTGGATAATTTGCATGATTTTGTTGGTAAATTTTGTACTCGTATGATTTTTCTTGGACATTTTCAGTGATTCGTGGGATGTTGGTGAAGTGGGACTGTAACAGGGGATGAAAGATTGTATGAAGGAGGGGCCGGCGTGTAGTCGGGCGATGTAGGGGTGTAAGACTGAGAAGACAGGCTGTAGATAGGAGATATAGGTTTATAACTGGGTGAAATAGGGTAGTTGTAGCCTTCTACCGTTGATGGCATGTAGTCCAGAGAAGTGGGGGTATAGCTTGAAACTATATAGTGCATACATTTTGAGCCGGTTAGATGTATAATTATGTCGGTTTTCTGTTTCGTATCGGTCGCGGGTCATCGTGAACGAATCAATACTTCGGAATCCACTTTTACAGAGGCTT
Source organism: Spergularia bocconei (assembly GCA_963457585.1). Classification (NCBI taxonomy): domain Eukaryota; kingdom Viridiplantae; phylum Streptophyta; class Magnoliopsida; order Caryophyllales; family Caryophyllaceae; genus Spergularia; species Spergularia bocconei. Next base: position 1,953,774 of record OY734943.1, read on the forward strand.
ATCATGGTTGCAATAAAAGAGGAAAACAATTTTGTTGTAAGTCCCATTCTTTTTTTTCTGCGTTGTAAGAACATTATTGTGATTTTGGTTACTTCTTTTCTTGTGCATCAGTGAAGGGATTCAACAGTAAAGTGGAGTGTCCTGATTTAGTTTCTAATGGCCTGATTTTTTTTATACTTTACTTGTGGCTAGCTGGTTTATGACGTGTCTGAAGTTTCTGTAAGGAGAAGCTAAGATCAGTAAGCTTGAGACAACTATGTCTTGGCTTTTCGCGGTAAAGAATGCTCAGCATCAGGTACCAGTGCACACTGCACATCAGATATACTGATGGTATGCAACCTACAGCTATGTATGTCAGACTTAAGTACAAAAGGTACATGTGTTGCTATTGAGCATGTTATACATTGTAGTTGCGAGGCTTACTCTTTACATTTCGCATTCTGATTTGGTTTGTTTTGTTTGATAACCTGATGTCGTGTTGAAGACCTCAATTAATGACTGGTAGCAATCTGTTGAGCAAATGGGGCAAATAGAAAATCAGGTTTCATGATAAATATCTATACACAAAACAGTAAGTCTGACTACTATGACGTCTATTAGCTCAAAGTGGTAGAGCATTGTGCTATTGGCACAAGGTGTGGGTTCGACTCCCACATAGGCGGAGACACAACAAGCTTCTATTTATCCTAAACAGTAAAAGAACTAGAGAAAAGACCAAGACTATATTTTGTTTGTAGATGTTTCAAATGTTTGCTCAATCTTAGTTGTGAAATTTTCGCAATCAGTTAAAAGACATACAACCTGATGAGGGCCATCAGGATTGATGAATAGCAATGCTACCAAATTAAAAAAAAAAAAAAAAAAAAAAAAAAACAAAACTTGATGCAATATATGTTCAAAGGACCTCGATCGACTCCGGCTTCAACTGCATACCGACACCATTCTCTACAGCCTATGTGGGATTCGAACCCACATCCTTGCGCAAAATATAGCACAATGCTCTAACCATTGAGCTAATAGGCTTTATGAGGTATCAATCTCTATGGACAAAGCACCATGAAGTGTATTACAAGTTAATAAAGCATAACAATATATCTATTTGACATTTTGACAACATTGAAATACACGAGTATCACTATCGACCAAGCATTATCAAGATCAACCAAAAAAAAATTATCAAGATCAACCAAAATCACACAGTAACAAATCGAATCTAACATGGCTAATAGAATCATATACACTAATGAATAGAATCACACACGGCTAATAGAATAATCACACACACTAACAAATACAATCACACACACCAACAGATAGAATCATACACTAACAAATGGAATTACACACGGCTAATAGAATCACACACACTAACGAATAGAATCACACACCCTATCAAATAAAATCACACACACTAACTAATAGGAATAACATGTGTGATTCAATAAGCAATACTGTGTGATTGCAAATTCTATCTAAAAAACGAAAAATGGAAGTCGGTAGGACTCCAAATTCCTAACAAAGAGAATCACTCTTACTAGCAAATTGAATCACTCTTACTAACAAATTGAATCACACACTAACTAATAGAATCACACACTCTATGGAATAAAATCACACTCACAATCGAATAAAATCACACACTAACAAATAGAATCACACAAGTTAATGAATAGAATCACACTAACACACACACATAATCATACGTAAGCTATCAAATATAAACACACACTAACTAATAGAATCACACACTCTATGGAATAGAATCACACACCCTATAGGATAGAATCACATTAACAAATACAATCGCACACAACCTAACATACATAGTCTCATCAATATGATTCCATAAACTGACCAATGTGATTCCATATAGTAACCAATGTGATTCTATATACATACCAATGTGATTGTATAACCTAACCAATTGTAAAATCGAGTAATTGCAAATCAATGATAAAATCGGGTGTGATTCACTAGTCGATACAGTGTGATTGCAAAATGAATTAATAAAATTGAGCCCAATTTACCAAATATCAAAAACGAATTTCCTGAACATTTTGCAGTTTCGAACCTGATTTAAGATCGTTTTGATGATGAATTTTTTTGTAGCGACCTTCGAAGGCAGTGGAATCGACGAGAACATGTGATTCAATAACCAACACCTTTTGATTGCAAATTCTATTAAAAAATCCAGAACGTGTGTGATTCAATAACCAACATGTTGTGATTGCAACTTCTATCAAAAACTCGAAATCATACAGAAATTGAAAAAAACGATCGAATTTGAGATTTAATCAAAAGAAAACGAAAACCGATTTGATTAAAATGAATCTCTTCTTCATATCTTTATGAGTCTAAGATTCACTGTATGATTCAAAAAATCAACTAAATCGTTCGAAGAACAGAGTACATACCAGAATCCGTCGCCATTGATGTAGAACTTTGATCCATCGATTGATCCGTCGCCATTGAAATTGAAGACCAGATTTTTGGGGTTTGAAGAGAGAGAAAGTGAGGAGGAAAGAGTGCGCGTTTTATTTGTCTGAAGAGGAAAGAAGCTTTGACTTTCCTTTTTCTTTTTGGTCAAGCGTGAGACTTTTTAATCTTGGCCGTTCATATCCTCCAATCTGACGGTCCTTATTTGACCTCACGCCTCACGGGAAGGTAAGACCTCACCTGAACCCGCCTGTATATATATATATATATATATATATATAAATATATATTGATTGATTAAGGTGGTCACTTAGCTCGAAATACAACCCATTAATTAACTAAATGGCTTAAGCGAGTCTAGAAACCTAACCTATTTATGAAGGTAACCATTTGAGTTGAGTCATGTCTAGGCAGGTCCATTTGGACCATGATGATTTGATTGTACATATACTAAGGCCCTGTTTGACAGGATTTATTTGCAGTAGTATTCAGATCAGTTCAGAATCAATCAGATCAGATTAGATCAGATCAGATCAGAGTCATGCAAATCAGATCAGATCAGATCAGATTGTTCAAATTTCTATCAATATATTTGGTCCATAACTGATACTAATTCGTTGAAATTCAATCAAAATTTTAACACATTTATATCAGATCAGATCAGTTCAGGGTCTTTCAAATCAGATTAGATCATATCAGAATAATCATTCAAATCAGATCACATCAGTTTAGAAAGATGCAGTCCTATCAAATGGGGCCTAAGTCATTTTTTTTTTTTGTGCTAGATAACCAGGACTTCAGGAGTATCCCATACTGACAGTGTGGGCGATCTCCACCGGGGTGCTAAAGTAGTCATGGGCTAATTATTACCGCTCTCAATATTGGTTTTCTCCATTCGTAAGAGTCACAATTCGAATCTTTGATCACTTCTTTCAACGATGAAAATAGTCAAATACTTGTTACTCACACTAATCTGCTTGGTTTCTACATCTACTAAGTTGAAGCATAGTTTGTATGACTCTCCTACACTAGTTTAATAGTTTGTATGACTCTCTGATCTTACAATGTCTTCTCTGTTGCTTCATGGTTATATGCTGATCTCTACAGTAATGGTCACATTGCCCACCATAATCAATCTCTCTTCTGCCCATAGAGTTTTCATCCACCACCAAGACCACCCCGACCTCAAAAAATTCCGGTTTGATCAGCTGAACGATGCTGACGACTACGACTATGAGAAGCCACTCGTACACGTGGTTGACAAGACATACTTAATTGGGTTAGAATTAGGCGACCCCAGTACCAAGGTGTACCTGGTATTCGATACTGGATCCGGCTTTATCTGGGTCCAGCATGCATCGTGCCTGAAGTGTGTTGAAGCTCAGCCCCCTGTGGTAGGTCAATACAACGGCTCTAACACCCTCAAGTATGAGCATTGCGAGGTGATGTCAGACTGCACACATTGGCAGTATATTCCTGGTAGTGGATGCAAAGAAAATGTTTGTACCTACACTGTTACTTACGGTGATGATACCGAATCCAGTGGCAAGGTTGCTACTGAGAAATTCGTGACTTCAGAGAAGAGATATTCAGGTACGTGAGAGATGATACACATATACTTGATCTGATGTTTTAATTTACTAGTAATTTTTGTGGTGTAATAAGGTGTAACCTCATAAGTGAAGCAATAACAACATATTCTCTAGGCGGAGTATAAAGATTCTTCCTAAAATATTTTAAGATGTATCATCTGATCTCAATCTTATTGGAACGCTAGATTTGAATATGCGAGAAATTTAAATCAAACTTTAACCTTCAAGAGAAGAAACACAGTGTATGTGCCTCAAGAAAGTTTTCGTATTGAAAATGTAAGTGCAACTTTGTTCCAGGTTTGTTGTTCGGTGTCGGACTTGATAGCATTTGCCAGCCAAGGAAGACATCTTGCTTCCAAGGGATTGCTGGCTTCGGAGCTGGCCCTTTGGCGCTGCCGATACAACTTAGAGCAACGACATGGGGGTTCTGTCTTCCCCATAATTCGTCAGTTGACGGGTCATTCTTTACAAACGACGACGCTACATTTCCAGGGGAATTCAAGACCACTCGTCTATATGAAGGAGAATATGGGACTTCTTATTACTTAGCCAACCTCACGTCTATTTTTGTAGAAGGATCATGGAGTAAGATAAGTCCTCCACATGGCAGAACCTCGATGATTATGATCGACACGGGATCGACCCTAACAAGTTTGCAAGATGAAATTTTCGATGGCCTTGTGTCATCGATCAAGACCCTCCTTGCTGTGGAGTACAATGTGAGTCCAGTGCAACCAACGGACGATACATTGCTTCTAGGGTATGAGTTATGTTATGCCATGACGCATCAAGTTGAGACCGCGATTCAAGTTGGAGACGTGTACGTGACAATCGAACCTGAATCATTGTGGGTGAAACATGATGAGAGCTTCTGTTTGTCGTTCATGAGAATTAGGGAAGGTAGTGAACATGAGCATAACCTTAACATCTTGGGTAGCCAGCATATAAGGGGTTATATGGTTGTTTACGAGGTTTTGGATAAAGACAACATGTTTCTTAAAGTCTCTACTTCACCATTGGATGATGAGGAGGCCAAAGCATGCCTTAGCCCTGTTCTTGCACCTTAGAATTGATCTTCTTCATTGACTACTCGGTCGTCGATCGACACATATAGACATCCCAACAACGTATACCAAATGTCAATTAGTTCAGTTGATCGACCAGTACGTAACTTGAGATTGCAGCGAGACATAACCATAATTCAAAACCCGTCTTCATAATACTACATACCCAAGTGCCTCATTGAACAAATCCAATCTGATGACCACTTGATTATATGATTATAAAACATAGGATTCACTAATTGTCTCATCATCAGATGGAGCAATATGCACCTTCTTTTTCCCAATTATTTTTACCATATCTAGCATTTTTACTTGTAAAAGTAGTATGAAGATGGACTCGTATGCACACTCAGCCCACTGCAATCTAAGCCCAACATGGGCGTCTTTGTGGCCCAAACACAAGTGGAATTTAGCTAGGGTACCCAAAGTGGAACAATGTTCAAACCTTGGATAGCCAAAATGCAATTACTCAAACCTTGACTATAGACACTTTCAAGGAGTGAAGTGTTAGTTGAGGGACTAACGTTTCATGTTTTGTTCATTTCAGGACCCAACGTTTTTTTTTTGTTTAGTTAAGGACCTTTGTTAACTTTTCTGTTAGTTCAGTGCTTTCTCTCTCCTCAATCAATCCATCTCCATCCCTCCTCATCTTCCTGAGTTTTCTTTTTTTTTTTTTTTTTGGTTACAATCTTCCTGAGTTTTCTGGGTTGTGTTTATTCAACATTTTCATAAACTTTTTGAACATCACAACAAAACTTGTATCAATTAAATTTCATCTTCTTTCTTGCAAGATCACAAATCAATTACCCTTAGTAATCGAACTGGGGGTACCTCTATGGTACCTCTATACCTCCAAACATGACAAAATAGCAAAAATTCGCCCAAATTAGAACCAGAAAAATAATAAAAAATCGAAGTAATTAAGACTACACGACTACTCGCCTTGAAATTGGGCACTATCAAAAAGGGAGGATCGCAAAGTTACGCCTTTCGGCGAGATCTTGCTTTAAAATCGAAGACCATTGTTTGCAAACTACAACTTACCCAGAATTAGCTCCTACACTTGTTGATGATGCCCAGCCTACAAGATGATTTTTGATTGTCTTCTTTTTCGGTGAGTCCAACTTTTCGTATAAATTAATTCAAAAAATGGAACATTGAAGATTTTAGGATACGGGGTCAGATTCTTTAGGGGCTGAATGTCGTTCTTCCAATTGAATGAGAATAGGGTGGTGCTAATATAAAATCATCTTAAATTTTGCCCAATAAACCCAGAAAAGTCTTTCTAAACTTTTCCCCAATTTTTTCGAAAACTCATAAATTTTCAGATTTTAGTAGCAAAATCAACCAAAAAACAATAAAATTCAAGCAAAAATATGTGATGTTTCTTCTTTCTCAAGGAATGCAAGCATAATCAGGGAGTAGTATAATGGACTTTGAAATGACTTTGAAATTTTCTGGGTTCATGTGATGTTATAGAAACGAAGATAATGGGGATTGAATGATGACTGAAGAAAGCTGAGAGAGAGAGAGACACAAAGCGTTAGACCCTCAAGATGCCACATGAACTAACGGAAAAGTTAACAGAGATCCTTAACTAAACAAAAAAAAACGTTGGGTCCTGAAATGAACAAAACATGAAACGTTAGTCCCTCAACTAACACTTCACTCCACTTTCAAGTATCTACATAGTAAAATTAATTGTGCTAGTAGTAAAAATATTTTTTGACTATAGACACGTTCAAGTATCTACATAGTAAACCTCTAACATTGTTCATAATTCATTATAAATTAGCTGGATAATACAACTGCGTACCTTGATTGGTACGATATTAGAGCGACACTACGACTACGATTGCAAAGATGGAAGAATTACTTGGTGCTATACTACTTTGAGTTCTTAACCACCAATTTTTGGTATTTAGAGGGCAGTTGTAACTTGTAAACCTCTATTAGCCTGTTCGACAATGGGCATTGATTCTGTCTTATCTACTTGGCACGATTTATTCGACAATAACTTGTGCTCTTCTTTAGCATTGGTTCTTGATTCTTTAGGAACGTGATCTAATCAGCGATTCTTCATAGAGCTGATAATGGACGGGCCCAAATTCGGACAGGGTTTTTAGCCCGGCTTGGAAAGCATGAAATGTCCAAGCTACTTTTGGATCTTGGGCTATATGATAAGATCGACAGAGGTACAAAACTACATGAACGACAATTGAGGGATCGGAAATGGGTAAATCATTTGATTTCGCTTAAGAAAGTCTCGACTTTAACAGTTTAACAAATGAACACAAAAACTCGAAAAATATTTGAGTGCAAATTAGACATACACGTTAGTGTAACTGCGGCCTTTATTCACGTCAGTAGTATGTCCACTGATGTAATAGTGTTCGAGGCCTATATAATTATTGATTGCTTAATATAGAGTAAAATTTTCGTACTGCCCTTAACATTGAGGACTTCCAGTACCACATAGTAACGAGCAAATTAATCAACAACTCCAAATATCACAGCGACTGCAGCACTGTCACGATTGTTAATTTGAGCATAAGCCTTGGCTCTTGTTTCTCCGTTTACGTAGAAACTCTCCGTGGTGGAGTTCTCTAGTTTGGACTTGATCTCATCCCAATCAATCCTTCCTTCAGCGTACTTGCTGATCGGCCCCGTCTCCACGTAAACCTGATGAAATCGACAATTTCATTCATGTGTATTATTAGTCATTAGCTAGGCTTGAAACGAGATTATGTTTAGTAGTATGTACGACACTGATAGAGATCGATCGATTTGATACCCACTATATAGTGTGAGTAGCAAATACGCGACTCCAACTCATCTCGAAGACCAAATTAAATCTTAAAACACTTAATTGTTGGGAGTATGTATAATACAGTATACCTTATTTGGGATGATACTCCAAGCCACAAGCCACCCACAATCCAACTCTCCCATGTGTTTGTTGTTGCCTGAGTACACCACAGCCCCCATAGATTCTCGGCCGCCGTGAGCGGCCTCCAAGTGCCAAAACCCTGCAGTACCAGGGCCCCAAATGGCCTGGGGATAACCACGGTGAACAGACACAGACCCATACCAGTCTTTTTTGTCATGGTATTGTAGTCTGCTCTCTACGTATGTCATACTATTAACTAGAATGACATCAGCGTGTGGCTCTGGTTCGTCTGGAATTATTATTTCGTCATCGTCTCTCTTTTTCCTTGTATAACTCGAGACTGCTTCAGCGGCCTCCTTCTTCGCCTTGTTATATTCCTCTTTGTATTTCTCCGACATTGGTGATGTAGCCATTAATTTTGCCTGCCAAATTAAAATGTTGGACTATAATCTAACTATAATCAATTTTGTGTACAACTGAGTACAACATATTATGCCCATATATACCTTGGAAAAGACGTCAATCCGTGAGACTGAAATTGATATCAACAAAAAAACTTGTAGTTTTCGTTACCACGACGATCTCATACATCTGATGAGATCAATTTATAGGATGCAAATGATACCCACTAATGGTAAATGTGGCCCACTAAAGTCCATCGTATCTTACTACAACTCTACAAGTATGGTGTGAAACGGTCTCACCATACATGATAAGCATAACTTTAATTTCGTTACTACCAGAGCAACATGCAACAATGAGCTAGTGGTAACTAATGAAAACCAAGGAGAAAATTAAAAGAGATAAAAGTGGTCGATTCTCGCCAAAGTGCGGTGGGGAATAACTTATTCTGTCCTATCTTGGCTATATTCTTGCAGGAGAAATTCTGCTCATCTTTGGCTATATTCTTTCAGGAAAAATTAGTCTAGCAACTCTTGAAAATAGGTCATAGGTGCGCATTATTCACAAAGCTAATAAGAATGATCCGGTCCGACTTCACGGCCGGTTCAGTTCTAACTTCTAACCCCTCTCGTAGCTAGCTACAGAATCAGACTCGACCCAAAATGAATAGAAATTTTCGCAAAATAGCTAAATTTGGATCGACCTGTCCCAAAAAAAAAAAAAAAAAAAGATCACAAAGAACAAATGTGACTGAGCTAACTCCATTAATCTCGAGTTCATTGACATTGCTCAAACAGCTACCAACATTAGCTCTACAGCCAAGCTCGACTATGTTGTTAGCTCAAACCTTTAGCTCTTTGGTGCAAGGGAGTCTTTACCATATAGCCAATCCATTTTGAGCTGAGTCGTGAGTTGTGACAACGTCTCAGTCATTTCCGAAGAAGACGCAAATGTCACACCAATTATTCACGATTTCTCCCCACTTGGATGTCCAATATTTTGTGGAGCGACGTATTCTTGCACGAATATTATACATATACTCCGTAAGGTACGTAACAGATTGACAGTATGAGTGTTGATCACTCTGCCTTACAAGTCTTCTACAACTTGGCAGACACAAGACACTGAATGCATCACCCCACACTAGGGCAAAAAAGCCATCATAAATTCAGAATCACAAACATTATCATAAATTCAGAATCACAAACATTATACATTCAATCAAACCAATTTGAACACAAATTCAGAATCACAAAACAGTACATACATTGAATCAAACCAATTGGAAGCTAAGCTAAGAACAAGACACTGGACAGTGTTTCGTGTCGTCCTAGCTAGTGAGATACTCTGTATATCTGAATATCTGATAGCACCTACAAAATCATCCACATAATCACAGGAGTACATTCTCCAACTCCTAATGGAACCAAAGTAAAAAAATCGAATCATGTTTAACTTGATTCAGGCTTATGAGTTCCTCAGGATGAACTTTATTTTCGACACATCTTCTGCAGGACGGACAAATATAGGGAGATTACGAGGCCCTCCTCTCTAAGGTCACCTAATACAGTAATACTTATATCTACAATGCGATAAGATCAGAGCATACAAATTACAAACACAGGACGCTACATACGAAACCAATCCAATGATCCAAGATAAACAACAGACACACAGGCACACAGCCAGCATACCGCCTTTTTGTGTGTGATTACGTGAGACGTCCTTAACACTGCAAGACTTCAGGTCACTCAAACCTAAACATTAAAGATTAGCCCCCAGAGAATAGGAACATTTGACATACAAACAGGGCAGATCAGACTAAGTTTATCTTGTGGGATCCAACTTTAATTTGTTGCGTCAAAAGCTCCCAAGTTGTCAAGCCAGTCCAAAGTTAAAGGAAAAAAAACTCCAAAGACTCTTAAGTTGGCTTACTTGGCTTGGAAAGAAAGATCAGCCAAGTTGAGGTACGCAAAAAAAGTATGTCTCAACCAGCCCCTTCACATACACATTATCTTCTGAAGATAATGCTGATGATGTTACTAATAATCCATCACTTTATCCCTACTTCCATCCTTTTCTTATCATCATTGTGTTACGTATGAAACTGCCGAAAAACAGAAACACGACTTATTGAGTTTCAAAATGATTTGAGGTCGGCTAATATCAACTACCAGAAACACGACTTAAATTGAGGCTCACCAATATCATCACGGAACTTGTCCTACTTTGACAGTAATGGGGTGAAATTTCCATGTTTTGTTTTGTGCAATACTGCAATCTTATATATATACTCCATCCTTCTCTTTCAACTAGCTGTAATGGGACCTCCGCCCACACTCTCTCCTACACGATGACACGAAAAACTCCAGGGGATATCGCTGTTGACATGGAAGGCCTGAGGTCCCCCTGTGAATTACTAAGCTTGGAACAAGGAGATATGTACAATAAAAGGTGTATGGTGTCTAAGCAAACAGGTCTGTCCTTCCGCCTACAACAATTCGGTAAAAACAGACGCCACTCGATTAAATCGAAAACTAATTTAATCCAAAATAACCATCTTAATCATAGCATTTAAGTGTGAAAAACAGAGCAAAATATCACGATTTACGTTCTATTGCAACATGCAGGAGAAGTACCACTATTACACAAGCTACACAAATATAATGTTAGGGTATACGAACTTAATCTAGCGTGCTCGATCACACGACTAAAATGTGCACACAGTGATTCCAGCAATACACAAAACAAACAGATTTTTTCACCAGGATTAGTATACATAACCAGACACAGGTAATAAAAATTCAAAGATACAATGACCTTCAAATTACAAATGATCATCCAGTAATTAGAAATTAGTCTAATCTTACGAGTTACCACAATACCACTAAGGCCCTGTGCGATTCAACTTATTCAACGGTGTTTTCAAATCAGATCAGATTTATTCAAATCAAATCAAATCAGATCAACTTTATTCAAATCAAATCAAATCAGATCAGAATTATCCAAATAACAATCAATGAATGTAGTCTATTTTTAGTTATTAATTCGTCTAGTTGCAGTTAATTTATCTGTTAATTCAGTTCAGATCAAATCAAATCAAATTTATTCAAATCAAATCAAATCAGATCAGTTCAAATCAAATCAAATCAAATCAGATCAGAAAAATGCAGTCCAATCGCACAGGGCCTAAGGCACTAACGTTAATAAACAGTTAAACACACTACCTCGTAAGTCCTAATTACTTTCTTCCGGGGTTTTTAAAGATACTCGAATAGCTCTATCGAACCATAAATCGATAATCATATTCATCCGAAATTTGGTAACTTGCAATTTCTCCTGGGGGAGAAGAGCAAGTTCCAGTCGGAAGGATTTGCTACTGAGTGTAGCCAATACCCCACCGGCCACAACCCCACGACCCACAGGCCATGCATGAAAGTGGATAAATATTCTCTGTTTTAGCTTACTGTATGTGACTGTATTCGACACCTAGGATGTACGAAAACCTATAAATTAAAATTCAGGCAATGCTAGTCTTAAGTTCTTAACCCGTGCTCGAATTCTCATAAAGGAAAATGTATAATAACTCGTGTTCACCAGCAGCTCATCGTACAAGAAATCGACTACATTTAGAATAAAACCAACAATTATGATCTGTAGCTCAAACCCTCGTAACCTCGAAATAACTAATATTGCCAGGCCCCTAAGCTTGGCCTTCAAATCTATCAGACACCTCTCAAGCTCTCACAATTACTCGAATCAATTGTTCAATTACTAATAGTCTACATTCTACTACATTTCAATTTAACACATACAGCATATTCAAACCAAATGTCAACTTCCAAAAACCTCGAAGGAGTACTACCCTAAAGCAAAACGCGCTATACATAATACCTCGAATCGAAATATAAGGGTCTTAATAAGTGTACTTACATGAGTTACATCATATGATCGTATCCTCTTTAGTCTTTACGTGAGTTAACCTCTCTTCACCATTCTCCATAGCTCCTGCAAAGGTAAATTCAAAACAAAAGTTAGTCGAAATATACGAAACATATTTACACACGGTAAAACATAAATCACAACAGGACACCAACTCATACGGCCATACCTAGATACATACGTAAATACAAATATACAGGACGTCGGACCATATACACATGATATACAATGTATAGACGGAGTATACATGACAAAATTGCGGAGGCAGCCGTATGAAAAATACAAACTTCACCAATACGTGACAATAATACAAGCGTATACGTGTAAATCTCTAAATAATACATCAACACGTGGCATCCATCCACCGTGGGAAAAGCCAAATTACCTCTGCAAACCCAATCTCTCAAAAATAAATGGCGGCGCCTGAAACGGTGTCTGACATTAACGGCCACCTCTAATACGACAAACCACTTCTCTCAAAACGACATTGCCTGCCACATTTTTCAATGTAACCGCAACAGCATATTCCTACCGAATTTTCTCAACTAGAAAAAAATTAATTAAATTAAATTTAAATTTAAATTCAACTCACCGCTGAAAATTCGGATCAACTGAAATTTTATCATAATCATGATTTTTTTAATTACAATCATATACTATACTATACTATACTATACTACATGATTTTGATTTGATTTCGTAAAAAAATAAAAATAAACAAACTCTATATTATATGATTTTTTTTCCACCATTTTTTTTCTATATGATTGGACCGTCGTTATTGCCAGTGATTTCCGTTGTGAACGAGGTAAACACGGCTCGTATTCCGACAACAATGGTGGCAGTTAAAGCTCTGATGATGAAGACCGGCGGCGGCGGCGGTGCTAGTCGTCTTGGCCGCGTAAGCAGGTTTTGACGAGTAGCGTATCGGATACGCTAACACCGGAGGAGGCGGCGGCGTGAATCTCGGAGAGGAACTACCGGCGGAGAAGTTGAACGACGACGACGGGGAGAGTGAGTTTGGAGAGAGCGTGTTCGGCGACGAGGACGGCGAAAGAGAGAGACTCGTTTGTTGTTTTGGTGATGATTTGAGCGTGAAGAGGAAGACTCTGACTTTAGTGCTTGACAGCGTCGTAATTCGGTCGTATTCTTCGATTAAATTTGCTAAATCTTCGTCGGATTTAACGGTAATTAAAGCGTCGAGATCTTCCGTTGGTAATTGACATCTTAAGCTCACTGACGTCCCGCACAATTCTCCCATTTTAATCGACAACTCTGTTATATATCACAGTCATAACAAATAATCACATGAGAAACAATTCTAATTCTAAGTCGATAAGACGATAATAAATGACGTATTTTTAAGTTATCGTGAGACGGTCTCATAATAGGGACTGGACTAACCAGGGAAGGAAATGGAGCGGGGGACGGCGAGGACACGAGTGTGGCCGCCTTGGTAACGGAGTTTACCATCGGGGTAACGAGGGAGAATTTTACCGCCGTAACTACAGAGGAATTTGATGGTGTTTGTGGATTCAAGAGGTGGTCTAACCATTTTGACTTTATTTATTATTGACAGGAAATGGTGTTGTATGCTTATTGAGTTTAGGGGGGGAGGAGGGAGGCGTATAGGAGAAGTTTTAATAGGAGAATGTTGTGGTGTTCTCAAGCCTATGGGAAGTTCAAGCGTGTAGTTATTTATAGGGAAGGGTTTGTTGAGGGAATAATGGAAAAGAAAAAAAGGAAAAATGAGTTTAAAAATGTAATGAGTTGGAATTATGGCGTCGTCTGATTCTTCCACGTACTCGTGAAAAGGATACTCAGTGGCTGATTTCTGGCCCAGGCCCACTGTGAATTAGAATTGATAATTTTAAAAAAATAAAGAAAAAGAAATTGTGTCATTTTCATATGCTAAAATGGTAAAAGTTCGAGTTAAAAAATTTCACATTTGTGTGAATGTTTATGCACAAAATGGTCCATCTGCAGCCTCTTCTGTGCTGCTCTCTTATTTTATTCACTTTCTCACAGCTCCTTCTCTCCTCAGAGTAAAAGAAGCAAAATGCTAACTACTAAGGAAATAAATTTAAGGTTTCAAAATGATAATATTATATACGAGGGCGTTACTTAGTAAATTATTATGAGATTATCACAGTTGTGTGAGTAATTTTAATTTATTTTGAAATTGATTTCTACTTTTCTAGCTAGTTGGTCAACTTGATTTCAACATTAAAATCTCTATATATATGGTGTCAATTTTTCTAGATTTACGTACGAGAAATGTTCTGTATGCATGTTGGCAATATTATTATATAATTTTCTTGTCGATTATAAAAATAGTTAATTGATTGTTTGTATGTATATACGTTAATGTTTAATGTTTCATCCTTCAATTCTAAAAAGATAAAGGAGTTTTCAACTTTTCGTGCTCGTCCAACTTGAAAAATGATTAGCGTACTCTAATTGTGAGCAAGCACTATTTAAGATAAGATAATCCACTATGTATAATAGGTAGTCCCGATCTTTTTATAATGGCTCAGTGACAATTGGCCATTGTGTCAATTCAATCCTAGCTACTCCCTCCATTTCATTCATTTCTTTACGTCGGGCCGGGTTTTGTGAGGGGAACCCAAGCCCAACGTAAAGAAATGAATGAAATGGAGGGAGTAGTTTACATGAGCAGCCTTCCACATATTATAACAAGTTGCCTTGTCCTTAGTCATTCACATATACATACGTTATTCAATTTCTTCTGTTCATCAAAGTATAGTATATCTCGTGGTTAATTATAAACATCGAACTCTGACACTTATTAGACACGTCTTTGGCTAGTATCGAACACAATTCTTTTAACATAATAGATTTCTTTTCTAGAAAAGTCCTACCACGAATAAAAGAACCGTTCGTTTTTAGTATATGAAATGAATGATATAAACGAATAGACGATTGTTGGTCAGAAACTGGTATTAACAGATGAATATATACGGTCGATTCTGAAATTACTTATCTATCATTATACGTAGTTTTATTTTACGATTTATTAATGAGCAGTAAGCGTACATGTAACTATTTAAAGTTAAGAAGATCGACTACATTTACCGTCTGAGAATTATTGACCTACCTAGCTACCAAGAATTGTTGGTTGAAGCTAAGTTCAATCCTTGCAACTCTAGAAACTCTCCTATCCAAATTAAGTGTTATCTTGATATCAATTCCAATAACAAATAAAAATAAATTATAGTGTCACTAAATGATGGGATGATAAAATCTTTGTTTTGTCTTGATATGTAAGACATTGAACCGAGGGAATGCTTAGGGTTAGCCGTGTAGATATCAAGTTTGGCTAAATGGTCCCGTCGAGTTAGGTTTCCCACAACATCTATACTCACATTGGCCTAGGCATTTTTGTGTGAACCCAATAAGGTTGGCAATTTGTTGTTAAAATGTTGGAGAATAAAATTAGATATACAAGACGATCTCGGGAGTATTTTGTCCTTTTCTTTTCTTTTATTCATTTTGTTGGTCAAGCTCAAGATATTGATGATACAAAAATTGCTAATGTGAAGGCAATTATATACAATAATTAACTTAGACAGCGTTTGGAAGCAAAAATTTGAAAATTGTTTCAATTCCACCATTTGAGAATGTGAAATTCAGCTATAAATCAAATGTTTGGGGAATGCGGGATTTCAAAATGACACATCTTGAAGTGTCATTTGGCTTTGGCCTTAATTAGATTTGATACAAATGTCAATGGGAATTGAGTCAAATTGGATTTGAGAATTAAATCATCGTATCCAAACACTCTCTTATATATTTCATTAATCATTACAATCGTGTATTTGGCTTGACGGGCAGTAGATTACGAAGAGTATTTTCTTTCCTTTTTTCTTTTATGGATGAAATTATTAGCACGACAAAAGTTACTCATACGAAGGCAATTGGACAAAGCTAAAACGTGAATTTCATTGTTATTAGCTAAAACTTAGCAAAATCATCAACCCATCCTCTTGTTAGCTTTAAATTTGTGGAATCGGGAATACTAGTATTACATATGCGTAGTTTGGTGGATCCATATATGGAAATACATTAAATCCATGGAAACATTTCCCCGTCCTTTCAATATTCATATGGTGGAGAGGTGACATAAATTATATCCATGCATGCATTCGTCAATTAGTTATCAGTCCACATGGCATGGGACCGGACTGCTTAGTGTCACCTCCTATTAGAAAAACCGGGACCCACTTGACACTTGTCATAAAGTTATTGGAGTTCATTCTTTAAGATAAATTATTATTTCAAATCCGTGTATGAACACGCGTATGTTACGGAGATATAAATCAAAGCATGAATAAACTTATCCACTCCCCTCTCTGTTTGTCGTTGACTCGTTGTGTCAGTGCGTGTTTATGACATACTCCGTACTAGGCATACATGAGCGTGGATTAGCTAATTTATACTATAGCGTTGTCATTACTCATGTTTTAAGTGGTTTGAATGTATGTACTCCCTCCATTTTATTCATTTCTTTACATTGGGCTTGGATTCCCCTCACAAAACCCGGTCCAACGTAAAGAAATGAATGAAATATAGGGCGTACTGTATTTTGCCACTCTCTTGATCGAGGAGTACGCACATATAAATTAGGCAATTGATAACCTAAAAATTTGCTCAAAATATGATTTAACACAAAAATGCATGACACACACATCAAAATAAATGAATAATACAAGCTTGCTCATTTTAGTCAAATTTTTATGTTAAAATTTAGTGGAGGAAGGTATTGGGGGTGGGGGGGAATGGGCTTGCATCCATTTAAGTACATAATGACCAAATGTGGTCCAAAGATAAGAAGTCGGGCCCGCCGGGCCCAGCCCTATGGGAAAGCTTAGAAGAGTGAAGACCATAATTTCAGTAGTGTATGGGTGAAGTTGAGGAGTAGATTCTGCCAAGCTAACCAGGGAATATTCCTGCCACCACAAGAATATTTACGTAGCTTGCTAGGGGATGAATCTTATTATGCATTGCATGGATATTATCTGATATATCGATCAGATATAATGCTCCAATATTATGGGGGAACAACTCACTGTAGTTAGCATGACCCTAGCTAAATGCATGGAATTGTGCATGTACATTCGGAATTTCGGATGTATCTACCCGACTCCGAATAGTCTAATATTTCAACTCGTACTCAATCGACTAACATCAAATTATTTAACAGAGTTACCCTATATTATTAACGTTCATATCAACCAGACTTTGACTATTACAGTTGAGCACAATTTTAACTACTCGACGATTGTAAAAGAAAAAAGAATACTCCGTATCGATTAATCAACCACTCACTCTTCGACTTCTATGGTCTACATTATAGTATATGCTTGTACAATCACCAAAGGTACATTGCCTCCATTCCAAAAGAAATAAAAAAGCTTTCATACATAAGGATGAATGACATCGTCAACTATCAAAATATAGCTCAATCGATAAGGAGATTAGTATTATGATGATGAAAGAGATTGGGTTTAAACAAGTTTTTTTCGAATTATTAACATGTAACACATACGCTATTATTGTGGACCTCAATATCCCATGATGACATGATCCCTTTCCTCTGTCTCGCACACAATTGATCAGGATAAGATGAAGATCCGTCGAATACTAAAAGAAAAAACCCGATCAAACAAATTTAATTAAGAGCTATATTAAATCGTAAGGTCATTTTCATGGATTATGTCATTTCCCATAATCTTAAGTCCCACAATAGCAAAAACTACACGGCCCATACGTAGACACTTTTTCTGTGTTACACTTCCTACCTCATCCGATCCATAATCCAATTATTAATATTACGTTATCATGCTATCGACAAAGTGCATGGGAGGATTATTCTACATTATTACATTATACAGTCGTTACTATTTTTCGACATGTTAGAATGACAAATAGGTTATAACGGCGGAATTAATCAATTACGAGTTTGGTTGTATTATGTCCAAATCAGATATGTATACCCACGTTAAATGTCAATTTATCAGATGAGTTTACCAAACTACATGAATATACCCGATACGGCAAGACAAGTCGGATCCACGTAACTCGGGCCATAATTCGACAAGTACAGTATAGGGCTTAATCAACTAACTGACCCAGAAATGTAACCATTTAGGCAAAGCTGGGTTGATGAGCTATTTTGTAAAGGTCGGTTGTCTTTTTGTTGAAGGATCCACAAATACTTCCATGTCTACACACGTGTTCATGACACGACTACGTTATTTTCAGTTGATGTTATTCTTGCCTGGATTGTTTTGCCAAATCCAAATTTATTATCTTTGAATTTTGATGGTATTATTAGGCTACTATTAGCAACAAATTTACAGCATCGTCGTCTATGTTTATCATTTTCCCCTTCACGTATTTGACATGACGCCAAATTGATTAATTAAAAATTTCGGATAAAAATATAAAATTATGATTATATTTACGCAGTTTGATTTAAAGTTTTGAACTAAATCGTGTAGTATAAAGTTATTAAATAAAAACAAGTTTTATTAATTCAAGTATTTTAAGGTTGTTGCCACCTATGTAGTGTATATATTATCCACTTGTTAGTTCAATTCATATGGATGCCAATTGAAGGCTTTAAATTGGTGGTTTGTATTCAACTTATATTATGACTAGAGACTACTACCAAGTACCAACTAATAGGGATATGCACGAATGTTGAGATTGGCTAGATAAAATGCTGACACCTATTTTATTTTCAGTATATTTCCAGTTCAATTGGTGTTTTAGTTATAACATATTTACAAATTTTAATACTCTAAGCTGATCATCATGTTGACGAGCAGGTCGATCGCGTGGTTCATATAAAATTACTAACACTTCTCTACTTCGCGAAGAGTTGATGCGAGAAAAGATGGTTAAACGGATTCCCTCCAGGCAGCTTAACTCCGTCAAGCCTCCAGTTTTGGTGGCAAAATTAAAGGGAATAAGTGTTAGATCACTAACGTTATTTCCTACCTCCTACCCGAACCAACTGTGTAAAGAATTAACCATCGTGAATTAAAATTCTGAGACGGTAGGAAGAATGATGCAAATTTTAGGGGACCGCATTCGAGGTCTAGAAAATCACTTCATTTTTTCGGGTTTGGTCAGGAGTGATAAAAGACGGTGGATTCAATAAGTTCTTGCCAATAACCACGCCCGCTAAATAGAAACATGTCCTACTACAGGTGCCGCGACAACCTTTACCTTTGAAAGCCTGGAGTTAGATATCTAGAAAGTAAAAAAATAGATATTGGCTCTCTTGCTGCTGATTTGGCCTGCAATTGCCACTTTTAAAATGAACATATCCATGATAACTGTAAGACCCGGATATGGTCGCCTATGTCAAGCGTCATGTCAACCTTGTCTTGGCACGGTCATGGGTGTGTAATGGACATGCATGTTTTGGCGACGGATAGCCTAGGACATGTCATGACCATAGCTTGACGTGTCTCGGCATGGTTTGGTGGTGTCAATGTGTCTAAGGGTAGCGTCCTGGTCCTTGGATAGACCAAGGGTGCCGGTGTCTAGATCATGTGGTATGGGACGCATGGCTAAGCACTGGTAGCATCATGATCGGTGCACATGTCGTGCTTGGCGCGTTGGCCACTTGGCCCAGTACGGGATGCTCGGTAGGGAGCTCTCCCGTGGGAAAGGTGGGTTCCTAGCGTGCGTACGAGTATTCGGCCAGCTCACAGGCAACTCACTAGCTAGTGATGAGTTCATGTAGCTAGTAGATTAGCTCATGCAGCTCGGTGGTAAGCTCACTCAGCTCGGTCAAGACTCGAGATCGGGGAGTGAGGCAGTCCACGTAGCTAGTGATCAGTCCACGCTAGCTCATGACACTGTCCTACTCCAGGTCTGCTGGGTGGTTGATGCATGTTAAGGGGGCATGTATATGCGAGACCTAGACATTGATGTGGCGCATGGAGATCATAGTGTTTGTGGGAATGGATAAGAATGGGTAGTTTTCTTGGTGTCTCACATTAAATAACTACCTCTGACATGGCGCACATGCATCGAATCTACCAAGGATTGTGTCTCTAGGCGGTTCTCCATGATTCTCTATAAATAGAGGGCATAGGGCGATCATCCAAGGCATTCAATCCCTCCCTTCTTTCGTGCATACAATAACCAAGCTTAGATTCTAAGGCATTCGTGCCCAAGACATCTGATCTAGTCGTGTGCTTTGCCTTGTCCATGTTCTCCATCGTTGGTGAACTAAGAAGGGTTGATTCTCGAGAGCGGGATACGTAGGCAGCCATTTCCTACCAACATATATTATAAGTTCCTGGAACATCTAATCGATCCTTGGGTTGGCTGACTAGGCCGCTTGGCTTAGTGCCATCACGGTTGGAAAACCATCCCGTGACAGTTTGGTATCAGAGCCACAGCTCTTGGTATCGAATTGGAACGACGGCGAGATCACAGAATCCCCCCTACTACGTTCAATTCGAGAGTAAGAATAAGACATTGTGTCACACCAAAAATTCTGCACATCCGTCACTATTGCAAGATGGCCCCTACGAAGAAGGAACAACGCATAGTAAGGTTGGAACGTATTCTTGGCATTGACAATGATGAAGAAGTCCCTACGGTTACTTTCCGCGATTCTCTTCTTAATTTGGGCAAACAAGTGGAGGAGATGCGTGGAATGATTGCGAATCTTGGCGATCTGATCAAGAATAAGAAAGTTGTCGTTGGTGACGATGACTCTGCTAATTCGGCCAACAACACTCGTGAAGACCCAAATTCTGATCTAGACAAGTTGGCTTCGGTGCTTAGCTTACGAATGCCTTCGTATCTGGTAGCGGTGGTGGCCGTTTTCGTCCAAAGTTCCCTGAACCTACGTCGTATGATGGCACTAGAGACTCGGTGACTCTGGAAAACTTCATATGGGACGCAGATCATTTCTTTAAGGCAACAAAGACCAAGGAGGATGCGATGGTAGACATTGCATCGATGTATCT
The DNA here is from genome assembly GCA_963457585.1 of Spergularia bocconei. NCBI lineage: Eukaryota > Viridiplantae > Streptophyta > Magnoliopsida > Caryophyllales > Caryophyllaceae > Spergularia > Spergularia bocconei. The sequence continues at coordinate 1,975,120 of OY734943.1, forward strand.
CTAGGGAGATGCGAAATTGTGGTGGCGCTCTCGCACTAACAACGACACGGCTGTTGATGACGATGAGAATGTTGTTTGCGATGCGATCAAGACGTGGGATACGTTGAAGGAAGAGTTGCGTAGCTAACTTCTGCCCACCAACACGTCCTTTGTCGCTAGAGACAAGATGCGTGATCCCAAACAAGTGGGTTATGTTCGTGATTACGTGAAGGCCTTTACGTCCTTGTGCTTGAACGTGAAGAACATGTCGGAGGACGACAAGTTATTTATCTTTATTGCAGGTTTGAAACCTAGGGCGCAATTGGAATTGCAAAGCAAGGGAGTCGGTGATCTGCAAACCGCAATTTCTGCTGCGGAGGCACTAATGGATCTGAAGTCATACAAGGGGATGGGCGCATCCGAAGACAAGTCCCACAACAAGATACACGAGCGCTATAACGACAAGGACAACGCAAAGGGTGGTGCAGATGCCGTTGACCCTTCGTCGAAGAAGAATCTGTCCAAGAACCCTGGATCAGGTTGCTTCATTTGTGGTGGTACGCACTTCGCAATGGAATGTCTAATGAAGCATAAACTCAGTTCCTTGGCATGTGATTCTGACCCGACTTGTGTTTCCGATGATTCTAATGAGATGGCTCGTGTGGGTTTCATTCGGTTATGGGACGCGGGCACTCTGTCAGAATCGATATGATGGTTGGTTACAGTGATCAGTCTTGCGCATACATTGATTCATTGGGCACCGGGTTGCTGGATCACGTGTGACTTAATTGGTTGATCGGTTTGTTAATAGTAATATTGTGTGTATTATTATTATTAGTGTGTGATTTGTTGGCACCGGGTTGCCATCATTTGTAGATATTATATGATGTAATATTATGGGATTCGGATTTGTAGTGTGTTATGATACATGAACATGTATTGTTTAAGTGTTGTGTGTTTGAAATAAAGACAATGGTGTGCTCTCAATTGATCTATTTTCAAACGATCCACTTGATGTACCACATTAGTGTTCTTTTTACGTCTCTCTCTTATACGAAATTGTTTGTTAATCGTTTCACACGAACTTCTTCGGGGACGTTTGGTTGTAGCCATGCATACCTAAGCCATGTCAGTTACGTGCATACCGGGTTATGACGTACTGCCATCCATGTGGTTGTTGTTGCGACAAGCGGGTGTGACCGGGTTCACAGGCCGCGAACGAACACGATGCGGCATGGGAGGAACCATGTTCGTGTGTGCATACCGGGTTATGTCACACGGACATCCATGTGGTCGTAGGTGTGCCTAAGGGAGTGATCCGGGATCACTCGTCTAAGACAATGCGATGCGGCATGGGAGAACCATGCAAGTTATTCATGTACCGGGTTATGCGGGTGCTTGCATCAATCTGGTCGATCAAGGGAATTCGGTGCGGCATGGGGAAGTCGTGTCCGGGACACGTAAATCTGAATATAATGAAAGATGCGGGTCGCTACCGCTGATCACGCCAAAGTCGTACCGGGTACGCATTGTGAAAATTTTGTTCATCTAGTACCGGGTTACTAGTTGAAGAGGGTTGGGCCCTATTGTCGGAATTGTGTGGGATTTCGGAAAAGAGGTTAAGCAAACCAACGCTTAGAAGGGGTAACCTTGACGAGGACGTCAAGCTTTTCAAGTGGGGAGGTTTGTAAGACCCGGACATGGTCGCCTATGTCAAGCGTCATGTCAACCTTGTCTTAGCACGGTCATGGGTGTATCATGGACATGTTTTGGCGACGGACTGCCTAGGACATGTCATGACCATGGCTTGGCGTGTCTTGGCATGGTTTGGCGATGTCAATGTGTCTAAGGGTAGCGTCGTGGTCCTTAGATAGATTAAGGGTGCCGGTGTCTAGATCATGTAGTATGGGACGCATGGCTAAGCACTAGTAGCATCACGATCCGTGCACATGTCGTGCTTGGCGCGTTGGCCCAGTACGAGATGCTCGGTAGGAAGCTCTCCCGTGGGAACGGTGGGTTCCTAGCGTGCGTACGAGTATTCGGCCAGCTCACGGGCAACTCACTAGCTAGTGATGAGTTCACGTAGCTAGTAGCTTAGCTCATGCAGCTCGGTGGTGAGCTCACTCAGCTCGGTCAAGACTCGGAGAGTGAGGCAGTCCACGTAGCTAGTGCTCAGTCCACGCTAGCTCATGACACTGTCCTAGTCCATGTCTACTGGGTGGTTGATGCATGTCAAGGGGGCATGTATATGCGACACCTAGGCATTGATGTGGCGCATGGAGAGTGTTTGTGCGAATGGATAAGGATGGGTAATTTTCTTGGTGTCTCACATCAAATAACTACCTCTGACATGGCGCACATGCATTGAATCTACCAAGGATTGTGTCTCTAGGCGGTTATCCATGATTCTCTATAAATAGAGGGCATAGGGCGATCATTCAAGGCATTCAATCCCCCCCTTCTTTCGTGCATACAACCAGAGTTAGATTCTAAGGCATTCGTGCCCAAGACATCTAGTCGTGTGCTTTGCCTTGTCCATGTTCTCCATAGTTGGTGAACTACGAAGGCTTAATTCTCGAGAGCGGGATACGTAGGCAGCATGTCCTAGGCGCATCCATTTCCTACCAAAATATATTATAAGTCCCTGAAACATCTAAGTATCGATCCTTGGGTTGGCTGACTAGGCTGCTTGGCTTAGTGCCATCACGGTTGGAGAACCATCCCGTGACAATAACCATGATAACCATCATGTAATTTTTAAAAAAAAAAAAAACATGTCACGGAGTAATTTGTATATATATTTACACAATTTCCGTACTTAATGTATGTGTACATACATTCATCATCACTTGTGGCGTTGCAAATTCGCAATGTGTTTCTTCGAACTTGTCTTGATTACACACCGTCTTTTCGTATTAATCACTTTCTCACTATAATTCTACACAGGACATCATATATATAGGTTTATTTACATTTTTTCTTTATACTTCCACAATATCGTTTCTATTAAATGTTCATCATCTCATGATGTCTAAACGTAGGGTATAACTGTATATGGAAGATTGTTGCAAGTCATAAATTTTTGTCTTCGTAACTCGTAAGCAAATTAAGTTAGATAAAAGTTGCTTGGAATAAGTAATAATTAATCAAAGTGAAGGTTTTATTTTGTGATCATAGATTAAAAAAAATTATTTGAGATAGCAGGGTTATAGGTAATTGTCAGTTGTTCGTGTGTTTATTTTATGGCCCTTTAAGTATATGAAAGCAATGTAAGATATAAACGAATTGAATGGAATAAGAAGTAACTTGAAAAACATAAAAAGAAATAATAATACTAATTGATCGTGCAATGCATGAGCATTAAATTAATATACAATCTACTAGTATAGTGCGGAGTAGTATATATGTAGAGTACATCATTGGTAATACATGTGATACATATAAACAAAAAATATTTTTTGTCTAACAGTGCTTAATTAACACAACGTATTTTCTTTGATACTCTCACTAATTAAATTCTTTTGTCTAACACTACCATAAATAGTTTTCATTAAAAAAAAAACATTTTCCGGCTTGACACACCGTCCGCATGATCCTTGGTTAGAAGGGTAACTTGATTGATTATTTTGTTGCCGTTATATCTATACCGCTTACGAAAGATGGGATTAGTCCAATCTAGTTGCCTTAGCCAGTTAGCCTAGATTAATGTGCCTTTACAGCCTATTTGATAGGAAAGAATCGAGAAGAAAGGAAAGGAAAGAAAGGGAAGGAAAATGGAAGGAAACATTATGTGCTCGTAATTTGTCCCAAACTAGTTTTTATACCCGTGCAATGCACAGGAATTACAAATGCTTATATGAAATAGTTTTGTGTCATACTCCGTATTACTTTATAGATATTAAATAAAAGTATCGTAATATTGACAAATATAAAATAATTTCAAACATAGCATTAGCAAACATAAATTTAAAATTTGTAAAGAGAATTTATAGATGTTAATAGAAAAGAACACCAAAATTTATAAATATATGAATTTAAGACCAATGATAATGATTTCATGTTTTCCGTGTGATCAAATATGTTTAAAAATGCACACAATCATATAAGAAGATATCCTCCCTACCAACTTATTTCGTTTTGAATCTCCTATTGAACGTATCAACCAACAATCGACTTTTATGCTTGACAATAATTATCATCCTGAAACTTTCTTAGTTGATCCCCTCTACCCCTCAAATTCCCTAGGCGTCCCCAAAATTCGTTTTAACTCTTATACAAAGATGCTCGACTGACAATTTGCACCCCCAACCATCAATTTCTATTGCCCACATACACCTCCATGCTAGTATCCCACTCACTTTCCTTACCAACACCCAATCAACTGTCAACATGCTACCCGACACTGTAATAGTCTGATGCATCATACGTCGCAACACAACCCAATAAGATTAAATGTCACCCCTTAAGTTCGTAAATCTTGGCTTGAGTTTTAACAGGTGAAAGACTTGTTGGTAATGTATAGTAGAAACCTATTATAAACATATGATAATAAAAACCTTAGGGCCTGTTTGGTATCGTTTTCTGTTTTATGTTTTCAGTTTTCAGTTTTTTTTTTTAAAACCAAAGTCCCGTTTTTGAAAACCATAAAAAGTGGTTTTCAGTTTTTAGTTGTCAGCTTTCATTTTCAATATAACTATTATAGAAACATGCAATTAAAATTAATTTTTTCAACTTATTTAACAAAAAAAAATTCTAAAAAAAAAGACCAAAAACAGAAAGCAGCAGTTATACCGAACGGACCAGTGTCTCAATTTAGGACAAACCAATTCTGTAAACCACTTTATGTCACATGTTCTAGCCGACCCTCAACCCCAGTCGATACTTACTTGTCCCCTTAACCAACACTTCTTCACTTGTCAGATTTTTAAACGGCAATTCCACACATGAACTTATTTGAGGCCCCACTCCAAGTGAATTCCTGTACTGGACCCCCACCCGGTCAATTCCTATGCACCCGTCCTCTTTACCCGTGTCAATTTGTATACTCGACTATCTATAACACACATATTATCGACTCCTCCACTTGCCCTAATCTGCCTAAGCGACATATGAGGCTCTGCCCCACATGAACTCCTATACTCGACATTCTAACTCAGTCATTTCTTTTACTCCCTGTCCCCTTTACCTGCATTGTCGGTTCTTATACTCGACCCCTTATAACACATATGTTATCGACTCCTCCACTTGGCACCCCTCATCTCTATGCAACATATGAGACTCCGCCCCACATGAACTCCTCTACTCGACCTCCAATTCCATTCTTGTACCATGTTCTCTTCACCCGTGTCGATTCTTATACTCGACCCTTTTTCACACACATATTCTCGACTCCTCTAGTTACCACCCCTGATTTTCTGCGCGATAACCCCACCATTATCCGAAAAAATTATATCTTACTTTATTTCAGAGTATATTGAATATTTTAAACTATTCTAATGATATAATCGGTGAGCAATCAATTTAATTACTTTTATAACCGATGACATCTATTGTTGTGCATCAACTTATAAGTCAATAAGCATATATTTTCGATGTCGGTCAATAAGCATATATTTTCTAATCCACTTGTTTTCTCTGATTCTTCACTCTAGTCACTTGCATACTCCATCGTTTGATCTAGTCATAGCGTCTCTCCTCAAAAGGCCCAGGTTACCATGCAAAAGTGATAGAGCGATCTAACTGTACATGTAGTCATGTACCGAATCTTCGTTTAAAATTGCTGAAATACTTAGGGTTTTAAATATGTGTTTCTTTTATATTTTAATATTTAGTATGTAGAAAAATCTTATCAACATATATTCTTGTTCATATCTTCATTTTGAATTGATGTATGTAAATGTAAATAAAAATTAGTTTATAAAATCTTTCGCTTTTTAAGATTTCTAGATTTGTTTCAATAATTAACGAATCAAAATACGAAGAGAATTAATCTTGGGCATTCATTCACTTAGATCTAATGGCTAACAAAATACTCCCTTTTATTTTCTCTCTCCTCCCTTACCCACCAGTACCATGCATCACCAATTCGACACCCGCTTGAGATGTTGCCGCCGCCTCCACCATCCACCACATGAGATTGTACTTCAACTGATGGTGCTTCAATAGTAACTTGTGAAATTGATATTGCTTCATTATTTTCCATTTTGCAGGAGAATATGTGCGTGAGAAGAGATTTGTATCTGTCAATGTCATTGTCTCAAATGTTATGTCGTCTACCATTTGTATAATAGCGTGTAATTAGGGTTTGATCATAAAAAAAATCACTACACACACATAATGTAATGGGCCGTATGAATGTCTTGTATTTTTTTTTTTGGCTGGTTCTTTCCTTTATATAGAATAAGTTGTAAAAATATGCATGAAGTAACGGCTAGCACACTGGTAATGTAATGAATATGTAAGTGAGAGGTCAATGGTTCAAATCCTACCTCACACATTTTTGGTTGATTTATCAGAGCAGACTGGTTCGACCCTTTTTATAGAATGAGTTGTAAAAATATGCATGAAATAACAGGTAGCACACTGGTAATGTTATGAATATGTAAGCGAGAGGTCAATGGTTCAAATACTAGCCCACACATTTTTGGTTGATTTACCAGAGCATTGCTGACATGTTGTTGACGTGTCAGTTGTTCGTTGAACCTCGCCACGTCAGTTTATCATGCACGCAATTATTAAAAGTAATAGATTGTAAATAAATACCTAGATTGTCATATACTAGGTAATAAACGAAACAAATTCTTGTTTTCCATATTTGTCAAAAAAATACCAAACTAAAAGCAATACAAACAATTTATAGTTAAAGATTGAGCACACATATTCTTCTAATTTTTAACCAATTAGAAAGAGCTTTACATCACTTTGTTGTTAGATTTCATCGCTACTTATTCCTTTCCCCTTTTATATGTATATATTTAATCAGGGTAATTCATTTACTTACTAAATCTCCATTTATTGAGTTCTTTTTGTCTTTTTCATAGTTGTTAGATTCAAACCCGAGCTAATCTAATCTAATCTAATACTTATATTGAATGTACGAAACTCGTGGAGAGATGGAGTCGTCCCCGTGACCGTCAAGAGAAGATGAGAGGAAACTAATAGTAGTAGCCTCACTAAGAGAAAATAATAATAAATTATGCCTTTCAATATAATGTATAGTACATGTACAATATATGTAGTATATATTATATAGTACATGTACTACAAAACTCACTAGTTGGTGGAAAATTTTCACTCTCCATCCCAAACCCAAAATGGTCCACGAGTTAGGGTATGAAAAACCCCGTGCATACAAAGTTGTCGTCCTTAAGAAAAAAGTGTAATGCAGGTAGTAACTTTGATTTGGTTCGGAAAAAAAATGTGTTGGCTGATGAAATTTCACCTTGCTCGGTGGTTATTGCAACGACAGTGTCCCAGATATCTTCTAGAATGCTTTATTATTGAAAATAATATTCAAAGTCAGTGATTATCTATAGGGGTCGATTAACATGTAAGAACAAATTAGATAGACACATTTGAGATATCATATACCTCGCACCACTCAGTGGATCACCGTTTGAAAATATGATATTAGATGCAAAACTCTTCAGAACGGTCTTTAAATCCTGTTGTCAAAAAATTAAGAGTATAATGAATAATTAGGAATCCAAAACTTAATTTCAAGATAATCGACGTTGATTTACGTAGGTAACATGGATAATAAATGTATAAAGTCGTACCTGTCCACCATAGTATTATGTAGAAATCAAGTTTGAATGTGGACGTACCCCGTATCTCTCGTAACAATCCTCTGTGAACCAAGTTAGGTCGAACGGTCTCGTCTCAAACATGGTACCGTTCTCGCACCCTTGCCGGGGTGCGAGTTCAGTGCACCACTGTTACCACATAGTATAACACAATCATACTCTATAGACAATAGTTAAGAACAAGAATACGAGTAGTAACAAGTCTACATTCTCCTTAAAAAAAAAAAAGTCTACATTCTAACCACACAAAAGTATAAACAGAAATTTACCTGCCAATCCCAAGCCTAAGCCGAGGCTGGATCGAGTACAACGAATGGGGAACCAGAAGCGGGGCTCATGATCGTAAAGTTGTTGCAAAGTTGGTCTTGCGTTAAGGAGAAGATTTCCCGCGAAATTCCTCCTAGGACGCCACCCTCGGGTGCACGGGCAATTTCAGTGCAAATTCGGCCTACAAGGGCGTTGAACCGCCTATTGTATTGAGCTACGTAATTGTACAAATGTGCTAGATAATGTTTTAGCTGGTAGCCCGTGGCCCGAATTGCCAGCTCTACACAGTACTAGTATAGTATATGTTTAATATATCTAGTATATATTATATAGTACATGTACTACAAAACTCACTATATAGTTTACCATTTATATTATATAGTGCATGTACTACAAATGCATAAAGGGGCACCCGTCCACCTAGAATGTAGAACCCAGTCCGAATGTGGACGTACCCCATATCTCTCGTAACAATCCTCTGTGAACCAAGTCAGGTTGAACGATCTTATCTCAAATAAATTACTGTTATCGCACCCTTGTCGGGGTGCGACTTCAGTGCACCATTGTAAATACCACTGAGTATAACACAATCATACCCAATGGTCAATACAATCATGCTCCAATTTGGCATATGAGATCATAACGTTACGAGTATGCTCAGCTGCTTCGTTGAATTGAGCTTTTGGACCACTAGTGGAAATTCTTTCTATCCCAATAACTTCTGGACCACATTTTATCGAATATGAGTTAGATGTAACGGTTTGCCGATGCAATCAAACCCAATCTTGAGACGCATTAGGCCTAATACTTGGCCCGTTTGCTCCTCCCCAAATGTCCACTTTCCTTTAGTTGATCTAGGGCTTTAGGTTATCAAACATATATAAATGGATTTTATGGAGTACCATTTTCGAAGAACATGCCAAGACGCATGTTAAGAACAATCATACTAATAGACGTAGTAGTAACAAGTCTAACAACAAAAAAGCACAAACAAAAATTCACCTGCCAATCCTAAGCTCGAGCCGAGGCACTGAGGCAGGATTGAGTACAACAAAGGGGGCACCAGAAGCGGGGCTCATGAGCGTAATGTTGTTGCATACTTGGTCTTGCCTCCAAGCGAACAGATTCACCGAAATCTTTCAATTAAAATCGAACCATAACCCCTTTTTCCCGGTTTAGGGGTTGCAATTTTTTATATTAATTTTTAGGTTTTTAGGGTTTACCACGCCCTTCCCTAGGGTGTCGTTAGAATTGCAAGGCGAAGCCATTGGAAAGTTGGGTGAGTTTATCTGCCGGCGATAATGGGTGTTATGACTGGTGGTTGGAGGTGGTAGAAGGGTCGTGACCCAGTTGGGAGATGATTTTGATTTGGCTAGACAAATTTACCCCCAAAATTGGGTATTAAAATTATACCACGTGAAAATTCGCCCCTCGAGGCCGAGCATAGTCACTTGCCCCCCTCACAATTGGGCCGAATCCTTGTAAGTATAAATTCTTGAACTACTAACTATTTGGGCCTCTTTATCCTAAGAAATGCCCATGGGCTGCTACTAATACAATCCAAATGAAATATAGAATGGCCCATTATTCTAAAAAGCATTTTTTTTTTCACTAATTACAATTACACATACTCTGAGAAGCCTAGTATTTAGTAACTCAACCAAACTGAAAGTTGTCACAAGTTCAAATCCTCATCACGGAATCTTTTTTAATTTATTTATAGAGTTGTCAGAACATGTTACCTATAGGTTAAATGAAAATAAAGTTGTCAATCACAATATTGAAAATAAACACGACCATTTTCAGCATGATATCCCGAACAAAAAATAATCATTTCATCGCATTGTAGAATACAATATAACTATTTGAAATAACAATATCGATTTGCATCATGATGTGATTAATAATGATTAATTTAAGAAACTTTAATAAGATTACTGTATAAGAAGTTGAAGTGATTCATAACGTTAAAGTGGGCAATTCAGAAGATTAAGTATGTGTTTGGCCTAGTTTTTCAAAGTGTTTTTACTCCAAAAAATTATAAACTTGGCCAAACATAGTGTTTTATAGAAGTTCTAAACTATTTAATAAAAGCATTTTTCTAAATTTTGACCCCCAAAAGCAGAAGCACTAAATTGGTGTTTCTGTTTCTATTTCTCTAAAAATACTCCTTTTGTGAGATATTTTTAATTTGACAAAGATATAAAAAAGATTACGGTAACAAATGAAAGTGCTTTTGTAGAATGTTGAACCAAACACTCATCATTTTTTCAAAAAACAGTTTTTAAAGAAACTGATTATGAAAAATAGAAACAGATTTCGAAAAATTTGGCCAAACATGCTCTAAGTTTACACCGCATTAATAAGTCCCCCGATGAAGCTATGACATGTGGCTTTTTTTCCCTAACTACTATAAAATTCTGCCACGTGGATGAGATGGTTAGACAATTAAAGGTAAGGTCTAGATAGATAGATTCATCCCATTCAATTAATCATCTCAAACCTACTTAGTTGACTATAATCTCAAGTCTCCCATGTTGATTAGAAATCAAATCAAATCAGATTCATCCAAATCATATCATATCATATTAGAAAGATGTTCAATAAGCAGATATTTACAGCTCAATAAAAATATAGGGGCTGCATCCGGACATAAATAACCTAATTGTCAGATGTCAAAAGTGATAACTCCTAAATTAGCTAACTCCAATCATATAACTAGGACACTGAATTGTATAACTCCAGTAACTCTAATAACTCCACCAACCCTCCACTAAGATAACTCAACTACCTATGAATGTCACCACTGAACCACCGTTGACTGCCACCAGACCACCGTTGAGTGTCGCAGGACCAATGTTGACCGCTACCGGACCGCCGCCGGATTACCGTTAACCACCGCCGGACAGAGTTGACTACTGTCGGTGGAGTGGTGGTTGGGGTTGGGTGGTGATAGAGTTAGTGGAGTTATGACTTTTGAGAGTTAATCAGTGCATTTATGTAGATTAGTAGGTAGAGTTATCACTTCTAACTTTAAGAGTATTTCTAACTTGATACAAATCCAAAAAATCATATCATATCATATTAAAAGACCCAATAAAATATAAATCTATATAATTACTCTTAACTTTCATCATCCTTTCAATTTGGGTAAGTGATTATCAAATATCTTTTATAACCAAAAAGAGACAAAAAAAAATTGTGTTCTTCAATGTATCATACAAGTACAATGTCTTGAAATTATTTCTTTTATTTGTACTATTATCTCTTTCTAAAAAACCAAAAAAAATTATATATTTCCTTTTCTAAAAACCCAATTATACATTATTTTTAAGTATATAAGATCTTAGAAACTCTGACAATCTTACCTATAATTCCTTGATTCACAAACAAAATTCTAAGTTCAAAATTTGTCAAAACTTCGATAATTCCACCTAATGGCTATGAACAAGACATCTCACGTCCTTCTTTTGCTAGTCTTCATGTTCGTAATGTTGTCTGGTATGTATAGTACTAGATTCTTATATGTTGCTAATTTGTTCATTTTGTATTATGCATATATATATCTCTAAGGAACTAATGTAGATATTACGTTTTCCCTTTGATGCAATAAGTTATTTGCGTTTAACTTCCAATAACTTGTTTGCTAGAAAGAGATCGGAAGTAAATGAAAGGATTATAAATCAATTTGTGGTTTTCCGGTGTTTGATTGCATGTGAAAGGAAAAAGGAATGGAAGGAAAGATTTCTAAGTTTTTGGTTTTTCAAGGGAAAAAAACTACAAAAAGTTTAAAAACATACAGATTTCTATGTTTTCCATTTCCCTCGCATTCCCTTCCCTTCCTTTCTTTATTTTCCTTTCAATTCCATCATATGAAATGCGGTGAAGATGACGGCTCCATGTGACTTTAAGACATAAATAAATTGACTATAAAATTGAGGAAGTATGATTATTATATACGAAGTATACTAGTAAGGCCCTGTGCGATTGGACTGCGTTTTTCTGATTTGATTTGATTTGATTTGATTTGAACTGATCTGATTTGATTTGATTTGAATAAATTTGATTTGATTTGATCTGAACTGAATTAATTGATAAATTAACTGCATCTAGACGAATTAATAACTTAAAATAGACTACATTCATTGATTGTTATTTGGATAATTCTGATCTGATTTGATTTGATTTGAATAAAGCTGATCTGATTTGATTTGATTTGAATAAATCTGATCTGATTTGAAAACACCGTTGAATAAGTTGAATCGCACAGGGTCTAAGAGAAAATTCTATTATGAATTTAACTTTATTCGTTTTAATGAATGTTAAAATAGGTATACATGGTGGTAGACCTGATCAAGTGGAGCCTCAATACACTAGAGTCGTGGAACCACAAACAGGAAGCGCTTGTTATGCGCAGCCAGTTGGGTGCACTGACTCTAATTGTCATCGTATTTGCAAGACACCCAACTTTCATTGTTCAGAACAATTATGCTGTTGCCATTAAAATAACTTAAGGAGCAACTTTTCTAATATTTATGATGATTATTGAAGGAATAAATAAAGTATTTTAAATCAAACTTTCTATGTTTACTTATCTCATCGATTTATTATTTTATTTTACTCTACAATTTTGTCTAGTCAATATGATCATGTGATCTTTCTTTTATTCATATAATCATCAAATATTCAAGATGAATACAAGGTATTACGATGACAAGTTACGTCTTCCATTCTCTCATGCACACTAACAAGTTACTACAAACAAATTGGGCTACTTGTCTGAATGGGCCTGGTTAGCAACTAGGCGGACCCATCGGTCCAGAACCTTCAACTTCTTAGGCCCCGTTTGGTTCACGTTAAATCTTTGGGTTTGCACATTCTGGATCATCATATTAAGATCAACACCAGGTAGCCCACCAAAAGTGCGAGCCAAGTACCCGGGGAAATTTGACCGCTGCTAGACCTGCGGGCGTCCTTGATCCATCTGGCCAGTATGTCCAGCTCCTTTCCCCGTTGGTGTCGTAACCAACCCGGATCATCATCCTTTACCGTACCTAGGTCTAGGCAGTGCGATCCTGAAAATGTTACGTTAACATAATCAATATCGAATTTTGGTTTTGTTGAAAAACGATATGCAAGCTAATAAACTGTTGAAAACTCACCTTGCCTTGTCGTTATCGCGACAACTGAGTCTGACATATCTTCTAATATGCTGTGAAATCGGAATGTATTTAAAGTAGAAATTAGTAAATGGAGATATACAGAGTATTAACATGTAGTCATTAAGTCATAGTTACATAGACAAGAACAAAAAAAACCTAAAACATCTGATTATATGATATACCTGGCACCACTCCACGGGTCTTTTAGACCGTTCGAGAAGATTATATTAGTCGCAGAGGTCCTCAGTACGGTCTTTATATCCTGTTCAACAATGTAGATTTGATTATGTAAATGATTGTTAGGAATCGTAATTTAAAATAATTCAGGAAATTCGAGGGTTACGTTATGTTGGGCCAGGCCCAATATGACAACCTACAACTGGCCAACAGAACGGCCCAATATAGCGTGAGAAATGATATTGTAGTGGCCCAATTCACAATTTATTCAAGCCCCTTATCTTGAGTGAGTCATGGTCCATGTAAAGAAGCGTGACTTTTTTGAGGAGAAAGACAAGAGGGACAGTGAGTTTCAGAATTTTAGATTTTTTTCATGTTTTTTTTTTCTATTCATGATTGCTAAACTATGAAATAAGGCTTTAAGCCCATATTCTAAATGACCCGCCCCTGCCTGGTTCTGTCTCTAATCGCCCCAGCCCATCTACAAATAGGCCGGGCTTGGCCGTGTACATATGGGTTCAGGTGACGGGCCTTGAATGAGGACCCGCCCCATTGGACAACGGGCCTTAATCATAAGTAAATAAATGAAAAGTGTAGTACCTCTAAACAGTAGTATGACGAAATCGAGTTAGGGTGGGGATATACCCCATATCTCTGGTGGCAGCTCTCCGCGAACCGCGTCATATTGAAGGCGTTCCTCTCGAACATGGTTTCGTCGCCGCAGCCCTGGTGCGGTACCAACTCCGTACACACCTAACAGAAACAAAAACAAAAAAAAAACACGTTTTTGTTAAAAAAACGTAAAAAGTAGTCTACACACTAACACATACACAAAATCAACTTATAATTTACGCAATCCAAATTAAAATTGATACAAGTAAGACTTGTGAGTACCTGCCAATTCCACGCAAGTGAAGAGGCTGGATCCAGAATGAGGAAAACAGGAGGCGTCATGAGCGTAATGTTTGTGCACGCGCTCTCGTCGTTCACGAAAAACATAGCGCGTGCTATGCCTCCTAAAATGTCATTATCTGCGGCGTCGACAATCTGGTCACACAGTTCCCTAATACGACCAAATCTGCCATTGTATTGAGCCGCAAATCTATACATTTGAGCTAAATATTCTTTAAGCTCAAATGCAGAAATTAGAGGGCTAAAGCCAATGGCGATGGTGGCAGCAAAAACAACAACGACGACAATCACATGTTAAATTATTGTACGTGATAACAATACGTTATATATTTATATAGAATTGAGTTTAATTGAATGATTGGGAATCGGGATTTCATCGATTTATCATACCTACAACTCTTGAAGGTCTCCGCAAGAGTAACCACACCCAGTGGTTTTGACGCCATTTCGTCGATCATTGCCCACGACCGTGATATACGGTCGTAGCATTTGGCGTTTTCATCCTGGCATACGTACATGTACGATTATTTTTTTTATATATATATTTGTATAAAATATAGACTCATTATTATACCAAATTGTATAAACAAATTACATAAAATACGTACAATCTGACTGGATAAAAAACTGTCTAACACTCAAATAACAGTCTAATACCATCGTACGATTTATACCAGTACACATATTTTCATGATCTTTACGAAATATGTTACTCTCCCAAGAGTCCCAACCATTATGGGCCCATCTCAAATTTTCCCAGCCCCAAAAACTTGGTCTAAAATAATTCTAGATGACCATTCTAGGCCCAGACATAAACAAAGCCCAGACTAAAACAATATGTAATGGATGTCATGTTTGACCTTAATTAGAGTTTTGTGCTTAATTATACCGTGTAATAATGTTTATGGAGTGAATAAGTTGATTCCGTACAATTTTACCGTAGTGAAACTTACCGGTCTATACATAGTACAGTACATGTAGCGAAATGCTTAAATTTGTACACAGTGTATGATGCAGAGATGTTACTTCCATGTACATAGCTTAGAGACAATTTCGTCACTCCTCATAATTCATATAAATAAAATTTACTTTGTATACGTTTCATATTTACGTACATGAATGTAATTAGTCACACTATATGCTTATCTGCGACAAATTATTTTGCCTCATGACTTCTTACGTATTTATCTAGCGAACACGTATTTGCCTTACTTGCATACTTTCATGTACAATAGCAAATTATATTATGGAGGCAAATATATGTCTCATATCGCCAAGAGAAAACTTCACAACATCGTAATTTTTAATTTTTAATTCCTAACGGCAAATTAACAAGTTTCACTCAATAACAGACAAGAACGCAAGAAAATGAAGCCGTTTTGTTCAACAATTTGTTCAACGGGGCGGGCCGGGGCGGATCACCAATTTGTTCAAACGGGTTGGGGCGGGTCATGATCCGTTTTGACCCGGGCTGACCCGACCCGTTTCCTAGTGACTACTTCGCTGCAAGCCTGCAACCATTGAATTCTGATTCCCACTATCCTTCCCCTCTCTCTCTCTTTGCCCACCATATCTCACCACAAAATTGACAATAGAAGCATGCAGATCTTTGTCCATTAGAATTTGTATGTCCAATTAAAAGATGAATATCACTTTCCCCCAAATTAACTGTCCTTTAACCAAAAAATTCAAATTTTCATGAACCTTTTTGAAAAAATTAAAAATGTAACAGACAATTAACTGAATTTCAACGAGAACGCGAAGAACAACAATAAAAAGAACAAACAGATGAAAAGAGGGGAAAATCATAAACCCTAAAATTTTGGTAGGAGGTCAGTAAGAAAGAAAAAAAAAGAAGAAAAAGAGAGAAATAGAATTGCACATCGTTTAAAAAAAAAATTAGATTTGATGGTGGTACAAAGGATCTGATGAGTTGAACATGAGTATTGGGCTTTTTAAGAGGGCCCGTGTGTTTTTTGTTTTAAAAGGTCTAGACCAGTGTCGGTTCGTAAAGGGTCTGATCCTTTCTCGACCCACCCCGTTAACAGATGGGCTGGGCTTTGACCCTCTTTTAAGAGGGTTGTTCGTGGGCTTTAAACGGGGGCCTGCCCCGTTGCCCAGGCCTAATAATGATGGCTAACGCACTTGTCTAATAACCGATGGTTCCAATGTACATGACGGAAAATGTTAAAAGGGAATGGCGATAGATGGATACTTGGGAGTCAGAATTATGTAAGTAAAACAATGGTGGGATACTAAAAGGAGGTTATTTTTTGTAATTATGACATACCTTGAAGTCTTTACCAACGAGCGTACAGTACTGGTGTTCGTACGGTAGGTCCTCCGATGCCAAAATCGGAGCTGAAGATGCCAGTGCTCCGACGGCGACGTGGGGATACTTCAACCTGAACAAAGCCGCCAACACTGGCGAAATACAGTAATAAATGAAATTAATCATAATTCCCATGTAATCTAAATAGAAAAAAGTTGTCGAATCCAGGTTATTATCATCTCAATGCTCCTAAAAAGGATTTAATATTACCATCTACGATCGTACCTAATGTGTACGAGTAATAGCTACCAAGCCTTAGCTTATAAGACAGTAAAATCTACTTCTTCAGATCATTAGTGTAAATCAATCCATCTCCAACATCCGTAATTTAACTTTGTATAAAAAAAATGAGAAAAGTAAATTAATCTCTGCACCTATCCTTTTTTTCATCTTACTTTTTCTTAATCCTTTATTTGCTTTTGAAAAAGGAGTGGCTCCCTATTTTGTTTTAATTTGGTTTCACTTACTAGCTAGGTTTCCATAATAAGGCTCAAACCAATTAAGAAAATTTTTTGCCATAAATTTGCTTACAAACGAAAAAATAAAATAAAAAGTCCACAATTTGAACCCGAAGCTCAGGATTAGCAGACTATATGATCAAATCAACAATTCATAATTATAGAGGTAGAAATGCAACCGGTGCTCAGATCATAATTTCTTCTACTTATATTTGGTGCAAATTAAATTAAACGACCGATAATCCCTACTATATACTATTTCATATGGTTTTAATATTGTCGAGGTTTTATCACTTCATAATTTTGGCCCCCATTCGCATGCATATATATGAGCTGAGGTTACGTAAAAATAAAACGAGTTAATTAGTAGACTTACTGCCTGCGTACGAGCCACCGAAGACGATGACAGGCGACTTCGGTACTTTGAGGTCGGTCTTCACGCTTCTAATCACCTCCGCGAAATCGGCCAATGCCTGCTCGGATGTGAAGCAACCCCTCACTTCCGTGTCCAGCATCGCCGTCTCGATCGAACCCAGCGGCACTGACTTGCCGTAAAAGCGGTGCTGCAACAACAAAAATTGATTAGTCCTCGACCGGTAACATATATGGATCCTTGCATGCACATGTTTATCAGTTTATGGACTAGCTCGGTATGTACATACGTAACTGTACTCCATGATTAATAATTAAATAATAATAATATAAAAGAGTACGTACCTCGATGTATACGACGAGACCGTGGAAGTGCGAGGCGGCTACAGTCAGGATGCCGCCCCCGCCGAGCCAGGTCTCGATACTAGCTTCTCCCCCGAAGTAAACTAGTATCGGGACCCCGTCACGGACGTCCCTCACGAACGACGTGTCTAAAAAGACACGCTGCCGGAAGGTTTTCGTACTCTCAACCCCGAACCCGAAATGGTCCAAGGGTTGCGAGTACGAAAACTCCCGGATTTTCGGGGTAGTCGTCGTACCAGCCGCAACCGTAAGAAACACTAGTATACGTACTACTACTATAAGAAGCATTGCGATCGACGAGAGAACAAAATAGAGTGACTAATTATTATTATCGGAAAACTATTGAAAATGAAGGGGGTTTATGAAAAAGTAGAGTAAAAAAGAGTGAGGTAAACACATCCCCTCTCCCAAAACCACCGGATGTGAACCTGAATCCCTCCTCCAGCTCAGCATATTCTCAAGACCAAACCCACCACCTTTGCCCAGGTCCTTAGCCGCCCACCACCAATTCAACCACCATCAACAACCTTAGGTCGACATAGCTGCAGATGAACCTAGCTAACCCTGATTTCAACCCGGATTCCGATGTCTTTATCCCTCTTTCACCGATTATATTATTGAAGAAGTTGCAGATTTCTGCAAATCATGGGCTAATGATCTTATTATTAAGGTAATTGGAAAATCATTCTCAAGAGATCAGACTATTTGATTGGCAGGCTTATGGGTTTGTACGTGGAACCCGGCTTTATGATGACATATATATATATATAGGATGGCGAGGAACGTAAAGGAAGTTAGGAAGGGAAGTCAGTGTCTCTAATTTAAGGGTGTTGGCTTTATAACAGTTTATAGATAAAGATTTTTACGTGTTTAAACATATAAGATTATGACTTTAGCTTTCTTTCAAAACCGATTTATAATGGCGTAAAACCATTGTCTTAAGTTTTGCATACAAATGCGGTCCTAAATAAACCGACCGATGTATATTATCGAGTGTTGTATAAAGTCCACAATGGCGTAGTGGGATCGGAGTGCAGTAATAATGATAAATTAAAACAACTGAAAGTTCTAATCTGATCGACCTACAATTCCAATTTGAGCAAGTCTACCATTTGCATGCATGCACGCACATGAAAATTTTCTTTTCTAGCTAAGTAGTATATTTGGCTAGATACTATACTATATTACTACCATAATATCTTCCCTAATATACGATACTGCCTAATACACTCCTACAGTATCTTATACGATATTACTGCCTATTACTTTACTACATGATTAAGGAACACTACTACTTAATTACTCCTGCTGGTTGGTTGATCATGCATCATCAGTAAATGAGAGGCTGTTAATTGGCATCTTTAATTAATTAAGTTAATTACTAAACTTAGTATGCGTCCAAACTCCAAAGTTTACAAATAAAGCTAAGCTAATTACAGTACATAGTTACATACTATTACTGTAGGAAGTAATAGTTGTGATGCTTAAGTGCTGTCTTGTGCTAAGTGCTGCCACTCTTGTGCGAATTGGAAGTAAAGTGTCGAGAAATTAAAACAAGGGATTTTACTTCTCTCTCTCTTTATTTTTTTCCCTGTGAAAAGTTCAACTTGCTTGATGCCCACATCCTCTCTGTCTCTCCTTCAGATTCCATGGCCAACAAATAATATCATACATTCTTACATCAATTTTCTCATAAAAAAACCATAGTTTTTCTACTAAATTTACTCTGATTCCTACATTTTTTGAGCCATGACTTCTTCTTCTTGTTATCTGATGTCTTGTACAAGAAACACCACTACTTCTTACCTTCCTAAGCATCACTACCCTTACTTCAACTGTGAGCTGATCAGAGGAGAGTCTCTTTTGCTTAAACCTCAAGCTTCACTACCCAAGTTGCCTCATCCAATATTGAGGCTCAGAACATCAAGATTTAACTACCCTTTAGCTTCCTTGTCAAGCTTTGCTGAGGCTGATGGCCATGATGATCATGAAGAGATCATTGTTACTACTCATCATAATCAGCATGAGGGTAATGTCGACGAAGGGCGACACGCCGAAGAGAAGAAATCGAATGATGATTTACCTGGTATGACACAGGCCTTCAACATTTCATCTGGAACAGCTAAAGCAATAGCAATCTGCATAGCATTTGCTGCTCTTACATTTCCTTTCTTCATGAAGACTTTGGGTGGGTTAACTCTTAAGACTAAGCTGCTGTCATATGTTACCTTGCTGTTTGGGTTCTATATGGCTTGGAATATCGGAGCTAATGATGTTGCCAATGCCATGGGGACGTCTGTTGGGTCTGGGGCTCTGTCGCTTCGACAGGCGGTTCTTACAGCTGCTGTTCTGGAGTTTTCCGGGGCGTTTTTGATGGGGTCTCATGTTACAAGCACAATGCAGAAGGGCATTCTTGTTGCTAATGTGTTTCAGGGAAAAGATAGCTTGCTGTTTGCTGGACTGCTTTCTTCTCTTGCTGCTGCTGGTACCTGGCTGCAGGTAAATCATCTTAGATTCTTTAATGTCATTCTGATAATCATAAGTCGATTTTAATACAGATACGATTTGCTGAAATAAGAAGGGAAGTAAAGGGTATTTGAGCAGATACAAAAATCAAAGTATGATTTACAGTTTTCCCAATTTGTATCCACAAAACAATATGCTATACCACTCTATAGAATTAGGGCAAACACTTCTGCTTAGAATCCCGAGAACTGAAGATTTTGAAATTAAAGTTCTCTGATGCAAAATCAGATGTCAGGGTCATAACAGGGAAGCAGAAAGGCTGTTGTTAGGAATGACTAGAAACATTGCAGAGCTGAGTAAACTAGACAATGACTCAGATTTTTAGTAGACTGATGTCTGATTAAACACTTCGTGCCACTTCTTAGTGACTCAAACTAAACCATTAAGCAAGTAAAGACGAGAGGCCCTGAGAAAGAATAACCGAATCAACTTGTATGTAACAGAGTGGATTATATGTAACACAGATTCTCAGAACTGAGAATCTACTCTTGGTATTGTACAGGTGGCATCCTTTTATGGCTGGCCAGTTTCGACTACTCATTGCATAGTAGGATCCATGGTCGGATTTGGTCTTGTCTATGGAGGGCGTGACGCAGTATTCTGGAGTTCATTGGCAAAGGTTACTTCTTCATGGGTGTTTTCGCCTGTATTGGGAGCAGTTGTGTCATTCCTTGTGTACAAATGCATCCGCAGGGTAAGTTATTGCTCAATAGCATCAGGAATACTCGTACTAGACTAAGTTCTGCAATGCTATCATGTTATGTCATAAATCTGGTACTGAGAAGATCTTACTGGTTTCCCTTGTCTAGTTTGTGTACAGTGCTGAGAATCCAGGACAAGCTGCAGCTGCAGCTGCGCCAATAGCAGTGTTTTTGGGTGTAACTGCAATATCCTTCGTAGCATTCCCTCTTAGCAAGGTCCTTCCACTAGCTCTGGTGCAGGCATTGGCCTGTGGAACTGCTGGAGCAGTTATAGTCTACCGAGTGATCAAGAAACAACTAGGCCCCCTACTTGCCAAATCCAATTCATCAGACACCGAACACACATCACAGCAAGAGAACATAGGGTTTTTTGATGATATTGCTGGCCCAAAAGGAACTCAATTAAAAATAGTGTATGGAGTATTTGGATATATGCAAGTTCTTTCAGCATGCTTCATGTCATTTGCCCATGGCGGAAATGATGTCTCCAATGCTATTGGCCCCCTGGCAGCAGCATTATCTATACTCCAGGGTGGCGGTGGGGCTGAGGTTGTTATCCCCACAGAGGTCCTGTTATGGGGAGGATTTGGGATTGTAGCTGGTCTGACGATGTGGGGTTACAGAGTTATAGCAACTATTGGAAAAAAGATCACAGAACTGACACCAACCAGGGGATTTGCTGCAGAGTTTGCAGCTGCATCTGTTGTTCTCTTTGCATCAAAGCTCGGGTTGCCTATCTCAGCCACTCATACGCTTGTGGGTGCTGTAATGGGTGTAGGATTTGCCAGAGGACTTAACAGTGTCAGAGCAGAAACAGTCAGGGAGATTGTCACATCCTGGCTCGTGACTATTCCGGTTGGTGCTATCCTAGCTGTTATATACACCTCAATCTTGACTAGGGTTATATCTTTTGTATGAACACATTCAAAGATAGCATAGAATTATTTGATGTACGAGATTGAGTTTTAAGACAGCCTCCTTTTTGATTGTGTGTGGAAACAGAATGTTTCTTCTAGTGATTGTTCCTAAGGAAAGAACAGATTTCAGCTATTCTTTTCGATGTTTTTGAGCTGTGATACATAAAGTTTTGATCTTCCTTAGAAGGACATCATGACATTCAGTATATCTTATGACTTATGAGGTAGCTACATTCTGAGGTTAAGAAGAGACTAGCAGTAACAGCATAGCCTGTTCTATTTTTACCGGTTCATATTTGAAGAAAGGTGTCATCTTTGGCCTCAGGCTGATTAACAAAATTATACAGACAATTGAATACGGAGTATAATTATATATGGCACCTAGTCTAGAATGGGCGCAATCACAGGGGTAGCAAGATCAAGCAGCTCAACCAAGTGAATTAACATACGGCTAAAGACAATTATCCAACTTATTCAGCAAAGCTCAAGACTTGAAGAAATAAACAAATCAATGTAAGGAAGCCAGAGACAAATTACTGCATGACACGACATGACTCCAGATTGGTCAGGAGTCAGGACAATGGTGGATCAGACTTATAATGGGAATTGGGACACTTCAGAATTCAGACATGTAAAATGTATTCTTTCTTGGTCCAAAAACCAATTCTTGGCACCACTGAACCCAGAAATGCTTGCCGAAAAATAAAGAAAATACAATGAGCAGAAATCTACAGATTTTGTGCTGATGCAACAAACTCAATTTTCTTTGTGAAAGAAGTTTTTTTGACACAAAGAATCCCATAAGTGCATGAAACTGTACAGAATGTATTAAAAATCAGATCTCTCCTCACCACCATTATACACAAAAGGGGAGAATTATGCTGGGCCTAGTTCTAGTACGAGGAAAAGTCACTGACAACTGAGAGAACAGGTAAGAAATCAACAGCATGTACCATAACAGAAAGGTTGTGCTGTAAATTAGAAGTGAAAGAAACAGATAGCATCCACTTTTTGGTGTATATTTAACTTGCATGTGACGAAAGCAACCATATAGGGAGGAGGAATGGACATACCCAATATTCAATGATTGAGACCAGCACTTCACTCAGGTCAGGCAACCAGCAACTGGCATTGTGATTTGTGGGAAAGAAAACAACTGTTTGAAATGAAGATTTCTCTGAGCGATTATCCCATTTCGAATTCTTCTTTAGTGAGCTGATTAAACAACATTTCACAAAAACATTCAGTGGGGCGATCTTTTTGTGCACACATCAAGCAGAGAATCATTTACTTGAGCAGTGCACATCTCTGGACGTGGTTCTACTTCTATCTATCGGACATGACTGGCTTTCAATCCTCGACAAAAATCCAAGAAGAGTAAAATTGGGTTGAATCTCTCACTTTTCGTATTCTGCTGATGAACTGTAAGAACTCTAAACTTGGAAATCTTAGCTTAGCCTAGCCGCCAGGGTACCATGAGAAGCTCAGCATGTATTGGTGGAAAGACATTCTGAAAGTAGTGTTGAACAACAGAGTGATCAATATAATCCAGCTTAGCCCTTTCAGACTGCAAAACTGACCGGTCTTGTGCTGCTTTTAATAGAAGTGATCCATGGAGCCAAGCTCAAGAGTCAAGCAAGAAACCCAGAACAGAACACCAAGAGCTCTTTCATTCTGAATCAGGTCATGAAATAAAGCATTGTTCATGTGCAGCTGCGGGTTTAGGAGAAATCTGTAGTCTTCACTCTGTGCCAGCTCTGCAAGCACATCTGTGAGCTAATGTCATAATCCCATAGCCCTGAACGCACCTGACGCTCCAGTTTCTTTGTCCTCCCACTAATCCAATTGTTATGAATCACGTAGCTTCCCTTCTTTGTACAAGCTGCTGCAACTGATTTTTCATCCCACAGCCCTTGGTAGGCGCCATTTGGGAACAGATCTCGATCTAAAAACTGGACAGTTAGATTTGTTGCAGGTTCCCGGCATCTGTCACTCCCAACACGATTTGAGCCACCCTGACCACATAGAGTGTCATAGAAACTTGGTTGCTCAGATAGTTCTGAAGTCATGGCATGTGTCACTACTTTCTCCAAAGCAGCTATTGTTGATTTGTCAGACCGAGCAAAATAGAAGCCAGAATTCAGGCGCCTAGGCAGATTTATAGGCACTGAAAGGTAAATTCACATTCAAAAACAGATTAGTTATGATGATATAGCTAACTAAAATCAGATAACTAACTGCTTTTCTTAGCCTTAGAAAAAAATTCTGCTTCTCATCATTTAAAGTCATAAAATGTCTGTCAAAAAATAAAATGAGAAAAGAACAGAGGTCAAAATCTTCATTGGTTCCCATAGACTTCAACACAGCACATGTATTGATTTGGAGTATAAAAATACCTGTCAGATTGAACTCGTCAGACTGTGCAGCGAGGACAGCAGGACCAAATGTCTGGAGCAATGGTACTGGATTTTTAAACCAATACACGTCAACATCACTCAGGAGTACATTGTAACCCATCTTCAGAATCTGCAAAACTAGTCTGGACTTTGTCTTGGTGACCTTTTGAAAGCACTTAGTCCCAAAGTGGCAGTCATCATAACTGATGTTTCTCAGTGGTAAGGAGTTCTTAAAAACAGGTAAGCCCTGCCAGATGACGCCAAAGACGAAATATAAGTCAGAAATAAGCCTCAGAAACACAGAGTATGAAACTCCTAGTCCTAGTTCTAGGTTAAGCATCAAAAGAAATGTAAGAAGCCCTGAAGAGAGAAACATTAATTGGCTACCTGAAGCATAGAGAACTCATATGTCTCATCATCAAGAGCACAGACCAAAAAATTGCGGACCATAAGGTGGCGCAATCTACAAACCCAACTCATTAGCATGTCCTTGTAACTGTATCCGGCAATAGCAAGAACTATAGTGTTGTTCTCATCAGCTACAATTGGTAAGAGTGCTTCCAAACCATATGGAAGACGTAATGGCATTGAACCAGTGATGTTGCTGCTATCGGAGCAATCAATAATTCTACTCACTGCTTTAAAACCAGCAGCGCAGGCCACTAATTTCTTCTCTCTCCTTGATCGCGTGACATGCTTCAACAAGTTGATGGAGCTTTGCGATCCATGTGAGTAAACAATGTTCTCCTTTTTGTTAGCAAACACAAACTGTCTACCACACTTTACAAGTTTCACAAAGTCCATGAAATCTACTTCACGAGAAGAAAACAAACCATATGATTCACCAAGATGGAGATTTCCATTATACTCCCAATCTACTTGAGCGGGTTGAATAGGTTGACCATAAGACTCATGCACATGGAAGTTTGTGATTGTCGAACTTGCATCAAATACAAACCTGTACTTGGAATGATATATCTCATTGATCAACCAACGATAATGTAGACCTTTTCCATAAACAAAAGGAGGGAGAACGCCCATATGCAAAGGTACGTCTATGTTATTCCATGCTAAAAGCACTTTCCCTTCACAGTAATCCCATTCCCAGGTCTGAGTGAGGATCTCCTGCAGCTGATGGAATAGAGCAACGTTCAGTCATGTTGGATCATATTAGCCATCCACTTTGAATTTGTGTAAGTTTCTCCAATACCTTCCGTGATGAAATGGGTTTACCGTCCTCCTTAAGCCACTGCTTCCCGGCTTCATCCAAATTGTATTGGAAAGAAGAAACCCTTCTTGAAGAAGAGACCAGGAACCAAGCTTGATCAAGTTCATTAACATGGATTAGAGTAGAAACAAAGTCTTGAACGAGAATAGTTTCAGGGTGAATGAGAACTGATATATTTGATGCTGATGCCTCTACTCTTGCAACCACGGAATGGAAGAATGGGTTGTTGCGAAATCTATGTAAGTCATCAGTGTCACAAATATTAGCAACATTGGCTTGTTCATTTGAAACCACACCATAGCTCAATGGACAGCTACAATCATGCATGAAACTACCATTATGTCATTCAGGGTAGCTAATAAGTATGAATTCAAAATTGGATCTTTCATCACCGATCATAATCAAGACACTTGATTTATATTTACTTGATGTTAAAAACCTCACAGTTTGTACACAAAAATGAGTCGTTAATGTTCCTCTAAACAACTTACCACTAACCACTGAAGTTTTGAAATGAAGGAAAATACAACAGGAGCCAATTCTTGAGGGTCTTAAATATTTGGAGTTCAAGCAGTAACAGAAACGAAATCTATAAAAACTGACTGCAAGTAGAAAGACATCATCTCTGGACATGTATATGGATGCAAGGCAAAATTTTATACAATAGAAAAGGGAAAATCGCATTCCTTAGAGATCTTACTTCTGCTAATCAACCTAAAGACTAAAGACGCTAAGTGTGAAATTGTGACAAAGACGAGCATATCAATCTGTGGTCTACAAGGAAATTCAAGGATGATCAATCACACAGATGACAGAACCTCAAGGATTCAACAGTTGCTTTTGGCACTTAACCACAATGACATGTTGACACAGGTATACTTCATATTTGCGAGTTCTGGAATAGGCCCTAAACCACAATTACAGGTTGACACAGGTATATACTTTATATCTACGAGTTCTGGAATCGGCCCTAAACACAATGACAAATTGACAGCAAATCATGATCATAACCTCATATCAATGTTGCATATATAGGACTACCACTAATCCAAAAGAAGGAGTTTTTTATAAATTCAATACTAAAATCCATAGAACAAGACAAGGGAACTTACGAGAAATCGATGTCAGATTCGAAAAGAACACGAGAACCAAATCCAGCAGCAAAGAATTGAAGTGATGGGTCATTCCCCAAAAGCACAACATTGATGTCAGGAGACAACCCAAGCCATGATCTTACAGCAAGACCCTGCCTTTCTCCAACAGACCCATTAAAAGGCTCCGGAACACTGAAAATGGTTATACTGGGACTTGGCTTCTTGTTTACACTACTTTTGTGCAACAAACTGGGCTTTCTGAACTCAATTTTGACAGATGGTAACAACTGGGTTGCATAAATTGAGAGGCAGATTAACAAGAACCCATATAACCAAATTGACCATAACCCCAATTTCAGTGCCTAAAAATTCACAAAAACACACAGAAAAACAACAAATTAATTACCAACATTGCAAAAAAGATAACTTCTTTTTTTTGTCAATCTTCCAATTAAGTGATTATGAATTATGATCACCATACATTTTTCGAGTATTCCGAATAATAAAACACTAACACTATGTACACGTACGAACATGCACGTCGAGTTATGTGACAATGATCCACGAGACTAAAATGCGACAAATGAAATGTTACCTTGGTTGAGTTATAAGGGGTGAAGATGGGAAGAAGAGACATGATGTGGAGTTGTTTTTTGAGAATAATTATGCCAAGTTAAGAGTATTGATGATTATATTAACTGGAAATTTGGGGGGTAATTAAGTGGAGGCTTATCAAACACGCAAAACCTCCAACAAAAACGGCGGCATTTGGAGTTGGGGAGTTAACATTCCATGTGAAGTCAGAGTGACTGTTAATGCTACTCCTTGCTTTTGGATCTTTACCAGAAATAAAGGTTGGGCAAAGTCCATTGCTCGTTTGAACGCAAATTTGGGTATAGCACGGGTTCGGCATTGGTTACGTCTTACACTCTTACGACATGTCGAGGAGGTTACAAGATAACGGTGTCACTCTCTTATTGTAAAACCGTCTTATCAAAACTTTAAAAGTGTCGCGAGATGCATGTCTAGTGTCCCGGAACAAATTTTACAGGACGACAAAATGGAGCTACATTGGGCTTAGTCAACGCAAGCGGGAAGAGTACGGACAGTCTTTGTTTGGAAGTTGGGCAAAGTTACCATACAAATGGTTTGGGCTTTGATGGTAAATGCGATGAAAATAACCCAACGTTTAAGGTGTACACAATTCATTGGTACTGGAAGCAAATAGAGAAATCATAAGGGTTTCATGGACGGGAAATGAATCCATTGATACTCGAGAGTTGTAAAAATGGAACTCAATTGCAGTTTCGGAGATGATCCAGTACACCTGATTTGGTACGATGTAGATGAAAAAATCAACATAGATAGCCGACACTAAAGAAATACAATGGCCAACAAATTATGCTGGAAGATGTCGGCCTCATTAACAGATGAGAGACTCTCATAAACCGATAAGCAGCTGCTAAAAACACAACTTACTAAGAACAGAGAAACTGGGAATGCCACCACTGGAACAACTGGTGGTCATCCCCTAACTGGATAACGAGGAGGAAGCTGTGAAACGGCAGAGCACTCGACCAAATAGCCCTGGCGACAGCAACTTTAGCTACAAACCGCCCTCCAAAGTCCTGCGACAGCCGAGCCTTCAGCCATAAAAGCCACCATATTTACCCACCCAAATGCTTCACATATACCTTCAAGGTGTTATATACGGTAGCTAAGCTTAATTGTTCTGGAGACATCGGTGTTAGCCTCAAGTGTATGTTGGACCCTCCGAGCACTCCAAATACGCAGACAAGTGAAATCATCCTCTCAAATAACTGTCCACAAATCCAGACGTTCAGTTATCTTCTGTGCCTGCGAACTGGTGACCTGGACCTTGACCTTGACCTTGATCTTGACTTCCTCTCCCTACAAAAATTCAAAAAGTTCCAATTTACAAAAATTGCCAAGAAGACAAAGTAGCTCGCGTTCACTGCCACCCAGGGCTTTACCAATGGTTTATCATCTATTATCTTAATTTTCTTAAAAGGTAACATGAGAAGCACCAACAAAATTAATCCACCAACACAACACAAACATACCTGCTGCCGTCAAGAGAAGAGTAAGGAGAATGCCTTTGCTGAGTATGCTTGCTATGAGGAGACCGCGAAACTTGTCTATAAATAAAAGCACCCATCACACTGATCCCATGAGCAATGACTTTCAAATTCTAGAAAGCTCACTACATAATTATTCAGTATGACACTACTTGAGGAGGCAATGAGAAGTCATAAAAGCATTTAAGTTGCAGACACAATAACTACCCATCACCAGTATTCTCAGTGGTTCAAAATGTGTATAAACTTCACCCACACCCATCCGAGGTTCCCACCGATACAGGACAAATTTCAAATCAACAACAAAAGAGAGTAAGCTAGTCTCTACAATCAACAAAGTCTTGCACAGAAAGGAAGGTGTGGGCCAAGAAGCCTAGCACCCAGTGTGTCTGTGTACTTTCAGCACAGACTTTCAATTATTTCCTCAGGTCAAGGGAAAAAAAAGAAAAAAGCATACGGAACTTCTAGATTTTCAAATCAATCCTAAATGAGATACAGCCCTTCTAAGTACATTACAAAATATATAACAAGTTGGTCCAATGTCAATGTCGCCATGGTTCCTTCTCTCGGTAAGACCTTTAACCAAGGCACAGATCATTCAGACATTTACTGATTCATACTTATGAAATCAATCAGATTAAAGTTCCCTGCTAGCATAAGCAGTGCTACTATTGAGTATTAAAAGGAGTCCACCCACCGCATACAAAGTATGAGGTCAGATATCAGCCACCATAGTACTGAAGAAGCATGACCAAAAAGCTAATAAATACCATGTAAAACATTATTCAGGTCTATTCCAATAATCAGGTAGCACTACAGATAAACTGCGATGATACACAAACAAACTGCGAGCACTCACATCCATCGTCTGTTTCCCTTCTCAAAGTAAGAAGTAAATGTACAGGAAACTACGAGAGAAATATGAGAAAAAACCAATAAAGAACTGTCTGCCACAAGGAAGTAACAAAATCCACACTTCCAGAAATACATGAACAAAAACACAGGAACTAGAGAGAAGCACTTCTGGAGAAGACAAGTTGACTAAACAAATAAATTTCACAAATCTGGCATACCAAAAGGAGAATGAAAATACTCAATGACTATAGCTACTAGATCATCTACTAATCTATTATGCAGAACTTCCCCAAAGGACCTTCTTCTCCTACATAAGGTAGACTAAGAGAGATCAAATAATTTAACCATGCTTCTCATGCATTACCATCTTTTCATTTACCAAAGAAACAAGTTCAATCAAGAGAGAGGAAGAAGAGAGAAGAAGAAACGAGGACAAGACGTTCTCAAAGGTCAGAAATCAAGACCATAAAAGAGACAGATATTCATCAAGGCATAACAACAAAATTAGACTGCTTACATATATCAGCTATGCATTAGTTTCTGCCTATAAACAAACACAAGTAAAATATATATAGGTCATTAACTGTTCTGAAAAATCTCATCAGATCACATAGCCACCTACAATTCAAACAGATATAGGAAAATGATCCCTAGAAAGATCACACTCAAACCAACTGAGCTACAAAGCAGGTGAAGCAGTACATTGCCTCCCTGCTCTTACATACAGGATATTGAAATCTAGAATACCTCATGAAAGTCAAAACTAATCAAAAGAAGCTAAAGAGTTAAAAACCGTCTCCTTAATCTTTGATATAGACCATCTTAGTCCACTATCTCTAACAAGTAACAAACATTAGGCATTCCCTAGACAGAGAGCAATATGAGTCGATACGATATTAGCTCTAAGAACACCCAACCTACCCGTAGCACTTCCATCAAAGGGATTAGTAACCCAGAGAAAGAAGTCCGAGAAGCTGTGTTGATACAACTCGAGTGACAAAGGAGCTTTATAGGACCAGTTACTTGATAATAACAGTGAACCTAAGTCAATACATACCTTCGCCTAGACCTGGTGGGTGATGGTGACAAGTTGCGCCTTTTTACATTATCTTTCCTGCAAAGTGAAACAAAATATTAATACCATAGGACTACTGCATGTACCTGGATTAGGGAATCTGGAGCATACAAGAGCTATAAGATCAACCTTCTAGAGTCCTCTGATGTTTCGTCACTTGAACCATCTGAAAGAATCGAACTATCCTCGATTGGTTTACCCCGGCTGCCAACTGATGACGACCGCCTTCTTTTGTGTCTACCAGATTCACTTGACTTATGTCTAGATTTGTCATTCTTTTCTTCTCTTGACCATTCTCTTTTTTTGTCTCCGTCATCTTTACCACTTCTTTTCTTGTCCCTTTCTCTCTCAGATTTGCTATCCTTAATTTCACGATGGGGGGAACGTTTTTTAGTATCTGATTCCCTTGCTTTCTCCCCATGGCGAGGAGACCTCTCTTTTCTGTCTTTCTCCTTTTCTCTTTTACTATCCTCTGTCTTATCCTTTTTCTTATGTCTTTCATCTCGTCGACTATAATGCTCGTCCTTCTCAGCTTCTCTTCCTCTCCTGCTCTCTATTTCCTTGTACTTATCCCTACCGGATGAACTCCTTTTACTTTCCTGTCTACCATGTCTTTTGTCACCTCGTTCCTGAGAATCATCTCTGGCTGACCTTTTAAGATTAAGTTTCTCTACAGGAGCATCTGGTCCATCCAGGGTCTCTTCACGGCCATTATATGTGGACTTAGAAGCATCACCACCAACACCATCGTCTTTCTCATCCATAACCTGATTTTTCCTGTGCTCTTCAGAATCTTTTTGAAGACGACCATTCACACTGGCATCACGGACCCCACTACCATCAGACTTTGGTACACTTGAAGCCTGGATCTCATCATCCTCATCAGATGTGTAATTAGCAAGACCTAAAACATTCCCATGTGATTCGGAACTTGAATCTACACTAGCTTGTTCCACAGACTCCTTTGCTTTAACTGGAATGATCACCTTTGCAGATGCTTTAGGAGCCAATACAGGAGGAGGAGGTGGCACACTGGGAACTGCGACGTGAATGTCTGACTCAGCCACAACTGCAAAATTGAGTTGAAACCATGAATGTAAACACCCAAAAAGGGAAAAAGATACAGAGTGATGCATCAAATAGCATGTAAAAATCAAAGAAGTCACCTTTAGCAGTAGGATCATCTTCACTAAGTACTCTTGTTGCGATTTCATCAAAAAGCTCATCCGTCACCTACAGACACAAAGAGTTAATAGAACCCAAAGGCAAAATACTTGGCAGACAGAAATTTAAGCTGTGACGGCAACCTTTAAAAGCACTTCGGTCAAAACACGTTTTATCTCCTGATTGATGGCTGCAGTTCTCTGTGTATCTTCCTCATCCTAAAAAGAAACAATTACCAATTACCACCAAAGAACTCACACAACAACGTGCTATAATTACGATTTTATTCGTTCATATCAAAGATTAGATACCTCATCATCATCTTCTTCTTCAGTTGACCTAGCTGAATCCAAGCTTTTACTGTCTTGGTCACCTTTTCCCATTGGCCTATCTTCATCTTCAACAGATTGGCTTTCTTCTTTAAGGTAATCTGTTGCGGAACTCGCAATTGTAGCCTTAGTCTTGATTATCTCCTCTCTCAACCAGTTGGGTACTGCAGCCTGAAAGGAATGAAAGAGCAGGGAAAATATCGAGTTCAAATACTTGATTAATTGTAAGTTGCAGCAAAGTGTTACGTTTGGAAGAAGGCAATACCTTTTTGGGACGTTCAGAGCCCATGGGTACCCCATATGCATCTACAGGAAAAGCCGCAGCAGGATGAAGAGCCGTCCCTGCACTCAAACCCATAGGAGTTGTAATAGAAGGAACAGGTGGCTGGAAGCCCGGGCCTGTCCCAAACAATGGTGAATGTTGTCCAGGAAGTGGAGCCACACCGACATGATCATGCTGCAACAACACTAAATTTTAGTTCATGTCAACATGCAGCAGAACAAGACATAATCCAAAAGATTAGCAAAAACCTGAAGAGCTGATGGAAATGCAGGTGCCATTGGTGGATATGAAACACCTGGCCTAACTGGAGCTGTCCAAGAATGCAAAGACGATACAGGAGCAACAGAATCTGTTCCTCTTACAGGTCCTAATGGATTTGGATAGCTGGACATCACCTTAGGATCATTTTCATGACTATATCTTGATGCAAATTCAAGAGGTCGATCCATTGGATTTGCCAAGTGATTGCCATATCCAAATTGAGCATGATCTACAGGCATTACTCTCCCATCAGCAGGCGGTAATGAATTCCCATATTGCGTCCCACGTGTCCCGTTTTCGTAACCTGCCATATGTTTGAGAATCAGCCGACTGGATAACAACACGTAAGCCTCCCAAGACACACATCACTCAAATTCTGCCTAGACCCAATTGTGCAAAACAAAATCTTCGGAGTATGAAGACAAATATTTAAGCATTTTGCTACATTTAAATAAGCATGCAAGCAATTTAACAAGTACTGGGATCTGAAGTTGAACAATATACAAACTGGGAACTTCATAGCCAGACCAAAAAAAAAGTAGGTAAGCCCAGTAAGTATATTTTGACAAGGTACAATCCTAGTCCACTGAGCCTGATTGCCCAAAGAGGTGAAAATGCACCAGTAATAGAAGAAGAAAGCCAAAAAAAATCAACGTAATCTCAACGGTAACCACATTCTACAAACACATAAGATTACTGCAAATCAACCTTCAATATCTGTAACACCTCTGAACAATTCAAAAAGGTAATACAAGATTAGTCCAAGTCATAGATAGGAAATGACCTATATATATAAGCAACCATTCATGTGAGCCATTTCACATGAAAACTCAAAACTCCAAGTGAATTATTACCTGGAATAGAAGAATAACTAGAAGGTACCTCCTGCTGGTGAACTGAAGAACTAGTTTGGCCTTGTTGGTGGGCAAATGCAGCATTCATATCTCCACCATGAACTCCATCCTTAGCAGCGAATGAAAGATGTGAATCTGGGGCATATGAGCCTACTGTTGAAGGCTCCTGCTGAAGACCTGCTGGTGGACGATGCAAAGGTGCCACTGGTCCTTGATAACTAGAGTACCCAGGTGTAGGGGCGGAAGTTTGTTGGACATCTTGATAATGAGATTCAGGAGGTTGTGAATACTGATTTGCGTAGGAAGATGGATCTTCTTGTCGAGTGTCTGGGGTATATTGTGGTTGTGGTTGCTGATTCTCAGTAGCAGATCTTGAAGATGCCCAAGCTTTAGCCTTTGCTGCCCAGTCTTCTTCATTGCTATGAGCTGTTTAAGACCCATGAGAAGACAAGTGAGTATATAATCATTCCTCCTACAGGGGAAAGACTCAAAAAAAGTTACAGCGCAAGCTGTTGATGCAAAATGGTAACAGCAGATGTAAAAAATTGATTTTATCACCAAATTTACATTAGTCAGAGCACATTTCCAACAAAGCCGAAAGATTACGCACAGGAAAAGCACGGTAGAGATGAAGAAAGAATAGTGGAGCTTAGCTCAGGTGCTCCAATATTTGTGAACTTAAACCATAGATATTTTGAAAAGGGGGGGGGGATATACTATGCAGGATTAAGAACAGAATCAGTCTCCTTTCCATACTATGTAAGATTAAGACGAGAAATGTTCTCTTTTCCATACTGTCATTACAAGACTATACAGTAAAAGACCTTAAAAAAAGACATTAGAAAAAGCAGTTAAAAACTACAGCCATAGAAGCATTAAGATTCCAGTAACATGATGGCTTACCTGCTGGGTATTCCCAGCCCGAATGAGGAGTCCAATTTCCGTTCCCCCATTCCTGTAGATGAACAGAGATGTCAGGTGGTATAGCAGCCGTACAAAGAGCACAGTCAAAGAGATTAACGACAAAACGACGCGTATATCAGAAAAGGGAGTAGATTCATCTTGTGTACCAACCACACAGGAAGGAGTGAAACTAAAGCATTATGTAGGAGATCAAACTAAACTTTTTGATGAACTATAAAACACGCCAACAGATTTATCAAGAAAACTGAAAACCATAGATAAATAACAACTCGAAGGTGATTTTCAAATAGGAAAAAAAGAAATGTTCAGCCCGATGAGGAGTGCAAAACCATATCTAGCACATTGCACAGCTCAGGTCAGCAGGCGAGACATCAATATAGCACGAAAGAAACCTTCTCGATTTTTCCTCACCTCTAGACTCAAAGAAGCAAGGGGCTATCATGGTGCATAGTTCCATCAAACACATTCAACCTCCACATGTACAAATCAAACAGCATACCAAATTCTAACATAGATAACAAGATCAAAATAACGCACTACAAATAATCGTGTCACTCGAGATTTTAGCAAGGTCATCATTAAATACGAGCCAAAAAAACATCTTTCCTTCACTAACTTCTAGAGTCTCGTATTCTCGTTCCACATAACAAACATTGAGAACGTAATTTACAAGACTCTTACCACACGACGACTACAACATCCACAACCAATGCCTACACAGTTACAGGCACTAATCTCGTTATCGAAACGCCGACTACCGGCTAGTAAAGCCTGTATCAATCACATTGTCAATCTAAACTAAACAAATGACCCCACAAGTCCACAA
The DNA here is from genome assembly GCA_963457585.1 of Spergularia bocconei. NCBI lineage: Eukaryota > Viridiplantae > Streptophyta > Magnoliopsida > Caryophyllales > Caryophyllaceae > Spergularia > Spergularia bocconei. The sequence continues at coordinate 2,010,479 of OY734943.1, forward strand.
CAATCAACCATATCATTTAACTTCAAACATCAAAACGTAATTAACAAGATTATTCTAAATCACAACAGAATCAATCAAAATTCTGATTAATATTAATTAACACGATATAATAGAAATTATAATTACATGAAAAACAACAAGGTTAGAAAATTAATTAAATTAAATTAAATTAAATTAATCAAAAACCCTAGCAAAGGTAGGAGTACCTGGTTAGGGTAAGAAGGGGGAGGGGGAGGGTAGGGTTGGGGCGCAGGGTAAGGCTGGTGAGGGTGCGCATGATAAGGAGGAGGCGGATGTGGCGGAGGTGGTCCCCACTGATTTTGCTGAGGCGGTGGCGGTGGCGGTGGCGGAGAGGGAGAGTGAGAAGGATGGTATTGGAACTGTCCGGGATACCACGAGTTCGCTGCTGGCTGCTGCTGCGGTGGTTGCGGTGGCGGCGGCGGCGGAGGATATTGTTGTTGAGGGTGGTGTTGGTGGTGGGGATAGTTAGGATCCGTCCCCATCGACGGCGGCGGTGGTGGTGGCGGTGGCCGCATGTAGCCGTGGTGCGGCTGTTGATATGACTCCATTTTTTTTTTCCCCGAGTAATTTCCGACCTGAACTTTGGTTCAAGTTTTTTATTGCAACGAAGTTTTTTTTGGGTTGAAATAAGGTAAGCGTGTTATTTTTTGTTTACTCTAGATGGCACGGAAGGGGACGTCAAAGATTCAAACCCGAGTAACGCTCGAGTAGGTTTAGTCTTAACCGTTGAGCCAATTTTAGGCCTCGAGACGAATTTGTGGGATCATAGTGTATTTATTATGGTCGATAAGAAAGTTTAACTCTAGAAAATACAGAGTGGTCGTTCTGGACTATAAGAACAAAAATAAAAATCGAATAAATTACGAATTCTTACTCCCCATCTTGAGTTGACAAAATGATTCACAAATAGTGTGTTCATATTATAATTTACAAAGGACAGGCAAACATTCAGTTTCAGAATTTTTTGATGAATGATCATTGTACTGAGCAACAAAAAGGTTCAAAGAGTATCGGAACCTTGATGGCCTAATGGGTCACTGGGTATACATTTACATAAGATCAATCTGTTCCGGCAGAGAACGTCGTTGATCTAATCTAATGTGTTTATACAATTGACATAGGTTGATCGCGAATGTAAGTGATTAACAATGTATGCAGCTGCTCCAAAAATTGAGCTGCATCTTGATATATTTTGATAGGCCATGGTAGCCAGTTCGCCCATTGAATATCACACGCAGCTTCCTCCAGATCTTTCCATTCAATTTCGTGTGTTGCCAATCTCACTGAGTCACTGTCACAACAGTGAAGTGAATTGATTGGCGTCCACGGTATGTAGTTGAAGCTGCCATCATGTGATTCATCTATGTTCTGTACTTCTTAGCAGGTAACCGGGGCACAGGATTGCTTCGTGACTCAGGCCACAGCATCTGCTTGCCTCCTTGTTAATCTTGCATATAACCCTTCTTTAAGGAGAAGCTCCTTGTGACTTCCCATCTACGAAAGACAGCCAATGCAATACAGAGCCGAAGTTAGTTATCAATACCAGAAGAACAAAGTAACTTCAACGTCAGATCTGAAGCAAGCAAAACCTACGAGAAACCTTTCATGGCAAGACATACCTCGACTATCTGACCACTATTCATCACTACTATTCTGTCCGCAGCTTGTATTGTCGAAAGCCTGCAACATTTGTTCGGCAAGTATATTAGAATTAAAAATAATGTAAAGTGTTTGTAGAGATCAAGGGCTTGGGTGTGAAACTCAAAAGACCAACCTATGTGCAATCACTATGACTGTTCTTCGTGATCGTGAGTCATTTCTTACAGAACGTAAAATACCCTGCATCCAAATTGAAATATCAATAGTCACGTCTATGATATGTTCTTCTGACCCTTTTAACTTTCCTCCCTCTTTCAGTTCTAGAGAGTTAAAAAGGCACTAAAAGCAGTCATTCAGCTAATACTCTCTCCCTCTCAAAGTACTTGGATGAATCCTACACTTATTCGAAACTAAATTTCAAACACCAACCTTGATATTGTGTTCACTTTCAGCGTCCAACGCACTGGTGGCTTCATCAAGAATCAAAATGGCAGGATCCCTAATGACAGCTCGAGCAATAGCGATTCTCTGTTTCTGCCCTCCACTGAGCAGATCATCATCAACAATCGTATTGTAACCATTCGGAAGCGACGTGATGAAGTCGTGAGCAAATGCTTGCTTACAAGCCCACTCGACATCTTCTTGTGTAACATCCCTGGGACATCCATATCTGATGTTTGAACTTATGTCCATCCTGAAAAGCCGAGGTTCCTGTTCAATTAATTTGTCAGTGTTGTACATGCAAAAGATTTCATTTTACGACCACCACATTAAGATTCCTACTGGGGTCCTGGAAGCTTCAGTTCAAAACTGTTGGACGAAAAATAATGAGAACCTGGCCAACATATCCAATCCTTTCTCTGAACCATTTAGTGTCTAACTTTTTGAGAGAGAATCCATCAATAAGTATCTGCAAAGGCGAGCACATGAGCATGTTTCTGCTAGTATAAATTGTTATCATAAGAGTACAGAGGCAGAATAGGATGAAATATTACCTCACCGCTTGTTGGCTCATAAAGACGTAGAAGAAGATTCACAATGGTGCTCTTTCCACTACCACTTAGGCCAACCTAATTACAAATTTATGTTAGCAAAGTAAACCAGAAAGCCATTATTGAGAAGAAAATTCATAAACTTCATACGCAAATGCTTACAATAGCGATAACTTCATTTGGATGCATAGAAAGACTCACATCTTGCAATACATGTGCCTGTTCAAAGTCAGCATGTTAGCTACTCGGAATTAAAGCATACAATAAACTGACTAGTATGTGACACTCACCAAATCATACTTTCACATTAGAAATACAAAGCCTTTATGAAGGAGTAAAGCTGTAAAACTCAGGTATGGGATGCACATCAATCGAAATTGGGCCAGAAAAAAATAGGACTGGAGAGTAGAGACCTGACTGGAACAGATCATTTACCACTATTCTAAGTCATAAGTTGGGTGAATGATATTTTGGATAATATTGGAAAAGACGAAGGTACAAATTTTTGGATGACAATTCTGGAGGAACACTCCGGTCCAAACCCATAAACCCACAAATATATGACCGAGGACAAGACCAGAATCCAACAGAAGCTAGAGCTACGACCAGTCAACGCTTAATATACCTCAGGCCTTGTAGGATATTTAAATGAAACATTCACAAAATCAATATGTCCTGTCAATTTTTGCAGCTTCGATCCTGCATTGCATACAAAAAAACTCAATAACTAGATCATTGGAAAGTCTTATACAGCGGAAGAGGAGAGGAACGAGCAGAAAGATCATCCATAAAGACTCAAAACTTTAAAGACCTGATGACAGTAAAATATGAGTCTCTTGTGGGGATTTACGGATAACAAGCAACAATTTTGTTAACCTAGTCGGTAGATTAATCAAGGCTCTTGCTAGCCCTTCATCATATCACTTTTCTGAGGCAAAAAGCTCGAGCTACAGACTAAAGGCAGATAGAGTGAAGTTCAGACTTCACTAGTGTGCCATTACATTGAAGATAAATAACACTTTCTGACCCAAATGGCCAAACACATAGGCTTCTTGCTCTGTTTCCTCCTCTACAGAAAGAGTCCAACTCACACATGTCGGTCAGCGAACACAAAAACTCACTCTATAGAAAATTGCAAACAAATAAAAAATAACAAGACAAAAACCAGGAAAATAGAGCACCATATTAAGCAGGTTTCAAATAACCCATTAGATTTCCACATGAATCAATTGGCACCAATTACTTTGAGGTACACTGAAAAAAACAACTGAATCCAGGTTTAGAAAGCAGAAAGCCAATAATCTGTAGACTACTGAAAGGAAACTCACTCTCTAATACCCCAAATTGCAGATAACACATCTGGAACACATTTAATTCTTTACTGATCACCCTTAAGGAGAAGTGGGAGCAACCATACAATACGAGACAAACAGGTTAGCATACTGTTGCATGAAAAACTCTCTTCAAGAAAAAATGGCTAATTGAGGAACCAACAGAACTACAGAAGTTCCCAACTTCCCATGAAACCAATGAAGGGGAGCGAAATGCCAGCTTGTTTTACGTTTATAAAAAAAATCACCTAGATCTTCTTAATAGACCATAGTAAATTTAGAAGCAAAAAAGAGTATCCAGTTTCAACAAGCCTCTACCTTCAGAAGTGAATTGATCACTAGGCAGTAGATCCATAAGCTGGAATACTTTCTCACTTGCCCCCACAGACTGCATCAATGATGACACATTATCTCCTATCCACCATGTTGAATAGATTAGCCATTCGCTATACAAGAGAAACTTCGTGAGTTGTTCTGCTGATAAACGACCAGACAAGATAGACATTCCGCCAACCAGCACAGCAATGACCTAGCAAAAGTGACACAACAGATGTCAATTTCAGCATCTCTGACAATGAGTTAGCTTTCCATAGTATCTGTTTGTTACAAATGAAAAGAATGGGAGGGAGTACATGGACTTGCTTAGTTGCTTTTGGAAGCCATCATTTAAGTCTGTGGACCCATGAATGCATCTGTATATAGCAATAAACACTACTACACCCGAAAGACATGACATCAAGATCGGGAATAGAACAATGATATGATCTAAATTAAGACTAGGTCATTAGATGCCTCAATCAGCAATGTCATAGCAATAAATATAAAGATTTCAAGACAAACGAAATCAATCAAAACTTTGACAAATCACACAGATCTCAGATCATCAACTAGAACTGAATTTCTATTAAAAAAGAAAAAGAAAAAAGTTAAAGAGCAACAGAGTACAAGGAGTCCTATAAAAAGCTGATACGATCAGCCAATTCCCTTGTTCTTTCTTTCAACTAGACAAGATATAGACAGGCACTCTCCAGATGCTATATGAGAGGAACTTAATATTCAAAGCAATAAAAATGTTGGTTTTTAACATGGCAATTAAACTATACTGGGGTCTTATATTTTTACATAAAGCAGGAGGAGTGCCAGAAGCCCAGACCTGCGTTGAGTGGTAGAGAGTATTGAAGCTGAAGTTCCAAAGCCCATATGCAGCACTTTGTCGTAAGCTTATATCAGCCAACTTTTGCAGCCACATGTTATACCTACACACCATAGGATTTACTTTGACTTAATTTTTTCACTGAAATGACTATTTAGCATATAAATAAATAGGCTAAGTTACTCAAACCAAGGTACCCACCTTCCTGTTTCTCTCTCTTCCGTGCCATAAACTCTAACAGTTCGCATCAAAGAAAGTGTTTCTTGAGCAACCTACAATCAAAATGAATGTCAGACAAACAATATTGACAACAGAAACCACATGACCGCAAGACAATTAGAAGTTACTTCATTGGAAGAGGCTGTGAACTCTTGTGTCAGCTTAGCTGCCTTCTTTTGGTACCTGTCAGATAGAATTCGGTCATGTCACACACCTTCTCATGACAAAATGAACGTGGATTTTAACATGTCTGCCAACAGGTCTCACATAATACCATTAGTTCATGAAAGCCCATGCAGAAGTTCTACAGTCTCACTACTAATTACATACTGATGTACTCTGTATTCTCTACCTATTTATTTGCTTTGAAAGAAAAAAAAAATAGCTTCATTAAAGTGAATGTAAACCTAGAGTGGCGATGAAGCTCCACAACAACAATACCCCTATTCCTCAAAGGCTTCCCCCTATGGCAAGGATGACATGAAGCTTTCTCAGCCAAAAATTTACAAATGTTTCCAGTTCATTTGGAGAAAAGATAAAGGGATCCCCTTAACATTACCCGCCTTAACCATGTACTCAGAGTCTCAGACAAAGCCAAAAAGAAATTTAGAATGAGGAAATTGGTTGCAGCAAGAAGGGTGAACATACAACCTTAACAAGGAACTTACTGGCCATAAAATACCATAATAGATGAAAGTGTGATGCATATTGCTAAGGTGCATAAGCCGAGAGGCCATGACAAAACTATCAGGTAGATCAAGGCACCTGTCCCCTGAGAAATATACCAAACAGATTACGTAATGGACTGGAAATAATAAGAATCGCAAGAATAACCAAACAAGGTGAAATTTTTTGAAACAGCATAAGACAAAGGGAGAACCTGCAGGATATTGCGCGATATCAAATTAAGATCATTTCCAATTACACGGGACACCTGCTGACAATCTGCCCCCAGCCTGCTAGTGAGGTCACCAACTGTGGTAGCATCGAAAAAAGATATGTCCTGCAAAAGTATTCCTCAATTAATGGAAGGGCCGACACATAAATAAAACGTACAATATTTCTAAGGGTCGAAATAAAGTCACCTGAAGCAGAAGAGACCAATATAATGTTTCCCTCATTCTCTTAACCTACATAAACGTAAACTAATATCAGGTACAACAGATCCAAAACGCCGAAAATGAAGAACAAATTCAAGCTTACTCCAATCCTTAAGCATTTGCCCCAAAGGTAAGAAAACATTTGTATTTGACACAAAGTCACAAATTGCCTAATATACTCAAACTATGACCTCAGTCAACTGGAAGAAGCACCTTTATTCAAAATAAAAACAGCATTCTAACAAGTTTTACTTTATTTGAAGTGAGAGGTAAAAAGAAACACGTGCTGTAAAGTGCAGGATAATATATTTACATTAAACAACCTCCACTTACAAGTATCATGTTTGCAATGCTGAAAAAGCATCCCCTTATGCCACTGTTACTCAAACAAACATTTACAGAGTCAGCAGCTCCACAAGACCACAAAGTTAGACATAAATAAGTAACAGAGTGATTTAATGTTTTTTACACAGCCTGGTATGGATCTAAAGTAAGAAAATATGCATGAATTAAGCATGTATGCAGGACAAAGATTTTGAGTAGACAGAAGATTGAACTCTGTATTAAAAATTAAAAAACCCTGAACTTCATGCTCCAAGCCTCCAACTGTTAGCCGGGGAAGTTTTGTAGTGAGTGTAAAGTTTACAAGGTGATAATCATCAGGTGTATAATAAAATTTTACATGATGGCCACCAAGAGGTCTTATGATTGGATTATCCCTAACTATTTACAAGGCTGTTCACTGGCACAGTCCAACGGTCCACAATACTGATTAGAAAGAGGCCACCTATAGTACTAGACTATTATCTAAATGCCTTACTTATTGTATATCTGATGTGATGAAGAGGGGCTTTTTAGCTAGGGGGTGTTGGTCCTTTTTGTGGGTTGTGGTTGGGCTTCTGCCCTCAATGTTTTGTTGTGTTCGTCTTCCTCTTTATTTATATAAATTATTTTACCTATCAAAAAAAAATATCTGATGTGATGAACAAAGAAGCCAATCAAAAAGAGCTTGTTGGTCATGAATCCTGGCTCATTTATACTGGATTGGACTACATAATAGCTTCTGCCAATCCTACTCACTGTCCACTGATTTCCTAAGCAAGTACAAGTAATAAGCAGCATAACAGACTGGTGACATTGACAATGAAACTAAGGTTCAGTGGCAGAACTTCCTTCTAATCAGTCCCAAGACCAAGCAATCTCATGGCTATTTTCGTGAAAGCCTCTTCCCATGCAGTATGGACTAGGACACTTAATTGACTTCGTCATGGCTAATCATAAAAACTGTTCGCTAATGTGTGGCTTTTGAGACTGAATTCAGTGGCTTTCTGGCACAAGACTGGTAGGCATAGGTGAACACGGAATTTGACTACAAGGAGGAACTGAAGTGTCAAAATGAATTTAAGACCTAAAGATAGTTCAACAGAAAGCAGTAAGCATAAAAGCACAGGTAGCAGCACAACTGGTAGTTAGATATCCTACAATTCAGTTAAGAGACCAGGGAGAATTGACCATACAAGATTTTGACCTGCAAATTCCTGATGTGATGCAAAAAACAACCAAGAGAACCACATTTCTACGAAAGATCATCACTTTGCCACTCTGTGCTGAAAAGATTGACGCCGTCAAGAAGTGTGGTATAGAAATCTCTGCAAGCTGAATGCAAGACAAAGTAACACATCCTCAGCACTCATGAGCAAAGTACCTCATTAAACATGCTAAGGGATAACTAACTATTTGAGCTAGATTAAATATCTGAATTCTCTGTTATCGAGTACCAGTAAACTGGGACTCCTTTCACTTTAAGCCCTCAGGCCTTAATTCTCACAACCAGAACTTATATATCGAATGTTAACAACTACTTCGACACTTTACATCAGCTCAAGCCACTAGTCTCTTTCCAGTTCCACTAATTCGTAAGCACTCATTTATTTCAAACTAAAAATTGAACGTCTTGGCCATGCATTCACTAATAGGCTAATAGCAACAAAGAGAGATATCAAACATATGCTATGTTACTCAATGTCATTGTAATGCTCCAATGGAAGGAAACTAGCCAAAAAAAACTCGAATACAATGCATTAATTTACAACTCGTTCACATTTCCCTAATCATTGCTCGGTTTCAATTCCTTCTCTTCTTTGTATAACTATTATATCTACATCACAACTAACCACAGACCTGCATGCCGCAACCAAAACTTGTTTATACGTTATACTCGTACTAATCAGTCATTGATTGGAAAACTGCATAGACACCCGAAACTGCTCGTTCTTCCACACATATTACCTACTCCGAAACTCAAGGTTCCATGTAACAGCGCATCTACTAATATCATAACGAGGCAAATATATAACCTCATCCATATCACATTCTCCAGCATTTCCTAAATACAACCGCCAACTTAAGCGCCGCATAATTCATACTTATTATGTCAGCTTAAGGCACACATTACATGAATCAAACTACACCAAACAGTCAACTTAAGCTCAATTCAAGTTAGTTGCTCCGCCTCCGCTACACTCTAAAATTCCACATCAACTTATACTACCAAGTTTTCGCCATTAATCACCTTTTTCTACCAAAACCTAACAAATCACCAGCAAGACGCAAGTCACCGCAACCATAATTAAGCATAATTAGGCATAAATTGAACAATAATTAAGCAATTAAAAACTCGATTAAGACGATAAGAAGTATACCGCAGTAAGAATTAGGGCAGAAAACGCGGCAAAAATAACCCAACGATCACTAGAAACCAACTGCCACATCCTATGAAGCGCATTCCAAACCGTCACCGGCTTCGCCGTTAAAACGACGTCGATATCCTCCTCCGACAACCTCCACCACTTCCCTCCCGGCAAAACCGCCCGCAAATTCTCCAAAATCCGCTTAATTCTCTCTCCTACATCAGCACTCTCCTCAATTCCGTCACTCTCCGGCTCGTTCGCGACGGAAACGCCGTTGACGACGGCGGAATTGGCCGGGGAGAGTAGCCGGCGACGGCGGGAGGTACATGAAGTGCGGTGGATGTGGTGGTAGGTGCGGTGGAGAGAGAGGAGTGTTCGAGAAGGTGGTGGTTGGCGGTGGCGGAGTGGTGGAGGAGGAGAGAGAGTGGGGGAAATGGAAGGAGTGAAGGTGAAGGAAGTGAGGGCCATTGTCGATTGAGCTATCATCAGTTTGTGTGCTGAATAAGAATTGCCAAAATGAAATTTGCCACCAATTTTTACCGTTTGATATAAACGGCTCTATGATATGCGTCTATCTTTGTTGGTACTTTACTCCTATCATCTTCTCAGCGTGTCGCAATTAACCCCGCGATTTTCCGCACATGTGTAATTAGCCTCTTAATTTTTCTTGATTTTCGATTTTTTATTTGCGGTAATTTTAGTGAAATTATGAATTCAACGAGTTTAGGTATCTTGGCGTGTTATCGCACATTTGAAGATTTTGTTAAAAATATGGCTGAATGACTTGTTTTAGGAATCTTTTTCGTGTTTTTTGGATTGTTGACGTTTGATTTGAATATGTGAAAATCATTCAAACCGAGTGCTTCCAATCTAAATTAGCATTATACACTTCTCGTTTGGAGTCCAATGAAATGAACAATTGTTTTACGTAATCTTTACAAAATGATACTATAATACATCATGTGCATGTAGGCAAATCCACAAACAAAGAGGTATAATTGAAAACAAAATTCACTTAGATTAGAAGTAACACATGGCAATATACAATGTTAAGCACTTAAGCATGTCAATTGACTCGATTCCGAATTAGTTCACGGTTGTAGCATTCCTTCTTTTTCTTCTTTGACACCGACAATGCTAACAGTCCTAGTAATCACTTGTGTGTCAGATGTGACAAATGTATGATTTATACGTGTGATACCAATAGTTAAAAAAAAATCGCAAAATGAGGTGTCTCGCAAACTCTCATCGACAAATCACCAAATATGCTTCGCTTTTTCGTATTTACCTTGTTTTCCTTATTCGGTAGATTTTGAGCATCACATGTTTCCATGTATTTGTTGTTAGTATATCGATTGATCTCGAAATGTATATTACTGATGATCCTACATACCGACATACGTTACAAAATGCTCTAACATGTGAAAGCAACCATAAAATTTAACCATAATTCTAATAATTTGGAGCTCAAACTTAACATAAATGGCCCATCGGCACGTCAAAGCAATTGCCAAGTTCATAACTATAGTTTTCTCGTAAGGCCATATAACTGGACTACAACCTTTAAATATGAGTTGAACTTATTCAAAATCAATTGCATCTAGGCGATTTAGTACTCCAGTATCTAGACTACATTCATCAAGGTTTCAGAAGTTCTAAAATTTCGCCTAATTTAATTTGAACTGATCTGATTTGATGTTAAATCGATTCTAGAATTAAACATGTAAGCGTGTCGCATTGTACATTTCCAAATTAGGATATTGGTGAGAAATAGTGTCATCGGCATTCCGGTCAAACACGCCGTCATACACCTGCCGTGACACTTCCGTCTATACTTTCCTTCAACGCAATACCAAACCCCTTCACGCCAAAAAAAAAAAACTCCCTTCAAGCACTACCCGCCACACGACACCCACCCAACTTTCGCGCCACGTAATTTTATCCTTTTCAGACGATTCTACCCCTATCAAACAAAATTGATTCCTTCCCCCTCGTTATATCCCACTCCGATAAAGGGCAAAACCGTCATTACCATTCACATAAAATATCTCTCTTTCCCCCTCCTCTCACTGGTAAAACACTTCCTCTCTGATTTTCTCTCTCCTCCAATTTTCCGGCGGAAATGGCGACGGTGATTGGTAACCTAGCTCTACCGGTGGACCTGACCTCGCCGGCGAAAGGAAACTCCGATCACCGGAAAAGTATCCGGTTACTTCCGTTTGACGTTTTGTTGAGCTTGACTTTACCGAGGAGAGAGAAGGAGTTTCCGGTGTGGGGGCTGGAGTTTCCGGAAGGAGGAGGAGAGAGAGGAAGCGTGAAGGCGAAGTTTGCGAAGAAGACGAATCCCGTGGAGTTCGGCGCGTATTCGAGCGACGAGGAGAACGGTAACGGTAACGGTAACGGAGGAGATGAGGAGGATGAGGAAGGGTTTGATTGGGAGATGGAGATGAGGAAGAGAGTGAAGGAGATTGAGGAGATGAGAGAGTTGGAGAGGAAAGCGGAGGAGATTTACGGCCAGGAGAGAGAAAGTAGCGGCGGTGGGAGTGGTGGTGGTGGCGGTGAGGAGGAGAGTGAGGAGGAGAAGAAGATGCGTGTTCGTAAAGAACTCGAAAAGGTCTACTTTTTATTTTCTGCATTTCTTACTATAATTGCACTCGATAAACCCTAATTTTCGTGTTAAATTGTGTGATTAGTTAATATTTGATCGGTGATTTTATTACATCTTGTAGAATTATAGATTGAGTATGTTGTGAGTGGTAGAATAGAGTTGTGAGTGGTAGAATAGAGTCACCTATAATTTCTTATTGCATTGATTGAGTTCCACATAGTAGAAGTTGAAGTTTGATTTCATTACTGATTGTTGTATTGTTTTGAGATTCGAGCTGGATACGAAATTTATGGGTCAGGGATTTGGAAGGAGTAGGATATTCAAGGATAGAAAAAGGAGATGTTGGAATTAGGATATTCAAGGATAGCTGGGATTGCTAATGGTTGTAGTATAAGGAATTTCAAATTGATTTTTTTTTTTTGAGGTCGAGAAACTTCAAAAATGTTGATTTCAGGATTAGTAATGTTGTGGATTCTTTAGTGATAATCAAGATCGACTATGAATTTTCTTGTAGCAAACGGATAATAGGTTGCCCCAATGCTGCATAGTGATTTAATTACCGAGTCAAAAACACTTGAAAGTCGACGTTCTCACTTTTTGGATGGGATGTAATGTAAGTTTGTTTCTCAGAGGTCTATGTTCCTGTTTTTGGTTTTGTTGGAGATGGTGGCAAAGATCGGCTTAGGCTGCGGTTGTCGACTGGCTTTTATTTGTACTTTTTGTATGCTTGGAGGAAATTTACAATTATGAGTGGTACCTGCCAAAAATGGAGCTGCAAGGCCCTTTATGAGTCATGAAAATGTGGAAAGAAAACCGATGTTTCCTCCAGCTGTAACCATGGCCAATGCCTTTGCTTACTCTAGACTTTTGCTTGTTTATGATGTAAAAATCTAGACACTCTTGTATCTTTATTTTATCAATGCTATGCTACTGATCTCCAAAAAAAAGAAAAAAAAAACTTTATAGCCTCCTTGTACCTAGTCTTCTTCCTGTCTTGCTGGTGCTGTTTTTGTCTACCAATATTGTCTTCATAATATAATCTCACTTCTCAACAGTTCTTTGGGATATAGGAATTGAGAAAATGGGAGGAGAGAAACTAGGAGAGAGTGGACTTCCCCACTTGGATAACCATGGTGGATGGGAAGGAGAGAAAGAAAGAAGATTTATGATTGTCCATGTTTGAAATGCATGATAATCTACGGTTTTTTTTTTCTTTTTTTTTCCGAGGGGAATGATAATTTACGTTTTAGTCCTTAATAACGCATGATTATGCAAGAGTGCTATACTTACTGGCTGTTTTAGAAAATTTACATTTTGTTCTTAGTACAGATAAACTATTGACAACAACTAACCAGATGTTTTCTTCGTCTATGGTATTGTAGGTGGCAAAGGAGCAAGCTGAAAGAAGGGCAACGGCTAAACTGATGTTTGAATTGGGTCAGAAGGCTTATGGTAGGGGCATGTATGGACGGGCTATTGAGTTTTTAGAAGGTGCACTGACCATCATTCCCAGACCTACGCTCTACGGTGGTGAGGTCAGTAGGTTATTATCAAATTTTGGATTATGTTGATTCCCAGGTTTTTTCTGACCGTGTGATATGTATATGTATATGTTGTTGGTCTTATATTGTTTTGCTTTTCTGTTTTGCAGATTCAGATATGGCTTGCTATGGCTTATGCGGCCAATGACCGCCATGCAGATTGCATTGCCCTGTACAGGCAATTGGAACTAAAGCATCCTAGTGTCAGCATCCGCCGACAAGCTGAAAATCTTCGCTACATTATGCAAGCACCAAAGATAAAGATAACCCAAGAAGAGATGGTGACAATCCCTTTAATTGGGAACAGTTATGACAGGTAATTTTGAAGTACCTCATTCGCCTTTTTTTTTTTGTTTTTGTGTGTGTGTGACTGTGTGTGTAAAGATCGCATATTTGATGAAATTGAAACTCTGCGGTATATGTTGAGTTCTTGCCGTAATAGACACTAGTTATTAGCATCTGGCAATAAGCTGTTGTCTTTTGTAGCTCTCCTGCACTTTGAATAATGAGAAATACGAAGAAAAACAGGTGGTTTGTGGCTCACAAATGTTGTATATAAACAAATGTTCTTGACATAATTTGCATTCTGTGTGACTATTCGCTACCTAGTTTTGCTTGCATTTTTGGAGCCAGTTCTTTTTTAGTTTATATTTCTGCTTGAAAACTCATTGAGCACCTGAAGAACCCCAATGTTCACTGCAGCTACGCATCCACTTGGACTGATAAAGACAAGGATAGCAGCCAGGTATTTGGTGGCTCAACAACGAGTCAGCTCACATCCTCAAAAGACTACCTGGGTGACATCCTGAAGGTGAAAACCCCTGATGGCTGGGAAAATAACCGTGTCTTCTGGGCTGCTATCACATTATGGTTAGGTTTGGTTGGAACCGCGCTTCTTCTTCAAAGATAATCCTCTCCACAGCAGTCTCAACTAGATTTAAGTAATTTCTCCAAACCTTGATTCCAAGGGTTATAATTTCTTTTCTGTGCATTGTTGTATCTGTTGTAATATGTACATATAGCATCTACAATGCGCTCCGTAAATGTTAGTGAGCCAATCATATATATATTCTTTTCTGTATCCGGGTGTAAATCGTGTAATATGAACTACCCAAGCTCTGCCTTTTGTATATTCCGGTAGTCCTTGTTTCCGAGTTCTGGCAGATCAGACGTGGGACTCCCAAGTTCCATGCTCGGTTTTGCTTGTTTGGGCCAAGCTAGTTCACCCCTAGTCCAATGTTCACGCATTTATTTGGAAAATGCACCTATAGCCGTCTCTTGGGCTACCCATGCTTCCGAGTGCTAACCCGACCTCTAAAACTGACCAAAATTCATATTCGTGTTTGGTCACTCAGACCTTAATTAACCAAAAACGCGTTGAGACATCCTTATATTGACCTGGTATTTTGTGTTCAATTGTCGTATGTCTTATGTCTTATTGTTTTTTCTCGTACATAGGAGCAACTAATGCTTTGGAAGTCGGGAAATGGGGAATCGTAATGGCCATCTAAACACTACATTAGCCTATGCAAATGAATAATCGTTCCGATGCAATGTTTCGTTTAATTTTTCTTGACTTATCAACAAATCCCAATTCTTAGTATCCGTTTTGTATCGTGTTATCGTGTCACGCCACCTTCCACCGAGTCATAAAAATCACAACCCAATATCCATCCGGTCATTTCAACCCATAAAAAAAGCCCAACCCACCAACCCACAAAAAAAGCCCTCCCCAAAAACTCCACAATAAAACCACACAAAACCCTAACAAAATCCCCATTTCAATCGCCTCCACATTTCTCAGAGGAGAGAGAGAGAAAGAGAGAAACTTGAAGATGACGACTCACCTTCGGAAGAACAGAAAGAAGAGAGGCCACGTGTCAGCCGGACACGGTCGTATCGGAAAACACCGCAAGCATCCAGGAGGACGAGGAAACGCAGGAGGAATGCACCACCACAGAATCTTGTTCGACAAGTATCACCCAGGGTATTTCGGTAAAGTCGGTATGCGTTACTTCCACCGTCTCCGCAACAAGTTCCATTGCCCCACAGTCAACATCGACAAGCTCGCCTCCATGGTCCCACCTGACGTCAGAGACAAGGCTACCAAGGAAGGAAAAGCACCCGTCATTGACGTCACTCAGTTCGGTTACTTTAAGGTTCTTGGGAAAGGTGTCCTTCCTGGTTCGATGCCCGTTGTCGTCAAGGCGAAGCTTATCAGTAAGATTGCCGAGAAGAAGATTAAGGCGAATGGCGGCGCTGTTCTTCTTACTGCCTAATTATCTTCATAATTAGGGTTTCATTATCATTATCCTTATTATTAATTAATTAATCGTTATTAAACTTGTTTTTTTAATTAGTAAAGTTGTCGTCTTTTCGTCGTACATTTGTCGGAGATTTTATGAGTATTATGTCATATGGTATTATTAGAGCTGATTATGATATGATATGCTGGTGTTTTTCGATTATGATTATGTCGTAAATTGATATGCTTTGTTTCGTAAATTTATGTCGTATGCGGGTTTTGGTATATTCGTGCGTTGATCGTTCATTGATTGTGTTGTTCTATTATTGTCGAAATTGGTGTGTTGGGATTTACGATTTTTGGTATGTTTAGGTCGTGTTTTATATGCTGATTATTAGTAAATGAGTAATTAGGGTTTTAATTTACGGCTCTTTTAGGTTTTGGATTATTCGTGCGTTGATCGTTTTGGTGAGCTATGTCTCATGATTTCCGAAATTGGTGTTGTTCTATTGCGTTGTGGTATGTTTAGGTCGCATTTTAGTTGCGTAATAGGTGTGCGATTCTTGTTACCCCATGAGGAATTTGGGTTTGAGTGGGTGTTGTAGCGCTCTTATATCTTTTGATGAAAAAGATTGGTGTATTTCTTTGTTATTAGGGTTTTGATCAATAGTGGGGTTTGAGCAATTAGTGTGGGGGGCTTCAATTCCATGAGGAATTAGTTTTCAATTCATCCTTGCGTTCTTTTAGCATTTGTTGAAATTGAGTGATGTACATGATCGTAATTTCGTATGTAGTGCAAAGTTATAGGGTAGTGACAAGTAATGAGCTTTGGAAAGTTTGAATGGGGGGCTTGTGTTGTGAGCATTGCATTTGTGGATTCTGTTCCGCCAGATTATTGTGGAAATTTTCTTGTTTTATTTTTCGTGATGGCATCATGGTTCTCTAAGTGATGTCTTTTCTGTTGATGCAAGCATTCCTTTGTTATCTATTATAATCGGTGTGGTTTTGGGTCAATGACATGAAGTTGGGGTTTTGACATCGTCGTATTTTACATAGCATGCCTGCGATTCTTTCGTTGCTGGGGTGACTCATTTGTGGGTTTTATATTGTGGATTCTGTTCCGCCAGATTATTGTAGAAATTTGCTTGTTTTATTTTTCGTGATGGCTGTGTTGATAATCACCATGATTCTTCAAGTTATGTGTTTTCTGTTGATGCAAGCATTCCTTTGTTATCTATTATCATCGGTGTGGTTTTGGGTCAATGACATGAAGTAGGGGTTTGACATCCACGTATTTTACATAGCATGCTTGAGATTCTGGTTTAAAAGGTTTGAAACGTTAATTTGTGTAGCATGTGCGAGTCTTATACTCATTTGTGGGTTTATAATTGTTGTCTGTTGACTGCATTTGGAGTTGTATGCCTTTTGATGGATTTGGAGCTGTATGCTTTTTATTAGACTAAGTTGTAGGACTTGTATCTGTGGAGTTAGATTACTTGTGTACTCTGAAATCGTTATTTGCTTGGTAAGGTCTGTGCACCTTTGATGAAAATAAGAGCCCCGTTGTGTTTTCATTGTGCACCGGTGCCGTCGTTGTCTAATTATCTACTGTTGGTCTGACATGAAAAGTAGTTGTTCATGGTCTATGGTCTATTGTTATGGTGAAGCAAGGGAAAGATATTGAGAGCGGCAGTGAAATTGGGAAAATTTCATGTAAGGCTGTTTGCAAGGATAATGGGAGCTGTTCTCTAGGTTTTTTTCCCTTCAAAAAGGATTTTAGTTTTGGAGCATTACTGTTTCAAATTTGTTTGTAAAAGCAACTTTGGTGTTCTTTCATATTTGCATTTCAGCAATGACAAGAAAAAACCATGTCGGGAATTTTTCTAGTTGATAGCCTGTCATCTTTTGCTTAGACAAAATTGGTAGATTGGTTTGTGCTTTGAGCATTTGAGGGATATTGAAATTGGATTGATGGAGATGGTTTTGGGAGAAGGTGATTTGTCTGAGATGTGGCTAGGTCTGGACCTCGGGTGGTAATCGATTTTGGTAATTTAAATTGTGGGTTTTGATGTCAATATGAGTCTAATGTGTTAGTATTGGAAATTTTCCATAGAGAGATGTGACTCTTGAGGTTAATTGATCTTGTGCATCTGATCGTGGAAGTTGCGGTTGTTTGTATAGCATGTGGTTTCCTTCTAGAATGCAATGTTTCAATGTAATCGACTCTTCGGTCCATTAAGTTCAATGATTTTGGAAATGGTGATTTTGGGAGTAATTTGTTGAGAGTAAGATGGGGCTTGCATTGTTCAATTATGCGTTTGTATTGGTGGCACAACGCAGATTGCAGATAGCGTTGGATTACAAACAATTGGAGTATTTTAGCTCAAAAGAAAGTTGTCTTTCATTGAATTTTTTTATATTAATCGCGTTTTGGATATAGTATGTCTTCGGCTGTTATGTTCCTTGATTATTTGAGATTTGGTGTCTTTTGCTTGTAGAGACGTCTGAGTATGTCTAGATTATATGGTATATGTTACTATTAGAATGGTTTCATTGCCAGGATCATACGGCGTATGGTATTATTAGGTTGGTTACATTGTCTCTCAATTATCGTATGTGTATGTGGCTCAAGGTCATTCTTGTGTAGATCATTTTTGCACGTCTGCCTCGTGTTTTTGTCCATATAGTTATTACTCCATGAGCTATTTGTTTTCATCATTACTTTGAAGCTATCTTTCAGCTTTGCATGTTGAATATTTTTTTTTTTTGGGTGTAATTGTTATTGTGAAGCGAGGGAAAGATATTGAGAGAGGGGTTGTGAATATTGGAAATTTTCGTGTAAGGCTGTTATCAGGAAAAATGGCTGTTGTTCTATGTGTTTTTCTTTCAAAAGTTTCTGGTTGGCTTTAGTCTGTTGGCCTGTTGTCAAGTGAAATAGGTTGGGATTCTTTTTTTTTTTTTTTTTTTTTTTTTTTTTTTTTTTTTTTTTTCTGACATTAGCAGTGGTGAATTGACGAGGTCAATCCAGGATGATATACCATGGTGCATGATGTTTGCAGATGATATAGTGTTGATCTCAGAAACGAAAGAGGATTTGGAGAGAAGGTTGGAGCTATGGAGGGACACGTTGGAGTCTCGAGGGTTTCGGTTGAGTCGGAGCAAGACCGAGTATTTGGAGTGTAAGTTCAGCGGCATTAGGCAAACGGAGACGGGGACGATCATGTTGGATGGAAAGATTGTTCAGGGATCAGATTTTTTCCGATATTTAGGATCGATTCTTCAAAAGGATGGAGAATTGGATGGAGATGTGGCTCATAGGATCAAATCAGGTTGGTTGAAGTGGAAGAATGCCACAGGACTTCTGTGTGATCGAGGATTGCCCAATAAGTTGAAGGGTAAGTTTTATCGTACGGCAATTAGGCCGGCACTGTTATATGGCACGGAATGTTGGGCCGTGAAGCAGTGTCACGTTCATAAGATGAGTGTGGCGGAGATGCGCATGTTACGGTGGATGTGTGGACATACAAGACGTGATCGGTTGAGAAATGAAGTTATTAGGGAGAAAGTAGGGGTTGCACCCATAGGGGATAAGATGATGGAGAACCGACTGAGGTGGTATGGCCACGTGAGGAGGAGGCCTAGTGAGGCGCCGGTTAGAAGAGTAGAAGGGTGGAGAAGTGATAATATTAGTAGGGGTCGAGGAAGACCCAAGATGACTTGGACGAAGGTGATTAGAAGTGATATGAGCTCCCTAGGGCTTGAAGAGAGTATGGTGTTGGATAGGGCAGGGTGGCGAGACTTTATCCATGTGGAGGACTTTTTCTGACCCCTTTTGATTTATTTGTTTGGTTTTTCCAACTATTTTTCTAAAACTTTTTAACTTGTGTTCAAAGTTCATCTGTTTTTTGCAATATTTTTTTAAACCTTTTTATTTATTTTGACGACTTTCTAAATTTCCTTTGAAATTGTTTAAATATTTCTAACATGTTTACAACGTTTTCGAAATTTCTTGGCGTACACAAGACGGTTACTGGATGACGATTCATGTTAGCCGACCCCAAATCATTTTGGGAATAAGGCTTGGTTGTTGTTGTTGTTGTTGTTATTAGCAGTGGTGAATGTTGGGGATTAAAGAGATCTTTAGTGTTAGCTTGGTATTAAAGGCCAATTAGGTTGGCGAGAAGCCAAGAAGGTCCAATTGATAGTTGCTCTGAAATGCTCTCTTACAACATATTTTCTGAATTCTGATTGTTGGTTTATCAGACACTTTCCTGTAATCTAGTTATTGTACATTTGTACTTGCCCTGTGTGTCTGTGCGCCCAAATTTTTGAGTCTTTCATGACTCTGATTTTTGTTTGAAGTGTTGATGTGTTTAGCATGTGTGCTTCATTAGTAGGCGCTTAGGCGGGATAGGTTATTACTAGCCTTGGTTGCTTGTTGCGTGCGTTAGAAATTCCTACCCCCCTGGCCGTGGTATCATCTTCATCCATTTACGCATTGTACCGAAAGTGATCAGACTTGCACAGTTTAAAAGAAAGAATTAGATCGATATATTTGGCACAGTACGCAATCTTTGCCTTTGTATCCAGGGTGTTGTCTTACACCTAGTTTTAGTGGCTCTTTCGGTGGTGTTCTATTTGGCACCCTGAAGGCCTGAACCCGTATATCCTCGACCTTGTTAGGCCCTCCCCACTGCTGAATTGAACTTTGCAGGCCTGCACCAAAATTTTACGAACTAATCTCAGTTGCTCGGGTGGTGTTCTCCCTGGTGCCATTTGCCGCTACATTCTCACCTCCCCACTGTTTAACTCTTTCACCAGCATCAGTTGCCTGCACCCCAATTTTAGATGATCAGAAAATTAATTGCTTGGTTTGAATATAGAAGGCATACAATCATAGGAGAAACAGATTACAGGAAACGTCTTTTTTACCTCTTTAGTCCAGTTGGTTCTGTAGGTTAATAGCGAAATGATCAGGGTCTGAACTGTTGTCCCAATTAGCATTCCGTACCAGATACCCTGCAACATCCAGTGATTCATTGTCGAGTTTTTATCAAGTATCAGAACCTGCTGGTAGTTTTATCAGGGTGAGGAGCATTACCTGTACGCCCATATGCAGCTTGAAGCCTAGAATGAATCCTAAAGGCACACCAATCAAGTAATAACTTCCTATGTTAACATATGCCACAAGACCTTGCCATCCTGCTCCTGTTGCTACACCTGTGATCAAATGTTTAGTCGATTTTATGAAATTAGGAGCATGTTTCTTACCCTCGAAAAATATTCACCAGTGGCATAAACGGAGGTACCTGAGAGTACAGGTTGAATGCTGTTAATGATGATGGTTAAAATAAGCGGCAATGTCAGTTTATACACAAACTCCTGCACCTCTTTGCTGCTCGTGAACAATGTTGGGTACTGTCTCCGTAGCATTAGGAGAAAGAACGATAGAACCAGGCCTACAATGAAGGATGTCGAAACTGCTACCATAACAGCAAATTTCGCTGCTTGTGGATGTCCCGCTCCAAGTTCATTTGACACTCGCACACTGAATGTTTCCCTCACATGTCAGATTCTAAATAATTTTGCAAGATGAAAGTTTAACAGATCAATAGACGGAAACTGGAAAGGAGGGCGCTTGAAGGACAAACCTTACACCTGTGTAGAACCCAAGGGCTAGCATCGTCCCCCAACCAACAATACAAAGGCTGCACACATTTCAGGTTATTAGCAAATACATTCAAGCCTCTGACAGGAAATCATAGGAATATGATCAGGAAGTTGGTCAGACCAAATTGACAGTGTCCTGAGTTCTACTTTCAACGACACCACCACAATAAACCTCAGTCGCAAAATCATTTGGGGTCGGCTAATACTGTACCATTGATTCCGGTCTAATAGTCCTAGGAAATTCAATATCAGTTAGTTTTACAGCAAGAAATGGCAGGAATTTACCATATTGACAAGGCATCCACAGAAATTTTCGCGTCCTTCAGGTACCCTGCCATCATAACTACACCTGCGAAATACCACACTTCTAAACTGCATTCACCATATAATTTGATGTTAGTAGAAAAAATTATAGATGAAGTTATGCTATTTAAGAGTTTTTATCATTAAAACATTATGTTAAAAAGAACAATATAAAGAAATTAATTTTTTTTCTTACCAAAGCATGATTGCTGATGAAAAGGACAACTTAACATAACCCCAAAGATTAGCAAAAGCCTTGGTGGAAAACCCGGTCCAAGAACCCTTACACCTGCCACTCAAGGCATAAGCAAGCTGACCAACCACTATGAGCCACCACGACGCGTCGAGCACCACCGCGGCTCCAACCATTCCCCACCGTAACTTCACAATCACCAACCAACTAAAAAATATGTGCAAGACCACCGTGATGGCCGACACGGTCGCCATGACCATGACCTTGCTCTGAGCCTGCAGGAACTTGGCTAGAGGAAAATTCATGGCATAGGCAAATAACTGAGGGATCATCAACAGAGCAAATTTCCCGGCCGCCTCGGCGATTTCCGGTGACTGGTTGATGAGCTTGAGAAGTGGAGCAGCAAATACATAGAGAAATGTTAGAAAGATGCATGTTGCATTTAGGACCACCCATGACCTTTGCATGTAGATCCCTAGCATGTGTTCTTGCCCTGCACCAAATGCTTGTCCACATAGTGTCTCTAAGGCACTTCCCATCCCTAGCTGATCATCACATGCATGCAACAATAATCCATCCATCATCATCATAGGGCTATAATTTTGCGATATTTGTACTCCATATCCACTTTATCAGTTGAGTTAGCGGACATTTATAAGAAAATGTTTCAATTTTGACATGCATGACAACATACACTATGATTGATTGTACAAAACTAAGATCAAAAACCAAAATGGTCATTAGATATGCATGATTTTGCAAGGAATACATTCATCCTACATACTCTATGTTAACAACTTTATCAGCTAAACTAATTGACCACGTGGCATTCAATTAGACGACTTTACTCAAGTGACTTTATTAATTAGTTGAGCTAGTTAAAATCCGTAAAACATTTCAAGTAAATGAGGTACTAGGGAGATTATTACCAAGATACCAAAGGAGAAGTTAGCAATGATGTTGTTTTCGATAGAGAAGGCGGCGAGCTCGAGATTGCCTAGTCGACCGAGGAATGTCTGAGTGATGGCACCAAGAGAGTATTGGCAGATGTTGGTGAAGAATGCAGGACCAGACAAGTACCATACTTTCTTCGACTCGACCAAGAATCTCTTGATCAACTTTCCCCTGAAAATTAAGTTCATTAATAACAATAGTAAGAATAATGTTCTCTGTTTTGAAGAAAAATTAAGGCATTTAATTTTGAAGCTAGAAGTTTTAAGAATTTGGCTTACATCTATGGAGATGTCTTGAGGTTTGAAGTAGATAGTTTAGATGCTCGTATGCTACATTAGCTTATCAAACCGAGATTGATTATTAGTTGCTCGCCTATGTATGAGGAGATTATAATCAAGTAAGATCATATATATGAATTATTGATTAGTAAGAATATCTTCATTTCGAAATGCCTACGCTAATCTCATGGGTCTAGATTGCGTCTGCTTACGAAAAAGTTGTAACGTTTGCAACTTTGCAGAGTACTCCAACTTTGCATTTATCATATGGTACCAATACCATGCATCACATTTGATATCCTACGTACATTTGTTGAAGGTATGCATGCTTCATGATTTGCCTATTGCGTTGCACATGCATGTTTTGCACTTGTTAACTTACGAAAACAAGGACATTGGCCCTGTTTGGTATCGTTTTTGTTTTCAGTTTTCAAATTTTTAAAACCAAAGTCCCGTTTATGAAAATCACAAAAAATGGTTTTCAGTTTTCAGTTGTTAGTTTTCATTTTCAGTATGTTTATTATAGCAACATACAATTAAAATTTATCTTTGCAACTTATCTAACTATACCATTTACACACAAAAAAAACCTAAAACCGAAAACGGCAGTGATACCGAACATGCCCGATTACTTGTTGACTATTGGCCGTTGCAAGGAAAAATTGCAACGCAATTCGTATTTCGCAGCACTCCCATTTAAACATCTGAGCAGCCAGCAAGCTTGGTTGATTGGCTACGACTTACGAGACCAAGCTGGAGTATAGTTGCATTACTGCTCTTGTAGGAGCATTAGTTGCTCGTTTATGTAACAAGCATTAGGCTGAAAGAAACGGTACTATGGTAATTGGAACGAGATTCTAACTAAATAAAGAAAACTACAATGATTACAAAATTAGGCCTAAATTCAGATATTTGCTCTATTGTTCTATTGAAAAGATAGGAATTGATATTTGGGACATTAAGTTCCAACCTTAAATCACCATGTTCATTGTAAAAAATCGTAAATAGTAGTAATTCGATCACTCATTAGCCAAAATTGAACGATACTTCTAGGCTTGTATTTTACTGATGATGCTCAGAATTTTTACTGATGATGCTCAGAATTTTTACTGTCACCGTTGGGCTTGATATCCAAATCTAGAGGCCCTCCCCACTTTCTTATCCTCTCCCCTGCTATGGAAGCCTGCAATAAGAAGTCCAACAAAACACCAATGAATTCTACGGACATGAATTTAACACCGAGTCTCACAATTAATGAGCATTTGGTTGAATTGACACGTGACTTTGTAAGATAAAATTCGATAAAACTGTGAGACTTGGAAGAGTAATGTTCTACCTCTGTAGTCCAGTTGGCTCTGAAAGCTATCCATAACAAAATGATGGTTTGCGCACATGTACCAGACAACATTCCTAACCATATACCCTGCATAATAATTACCAATTTAATTACCACGATAAATAGCGTGAACAATTCGGGAAAAAAAGAAACAACGCGGTTATTGTGTAACTTAACATAATAACAAAGTACGACCAAAGCTCGAGTTTGAGTTTTCACATCAACTCGAGGGGAGACATTAGCGTTTGTCTCCCTAAACGGGACTCTTTACGAAGAAATGACACACGAAAAAGATCAGATTTTTTATTAGGAAAGTTAATTACCTCGACACCTAAATGAACCACATAGCCTAACGTGAGGCCTAAAGGTACGCCCAATATGTAGTAGCACCCAATGTTAACATATGCTACCAAAGCCTGCCATCCTGCTCCGATTGCGACACCTACATCATACAATTTCGATTTAGTTCAATTCAGTTTTGTTCCACGTAGTTCAAAGTCGTAGAATAGACATATGTGTTTTAATTTGCGTACCACAAAGGACAGGTTGAATACTGTTAAGTGAGATGCTAAATGCGAGTATTGGAGTAAGCTTATTCACCAATACTTGCACTTCTTCACTGTTTGAAAAAGCTACCGGGTATTTTTCGCGGCAGATTAGTAATATCAGAGACATGATCAAACCAAATGAGAATGAAATTATTACTGACACCACCACAGAGAACTTCGCCGTTCTTGGATGTGCTGCTCCAAGCTCGTTTGACACCCTTACGCTTCACAAAACATTAAACACGCGTACACTATTATAAAAGGGACGTTATGTTGCAGTACCGATGCAGTCATTGCTTGCATCGTGTAAAAGTTTAATGCTAAAGGTTTAATGTGTAGACAATAAGAATAGAGTTACATTCTAACCTGACGGCTGCATTGAATCCCAAAGCCACCATAGATGTCCAACCAAGTATGTTCATGCTGAAATTCAGATAAAAACGAAGCGAAAAATGACAAAATTGTTCATCTGATATGTTAATTACTCGTGAAAACTTGGTTAGTACGACTCACCATATTGATAAGGAGTCCACTGAAACTTCAGCATTTTTCAAATATCCGGCGAAGAGAATTAATGACATGAAATACCACATTTCTAGGCTGCACAATAATGCGCATCACAATTATATCAAGTAACCTTAGAATGTTTCAGGTCAGACTGTCTCACAAAAGAATTGCTCGATAGTCGATACACACTATATATGGAACCTAAGAAGAAAAGGTCTTACCACAACATTACAGCAGAGGCAACAGACAACTTAGCAAAACCCCACAAATCTTGGAAAGCTTTCCAAGAAAATCCAGACCAAGCTTCCCCACAATTTCCAGTGAAAATGTAGACAAGCTCAGCCACCACTATGAACCACCATGATGCATTCAGCACCACGGCGCCACCGGCTAGCCCCCACCCGAGCTTGAGCATGAACAACCAAGAAAAGAAGGCATGAAACACCAACGCCACCCCCGCGATCACCGCCATTGTCATCACCTTCTGCTGCGCCTGTAGGAACTTCAGAATTGGGAATATCATAGCGTACGCAAAAAGCTGTGGGATCATCCATATTGCCATCCTTCCTGTTAATGATTATCATAAATTTAATTCGAATGTCACACACACACTTATTAATTGTGTCACACTTAGTAAGGAGTGTACAATTGTAACATTGACATATTATTGGTATGGTAGAGACTACTATGCGTCACGACATTAAGTGTCACGTTAATTATTTAGTGCTAAATTCGCCTCTATATTTATGATGTAAAGAGATAACAAGACACTACCTGCCGCGGCTGAAATTGCAGGGGTCTCTCCTATGAGACTCAAAATTTGCGCGGCGAAGATGTAAATGACGCTTAACAACAGAGCAGTGGAATTGAGGATCACCCATGATCGCTGCATGTACACTCCTAGCATGTTCAACTGCCCTGCTCCAAATGCTTGCCCACATAGCGTCTCCAATGCGCTTCCCATTCCCAGCTTCAAAATTGAAAATGCATAATTTATTTTAAGTACAGTTTAAGTATAATCGAAGGGATTACTTGTCTATTCAACATTTCGACCTCTGATCTATACGTGCTCACTAGACCTTAGCTTTTCTTAAATCCTCGTGTCAAATACTCGACACTTTGAAGATCAGAGTACAACATAAATTTTGATAGCATGTGACACTTCATTTTAGACCAAACTCGATCACTTCTTTGTGTTACAAAAATAGTCGAGACCACAACCCCCAAAGACATACTCATGTTACCTTTGTTCTCAGTCCAATCGTACACCTAATTAAGTTCCAAAACAAAATAGGATTACTCAACCGCGTGAAAATTGAAAGTCTTAATTAACTTAGATCCAATAATTTGGAATGTACTAACATGAATCGTCATCTAAATTAAAGCGTCATGCACCTACAAACTATGAGATACGGAGTATCAAAATTGAGTTTTGCCAAAGATATGATACTCTGACAACATTGTATGTCGTTTTATAAAAGCTGGCCGGCGGCCGCTGTTGTATATGGACTGAGGTACTGAGGTGACAGTAGTTGTATCGATCGATCTTGCTAGCTAGTGATCGGCTGATCGTATATTATACGCTATTTCAACATTGCATGTGAATGTTAATTTCACAATTTTGTCCATTCCGAAACTTATGCTGCTCTGCCTCATCAATTGCAGTATATATAAAATTAAGTACTTAAATTGGACTATACTAGTTGGTCATTTTTTGTAAGGCAATGAACCAACGATGGCTCGATCTAGTCGTAATTAACTAGTCAAATTAAAAAAGCATAAGAGACCAAATCCATATTCTTATGAGAGAACAGTCGAAAACGATATCTTGGTTGGCATTATTGTGTGCTAAGATTGAGAACATGTACAGTTTTGCTAATAATCATGGTTTTAAATACGGGACGACGATTTACGACTGGTGTATATGTAAAATTGAAGATGTTCTATTTTACATATTTGCATTGTGTCACATAAAATACTAATTATTATACGTGAAATTTCACTTTCGTATTTTCAGGTGGAAATAAATTAGAATGACTTGTAGTATTGTCATGTAAAAGAAATTATTAGACGAAAATATAATCTCTACCCTCAAATTCACGTACCATAATAATGATATGGAGTAATAGTTCCGAAACTCGTTTGATAAATATTGTATATACTACTATTCAGGCTAAGACAACAAAAACACATTTACAAATTACAAATACTTACCAAGGCACCAAAGGAGAAGCCGGCAATGACTGAATTCTCGACGGAGACGGCCGCAAGGTCGAGCGTGCCGAGTTGTCCGGCGAGGGTCTGAGTGATGGCACCAAGGCTGAACTGGCATATACCCATGAAAGTAGCAGGTGCAGCTAAGTACATGGTCTTTTTCGACTCCACCCAAAATTCTCTTAAAAAATCTTTAGGTGTTTGAATTGGTTGAATATCATCATCAGCTACAAATGAATTATTACTAGACAAAGCGTAACTTTGACTTCTAAGAAAACTACTACTAGTTATAATTTGGTTGTGATGATCAAGATGATTTTCTCCATCAATGGAGTGCAACAAGGGTTGCTTATTATTTGTATAATCTTCCATCGTGCGGAAGTGAACCAAATATTATTGAAGGGTAGACCACTGCGTATATATATGTATGTGGGCGTGGTTGGCTATGTCCTACTAGTAGTAATGCGTCACTGATGCCGTTGCATTTGTCTCACATGTCTGAGTCAATGTCTTCATTATTTCGAGTCGATATGTCTGGATTGACTAATTAATACAACAACAACAACTACAACAACGCCTTATTTCCAAAATGATTTGGGGTCGGCTAACATGAATCGTCATTTAGTAATCGTTTTGTGTACGCCATGAAATTTCAAAAACGTTGTAAACCTTTGAGAAATATTTAAACACTTACAAATGAAGTTTTGTAAAGTCGACAAAATAAATAAAAAAATTTAAAAAATATTGAAAATAAACATATCACGTTAATTCTGATATTAGATCTTGCTTGACTGTGGTAAAATTGATCGATCTCGAGAAATGATATTATCCCTTATCAAAATTGTGCATTGATACTATATTATCCTGTTTCCCGCAAGATTCCCACTCGTAGTATTTGAAGAGTTGTAGGCTTATAGCTCATGTTCTTTTTGGTAACGCTATGATCTTTAACGAAAAAGTGTGTTTTTCGTTATCCAAAAAAAAAAAAAAAAGTGTGTTTTTATGCAATAGAATGCTGGGCTGAAGGTATATTTTTAAGCCCAAAGAATTGTTGTTCGAAGATCTATAGTTGTTTACATGGGGCCCATATGGACCATACCCATAGAGTCTAGTGGGTTTATGGGCTATGTGACATTGTGACATGACCCCCATCCGACTATTTGCCCAACAGTCAACACTCAACACTCAAGTCTTAAGTCTCTTAACCATTTGTTAGAGAATTTTAACATTCAATATTATCATGCTTGATAAAATCGATTACAATGTTTTTTACGTTATTTTGATATACGTACATAAGCATATGAAGATTTGAGTTCAATAGAACTGATACTATAATACACTTCCGTTCATTTTATTTCTCAACATTTGGTTTGAATATGTGAGAGAAATTCAAACCAAATGTTAAAACATGGATTCATCAAAGAATGGAGAGAGTAGAATGTTAAAGATAGAAGTATTGATAGAGTCTCAACCAAAATCATTAGTTTAGTTTAGACGTGATCAATTGCATATCATATTATCGTATACTCCGTATACTTTAAGTCCCAATAGGGCATTTGCGTGAGGAGGCATGTTAAGATATAAAACCATAAATTGAGTCTCCATTATCTGTTTAAACTTTAGATTAAGCTGATTCTTACGCTTAGAATTTCAATTCTAAGTCTCCGACATATTCACATATATATAATTCACTATGTGAGTTTTGATAGGTTGTAAAATGATGGCCGTAAATTATCAAAAACCATATTGAGTCTTGTTACTTCAATTCTTCATAGTTGCATGCTTATAGTATGTCGATATAATTATCGTATGATGTAGACGGAGTCTTTTGGCTTTTGGGGGTGGTTGGATGTCCTTTTCGATTGGCACTTATAGAGGGATACTCTGCCTTTTTCGTTGTCCAATTTGTTTTTTAGTACTAGTGTGTATTATTATTGTTCTCTTAACAAATGGCACAAAAAGATAATCTTATACCAATGGCTTGTTTGGATCCACGACAGGATGCAAACTTAAAAATATCAATTAGGCATTTATTAGGAGTCTTATGATCATTATTTTTAACGTAGGTGATAATGATTTATCGAGTGTCACTGGTTTCGACCGTGTTAAAACATTATGATTAACATGTTTAAAGTGTGTAATTGAATAGTTCAATGTCAAATTATCTCAACTAATCCCTCTTTCTTTTAACTCTAATGTTATGCACCCGCAACCTCTACCCCAACACAATGTTAAGTGAGGTTTGCGAAATATCGGAGTAACAATTGTCGTCCCTCCATATGTATTGTTTAATTTCTTTTTAATAATGCTCCCCCTTCTCCCTTATCAATGGCAATGTGCCATTATAAGTTGTGGCTCCCCACAAATAATTCAAAGATTTTAATTGTATATATGCTGTCTATATGCTTCTAGTACGGAATACCATTTTTTTGAGGTACTTCTAGTACCAATGTACCATCTAGTATGAGTATAACTTTCTATGAAAATAAAGAACATCTATGTCCCGTCGACTTTATGTCAAAAATGCGATAAGTTAATAATACCACTGCCTCCCAAGAAGCAATATCAATTGACAATATCACATTACAATTGACTAATCGAGTCTTGCAATGTACCGCTAGGTACTAGCACGATAAACTCACTCCACCTTCAAAGTCGAGTTATATTGTGCAACTGTAACTACCATATACTCCTAGATGGTACAATCATGTCTCTCACTTTTGTCGCTCGGTGATTGGATTTCCACTCATATTGTCACACGTGTAATTGGCTAATTAATACTAACCACGTTACTTAAAAACTAATCAAGTCGAGTCTAAAAGAGGTACGAGAAGTCGAGAATTACTCCACGTGAGTACGTGACTAGTTCGTGAAATCAATCTTTTTCTCATGTACAAAACTCATACTCCGTATTACACATGTGTCGTGTCGTGTCTGTGTCGGTATCCGTAACAGTATTCGTCAATTCTGTGTTGGAATTCACTCAAAGCAGAAATGCACGTGAATTCCAGTGATCACTCTCTCTTTCTCTCTATAAAACCCCCCTTACCTATTCCCGATAAACACCACACCATAAATTTCACAAACTAATCTCATTTTCCGATAATAGATAGAGAGAGGGAATCTCCGGCAACGGAGTAAAAAAATAATAAAAAAATAAAATAATAATAAAAAAAGGAATCTACGGTGGTGGTGGCTGTATGTCAATAGTTGTAGATCGCAGTGAGAAATACAATTACGACGATTCTTACTGTGGCGTCATCAGCAATCCTCTTCAATGGCCTCAACTCCGCAAAAAGCGTCGCCATCTTCTCCTTCTTCTTGCTGCCGCAAAACTAACTCCGTCGTCATGTCCCCCGCTTCCGCCGCCTCTAAGCCCGATCACTCTTCCACCTCCTCCTCCTCCGCCGTCGTCGCCACCGCCGCCGTCACTTCCGATCAGACGACTCCGCCGACCGCGACCTTGATACGCTCTGTTGAATCGTTACCTCAGAGTCCTACCGCCGCCGCTGCCGCCGCCGCGGCGAAACCGAAAGGTAGTTTGTTTGATTCTTTTTTTTTGTGATGATCGCGTTTTTCTGAGGTCAAAGTTTGACCGCTAAATTCTCGCGGAATATATTCTTGATCAGATCATCAGAATGTTAGATATTTACTGTAATTATTATTATGCATTTAAGATTATTATGTCTGTGATGCTAATTATAGAAATTTTTGTTCGCTAAATATTCTTTAATTTCTATTTTTAGTAACATGTTAGTGAGAGATTATAGATTTTTAGGTCAAAGGTTAATCAGGATGGACGGACTTAAACGTCATAGATTGTGAAAACAAGTGGTAGCGTATTATATACGTTTGTTCGTCTCTATGCGGTAATCTTTTAGAAAATTTAGCGACGTATTGACGAAACGTAGCAAGTATTATATACGTTTGTTGTCTCTATGCGGTAATCTTTAGAAATTTTAGCGACGAATTGACGAAACCTAGCAAGTATTATATGCGTTTGTCGTCCTGTGGAATTAGCGATTATGAATATGAACATCCGATAGTGTGAACGAAGCGAGTAGTGTGTACTTTGTTTGTTTTGATTTTCCGCGATTTGTAGATGCGAATGTGAGTTTAGTAGTTGTGTAATCGTGTACTCGTATCGTTAGTTTTGTTGTTGAAGAACGATTGTTAGACGATCTTCCTTACCTTCATGATAGGCAAGAGTTTTTGAGGCGCTAGTTGAAAGATAGTACGATTAGTAATAACAAAACAACGAAGCAAAATGATATGCCGTAGAAGGAATTTTCATTTGAAAGATAGTACGATTAGTAATAAGTATCGGGACTTTTATATTGATTTGTACAACTTTTTAGAGTCTACAGAAGAGCCTAAGATCATGATGATCAGTATGACACACTAGAATAAGCGAGATTCTATTGTTGGCTGGTGCTTGAAGCCATATCTTTGGTTGTTAGTAGCGAATGATTGTTACTTAGTAAGACGCACTAGAATAGCGAGATTCTCAGTGTGACTTATCTCATGTATGATTACTGCGAGACGAAATTGTTACCACCTTACCACTTTGGATGGTAGTCAAATGATTGACGTACTAGTTCAATACAAACGAGAACTCATCCAATCCTCAAATGTTCTGTTAACAATAAGTGAAGATAGATGAGAAAGTTCACTTTATGTGATGATGCGTGGTCCTTCTTCTTGCATGGTGGATTAATGGAGCAGTCCTTTTCAATTGTAATCTTGGATCCTATGTGATAAGTGATAACAATGCATGGGTCATGAGGCGTTAATCTGGAACTAGGGTGGAAATTGGGGTTCTTGATCATTATGGGTAGTCTGATGTGCTTTTCTTGGATTTGCAGGGATGTAGCTACTCTAAACAAGCAGCTATCATCTACGTATAGGTAAATTGCACCATATTTGTCTTTCAACAATCTACTTGGTGCTGAAGTGAGACAGAAGTAAACTGTGTAGAAATCAGTGCTGTGTAGACGGTGTTTGGAACCGAACATAGTTGTCAGAGCTCTGAGTTTTCTGAAGTGTCTAGGAGTTCTTTTGATTATGAATTTTCTAAGTCGGAGTAGCTCCCAAACAACTCAAATTCGCGGTTTAGTTGACTTCAAGAAACTTTCATTGTATCTGTGGTTTTGCATTAGGCAAATATCAAAGCTCCGGGGAGGCTTTTCCTTGACTTACTTTGGGAAAGGATGAATTTGTAGGTAGCTTAGACTTTTATTGCGTGGAAAAGTTGTTCAAGACTT
The DNA here is from genome assembly GCA_963457585.1 of Spergularia bocconei. Taxonomy (NCBI): domain Eukaryota; kingdom Viridiplantae; phylum Streptophyta; class Magnoliopsida; order Caryophyllales; family Caryophyllaceae; genus Spergularia; species Spergularia bocconei. The sequence goes on from OY734943.1 coordinate 2,043,245, forward strand.
GAATATGGATGGATCCTAGTATCTCCCTGCTCCCTTGCCCTCACTCATCTATCCCAGTTGTACTACTCCGCTACTCAATTTGTTTTTGCTTTTATGTTCCCCTATATTTTCTGGGGAAATGAATGACGGGACGGCTGACTTGAAAATGGGTGTTCTAGCCTGATTAATAATAGCCCAGACATCTATAGTTGATGTGGTGCCTCCTGTGATGATTATGATCCATTTTCTCATGTCTTTCTCTCGTTTATTGCAAATTTTATAGGAATTCCCCCGTCTTTGAGAGCTCAAACAAGTCACCCTTTAGATCCACTGTCTGCTACTGAAATCAAAGTTGCAGTTGCTACTGTCAGGGCTGCTGGAGCAACTCCTGAGGTTTGTTACACTTGTTGCATGTTATTTATTTGTTGGCTTGTTGTTACATTGGGTACCAAGTGGGGATGCTGTTTTATTTAGACTGTACATATTGGAAAACATTGAATATTAGGCACTCCTCTTTATCATGCTGTTTTTACATTTGTGCCCAATTGTGTTTCATTCTCTGTTGTTTTTCATCCTCAATATTTTCGATCACTCATTTATTTATCAGTGAAGTTTAAGTGACCTAATGCTGAACAATCTTATACCATACACATTTGTCTTCCCATGATCATATATGTTAAGCTGAGATTGCATATACCTATCTCACTTGGGTTTCATGCTCATTTGGCTTCAGTTGTGTTCATATTATATTTTCTACTTGCTCGTTTCTTCACTTGTATGCTCACATTATAGGCTGTGTACCTTAAGTTAGATACATCAGTGGTCTACATTTATCCTTCCTTTGACAATTCATTTTCTCACTTTTTGGCCAGGAAAGGGATGGTATGCGGTTTATTGAGGTGGTTCTTGTGGAGCCAGAGAAGCACGTGGTTGCTATGGCTGATGCATATTTCTTCCCTCCTTTCCAGCCATCTTTGCTTCCCAGGATCAAAGGCAGACCTGTGATACCAACTAAACTTCCTCCTAGGCAGGCAAGACTTGTTGTCTATAACAAAAAGTCGAATGAGACCAGTTTATGGACAGTTGAACTCACAGAAGTTCATGCAACCACCCGTAGCGGTCATCATAGAGGCAAAGTCATTTCGTCTAAAGTTGTTCCTGACGTCCAGCCTCCAATGGTATGGGATTGCTTACACATTGAAGATCTTTTTAGTCTTTATCATTTCGTGCTATTACATGGGGATGTTCTCTCGCTTTAGCAAATCGTAAACATTGTTCTTCTTTAAGTTGTGGTTGTTTAGCTTTGTGCTTTGCACATATGTTCTATAATCTGAATGATCAAACGAGTTGTTTTTTTTCCCGGAGGAGATGCGGGTGCACTCTTTTTAGCCCCAAGGTTATTTGGAGGGGCAGGTGGTATTTGCTGCTTTAACTCTTTTAAGTTCCGTATTCAGATGTAGACTCGTTATGGGTTACTATGGCGCATAAGGTAAATGAGGTGGCAGAAGAGGTCCTCGGTGAATCTAAGGGGAAAGCGCTACCGAGTAAGGATACATCTTGGTGGAATGAGGAAGTGCAAGAAGCAATAAGGAACAAGCGGAAATGTTATAAGAGTTTGGGGAAAGAGAGAAGTGAGGAGAACTTCGAGAGGTATAAGGATGCAAAAAGAGCAGCAAAGAAAGCTGTAAGAGATGCAAGAGGAAAGGTGAACCAAGACCTATATACAAGATTGGATACCAGAGAAGGGGAGAAAGAGATCTACAAAATTGCACGCATTAGGGAAAGGAGGACTCGGGACATTGGTAGGGTGAAATGCGTCAAAGATGTTGATCAAAAAGTTCTTGTTGATGATAAGGAGATTACGGAGAGATGGAGATCGTACTTTGATAACTTGTTCAATGGTGATCGGGTGAATGATATTGGAAATGTGAACATTCATCCAAGTATTGTTAATCGGGAGTTCAGGCGGAGAATTCAGAAGGAAGAGGTGAGGATGGCCTTGAAGAAGATGGGACGGAAGAAAGCAGTGGGGCCAGACGGCATACCTATTGAGGTTTGGAGGTGTCTTGGAGATAGGGGTGTGGAATGGTTGACGACACTTTTCAACATGATTTGGAGAGGTAATAAGATGCCGGTGGAGTGGAGGAAGAGCACTTTGGTCCCTTTGTATAAGAACAAAGGGAATGTTCAAGAGTGTGCCAACTATCGCGGGATCAAGTTGATGAGTCATACAATGAAACTTTGGGAACGGGTGATTGAGCATAGATTAAGAAGAAGTGTGAAGATTTCAGAGAATCAATTTGGATTTATGCCGGGGAGGTCAACTATGGAGGCAATTCATCTCATAAGACAGACAATGGAGACTTATCGGGATAGGAAGAAGGACCTACATATGGTATTTATTGATTTGGAGAAGGCGTATGACAAGGTACCAAGGGAAGTGCTTTGGTGGGCTCTAACTAAGAAAGGAGTTCCGCAAAAATATATTGACATCATTAAGGACATGTATGAGGGAGCTAGCACGAGAGTGCGGACTAGTGTAGGGAAGTCAGAAGAGTTCCCTATTACCATTGGAGTGCACCAAGGGTCCGCACTTAGCCCGTTTCTCTTTGCTATAGTCATGGATGAATTGACGAGGTCAATCCAGGATGATATACCATGGTGCATGATGTTTGCAGATGATATAGTGTTGATCTCAGAAACGAAAGAGGATTTGGAGAGAAGGTTGGAGCTATGGAGGGACACGTTGGAGTCTCGAGGGTTTCGGTTGAGTCGGAGCAAGACCGAGTATTTGGAGTGTAAGTTCAGCGGCATTAGGCAAACGGAGACGGGGACGATCATGTTGGATGGAAAGATTGTTCAGGGATCAGATTTTTTCCGATATTTAGGATCGATTCTTCAAAAGGATGGAGAATTGGATGGAGATGTGGCTCATAGGATCAAATCAGGTTGGTTGAAGTGGAAGAATGCCACAGGACTTCTGTGTGATCGAGGATTGCCCAATAAGTTGAAGGGTAAGTTTTATCGTACGACAATTAGGCCGGCACTGTTATATGGCACGGAATGTTGGGCCGTGAAGCAGTGTCACGTTCATAAGATGAGTGTGGCGGAGATGCGCATGTTACGGTGGATGTGTGGACATACAAGACGTGATCGGTTGAGAAATGAAGTTATTAGGGAGAAAGTAGGGGTTGCACCCATAGGGGATAAGATGATGGAGAACCGACTGAGGTGGTATGGGCACGTGAGGAGGAGGCCTAGTGAGGCGCCGGTTAGAAGAGTAGAAGGGTGGAGAAGTGATAATATTAGTAGGGGTCGAGGAAGACCCAAGATGACTTGGACGAAGGTGATTAGAAGTGATATGAGCTCCCTAGGGCTTGAAGAGAGTATGGTGTTGGATAGGGCAGGGTGGCGAGACTCTATCCATGTGGAGGACTTTTTCTGACCCCTTTTGATTTATTTGTTTGGTTTTTCCAACTATTTTTCTAAAACTTTTTAACTTGTGTTCAAAGTTCATCTGTTTTTTGCAATATTTTTTTTAAACCTTTTTATTTATTTTGACGACTTTCTAAATTTCCTTTGAAATTGTTTAAATATTTCTAACATGTTTACAACGTTTTCGAAATTTCTTGGCGTACACAAGACGGTTACTGGATGACGATTCATGTTAGCCGACCCCAAATCATTTTGGGAATAAGGCTTGGTTGTTGTTGTTGTTGTATTCACTGTCACCATTCCACCTACCCTGTCCAGTTCAGTGCAGTGTGTTAGACCAGACTCTTTATAGTGACTACATGTCAGATTTCAAATTGGTTGGACGGCATTTACCTGATTGCAGAAGAGCAATCCCACGATTTTGTGTAGGATTCAGTTTCTTGTTTGTATCCTTGTACTAGTCATTCAGAAGAGTTTGGTGTTAAACTTGTATTGTGTCTTTGCTTTTGTATAGTTTCCTCGTTTTTAATACTTCGTATTTATTTGGGGCTAGCTTAGATTGGGTTCTATTAGATTGACATATTTAATTCAGCTTTCTGTATGAAAAAAATATCCCCTTCCTCACCCTCACCCTCGCCCCCACTTTTTTCACAAATTAACTGATGTAGCTGTTGAGTGGAGTCATTGTACAACACCCTGAGATTTCATATATTTCAAGCGAACTACATAAGCAGCGTGATGGTAAGTTGCCGTGAGGAAGATCCATCCAGCATGTGTGACTGCTAAATAACATCACTGGTCAATAAAGCTGCCTGTTATCTAACGAGTTTGAACTTTGAAGTATGAATTGGTATCTCGATATTCTGAGATTACTTCCTCTTACCTCCTTTTTTCTAATGAACAATTGCAGGATGCTGTTGAATATGCTGAATGTGAAGCAGTTGTGAAAGATTATCCTCCATTTAGCGAGGCTATGAAAAAGAGGGGTATTGAAGATATGGATCTTGTTATGGTTGATGCATGGTGAGTTTTAGAAGTGTGTTCTCATATATATCGCGCTAATTTTAAGTTACCTTGTTGTCCATCTTGTGTTTTCTCCCTTATGAACCTGAAGATTATGGTGGTCATCATGTCACTTTCTTTATTCTGTATCTGAACTTTTCAATTCTGCAGGTGTGTTGGTTATCACGGCAAGGCTGATTCTCCAAGCCGAAGACTGGCCAAGCCGCTTATTTTCTGTAGAACTGAGAGTGACTGCCCAATGGAAAATGGTTACGCTCGCCCAGTTGAAGGAATCTATATACTTGTTGATATGCAAAATATGGTAGTGGTGGAATTTGAAGACAGGAGATTCGTTCCTTTACCACCTGCAGATCCGTTGAGAAATTACACTCCTGGCGAAACACGAGGAGGTGTTGATCGGAGTGATGTGAAGCCATTGCAAATTATTCAGCCTGAAGGCCCGAGCTTTCGTGTGAATGGCAACTTTGTTGAGTGGCAGAAGGTACCACCTTTTTGCTCGCACATTGAAGCATTACCTTGGAAATGGAAACTTCATATTTTTTGCTAACAGCTGGGCAATATTTTTCTCTCTGGGTGTATTGTTGGCAGTGGGGCTTCCGTATAGGCTTTACTCCAAGGGAAGGTTTGATTATACATTCTGTTGCATATGTTGATGGAAGTAGAGGGCGTCGTCCTGTGGCTCACAGGTTGAGTTTTGTTGAGATGGTTGTTCCCTATGGTGATCCCAATGAACCACATTACAGGAAGAATGCATTTGATGCTGGTGAAGACGGCCTGGGCAAGAATGCACATTCCCTAAAGAAGGTGAGACAACCACTTTAAGTGTCTGTGTCTCACTGGCGCATATATGTAGAAATCTTTGTATGCTTTAGTCCTTATCTCCATACTTCAACTGATGTTTTGCTCATGATTCATCTTCCATTTGGCAGGGCTGTGATTGTTTAGGCCTAATTAAGTATTTTGATGCCCATTTTACAAACTTCACTGGTGGCGTCGAAACAATTGAAAATTGTGTGTGCCTACATGAAGAAGACCATGGAATATTATGGAAGCATCAAGATTGGCGAACAGGATTAGCTGAGGTGAGAAGATCAAGGAGGCTTACTGTATCCTTCATCTGCACGGTGGCCAATTATGAGTATGGGTTCTACTGGCACTTTTACCAGGCAAGTTTATTTTTTATGCGGTTTCTTAACTTGGCTATTTGTCTCAGTCTTTCCTTTTGGGGGTGCTAAACTGAAGAGGTCTTATAGTTAGGTATCTGGTTACTCTCCCTGTAGAAAGAGGTATATTTATTTGGTCCTAGAAGTTGTTCGGTCATTATTAAAAAATCAATATTGCTCGGATTGCTCCGGTATATCACATTAAATAAGAAGCGGAGCGAAATTGATTTGTTACGTTATTCTCCGGAGCCAAAGAATGACAATCTTTTTGACTCCATTGGCAATGTAATCTTCTAGCTCTTCTAAAAAGATCTGAAAGTTTATCCTCCTACAGGATGGCAAGATTGAGGCTGAAGTTAAACTGACTGGAATTCTTAGTTTAGGAGCACTATTGCCCGGTGAAGTCCGGAAATATGGCACAACTATTGCTCCTGGTCTGTATGCACCAGTACATCAGCACTTCTTTGTTGCCCGTATGGACATGGCAGTTGATTGCAAGCCTGGTGAAGCTCTAAATCAGGTAAATTTTGGGTTGCTTACTTGTTCATTAACATCTCTTAGTTAGTGCAGATTCTAGTTGATATGCATGCCATGACTCTGCTTCTGTGTGCTGTTATGTTCTGCAGTTCGGAATACATATAGCCCTAAGCCCGTAAGCTATAAAATCAAACTTTCAAATCCATCATTTCACCGTGTATAAGAAATTACTATGAATGGATCTTTGCTTGTCTCTTGATTGTTGAAGTGTCTGTCCTGTTACGTTTCACAGCTTCTTCTGCTTATGTGGGTACCAGTGTAGCTCATAACTACTCATACTCTTCTGTTGTAGGTGGTTGAGTGTAATGTTAAGGTAGAGGATCCTGGAAACAACAATGTGCATAATAATGCATTTTATGTTGAGGAAGAATTGCTGCGGTCTGAGTTGCAAGCAACGCGGGATTGTAATCCATTGAGTGCTCGCCATTGGATTGTAAGTTAGCTATACTATGCACTTGGAAAACAGTTGGATCTTTATTTTAGTTTGTTTATTCAAATATAATATTTTTCTACTTATCATTGTGGAGTTGGTTGCTTTTCTTCTTCTTGTACCGAACTCTAGTGGAGTTGGGTTGCTTATGTATGGGATTTAAAGACCTGCTACTGATTCGTCGGGGTTATGTTGCTGTTGGTTGATTTTTTTTGCTTTGATTGATAGCGGCTAACGCATCATAGCTAATTTTCTATTAGGTTCACTCCTACTCTGTTCATCTTATCAAAGGCATAGTCTGATACTTGTGACTTAGTATGTTTCTTGCATATTGCCACAGGCAGGCTAATGATAGGTTAGATTTAAGATAGAGAAGACATGGAAGCTCTGAACTTTTCATAACGTGGAATTATGATGAGGAGGGGTTGAGCTGTTCCAACGTCTTGACTACCCTTAATGCTCTCAATATGACAATCTATAAGAAGCCCAGATGATTGAGCAGATCGTTTTCTGCTTTTGGCTGGCATTGTATCAGTCATACAAGGAAAATTTGGCTTAATAAAATTGCTACACATTACAAAAGGCTATGGGATTACTAATTTTCTAAAGCCTAAATCCTAATTACTGAATCCCTAAACACGAAACAAATTGGTTCGCTGTGATTTGCAGTAATGGTCTTCATGATGATCTCACTGTATTTGCCACAATAGTATGCAGTTCTCAGGTTCTGTGTTATCTCACAATAGTCCAGTCCCTGCCTATGTGCGAGCATTTTGTCTTGTTGCAGCTGCTACTTTTCGTCTGCTATTGTTATGCTTTCTTTAACCTTTTTTTATCCCCCGTGACTTAGTGTATATACTCCATTCATTTGAGAATTTTTGGTGATGAGCCAAAATGTTTGCAACTTTAGTGTGTATGGTTTGTTAATTAGTCAACAACATCGGTGGATGCTTAACTATGAGTTTTAATTCATCCATCAGGTCAGGAATACGAGAACTGTTAATCGAACAGGGCAACTAACTGGCTTCAAGCTAGTACCTGGTGCGAACTGTTTACCATTAGCAGGTCCTGAGGCAAAATTTCTAAGAAGAGCTGCCTTCTTAAAGCATAACCTCTGGGTTACTCCCTACGCACTCAATGAGATGTATCCAGGTGGAGAATTTCCAAACCAAAATCCGCGTGCTGGTGAGGGATTGGCTACGTGGGTTAAACAAGATCGCTCTTTGGATGAGGCTGATATAGTTCTTTGGTAAGCCTCTCATACTCACTTTTGTTACTATTATAGACGCTCTCATGGTTGTTTGTGCAAGTCAACATCTATTTTGTGCTTTTTCTTCTGTGGGACTCCTAAATGATACTTTAGGTAATACCTGGACTAACTATTGAATATCAGTTGTGATGAAGAGATGAACACTATACTGTCTGGGACTCCATCAGTCTATTTTTATTATTGTTATTTATGTTCATTAAAAGGGTTACTGATTCCAAGCAGTAGAAACTAGAAACGATTGAGCCAATGCCCAATGTGTGTGTAGTTGATACGGCTGTTTGATTAGTTTAATTGACGGCTACAGTTTTGACGAATGTTTTCAGTGATATTCATTGAGAAATCACCTGTGGGGTAACAGTGGAGTTATGGCGAAAAATCTGTGTAAGAAAGCTACTCGGATCATATGTATTCATTCTATTATATGTATTTCGTTCCTTGAATGAAGCTTACCCTTAGAATGATCCTCAAAAATCTCTTGTACACACGTAAAATCCCCTGCTTTTCGCTTACATCTGACAGCTGATTCCCTGGCTGCCCTGGTATTGTTCTCAAAATTAAACTTCATGTATTTAATGTGTTAGCATCATAAATGATCAGCTAATATAAGTTTGGCCACTGGTCCCCCACCCCCCTTTTGCTCTTGTTGTTTCTTTTTGCATTTGAATTACTTGTAAACTTGCTGCTTAGACATTCTCTTATATTGAGATGTTATTGATTTTCACAATACCCCCTTCCCTCATGGAGCCTAAGTTTTCAGCTACTGATACCTGTAACAATGAAGCGGAATTCAATTTTTTTCACGAGTGTGTTCTCATATATTGATGTTGTCACAGGTATGTATTTGGAGTAACACATATACCGCGTCTAGAGGACTGGCCTGTCATGCCGGTAGAACATTTGGGTTTCATGCTCATGGTAAGCTACTGCCTCCTGGATCGTTTGGATTATAGGCTTATCCTTAAAGTCTGCAATCATTCTTATGCCGTGGCACACCCATGTTTACGCAATGGTTTTCCCTCTGTTCATTGTCGGTTTCCTATAACTTTCCAAGACCAACTCGACATCTTGGTCTGCTTCTTCTTGACTTATAGACAAGAAAACAGCTGATCTCCGCCAGCAGATCCTTGTACAGATGTACTTCTGTATATGAATGAGCACATGTTTCTCATGCTAACAACATCAAGATTGAGGTTAATCTGCGTCTCGTCTAACACTGCTATCCTTTTGTTTGTTGTGCAGCCCCATGGATTCTTCAACTGTTCACCAGCTGTGGATGTCCCGCCTAACACACATGAGACTGACGATACCAAGGAAAGTGCTGTCGTGGTTGCTAAGTCTGTTCCAAGCGAGTTGATGGCCAAGCTCTAAAATTCCGAAAAACCTCTGAACATTGATGTTTGTAATTTGCAGTGTTTTGTTAAGCTAGGAAACTCCCTCTTTTGGATGGCTTTCCAATAAACTCCATTGTGCAATTTGAGTCATTTCGTGTTTGTACTACAGTCTAGAATGTAATCAAATACTGTACTATTGACCTCGTGTTCAACCTGAGCACGAAATGTCAGTAATAATGCAGACATGTTTCGAATTTTGTTCATGAGTATCATTCTTCAATAACTTTATGAGCATTCACTATCAGCTAATAAGCGTCATTCTTCAATAATTTTACAAGCATCCACAATCTTTCAAATCAAACACCCCAAATATATTCATTGCATCTCAATTTTCGACAACTCAAGGAGATGATTGTTAGGTGTTACCTACCCATATCAAAATTCGGAGCCGGAAAATAAAATGGTTTCATAATAATCATAGTACTCGTACATAAGATAATTGCTATTTCGTGATTAATTATATCTCATTGTTGTCATCATTTTGACCCTGTTAATTATAACATCACGCCATCGGAGTTTTGTCTTGTATTCATTACGTCACCACCACCTAATAATAAAAACTTTGTCAAGAGATAATTTGTCGATCAATTTTCATTATAAAATGAAATGAAATCATGTAATTTAAGTACCCATATTAGAGAATTAAGTAATGAATTGATGATTATGATTTAAGTGTGGGTTTAGTTATAAACAAAGTGAGATAATTGTCCTTGTTAAGGTAGTTCAGAGGAGGCGCACAAAATTGGCCACTAAGATCTTGCATTATTGAAATGACAAAGTCTAAAACCAATGGACCTTGCATTCTTGCTTTGGTAGAGTATTAAATAATCTGATCATGCATGTCTTAATCTAAACTTTACTGGTTTGGTTATAAGTTATTGTGATTATATGTTTCAAGAATCTCAAATCATATTAGATAGTATCCTTAGTAAACAATATCAGTTGACTCGTATTTCATGACCAAATTTTACAACGTAGTGTTATTACATCTTTTATACGAGTTATATTTGAAGTGTTTAGAACACTTTGTTCAGTTAATTCTTTTATTACACTAACTTATTGAAATAAAGTGGTGATCGAGTTGAAATAATTATTATTCTAGGTATAGAGTTAAAGTCAATCTGATTGAATAATCGATTAGTAAGGAAATTGACTTTTTGTGTTAAGTCTAAGATAATTTGTTTCACTATACTATTCGTGGCTACATAAGAAAAAAAAAAAAAAAGAGCCTTAGTGGTTGATGACAAAGAAGCCTTGAGAAATTTGACATGTACTCGATTGGTAACCACACAACAAGAAGAAGCCTTCTAAAATTTACATGAGTAGTACTATAAGTGAACAATTGCTACTGCATATACCAACTCTCTAACTCCCCCATATAGTATCCTACATTCCTACCCAAATGGCTAGACAACAACGTTGGAACCAACGAGCAACAAAAGATGCTACCAATACTTTAAAATTGCGAGGTTAACCAGTTTTCAATTTTGACATTTTGTAGACGAGACTTAAGGCCTAGGAGTGTTAGAAGCCGATTGATTTTTGAATATAAAAATTGGTTTATAAGTTTTGTTTAAATCAGATGAAATTTGAGTTAACGCGTTTCATTTAGAGACCTGCAAGTGGCGATAATACTTTTCTTGAATGAGTAGTTGAATGATCCCCCCCACATGATGATAGCCACCAGTCTTTGGCAAACCAACACGGCAGTGCGTGGTACTAATTAATTAATTACTCCCTCCGTTTTTTTATATAAGTCGTTTTAGCTATTTTCACAATTTTTTTTTTATTTGTCATTCTCACCTCCCCATGACCTTCCTCATGTGATTCCCAATTTTTTTTCAATAAAGTTTTATACTTCCAAGGTCTCCTCATCAATTTCTCTTCCAAATAACATGAATCCAGTATATAAACATTGTTACTTGAGTATTTCAAGGCAATTATTAATCATTTCTTAATTGATGTGCCATTTGCTAAAACGACTTATATAAAAAAAACGGAGGGAGTAAATGAGATGAAATGCTTAAATTATACTCCCTCCATTTCAAAATATATGACGTTTTCGAGTTACGAGACACTTCTTTACACTTCGATATCTCTCAAAATATAAGGGTAAAAATTATGAAATTATGATCATGTGAAACTATATTTCATAACGAATCCAATGGTATAATTTTTATAATTTTTGACAAGATATTTTTTCATAAAATTGAAAGTCAAAACTTGCCTCGTAACTTGAAAACGTCATATATTTTGGCATGGAGGGAGTAAATTGGTTCATGCACGTCAAACAGATAAGTCCCAAAAGTTAATTGTAAGAACATTGATCGTCTTCTTCTGAAGAAACTCTAGACTTCTCCGAAGTTAATAAATTTCTCTAAAATTTGGGATGTAGCTCTGATTGCGACTTCTGAGTGTGGAAGAATGATACGATTGATGAGTGTAGGGATCCTCTAGAGTTGAAAATGAACTCTATTTAATAGAGTTGACCTAAAAAGGTAAGAATAAATTATTTAACATTTTTATTTGTGTCTTTTAAAATTCTTTCATTTTGTCTTATTACCACTTTTGGTAAACTCTACAAACTCCACCAAGAAAAAACTCTAGAGGATCCTAATCCGATTGGTGATAGGCAAATAGTTTTTTTATAGTTTAATTTTTAATGTCTTTAGATCAGATTACATAAATGCATAGGTAAACCGAGCAGACTCCCATCTTAGAAGCTCTTAATACAACATTTTGCAACCCAAATTTAATTGCCCTTTCAACATGGGCTGTTGGATTAATGAAGAGACAACTATTGCATCAGTTATAAAGTTATTAACTTGTGAGGTAAAAAAATATTTGTACATCGGATAAGTGTGCAGGGTGAGAAACTGAGAATATGAGGATTTGAAAGCGTGATAAGATTGATTTTCTAACCACTAGTTAGGCCAACCTCAATCCTTGTGAGGTAAATTTTTTGTTTGTTCAAGCATGTAAGAAATGTAAGATATTTCCTTATTATAACTTGTTATAAGGTTGCCTCTACACCTTCACAAGTAATCTCAAAACATGGGATAACTTAATCATACCATTTTTCACATTAGAGTGTATTAGTAGTTCACCGCCAATATACTCCTTAACAACTAATCCGTCAATGTTGATATTCGAACATGCTAATACAAAAAGACGTAATTATATTTGATCGACCGTGAATGTGTTTGATCATCAAATATAGCTATATATCCCGATCATAAACACTTCTTTCTCGAAACCCTTATCAATTGAGTTATCTAAATTATCAAACAATTGAATAACGTGAAGTCGTGAGCTCGATACACAACATCAAGTCTACACAACCTACCAAAACAACCCTTATAAAATACAAACAAATCAAACCCAATTAACACTCAACAACATACAAAATAAACAAAGATTATGAACCCAATTATTTAATTAGATTTGTTTTGGTGGCTAATTATTTAATTCACTCGTACATGATTCAGTAGGACAAAAAACACAGGCATACATCCATAGTTCCATACATACATCCTTTATTAGAAACAGAACAAACGTAACAAATACGAGTCCATGACACGCTGTCACACACACACTCGTAAATTACTCGCTTTTTTTTTTCTTTTCTCATAAATTAATTATTTAATAATAATAATTAAATAATACTTGCAAAAAAACTGATGACTGACCTTTCAAAGAGACGACTCCATTGACTCCATTCTCAGTTTCTCACACCTTTATATAAAAACCCCCAAAAATTCTATTACTACCAAAATCCCCTCTCCTCAAAATCTCCGAAAATTCTTTCTAATTCCGACCGAAATGACGCTTTTACCCCTGGCTGTACACGCGGCGGCGGTGGTTGACGCGCCGGACGAGAAGCGTATCGAAGAAGAATTATCGTATCCAATACTCCTCGCTGAACGTGTCCGTAAATCCGTCGGAGAGTCCACTTCCTTCAAATTCGAGTGCTCCGAAGTCGGTAATCTTGTCGACAAGATTTCTCAAATGCTCCGCTCCGCCGTACGCTTCGCCACCTCACCTTCCTCCGCCGCGCCGGTTTACGACCGTCCGATCCGCCGCGTCGCCGTCGACGTTTCTCGAAACCTAGAGCGCGCGCTTTCGCTAGTTCGGAAATGCCGCCGCCGTAACTTCCTCCACCGTGTGGTCAACCTCGTCACGGCGGCGGATTTCCGGAAGCTCATCATCTTCCTCGACGCCTCCACCGCGGACATGCAGTGGCTTCTCTCCGTCTTAAATTGCGACGCCGGCGGCGGCGGCGGCGGCACCGGCTTCATCCTCTCTCTTCCGCCGATTGCGAGCAACGATCCGATATTATCTTGGGTGTGGTCCTACACGGCAGCTGTCCAGATGTCTGGACAGCTGCCGGACCGTATCGAGGCGGCGAATGAACTCGCCGCGCTCGCTCAAGACAATGATAGGAACAAAAAGATGCTTGTAGAAGAAGGCGCCGTGCCGCCTCTTCTCAAGCTATTAAAAGAGAGCGCGTCTCCGGAGGCGCAAATTTCCGCAGCAATAGCGCTGTATAATGTGGTGAACGAGGTGGAGAGAGTGAGAATTGTGGTGGATAATTTAGGAATTCCGATAATTGTGCAGGTTTTAAGCGATTCGGCGATGAAGGTTCAAATTAGGGTTGGATATTTAGTGGCGAGGATGGCGGAATTTGATAATGTTGCAAAAGAGGAGTTTGCTAGGGAGAATGTCATTAGACCTTTGGTTTCATTGTTATCTTTCGAAACATTCGAAGAAGGCGGAATTGGAGTTTTCGAGTCGAGGAAGTTTAGTAATTCTAAGAGTATTCATTCGTTAGTGCAGATTAGCAAGGAGAAGAAAGACGTGGTGTCGTTGAAGCCGAGGTTGTACTCGTCGTATTCGTCGAAATATTCGGATGGAGGGAGTAGTAGGGGAGGGGGAGGAGGGGGAGGGGGGTTGCAGACTAGGAAGGAGAGGGAAATGGAGAGTGATGAGGTTAAGAAGGAGTTGAAGGTTAGCTGTGCTAGGGCATTGTGGATGCTTGCTAAGGATAGTGTTTCGAATAGTCGAAGAATTACTGAGACGAAAGGGTTGTTGTGTTTAGGGAAGTTGATTGAGAAGGAGAGTGAGGAGTTGAGGTTGAATTGTGTGATGGCGATTATGGAGATTACGTTGGCTGCTGAGTCGAATGCTGACCTTCGTAGGTCAGCATTCAAGACGAATTCACCAGCTGCGAAAGCAGTGGTGGAGCAGTTGTTGAGGGTGATTAAGGAGAGTGGGGATTCTAAGCTTCAAATCCCGGCTATACGATCAATTGGGTCGCTTTCCCGGACTTTCCCTGCGAGGGAAACTCGGGTGATTGGCCCTTTGGTTGAGCAGTTGAGTTGTAAGGATCATGAGGTTGGGACTGAGGCTGCTATTGCATTGGGGAAGTTTGTTTGTCCTGATAATTTCTTGTTTCAGGAACACGCAAAATCGATAATAGAGTTCAATGCTGTGATTCCATTGATGAGATTGCTTAGGGAAGGGGAGAAAGCGCAAGTACATGGGTTGATTTTACTGTGTTATCTTGCTATACATGCTAGTGACAGTGAGGCTATTGAACAAGCGAGGGTACTGACCGCGCTTGAGGGAGCTGATCGGACTGTGGCTGCTCAGCATCCGCAGCTGAGAGAGCTCATAACACAGGCTATATATCATCTTGGTATATATCGCGGTGACATTCCTATGAGGCAGTCTTCACTTCGTATATACGAAAAGACACAGTCTGGGACCTGGAATAGATGAAGAAACTAGGGTTTTGTATATAGATATTAGACAGCATTGGGTTTTATGAATGACAAGTTTTCTCTACTAGTTCAGTAATTAGTGTCTAGGGAGAGGGATTTGACAGAAGTGAATACACAGGTTCATATATCAGTTGTATAGAGGTCCTGCCGCGTAGTTTGGTTGCTGTTTAATTACATGGTAATCGAATTCTGCATTATGAAATGGAAAATGATACGAAAATTGTTCAGATGCATTGTTCTTGTTCTGTCATTTTATTGCATTGTCCTACTTATATCAGCTTGATGGCTGCTTATATGTTCTGCATTGCTGAAAGCCAGAATTTTAGCTTGAATAACTGTACTCGTTCGTAGTGTAGGCTGTTTTGGCACTGAACTATACTGTGGGAAAAGCATGAGACTGGCTGTTGTAGTTCAGGGGCGGTACTGCTGTTGTGTTGTTGATAGTGAAACGCGTGCTGAAATTGCTCCAGTTGTCTTTTCATTTAGACTGGTTTGGCTGTTGTGTTCGACACGTTCATATGCTATGTGAATGTCCAATATTGTTTGGAAGGAATCAGAGACTGCATTAGGTGATTTGTGTGTTGACTGTCATTGTCGTGTGGATCGTGACATGAAACTGTCACCAGTACTACACTGATCTGCAGACTGCAGTTGGTCTGAATCTAGCTGCAGTGTATTTGTATTCATCAACTAAATAAATGAGGAAACGTCTATTCTCACACGGTCACATCCCTTCCTCTGAGAATGCAGTTACTTTATACGCTATTCCTGAATTTGTATAATCGTTCGTAATAGGTTGTTTTCATACTGATCTATGCAGTGGAACAGCATGAAACTGGGTGAGGTAGTTTTTAGGGAAGGCGCTGCTGTTGTAATGTCGATAGTGAAACCCGTGCTGAAGTCACTCCTACTGGCTACTGGCTGCCTTTCCTCTTACGACTGGTTTGGCTGCTCATTGCTGAAGTGACGCTTTCGTAAGCTATGTACACTTTCTGTCCATTATTTTTTCAAAAGGAACCAGAGACTGCATTAGTTAATTCCTCTGTTAGCTGTCCCTGTCGTACGGATTTCGGCACGAAACTGTGACCAGTACTGCTACACTGATCTGCAGACTGCAGTCAATCAGACTGAATCCAGATTCTGCACAGTAGTAATATACTACCTAACAATATTTCTATGTTACACTTTTTATGAACTGTTCTAGCTGTTAGCTGTTCTTAGCGCTTTTACTGGGCTTATTTCCTAAATGGATCTTTTCGGTTTGGTTTCGTAAGAGTTCAACTTTGTATGTGTCTTCCTGAGCACTTGAGTTTTGATGAAGACTTGTTCTATACATCATTTCTCTACACAACCAGCAGACTGCCAGTCTGCCCTTAGGCAAATTTTCGTAAGCACTAGAAGCTGCGCGCGCACATATGAAAGAGCGTGGTGCAAATTTCGACGAGGACGAGAAATGCTGGGTCTGATGCTATGCACTTACACTTACATGAGATGACAAATTGACAACTCCTATACTCTCATAGTCTCACTATAATCTTTCACAGAGACCCAATGATTTGGTCAGTTATTAACCAAGTACTAACAAGTAACAACCGTATGGCTGTGTGGGGGCAAATCCCAGATGCAAAGGGGTGTCCCGAAAGAAAGAAAATAAGCTAACCGTAAAATCCAATTAATCGTGCTACTTTTAGTATCGGGGTTTAAAGTCGGGTACGACCAAGTGTAGTATCTCATTCTTATTAGCTTTTAATTAGTGAATACACCGTTTTGCGCAAATTATACCATGCTCCCGGGAGCACAAATAGCATGGTGGTCCTCCTCACAATATATGTGTGGGGACCATATATTAAAAAATGAAAAATCATTTTAAGTGTGGTCCCCACTCATATATTGTGAGGAGGACCACCATGCTCCTTGTGCTCCCGGGAGCATGGTATAAGCTCTGGTTTTACAACGTCGGTTTCAGATCACGGGTTTCAAAAAGTTCGATTAACCGAACCGATACCGAAAAAAATAAAAGAGCGGAGGGACCTTCGTTCTTGCGCAATTTTTAACACTAGACAGTAGACACACACTGCCGCAATCACTTCTCTCTCAAATTAACCACTTTCTCTCTCCTCTCGCTGCTCCGTCTCGCCGGAACCGTATGGCCATACTTTCTCCGGCGTGGTTTTCCGGCGAGTTCTGAAACTGCGGGTACAACTAATCTTCGTTCGTAGGAGTGCAGTGAAATTGAAGAAGAAGCTTCCTTTACAAGATTCTAGAGCAACGAAAATGGATGAACAGAGTCAACAACAATTGACTGACATTGAACTCGAAGCTGAATTTCTTCTTCTGGCTCGTCACGAGGTTTTAATTTCTTCCCCCCTTTTTTTTCCCTCTTTTTGTTTAATTTCTCTTTTTTTTTTTTTTTGTATAATTAGAATTTGTTTATTGTTATAAACCCTAGAATTTTCTAATCGAGTAGAATAATCAATGAATTTTGATGAACATTTGTTCTTCGCAATTTCGCAATCCGATTGTAGAGTAGTCATGACGTTTTTAGAGCCAAATAGAGATAGATAGAAAGGGGAAAATCAGCGGTGGTGGTTTTTCGAGCAGCCGCGCTGTAGGCGGCGGTAATCAGCTGCCCCGCCGCAATGTTGGGTTGTTGTAATGTTAAGGGGGGACTATTGATACGCCACGAGGGATTTGGGCGAGTGGGAGTGCAAGAGAATTCCGGAGTGTCAATACCATTTCTATTGGAATATCACTAATTAGGTAGGGATGGTGTGATTGGCAACGACACTAACAAGTAACAACCACTCGATGAGAATCCCATAGATTGGAGACGTAATTAAAAAGATAATGATCATGGTAGTAGTAATCGTGATAGGGAATCAATATGCTTTAGTCTTTTGAATATTGTAAAATAGTCATGAGAACGCCAATCTTCAAAGTACTACAATGCTCGATGATTAAGAACCGTGTTTATTGTATAGTATGTTGATAGACTTGATAAAAGAGATTGATCCCATCGTCCATCATATGTGAGATGTAAGATGGAAGATGGAACATAAGGGATTTAAAGGATGTAAAAGATCCTGTGTTCTAAATGAGTATACAAGGGGGTATATATAGAGTTTTGTGTAATAAAATCCTCTACTTAAAGCAAATAATGCTATTAGTTTAAACTTAAAAACGTAAAACTAAGATAAATTACACAGAAATGAAGCCTTATAAACTTATATAATTGGAACTTATCTAGCCGATTTGGGTACTTCACAAAACTGGCCACCAAAGTAATAATTTATGGTTTTTAGCCCAAAATGGCTCAAATGTTTGTGAGAGACCATAAAGGTCATATTATAATTTTTGGCAATATAGCAGAGCCAAAGACATGTGCTAGGTTCCCTAAATAGGTTAATAGCTCATGCTAGCCTCCATGGGTCATATGAGAGGCAAAGGGGCTTCAAGGACCCCCTAAACGACGGAACTGGCCCCTCAAATTTATCGAAGGAACTTCCAAGGTGTTCATGGTAATCGTTTGAGAACTTTTACATACTTTGGAAAAAGTGACCAAGATGGCCAAAATTAGCCAAAACGAAAGGCTATAATCCACATATTTTGACCCAAAATAGCCGATGAACAAAAACAGGTCAAATTTTTGCAGAAGCCCTTGGGTGTAATAGTATAGGTTTTAACAAAATATTAGAGCGAGAAACCAGGTATTAGGTTCCCAAATTAGGCCAAAAACTCATGGTCAGCGCGAACGGATGACTTGTGCCAAAGGGGCTCAAAGAACTTTTTAAACATCAATCAAGGGCACTCTTATAGTATCCATTTTAACATTTTGCTACTTTTAGAATTTTATCGTCATCGTTTTCTACCTAAAATGGTTCTTGAACCAGAAATGGCTGAAATTTCAAGACACCCTAGGTGTCATATTTGTGCACTCCCATGGTGGCCATGATATGGTTTCAAAAACATTTGGCTACTTTTGGATACTAGCCAAGTATGGTTAAAACCAAAGTCATTCACAGTTTTTCGCCTAAAATGGCTATGTAATAAAAATCACTCAAATTCATGTGCGGTGTGTATCCCTAGAGGTAAAATTATGGGTTTTGGCAAAATATTAGAGCGAATAACCTATGGTAGGTTCCCCAAATCTCAGTACCTTACGTTTATCAGAGGGGCTTAAAGCTCTTTACACACTTGGAAAATGGGAACTGGCCTGCTTATCCATCAAAGGCACTACCAATCTGTCCGTGGTAGAATTTTGATTACATTTGGCTACTGCCATAAAAGTGGCTTCATTAGCACAAATTGGCCAGATCAAAGGCATGATATATGGCTTTTTTTGCCCAAAATGGTTCCAACTGAAAGGCCTCAATTTTTTGTGAGATCCAGTAGAGGTCATAGTATGTGAAAAACATGTGGTAGGTTCCCCAAACTTGCCAAATAACCCACACTAGCCACACCGTCTTATTCATCAATGCACTCCCAATGTGTTCAAGATATTGTTTTGGATACCATTAGATACTTTGAAAAAAGTGGCAAAAATTTGCTCAAGAGACAGACTTTTATCTATGGTTTTTGATCCAAAATGCTCTCAAGTTTTGTGGTTCCCCGGGTAATATTATGGATTTTACCAAAATTCTAGAGTCAAAACTCTATGGAAGGCCCTTAATTGACCAAATTAGCACGCGAACCTCAACGGGTGATGTGTGCCGATATGGCTAAAAGAATGACTTAAACGGGGGAACTGGCCCTCACATCCATCAAAGAGACTTCATTTCTATCCATGGTAAATTTTTGAGAACATTTGGCTACGTTCAAATAAGTGGCCAAAAATTGGCCCAAACAGAAGTATATAATCCACGGATTTTGGCCCAAAATAGCTCCGGAACAAAAATGGCTCAAATTTTTGTGGAAGCCATTAGGGGTCATATTATATGATTTGGCAAAACATTTAGAGCTAAATACCCATGTTAGACGTCCCAAATCGCCTAAAACACCTATTAGCCTCAATAGTTAGTGGGCTTGTAGAACTCCGCAAACATGGCAACTGACCCCTTAGATTTATTAAGGGAACTCACATGGTGTTGATGGTAAAATTTTGATAACATCTGGTTACTTTTGAAGACGTGGCCAAAATGGTAAAAATTGCCAAACTGAAGGCTTATAAGTCATGGTTTTTGGCCCAAAGTGGGGTCGGAACAAAAACAATATAAATTCTGTTGAGAGTCCCAATGGGTATTATTATGGGGTTTGGCGAAATATTAGAGCAAAAAACCTACGGTAGATCCCCCAATTATGCTAAATACACACCTTAGTCTGAATAGGTGTCGTGTGCCGGAGGGGCTTCAAGAACTCCCTAAACGTGGGAACTCACCTTTCATATCCATCAAGGGCACTCGCATGGTGTTGATGGTAAATTTTTGAAAACTTTTGGTTGTTATTTAGTAATGCCATCAGTAATTATGATTCACCGAGTAGAAATAATGCACCCCCTTCGTGACATTAAAAGAAAAGGGAAAAAGAGAGAAAGAATGAAAGAAAAAACCAACCAGCTTGGATGCTAGGGTTATGTGGATATCACGAACTACTTGAACCATAGGTATGAATGAATGGTAGTAGGATGGATTTTCTAGCAATTGGCTAAGGAGTGGCTAATGAGCTTGTTTCTTTTACCACCAAGGTATATGTTGCTGAAAAGTGATGGTAGCAAAACGCAAATTATAGCTCTTAAGACGTTTTTGACGTTGTTGCACACAAAATTTACTTGAATTCCCTTGAAATAACACCTTACTGTGCAAGAGACGTACTTGAAAGGCTTGCCTTTCTGTCCTTACATTGCTTCTTTACGCGTCATCGTTTCTGAAGCCTAGAGTAGTTTGGGTTGCTTCGATATACGCTTGCCTCACCCCTGCTCATGAGTCATGTGTATGCTGTATTGGATTAAGCCTTAGAGCACCCTTAGTAGGTTGTTAGGCAATTTTCCCTGCGTATTTCGTACGTAAGTACATAACACTTGTTTTTTTGCTTGGCCCTCCAGGTTGTTGTAATATTAGCTAGACAGGTTAACCCCTGCTCTCGATTATTACCCTTGTTTAGAAAGAGGATGATATAGTAATTAAAAAAAAAAGGAACTCGACTTGCAAGTTATATCTAACTGAAAGATGCAGGTTGTGGAAAATGATAGGTTAAGGAATGGGAACAGGGAGGCCCTTACAGCACTAAGGAAAAAAGCACGTACAACAAAAACAAGTGTGCATTCCCCGTTTGACTCTATCATGAAGGATATGATCGGTGCCAAGCCTTTGGTTCAAGAGGTCTGTACAACCTGTGGGAACCATGACTCGACTGAAAGTACTTGGATGATGTTCCCTGGAACAGACGTCTTTGCTCAGGTCCCATTTCATGCTGCACATACCATTCTGGAGAAAGGTGCGTCAATGTGTTCCTTGTGTCAATCCATTCTTATACATGTTACTGCAGACTGTGTCGAGTTTTGTTGCTATGTTTCCAATCTTTAGATCTTTCAGTAAGAACGCTTTATTAATACTAACATTTCATAAATGCACCCTTTTTATTATCGTCATGTATTTCTGTTCTGATTTACTCCGTAAATCTTTGCTGTTGTTCCGTCCAATGCGAACACAAATGCTTTTTCTGTTCTCTCCTTCCACTGAAGTTATTCCTGCTGTCACAGATCAAGAATGGCTTGACTTCGAGTCTAAGAAGCTGCAGAGTCTTGTTAAAGAGAAGTCTCTGATAATCTCAGAAAAAGGCGCTCTTGCTGATAAAATAAGCCCAGAGGTTATCAAGTCTTTGGTGACACTGAAGGACAAAAAGTGAAATGGTTACTATATCCCCGTAGGTAGAAAGTTCAGTGTTTTGTTCAATTCGGTTTTGTATTCTTGTCAATTGAATGTTCAGGTTCTCAAATCTCTGCTCGGTCTTTGAGGTCTCCTAAGGTATAAGCACAAATTACATTGAGGAGCTGGTTCTACCGTGCTGAATAGGTTTAATGGATTATATCCATAGTTTTCGGTACATATATAGTTGTCTCCTTATTAAGGGGGAAAAATATATTATAACCGTGGAGGTCTGAAGTGTAAAAATCAGTGCAAGTTTGAAGTTTTGAGTCTTGTCACCCACGACAAGTTGCTTGAAACACTATTACACATGCTAACATGCTTCCGAATGCCCAATAGTTTCTGCCTTCTCTACTTTTCCTCGAAACCGTTATTACACTACTCCGTATTACATTATCCCTCAAGGGGGGCCTTTCAGGGGTTGCCAGAGTTGTGCTGCTTAGCTTCCCACGACTTTCAAACTGTGTATTATTTACGTTTCGACATGGAATCTGAGTTTAAAGCTTGTTTACTTGTATGCCCACGAGATCAAAATTTCCATCACAAGTAAAGAAATACTCCCCACTAAAATTGCACCATAGGAGTCTGTAATTTAAATAAATCTTCTTTGTAAATTGTAACTTTCACTATTAATTAAGGGCAAAATATACAGATTTTCTCAATATACAGTGCGTGCCACAATGACCTACGCTTAAACAATTAGAAAATATTGCGCACAAGGTCCACCACAGCACCATGGACCGCAAATTTTTTCAGTCTCGATCAGTAATGAATGCCTGCTCATTGCTCTCTGATCCCATGCTGGACTTAACCCACAGCTATCTGCTCCTAGACATACATACGCTGTGTCGGAGCTTCATCACTCTGAAGGAGTACATCAATTAGCTGTATTCGGTGGAGCCATGGACCAACAACGTTTTGGCAGGCCACACTAGATTTGCAGACCCTGGGCTGATCAAGATATGTTGTATAAAGCTTTTCACCAGTTTCATCACCACAATTTGGACCCTGGCCTGCAAGAACCTGCAGGCTGCAGCACATCAATAAACACCTACTTAACTATCTATAAACAAAAGAAGGGAAGGAGGAAGCTCGTGAGTGGAGCTTTCTCAAGTGGTGGTCTACCTCTGGTCAGCGAGTTGAAGGTAGGGCGCGCCATTTATCAGCAAGTTGCATAGCTCGATCACGTGAACTAGCTGATAGTTGTTGGAGAATGACATCCCTCACATGAGATGCACCAGTCTCACCTGCACGTCTAGCATGTTCCAGGTAGACAATAGCTTTCATATTTTCCCCTTCCTGCCAAAGTGGAACGACCACTATTCTCAATCAGGGCCCAAGCAAGGAGACATTTAGGTTGAAGTTAAAGCTAAATAGTATGCTCAGTTGCATTTGCATGTTTGTAAACGGGATACGCCACATACAGCAAACAGATTCAGTCCATGCTCAAACTGGGCTTTAGAGTGACCATGATCAGCTGCACGCTTCATCCATTTCTTCGCTTGTGAGTGACTTCGTGCAAATCCTTCACCAGATGAAAAGCACAGTGATGCATTGTACATGGCACGGACATACCCACCCTCTGCAGCTCTAAGATACCACTTAGCCTGCTCAAAATTGATTACAAGATCAGTATTCACAGTGATGGCATCTTCATCAGTCACTGAAATTTATTTATACAGGACGGGTGAGGAGAAGAAAGAGATTTTGAAATTCCAGAACAGAGAAGTGAAATACAGCTTCATGTATATTTTTATCGATCCCACGACCATGATGTAGACAAAGTGCTAGTTGATATTGGGCACGAACATGACCAGCTGATGCAGATTGTTGTAACCATCTAACAGCTTCCTTAGTATTCGAAGAATCAGCTATATTCATACAAGCATCTACGTTAGATATTTTGCCCACTCATAAGTATTCACTGCATTTAAACAAGCATTCGATAAAAAAAAATGCTTTCTAATAAGCCTCAGCCATCAGATGTTGCTTCCAAAGAAAAAAATGTTGCTACCATAGACAGTTCATCTTTACTCTCTGATGCTTCTAAAGGCAACCTAATCCTAGAGAAGTTACCAG
This sequence comes from Spergularia bocconei, assembly GCA_963457585.1. Lineage (NCBI taxonomy): Eukaryota > Viridiplantae > Streptophyta > Magnoliopsida > Caryophyllales > Caryophyllaceae > Spergularia > Spergularia bocconei. Next base: position 2,067,195 of record OY734943.1, read on the forward strand.
TAACTAATACAAATACCATGACCACCAAACAATGCTGCTCACTCTATTCCTTGGACGTCCAATTGACGACCACAATTATCAATTAACTTGGTTGGTTGGACCTATCAATCTACTTTTTCCTGATACAGTGATCCTGATTAAAAACAAAACTTCGTGGGGTTTCTTACAAGAAGGCACTTCCCATCATTTGGACAAGTTTCCAGTAGGATCTTACCAGAGAACCCATAAAGGTCATATTATAAGTTTTGGCAATATATTAGTGTCAAAGATCTGTGCTAGGTTCCCGAAATCGGCCCAACGCTAGCCTCCATGTGTGACAAAAGCTGAAAGAGCTTAAAGGACCTCCCCCCCCTCCCCCCCCCCCACCAAACGGCACAACGGCCACCTCAAATTCATCAAGGGCCCTCACTAGGTGTCCAAGGTGATGGCTCAATAACATTATGATACTTTGAAAAAAAATGGCCAAGATGACCAAATTAGACCAAAACCATAGGCTATAATCCACTGTTTTAGCCCAAAATGGCCCTGAAACAAAAGCATGTCAAATTTAAGTGGAAGCCACTAGAGATATAGTTATAGGACTCAGCAAAATATTAGAGCCAAAAATCTTTTGCAGGTTCCCAAAATCGCACGAAAATGCACGCTAGACCTGGCAGATGATGTGTCCCCAAGGGCTTAATGACCTCCCCAAATGGGGGAAGCGGCCCTCATATCCTTCAAGGGAACTCCAAAGGAGTACAAGGTAAAGTTTTGAGAAGATTTGACTACTTTAACCCTATTTGTCAAACATCACCCAATGAGGATAACATATCTTTTTTGCCAATTTTGGGAACCTTACGTAAGTTTTTGGCACAAAGTTTCTAAGAAAACTCATAATATTACCACTAGATGCTTGCACCAAAATGGAAGCCCCAGTATTGCTCACGAACACTTATAAGCCATCTTATGTTTTGTGGAAAAATCTTAGAGCTTAAGGGCTACCGTAAGCCTTCCAAATCAGCAAAAACCACAAAAATTTTCTCGACGTGTAAAGCCCAACGGAGGAGCTCTAATACTTGAGTCCCATGGTAAGCCCTCTAAATCAACGAAAAACACACGATTTGCTTTACGTGACACGAGAAACGGAGGCGCTTCAAACACCCTCAAACAAAAGAACCAGCCGTTTAAATTTATCAAGGGAAGTTCTATGATGTATAAGGCAATGATTAGAGAGTTTTAAGACATTTCGTAAAAAGTGACCAAACCGGCCGAAATTGAACAAAACCAAAGGCTATAATCCACGTTTTTTGGCCAAAAATAGCACTAGAAAAAAAATGACTAAATTTTTTGTAACATCACCTAGGGGTCTTCTTATGAGTTGTGCAAAAATCTTAGAGCTTAAGGGCTATCGTAAGCCATCCAAATCAGCAAAAACCACAAAATTTGCTCGACGTGTAACGCCCAACGGAGGAGCTTAAAACACCATTAAACGAAAAAACCCGCCTTTTATATTTGTAAAGGGCAGTTCAATGATGTATTAGGCGATCATTAATGAGTTTCAAGACACTTCGGAAAAAGTGACCAAATTGTCCAAAATTGAACAAAAACGAAGGCAATAATCCACGTTATTGGCCAAAAATGGCACTAGAACAAAAATGACTAAATTTTTTATAGTAGTTCCTAGGAGTCATCTTATGATATGTGGAAAAATCTTAGAGCTTAAGGGCTACCGTAAGCCCTCCAAATCAGCAAAACCCACAAAAGTGGCTCGACGTGAAACGCCTAACAAGGAGCTTAAAACACTTTTAAACGAAAGAACCCGCCTTTTATATTTGTCAAGGGCAGTTCTATGATGTATTAGGTAATCATTAATGAGTTTCAAGACACTTCTCAAAAAGTGACCAAATTGGCCAAAATTGAACAAAACCGAAGGCTATAATCCACGTTTCTTGGCCAATAATGCAAATCGAGCGAAAATGACTAAATTTTTTTTAGTATAACCTACGAATCATATTATGAGTTGTGAAAAAATATTAGAGCCGGAGTCCTATGGCAAGCCCTCCAAATCAGCGAAAAACACACGATTTGCTCTACGTGACACGAGAAACAGAGGCGCTTCAAACACCCTCAAACGAAAGAACTAGCCGTTTAAATTTATCAAGGGAAGTTCTATGATGTATAAGGCAATGATTAGAGAGTTTTAAGACATTTCGTAAAAAGTGACCAAAACGGCTGAAATTGAACAAAACCAAAGGCTATAATCCACGATTTTAGCCAAAAATGGCACTAGGAAAAAAATGACTAAATTTTTTGTAATATCACCTAGAGGTCTTCTTATGAGTTGTAGAAAAATCTTAGAGCTTAAGGGCTATCGTAAGCCATCCAAATCAGCAAAAACCACAAAATTTGCTCGACGTGTAACGCCCTACACGTCCCAACAGAGGAGCTTAAAACACCGTTAACAAAAATGGCACTAGCAAAAAAATGACCGAAAGTTTTTGTAATATAACCTATGGGTCATCTTATGATTTGTGGAAAAATCTTAGAGGTTAAGGGAAACCGTTATAAGCCATCCAAATCAGCAAAAACCACAAATTTGCTCGACGTGTAACGCCCACTGGAGGAGCTTAAAACACTTTTAAACGAAAGAACCCGCCTTGTCAAGGGCATTTCTATGATGTATTAGGCGATCATTAATGAGTTTCAAGACACTTCGGAAAAAGTGACCAAATTGTCCAAAATTGAACAAAAACGAAGGCAATAATCCACGTTATTGGCCAAAAATGGCACTAGAACAAAAATGACTAAATTTTTTATAGTAGTTCCTAGGAGTCATCTTATGATATGTGGAAAAATCTTAGAGCTTAAGGGCTACCGTAAGCCCTCCAAATCAGCAAAACCCACAAAAGTGGCTCGACGTGAAACGCCTAACAAGGAGCTTAAAACACTTTTAAACGAAAGAACCCGCCTTTTATATTTGTCAAGGGCAGTTCTATGATGTATTAGGTAATCATTAATGAGTTTCAAGACACTTCTCAAAAAGTGACCAAATTGGCCAAAATTGAACAAAACCGAAGGCTATAATCCACGTTTCTTGGCCAATAATGCAAATCGAGCGAAAATGACTAAATTTTTTTTAGTATAACCTACGAATCATATTATGAGTTGTGAAAAAATATTAGAGCCGGAGTCCTATGGCAAGCCCTCCAAATCAGCGAAAAACACACGATTTGCTCTACGTGACACGAGAAACAGAGGCGCTTCAAACACCCTCAAACGAAAGAACTAGCCGTTTAAATTTATCAAGGGAAGTTCTATGATGTATAAGGCAATGATTAGAGAGTTTTAAGACATTTCGTAAAAAGTGACCAAAACGGCTGAAATTGAACAAAACCAAAGGCTATAATCCACGATTTTAGCCAAAAATGGCACTAGGAAAAAAATGACTAAATTTTTTGTAATATCACCTAGAGGTCTTCTTATGAGTTGTAGAAAAATCTTAGAGCTTAAGGGCTATCGTAAGCCATCCAAATCAGCAAAAACCACAAAATTTGCTCGACGTGTAACGCCCTACACGTCCCAACAGAGGAGCTTAAAACACCGTTAACAAAAATGGCACTAGCAAAAAAATGACCGAAAGTTTTTGTAATATAACCTATGGGTCATCTTATGATTTGTGGAAAAATCTTAGAGGTTAAGGGAAACCGTTATAAGCCATCCAAATCAGCAAAAACCACAAATTTGCTCGACGTGTAACGCCCACTGGAGGAGCTTAAAACACTTTTAAACGAAAGAACCCGCCTTGTCAAGGGCATTTCTATGATGTATTAGGCGATCATTAATGAGTTCCAAGACACGTTTAAAAAAGTGACCAAATTGGCCAAAATTGTACAAAAACGAAGGCTAATCCACGTTTTTTGGCCAAAATGGGCACTAGAACAAAAATGACTAAATCTTTTATAGTAGTTCCTACGTGTCATCTTATGATATGTGGAAAAACATTAGAGCTTAAGGGCAACCGTAAGCCCTCCAAATCAGCAAAAACCACAAAATTGGCTCGACGTGAGACGCCGAATGAAGGAGCTTAAAACACTTTTAAACGAAAGAACCCGCCTTTTATATTTGTCAAGGGCAGTTCTATGATGTATTAGGCGATCATTAATGAGTTTCAAGACACTTCGGGAAAAGTGACAAAATTGGCCAAAATTGAACAAAAACGAAGGCTATAATCCACGTTTTTGGCCAAAAATGACACTAGAACAAAAATGACTAAACTTTTTATAATAGTTCCTACGAGTCATCTTATGATATATGGAAAAATCTTAGAGCTTAAGGGCTACCGTAAGCCCTCCAAATCAGCAAAAACCACAAAACTGGCTCGACGTGAGACGCCGAATGAAGGAGCTTAAAACACTTTTAAACGAAAGAACCCGCCTTTTACATTTGTCAGGGGCATTTCTATGATGTATTAGGTAATCATTAATGAGTTTCAAGACACTTCGGAAAGAGTGACCAAATTGGCCAAAATTGAACAAAACCGAAGGCTATAATCCAGGTTTCTTGGCCAATAATGCGAATCGAGCGAAAATGACTAAATTTTTTGTAGAATAACCTACGGATCATTTTATGAGTTGTGAAAAAATATTAGAGCTTGAGTCCTATGGTAAGCCCTCTAAATCAACGAAAAACACACGATTTGCTTTACGTGACACGAGAAACGGAGGCGCTTCAAACACCCTCAAACGAAAGAACCAGCCGTTTAAATTTATCAAGGGAAGTTCTATGATGTATAAGGCAATGATTAGAGAGTTTTAAGACACTTCGGAAAAAGTGACCAAATTGGCCAAAATTAAACAAAACCGAAGGCTATAGACTATAGTCCACGTTTCTCGGCCAATAATGCATATCGAGCGAAAATGAGTAAATTTTTTGTAGTATCAGCTAGGGAACATATTATGAGTTGTGGAAAGATATTAGAACTAGAGTCCTATGGTAAGCCCTCCAAATCAGCGAAAAACACACGATTTGCTCAACACAGAAAACGGATGCGCTTCAAACACCCTCAAACGAAAGAACCGGCCGTTTAAATTTATCACGGGAAGTTCTATGATGTATAAGGCAATGATTAGAGTGTTTTAAGACACTTCGTAAAAAGTGACCAAAACGGCGAAATTAAACAAAATCAAAGGTTATAATCCACGTTTTTTTGCCAAAAATGGCACTAGAAAAAAAATGACGAAAGTTTTTGTAATATAACCTATGGGTCATCTTACGATTTGTGGAAAAATCTTAGAGCTTAAGGGCTATCGTAATAAGCCATCCAAATCAGCAAAAACCACAAATTTTGCTGGACGTGTAACGCCCAATGGAGGAGCTTAAAACACCGTTAAACGAAAAAACCCACCTTTTATGTGTGTCAAGGGCGGTTCTATGATGTACTAGGCGATCACTAATGAGTTTCAAGACACTTCGGAAAAAGTGACCAAACTGGCCAAAATTGAACAAAAACGAAGGCTATAATCCACGTTTTTTGGCCAAAAATGGCACTAGAACAAAAATGACTAAATTTTTTTATGGTAGTTCCTAGGAGTCATCTTATGATATGTGGAAAAATCTTAGAGCTTAAGGGCTACCATAAGCCCTCCAAATCAGCAAAAACCACAAAATTGGCTCGACGTGATACGCCCCTAGCGAAGAAGCTTAAAACACTTTTAAACGAAAGAACCCGCCTTTTATATTTGTCAAGGGCAGTTCTGGGATGTATTAGGTAATCATTAAGGAGTTTCAAGACACTTCGGAAAAAGGGACCAAATTGGCCAAAATTGAACAAAACCGAAGCCTATAATCCACGTTTCTTAGCCAATAATGCATATCGAGCGAAAATGACTAAAATTTTTGTAGTATCAGCTAAGGGTCATATTATGAGTTGTGGAAAGATATTAGAGCTTGAGTCCTATGGTAAGCCCTCCAAATCAGCGAAAAACACACGATTGCTCTTTGTGACACAGAAAATGGATGCGCTTCAAACACCCTCAAACGAAAGAACCGGCCGTTTAAATTTATAACGGGAAGTTCTATGATGTATAAGGCAATGATTAGAGTGTTTTAAGACACTTCGTAAAAAGTGACCAAAACGGCCGAAATTAAACAAAATCAAAGGTTATAATCCACGTGTTTTTGCCAAAAATGGCACTAGAAAAAAAATGACGAAAGTATTTGTAATATAACCTATGGGTCATCTTATGATTTGTGGAAAAATCTTAGAGGTTAAGGGAAACCGTTATAAGCCATCAAAATCAGCAAAAACCACAAAATTTGCTCGACGTGTAACGCCCACTGGAGGAGCTTAAAACACCGTTAAACGGAAAAAAACCCACCTTTTATGTGTGTCAAGGGCAGTACTATGATGTATTAGGCGATCATTAATGAGTTTCAAGACACGTTGAAAAAAGTGACCAAATTGGCCAAAATTGAACAAAAATGAAGGCTATAATCCACGTTTTTTGGCCAAAAATGGCACTAGAACAAAAATTACTAAATCTTTTATAGTAGTTCCTACGTGTCATCTTATGATATGTGGAAAAACACTAGAGCTTAAGGGCTACCGTAAGCCCTCCAAATCAGCAAAAACCACAAAATTGGCTCGACGTGAGACGCCGAATGAAGGAGCTTAAAACACTTTTAAACGAAAGAACCCGCCTTTTATATTTGTCAAGGGCAGTTCTATGATGTATTAGGCGATCATTAATGAGTTTCAAGACACTTCGGGAAAAGTGACCAAATTGGCCAAAATTGAACAAAAACGAAGGCTATAATCCACGTTTTTTCGCCAAAAATGGCACTAGAACAAAAATGACTAAATCTTTTATAGTAGTTCCTACGTGTCATCTTATGATATGTGGAAAAACACTAGAGCTTAAGGGCTACCGTAAGCCCTCCAAATCAGCAAAAACCACAAAATTGGCTCGACGTGAGACGCCGAATGAAGGAGCTTAAAACACTTTTAAACGAAAGAACCCGCCTTTTACATTTGCCAAGGGCATTTCTATGATGTATTAGGTAATCATTAATGAGTTTCAAGACACTTCGGAAAGAGTGAGCAAATTGGCCAAAATGGAACAAAAGCGAAGGCTATAATCCACGTTTCTTGGCCAATAATGCGAATCGAGCGAAAATGACTAAATTTTTTTGTAGAATAACCTACGGATCATTTTAAGAGTTGTGAAAAAATATTAGAGCTTGAGTCCTATGGTAAACCCTCTAAAGCAGCGAAAAACACACGATTTGCTTTACGTGACACGAGAAACAGAGGCGCTTAAAACACCCTCAAACGAAAGAACCAGCCGTTTAAATTTATCAAGGGAAGTTCTATGATGTATAAGGCAATGATTAGAGAGTTTTAAGACATTTCGTAAAAAGTGACCAAACCGACCGAAATTGAACAAAACCAAAGGCTATAATCCACGCTTTTTGGCAAAAAATGGCACTAGAAAAAAAATGACTAAATTTTTTGTAATATCACCTAGGGGTCTTCTTATGAGTTGTGGAAAAATCTTAGAGCTTAAGGGCTATCGTAAGCCATCCAAATCAGCAAAAACCACAAATTTGCTCGACGTGTAACGCCCACTGGAGGAGCTTAAAACACTTTTAAACGAAAGAACCCGCCTTGTCAAGGGCATTTCTATGATGTATTAGGTGATCATTAATGAGTTTCAAGACACTTCGGAAAAAGTGACAAAATTGTCCAAAATTGAACAAAAACGAAGGCTATAATCCACGTTTTTGGCCAAAATAGCACTAGAACAAAAATGACTAAATTTTTTATAGTAGTTCCTAGGTGTCATCTTATGATAGGTGGAAAAATCTTAGAGCTTAAGGGCTACCGTAAGCCCTCCAAATCAGCAAAAACCACAAAAGTGGCTCGACGTGAAACGCCTAACGAAGGAGCTTAAAACACTTTTAAACGAAAGAACCCGCCTTTTATATTTGTCAAGGGCAGTTCTATGATGTATTAGGTAATCTTTAATGAGTTTCAAGACACTTCTCGAAAAGTGACCAAATTGGACAAAATTGAACAAAACCGAAGCCTATAATCCACGTTTTTTGGCCAATAATGCAAATCGAGCGAAAATGACTACATTTTTTTTAGTATAACCTACGGATCATATTATGAGTTGTGAAAAAATATTAGAGCTTGAGTCCTATGGCAAGCCCTCCAAATCAGCGAAAAACACACGATTTGCTCTAGGTGACACGAGAAACGGAGGCGCTTCAAACACCCTCAAACGAAAGAACTAGCCGTTTAAATTTATCAAGGGAAGTTCTATGATGTATAAGGCAATGACTAGAGAGTTTTAAGACATTTCGTAAAAAGTGACCAAAACGGCCGAAATTGAACAAAACCAAAGGCTATAATCCACGTTTTTTAGCCAAAAATGGCACTAGAAAAAAAATGACTAAATTTTTTGTAATATCACCTAGGGGTCTTCTTATGAGTTGTGGAAAAATCTTAGAGCTTAAGGGTTATCGTAAGCCATCCAAATCAGCAAAAACCACAAAATCGGCTCGACGTGTAACGCCCAACGGAGGAGCTAAAAACACCGTTAAACGAAAAAACCCGCCTTTTATATTTGTCAAGGGCAGTTCCATGATGTACTAGGCGATCACAAATGAGTTTCAAGACACTTCGGAAAAAGTGACCAAACTGGCCAAAATTGAACAAAAACGAAGGCTATAATCCACGTTTTTTGGCCAAAAATGGCACTAGAACAAAAATGACTAAATTTTTTATAGTAGTTCCTAGGAGTCATCTTATGATATGTGGAAAAATATTAGAGCTTAAGGGCTAACGTAAACCCTCCAAATCAGCAAAAACCACAAAATTGGCTCGACGTGAAACGCCTGAGCTTAAAAACACTTTTAAACGAAAGAACCCGCCTTTTATATTTGTCAAGGGCAGTTCTATGATGTATTAGGTAATCATTAAGGAGTTGAACACTTCGGAAAAAGCGACCAAATTGGCCAAAATTAAACAAAACCGAAGGCTATAGACTATAGTCCACGTTTCTCGGCCAATAATGCATATCGAGCGAAAATTACTAAATTTTTTGTAGTATCAGCTAGGGGTCATATTATGAGTTGTGGAAAGATATTAGAGCTTGAGTCCTATGGTAAGCCCTCCAAATCAGCGAAAAACACACGATTTGCTCTGTTACACAGAAAACGGATGCGCTTCAAACACCCTCAAACGAAAGAACCGGCCGTTTAAATTTATCAAGGGAAGTTCTATGATGGATAAGGCAATGATTAGGGTGTTTTAAGACACTTCGTAAAAAGTGACCAAAAGGGCCGAAATTAAACAAAATCAAAGGTTATAAACCACGTTTTTTTGCCAAAAATGGCACTACAAAAAAAATGACGAAAGTTTTTGTAATATAACCTATGGGTCATCTTATGATTTGTGGAAAAATCTTAGAGCTTAAGGGCTATCGTAATAAGCCATCCAAATCAGCAAAAACCACAAATTTTGCTAGACGTGTAACGCCCAACGGAGGAGCTTAAAACACCGTTAAACGAAAAAACCCACCTTTTATGTGTGTCAAGGGCAGTTCTATGATGTATTAGGCGATTATTAATGAGTTTCAAGACAGGTTGGAAAAAGTGACCAAATTGGCCAAAATTGAACAAAAACGAAGGCTATAATCGACGTTTTTTGGCCAAAAATGGCACTAGAACAAAAATTACTAAATTTTTTATAGTAGTTCCTACGTGTCATCTTATGATATGTGGAAAAATCTTAGAGCTTAAGGGCTACCATAAGCCCTCCAAATCAGCAAAAACCACAAAATTGGCTCTACGTGAGACGCCGAATGAAGGAGCTTAAAACACTTTTAAACGAAAGAACCCGCCTTTTATATTTGTCAAGGGCAGTTCTATGATGTATTAGGCGATCATTAATGAGTTTTAAGACACTTCGGAAAAAGTGACCAAATTGGCCAAATTTGAACAAAAACGAAAGCTATAATCCACGTTTTTTGGCCAAAAATGGCACTAGAACAAAAATGATTAAACTTTTTATAGTAGTTCCTACGAGTCATCTTATGATATGTGGAAAAATCTTAGAGCTTAAGGGCTACGGTAAACCCTCCAAATCAGCAAAAACCACAAAATTGGCTCGACGTGAAACGCCTAACGAAGGAGCTTAAAACACTTTTAAACGAAAGAACCCCCCTTTTATATTTGTCAAGGGAAGTTCTATGATGTATTAGGTAATTATTAATTAGTTTCAAGACACTTCGGAAAAAGTGACCAAATTAGGTAGAATTGAACAAAACCGAAGGCGTTTCTTGGCCAATAATGCAAATCGAGCGAAAATGACTAAATTTTTTGTAGTATAACCTACGGATCGTATTATGAGTTTTGGAAAAATATTAGAGCTTGAGTCCTATGGTAAGCCCTCCAAATCAGCGAAAAACACGCGATTTGCTCTACGTGACACGAGAAACGGAGGCGCTTCAAACACCCTCAAACAAAAGGACCAGCCGTTTAAATTTATCAAGGGAAGTTCTATGATGTATAAGGCAATGATTAGAGAGTTTTAAGACACTTTGTAAAAAGTGACCAAAAAGGCCGAAATTGAACAAAACCAAAGGCTATAATCCACATTTTTTGGCCAAAAATGGCACTAGAAAAAAAATGACTAAATTTTTTGTAATATCACCTAGGTGTCATCTTATGATTTGTGGAAAAATCTTAGAGCTTAAGGGCTACTGTAAGCCCTCCAAATCAGCGAAAACCACAAAATTTGCACGACATTAAACGCAGTGGCGGATCCATGCCTTAGGGTATGGGGTCCGCGGACACCGCAAAATTTTTCGGAAACGCAATTTTTTAGGCTAAAAATCATAAAATGTTCCCTTAAATTGATAGAGGGACACCGAAAAAATATATTAGGACACCGGGAAATATTTTTTCTAGATCCGCCACTGATTAAACGCCTAGGTTAAAACACCCTTAAACGAAAGAACCCATAATATTACCCCTCCAAGGTAGCACCACCAACATTCGGATGGTCATATGTGCTCAAAAATATCCTACAATGAGGCGATGGGAAAACTCCCTCCTCAAATGATGTTTGAAACCAATAACATCCCCTTACAAAATTCACAAATTAGCAATTTGTGCTAACTTTTAAGAATGCTCTTCTTGCACTCTCGTACTTCAATTTTTAATCACCCACACAGAAACACGACACAAAATTTATCTCATAAAATCCTCGAAACACCTACTTCCAATTCCGCTAAATCTCAAAATTGTTTGATGCATTAACATTAAACAATGTGCTAACTAGTCTCCCCCCCTAACGCTTTATCACAAACGAGAATCGCTTCTTGTAAGGAAAAATATCCTTCTCATTACATATCTATAATAATTCGTACAAACAAAGACACTTAATCATCCGCAACTAATAGTCTAATACCAAAAGAACCCAAAAACGCCATTATGTGACCAAACTTCCTAAATGTGCTTCCGTCTTTAAACCAATTGACAATAGAACGAGTAACGAAACTAAACATCCATCCATCTATTCATTAGCCACCACATTAACAAATAACAATCCGCTATCATCCGAAACAACAAGAGTTCTCAAAAATGCAATTAAAAATAAAATAAAAAAACTTATGAAATTATTACCTTGCAAATAAGCAATGGCAAGGTTACACTGACCAGAAGGATCACCGAGCTCGGCGGCGCGGCGATAAAATCGAACGCCTTCCTCTCTCCTCCCCGTCTCCCAATAAATCAACCCGGCATCCACCATAGCAAGGCTCGAACCGCGGGCCGCGCCTTTCAAGAACGAATCAAGCGCCTTCTCCTGGTTGGCCCGAACCCCGGCCCGGCCGTGTTTGAACCGCTTCCCCCACCGCAGAAGCAGCATCGCCTCCCTAAGCGGCCGCAACGCGTCGTTCCACGACTTGCAGACGGCGGACGCGGCGGTGAGGTCGCGGTGCCCGAACGGGGCGGCGATGCGTGTGATTAGGTCGTACGGCAGGGCGGAGAAATCGATTGCGCGGTGGTGGTGGTGGTGATCGGAGTGAGGCGGCGGTCGGCGGGTGGCGGAGGTTGATTTACGGTGGGAGGTGGTGGGGAAGGGTTTGGAGAGGGGGAGGGCGGAGAAAGGGGAGGTGTTGGATTGAGATGGCCAGGTGCGTTGCTTCATCTTCGCCGTTGATTTTGGGGAAGAAATGAAATGAAATGAATCTTCCTGGTGAAGCAACTACTTGAAGAGTGATGGATAGATAGAGAGAGTTGCGGTTGAATAATGTGAATGGTATGACGCTGACCCGCGAAACAAACTCCGATTGTTCATTCAATCAAATTTAATTGCACCACGTTTTTTATTCCGGAAATGGAGTATTCCTTGTTACGATTCCTTATTACGATTATCTCGTTGTAACTTGTATGGAGTATGTTTTGTTATGCACCATTTCCATGTGATGGGAAATGCGACGACAAATTAAAGCTCGCTCTATGAATTTCAAGTTCTTATTCTTTTGAACAATGTTGTATTCAGTAGAATTATAATGTTGATTCGATTAACATTGGTATTTAAGAAATCTGTGCTTGTATATGCTCAAAGGTTGTCTGAGTTTCGAATAATGATAAATCTCAGAGGTATTAGTTGCTTTGCATTTGTGAAACCATAAAACAAAATATTTTGTTTTCATTATAATTACGATCTCTTGAATAATCAATTTCCGCCTTGACAAAATCATTGTGCAACCGTGGTTTTTAGAACTAGTGGTGTTGGTAAGGTTTGCACACACAGCCCAACAGTGACGTCCATGAATTTTTCATATCTTGGCCCAAAGAGATGGGCTGTATTCGGATTGTTTTCAAGTAGAGCTTTATTTATTTGGTGACCCAATGGGCAAGTCTGTTGAGCTACGTAGGCAACTAGCCGCAATGAAACCAAATTGTACTAGCCTTCCACTAAACAAAGCAAAAAAAAAAAAAAGGACCGATTTGCAATATCATATTCATAGCTATGACATATTTAATTTAATGACTCTAAAATCTGAAAATTCTAAATTTGATTAACATATAATCAAAGCTATGATACAAACTAAAACGACTCGAAAATAAAATAAAAACACCTAAAACTTTGAATATTTGATCATGGATGGTAATTATAATTATCATAGCGTATTAGTTGAGAATTTGAGAGAGTTATATGAGCTACGTACACTAAACCAAATCATACTCATTTCGTTTTCCCTTTTTTTTTTTGTTGATTTCTCCTAATTCTTGTCATTTCATTTCTAGACAACTAATTACATAATGCTACATTGCTACATCATCCCCCTAATTATTATCTACTCTAGTCTTTACCGAAGATTTGACCCAAAAACAAATGTGCAAATATAACTGATAGAGTACGAAGAAAGAAGAAGTAAATGAAGGAAGAAGCTTCTTGTGCCATGAAGCCTTATGGCCCTGGTTGTCTTCTTGAAGGTATGTGCGGCGGCTCCACCTCCACCGACCTTCATCCATAATCTTAGTTTTGACCATAGACCATGGTGGTGGGTTCATACTCCATAACTCTAAAACGGAAATGCGCCTTCGGATCATGTACTTTTAGATAATATTTTTTTCGATTCAAAGTAAATGTAAAGAAAATGAATAAAATTGTAAGACTAACAAAAATAACCTTAAATCCAAATTTTCGTGTTCAAGTGTACAATAATTAGTATGATTTCAATTGCATTGCACTAATCTGCTTAATATTTGTCGAATAAATTATTGTATTTAAGTGAATTAACAACATTTTATTTGGACCAATTCAACCGAATCAGGGTAATAGAAAAATAGGATTCCATGAGAATTGAGTCGTCACTCACTCACCAACTTTGACTAATCAACCTAATTGGATAATATGTCAGCTGCTCCTTATAAAGAAGCCATAGACCGATTGGAAAAACGTGAATGCGTGATCATCACACTCCCATAAAATATACTAGTTCGTAGTACTACATTTTACACACCGATGGAGTTAGTGTGAGGTCAATAATTAGCTTAGCATAATTGTCCTTAAACAACAGTACTAGACTACTATAATCATAGTTAATTATCCTTGATTCCAATCTTATACTTGTTCTCGCATATGATTGATCCAATTCAATCTAACGTATAATATTTTTTTGACTTGAATGTCCTTATCCACCGATGGAAGTGTGATGTCAATTATTAGCATTTTGCCACATTAATTTAAGGGTAAGTCAGTAAGTGTGAGTACTAATAATAATAAATCTCTATAATACGGTAATAATTCAACTTTGTCTATTGTGTCAAGTAACTATTCTTTAGAGCTTGCAATATTTGCCATGTTTACTTTGTCTACATATAAACTTCCACCATTTTGTTTCTTTATATTCATCGCACAAAGCCACAAACAATGGATATGCTTATTTAGGGACTATATGATACGGAAATAGAAGAACTCATCGCTCTCGGGATACCTTCCGTAATGAGTTAATGACAGTACATAGTGAAATAACTCAATCTTCTAAAGGATAATCATGATTCATGACTTATCTTATTTATTAATTATTATTATTTTTTTTGAAAAGATTTATTAATTATTATTTCGATGATAAAAGTTCTACATCACTTTTCATGAAAAGCAAAGAGATATCCTTAATGTGCAAAGTGCAATGAGACATGGTTTTTTATTAACTAGCTAGTGAAGTCGTTGATTGATTGGCTTTGTAGTAGGCTAGACTACTTTAGCTTGAATGTTATCATGAAATTAAATTAAGTAGATAAAAGGTCAATCTCATGCACATCGATCACATAGGATTCTAATCCACTTCCTCTCCATATGACTTCATTCTCTTTCACTTAAAAACTCCCAACAAAAAAGGGAACTTTTATGACAAAAGCATGAGCCAACCATTTCATAGTTGTTACACATACATGATAGTATGATTCATCTTACTCCGTATTACATAGTTACAGACTTACAGTCTTACAGAGTAGTATGGAACCCAGAAATGTGTAGCGCAAAATCGCAATATCCCCAAAGGTCCAATCTAACGGTCAGAGTATAATATGGCGATACATTCTTCTGATCCGATTGTGTCTATACGCACTGGCGAACCCAATTAGTTGCAAGGTGTTGCACGTGCAACCCCTGCTAGAATGAGAAAAATTCAGAAATTTTTAGTCAATTATTCAAATAATTAAATTTACTATTGTGTTGGCCGAGCCCACAACAAAAGCCCATTAACTAAATAGAAACGCCTAGCTCATTAAATAGAAAAGGAGATGCTTCGACATTGTTTCCCATACCGATGTGGGACAAAAAATGAGTTTCATGTAGAAACTGGTTTTGTGTTCTTGAGAGCTGTACAAGACTAGAAGTCATGTTTTTCCCACATCGGCCATGGAATTTTGAGCAAAAATGTTACTTCCTCTATAAACACCTTTGAAGAATCCTTAAACTTAATCACACCCTCCCTAAGTAGGGGGCTAAATTACGGTTGAGCTGTCCTAACATACTGCCAATGGAACCTGTTGAAATGCCTAAATCATGTTAGATTCATCGCTCAAATCCTAAAAGTATGAGTTTGATTTTAGAAAATAATGATAATGAGGAACAAAGTGAACTAATTAATCAGTGTTAGTAGTAACTAGTATGTACTAATTTGTCCCACATCGGTGAAGAAGAGGGATTCACGGTGCTGATAGATACTGTATATATGTGCAGTAATATCATACATTCATACCACATCGGATTTGAGAACTCACATGAAGATAGTGTCTTCTATAAATTAAGCTAGTTCTCCTGCTTTTATTGTGAACGGTTGATTATTTTACGTGTTGTTCGCTCGTGTATATCAATTATTCGGATTCAAGATGATTATTACGATAACGATTGTTTCTTTTTATGCTTTAGCCGATTCTCTATATTTGTAAGTCCAATAAACTAAATTCGCAACCCCGAATTCAAAATCCTGGGTTCGCCCCTGTCTATACGTAGAACTCTCTGCTGCATTAGATCAGAGCATCAACATTGAACTTGCATATGCTTCTATATGATGAGTATTCGAGTATCCTATATATATTCCTATATGCTAGATCAAATATTATATATAAACATTATCTGATGGTGTGATGATGGCCAACGAGAATTAAGTACACTCTACATACAAAGTGACTGAAAAGTTACGCATTCTTTTTCCATCATTTCTTGCCTTTACATAAAATAATGTACTAGTACTCCGTCTTAACCATTACCATTACAAATACAATAGGTATGGCTTTCGAACTCCAAGACTCAACTTCAACGTCACGTTGAGTGAGTACGAGTGATTGAATTATTGGTAAGCTCCATTATTAGTCATTTTTGTGAGCCTTACCGCCTTACGCATTCAAATTAAGGGATAGACGGGAGGTGAACGGAACGGACGACTATCGACACTCCTAAATTCATCCAACACTTCAATCTACTTGGCATGCATGAATGAATGAATAGTTATTGTAACGCCTCTAGAAACATTTTTGATAAAATTAAAACGTATCTAGACAAAAATTACTTGAACTTATAGCTAGGTCCCCTAATAATGAAATCAATACGATCATAAATATGTCTAGTTGTACATACATACACACACTGTATGTTTAAATTATTGTTGATTGGTAATTAATTTGCTATCTAAACCCCCAAAAATTTAGAAAATAGTTTCATCAGCAACCAAAATATTATTATTCCAAGATTATTTCATTGGGAACCCTTGAAGATGTAAAGAAATTAAACTAAAAAATTATACTCCCTCCATTCCAAAATATATGACGTTTTCGGTTTTTGAGGAGGCCATTGACTTTCGATTTAACAAAAAACTAATGAGATTTTTATGGGCAAAGCTATACTCATTAGATTCGCATCGAAATAAGGTTTCATAAAACTATAGTTTTATAATTTTTAGCCTTGTCGTTTAGAGTATATTTACGTTTAAAGTCTCACCTCGAAAAGGGAGAAAGTCATATATTTTGAGAAGGAGGGAGTAGTATATTTACGGATAGAGCAATGTCGAATTTTCGCCCATTCCTATAATATTTCCTATCAACTCTACGAAAAAATAACCTCGCGTTATTCTAACAAGTCCGAAACAACAGTTCTTCAGTAGTAGGAAACAATTGCATAAACAATAACATAAACATAATAACAACATTTTTACTAAACTTTTTAATAATCTAGTCTAGAAACTCTTGCATTACATTACCTGTACAAATAAAATTAGATCCAAAGACAACTAAATTACTATTATTTCTATAAAATTTACTATGAGTAAAAATAAACTATATATATTTTCCTGATATTTAAAAAAAAAGTCTTACTATAATTAGTGCATGGTAAATTGGTAATAATAACGATAAAATTATTATCCTCTGCTAAATTGATTAGATTATTTCTAAAACTAGTAAGAAATTCAGCAACCAACATGACGACGGCGCACAAAAACGGCTTCCAAATCAGGAGGAACAACAAAGAACTCTCTTTTACTACTATTACCGTTATTATTACACCTCGCCGGAGCTGTTTTCCGCTTACGTGGCGCCGCCGGACACGTCACTATTGCTGGAATCCTCGACCCCTCCGACGTCGGCGTTGTCGGCTCATACTCACCACCACCACCACCACCACCACCACCACCACCACCACTACCACTACTACTACTACTACTACGAACTTCACGATGACGATTATCCACCTTCTTTCGACTACACTCCATCTTTTCGCCGCCGGCTGCGGCGGAGGAGACGGCGGCGGTGGAAATTGTTAGAATTTTATTTTTGATATAAGTGTGGTGTGTTAGTTTATAAAGATGAGATTGATTTGTTATTGGAATGTTTGTTTTGTTGTTGGTTGACCGAGAAGGTGAGGAGGATTTTGTGAGGCTATTGATTTGTGATTGGTAAAGTCTACCTTTTTTATTACTTATTTCTTGAATTGTACATTACATGTAATGACAACATGCTATTTATAGATTGTTATGTCGGTTGAATCATGCACAACCGCCATTCTTAGGCCTTTGTAGGACTTTCTAGATTAATCTATCCTCTCTAATTGCTACATTATTCTAGAACATTTTGGACTAATCTAGATTTTTCTAGATTATTCCAACACTCCCCCTAATCTGAAAAATCTTGATCTACGTCTTCGATTTCTTGTGTCATTTCAGATCGATCCACCGTGTCTCAAAACCGTTGTAAAAATTCTGCCCGTTGCTGGTGCCCATGTCACCAAACATCGCCGTTTCATAATTCTTCCCTTTTTTTACTTGTAGGTGCCCTTGTCACCCATTACTTTTAACATTCAGTAGGTGCCCTTGTCGCCTACTACGGACCACTCCTCTTTCTCATAAGGTGCCCTTGTCACCCATGTTTTTCAAACTGTATTTGTTTCTGTTGATGACCGTATCACCAACCGTCAAAACAGTGTTCCTTCTTCATCTTCTTTTGCAAAATTGATAGTGTCATCGTTGATCTTCTGCCAACAATTTTTCTCCACGTGACCATATTTTTTGCATCTACGACATTGTGGTTTTCCTTTAAACCAACACTCAGATGTCGTATGATTAGTCTTTTGACAAATCTTGCAACACACCTTAACTTCCATACCTTGATCTTCTGATCCTTTGTTTTCTACATCACCATCAAAGTTCTTCTTGAAAACCTTCTTCTTATCTTGATTCTTCATAGGAAGCTTAGCTTGAAGGGCTTGGTCACTGAATTCATTAATAACATGTCTATTCTTCCTTTCTTCATGAGACTCTAGTGATCCCATAAGTTGTTCAACTTTAACTTTTGACAAATCTTTTGTTTCTTCAATTATAGCAACTATATCATCATATTTCTCTGGTAATGACACCAAAATCTTTTTGATAATCTTTTCATCAGTTATTTCTTCACCATAAGCTTTCATTTGGTTTATTATTTCAATGATTCTTGAAAAATAATCTCTCATACCTTCATCGGCCCTCATCTTCAAATTTTCAAAATCTCTACGTAAAGTTTGTAATTTGATACTTCTTACCTTTTGATCACCTTGAAATTCACTTTCAAGAATTTCCCATGCTTCCTTCGCCGTATTAGCTCTTAAAATTCTTGGAAATATAGTTTCCGCAACACCTTGTTGTATGATGTACAGAGCTCTGGCGTCGGACATTTCATCCTCCAAAGCTTTCTTCTTCTTTGCTTCACTTAAACCTATTTCACTCTCATATCTCGTATACCCATTCTCAACAAAGTTCCACAGTCCCATTGATCGCAACAATGTCTTCATTTTGATTTTCCAAAAATCGTAACTTTCACCTTTAAAGGTTGGAATTGGAAGTGAGGAATTTTGAGATGGGTTACTCATAACTTGCAAAAATATGTTCTGCAAGCTCTGATACCACTGTTAGAATTTTATTTTTGATATAAGTGTGGTGTGTTAGTTTATAAAGATGAGATTGATTTGTTATTGGAATGTTTGTTTTGTTGTTGGTTGACCGAGAAGGTGAGGAGGATTTTGTGAGGCTATTGATTTGTGATTGGTAAAGTCTACCTTTTTTATTACTTATTTCTTGAATTGTACATTACATGTAATGACAACATGCTATTTATAGATTGTTATGTCGGTTGAATCATGCACAACCGCCATTCTTAGGCCTTTGTAGGACTTTCTAGATTAATCTATCCTCTCTAATTGCTACATTATTCTAGAACATTTTGGACTAATCTAGATTTTTCTAGATTATTCCAACAGAAATGTGCTTTAGCGGAACCCCGGCTATCATCCAACTGTTATTACCGCCGCCTGGTGACTTTTCCGACGATGAAAATCCCATTATGTTAATTGAAATTGAAAAAAAGTAGGATTAATTTTCGCGCCAAAAAAAAAACTAGAGTGAAATGAAATCTTGAAGAGGAAGCTTTTTTTTTTTTTTTTTCTTTTGTGTTTTGTGGAGTGTGATTTTGGTAAAAGAGAGATGAGATTAATTGTCAACTTTTTTGTTGAGAGAGTAAACGCGGATTTTAAGAAGAGTGAGAGAGTGAGAAAAGGGTGGGGCAGAGGAGAGAGAAAGGGATCCCGAGGAAAGAAACTCGTGATGAGGAAGATACAAAGGAAACACGCACGAACCAAAAGGAGGGAATGTGTATAGACTATAGAGTTGGAAGTTCCCTCCAATTTTAAGGGGGTAGGAACTAAGAATCGTAGAAGCGAATCTGGTCACGTAAGAATAGATTGACTCTTTGCTCGATGTTACTCCGTATTACTTATCGTGGGGTGAAGAATCGTAGTGCGAATTCAACTTACGGTTCTTTTCCTCTTAAAAGTCGCTATTAATGGTTTGTTTGTGTCCTTTTGGTTTCAATTTTTTAGAAAATTTAGAATTTTAGTTTTTATATATATTTATTTCTCAATCAGTCATTCGAGTATTAGCGGTAAAGATGTAATAAAATCTACAAACTATTAGTAAAATTCATAATTTCTATTTCGAAAATATATATTTATTACATTTTTTTCAATTAATAGGTCAAATCATCGGATACAGTAGTCGATACAACGGTACAACCTAAACATCGTGTATATTTCATGTTTGGCAAGGGAAAGGCATTGAGAGAAGAAAGGAGAGGAGGGAGAAAAGGTGGAGTGTGGAGGGGGGGGGGTGCCCGTGAAAAGAGCTGACCGAGGGGCAGAAGAGGGAAGTGGTTAAGAAAATGTAGGACACACACCCAATTGACTAGGGGAAAAATTGGCGGCATTTTTATGGGGGTGGGGTGGGGGGTCACCGGGATCTACAAGACTACAACAGCTCTATGTAGCAAAAAACTGGTAAAAAAAAAGCTGAAAAGTCTCTCACACTCCTCTCTTTCAGCAAAAACTCGTTTATCAAAAAAAAGTTCGCACTTCTCTATAAAAAAGCACTTAACATTCTTTGCATGTTCAGGTTTCTTTCTATATTCATCCATCTTGGGATTCATATACTACTACTAGCACTTGTACTTGTAACTTGTTCATTTAATTTGTCCAACTTGATTAAGAGTAATGTCATTTTTGTAAGATTTTGTTACAAATCTATGTAACTACTCGTACATAGGTGGATTAGCAAGAACGAGTGAACATCGGTCCAAAATCGTACCAGACTGAAGATTGAAAGTTCAACTTGACTGTTGTCTACTATGACTCCCACACATATTGAGTACTATTCTTTCAATTTCCTTTCGTTAGTAATACGTTTGCTAAGCCAAACTTCTTTCAATAAAAAAAATTCGAGTCAGCCACCGTGTTTTCTATTGAATGATGCGAGACTCAGCCAACTAAGCTATCGTGTATCCTTGTCCTGGCTGAGTGTATAATGAGATGACATTTCGAGAGGGTTAAAGATTGTCAGTAGGACTAGGAGTACTCCTAGGACTCGTGCAGTAAAGCTAGAGAAGGCCAAATGAATGGGTGTGGTTAAAATTTCGACATCGTATTCCAAAAATGCATGGCAATAACTTCAATTCATGAGGTTTCTCAATTCTGTTGGTTTACCTCCCCGTAGGTGACATTGCATTCATTTCTAACTGTGCTTGCCCCGTTCAAACTCTTAGTTTATGGACCACCCCTCTTCACTACCAACTATTTCTCAATTTATTACACTTGGGAGTGTCCTTTACATCACTTGGAATGTTGTTCGTACATACCCAAAATCTCGATTTTGATTCATTATCGACTTAACATTCGTTTTCCTAAGGATAACTAAACGATCACTGAATCAAAAACATGAACACGCGCTATTTGCACAATAATGTATGCACCTCGTAAACCAAGTAACCGAGTCTCAAAGAGTTAAAACTCGAAACATTGTCACGATTTCGAGTTCAATTATTTCAGCTAAGTGCTTCTTTAGTCAGTGTCATATCCACTATTTTTCAAAGAACTGATGTAAATTCCATGATAAGCTTCTGAATGAAGGCAACAGTAAGGAGAATATCTGACATATGACAATTGACATGATAAAATGCAGATGTCATTCATTCTACCTCAAATAAATAGAAATAAAAATGCAGATGTCATTCAAGAATCAAGATCCAACCTGAAAAGCAAGAATCCAAGATAAAAAAACATGACAGACCTGAAAATTTTAAGTCTGCATCCTATGAATCAGCAACATCAGGTTTTAGTAACAAGTAGTAGAACATGTCACTGCCACTTTACCAAAGACAAAGGAACACAAAAGGCCTTGCTGTCCCACTCCCTTAGGTTTAATCCTTCTATGCTACTTTGGCGCCGGAGACTCACTATTCTTCGGCTTTGGAATAAATCAAAATGGATTACTAAAACGGTTTATGCTTCGCAATTTTCATATCGGAAATTCATAAACAGTCTCTTTGTGTTTACAACATATGACATTGAAGGGATCCGACCCTCATTTCCTAACCTTAGACAATAAGCCTTTGAAGCACCGGGGTAATGACGCTATCATCGCTAGTTTGCTACTTACTCTCTTACTGACGTGGAGTACTGTATGTTCCATTATCGCCACTATTGCTATAAACCAAACACAGATGAATACTACCATAGTACCATTTTGTGATGTGGAGTTCCTATTTTGGCACCACTGTCCTAGGTTCTCTCCCATGTGAATGATCAGATAACCAAAGTTGTGTCCTACAGAATTTATCTACACCTGGATGAACGGGTTTCGTAACATGGGTAAACCAGTTTTACACAGCAAGGCAAGGATTTAAGGTTTTGGGGTGAGTTTCAAATGTCTGTATAAAGGCAAGGATTTAAGGTTTTGGGTTGAACTTCGAAACTTTGTATTGGAATAAAAAAACCCGACATGTCAAATTTTTACCATGTCTTGGTAGAGGACGATTATATCCAAACCTATATCCAAACCTCGGCTATTTGTATCAGAAAGGCATGAGACATTCAAAGACAGGTTCACATGCTGTGTACTTTTATAAGTTGGCTATGCAGGAAACATGAGGGCTGAGGAAAGCAAGGTGACGATAAATATCTGCTGTGCAATCGTTCAAAAGGTTTACAAGCATAATTTGCATAGTGTAGAATAATTAGCCTCAGAATTGTATGGGCATCATTTGTTGGGCAATATACATTTAACTTACATAGAGAGATCCTTTCTGGCTTAAAGCCTTGAGTATCCTCGGTGGTCTTCATACTGTTCCATGAACTCATCATTGAACTTCCTAAAGCTGTCCATGATAGCAGGCATGTCTTCCTCGGCCGGTAAGATAGTAGTCCTCAAGTGGAAGACCCTGTTGCAAAAAAAAAAAAAAATGTCACGTAATTCAGCAAGTTAATTTCCTTAGACTCTACCAGATGACCTAAGTTAAACTATCTGTCAAGAACAGCGAGTAATTGAGATTACGGACAACAACACCCATCGAGCTGAATTTTTCCTCGTTTACACACTAGGCTCTGAGGGGCATCCTGAGAATCATGGTCTCACAAAGTTGCAATGATTACGTGGTGTATAAATTAAACTTTAAAATTCGAGTTGTACTGCTACAAGGTTAACGTTCTCATATTTTTAAGTAGGTGGTCTTTCCAACCCATCTCCAGGCAACCACGGCCACAGGTGTCTGGACCCCTAGGAGAGTGGGGGGAATCTCTAATTAAGTACCCTCTGGTACGACTTGAACTAGTGATCTGAATGTAACCAAATGACCAGCTTATTTATAACCGGAGCCAAGTTTGGTCCCAATTTTTGCTTTCCCATGGCTAAGTTAAGACTAAGATGGACCATTCAAGGTAAACCATCACAGTATTAAGTGTAAGGATTCAAATTTCTGGATACACATTTTGTAGGCGAATCACCAATCAACAAGTTTATTTCTTTATTTCTGACACGTTCTTAATAAAGCTCATTCACAGTGAATCCCTACTTTTATTTAAGATTCAAGAACCTTATAAACTGAGGAAAGAGCAAAGAACAGAATAAGGATGACGACGTCTTTTTTTTTTTTTTTTTGGGTGCAAAAATAGAAGACAAACTGTTAAAAAGGCTGTAAATGGGAACGTGAAATGAAAGAAAACTTGAAAGATGTATTACCCTTCTTTCTGCCCAAATCCTGATCCAGGAACAGTGGAGATGCCAGTGGCTTCCAAGAGCTTGAGACAGTAGTAAACATCTGGATGTTTGCCAGCCTTATTAGCGGTTTCAATCGCCTTGGGTGGCAAGCGTATTTGAGGAAATGAGTACATGGCACCTGCACTCAGAATGCATCTCAGATGAGTTTCTGTTCAGAAGAGAACAAACAAGGAAACCCCCTCCCCCTACGATAAGCAACATAAGAGAAAAGGGTAAATCAGAGAAAAACAAGTAACTACCTTCAGTGAAGTTGCACACTACATTCCTACAACTGTTAAATCCATCAGTCATTATACGTGCTCTCTTCCTCAGTGATCCGAGAATTCCTTTGCTGAAAAATTTATGCATAATAGTCAACTTTTACTGCATGTAAACATATCAAAATATAAAACATTGAAATAGCGTCGAAAATCCAGACATGTCTTTCCCAGATGTACAATCTCTGTTTTTCACTATAGCAAAATATCTTAAAACTGCATCAGTTCCGACCAGCAAAGATCGTTACCTCTCTTGGTCATACTTGAAAAAGGAAATATCACCAGGCTTGGGCGGGTTGACCATCAACCCTAGCTATAAAAAGAAATGAAGACTTATATATAAGAAATTAACACATTGATGAGCAAAACTAGAGGCCGTATAAGCATATAGTAATGGTCCGGGATCTTACAAATATTTGTGCTGGTACATTTGGACTAAGTGCTATTGAAGCAATCTTATAAATTTCATCTACTGTCTGCAAAGGGGGATAAATTAAAACCACGTTAACAAAAGCGATATGCATCTCTAGTTAAAAATTGTTCAAATTAAGTTATTTAAACATAACTGAGTAGCTCCATAAAAGAATTAGGCAGAGATTAGCATGTATATAAAACAGAATAGCAACATCATGACTCTCAAACAAAGAGTAGAGAGATAGACAAACCTGTGGCGGTATGTTGGTCATCTCAAAGTATCCACCCCTCTGGCCACATTCACCAAAATAACCTTTAGAAACCGTGTGGAAAGACACGAGTTGAAGTTCCTTGCTCGCTGGTGCGCCCATGTTCATTAATACCTTTGAGGAATTCAAACGAATGTATATTTAGACTCTGTATGTACTGAATAATATTATTTGAGTAGAAATGAAGATAGATGAGGAAAGGGGAAGCGGAGAGGACAAAAGTTTTCATTCCAAGTGTCAAACAAAAATATAAGAGACTTGTGTGGAACTTTATTATCCATTTACAGTTTCCCGATTGTCCCTTCATACTAGCAAAACAAGAGAAGTAAGATAATCTCTTTCCAGGAGTATTTTTCCCCACATACCAAACACACTCATAATCCAGGACAATTTCGATGACTGCCAACTCATAGAGAGTACATCACAACATACCTTTCTTGCACTTATGAATGGGCGCTCATCTTGGTATACATTTGTCTGATATACTTCATCTGCCATTAGCACCAAGCCCTCTTGGATACAGAAACGAGCTATTTCTTGTAGGTTAGCTTCACTAAGGCATTGGCCAGTGGGATTTCCAGGGTTTATAATAACCATTGCACGTACCTGATGAGCAGAATAGGTTACATAAGGAAAAAGTTGATGCATACAACATAATTACCAAGAAAGAGAGATCTAGAGCATTTTTCATCTTCAAGAACTAGTGGAATTCCAATGGTAGCAAAGGAGGATAATAAGCAAACTCTAAAGAGGTAAAAACGTTCAGCTTAGTAGAAGAGTCCATACACAACTCAACCTCCAATAACAACAACCGGATACAAAACTTGGATTTTTTTTGGAAGACCTACCAAACTTGGATTTTGAGGATGTAATAATGATAACATGCCATTCGTGACAACAGCAACAGCAGAAGCAGCAACAAAAACAATAAAGAGCTGCAGATCCCACCCTGGTAGCCACTTGGGATTTTCAGTGGTGCACACCCTTAACCTAACCAACAGGGCACCGACTGGTACTCTGGTACTATGGAGAGAAAAATGATAATGCGCCTATGAATTCTAGAAGTGGAACGGCAATCATGCAAGGATTCAGCTTGCTGAGTCTCATTCCTGATTAGAAACAGTAGAGCAGGCGTGGTAACCTCAAACATATTAACAATCTGCAAGTTACACCTCAGTGCAGCCAAGATTCACGCTTCTTTCATAGCATTACATCAAAGCAAATAGGCATGTGACAACTTAGTTCAAGAAAGATACACATTTTCATCAAGGAAGGGAAAAAATAAAAGGAAATGATACACATTCTGCAATTTACATTCATCCTATGATTTCAGCAAGTTTTCATGCACTGAAAAAGAACAAGAATAGGTATTCACCTTTATTCCTTTGAATGTTGCCTGTCGAATTGAGTCACGGAGATTGTTGATATCAAGGCCCCAATTTGCTGTCTCCTCCAGGTAATATGGGACAAGGGAGCCACCAAGTAGTGATATTGTAGCAGAATAAAGTGGATACTGTGGAACTGGGACCAAAATCTGGTAGAGGATGAATCAACAATTTAAAGAAATCAATGCCTACCCGAATAAATGATGAAATAACAGGGACAAATGAGAAACAAAACACTATGAGAAGAAAGAATTAGAAAAAAGAGCATGTTGAATAAGATTTCTGACCCCATCATTCTCGCTGCCTATAATAGCTTGGAGAATTTGCATCACTCCTTTGCTTGCACCATCAGTCAGGAAAATGAGCTCTGGGTCACTGTAAATCAAGTCGAAAGAAAAAAAAAGATTAGCTTTACGTTACTCACATGCCCCAAAATCAACAGAGGAACACAGACACTACGAGATTTAGACAGTAAAATGATGCTTGTAGAAGATTCATATTGAAGTTCAATCACCTTGGATACCCATCTCGCTTTTCAATGAATTGTGCAATCTCCTGCCTTACACCAGGAATACCTCTTGAGTCACTGTAAGCACCTGAATTTTGAATTGAATAGTATCAGAAACTATAGTCCAGGCAATTCTATTAACCATGAATTGATATGACATAACACCTTGCAAGCATTTGGAGCCCCCCCCCCCAAAAAAAAAAAAAAAAAAAAAAAAGCCAATAAGGTGACATTCAAATAAAAGGGGACAGCTCAAGTTTTGTATAAAAACTGAAAAAGAAAATGCGTTCTTCCTTCCTTCACGGTAGGTTTGCATGCAACAGTCAGAATGTCGGAGATTAATATCAAAGGCTATGGATATGAGAAGTTGAGAACAGTGGCCAAGCAAAGTTTCTCACTGAGTAGTTACCACAGGCATTTAGAAGAGAAGTTGACATAAAAGTGGAGAAGAGAATTTCAAAAGCGTATCAAATATCAGTAGTATTCCAGTAATTTCAAACATTTATGCTGCATTAACAATCAAATCATTGAGAGAAATGAAGGGAGATTACGCATACCTAGACCACCCGAAGTCATTGCGAGGTACTGCTTAGCTCTTGCAATAGCATCAGCAGGGAAAATAAGTCCCACATTAGGATCCTCAAGTAAAAACGGAGCTTGACACAAAGCAATCACCTGGAACATTACATTTCCTTAAGTTAATTAGCCGACTTGACAAGCCAGATAGAGTGTGGATGGAACCACTGAAGGTGAAAATAGGAGTCGTTTTAAAACAAACCTGTCGCGGGAAGGTCAATGGTTTCTGCCCCAGTGCATGAGGGTTTCCAACATTTGTGAAGATAATCTGCAGAATTCAAAAGAAGAGTCAGGCTGCAGTACATTATGTCTAACCATTTTTGACTTATGAGTACTAATGATGCACGACAGCATGAGTAATCACTTGGTACTGCCAACAAAAGTTTAGAAAAAGGATCACTCAGAGTAATGTATTCCACCCAACGAAACAGCAGTTGATTACAATTAACACATTCAATCACTAGTTAAAAAGTTTATGAAACGTTTTGCAAAATTCAAAGTCTCAGAAAGCAATCAATAGAATTTCATTTGTTATTTACCTTCTTCCCTTCCTTTTGGAGCTCAGAGGCTCGAAGATATAGCTCACCCCGAACAGCATATTGGCACTTCTTCACATTTTCATTCAGTAATTCATAGTCCAGTCCCTTGGGTGCCATTATGAGAAAGGTTATCCAAAGGCTGATGTCTCCAAATTAGAATCAGAGACTAAACAGCATGCGCTAATGAGCTCAGGTCATAAACCTGAAATCAAACCATGAAAGATTAAGTCCTATATTCATCAAAAGCATACGTAACCAATGACATGCACTCATCCACATAGACAACTTTCTCATATCTCCCAAGTAAGCAACTAGAGATCCTAAGAAACCAAAACATCTTTGGTCGCCAAGACATCACTCTCAATGGTTAAGACGATTGAAGCCCAAAATATGTCGCAGCTACTTTCTTCATCATTAAAAGAAACACAATAGGCATAGAGCAACAAAATGCGTAAAAGTTGTTAGTGGTTTCTTGATTGGTTTAGTGTATGAAATACGGATTTACTAGGAAACAGGTGGAGAATTGAATGAAGAAGCTAACAATAAACATGAACAAAAAGAGTAGACAATTTCCAACTTGAGTAGTAAGATGAACGGATCATTCTCTTCACCTTTTCGGCCAAACACACGTTATTCAAACAGTCACGAAGTGTCTACAACGAAAGAATTCCTCTTTCGTCAACTTGAAGTTGAAACACCACCTTTAACACATGTGACCAGGTATGTTCACTAAATCATATGACACCAAGAATAAAGCATCACTATAAACATCATTCTTCTAAAACTAAAGTGAAGCCACAAAATCTAAGAAATGGGTCACATCACCTCATTCACTTCATTTAATAACACATATAATTCCAAATTTTCGGTCTTTAACAAACCCTCAAAATGGTTCAAACTTTCAGTGTTAGCCACAAATCAACCAATCAAAAACTCAATCAATCATCTACAAAATCAAAGTTCGATTGCGATTTTCCTTCCATCTCCCCCTCCCCAATCAAAAACAAATCATGACATGAATACAATAAGTTGATTAAATGATTAGCCACAAATCAACCAATCAAAAACTCAATTAACTGGGTTATTTGTTAATCATCAAACCCAAACACAAGATAACATACACAAAATGCCAGAATTTTCTTACTAAAGTTCAATCATCTATAATTCTACATTCAAAGTTCGATTATTTTAATCAAAACCCACAAATGTTTTGTGCTAATTCCAATTAATAAAACCAATCATGATATAAATACACACAAATGCAGAATACCCAATACCCAAAACAGTACGATCATTCATTTTTCCCACCCTTTAATCCAAACAAATTCATACCAGTTCAAACACACACAAAGCGTAATAATCACGCTATTTAATCACTAATTAACCATGTAATCAAGAATCAACTTTCCCATATAAAAGACATCAACTTTATTTGTTCATTTGTTATCCTAGAATTATTAAGGGGTGTAAAGTAGAGTTAAGAAGAAGATACCTGAGAGTTTTCAGTTGGGAGTGAGAAACAAGAAGATTGGCTCTTCTTTGGTTTTAGTCTAACTGTTGGAAATTTTGTATGCAAAATAAAGTTCTTTTTTTTAAAAATTTTTGTACCGATAATTAGAGTTTTGGCATTTAGCATGCATGAACAGTTTACGTGTCAATATATTTAGTAGAGTGAAAAAACCACAGCCACCAAAAAAAAACTAAGAGATTATGTTATGGTTGATCTTGATAGACTTTTTTCATTATATTTTGAATGATTTTAATTTTCAATGAAGGGGAAAATTTTGGAAAGGGATAAAGTTGAGTGTAAGAAGTGTGGTGTAGCTTGAAGCTTACAATAAGTTATTGGCATTGTTTGTTTGAAAGTCATCCTTTTGTTTTGCAAGGTAGTACACAAAAGATTTGTATGGTGTTTGTTGTTAATTTGCAAAGCACCTTTTGGAAATGATCAAAGTGTAACTCACTTTTTGGGTTTTGTGATTTTCGGACAATCGACAGGAACGTTAGTGACGACGGTTGAGTGCAACATCTATTTTAAAAGTTCATAATCTTAATAATGGCTCATAGGCTAGTTAAATGGTACTCGTTCCATACGTTTATGTAATTTGTTTTGTTTTCTTTGAATAGATCTCACATACCAAAGCTAACAAATTTGTAAAAAAAGAAAAGAAAAAATTGAGGGGAATGTTATTCTCATTTGGTAATGGTAAATTGTAATTAGCGCCCTCAGCTTTGCCTAACTCTCTGAATTTAAGATGATATTGATTAAGGGAGACTACAATTCAATTCAATTCTTCCTTTCGTCTCCAGATTAGAAGACCCAGCTGCTGAAATTGAAAATTCCGGTGGATAAATGTTTTATGGCGCAAACTATGCACCTTCGATCTTATTATATTTTTATTATGGATGCATGTCACACTATAAAATGTAGCCTTACTTTGAAAGTAATGGAAGCTGAATTTAGAAATTGTGCTTTGAATGCTTATAGATGAAAGCTCCACAAACTAATAAAAAGCGAACGATTACAAAGAAAAGGCTTCTTCCGGTGAGATCAAACTCTTCACATGCGATACACTTGAAATCTCAAGAGACAACGATCCTGTTACCTTAATATCTATTGTGAGTTTGTTCACGGTTTTTGACTGTAGATTTCGGCTGAACAATCCTTTTGAGCGAAGCAAGAAAATCAATTCACCATCTACAATATTTAACACCTCTGCAGTAAGAGATTCATAGTATGGAGGACGAGAAGGGACAACCGGGTACTTCTCCAGCTCTATACCAAAGTCAATCACATGGCGAACCACCCAAGAAAAGTTCACAGAATCCTGTAAAGACCATATAGTGATTATAGTTGCGAAAGAAAACGCAAGTCCTAAGTCACCATCCAAATTCAATAGGCGCATGTTTTCATGCGGATTCACAGCGTATGGTCTCCACTCGCAATTCAGAGTCTCCGGATGAGGAACACAATGCAAGGTTTCATCGTCCATCTTAAATATCATTACGCACTCTGAACAATGGCTCACATACATTCCATTGAATTCATTAACAACCTTCCAACATACCAGACGATCCACCACAACAGTCGTGTGATTATATTGTTGTTTAGGGAAAAACATGTTGGTACATAACGTCTTCTCAGACTTACACTGGTAAAACAGCAGAAGCTTATACTCACCCATAACTTGATCATAAAAGAAACCAAATATATGTCTCTGTTGTTTCGCCAACTTCATGAAGAAATCATCAATATCACCGTCTTCTGGTGGTATGAAGGGGGATTCTTCTCTAGAGATGGGATTGGAGATTGTAAATAACGGTCCACGTGCGCTAACAGAGTGGCATTCGAAAAGCAACAATCCATTAAACGATTCAACAACTCTAAGCAGGAAAACAGATGAATTGAAACCAGGGTTTATGATGTCGACTCTCTCCAATCTTATTATCCCCTTCCTGCCACGTTCCATGACAAAGAAATGTCTCTTACCACACTGCTTAAAAACAGATAAATTTACCGCATTTTTAGCCTTCTTAGCCTTCTTAAGATGAGTTTTAGCAAAGTGGTGTGAAGTGATAATGTGGTGCCAATTCTTGCACACCCGCTTACAATCCACCACAGTGTCCGCGGGTAGTCTATAAAGAATATCCGCAACAATTTCATTCGGAAGGAGTGAGAAAAAATCGAGTTTCTTTCGAGTATGGAATATGGATTGAAGCTTACTCCATGGACATATGTGCGAAAGAGCTGTCGTCCTCCAAACAAAAGCTTTCCGAATAATAGCCGAGTACTCCATGCACTTGCCCCTGCCATAACACAGAAAAAAAAAATTAAAAATAATGAAAGAACGGAAAGAGCTATTCAAGTTTACATGTTTCTTGTTTAGTCGTAATCAATTCAAATGTAAGTTAGGGTGTGTTTGGGCAAACTCCAAACTCATGAAGTGTTTATAGTTTATGAGAAGGACTTCTAGTGTAAATTTGTTCATCAGAAGTAGAAGTTCCAATTCTCAAGAACTGTTTCTGAGAAGTTGTTTGGACAAGTTGCCAAACAAACCCCTAGTTTGACATCGTTTTTCTCTTTGACTCAATACAATTAACTATTAAATTCTAATCTAGTCAGGAAAGAAATTAACACTCCATACGACCATACTTAATGAAACCTCCCCAAACAAAAACAATATACGAGGATGCCTGAAAACAAAGACATCAACCAAAAAGAGCTATTCGAGTCACACCTTGTTGGTAGGTGAAAAGCAATCACAGTAGTTATGTGTTCATAATTTCATACTCCCTCCGGTTCTTTTGGTTCTTCACGTTTGATTTGAAATCCTCGCACAGATTCAAACCAAACGTAAAGAACCAAAAAAAATGGAAGGAGTATATATATACACAAGAGAAGCCATAAAAGTTGCCGATCATCATAAGTCTAAAGCAAAAGCATGCCAAGGATGCACATAATCAAATTAGGTGATGTGGAATATTAGAACCATGTACGCATTGTAATGAAAACTTAATCTTGTTATGTTGTACTCTAAGTGACACTAATTATCGTCTCGTTTGATGGAACAAGAAAAGAAAAGAAACTGAAAGTTAATATCATTCACGAAAGTAAATCTATGTAAAAAAGCAGGGGAGTGCTTTACCCGTGTTTGATTTTACTTGAAACTCTTAAATCGCCCTCCTCCATATTTCTAGTTTCCTTGAGCTGGTTTTTAAGGTCAAAGTGCGGTTGCAGTTTGTATTTGTGTATCAACATATATATATACATAGACATGGACTATACAACCGACTCATACTCCTACACTATCTAAGTTTTCTGAATGATTATCTGATTTTATTTTATTTTTGTTACAACTTACAAGGCTCCTAATCCCACTATAACTTATATCCTAATCCCACAGTAATAGTAAAACATGCATATATAATCCCACAAGATCGACAAAGATCATGAATCACCAAAACTAACAACCATAAAAATTTAAAATTATAAGCTTAATGATACTCTTAAATTACAACTAATAATAATCACTAATTACATACTCTAAAGTTAATCATGATCAGAACTAGTTACAGATATTTTTCTTGGACTCAAGTTAATCATGATTCGCTTAGGCTGATCCTTAATGATACTCCTAAATTACAACTAATAATAATTTTATTTTTAATTATTTATGAGATAGGCCAAGATAAGAAAAGTATAATATCGATAGTTTTTCAAAGGACAACAGTTTAAAGATTCAAAGTAAATTAAAAAAACAAAAATTAATAGCAAAGAAGAATAAGTTGAGGGGCATACACGGTGGATCGGTGTAGCAGAATGGATCTTCTGTCCCACTTTGTGTCTCCTTCTGTGTGCCACACCAATTGAACGCAAGGATTTCACAAAATAATTCTATTAATGGTAAGTTTTGTGAAATCCTTGTCTCACATCGGTATGGCACACAGAAGGGGACACAAAGTGGGATAGAAGATCCACCCGGGGTGTTTAGCATTGGTAGAGTGTTGAAACAGCCATTCCAATCTTTGACGCGACTTATAACGAACTTCCCCAAATCCTAACTCCTCAAAATCCAACAACTTCTTCATTCACACCGAAATTATAGGCCTTCCACCCCGCCAAAAATGGCAGCAACAATCCACCAATCTCTCCCCTATCTTCACCATCACGCTTCCCAAAAACCCTTCCTCTCTTCTCCACCCTCTCCCTCCTCTTCCCTTAAACCCTCATTTTCTCTCTTCTCAAAACCCACCTTCAGAATCAGCAGCAGTGAGACCCACCAAAATTGGACAACCGTTGACTACCACGTGGCGAAGATTGACCCCATCCAGGTCATCCCCGCATCTCCAAGGTTGTCGGTGATGTCATCATCTGAACAATCTGTGAAACATACGAAGAAAGTTTGTCTGTTTTATTGTCCTGAGACTGAAGCTCTTGCTGAGAGAGTTGCTGCTCAATCTGATGCTATCCAACTTCGCAATATCTCTTGGAGGTAATAAGTTCACCTTTTTTTGGTAGTAATTTTCAAAAAAAAATCAGTAATTTTGGTTGATTTTGGTAAAAAGATGCAATCTTTTATCTGGGTTTGGTTAATTTTGGTGAAATAAATGATGGGCATTTTGTTTTTTCTTAGTAATTTGATTGATTTTAGTAAAAAGATGCAATCTTTTATCTGGGTTTGGTAATTTTGCTATGTTTTCATTCATCAATGTAGATTTATGGCCGCAAGATGGTTACAAATGACGATTCATGTTAGCCGACCCCAAATTATTTTGGGAATAATGCTTGGTTGTTGTTGTTGTTTGTGTGTCCTGGTGATATTCTCATTTGCGGCCTCAACTGCGCCATGGGGTGTGTTGGGGCAATGCCGAGTTCTTTAGACTTTAGTCTCAGTGTTTGAGAATAATTTTGTATGGATCGATGAAGCTTTTGGGGGAAGTTTGCTTCATTTGTTTGGTGTATTGGTTATTGCTGAATGTGGCAATGGTATGCAATTGATAGGCCGCTAGGTAGTTGGGTTTGTGAGGAGTTGCGAAATGTTATGCACTGGAAGCCATGTGCATCCGTTGGCCTTAGAATTAAGGAAACGCAGACACAGGCAACTTCAAAAGAAAGATGAGCCGATTTTACGCTTGAAATTCTAGGTGGGAAATGTGATGACATTGTGTGATGTGGGTAGTGGGATTGTGGCCGATTGCCCTATTCAAGATGTTGTTGGTTATGGTTTATCAAGCAAGTTCAGGCTTGTGAGTTGTAAGATAATAGAGCTCTAATGGGGCACCAAGAACTCAGCACCCTTGATTAGCAGTGTTGCAAATGTCTCAATTATAAATCATTGTTTTTCTAGTTCAAGTTGTCATGATGTCTCGGATAATTTGAATAGTAGTATCATAGTATGTCTTCTGAATCATTATACTTGGGGAACTTGGTAGTATGTGCTGTGATGAAGGTTAGAGTCTAAGAGTAGGACTGTGGGAGTGAAGAATGCCAAGGGTAAGAGCTACATGACTCCTAAAGCGACTCTGCATCATAGAATTAACTGGGAAAAAGAAGCGGGTGGGGAGTGTTACTGTGAGGACCCTTAATTATCAAGCCACCATCAGGCATCAATCTTGGGGTGACAGATGAGTCTCATTGTCCTAAGATTTTTTGTTTTGTTTTTTTTTTTGAGGTGGGGTGGGGTTGGGGGTGATGCTATTTCACAGTGATCAGGTGTTTTTTAATTTTGACAATCTTTAGGTTGGTGGTCTGATATCTGTGTACTTCTTCTATTACTATAGGACTTTCGAAGATGGGTTCCCCAACCTATTCATATCTAATGCTCATGGTATACGTGGGCAGCATGTTGCTTTCTTGGCATCTTTCAGCTCCCCTGGTGTGATATTTGAGCAACTCTCTGTCATATATGCTCTTCCAAAGCTTTTTGCTGCCTCATTCACACTTGTCCTCCCCTTTTTTCCGACTGGGACCTCTGAGCGTATGGAAGAGGAAGGCGATGTAGCAACTGCTTTTACTCTTGCTAGGATTCTTTCTCATATACCAATTTCAAGAGGAGGCCCTACTAGTTTGGTGACCTATGATATACATGCACTGCAGGTTTGCGCTCCCGATAACCTTTCACAATTATAATTATTTTTTTTTATTTTTTTATTTTTTATTTTTTTTTATCTTTTCATTGCTGACGAGTTTTATTCCCTGCATGTGTTAGGAAAGGTTTTACTTTGGCGACAATATATTGCCATGCTTTGAGAGTGGGATCCCTTTCCTTAAAAAGAGGCTGCAACAACTTCCTGACTCTGACAATGTATGGGTTTGTTGGAGTTCATACCTCAAAATTTTTTTGTTTATGTCATGATAAAAGCTGTTCAATTTAGTTGTTCTCTCAAAAAAATTGCTCGCAATGGAACTTGGCCCGTGGTCAAGGGTGTGAATCTATGGGAAATGTACATTGTCTTTTCCAGAATTTGGGCGTTAATCGTGGTTGAAGAGTCTCACATTTGTTAGTTTTGACTTCCATTGCACATTTTTTGACAAAAACACAAACTCAATCATACAAAGATGTTATGGCATGATGTTACTCATGGTAGTTTTCATGGAGCATGTTTTCTACTTTTTTCTCCAGATATCTATTGCGTTTCCTGATGACGGTGCATGGAAACGATTTCATAAGCAACTGCAACATTTCCCTACGGTAAATTTATTGCTCTACTGTACACCACACATACTTGAATAGGTTTGCATATCTTTAGGGTTGACATAGTTGTCGCGAATGTATAATGAACTGGAGGCTTTGTGTTTTTTCAATCTGGAGGAAGTAGCAATTTCTTGTAGGGCTTTTGTTAATTGATACTTATGCATACTTGAATAGTTGAATAGGTTCGTTAGCATTGATAGGATAGAATGCTCCGTGAATAGTTTCAGTTAGCATAGGTATAGAAAAGGTGGGGAAGGATGGCATGCAGAGTGCTTTTGCTGGATACTGGGATTGAAAAATATTCTAGTGGACCATATAGTTTTTATCTGTGCAATTGAGTTATGACTATGGTCCAATTGGCCTGTGTGGGGTGCATGAGCTAGACAGTGAGTTTGTAGCTGGAGACTAAAATTTACAAGCGGTTTTGGTGGGTCCTTTAGGCTAATAACTTGTTTCCTGCTAAGAAAGAACTCGCGTCTTGATTGACTCAATTCAGTAGCTGTTGCATGGATCAAATGATCATAAGTTACCCTGTCAGATTCTATACAAGTCTTTATATGATTGATATTCTTTACATGACCTGTGCCCAGATTGTGTGCGCAAAAGTGCGAGAAGGTGATCAACGTATCGTTCGTCTAAAGGAGGGTGATCCTAAAGGCCGTCATGTTGTGATTGTTGATGATCTCGTACAATCGGGTGGAACCCTTATAGAATGCCAGGTAGATTTCTTGATCAGTAGTTGTTGTTAGCTTAATTCACTTGTTGAAAAGTGGTTATCTGTCTCAACAAAAAGCTACTCTTGAGTACCATTGACTTCATCCACAATTTTATTTTATTTTATTTTTTTTTTGTGGACGAGGCATTTGGACAGTGTTAGGTACCTAAAAACTCGTAAAGTGGTTTATTATGACTCAGAATAGTATGAGATGGTTATCTGATGTTCTGATGCATTGAAGCTGTTTTACAAATTATCATAAGATGGTAGGCAAGTTGAACCCGCACAAATCTATAACTTAGCTAAAGTTTTTGCTCTATTTCAATAAAATCGAGAACACTGTCAGGCATTCCCTAAAAACAAGTGTAAAGATCTGAAATTTTGACTTATGAGAAAATAGTATGTCTTCAGGTTTTGCACATTGATGTCATGTTTTCAGACTTTTTCAGATGCTTTTGGTAGCAACACATTGTGCATTTCCAGTTGCGCATATGTTTTTCTCGAGTGCATTTCCCGTTAAATATTGCATTTGTGGACTAAAACACATGCAAGATGCCCTTTTCTACTGTGGGATTCCTAGTATGTGCAATTTGACGATTTTCCTTGATTATAGGCTAATAGCTTGGACTCTAAACAAGTCTGGTTCTCATACCCTTGTGATCTTTCAAGCTTACTTCTGTAACTGTTCTGATGTCTTGTAGAAAGTGTTAGCTGCTCATGGAGCAACGAAAATCAGTGCATATGTTACTCATGGTATCTTTCCAAACAGATCATGGCAACGCTTTAAACCCGATACTGGTGGTAATGTTATCCTCGTATTCAGCTGTGTTTAATCTCATTTTCCTGTCCTTTACTTTCAGAAGTGGAAGTAGGCTGAGCCAGTGAGGTTTCATGTTTCTATGGTGCATTTTTCATTTTTCACTGTATTTGCAGGTCGCCCAGAGGAGGGACTGACGAACTTCTGGATTACGGATTCTTGTCCTTTGACAGTGAAGGAGGTGAAAAATCGGCAACCATTTGAAGTCATAAGCCTGGCTGGGTCCATAGCTGCTGCTCTTCAGATATAATATATTTCTCAACTAAGATTAACAATAAGCCTGAACGAAGTTGTGGCTCTCAAGTCTCAATAAAGATCATCTTCTTCTTCTGCTGGTGTGGGTCTTTATACTACAGGTTAAAAACCTGCAGCATCTTGTAATGACATCTGACTCTAATTTAAAAGCTTTGTTAATGTAATTTGTTGATTGATCTGTAAAAACTTTGAATAAGCGAGTGAATCGACCGACTCAGGCTCTTTCTGGGTGAACTGTCCATGTCTTTTGAGCAAATTCTCAAGAAATAAAATATTTGCTGCAACAACGAAAACGCAATGGTGACAAGTGAAACGAGAACATTTAAACATGAAAGGTGTAAGACACAATGCGAAACTGGCGAATCGAGACATGAATATAAGCGGGTGTAAAACTATAGATATATATACAAAAACAGATCCAGATGGACAAAACAGACCTTTCCAAAAACAAGTTAACAACTTTGCATTAGTGGTTCAAATAGTGGTAATCACTAATCAGTACATCACCAAATCCATCTCTTCGACTGCTATTTAGTACCTAATACAGATCCAGATGGACAAACCTTGAACGTGCTAGGGGGGCAATGTACCTCTAAAAACTTTCACTAATGACGAGATGCGGCATACGCGTGCAGATCCAAGTTTTTCTAGCCTGACGGCAACAATCTTCGGCAAACAAGAAAACTAGAAAGAACAATGCACAAACTAATTTACATGTATACCAATGTACACGAATTGAGCAGCACTTCATGGATATCACACTTTGTGAGAGTGTTTTATATAATTCAGAAGTCTCTTCAGAGCCTGACCACTGTCAATAGCTTCTCTGGCTCTGTCTAGAGCTGCAGATATATCCTCGGCACCATCACAGCCTAACAAGTGATCTACCACTCCAGCGTTTAGAACAATTCTATCATATGCAGGTCCCTTCTCTCCACGAAGAGCTGCTATACCAAGCTCTATATTCTTCGAGACCTGCACTTGCCAATAGCTTATGTTAGTCTTGCGTTGTGGAACTTCAAAGAGGTGGAAAACTTTTTCTTTACAGAAAAAGAGAAAAAAAATACGAAAAACGATTTTCAGACAACAAAAAGTTCACTATAGAGCTGAAGGCATCCGTGCAGCATGAGATGGCAAATCCACACCAATAAAACAGTTTTCTTTCTTTCCAGCTGTCCACACACACACACACACACACACACACACACACACAAAAAGCTGTTTTCTTCACTCCAGTGACATACTTTTACGTGTTCCACTTCTGAAAACCCAATTCGGAAAAAATAGTCTTGTTCATGATTTGCTTTACATTGCAGAGTGCTCTTAAATCCAAATCGTGTTTAAAGTGAATTGAGTAAGCAGAGGTCCACTGAATAACATGATTTCCTTTTTGTCAAAACCAAGGGGAGTTCACAGAGTCATTTACAGATGCAAGGTCTTTACGTGAAATCTGGTAACTAGAAAAGTTGGAGATGCATTCAGACTTGAGATAAATCTCATACTACAAATATGATTTTCCCCCACGAAGTATAAAAGTATATAGATCTGATGTAACAATAAGTTAAAACCAAAACATAAGAAACTTGGTGCGTACCGATCTATCAGTCCTTGGTGTATCACTGGGCTCAATACCATAGTCACAGGCATTCACTTCCAGACGAAAATTCTCTCGTGATACACCTGCAGCGTAAAGAAGTAGGCTTAAGCAAAATGAAAAACACTCTGAAGGTAAACACATGTGGTCATTGACATATAAGTGCATAAATATCCTGGAAAATATAACAGACCATCAATTTCAAATGCAGCTGGACTGACAGAAGAGCGAAATCCAGAGCAGTAGTTGACTGGAAGACCTTTTGACGAATTTGACGACCTTAGCCTGGTTGTCATAGATAGTGCCCCTTCTTCACCCTGCACCAAGTTAATAGAACTGTAAATAGAATATTCATCATTCCAATATTTCTAAATGATTAATTACCAACAAAAGCAGCCTACTCTTGGCCAACTAGGACTTTAAAAACAATCTAATCTAATAAAGTACCCCTGAATATAAAGACCTGAAACCACGCTAGGCTAAAACAGGTGAAGTGTGCCGTGGAGGAACAAGTCCTTATATCCAACAACTCAACAAGTTCGCTCCAAGGTCGTCCATGATAAATTTTTAAACGAATTTGGTTCCTACCACAGAATTGGTCAGATTTGGTCACCGAGATATATAATCTATGGCTTTTAGACCAAAATGGCTCCAGAACAAAACGGCTCAAATTATTGCGTAAGCCCCAAGGAGTCATATTATGGGTTTTAGCAAAATATTAGAGCCATAAAACCTATGGTTGGTTCCCAAATTGCATAATCTGCAAGCTAGACTCAGTGGGTGACCTGTGCGGAAGGGGACTGAAAAACTTCCTAACACAGGAACCGATCCTCATATACAACAAGGGTACTCAAAAGCTGTCCATGGTAAAGTTTTGAGAATGTTTGGTTACTTTCAAAAAGTTGGTCAAAATTGGCCAAAATCAAAGTGTATAACCCACGGTTTTTCGCTGAAAATGGCCACTGAACAAAATTGGCGTTAACTTTTTGTGGAAGCCCCTAAGGATCATATTTTAGGTTTTGGCAAAATATTAGAGCCAATGACCTATGGTAAATCCCGAATGTGGCAAAAAACGCACGCACCCCTCAACTGGTGACGTGTGCTGAACAAGTGAACAGTCATAAAAAACCTCCCTAGCGGAGGAACTAGCCCATATCCAACAAGGGTACTCCAATCTATTAATGGTAAAGTATTTCAGATTATTTGGCTACTTTCAAAGAAAAGGTCAAATCTGGTCAAAACCGAAATATATAATCCACAGTTTTTTTGCTACAAAATGGCCCATATAAAAACAGCTCAAATTTTGTCAATGCACCTAGAGGTAATTTGAAGAAATTTGGCAAAATATTAAGAGCCACAAATCTATGAGAGGTCTCAAAATCAGCAGAAAAAGCACGCTAGTCTAAATGGGAGACATGTGACGCAAGGGCTTAAAAAACTTCCCCAAAAGAGGAACAAGTCCTCAAATACAACAATGGCACTCCAAGGTTTTCCATGGTAAAGTTTTGAGAAGAATGGGCTCATAGAAAATATGGTCAAATTTACCCAAAACCATAGTGTATATACTCAATGTTACCGACCAAATTAGACCCAAAACAAAAAGTGCTCAAATTTTTGTGGAAGCCCCTAGGGTCTTATTATGAAAATCAGTAAAATCCTAGATCCTAAAACCCTAAAATCGGTCAAAAACGCATGCGAGCCTCGACGGGTTGCGTGTCGCGAAAAGGTTTAAAAGAAGATGCGCAACCCAAGAACCAGACCTCATTTCCAATAAGGGTACTCCAAGGGTGACTATGGTAACATTTTGAAAACATTTGGCTATTTTCAGAAATGTGGTCAAAATTGGCCAAAATCGAAGCATATAATCTAAGGTTTGAGGCCCAAAATGGCCCCGGAATAAAACGGCTCAAATTTTTGAAGATGCCCCTAGGGGATCATATTATGGGTTTTAGCAAAACATTAGATCCAAAAATTAATGGTACGTTCCCCCAAAATTGGCAAAATCGCATGATAGCCAACGGGTGACACGTGCTGAAGAGGCCTAAAGAACTCCCCTAACAGAGGAAAAGGGCCTCATATCTAACAAGGGAACTCAAAGACTGTCAATGATAAAGTTAAGAGGACATTCACCTACTTTTCAAAAATTGGTCGAAATTGGCCAAAACCGCAGTATATAATCCATGATTTTTGGCTGAAAATAGCCCAAGAACAAAAACGGCTCAAATATTGGTGGAAGCCCTTAGGTGTCATATTTTGGATTTTAGCAAAATACTGGAGCAAAAAACCTATGGCAAGTCCCAATATAGGAAAAAAAATGCACAGTGACCTCAAGGGGCGAGGAACTTCCCTAACAGGGAAACTAGCTCGCATATCCAACAAGGTTAATTCAAGTCTGTCCATGGTAGGCATTTAGCAATTTTTGGCTATTTTAATCACGTGGTCAAAATTTGCCAAAACCGAAGTATATACTCTACGGTTTTCGGCCCGTTCCTATGCAAAAGGGCTTAAAGAACTTTACAAAGAGAGGAGAATCCAACAAGGGTGCTCCAAGTTTGTCCATGGTAACGTTTTGAGACACTTGGCTACTTTTAAAAACGTGGTCAAAATTAGCCAAAACCGTAAGGTATAGTATAAATCCACAATTTGTCTTAAAATGGTTTCGGAACAAAAACGGTTCAAATTGGTTTTGGAAACCCCTAGATCATATTAAGTGTTTGGCAAAATATTAGAGCTAAAAATCTGTAAGTGCCTCAATTTGCTCAAAAGCACACGCTACCATCAACGGCTGAGAGGAGGTTACAATACGGGTTTTAGAAAAAAGCTAAGAGCAAAAAACCTTTGCTAGGTTACATAATCAACAACAAAAAAAAAAGGTAGCCTCAATGGGTGACGTGTGCCGGAAAAGCTTATCGAACTTTATCTACAAAGGAACCATCTCTCTTATACGACAAGGGTACTACAAAGCTTCCAATAGTAAAGTTTAGAGAACATTTGACTACTCTTAAAAAAAGTGGTCCAAACAGCAAAAACTGAAATATACAATCCAAGGTTTTTAGCCTAACATGGCCCCGGAATAAAAATGAATCAA
Organism: Spergularia bocconei; assembly: GCA_963457585.1. Taxonomy (NCBI): domain Eukaryota; kingdom Viridiplantae; phylum Streptophyta; class Magnoliopsida; order Caryophyllales; family Caryophyllaceae; genus Spergularia; species Spergularia bocconei. Next base: position 2,109,941 of record OY734943.1, read on the forward strand.
ATGACCTACTATCCTCCAGTTGCTCCACACCCACGCATTGCCTCAACTCCAGCAACATATATGTAGTAATGATTCATTCGCTCAAACTTTCACTAATTCTTGTCTTGCAACAGTTTCAACTTTTCAACTACTACTTTTCAAGATTGACCTTATTTGACTAATTCCATGATCCAGGTGCACGATAACGAAATAATACTTTCCTAGTGCAGACTGCAGACTAATTTTAGACTCTAACTATCTCTTATTATGTGATTGTAATCTTCTTTCTATAGTATCTCATCTCATGTTAATGCAATCTTAGTCAAAATGAAAAACGTATCTTTTGTAATATCTCGAGGACCAATTGGTGTATATAAACCTTTATAATACAAATAAAACTTGTCATCAATCTCATTTCCCTCTTACAGCCTCTTTGGTATGAAGGAATTGAAAGGAAAAGAAAGGAAAGGAAAATACTTTTTATGGTTTTCCGATGTTTGGTACCATGGGAAATGGAAAGAAAAGAAAGGAAATGAAAGGAAAAACTTAATAATTTTCTTGGGTAAAAAAATAAAATAAAATACAAAAAATTGTAAAAAATGCAAATTACCCACTTTACCCCGAAATTTTATTTCCCTCCAATAATAAGAAGGGGTAACATCGTATTTTACTCGAATTAAGATCCAATTTCTATCATTTCCTTCCATCAAACCAAACATTGGAATTACTAATTTCGTTTCCTTCCATTTTCCTTCTTTTCCTCTCCCTTCCTTTCCTTTCTTTTCCTTTCCTTCCGTTTCCATCCAACCAAAGAGGCTGTTAGTATAACATACGGTCTTATTCCGAATGGAAAAGAACTGAAACTTCTAACCTTGACAACTAAACCAGCATGGATGCCCCTTCTTCTCATAAGCATTAGAAGTGGTTCTTCATATCCTTCATGATAAAACCCTGCAACAATAGCTTCCTTCCCTCGTGCCTGTTCAAAATGTGAAGATCCTCGTAGTTATTATAACTTGCACAGAGATGCTTGTTAAAGCGCGGAGATGCCACCAATTACCTAAAGTACTTGCGATGCTAAAAAAAATAAAGGAACACAAGTTCTACTATTGACAGGTTAAAGGATTAGGTACAATCAGCCCGACCTTAACCAAGTTGTTTTGTCTGTTACACGCACTAGAAATGTACCTGTATGAAACTACCACTTGACTACAAAGTTTTTGTCAGAAAATGGCACCACGGAAATGCAGACACATATCACATAAACAAAAACTTACCCTGACGAACTGCTGAACCTTTTCAGATGTTGCCAAAGGCGGACGCTTCTTGATGTGTTCCCTCAATCCAGTCAACGAGTATCTGCAAAAAACAAATTTAGTACTTTAACAGGTTGATTGGACAAATTCAAGAGATATCTTAGCAATAACTTGTTACTAATCAGTTACTCCATAAGATTAGAAGCTGCCCATACAATCCGCAAAAGTCCACAAAAATTAGGTAAGCTGGTGCTACTGGAAGTCTGGAACCATTTCAATCTTGAAATAGATGTGCATAACCATTCTGGAGGACAAATATACATAGGCTTATCTGGTCATGAGAAGAAGACAATTTGGTACCAAATTTTGCAGGCCAATTCAAAAAGACAACAACAGTAAGTCCAATCTTCAAGATTGAATCCAGATTACAAATAGACCTTTTAACAAAAACACTTTTAATCTTGCCAAACATTAATTCACTGGCTGTTAAAATCTATTTTCTCAGCAACGGCCTGAACTAGGGATGCTTTAGATTAAATTGTTTCTGTACAGCTTTCTGTCATTGAACAACACATGGACTGGACATCAAATTACTCAAAAAAAGTCATGGCTACTTTTAAAAATGCTATCATTTTATTTTACTGGATGACAATTTTCATTAAAAAAAATTGCTGCGATGCGGTATAGTAGTATGAGGAATAATATGTGGTCAAAGTTGAACTTCAATCAAAGTTGTAACAGACACATTGTTGGACAAAAAGAGTAATAAGATGTGCCACACAAAACAGGAATACCAATCTCTTGGATGCAGAATACAAGCATTCAAAATTACTACAAATTAGTCTCAAACTGCAAAGCAAAAAAAGGGAGGTGTAAGATAGGCTAGAGGAAGAATTCGTAACCTGGTTTCCCTTTTTCTAGCATGACATAATTGTTCAGCTAAGAGGGGCATTAATTTGTCATAGAACAACTGCAGTTCGTATGTCATAATTCATATTCAAGGATGCAGATTAATGGTTCGAAAATTGCAGCTTTTCAGTTGACAAGCAAATTATTGCAACCCTAATCGGGAACAAAAGGGGACACTTTTCCGTATACAGAATGATAGATTAAACACTTAGATCGTGTAACTTACAAAGATGGGCGAGCTTCTCGCAGACTTAGGTATGAAAAGCCCACGCTGTTATCCTGAGAACATGACGTAAATATATTATGGTCACCCTGGCTTAAAAGTTAAAAAAATCAAAATATCATATTTTCATTATTTAGCTAAACTTTAAACCTCAATGAGCTGCTTTGCTTGCAAGGTCGTCAAGTGTGTATTTGCCCCCATGTACTGCAGCATTTGTTCTTCTGTCACACCACCCTAAACAGAACCTTATGAATAAAAATTCGAAATTGATAAACAAAAAGAGACACACACATGTGTCATCACAAGGAATGTACTCTAAACATAACCCAAAGTTGTTATTAGGCTATACGCAAAGATGACAACTACATACAAATGTGAAGTTGTTCATCAGATCAAAAGCCCAAGTTTATTTCAGATGAATGTTGACTTACGATATTAAACCGCCAAGAATTGGTCTAACTCCGAAGTATCTCTTATCAAAATATTTCAATTGTAACAGCAGAAAGGTAAAAGACCAACCTTCGGTGGCATCCAATCAACACCATGCAGCAGGGACGATTCTCCGTAACAAGATCTCACAGCAGCTACAAATAACGTGCTTCGGAAATAGCGAGTGTTGCCATCATAGGGTTCACCATAGTGGGTTAAAGATTCCACATCAGCAACTGGAGGGGGACCTGGTGATCAAGAAAAAAGCCCAGTAGAACCAAATCAATGCAGTTCAGATGATAAAGTAAGCTAATATAGATAAGATAAGTCCCCTAAGATATAAGCTCTATCCGGCTTTTTTCATAAGCAAGCAGTAGAAACTTCTCAATGACATGCCAAAAGGGCATTAGCCCCATATTTCATCAAATTAGGGGCATACCAACTTCATCATCAAATGCAAGACAATACGCTTTAAGCTCCCGATTTGTTTCCCTGTTCATGCGTTGACCTATCAAAAATGCGGAAAGCAATGACTCGCTCACCCCTGTTAAATCATTATTTCCTGAACCCGGGGGAAGAACATCTCTTAGAACACCCTTAACTTCCTCATATCCAAGATGACCTCCTGCTAGTATTTCCCGCAATGCACCAACTAGCCTCATTTCCCTAGTGTCCTGGCCTGTATAATGTGGTCCAATCGAACTGCTCACCCCCATAATAGAACCCTCTGGATCAGCTATGAATAATACATCGTGTGGAAGAGCACGAACAAGCTCTGGCCAGAGAGTGTTCATGGCACGCCGTTCCCCTTCACTCCACTGGGTAGCTTCAGGAAAGGCATTGGCCCTGATAGTCATTCCGGCAAAGAAAGCACCAAGCTGAGCTTTGGAGACCTCGTTGTCATCTTTAAGTTCCCCCCTGGCTGACAACACACGAGAAAGCAGGGTCAATAACTTTCTCTGAACCACTGCTAAAAGGCAGGAGATACAAAAACGAGACAGAGTTGTATTGTGTCGAAAGTACTAATCATTCACACAATAAGATTGAACCTACCACCAGATAGAAATCATGGAACAGGAAGAGAGCAAATACATAATTACTAGGAAATAGCCCACAGTTTATGTCTTAGGTGGCGACCAAAACTTTAGCAAGCCTATGATTTCAACACTTCAAATCTATCGTCTCAAATGTGAGTTTTCAACACAATCACTTTCATCGCCACCCCACATCTCATTGCCGTTGCAAACAATGGCCAACATTTCGTTCCTGTAGACTCTTTATCCTTCACTTGGAAATGTCAAGTCCCCAAAGTCCGCAACTACTTCCTCTAACTTCTTCAATCCTCACTCCAATATGAAACTCTCCTATTCCCCAATAGTTTCCTCTCCAAAGGAAGGAGGACGATCGTAATACAATAGGTTGGTACCACAATATCTAACAGATGAACTCAACCGAATATCTAGTATTAGCTTATTTGGATAATGAAACTTAGTGAATACTTCAATTCCTTTTCGGAGGAGAACTAAAGCGCACTCTCACCGTTCCCACTCCACTCCCCCATTCGTCTTCCTCCTCTTCTCTCCTATATCTCCTATACTATAAAACGGAAAAGGCATTCACAATTTCACATCACAAACTTGCTCCTGACACGCAATGATCAATTCCACTCGCAATATGAAATCCACATACAACGAGTCAAAATTGAAACCGAGAATAGCTATATCCTCGAATAACTACACTCAGATCCTGTCTATACAAAATTCGACATCCCTATAAACACTCATTCAAACAAACCACCTATTCACACATCCCTCATATATCCATTCATACTTCATACAAAATTCCTCGAAAACGAGATTCTTAACACTCATTCAACCAAATCACCTAACCACACATCCCTCCTATTATAACTCTCCATACCTCTACAAAAATTCCTCGAAATCGAAAATCTCGAATCTTATCTTATAGATTATTATCAGCCAATACATTTACTCAAATTCTCCAACACAAAATTTCCTAATCATTATAATTAGACAATGCAGGTAAGAAATAGAAACATATATATTGTATGAAACTTCACAATCAATTCAACGCAAAAATAATGACGCCATAATTAAACAATAAAAATAATTAACAAAAAAAAAAATATTCTAAATCACGAGAAAAATGAATAAAACATTAAATTTTTAATTTTTTTTTTTTTGGCAGAAATATACCAGATTTTAAGATTGTGTTTAGGACATTGAAAGCTTGTTCTTCACTCAAGGGTTTAGATTGAGTGGGACCAGTACAAACCCTAGCTTGAGCTTCAAGGACAATCTGATTGGGTCGTCGGAGCTCCGGATTACGATACGTCGTCGATATTGCCGGGTTGCGGGTAGAGTCTTCCGTGAACGGCAAGTCTTCTAGTTTCGCCGAGTCTATCGTCACGGCGTTCAGGGATAGTCCGCATCTCCGGCGAATCCGACGGCTGAAATTTATAGTTGTTGGTTGCGTGTTGGAGAGTCGCGATAGTTTGACGGCGGCGATTGACGGCGCGGTCAGCGGGTGTATTCGGTCAGCGCGAAGTGCCATGTTCATATCGATGTTGTGGTGGGCGAGTAATGTTTGGATGTGGTTTTTGTTGGTTTTGGGAGTTTGGACTGGTCGCCCATGGTTAAGTGGGATGGATTAATGGTGGTTTACGGGTTAGGACCACTACTACTACGAGTCACGGACACGTTATGGATACTTGGATAGTTGGATCGATAGCGTGTCTGGGTTTGAGCACCAAATATTTGTCGGAGAACGTAAATTAGATGTATAGACCATAGAGATGTACTATTGTAGTATTGTGTACTCGACTTCGTTAAACTTTTCAAATACTGATTTCCAGTCGTTGCTAGTAACATTTAAATTATGAAATTAGTTGTAATCCACAATTCATATTTCCATGCTCAAAATATTCGATCTTGCTCTATATATCTTAAAGCGTTCTCGTAATCTCGAATTAGTTTGAAACGTTTCATCACACAAAGATAATACCAATTTCATTGGCAACGACCATACCCCGTGATATATATCATTTTAATCTAATGTCATCATCCCGTTTAGGACGACAACAAAGATAAAGCGAGGGACTAAGAGCACAACATCGGTGCAAATCCAAACGCTTGTTTTAGCCTTACCCGAGGCCACTTGTACTACCTCACTAATGCATTCATATAGTAATATCAATATACTTCTATATAACACTCACCAAAATAGTATTTTCTAAACTTTAACACACACACGCCGTTCGAAATGTAGTGAATACCAGATGAAGTGTAACAAACATGCACTTAATACTTAAAGAGTTAGTTGCTCGTACCAGTCATATATTTATGTACAACTAACAAACATTTTTAACTTGTCATTTTTGTGTGCAAATGCACTACACTTAATTCATCACAGTACACCTCAACAACTTCATAGTTACATCATTCCAGCAGTCTACTGCCTTCTCCAATTTATCATCTACATTCAATCTCTCGTCGCTGGAATATTTCCTCACTGTCTTATCTTATTCCTTAATATCATTGAACCACGTATTTTTAGTAATCGGATACTCTTAACACAATTCACCTCACCTTCCATTCAACATTTCATACTTATTTATCTTTTTCATATTCGAAAACTTCTTATAACCCGATAACCAAAGTTGAAATTATTCTTACTCCATACCAAAAAAAAAGCGAAAAAAATCCAACTGACTATAAATAGACATACACGGACACGGACAGTGCACCATACGGAGTATATAATTCCACTTCACCTCCCCTTACATCAAAAATCAAATTTCAAAAAGAGTACAGAGGAAGCTACCCAAAAAAAAGGGGAAGAAAATGGCGGGAGAATTAGCAATGGTGGAAAGAGAAACAGACAAGACAGTAATAGCGGCATGGCAATGGCGATGGAGAGCTTCTTACTCACGCTGCTTTTCATATCCTTCTTCATACCTCTCTTCTCAAAACAACAACAATCAGGACAATCATTCTCTCTCCTCTTTGGACAAGAAGAATTTCAAGCCTACGTGGCTCTCCACCGCCGAATCCACCACCGTCGAACTCCATCCGTCCGATCATTCTCCTCATCTCTCAATCCTCACCGTCTCTCTTAACGACACTATTCTCGTAACGCACACGCTTCCTCTCTCTCTCTCTCTCTCTCTCTCTCTTCGCTTGAATTTTCATTTCCGTCGTCTTTTAAGAATAATTATGTTACGACTAATTTCCTGTGTTAATTAATCTCTTGAAATTGAAGTTTTAGGTTAATTTTGGAGTGATTTATTGTTATTTTTTTTAGTATAATTCTGCTTATGAAGATGTTGAAATTGATTGATTTTGATTTTTGCGGTTGATTTCGGAGATTAGGTTAAATTTGATTTGTAGGAAATTATTAGAAGTTTCGGAAGTGGCGATGATTTGAACGGATTAACGAAATTGTTATTGTTGTTATAATTTAGGAATTTGAGGTTTGTGTAGTTGAGGTGTTTGCGGAATTTGTTAAGCGTAATGGTAGATTTGATAATGTATGATGAAGATGAGCTGGAAACTTAAGCATGACGCTTCTTGAGATTTATTGATAACTCGCCTAGAATTTCCGCGTTTGAATTTGTGGTTTTCGGCGGTTGATTCAAGTGTTCTTAGGGTTTGATCTACCTCGGGAGGCAAATTCTCGGAATCAAGTCGTCGATGTTATAATCTGTGTTGTTACTGAGGGCTATCTAGCTAGTGTAATGAAATGGTGATAGTCAGCACCTGATTTTCTGTTTTAGTATGTGCATTATTATGGTGTTGAACTGATGGTTAGTGGTTCTGCAATTGAAATGGTGCGCAATTTAAGCGTGTAAGTTCAGGTTATGGTGAAATGAATTCGTGGATCATGTTATTCATGTCATTTGGTGCAATTGGTTCGGCCTGAGCTGAGTAGAGTAGATATTCTTGAACTATAATGCTGTATGTTGCGTTAGTGAGGAATCGAGGCTTACAAACAACTTCTAACAAGATGTAAAAATCTCGATGTTTAGTTATATGATTAAGGATTTAGCTGACTCGAGGCTAAATTAAGTCAATACAATATGGCTGATTGAATATGTATATGAATATGGCTTATCTCTGATATACTTGAACTTTACATGCTTAGTAGAAGTATTCAGGTTAAACTTGAATTTGGCAGTTCATCTTGTTGGATTTTTGGCAGTGTCATCTATCTGAAAAATGTCATGCTTATTACTGCAGGAAGAGCACCATGTCTCCAAACTGCATTTTGCATGGCCTCAGGTGTCATGTCTCTCTGGGTTTCCCTCCCGAGGTAGCCTCGCTGTTGTAGCAAGCTACATAGACAGCTCAGACGAGGTAGGCTGCCTATAATCCCTGAACTGTATTATCAACTAGAATACCTTGATTAATACGTGTTTCTACATCATATATGAACACATGTAACTGCATGCCCCCCTCTTTCACAGTTATGCAATTGCTTTGATTTTGTGAAACTAGTCGTATCATACTGCCCTTGATCAAGAATTTTGAGTTTGCCATTAGCTGGAAACCTCTGTTTTTTTAGTTACTCGGCACACTGAAGAGTTAAAAATCTGTTAGGCATTTGGTTGGTCTTCATTCTGTAGCATGCTAAGTATGGATTCCATTGGTATTTCAAAGGAATCTCGATTTTGACTTGTTTACATGACGGGGATTCTAACCTTTCCACATATTTTGGCCTGACAATATTTGTTTGTCTACAGAAGCAGAAGTTTGCACTGATGTTTGCAACACCCTCTGATGTAGAAAACTTTATAATGTCAATGGAGGTGACAACTTGAGCTCTAAGTGTTTTATATAGCTTGCTTTGTTTAATTTTGAGGAAATCGGTACTCCCATATTACTGAAAATTGGCAATGTTGTCACATTCTGTCTCACAGGATATCTGTTCAAACAGACTCCCAAAAGAGCCAGCTGCTGATGTCGTATCTCCAATATCGTCTCAGTCTGAGTTCATTCCTACATCTCCATACAGGTAATCTGATGCCTTTATCTGCCAGCCTTATGATTACTCCAATTCATTTTTGCGTTGAGTTTTCATTATCTGATCTGGGAAGAATGCTAATCGTTTTGCAGACCTGATAGAACAAGTATGATGACCCCCATATGTGCTCCATCCGAGCCAATGAACCACCCTACTCCATACAGGTAATCTGATGCCTTAATCTGCCAGCCTTTAGATTCAACCAATTCATTTTTGCGTTGAAATTTCATTATCTAAACTGGGAAGAACGCTTATAATTTTGCAGACCTGAAACATCATTGATGACCCCCATATGTGCTCCATCCGAGCCAAAGAACCTCCCTTCTGAAAATCAACAGCAATCACAATTCCAGACTCAGGATAAAGTTGCGGATTCTGAAATCAATGAAGCAGCATTTCCACCTCGTTTCACATCACTTGTATCCAGTTGCTCTGCTGAGCCAGAACAAGGTATTCCTCTGTCACAAAAGTACAAATACAGGCCGACTGAGCAGCAGATACTAACCTCTTTCTCCCTTATGTAGGTTCATTAGCTCTCACTGTTGTTCCTGAACTTGATCAGCAACCTGGTCTGAATGCTCAAATTGAGGTAACCTTTTCTTCTTGTGAATCTCATCATCTCGAATTAGCAATAAATCAACTTGAACTCCTGAAACTCTCTAGTCACTCGTGTTTTTATCATAAAAGCGTGTCTAATACCTTTTTTGTTTCCTTCTTATCCCCTTAAAACTCTTTGCAGAAATATATGCAAGATGCATCCTTCCTTGGTAAGTGGCCCTTACACTTGGTCACTGGTTCCTTCCATTACCTGTCCTAGCTATTTCATGTTAGGCTGTGTCGCATCAGATCTCAGTGACATAGTTGTGGGGTATACATAAACTCATATCGTGTTTGAAGTTTTTTCGGGTTCCTTAAATGAAAACAGGCATCGGAATACCTAACATGGTCTGTTTACTAAACACTACCATTGCTTAAATTTAACTGCATGTTTGCTTGTTATTTTGCAATCCTCCAGAATTCATTATAGAATAGACAGGTGCCTAAAATCCCAAAGCGTAACGTAGTTGCTGGAGATTTCTATGCATTTTTGTTCTAAAGGCTTATTATGGTCATGGTATTAAGTGTTGAATAAGTATAAGACTTCAGAATTCAAGCCATAATCGTTGTTGTGATCTTACAAGCGTGTTTTAAGCTGTCGTTGGTCGTCTTTTTCCTGTCAAATAGGACATTTTCCTTCTTTAAATTAAAGCCTTGGCTTAGCTTCTGAAATCAATTGCCAACAATGATGAATAATCTGTTAATGTAATGTTGTTCCCACTGTTCTATATCAGATATGGTGAGCAAAGTGAACGAGGTCATCACGAAGCTTGGAGGCGACTATACCATATAGAAGAGTAAGAAGACATAATTGTGAGCACAGTACAGGTTCTGTTAGGCTGCTGCAATTTTTAGACAGGATAGTTCTCGACCGCTGAACATAACTTGACATGATCTTTAACTGCATGGACTCAGTGCTATGTTTCTACTGTCATTACGACGGACACCATGATACTCTCATTGTAGATGCCGTATGGCTAATGGTTATGAATGAACTAGTTCTTTGACCCGTGCGAGTTATTATACCACTATAGTATAGTCTTAGAACGGGTTTATATATTGAAACGACTTATTCCCTTCCCACAATCCTAATGAGCCGTAAGAGTAGTAATAATGCCAATTGCCAATTTCCCAACTCCCAACAATTAGGGAAGAAATTTACTTTCCTCTTCTCTGACATCACCCTTCCTCGGAGACTTTACTCTCAAAACTCACTCATCCTCTCTATTAATAACCATCATTTTGTTTCTACTTCCGAATCAAAAATCATGGGCGTTCGATGGAGGTTAATGACGCCTATTTCAATTTCATGGTGAAAAATTGCATTCAACTTGATTGATTTGATAAGCATCAGTTTCATCCTCTCTTAAATAAAATAACACAATCTTAGCATAAGCCGTAGATGAATTGCATTCTAAGTAGGAAAACTGTTCGGGGATTATTATGGAAGTATTCTTATCCGTAATTAGTATTAGGGTAACAATTAGGAAATACTAGATTATGGTAGTAATAGTATATTCCGATTTATATATATAGGGGTTCACTCCAGGTCAATAACGAAAAAACTAAATAACAAACAAAGTCAAAACCCTAGTTTATACAATCCTCCACACCAAACAGAAAAAAAAAAAAAAAAAAGCACAGCAGAAGTCATGGAGGGCGGCGACGTACCAAACCTAGAATGCCGGATGTACGAGGCCAAGCTTCCGGAGGTAGAAACGATGGTGATGGTCATGGTGAAGAACATCACCGAGATGGGCGCGTACGTGGTACTGCTCGAGTACAACAACATAGAAGGTATGATTTTAATGTCGGAGCTTTCGAAGCGTCGGATTCGGAGCGTCAAGAGTCTAATCAAGATCGGCCGCATCGAACCGGTGATGGTTATCAGGGTCGACAAGGAGAAAGGGTACATCGATCTAAGCAAGCGTAGGGTTTCGGAAGAAGATATCGCTCGATGCGAAGAACGATACAATAAGAGCAAGCTTGTTCACTCGATTATGCGCCATGTTGCTGAGTCGACCAACGTAGGTTTGGAGGTGTTGTATGAGCGTGTTGCATGGCCGCTTTATCGGAAATATGGACACGCTTTCGACGCTTTTAAAACGGTCGTCACTGATCCCGATACTGTTTTGGATGGACTGATTGATGTGACTGTAGAGATTAAGGATGCCCTAGTGAAGAATGTGAGGCGAAGAATGACCCCACAGCCTTTGAAAATCCGAGCTGATATTGAGATGAAATGTTTCGAGTTTGATGGGGTTCTTCGTATTAAGGAAGCAATGCGTAAAGCTGAAGCTGCAGGAACAGATGATTGTCCTGTGAAAATCAAATTAGTAGCTGCACCACTCTATGTTATTACTATTCAGACTCTTGATAAAGAACAAGGGTTTTCGACTGTTAATAGGGCTATTACTGCATGTACTGAAGATATTAGACGTAGCAAGGGGATGCTTGTGGTGAAGGAGGCTGCTAGAATTGTGAGCGAATCCGACGATAAGCTATTCCGAGATGTGGATAAAATCAACAGAGGAAGTGAAGAGGAGGATGGTGATGATGATGACACTGATGAAGATGAAGAAGATACTGGAATGGGTGACATCGATGTCGACAATGGTGGGATTCAATATTAATGTGTCACCAATTAAGACTACTTGGTCGTAACAATTTCGGCCCTTTTTACACAATTTGCAAATTTTACCCTTTTTACACAATTTAATTTGTCGAAAACCTTTATATGATGTTTTTTGTTAAGCAATTTCTCTTGGCTTGAATTTTCTTTTCCATCGTTTTTTGTTTGTTTTGGAAGTATGTCGAGCTTATGATTATGTTATGACTAAATTTTTGTGTTAATTCATAATTCGAACTTGATTTTTAGGTTAATCTGGAGTGATTTTGGTTAATTTTGATCTGTATTTGTTATTTTATGAGTATAATTCTGCTCAAGATTGATTGAAAAACTCGCCTAGAATTTCTGCGTTTGTTATATGTAGTTACCTGTTGATTTTGCTTGAAACCCTCGAAATCACGAGGATTTGTGGTTTTCGGTGATCGATTCAAGTGTTCATAAGGTTTGCTCTAGCGTATGACTTCACTTAATTGTCGATTTGGCGAATAAATGTTGGCCTGAGGTTTTGTAATGACTCAAGGAGGCTTAGAAAATCGAGGCAAACTTCTCGGAGTCAAGCCGTTGATGGTATAATCTGTGTTGTGACTGAGCGCTATCTAGCTAGCTAGTGTTCTAATATGGTGATAGTCAGCACCTGATTTTCTGTCTTAGTATGTGCATTTTGGTGTTGAACTGATGGTTAGTGGTTCTGCAATCGAAATGGTGCGCAATTCTAGCATGTAACTTCGATCAGCTAGGTTACGGTGAGATGCATTTGTGGATCATGTATATGGTGCAATTGGTTTGGCCTGAGCTGAGTAGAATCAGTAGATATCCTTGAACTAAAATGCTGCATGTTGTACTAGTGAGGAATTGAGGCTTTACAAACAACAGCTTCTAACTCAAGGTCTCAAGTCTCGAAGTTTAGGCATATGATTTAAGGATGTAGCTGACTCGAATATGGCTGTTTGAACGTGTATATGAATATGGCTTATATCTGATATGCTTAAACTTTAATTTACATGGTTTTTTAGCAGGCTAAACTTGAATTTGCAATTGGCACCTCTTGTTGGATTTTTGTCTGTGTCATTTATCTGAAAAATGTCATGCTTATTACTGCAGGAAGAGCACCATGTCTCCAAACTGCATTAATGTTTTTTGTTTGTTAAGCAGAACTTTTAATTTGTTTAATGCCTTGTTCAATTGTTCGTAATTATGTGTAATGTTCGTAGATGACTTGATTAAAGAGCAATCAGTTGTGTTTGAAAGGGCATGAGGAATTGAAAGTGGTATGTATTAGCCTAACCTTAATCGGTTTAAAGTGGCACTCGTCGATCACTTTCCTTGGCCATCACATATACTACATATCCCGTCAAACCGTGTGATTTAGTCCCATCAAAATGGCTCATAATAACCTCTCATTACCTCATACTAAAAGCATACGTTGTGACATTCCATCATACACATGAGTACATGACCCTAACTAGCTAAGACAATAACACTAACAATTGTAAGCAACCATACTAAGAATCAAAGAGTTAAATCAGATCAAACAACCAAGGAGACGTTTGATCTATGTCAAGTTTAGCTCGTAATAAAATTCTCAATTCATGTCAAATACTGGTAGTGATGAGTTGTGGGACCCTTCCCCGGACCCTCCCTTAACGGGGACGCCAATATACACCGAACTGCCCTTCTAGTGATGAGTCATTTCTCATTCAAATCCGATACGAATCATAACCATCTTCTACAAATCGTTCCGTTGTCGTAATTCTCTTCCGAACTCTAAAAACAATAAACATCCCCCAAACTTCAATTTCCCCCAAATTAAACTTGTCTTCTTTCAATAACTTCTCACACACATGATGATGATGATACTGTCCAGATCGCATACACACTAATATTCCTGAACACACCTCTCCAAAAATAAAAAATAAAAAATAAAAAACCTTCCAAAATCCCTCATCAATGGCGGACATCAAATAACACAAAAAAATCAATCAATTTCTCCATTAATAAAGATCTCTTCACAATTCACATCCAATCTCCCCCAATTAAATCCCCCTTATCTTCACGAATACGATTTCCTAGGGTTTCCGCTGAATTTCCCCGGGATCGGAAAAAATTAAATTAAATTAAATTAAATTGAAAAAAAAAAATGTCGGGAGCGGCCTCGGCGCTGTTCCTTCTCGACATTAAAGGTAGGGTTCTGATATGGCGCGATTATCGAGGTGACGTTTCTGCCGTTCAAGCTGAGCGTTTCTTCACCAAGCTCATTGAGAAAGAGGTTTCTTTTTTTTTTCTCTCTCCTCGATTTTCCCCTAAATTAGTGTTAATAATTGATCTGATTGATTGATTTAGCTTGTTGATTACGTTTTAATTTTAGTTTTGTGAAGTGTTTTATTGTAGTTTTGATTTGTGTGCTGATTTAGTGAGTAATTCGATTCGATTCGATTGATGAATTAGTGGTTTTTAGAGACCGGGAAATGAAATCGTGTGATGCGTGTTTAGTAAGATACTCAGATCCGATTAAGTTGAGCTGCGCAGTGTGACGGTAGCGTGAATGCGTGATCGTAATCGAGAAATATCGGTTTTTTGTGATGAAATGATGCGGAATTTGGGATCTGAGACTTGATACATGTGTCATTTTGTGTTGTTTTCGTAGTTTGATGCTTTCCGCGGCGATGATGAACTTGCAATTGATAATTGCGAACCGAGATTGGATAGTTTGGAGTGATCTTTTTGGTATTGCTTGATGTAGTCGAGCTGAGAACGAGTTTGGTGTTTCAAATTCTTTCAATGTAGGCATTGTTATGCTGAATTCTTTTCGGATATAAGTTTGATGTAATTTCCGACGATCAGGAAATGACCTTCGTTTAGGAGCTCATGTTGTCATGCTCGAAAGACGGAAACTGAATGTTTTTTAGTAACTTTTAATGATGAACAATGATATTTTGAGTGTTGACATGAGTTAAGGCTTGGCTTTTAAAATTGGTGGCTTTTTAGTTAGTTTGATGCATTTTGTAGTTTCTTGTGTTTGAGTATCGAGTTTCATTTTGTGGTCTTTATGCATTTTGCAGGGCGATCCTCAGTCTCAAAATCCGGTGGCGTATGATAATGGAGTTACATACATGTTTATGCAACACAATAATGTGTATCTGATGGCAGCTGCTAGGCAAAATTGTAATGCTGCGAGTATTCTTCTCTTTCTCCATCGTATAGTTGATGTAAGCTTTATTGGTAACCATCATATATTGATTTAAGCATGCTATGTCATTTTTGCTGTAATCTTTAAAACTTTGGAAAAAAACTTAATTTGACATTATTGGGAACTTCTTTTTTTTGATCAGGTTTTTAAGCATTATTTTGAAGAACTTGAAGAGGAATCACTTAGGGATAACTTCGTTGTAGTGGTAAGAGGTATTTTCTTACTTTTTGTTTTGCTAAGACAAACGTCCCTATAGTAGAGATTGAAATGTTGATCGGGTGTGTTACTTGCAGTATGAGTTACTTGATGAAATTATGGACTTCGGTTACCCTCAATTTACCGAAGCAAAGATTCTCAGTGAGTTTATCAAAACTGATGCTTATAGGATGGAAGTCACACAAAGACCTCCTATGGCTGTGACCAATGCTGTATCTTGGCGTAGTGAGGGAATAGCTTACAAGAAGAATGAAGTGAGTCTGCATTTTGTAACTGTTTTTTTGGACTTGTGAATTATTAAATTCTGAGGTGCTTCTCGTTGGTCCAGGTATTCTTGGATGTCGTCGAGAGTGTTAATATACTGGTAAACAGCAACGGGCAGATAATAAGATCTGATGTGGTTGGTGCATTGAAGATGAGAACATATTTAAGGTACAGTGAACAATCTGTTTAATTTTCTTCCTAGTCTAACTTCTGCATAGCTTGGAGCATTGCTTTTGTTCCCCCCTTTGAGTATTTGAAATATGTATGGGTCGTTAAACAAGTTAAACTTACTTTACTTGAATGCTTGAAGAACATGTCCATGTCACTAATGCTCAAGCTACTGTTCATAGTGTATTTTATGACTAGGCATTTGTTTACTGTCAGCAAGTGTGTATCCCTTATTGGAAATTGGGTTATGTACATATTTATGTGGAGAATTAGAATGCAGTGAGATTAAGTCGGGAACCTTTACATTATGGCAGTTCTGAACTACTCCATATTAGCTTATGACATTTTCTGCTCCTTGTTCAGTTGCACATTGTATATTGGAATTGTGGATGTGAAAGATAGGTCAGAAATAGAACCTCTGCTTTCATATTCATCATCCTTCTATACCTCTGTTTGGATCTTTATGTCTCACGCTCCTCCCTCTCTATCACTGGCTCACTGCCTGTACCTGTGTCTGAATGTCTGTACTATATGTTGACTGAGAACACTAGTCTGTTAGGTGAAGGGTACAAGCTGGATTAATGTTGAAGGTGTGGCTAGATGTCGGAGAAAGCAATAAGTCGGACGCCACGTAAATATTCTGTTTTGAGAGGTAGCGGGTGGGGGTCAAAGCGCTCATGTCCGGGGGTCATAGTTAGATGTTTCCAGCTCTTCTGAAATTCGTTCACAAGATTTAGAGAATATTACTTCAACTTGTTTGACATTTTTAATATTTGTTTTACTGTTGTTGTCCTTTCAGTCTATTTGGGAAACCTTGTCAGAGGTTTACTCCTCATTGCAACTTTAATTGTGGTTTGAAGGATATCTCCTCTCCACTTTTGACTTATATTTTTCTATTGCAGTGGTATGCCTGAGTGTAAACTAGGCCTGAATGATAGAGTATTACTGGAGGCTCAAGGGCGGACAACAAAGGGAAAAGCCATTGATTTGGATGACATCAAATTTCATCAGTATGTCTTGATTGTAGCTTCTTTAGTTGCCAATCATCGTAAATTAGTAGTGATATGAAGTGGAATTAAATCTGTTGAAAGTGCTGGTGCTGAGGTGCTTGGTTATGCTTTCTGCCTCCACAGGTGTGTGCGTTTAGCACGGTTCGAAAATGATCGAACAATATCATTCATACCTCCTGATGGAGCCTTTGATCTCATGACATATAGACTCAGTACTCAGGTTCTTCTCCGGCCTCAAGTTGTATAGCCTCTACCCCCTTCACCATCTTTTCAGTTTCACTGAAAGTTTGATATGCATTTGCATCAGGTGAAGCCTTTAATTTGGGTGGAAGCCCAGATTGAGAGGCACTCTAGAAGTCGTATTGAGATAATGGTGAAAGCCCGGAGTCAATTTAAGGAGCGAAGGTATGATGCTGTTGTAACTGGTTGGTTTTATCCACTGTAATTGTGCGTCGCCAGTAGATGTCTTAAGTCTGTTGTTGTGATTCTTACTACAGCACCGCTACAAATGTTGAGATTGAACTGCCAGTACAGGCTGATGCAACCAATCCTAATATTCGCACATCCATGGGGTCTGCTTCTTATGCACCTGAGAAGGATGCTTTGGTCTGGAAGATCAAATCTTTCCCTGGTGGCAAGGTAGTTTACCTTGGCTTAGAAATTTGGTTTAACCTTTGAGATTTTGTACTATAAAATTCTTTTTATATCTGGACATGTTCTTAAACTCTTTGCTATTCATATTGATAATTTTCAGGAGTACATGCTGAGAGCTGAGTTTAGTCTTCCTAGTATCCAAAGTGACGAAGCAGCTCCCGAAAGAAAAGCACCGATACGTGTGAAGTTCGAGATTCCTTACTTTACAGTATCCGGAATCCAGGTAATATGATCAATGTTGGAAACATGTACCTTCTCATGTCATTGCTTCCGATCTAGTAATCTAGGTTTTCTTTTCTTTTGATGTGTGGCTACTGGCTAAATTTAAAATGGATAAAAAATAGATAGTATATAATTGTAGTTGATCGTTAATTTCCTGAAGAGCGTCTTGCTTGCGATAAACCATTAGTGTGATTCTTCCATACGCAATGTCTTTTTTACAGCTGAGCTTTTTTAAGAGTAATGCAATAATTTGCAACCAAACCTTGGAATATTGTAAACAGAATAATGTAGATTATGTGTTTGACTTAGTTTGTTTTATTTTCCTTGATTGTAATCTGTATTCTAGGCTTACTATCTTAGGTAATTATCATATGTCGTTGTACTACTCACACCTTTGCATCTTGAATTGACTCTGGGAGGATAAATTTCTCGGAAAAAAAATACCGGAGAAGTAGCAAAACAACAGCTTTCTCCATTATGGCAACTTCTCCGGTCTTTAGTTGTATAGCCTCTACTTCCTTCGCCATCTTTTCTGTTTCTATCATTGCCTGTTTGTGTGTACTTATGCCCACTTTCCCCTTCACCATCAGGAGATATGAATGATATTATCCTGTAGAGTCCCTACCTATGGTTTTTAAATGGTACATGAATAAGAAAAGTGAGCGTATTCAGTTAAGAAGAAAACTGCTACTTTTCTTTTGAGGATTGAACTTATTAAATGTTTGAGCGGTTGCACCCGCATGATTTTGTCGCGGTAGCTTGTGGCAATGTAAGCTTCACATGCTTATAGTTTTTGGCCAACAGGAGATTGATATATCTGGACAAGCTTTAGATGGGCACGGCCATGTTTAATTGACCTTCTTGTCTTATATTAAAACTCTCTTTGCACTTCAATTTGGTATTAAGATTCGTGTATGACTATTAAAGTATAATGTTGTACGGAGCAGAAATATATTTATGCTTTAAGCTTATCTCCATGAAGCCAAAGCAAAGAGTTAAGCACCTTTCAGTTTTTCAGGTTATACATATAAGACTTAAATTTGACTTAGGTGGAAAAATTTGGGTCATGCTCAAAGACTGGCTAGGTGGATTTATCGGCTTGCAAGTTTAGGTAGATGTTTTTGAAGGTTTCTACTTCTGGAATAATGTCTCAGAGATAATGGGGGTGGCCGACTAGCTGTTTCAGATTTATTACCATGTCTCTCGGTTTACTGTGTTGTTGTTTATGATAGTCTTTTATTTCAGGCAGTGATTTCAAGATTGAGGCTTTTTTTTCTTTCTGAGACACAGAATTGAGTTTTCTGTGTTTCTCAATCCAACCCTGTTAAAGTTCAAAGAGCTTTTGGAGTGTTAGTAAGATTAATGTGAAACCTGAAATAGTCAGTTGACAGCGTGGTGACTTGGGCTGGGATTTACTTTTTATATACTTCTTTTGGCCCTAAATTGTACTTTATTTTTGACCCAGAATACCTTTTGATTCAACACATTGTGGGTATTGCTGTTTGAATTTCCTTTTCTTCTCTCTCTTCGGGGGGAGGAGGGGGGTGGGGGATGAAGTTGCCACTTCCGTCCAGGGTATGGTACACATGACTCCATGGGGTTTCCTATAAATCTTGTACGAGAAGATTTGGTGTTATCCACTCCTTTTAGTTCAAGTATTGCCCATTGTTTTTATCACGCTACTTTTTTCCCAAATTTACTCATCCGAATTTCTGTGTCCGTTCGAGCGCATCACAGTCCCTTCGCTCTAACTGTCTTCCTGCATCCTCCAATGCTCTGCAACCATCACCAGCTCTTGCCTCCACCTTGCCACTGCTCTTTCAGAACCCCCCCCCCCCTTCAGTTTCATGCTGCCCCCCCTAAAACAATGCATCACCAGCATCCCCTGTGGCCTGCCGCTGAAAAATACCGCAATCCCGATCCCGAAAACGACCTCCTGTCCTTATCGGTGTCAAAAGTCATTACTCTTTGCTCCAGGCGTCGGTTTTTCTATCTCTTATCCATTCCTCACTAGGTTTGCTTATAGTTGTTTGGGGCGTTACTATTGTTGACCGATCTTTTGCCTCTCACCTGCATGTATGGTCAATAGACGTTTAATCTACACATCCAGATCCTCAGGTGTTCATGTACTATGTATGTTCTTAATGAGATGGGCAGGGCGGCAAGGGTAAGTGGTGGAAGGAAAGAAAGATTCAGCACTGCAAGTGGGGATGGATAGGGCGGTCAGCCTTGGGATAGTTTGGGTTTGGTGGTGGGGGAAAGGGCAGTGGTCTTTAGTTGTCAGAGGGTCTGCACTCTGGAGTTGGGAGGGGTACGGGTTCATCTACAATTCGGCAGGGGCAGGGGCAGGGGCAGGGGCAGGGGCCGGGGCTTACGCCTTTTTGGGAAGGGAAAAGGGTGATTAGCAATTCTTTGATTTTTCTGTGTGAGTAGATCATGTATTCATGTTAAGCTAAATTTCTAAAGCCAGCGGTTCTTTTGGTGTGAATTCTCTCATTTTGCTGATATTGTCGCTGCTACACTGAATGCAATAAACTTACATCTCAATTGTGAACTTGCAGGTTCGTTACCTAAAGATCATCGAAAAAAGTGGATATCAGGCTTTGCCATGGGTGAGGTACATAACAATGGCTGGCGAGTATGAGCTGAGGCTAATGTAAACAACAGCATTCTCAACTAGATGATCCAGATGCTTCTAAGGTATATTCAATTGCTTTCCTGATTGTACACTGGAGAGTTCGACAGGATGAGTAACAAAGACAGCTGGTTTATTTCATACGATGGAAGTGACACAAACTATTTGATTTTGAGCCTATCTGAGTTCACATCCCTTCCTGTCGCTACACGCTCAAATTGATTGTGACGGAAAGCCTCTGCGGATGACATGTGTTCTAGTTCTCTTGATAGTTTGTTCGCGTGCAGAAATTTTTCACTGATGTGAAATGCATGCACTGTTGGTAGTGTCAGTTGAATTTTGCATCTCACTTTTGTTCAAATCTTCTTGAAGTGGTGCTTGTAATAGATTCTTTGCCTTTTATGATATTTGTAATCACATCTCTTTCAGTCTCCATGTCCTGTATCTTGAGTCTATAAGACTTTAATTTTTGACAATGAATGTATTAAAAAGGTGTGTGTTATTCTTCATAATTTCGCGAAGTTGTTTTTTGGGCAAAGCCGAAATTGATACGAGTATATTATTACGAGGCCGAAATTCCAAAAGGCCGAACACTGTCGATTCTGATACAAACTGGGGGACGTCTAAATTAAGACGACTTGCAAGTTTTAAGCATCTCTCCAGAGCGCAGTCGCCTCAAACTCCCCAAAAAAAAAAACAGGACAGACATGGACCGAACTGTAAAGGCACTGGTAAATGTGGACCAGTTATGGATCCGCATAGACCCATACGCTGTTCGCGCCCTGGTTAGCTGAGGTGAGCCCGTAGACCATAAATGTTATTTTCGACTTTATTGGTGATGGTCAGGTCGATGATTTTAGGGTGGTCGAAGATCGTTGTCGGGAATGGTCGGGTATTCAGTATGCAGGGCAAATGGAGGGATGGGTTTGGGAGTTAAACTTCGACATTTGCATAGAATAACGGGGAACTGCAAGATTAGTCGATTTGGAGGACGAGTTGTAACCAATGTATGAACTTTTATTGTTGCTTCACTTAAAAACGATGAACACAGGACACAGCAAAACATCCCTCTGTACCGGAGGATGCATGATTTACATTGTCTTACAACCTATACGGAGTAGATGACTAGTTTATGCTATATATTGTCCTACAAGTTTCATCAACGAGTTTATCTAGTTAATTAAAATTTAGTACTTTGTAATATGTTGTTTACTCCAGCTTGATAGTTGAAAGCCTATGAAGCAGGATGTTGAAGGATTCGTCAGATTCCATCATATTGACCCTTATAAACCTCGACGACACCCCAAATCTTGTTCCACATCTTGTTCGAATTCTCAGTTGGGTCATCAGTTCTGCCGCGTCTCCGCCTGATTTCAGTTCCATCCATGCATAGGCTGCCATTGAAAAAATCGTAAACATTAAGAAAACTCTCTTATCAGACCGTCTTATTGACTATAAACTATTTATAAATGCGTCTTTCATTGTGACACTTTATGGGAACAGCAAGTGTACAGGGTATGTACATGTAATGAATCTTACTAAAAGTGTCACGTATATGAGCATTTCGAATTGTCTAATGTTGACGAGAATTTTACTACGTTTTATAATCCAAATTGTAATTACCTGGAGTAGGCTGACGATCCTTGCCGAAGAAGGTACAGTAGTCGGAAGGGAAGTCAGGCAAGTTGAAGGCACCACACCTCTTGACAGCAGCCCTAAGTTTCTCCCAACGCTCAGCCAGGACACGGTGGCCGAACTCGAAGAAACCTTCCGGTTTCGTGATCAGAGACTTGACATCTTTGGTGGGTTGCTCGTAGCCGTCTGCTACAAAATCGAGTATCTTTGTTGCGCGAAGTTGGCCTTCATGACAAGTTCCTATGGTCTCCAATGTCATAATTTTTACCATTGCATTTGCTATCTCTTTGTCCTTCACAATTGCCCACCTTTACACAAACATCACGATCAAAATTGGTGCATTACTAATTTACTAGTGGCGGAACCAGAAATTTAGGTAAATGCGGTCGAACATCAATTATAAGAGTTTGGAGCGGTCAAATGTTACAATTTACCTAAACTCATTTATCACCTTTAAAAAATGCAATATATTCATTTATCGATCTCTTTTTTCTTATAGTAAATTACTCGTTTTTTGATGAAATAAGTGTAATCCAAGGAATGGTAATTTTTGAGTAAATATATATGAACTTACCCAACACGAGACCCAGCATGGCCAGTGGCCTTAGACAATGTGAAAAGCATGACATCGTAGTCAGCAGGAGAAGTGATGGGAGTGTACTGCGGCCAGTAATAAGCAAGGTCACATATTACCATCCCTCCTTCCCTCTTCACCACCGCCTCACGGCTGCGGCCATCGGGATTGTTAGGAGTTGTCACCACCTCAATGTAAGGACCTTTCTCATTGAAGGTGTTGGCATCTCCTAGCCATTCGTATGCCGCCGATTTTTCCTCCTCCAAAACTTCTGCATAACACTGCCATAATATTTATGGAGAAGTCAATGTACGTCCAAAATGTTATTTCACATATTGCAAATTTTATCCAAATTTTGTGTGCTATACCCCAATTTTAAGGTTCACTTGAAATACCAAAATGAATATGAATCGACAAGATACTAAGTTCCTAACTTTTAAATCTACAACATATTTTACGTCTAATATTTATTGGAGTCGTGATAAATTCTGATAAATCTAACTGTTGTCCAACACGGCAACTTAAACAAAGGACATAGACCGCAATTTATGTATCGTTACAGACACATGACCTTAGACTTGATACTAAATTGAAATTCATAACTCAAGATGAGAAGATCTCAATTTTCTTTTCTCCTTTTTCTGGAACCATATGCATGTTATCCTAAAACTAGTTCTGGTAAAAATGATGAGTAAGTTGATTTCCAAAAAAAAAATGATAAGCAAGCCGACCATAGATAATAAATAAATAAAAATGGTCAGCCCAAAACATAAAAATGGGCGACCATGGAAATAAGTGGGTCGGCCCATTGGAGTAAAATCTCATAATATTTGTTGACCATCAATGCAATACACATGACCATGTGTTCATGGTTGCGCAATTGAACAGCATACGTCCAAATTTCCATGTGCCAACTATTTTTACAAAATCTGAACGCTATATTCTTCTACTTTTCTTCATCTTAATTGCTTCACCATTTTTTCTAAGATAATTAAACATTTGTGAAGACAACAATTTGACATATTTCACATTTGTTTTGCCACATTGTCACTAAGAGTCTAAGACACTAACTCACTAGACGTGTAGAAAACAAGGTATTACGACTACAATCATTACGTTATTTGGGCAGAAATATGCAAGTTATTTAAAATATTATAGAAAATAAAGACGCCTCATAGAATTGAAAATACGTTTTTTAGGCGATTATTATTTATTAGAGTATGTTTGAAACAATTATTAGAGAGGGATTAAGATTGAACAACATGCATGTTGTTGGCAATGTCTAGGACAATGTAGGCAAAAATGGCAGCAAAAGACACGGCTGGTTACACGAAAACAAGTCACTTGTAGTAATAAGCCAGTCATTCCCTAATCACATGACTTAATCATGCTTTATTCTCTCTCTAATCTATTTGTGTGTTGCGTAAACTAAAATGCGCATCTCAATTAGTGATCTACATTTAAATCATTCACACCTTTGATATAAATTAATTGATATATTCATGTGAATTTTCCATTAAAAAGATTTTAATTAAATTGAAATAATGGTCTCATATATGATTGTATGCATGATAACGATCGTGAAGTAGTTGCATGCATATGACGGTAATTGATCGACTATTTGCACATTGCAAGCTAAGTAATCACGAAGTCTCGAGACACGTACTATTTTCATAATAGACAACGTTTATACTTAAATTTTTACGATGACTTTTAATTTTCCACTAATTTTATCATTATTAATGCTAATTGCAATACTATGTATCTAATCATCATTGTGATTAATTAGAAAGTACTACCAGAGTACCATATATGATTATACAACACAAAACAATCATGTTAGATCACATGCAAATGGATTGACTTAGCAAAATCTACTTCATTTAATTATAGTAAAACGTTAATTAATAAAGTGTTTATAAGAAATAAATAAATTAATTACATACCGAATAATAAGGCTCAGCACAAACAACGGGAATTCGGTGCTTCTCATGATTAGTAGTAGTAACCTTTGCACTAGAAGCTAAGGCACGAAGTGCCACCGTGAAGAGCTGAGATGATCCTGTCCCGGCAACGATATATCGGCCATCGGTCACTGCATTCCCGGCTGCGCCGTGGAGGCGTCTCACAGCGTCGGCAAACTCCGGCATCTGGTAGAAGATGCCGCCGCCGTTGAGGTCTGCAAAGTAGCTCATCAACTCTGAGGCTTTTATTGTTACCGCGCATTTGTCATCGACTTTCTTCCAATATGGGTAGTACATTTTTGGATCACCCCTATACCATGCAAACACAATAATTAAATTTTTTTTTTGAAGGGAATGATGAAATCTCATTGATAAAAAGGCAAACGTGAAAAACAATAATTAACTAATTAACTAACCATTCGTTTGGTCATAAATTTATATTTGAATCAATTTTTGTTGGAATTACTTGACGTATGTGGTGTTTTTTTCATATTAAGAAAAAAGATTACGTCCATTGTATTCTATCTGAGTAATAAAGATTTTACGTAGAGAAGTATGTAAAAAGTTTACAAATAGAAATGATTTTAGAGTAAAAGGAAAAGACAGTCTAAATAAAATGTACGTGGTTACTTTTTCCCTGATTCCTGTCTCTTCAAAAAATCGTTTTATTTCTCTAAAAAGAAATTCCCATATGGTTACTTTAGCTAGCAAAACTCACAACATGTCTTTCTTCAAATACGGGTAAAAAAACTTTAGCAAAATGTACATGTATAGGTTACTTTGGATATATATGTACACCATGCATATCATATTATCATACAAGAAAACTTATAATAAATGGTTGACACTCATAAAAAAAAATAAACATGGTGGAAAAACTCACTGGTCAAGGTTGATCACAACATCATCGACGTCGATCCGTGGCAAATGATGACCATTTCCGGTGGCGGCGACACCGTTACCATTGACCTTGGCAATGCCATTTCCATTGACATGGCCATTACCATTACCATTTGTAATAGCATGGTTCTTAGTCTCGTTTCTACACATATTTGGTTTTCTTCAAATCTTAATTATTTCTCACTCAAGATTTCACACTATTCTCGCTCTATTTTCTTATGTTTTTTTTTTTGTATAAGAAGTTTATAGTTGAACTGGTTTAGTTTTCTTTGGTGTTGTCCCTATTTATAGGGTCAGGAGAGTTTTGGTCGATCAGTTGCTTTAATTTGTAGTAAATATACAATGACCGCCAACTAACAGATTTTGGCTTCTTCCAGGCATTTTCCTTTCACTTAAAATTCATGTTTCATTCTTTAAAAGTAATATAATTATGTTTGTTTAATAATCTTAATATTCACATTTCATTATTGTATAAATCAACTTAACGATACCAATAGCTAAATTAAATCAATATTTGGCAGCTTTAATCTTTTTCTTTAGTATATGTCTGGTGTGATTTGTTAATAATAAGCTAAGATCCGTAGTTTATGAAGGAAATAAATTAAACTTGATCATTGTATACTGCATTTTTCTAGCAATTATTGGTCATTAGACTCACTATACCAGATTTGATCGATGTACTTTTTCACGTCTATATATATTGGTACGAAGACACGGCGTATTGTGTTAAGTCTGTTAACTGTTAATAAAAAGGCGTAAAGATCAGTACGCACATGAATAATAGATAGATATATATGCCCGGTCGTCTTAGGCATCTGATGCGTTGGTTTGAGCTTTATAAAAGAAATAAAGCTATTGAATTGAAATCGTTTTTAAAATGTACACAATGATGCATAAAGCTAGGACTATTATTTCTTAATAGATAACAAAGATATGGAGAAGTGGAGAACAATATAGGATTCGGAATCATACCAAATTATCATCACATTCCAACCACATTCCTCAGCAACTTTTTTACATAATAAGCTTTAGCTAACAATAATGCAAATAATTAATAATTTTATAAGTACAATTGGTAAAATAAATTGCACAAAAATTAATCGATTCAATCACATTGTCTCATCGCAAATTCGTTCTTAATTACAATAAGAACGCATGCATGATCGAGTGAGACACATACTCCATGTAATAACCCATAGTTTAATGCATCAAACTGAAACTCGTACTAAATCGAATGGTGTAAGGTCAAAGAAAAAAAGACCGTGTATGTAAGTGCAACTAATCTCACCTTATTCAACTAAGGGCTATAAAAGTCAAAAAGGTTCCTGGTGATTGAAAGGGTAAATAGGATAAATTACATTAAAGACTCATCATCAGAAGACTTAGGTATAGATTGATATTGATGATGATTTCAGTTTCAAAGGTTAGTTCGAGACGAGTCCAAGTAAAACCGCTCCAAGAAATTAGGGAGGTTACGTTGCAGAGTACACTGGACTTGGCTTCAGCATTTTTTCTTGTGAAACCAAATGTCATACATGTTTTTCTCCCAAATGTCATGGATGTTCTAAAGTTTGGTTAAATGAGAAATACATTCGTAGTTATGTGAATAGAGGGATACGGGGGACATTTCAGTACGTACTTTATATTTACTGAAGATTTGATTTTTTTAAGCAATAACGTATGTGATGTGTAGGATAGTATATAGGGTTCAATAATGGTTCATGTAAATGTATGTATGTAATGTGACTTTACAACTCGATCAATGTGTTAGACAAATGATGACTAATGATTAGTTCATGAAAACTTACTGAAAGCTAAAATTGTAATAATGATGATTATGGGGATCGAAGTCTAATCCGGTTCATGATATAAGATTAATAGTTACATAATTCGCCCTCAAAATCAAACATGCCACGAGCCGGGTAATGAACAAACTGTTAACTAAATTCGTCTTTGTCGTAATATCGATCTTAAATATGAGTATTTTCTATGTAGATAAACGGGGTGCATATACTTTATTTAAAACGTTGGCGCTTTACAGGGTTCTTGTCATAAATGATGGCATTATGTCGTTACTGAACAATCGAAATCAAGGATTCAGGGCATTGCAGATTCTTATTATATATCCAAGATCGATCTGTAACATCAACTGTAAAAACTGTATGTATCTTTGTCGTTTGTGTATACCCTATACTAATAAACACTCCAAATTTTGTCGTATCTGTTGAAAAGATATTTCCAGTTTGATGACCATTCTGCTGATTCCCAGTATCAGCTTATCTCCTAAAAGTTAAGTTAGCTTTCTATTCAAGTGTCAAAATCTTTATGCCAAACATATAATGCTCATAATTTTCTATGCTTATTATTAATTAAAATTGAAATAAATTTAGTACATAATGTTTGAGAAGAATATGTCCGACGACCTAATTAGTAAGGCGCGAAAGCCGTTCTAAGAAGAGGTCAAAAGTATCGTCACAACCTAGCAAGCTAACCCTTACAAACTTCCCGGACACGCCTGACCCGAACCTTATCCCGGTCCTTGCTTTTATCTTTAGTTCACTCAACATTTTCGCAGCATCACCATCTCTGTTGCACTCCATCCATGCGAAGGCTACATCCAAATTGTAAAAAGTTGGGTAAAAATCTATAATTATTTTATAGAACTATCGACCAATCGAATAAAACGGTTCTATGATAAGACAACACGTACATTTATTAAACATCTTAGATAGTCATACTAAAACATTCAAAATTTATTTGTCCAACTTTAATATAGTATTACTAATACTGTCGAAAGCTCTTGAGAGATTGGAGTAATATTGTTATCGTATCATTGTGTTTGATATGACTAATTTAAAATTTAAAGAAATTGAGGGAGTATCAGATACCTGGAGTTGCATGGCGAAGCTTCCCGAAGAAGTTACAATGCTCAATAGGGTAGTCAGGGAGGTTAAAGACTCCGGTGCGTTCGACAACAGCTCTCAACTTCTTCCAACGTTCATCCAATACGCGGTGGCTGTACTCGAAGAGCTTTTCAGATTTCGGCACCACCGGAGTAGGCTTAGTCTTGTCGTGGTCAAGTAGTAGTTCATAGCTTTCGGCAGTAAATTGGAGGATCTTTGTAGCCCTCAGTTGGCCTTCTTGGCAGCTCCCAATGCTCATCGTTGACACTTGCTTCATCATCATTGAAGCAATCTTTGGGTCTTTCACAATTGCCCACCTACATCATTATAAAACACGACAAAATAAAATGTTATTCTAAGATGAGACGGTCTAATAATAAAAAACGACTTCAAACTAGAAAAAGGATCAAACCTAAAGGTAAAAAGGCTTTTAAATACAAAAAGTCTATGATATCATACTTTAGGAAAATGATATCATCTATATCAACTACAACATAAATTCAATTCAAAAATTATTTGGGGTCAACTAATATGAATCGATCATCTGAACCAGAATATACAGTGACTTCAGAGTTCAGAATCACCCGACTCGAGATCCAGCATGTCCGGTAGCCTTGGACATGGTGAAGAGCATGACATCAAAGTCAGCTGCTTCAGTAATGGGAGTGTACTGCGGCCAGTAGTAAGCAAGGTCATGTATCAATAGCCCTCCTTCCCGCTTCGCCACCGGTTTTCGGCGTCCACCATCCGGATTGTTTGGAGAAGTCACCACTTCTATATATGGACCTCCCTCCTCTTCGAAGTCATTTGCATCTCCGCCCCACTCATACATCTCAGACTTCTCTTCTTCTATTGCCTCTCCATATAACTTCAAATTAACAAAGAGAGGTCATTTAAAAAAAGGTACTTCAATGTATACTTTATTGGTTGAACTAGCTGATATGGTTTTAATAATTGAGTTACTCTATCATAATAATTGTGGGAAGAAAGATAACACACATGTCAATTGTGAATGTCCAATACCTCACATTATGTATTGGTGGGTTACTCTAAGGTTGTAGAAGTTGAAAATTGAAAATTTCGATTTATGTCAATCAAGATCATTTCAGTAAAATGAGTTACGCAGGCTTCATATATATGACGACTCAAGTTAACCAAGCCAGCTTTATTTCGTGGCAGCTATTATTGTTCTTGTTTTGAGAATTAGAAATGAACACTTTTATGTTATTATTTCATGAAAGGAATTAACGAAAAGATATACATACCGAGTAATAGGGCTCAGCACAAACAACTGGTATACGTTTTTTCCTAGTGTTGTTGGAAGAGTTAACAATAGAAGCAAGGGCACGAAGTGCATAGGTGAACAACTGAGATGATCCTGTCCCTCCGATGATATACCGGCCCTCGGTCACCGCGTTCCCGACCACACGGTGAACCCTCCGGACCGCCTCCGTGAAGCCGGGCACGTGGAACGCAAACTCACCCTTGTTAGGATTCACAAAGTAGCTTAACAAGTCTGACGCCTTTATCGTGACAGAGCATTCGTCGTCTACACTTTTCCAATATGGATACAACATTTTTGGGTCACCGCTGCATAACAAAAATTAAGTACAAGGATTTAGAACTAAAAACACGACAATATTACGCCAATGTCTTAATTAAAGGCTGGATGCCGAAATATGATATAAGTCACCTTACACTAGTGTCCGAGGTCAGGGCGTACCACATATGACATATAAAATCGTCTACAACAAAAGGGTAAATTTCAACGGGTAAATAATGGAGTCGACCATATGACCTAATTCATGAGATACACACCCAACCATTGTCGACAACTAGACATTTGTACGTCAATTGTGCATATAATTGCTAATTAAAGTAAGGTATATCAAGTAAAAAGAAATAACTCACTAATCAAGGTGAATAACCACATCGTCGGAATGATTACTACCATTATTGTTGTTAACTCCATTTCCATTGCCATTTATAGCACGGTGATGATCGTTAGGTGTTTCGGTTTTCGGCTTCGGTTTCGTCTCCGTCACACACATTATTAGATTCTCTGTTTCTCTCTGTCTCTTTGATTATTACTGATCCAAATATTGCTCTATCAATGTAAATCTTGGACAATGTTTTGACTTTTGAGCTGAAATGTTCAAGTTTTACCCCCCTTGGAAATTGCATGTTTGTAGGGAATTAAGTAGGTCTTTTACTACGTATTTACTTGTTGTTAGAGTTCTAGTTCATGTAACATTTGGACTGTATTGTAAAATCAATTACTTTTTTTTTTCATATATTCCTTTTAAAAAAATAAAAATGTAAAAGTTATCTATCTAGATATGACTGAAGCTAACAATCGGGTGGGTCGGATTCGGTTTCAATGCAAAATGTAAAGACTTGTATAGAAATTCTGCTATACATGTAACGGTACGAGCTTTGTGAACAAAATTGTCGTCGTTGGACAACTTGTACGTAGCATAGTGAACCTTTTTATAATATGACTTAAGTATTCCGCTCTTTCAAATCGTTAACATTTAATTTAGATATCAGGAAAAAAAATTGAAACGAAAGTCAACAAAAACCCGATAAGTAAACCCATGGTCGTCAGTCATCAGTTAATCGGCCAAATGAATTAAACTCACCGGTCAAGATCAAGAGTAACATGGTCGTCGCAGGGGAAGATCTGTTTAAGGCTTTCACCATTGTTGCTAACTCTGTTTTTGGTAGCTTCATATTTACTCAACTCCATTGCTCTATGCCTTCTTAACTCTGCTACTGAAGTATAAGGTATTGTTTGATCGTAACGTGAATGTTATGAAAAGGACTCCATGCAGCCTCTCTATTTATTAACATTTTTAAATTACTTATTGGGAAATTTAAAGAATTTGGTTGTTTGGTAAAAACCTGCTAAATCGTGAAACTTTTGGCCATATGTAAATATGTAAGTATTGCATACATTTGGTTACGTACTAAAGAAGTTGTAGTAGAGTTTCAAGTAGAGTTTATGTTTCTTTTCTTATACATGCAACTGATTTTTATGATCTAGATGTTGGATCAAGTGGCGGTTATAACCAAAATGGACTATATACAACCTGATGGATGTGAGTTGAGCCTGACTTAGACATGGGCAAGGGACAAGTGTAAAATGTAAAATTCCAGATTTCGGGCATGAAGATGTCATAATCAAGTACTCTAAGAAGACGAGAAAGAGACGCTATGTTGGACGCGACATGCAACTTGAATTGGCTTGAGGTCGAAAACCTTATAATCTACCTAACAATGTAGGCCTTACCTAAACTTCTATGCACGTAAATAGATCTTACCTGAACTTGTAACTTTTTAAGTGAACTTCAACTGGATGAAGTTTCATTAGAATCATGTTAGAATACAATTGAGAAATATAGGGAATCATTAATGAATGAAAGGAGGGCCGAGGCAGATCGATTCAGTCATCGGGCTGAGCCAACTTTCGGTTTTCTATCGAATCCAGCCCACATTGGCTATTAGACGATGTTGGCCCGGCCCATGAAGAACATTTGTTGATTTTGTTCAATTTCATATGCTTTGAGAAATTGAACTTGGGTGTAGAATCATCAGAGTACCTTTCTCCTTCTAGAGCTTAGGATCTATAAGGTGTATGAGTTACGCGTCTGGGGCAGTGGTTCCAATCGTTGTAGTTGGCACTCGATTGTGATCAATGGAATTGAAACTCGTGGAACCAAAAAGCTTAGAGAAAATCCTTTCTACATTTGCGGCTTTTCCAAAAGGAAGAGGCCCAAGATTCATTACAGCCTCTTTACAGACATTCATGTGCATTTCCTGTAAGACTAGATTCTAGGCTAGTACAATGCAGAAAGAATTTGCTGCTACATTTCACATTTACATCAGATACACACCATATGGTGATCTGTGGAAAGAATAATAAGAGGGAAAAAAATAAGACAGGTGATACACTAGACCTAAACTCTGCACGAGGATTGCTAACTGTCGACTGTATGTGGTGTTTGATTTGGTAGCGTTTGAGGGCTCTTCCTGAATGCATGCTTCCTACATCGTTCAAAGATGCTATCGTAGATCAAGTCAAATTGAACTCCAGCTCTCTCTCGATTCACTATGAATAGAATGTGATCTCCTTCTATGATTTTGTAATACCTGCACAGACATTCGAAAAATATATCAGAACACACAACACACAGGCAACGACACAGAAGTAAAGGATGTGATCTCCTTCTATGAGTTTAAATCCACACATGTCTCAGCAACCTCAAGAAAGTTACAGATTAATAGATTATCGAGTTCAAGAACACGGTCCAATCTCATGAACAGATGTACAACTACTATGTTCAACAGTTCAAGAATCAAGCTTTGCATGCTGTCATATTGTATTGGTGAAGCTAAAGCTCATCTCTACACACAAAACCTTCCAAATATCATTAAATTCGAATGCATGAACCAAAAGAGCTGGCCAAAAATCTGGCAGCAGCATCTGCTCCATCCCAAGACAAATGCACATTCTATAGCAACTTGCATCAGTCTATGACCTCATAAAGTACAAAGGCTTAAAAGTTTATATTATCTTGTTAACTGCTAATCAATTATTATCATCATTTATCAATAATTGTTCAGTCTAACTCTTGGATTTGATTCTATTATGCTGGCAACAGACACTTATCCATGAATTTGGTTTCTGAACTACATTGACTTCGTGAAATTTAGAAAGTTATTGCAGAAAACGAAATCAGATCAAACACTTACTCAGGCCTTTTGCTGCGAGAAAAAAAAAAAGAAAAAAAAAAACCTTTGCCAACTCACCAGATACCCGGTTGCAGTGGCCGGCAATCAGAGTCAGTTGTAACAAGACGATGGGGGTGTTCAATAGGGAATCGAGGATACATCATGGATATAGTGTTAAGTGCTCCATCATTGTCCCACCAATCTTGATCCCTGCACACATTTTCATATAGTGAGTTATTGTCTTCCTCAAGCCCAAATAGGACTGTCTTCTCAAATGCTAGAACTTTCAGTATATGTCAAACAGTACAAAGGTACAACACAAATAACCTTATGGCTTAGCAACAGAGTGGAAATGTGTCTCATACTACTCTGTATTTCGATGAAATGCTTTAAGACGATAGATGCATTATAAGAGCAACAATAACTGTCCGATTTTTGATGTTATTATACAAGTTCCTTGCTTGTAGGTGGGCTTATAAATGCGCTAAATGACTATGATGGCCAATAAAAAGTACTCCATTCCTTCTAGTTCTTCACAGACTCTTTTGTAGCACGATTTTAGGTAAGGCCAAAGCAACTGGGAGAGGTGAGGGAGGGCATCACTACTTGCATGCAAAGCTTACCAAAGAAGGAGATGGAAAGGATTGAATGGAAATTCCGATATAGGAAATGGGACGAAATGGATGCAATGGAAGGAGTACTGTCTTGTTCAAATGATATTTAGAACACTGACTAAGTTCATAGTCCCCAATTCCAGAAAACTAGCAGGAAGACATCTGAAAAACTCGATCAAGAGGTTGACAGCTATGCTCATTCGGACAAACTTGGAGGCAATGGCATTTTAAAGACAGCAGAACAAGAGAATTACGCAAGCCAATGACACATAAGAAATGAAGCAAACCTGTAGCCTTTGTATGGGGGCGGAACATCTGGAGGGTGGCTCCACTGGCTCATTTGCAACACTCTGATAAACAGCAACGGGTGAATGCCAAGAATGCCAGAGGGAACTGTGACACCCATGAGTTGTGTGGTTCGCTTGGTAGCATAACTGAAATAGTATGTCTCCGGAAATGTTTGTATGTGAGAGTTAAGTCGCATTGATCCCTGGATCGTAAGATCAGGAAGAATCCAATCTCCTGAAGCAAATGGCCCTGCATTCCCTAACAGACAATCCACCAAACCCCAGACACCTATCTTCCTCCAAGACATGTTGAAGTGATCAAACCCAAAGTTATAATACGCCTTCAGCCAAGGTATGTCGAACCAATCATATACAATCACTCCCAACCGACAAAGCTGAAGCAAACATATCGGTTTCATGGTCCTTCCATCTTCAGGCCTGTAATCAATTTGCACACACAAGGTTCACAAGCAATGAGAAATCATCTTACACATAACTTAGTTCCAAACTATCTAGGGGGTGAATAACTAAAATGACAATGTGGTTCGACATGAATAAGCAAAGCAGACGAAAAAACAGCAGCACAACTCCTAACGAAAAGCTTTCCATCACATCTCCAACAACAGCCTATGTACAATGTACTTCTTCTCAAGGATAAATTAGCAGAGTTTAGGACACTTTAGTCATACATATACAGCCTGAACACTCGAAACTTTTAACAGATACGACTAAAACAAACAGGCACACCGAAATGCCAAACAATTTTCACACATTCAACTACTATATAACACCAAATGATGACAAACAAAGATGGGGACTCACTGCATTCCATCAAAATAAGTCCTTGTTGTGCCATTGAATGCTCCGGATAATGAAGTAATACTCAACACCCAATTCGGATTCGTATCATGACCTTTGAAAGCCTAAACATCACCAAAAATTCCAACTGTCAAATTTCTCACAAAACTCCAAATTTTTCTAGGTAAGACATCTCAGTCCACAAATGCAGGCAATTGAACCAACCATAAGCTGACCTTATCAGCAAGCATTTGCTGCAAAACCCTGACAACCTGTGCTCCTGCTGAATGCCCAACAAAATGTATTGGATGCTCCTCATCCCATATTGGGTAATTCCCTGACCATACACATCCAATTAATACAATCAAAAACCATATATTATAATTTCCCTCATATTATATCATGCCAATATCACATGTCCAAAATAATAAGGTACACAACTCGGCATTAGTAATTTCCGTCTTGGTAAAATCATCACCCGATAATAAATTGCGCAACTTAAATTAATCAGATACCTTCTGCATAGACCCTTCCAAATTGGGAGTGCCCACATGCTTTGCTGTGTTCTTCCCCATAATCAACCTGCCCCCCTTTCAAGTAGTAAAACAACTCCCTAGCCCTGAAAATTAAATTAAAACAAATTAATCACAAATTCACAAGAAAATTATATCATAATTAACCATAATTAACCAAAATCACCCAAAAATTAAGACTTTTCAAGAAAAAAAATAATAATAATAAACCTGTCATAAATGCTTGTTAAAGAACCTAAATCAGGCACCAAAACCCTCTCATCTTTCTTCTCAGCACCAGCAAAATAAGACAATCCACCTAATCTCTGAAATTAAAAACATACCCAAAACATAAAAAAGATCAAAACTTTATACTAAAAAAATCATCAAAATGTGTGAATATTTAACAAAGATGAAAACTTTATAATATAAAAGTAAAAAAACAAAAAAAAGGATGGGGAAAATTAATTTACCCCTTGACCAAACCCAAAAATGCCATGAACAAGAACAATGGGAGGCAAATCATCATCATGATTTCTAAGGAGTGAATTTGACGACACCTCTTTGACCTCAACATTAAGATTATGATTATGATTATGATTAATAATATTATTAATATTATTGGGTCTAAAATAATCACATAAAACTTGTGATAAATCAGATGCAATGGCTGTACTAAATATATAAAAACCATATAACATATGAACCCATGAACTTATAAATAACTCCACCAATTGCAATGAACTCAACCACAATCTTATCATCTTTTTTCTTTTTTAATTGGAAAATTTTCAACAAAAAAAAGTTCCAATCTTTTTTTTTTTTTTTTGGTTTTTTTGAGCCCTTGTAAAATTTTCTTTCTTTCTCCTTGAATTTTGAAGAGAGAAAGAAAGGGCTCTAAATTTTTACAAACTTTATCAAACCCACAAAACTTTCATACAATTATAAACACATTCATATGAAAATTTTAATGGGGTTTTTATTTGTTTTTGGTTTTAATTTGGAGAAGAAAAGAAGGTTTTAATAAAAATGGGTTTTTTTGTTTTTTTTCTTTTTGTTTTCCCTCTCTTCTTCTCCTTTGTTTTGATTATAATTTGGTATCTTGTTGGTGAAGGAGAAGAAGAAAAATGGTAGG
This sequence comes from Spergularia bocconei, assembly GCA_963457585.1. Lineage (NCBI taxonomy): Eukaryota > Viridiplantae > Streptophyta > Magnoliopsida > Caryophyllales > Caryophyllaceae > Spergularia > Spergularia bocconei. Next base: position 2,146,417 of record OY734943.1, read on the forward strand.
AGAGAGGAGAGAGGGAAATTGGGGGAAGAAATGACACAATTTGATGATTTTGTACCTCACAAGTTTAACATAAGTCTCAACCAATCAACGTTCTTTCCAACTTGGAAAAATAATAAAAAGAGGATAGATTAAATTTTGGAGAGACGTTGGGTTATGGGTTTATGACACGTGGCGTGTTATTATTTGTTAGGGTCAAGTACACGATTCTTTTGTGGGTCATAGTATCATTGACACTGAAATGAGTGGACCCGTTTTGAATGAAATTTCTTGTACTAGAAAACCGGAATCAACACATTTGATTTTTGGTGAAGTGTGGAGTAGTGGCGATTTTTCTGGTTCGATTTCGTATGATCCTAATGCGATTTTGATATTTAAATTTACTTGTAATTGAAATGATTGAACTTATAGTTTTTACGGAAATTTATTGGTTTTAAGTAAATTAATAACAGCTTATATTCGTCGCATGACACTTGATCTGAATTAACTATTCGTTACTCCTCAATTAAGTTGAATCATACATGACCTTACTAGACCAAAAGGTTCAACCTTTAAAGAAAATGGGTTCGAAATCATCATCTGTCTAGAATTCTTAAGTGCACATTTTAGAATTGGTGCGAAGATAACAACCGAAAGGAACCTAATTATAAGTTCAAACAACACAATTAACTCTTACCCATCACCATAAATTGTAGGCTTGTATCTGAAATTCGTTACTAAATTACTACGGAGTATTACTTAGGTGGTAATTTAGGCAATTAGGCACCGAAATTATGGTTAATAGTACATGGATAAAATGTGGAGGTGAAAATACTAAATTGTGGGGGCGTGAGTCTCTGTCGTAGGGAGAATGTGCTGGAAGAAAGCTGGAAGGTTCGGAGGAGTGTGTACCAACTACTACCTTCCCTACAAACTATGATCATTATACATTAATACCCCTTATCCTCTTGGAGAATTGGAGCCTCCCGTACTCAACCTCCCACAGTACCACATTCATGTAGTCCTACCCGATACTGTTCAATAAAGAACATCGACGAAGTTTTGGTCACAAGCGTTACATTATTAATTAGCTTATTCTATTGTAGTTCCAAGGACAATGAAACAAACAATACTCCCTCCATGCCAAAATATATGACGTTTTCAAGTTACGAGACAAATTTTGACTTTCAATTTCATGAAAAAATATCTTATCAAAAATTATAAAAATTATACCATTGGATTCGTTATGAAATATAGTTTCACATGATCATAATTTCATAATTTTTACCCTTATATTTTGAGAGATATCGAAGTTCAAAGAAGTGTCTCGTAACTCGAAAACGTCATATATTTTGAAATGGAGGGAGTATAATCAAAACTTACTAATTTCACATTCTCAATAATTGAATTATGTTTTCTTAAAAATATTGAAAGCCAAATACTCCTATGGTACTTTTCATTCTTTAAGTGAAAGTAGTGTCAAGATGTTCTGTCACATGCTATCAAAGTATCATCATCTCAAATGTTTCAAGTTCAAGATCGTAATAACATAAGAGATCATGTTTAGATATCAAACGGCCAAACTACCAAATTGGTAAAAAAAGTTGGGAGCAAATGACAGATTGGTAAATAAAAATACTCCGGCGACAAATTGGTAAAAAAAAATAAGGTTGGAGACCAAATAGACCAAAAACACTCACTTTTGGCCGGAAAATCTTCTATCCTATATATTTTCATCAATACCATGATTTAATTACCTTTTCCAACTTATTAATAAATATTTAAAATATAAACAAGCAAAAACATTTGTTTTTCAAAATAATGCACAAAAAAAAAGTTTAAACTAAATGGTTTTCAGAAAAAAAAAAAAAAAAAAACACCTTACAACAAAAGAGGTGCACGTAGGTGAATTTTCGAATTCGCACAAATCTATAGTGTGATGAATAATGTCGAAAATTCTATATCATATTCAAATTGAACTTTCATCCCGCGTGTCGGTTCTAAATTTTAAATTAAACATATTGTCTAGTGTTTTAAACTTGGATTATTTTTGGTTTTGGTAGATGAGTACTACTCACTGTACAACTACATAAAGGTGTCGTTTGGATACCGCGGGAATTAAATTACCGTGGGAAGTATGAATTAACGGGAATTAAATTCCTAATGTAAACTCGTAGGAATTTGTCTAAATGCGTTTGCATACCATGTAGGAATTTCGGATTCCCTATCATTTTTTTCCCATGGGTTGTTTGGATTCACTACTTCAATTCTCATGTTAATTAGTAAGAATACTATTTTACCCTTTACGTTTTTTAGTGGTCAACCACACAAATGTGGGGAGTATTAAAATTTTGAGGGCAATAGAGTAATTTTCTGAAATTGGAAGCATGAGAATTTTGAATGACCAAGGGGGGGTGGGTAATTAAATTCCTATGGTGTATAGGAATTAGAAATGCCCATGGATTTTCCAATGCCTACACTTTGGATAAAAAGAAGTATCCAAACAACCCATCCAAAACCAAATTCCCAGGAAAATGAAATTCCTGTGGAAATAGAGGGTATCCAAACGAACCCAAAATTATCACACGAGATGTCAGTTGCAATTGTAACCTATAATCGAGCCAACTGTAGCCTCTTTTGTTGAAAGTTTTCTTTCATAAGAATCATAACCCTTTGTCGGTGTTTTTTTTTTTTTTTTTTTTGCATTATTAAGAAAAAATGACTTCCATGTTCTAAGAGCTATTGTAAAGCATTTCATTTTATATTGTTAAGTCTTTAATTCTCTTCAATTGTGTAAATTGTTTCATCCATGTTTTTTATTTTTGCTAATAAATAAGTTTTATTTCTAATAATATAAATGTAAAAAAAGAGAAGTAAATAATTATATTAAAGGAAGTATGTCAGGTAAAGTAAAAGCGCCGGCCAAATTTGAGTGTTTTTGGTCTATTTGGTGTCCAGCCTCATTTTTTTTACCAATTTGTCGTCGGAGTATTTTTATTTACCAATCTGTCATTTGCTCCCAACTTTTTTTACCAATTTGGTAGTTTGGCCGATATCAAACCATTAATTCAGACATCGTTTTTCAATTCGAACTAATCTTACGAATTAAAATGATGAATTATTCGAATTGACAGAATAGTGAAGTCCACAAACATAAGCAAGTAATAAAGCACCAACATATTAGGAAGGGGGGGCCTTCTGAATTGAGAATTGAGAGGATACGGTTGCATATTGACAAAGAAGCACATGGTACATTAGCTTGGTGTGGGGTTTTGGTTTGGATGTTCTTTCGATTTGTCTATTCGATTCGGCGCGTCTTCAATAAATTCCAAGTCAATACTCCTATGTTAATACTCCTCTCAAATAACTTCAATCAAGTTGACTTTCAAAGTACTCCGTATTCAATCTACATTGCCTTTGAGTTTCGAGTCGATATGCAACACCATTCTATGTTAAGAGTATCTTTTGTGCGTTGATAGAGTAGCTGATCTCATGTCATCTATGGCAAAGTTAATTTAATGATCATTCATATTTATATTGGTTTGCGCCATTTGCGTGCAAGTGTCAAGAATCGAACCTTTAACCTCTTATTTAAATGGTGAGATTACTTATCTTTCACTTTAATAAACGTTGGTGACAACAAGCTTAGAGTGTGTTCACTAATCCTACTCAATTAGACAGACAAGTCGATCGAGTCAAACCAATAACAATTTTAATAGCATGCATGGTAAGGGAGCAAATAATAGTGTAATTGAGGATTTACGTGTTATAACTTAGAACTAAACACACACAATTAAATATGATTTTGTGCTCAATTACATCATGTATCATGCTTAATATCACCGTAGATTGAGTGTCGAAAATGATGCTATATTATTTAATTCCGATTATTGACATGAAAGCGTAAAATAGTCAGAAGTCATTAAGCTAATTACTCATATATCATAGTATAGTATTCTACTACTAGTGTAGATCTTGTGAGTGCCAAAACGTGTTGTAAATTTCTAATGGTTTCGTATTACTACATACAATATATTCACGCAGACTTATTGGAATCAAATTATTGTCATGCTTATGCTATAGAGTTTGGCAGAATTGCTTACCAACCAAATGATTATAAATCTTACATGTGCAAATTATTATGAAACTACCAAAATACCATATTGAGGACAAAACTTGAAGTGAAGATTTCCAACGATATGCAAGCATTTTTTTGTTGGGGTTTTGGCAATGGCAATGACATAATTAGTTAGTTATATGGCTCAACCATCCCACCCAATGACCCATTTGATCAAATAGGTCCAAAATCAAGTCAATTCCAAGTTTGATTTTGGATTAAAAGATATTAAGTCACCAACATGAATTTCATAAACTTTGAACACCACACACGACCCTACAGATACAAAAATGTTCGATGCAAATAGTCTTAAAAATCGAAGCACTTCATATATTTGGACATTCCAGCCGAAGACTCGAAGAGTACCAAGACTCAATAAACCGCATCACGGAATAACCGTTTCAACAATAAATTAAACAATTCTTAACCACTTCGCCTTTAATAAGAGTTGAACTCCTGGATTATCGACATCTTAGCTTGTTCGGTAAAATGGTATTCCAACATTCCAACCACTAGACCCGACCCGTGGAGTCGATTTCTACAAATTGGGCCCGACATATTTGAGTCCAAGTTATAACATAAGCCCACGATCACTCAATTAACACTCTTCAACCAAAAACTAAGCGTAAACAACACATCTCCATCTTCCCACATCTCACACCCAAAATGAAACCCCTCTAAAACCCTAACAAAAATCCCCAAATCAATTGAAAAGCTTCAAACTTTCCCCCAAATTTCGCAATCAGAGTTCGAGCCCAGAAAAAATGGCGACAATCACACTGAAAGGAAGGACAAGAAACATAGCAAACAGATCAAAGAAGTACCTTGAAGAAGCTTTGTACCGTAGATTGTTCAAAGATGGTGGGGATGAGGTCACTGTGCGTCATCAATTGAATGTATTTCTTAAGAGTAAGAAAAGGGTTTTTAAATGGGAAGTTGGTGACACCATTAAGAAGCTTCGTGATCGTAAACATTATTATGCTGCTCTCAAGGTATCTTCTTTGTTACGCTTGCTATTTAAAGTTTCATCTTTGGGACCCATTTTTGTAGAAATGTTTATTGATTCTTGCAATTTATGGTTTTTTTTGGGCTGTATTTGTAATATATGTAGTTGATTGCGTTTGGAATGTTCATGGGGTTGTTTTAATTTAAAATTTTAGTGATGTTTTATGTGATGGTAAGGCTGGTGAGTAGTGTTGGGGTGGTGAAGTATTGGCATTTCGACATTTCGTGTTCGGTTTTTGTGGTTTTCGGTATTTGAGTGATCGGGGAACTGAGGGGCGAAAAAGTTGATGTAGGGAGATAATTGAGCTGAAATGGTAGTAGTAGTAGTAGTAGTAGTAGTAGTAGTAGTAGTGGCTTAGAGATGCTGCATTGTTGAGCGTGGAGTTCACTGAATGGTATGTAGGAATGGATTTTGTGTTGAAAGTAGAGACGGTATTACTGGCATTTCGTGTTTGGTTTTTGTGGTTTTCGGTATTTGTGTGATCGGGGAACTGCGGGGCGAAAAATTGATGTAAGGAGATAACTGAGCTGAAATGGTAGTAGTAGTAGTGACTTAGAGATGATGCATTGTTGAGCGTGGAATTCACTGAATGGTGGAGTATGTAGGAATGGATTTTGTGTTTGAAGTAGAGACGGTATTGTGCTCGGAGTTGAATGGTTGTGGTGTTAGGGTTGCTCGTGGCATGGAGCTTTTCACTATGCCGGGTTGATATGCTAGAGGTTGTGATTGTGAATTTTTGCTCAGGTGTAAGGCTCGGGCAGAAGTTCTTCTAGACTAATCTGATTGATGTTTGTAGTTTGTACATTCAATCTTCACTTTGGAGTTAGGTCCATGGGTTGGCTGTGAATTCAAGTGTGTTGTGGAATATGTAGTTTAGGAGGGAGGAAGTACGCAATTATTAAAAACAATGGACTTCTTAGAGTATCTATCCGAAAATCGCAGTGTATCTATGCTATAAGAAGCTGATGTACTTGACTACTTATATTGAGAGGTAAATTTTTTGTGCTTTACTGGTGTCGGGGTTGTAGGTTGGTTGGCTTTTTGGGTCTCTTCAGCTTAATGTTGTAGTATTGGATTTCCTTCCACCATCTAGGTTGATATGCTCGAGGGGCAATTTAGGAATTATTGGTTGGCTGCGACTTGTAAGTTGTAACTGTGAGTTTTAGCTCAAAGACTTGGCCCTGACTGAAGATCCTCTACAATCAGCCTTCTCTCACATTCCGATCCACAGTTGACGAGGCTGTGAATTATAATATATATGGAGACTTCTTAGAAGTGCTTTCTGATGAAAAGATTTGCCCAATTGCCCTGTAAATTACTTTGGATGTTATACAGTGCACTGCTGTTAAAGGTCTGGTTTACAGAGAATTTTTTTTATCTCTAGTTAGTTGGGGCTAGGTTTTGTTTAGAATAATCAACGATTCATAAGAAAAGATCGACTTCTTTATATTGTCCCTTTTAGAGTGCTAAAGAATGCCGTTTAAGTATGAATTACACTCTATATAGCTCTTGAGAGATAAAATGTTCAGTCCCTACTCTGGTGTGCTAAGTTACTTAGGTGGGGTCTATGGGTGATCTGAAGGTTTATTTTGAGACATAAGCTGCAAAACTTTTCGTGAGCCCTGCCCAGTTAGTCTCTGTTTGGTTGAGGAGAATGGTTATTAACACCCTTTATCCATTGGAACTGGAAAGTGGATCATGCATCGGTGTTTTAACATAAAGATTTATCCCATTAGTGTAATGTATGTCATCAAACTGATTTTAAGGAGGTGAAACCGTGACTGTTGTCAACCACTTGCAAAGTGAGGGAGACTATGAACAACAATAGCCCTTCAGGATTTCAAGTATTCTATACGTTTGCTTACAAAATAGAGAAATGTCATTATTGATGAAGCACTGGACTCCAGTTTCCAGCTATGTGACTGATGGCTTTGAAACCGGAATTTGTTTTTTATTTTGGCTCTCTTCTGTCAACTCTTAGACATATCCATTGTATTAAAGGCTTAGTTGTTGCTGGTAAACAAGTCCACCCTCATAGGGTAGATGGCAGTGGGGTTCCCTTGACGATGTTGAGGAACAGTTTTGAGTACTATTGTAATTTGTAAGACATACTTTGACGATTGTTGTGTTGTAGGTCCTTGCGTTCTCTGATCCAACTAAGAAGTGGAACTGAAATTACTGTCATTTGGGTTTCATAGATATGGTTTGTCCACCAGATCCCCTTTGTCAATTAAGTTGAGCAATTGGTCACAATTGCGTAAACTTCTTTTGATGGGTAAATCGATCCTAGTAGTTGTTCTCCATTTTTGTTCTTCAACAAGAATTTCTCCAGACATGTGGGACTAGGGTCATTTGTTGTTGACCTTTTTTTTTTTTTTTTTTTTTTTTTTTTGTGACAAAATATGATGCATTGAGTTTAATATGATGCAGCTCTCTGACACAATGGCTGGAAGGGGCATGAATATGACTATTAGTGACCAAGCTATCCATCTGGATCTCATTGGCAAAACTCATGGAGTTCCTGCTGCAGAGAATTACTTTCTTGATCTTCCTGAAACATCAAAAAACATCGAGTGTTATGGTTCTCTTTTTAATCTCTACTGTAAGGAGCTGATGTCAGACAAAGCTGAAGAACTCATGGAAAAGATGAAGGAACTTGGTCTCCCTATCACAGCCATGTCTTATAATAGCTTGATGACTCTTTACTCAAAAGCAAAGCAGCCTGAAAAGGTACCAGCTCTGGTACAAGAAATGAAGGCCTCTAATATTATGTTCCAAACGTACACGTATAATGTCTGGATGAGGGCTTTAGCAGCTGTCAAAGACGTCTACGGTGTTGAGAGGGTGTTGGATGAGATGAAGCGGGATGGCCGAGTAGCGGAAGATTGGACAACATATAGCAATTTAGCATCAATTTACGTTGATGCTGGGATGTCTGAAAAGGCTGAAATTGCTCTCAAGGAGCTTGAGAAGCGTAATACCTCTCGTGAGCTTTCGCCTTATCAATTCCTCATTACACTCTTTGGTAGAACCGGCAATCTAGTTGAGGTCTATCGTGTGTGGCGCTCTTTACGACTTGCGTTTCCTAAAACTCCCAATGTGTCGTACCTGAACATGATTCAGGTATTAGTTAACTTAAAAGACTTACAAGGTGCAGAGAAATGCTTCAGTGAATGGGAATCCAGCTGTGCAACTTATGACATTCGTATAGCAAATGCACTCATGTCAGGATACATCAAAGACGGTTCTCTCCAGAAGGCTAGAGAGCTCAGAAAGAGTGCTTGCAAGAGAGGTGCGAAACCTAATGCTAAAACATGGGAAATCTTTATGGAGCACTATTTGAAGGCTGGGGAGTACAAGCTAGCAGTGAATTGCGTTGAGCGTGCAGTGGCAGTTGGCAGGGGAGATGGAAGCAAGTGGATTCCAACAGCAGAGGTAGTCGAGACATTGATGGGACACTTTGAGCAGAGCAAGGATGTCGAGGGCGCAGAAGCTTTTCTGGAGACTTTGAAGAAAGTCGTGGACAACGTGGAGGTAGAGGTAATTGAGTCATTGATAAGGACGTACGCTGCTGCTGAAAAGAAGAGTCCTTCCATGACTCGTCGGTTGAAGATGGAAAACATCGAGGTAAATGATGCATGTAAGAAATTGCTTGAAGTGGTTAGCACAGAATGATTTTACACTCCTTTCTGTTACTTGCTTTTGCCATGTTCATGAGCAAATGCTCGCAGTTCTGCCAATGTCGTCTCAATAATGGACGTGACCCAACTTTTTACCATCTTCTCAAAGATGCTCTGAGGTCGAGTCTTAGGATCATCTTTGTTTTTCATGTGTTTCAGCTGCTAGAGTACCTGTCACTGTTGGCAATGTATTGTGCTAGAATGTAGACCTGATCTAGGAAAATAGCGTCCAGCCATGGCTAGCGGACCTAAATGATGTTGGTTGACCACCTTTTGTAATTCATACGTATCGTTACGATATCATTTTTCAAAATCTTACGTGAAGGTTTCCTTCTAAAGAGTGTGACTTGACTCGGTTTCATTGATGTACACTGGCACAGTTTCACTCTACTTCTGTACAAGAGTTCTTAAAGAATGAATGCCAGTTTACTGTATGCCAACTTAAATCAGCAGACTAGGAGATGATAGTTGCGCAAGAAGGATGCGAGGGTTAGTAGCAGAGGGGATTCGGCTTGATTGACATATCAATTGAACGTTAGTTGGTCTAGTGGTGAAGGATTGGACTTGGACTTTAAGGTCACCAGATTAGCCCACTAGGTAGCCGCGCACTCGGCCAGGGTCTAAAGGCCAATTTTGAAAGCCAACTTTCTGACCATGCCCTTAACCTGCCTGTACCATCTAGGACTCCCAGTCCGAAGCCGTCTCGAACTTGAACAATTCTCGTATGAGAAATGAAGTTTAACATCACTGTGCTACCGTCTTCTTGCAGTACCATGCAATTTGAAAGACGCGTTATAATTTCGAATTTTCGATGTTTTGGGGGGATAGTGGGAGAAAGATTTGTACTCTGTAGAAGTGTGCAAATGGGAAAAAGATTTGTAGACAACAAGCCAAACTAGTATATTCACTTTTCCTTTCTCGACAAAAATTTACACCTTGTAGAATTGTGATTAATGCATCACCTTCTAAACTAAAAAGCAAAAATAAAAATTAAAAAGGGGCAAAAAGTAAAAAAAAAAAATCTATGAAGAATATAATAACCCAAACCCCATGATGAACAATTTTGAGCACGAGACCCTTAGACACTAAAGAAGTAATAAAAAAAATTGCTTATGTGCCCTTCGGACTAGGGCCTTAAGGGCACCTGACATTTCTACCAGGCCCTCCATAGTAAAAATAATTACCCCAAACGTTATTGATGCCACCCCTTATATCGTAACAATTTGGATGATCCGCCAAAACTTTGAGGTTCGATAAGGGAATTAAGCTATTGTCCCAGTCTACTACTTGCAAATTCCGAAAATACGAGGCCTTTCCGAACCCTTCTCCTGAAAAATGACCACTTCCCATTTGTGTTGAAGTGTGGAAACCTCCATCTCTTGAATTCACTATTTCTCCTCCAAATTGTATCATACTTGCATGGTCTCTTAGGTGGGTGAACAAAAATGAGGGCCAATACCCGACTAAGATCCCCGACCCGAACTCGAGCCACCAATTCCCGTGTTTTGGATCCTGTATTAGTCATGAAAAAAGTCTTAGTCTCAAAATTATTTGGGGCCTACTAAAATTAAACAAAGTAATTAAGAAATCGCGATAAACACGTAGACTAATTATGAACGACATTAGTACCACCTGATGACTCTCTATCATCTTACGGTGAAAATGTATAGTGCAATAATTATGTATTACCATGATTTGTTAATTAGGTTGATTAACCCATGTGCATGGTATCAAAAACAATGTAATTATACAAAGTTGGTGGGAAACAATGGAGGTGGATTGAGCCGTGCAGACAAAGTTGTTTAAGCTTGCAGAAGTACTCGACACTCGATACTCATTAAGGTGAATATTTAAGTTTATATAGGCCTAGGCCGCCCTCGAACTCAACTATACCTATCTTAATCTATACTCCATGATATTAATACCATGCTTCATATAGTGGCAATAATCCATGCAAAAAGAATTATTTCATGGGGAAACAAGACGTAGAATTTCTTATGTTTTATTTCATTAGAAATCGTGCGACTAGAAATTTAGAATTTGTACACTATATGTATTTTTGTAGGGAGTTTTAAGCAAGTGTAATTTGCTAGGTAGATAAATTTGTAAGTATTTCTAAACAATAATGACATATCATAAATTGATCTGAATTCGGGGAAGCATTACGCCAGACTTATACGAGTATGCTCTTATACACTACATATCGATCGACCCTCCTATAACATAATTTACATCTGCCCTTACCATTCGACACATACTGAGACTCTAATTTGTGCATGCATGTTCACATAATTTACGTTAAATTGATTTGTGAGTATGTAAAAAGAGGTAGAAGGAGCTGAGTAAGGAGAGCCACTAAAAAACTAGAAAAAGATGGAATAGAATCTTGCAAAGTGGTAAGAAAAGCACTAGGAACAATTTAAAGTTGAATTTATGAATGAGTGAAAACTGAAAAATCTAAGAAATGTTCTCTACAAATATAGTGCACGCGTGCAAGTGCAATGCAATTTTTGAGCAAGAAAATTGTTTTAGTACAAGTTTTGGTGATGTCTCTCTTAAGGGTAAGTTTCCAAATTAGGGAAGAATTTTTGTTGTGCAATGCACTTTCTTAATAGTCCATGACCATTTGTAACTTGCAATATGAAATTCTTTCTTCCTAATGATGATCGCGATGTATTTGGTACTTAGCCATACTTGTCGAATATTTCAATGCAATGATGTTTCAAATCTAGCGATGATAATATTAGACTTCTAGCATTTGTGTTTTTCAGGTGGTATATATGAATCGTAACAATCTCATTTAAACTCGGAACTCGCAAAAAGTTAAAGAGAATTTACCTTCCATATTAACAAGCTTATATCGAATTGTCCTCCATGGTAGGATGACGTTGGTGAGATTGCCGCGCCAATTGCAATTCTAGTGTTAGTTTGAACAAAGCCTGAGCATAGCAAATTGTAGCACCCTGTTGCTTGGTACGCATCACTCTGCACAAAACGTCGCTTTTGAGAACCATATTCGGTTTCTAGACACGTAAAATTGTTTAATCTTATAACTAATTAATGGAATAAACACGGTACGCTGTAATAATAATTTTGTGTAAGAACTGTCGCAATTTAAATGTTTTTCTAGCAAATTGAAATATTTTCTAGAAATGGACCATGAATTATAGAGAAGTTTGCAATTGACTTACTGTCCAATAAGTGAAGAACCTAGGGTAGTTGTCTCCATAAAGCTCTGGGCTAACCTGTATAACGAAATGAAATTGATTAGCAAGATTAACAAAGCCACAAACAATTTTAGACCTATAATTTTGATCAGAGTTAGTTGGCCGAGTAGTTAAGCAATAAATCCCTCCATCTATACCACTTTTATAGCCTCTAATACTAACTCATCCGCATTCTCGGAAAGTTAACATCTAATTCATTCGTTTTTATCTTCTATATATATATTCAAAATAAACATTAACTTTCTCAAAAAATAGAGGAAGACTCTGATCTTGGTCGATTTACATCCACATATCAATTAACTTCCATGTATAGGGTATAATTGATCATGATGCGTAAATGCCAGTACAACCATGAAAAGTGTGTGAAGTCGTATCAAATACTTGAATTTTTCATTAATCGGTTGGCGTTATCCTAACCACAAGGCTCAAACAACACTATCGAGCAATAAATTTCAATCAACAACCATTTTAATCCTGTGAACAAAATCGGAGTTCTAAAATCGACTACCAAACAACAATCAATCGTATGTTGCAACTCGAATAACTCTTTACTAAACGTCGACAAATGAAAAAAGAAATTAAATAAGGAGATGGACATATATACCTGCCAACCAGCTTCAATGGTGTTAAGATCATCACCAAATGAACCAGAGATGACCCACATTTGCGATAAGCTGAATTCGTAGGGATTTGCTACTTTGGGTGACCACACATTAATGCTTGCCTTTGCTCCATAATATTGATTTCCACTTACATATCCCACTGCATGCTGCATTTTTATCATAATTAATCTCTAATTACATTTTTAATCTACTTTTGAGGCACACATATAACTTTCACTTTTAAGTTTGGTTAAAAAGATTCAATAAAAACGCGGTGGGAGATCATTCATACATACACATATATTACTATTGCGGACTTAACAAAATGGTACATGATCGAGTGTTACACCTCGAGACAAAGACACTACGAATCGAGTTCATGTAGGAGTAAAGTATGCGCAATGTTTGAAATTGCTTGTATCTTAGGAAAGAAAAAACCTCATTATTAGCACTAACTTAAAAGACACTCCAACTTTAATTAGTACGTCCAAAAAAAAAACGATGGGAATAAATATCGATCGATCTATACATAGTCAAGACTAGTACGTACAGGTGAAAAAGAACAGGGGTGAAATGATGAAATCGTAAAACATGGAACATGATGACTAAAATGCAGGAAGTGTCATCAGAAAGATTTAATTCGAGCAAAGTTTGACATTGACAACAACAATGTGAAATCTCACCAAATACAGAAATCCATAAGAGTGTGGAGTTACTACAAGAAGCAACCTGACTAAATATCGTATGGTAACATTAAATTTGTGAGTTGTGACAAGTTAAAATAGAACAACTACCCCTACAATAAATTTTGACATAAAATTCAGTCTCTGAAGTTGTTGCCAACATCTCTGCTCTACATTTATTTTAATTGTTCGTTGACATTTTACACATGGTTTTATACTTTTGACATGATGTAACAACGTTCCATGCATATATTTACGCTAACTTCGTTCCAAAAAGATTGATCACTTCTTATATATATATCTAAAAATCGACTTCGTTTCGACCAGATTGATCACTTTCGATATATATAGTCAATAGTCGAGTGTATGTTAGCGTGTGTGCATTGTGACTACCCTGCTGATTGTGCGGATCGATCAGAGACTACCAGATTGTACAAAATGTAGATTATTATTGGAATACCTAATTAATACTAACATGGTCTGAAATTAATGCAAATAATGGTTGAATTTCTACTTATCTTTTTATTCCATCTAATAATAATACTCTTTTAATTAAACCTTTCTTGTTCAAGTTACAATCCTACATTATGTAAACAAATGCAAAATATGGAATTTTTTCTAAGTGATTACTAAGATTTAAACTTTCATTTGCAAATAGGAAGAAAAAGAGAGGCAACAACAAGAACTTTAATGGGTTCTTTTTCAGTTTCTTTTGACCCTTTTGTCTAGTGTGCACCAAATGAGGCCTTATGATGTTAATGATGAACATTCTCAAGACTCCTTGCTTTTTCATTCTTTCATTTCTTTTGTGTTTTTTAACCTGTTTAATCTCGATCGTATGAAACCGTCTCATTATAGTGTCTACACAGTAAATTGAAGCAGTAAAAAATTCAAAAGTCAGTAAATTTTTGTTTGTTACCTCATGGTCAGAACCACTGGAGTCTCTTCTTACAGTTTTTCTGGGTTTTCTACCAAATCTTCCAATGGAACTAACTCTCATCATATCATCTTCACTTGTTCTTCTTATTGGAATGGTCCCTTCGGGACATCCCTCCTCTGTTAGATGCCATAATTGGAATGTTTCTTCAAACATACTACTCCTTCCTACTCTCTCATGCCCTTTTGGTCTTTCTGGTGGATCCTGCACATTTTTGTCACCTAAATTAATCATACAATTCAAAACCCGTAATAATATAAATGATTTCGAGTCAGCTAACATGAACCGTCGTTTTAAAAACAGATAAAATTGCAGCATAGTACGTACCAGTGGTTTTTGGCCTAGTAGCATAGGATGATCAAATGCTGGTTGTTGATGTGCTAAGACACAATCTATAAGATCCCCATCTACACTCTGTTACACACAAAAATATGTCAGAAAAGTGTCACTAATGCAAATTATCTACTATTGTATATAATATCGACTTATGGTCGTATATTATCGTTACTGCAGTGTCTTTAAAGAGGCTCCTGCTTCAAACGAGGCGAAATTTAAACAAAGAAAATTACCAAGGAGGAAAAGTAAGGAATGTGTATACATACTTGTATTGTTTTGATAGGAGTTTTGTTGATCTTGTTAAGGTGTTCTCTGATGCTTGTAAGCCTATGAACTTGTTCATCTGGTCTAAAACTCTGGCTCTCATTATTGGTTGTTGCATTTTCTTGATGAATGTTGGATTCCAAGGAAGAATGGACAGGAAACACTAAAGAAGAAGAAACAATGAGGAACACAACAAGAATGGGAATGATTGATGTTGATGATGAAGAGGAGAAAATCTTGAACAAGAAGCTAAATTCCATTATATTATTATAATAATGAAATTTGCATTCCTTGTTGTCATTCCTTTGTCTTTCTTCCATTTCTTGTCTACATTGATCTTGTCTTCTTCTTATTCTCACTTTTCTTCTTCTTCTACTACTTCTTGTTCTTCTTCTTCTACTACTACTACGATGGCAATGAAATTCTTCTTGTTGTTCTTGTTTATTGTTGTTTCTTGGGTTTTCACCCACCACCATTTCTCATTGAATGTCACACTTCAATTTGTTGTAAGGAGAAAATTACCAAAAAAAATACAATTTTTTTGAATAAAAGCACTATTGCCAAGGGTTTGAATGGACAAAAATGACAAATAATATGAATAAAGATTGCTTCTATTCTCTTCTATTAATCAACTACACCTTGGGTTTAGAGATAGAGAGAGAAACAAGTAGAGTTAGTAGTAGTATAAAATTGGAAATGAGATGGGATTTTAATTTCTAGAGGACTTCCCATGTGGAGATGGGGGGTGGAGGTATTAATACATGGTGTTATGATCAAAACATGCTTAATTATAATTATAATGTTTTGTTAAAAAGAGGGTTTAGAATATGATTTTTGTAGTAAGAAAAACGTAGAGAAAGAGAGAGTGGGAGGAGGAGGAATGATATGAGGAAGGGGAGAGAGTGAGAGACTTGGCGTGGGGTAGTGTTTCCAGTCTTCAATACATAGACTGCAAGCTTTTGCTTTTGTGTGTGCTTATTGTTTTAGGCAATATGGTCCTAACTCCTAGGGTGGGGAAGGTAAAGGCAATGGAAAGGGAATGGTCTTACAATTTCTCTTAAGCTTTCCTTGTAACTTTTCCTTGTTCATAATCATTAGATTAGATACACTTAATTAGGTTTACCGACGGATATCACATAATAGTATAGCTATTAACGTCACATTACTCACATAGTGATATTCACTGTGATGCGGGTTTAACGACATCTGTTAGTATCAAAATTGTCCTTATAATCGACTTTAGGAAGTATTATTTGGGCCGCTTATTCTGATCTCCTCCACTTGATTTGTTTTGATATCAACGGATTCAATAACATGAACTAAAGTGACTAAGTGAGTATACAATAGGGTATAATTAGCTACATTGTGATATGGCTAGATTTAAACCGACCTAATGTGATGTAATTCAAACTTAAGTATTTGAAATATAAACTTGTAAGAATAAGAGATGGCGACATAAATTTAGCAAAACCTCCATATTACTGCTCAAATTTATATTACCAAAACCACATTTTTGTTGATCTTTGGTAATCTATCAATGTTTATTTTTTTTAGTCCAATGCTATTTATTCTTTACTTGGGTTCAGAAGACACAGGGGAATTATCATTGGTTTTTTTTCTTTTCTTTTTTTCATGGGGCTCTCCTCCAAAGTTCTTTGCTTTAGGGGCTGTCTTTCTCACGTCCCTAGATGTTCTTTGTGTCAGCCTCTCCCATCTGCTATCAATATGTGTTCTTGTTTAATATCACTACCAAACAAAACTAAAGTTAACCCACTTTGCTAATCCTCGCTCCTTCCTTAAAAATGTGTTTTTGTAATTGTCGTCTTTCTTGGATTTGGATAACTCAGGCTGATGTCAATATGACATTGCATTGAGCAAATGCCTCAGGGTGATTGGGTAAAGTTGCGGGAGTAATCGCAAATTCTTGTATGAAACCGTCTTTACAATAGCTTTATTATTAAGTCTTAGATTCACAGAAATATTATCAATATCGTAGTCGTGGTAATAGAAAATATAATCCAATGAGAATTGCAACTATGTACTCCGTATGAGCATATACACTCTAATCGTAAATTGTCTAGTTTCTATCAAATATTGGGTAAAACAATTTTAAAGTTTGATATTATCTGTAAATGCCGTATGACAGATTATTGAGAACAATTTTCATGTCTTATAAAAAACAAATTGGACTTCGGGTTTTTGCTGGATTAATGATTGATATGGCATTGTATGGGATCTAAGCCTCAGGTTAGTAAGGCCGTATAATCATGGTGTCTCCTAAGTGGAATAATCTATACGATTGGCCCATGCATAAATTACAATTGCATAAATTGCCTACACAATTGCATAATACTCTCCTACTACTTAAGTAACATGTATAGCTATCAACAGCAAAAGTAATGGAGATTTCGACATAATAATTACTTTTGGAAATTCGAATCCTGTTTAGCCGCATTGACATTTTGACAAGAGTATAAGCAAATAACATCCTTTTTTTCCACCATTGGTCCGGACTCGGAAGAACCACATAGTGTTATAGTGCGACTCTATCTATGAGTTCTTAACATTGTTACATTATCATATCTTAAACTCGAGACTTTATGTTATACCGACTTAAATTCCGTTCATCCGATATGATCCCATCAACTTCCATAAACAAAGAGGTCATTAATCAAGGAGTCAGCATGCATATCTGAATTCTGAAAAGGCATTTTATTTAATTTACCAACAATCCTTCAATCCATCTCTTTTGCCTGCTGTCACAGTGTCATACATACTTTGTTGATCTTCCCCTCTGATTCATGTTGTTGATGAAAGCAGCTTTGAATAATAATAATGATGATTTAGATATTAAAAGACAAAAGTGGTTTATTTGGATTCAAGTGAAGTTTTACCAACATAAAAGTGACAATGCATGACAGGTCCACACCTTGCACTCTGTCTTTTGCAGTAATAATCTTCATGTAAATTTACAAGAATGAGTGTGGTTCTTTTCATTTTTACTGTTGGTTCAGATCTTCTGAGTTCTGATTGAATTAGTTTGGAGTCATATATAGATTGTTCCAAACAATTACCATGCCTTGTTTCACTAGCCTCGATATTGTGCACAACTTGACTTAGACATGTAAACCGCCCTCTATCCAAAGGAAAATGAGATAGCGTCACTGGATTTAAGTATCACCCTCTCACATGTTTATTACATTCTCACCCTTATGTGGCTCGAGGACATGGCTAAAACTGGTCTATTATCCAAACTACATATCGGGAGGGCAATAAGCATATTCGGTGCCACCATCAACACAGTATTGCATCCGATAACTTCCAAACATTCCGTCTACATACATGATCAGCAATGTGGTTTACTTAAGACGATGGAGTATTCACCATACTAGTTAGGTCTTAATTAAACTCATGTTTGATCTCTAAAAAACAATGTGATTGCAATTTGCATGATTTAATCAAAGGGATTCATTTCGAGGTGAATCTACCTAGTTTTTCCTAAAGGGGGCACATAATTTTCAATCTTTAAGAATGTATGATAGTACTATATTATACGAGCATATGTATAGGGAAATAGTACCATATGACATAAACATTGCATAAAAATCTGTCGAAAAAGCGAGGGAATGAAATAACAAAGGAGATAGTCAGGCAATAAAGCATAGAACAGAGAATGTGGAAACATTATGATGTCAAACAAAGGACAGCCACCTTTGTATATCCAATAGCATATAGACTGAAATGCATGGTCTCATTTCTCAAATTCTCAATCAAACATATATACACCCTCTATAAGTCACATACGTCAATTACGATGAAATAGTCAATCACTAAAGGTCTAACTGGATAAAAACGATAACAAATATGTAAAAACTCACTAATTAATACTCAATGCAAATAATTACGACTCTTTTCTGACATGATTGTAACTTCTCGTAATTTTATTTACATTTCCATGTTTTAAGGTTTTCGTTGCCGAAAAAATGAAATGTGAGAATGATTCTGCTAACATAAGCAAAGAATACACCATATTTTCCGGAGAATATCAAAGTATGTCGTAAGAACTTTCATGAGAAATTTAATGTTTGTTTTTTCCGAGTGTAAGGTAGGCATGCAAGCTAGCTTTTTGCAACATCAAATGATCGTTGGATTGCCATGCCAAACTATACACGATGATCACCGGACATCATGATCATCAAGTATAGCAGCATGATGGTGTCGTAAGTTCCTAAGACACAACATCAATGCCATGCATTTTTTTCTGTTGATTTTATATACTAGTATATAGTAGATTAGTAGCTGAACATTATTGATGATCGTGGGAAAAAAAAACTTAAAGATTTCCCCAAGAAAAATTGTGATAAGTATCACATATTCACATCTGTGTGTATGAAAACTGATTGCCTTTATTATTGACTTCAATAACTTCATTTTTACACAATAAAAGGAAGTATTTAAGTCTCAGCTTCGTTCTAGGACACCTTATACGCCATTTGATTTGATTTGATTTGATATCAACTGATCTAACATGATAAAAAACGAACTCAAATATAGTAATACCATAATCTAATCTAATCTAATACTATATATTAAAACCCAAAACCAAGTCTTTCCTACTAGACACTTAGCATACATTAATTGGATAGAACATAAAAATAGTATTAAATACAATTATCGGTTAGGATATGGTAATAAATTATCATAGATTAATTGGATGGAACATAAAAATAACATTAAATAGAATTATCGTTTGGGATATGATAATAAATTATCATAGGGTAATATAGTACAATATTAGCTAATTTATGGAAAATAATCATTATGGTAATTTATTTAAACAAAGATAAGGCAACATTTTTTTTTTATAAAATGTGTATAAACAATATAAATATATAGCCCGGGCGTGGCACGGGCATGCAAACTAGTATTATATATTAAAATCTGAAACTCAGTCTTCCCTAGGAGAACACTTGGCATACATTAATTAAATAGAACATAAAAATAGCATTAAATACAATTATCGGTCAGGATATGGTAATAATTATCTTCCTTTAATTGGATAGAACATAAAAATAACATTAAATACTATTATCGGTTAGCATATGGTGATAAATTATTATAGAGTAGTATAGCATTAGCTAATTTATGAAAAATAATCACTATGCTATTTTATTAGGACTAAGATAAGGTAACATTTATTTTTTTATAAAACGGGTATAAACAATATAAATATATAGCTCGAGCGTGGCACGAGCATGCAAACTAGTTGTATTATGGATTCTATAACGGACAATGGTGAATAAGAGCTTTTATACTAGACGACAATATATAACAAATTTTGTTAGCCAAAGGCGATGCCTCGAGGCCCGCACTAAGAAGGGGCCTACAATCGTTTGAAATAGTATAAACTTTTGTTTTTACATTAGTTACTTTTTTTTTATAAGCAAGTCTTTAGTAATCCTACACTAGCACTAGTATATGCTTCAATAAATGTGTAATTTATGTGCAATACATGTCATTATATATTCGCAGCCGCCCCCGTCCCTGCCCCCGCCACCACCCCGCCCCCACGGTCATCCATGACCAGGGGGCGAGTACCACATCCCGCTGGGACGACGATTCTCGGCGGATAATGTGGCTATGGTTGGCGGGGTTCTTTTTGTCACTTATTTTGGTGGCAATCCTCCTAGTGCTAGGGTTCTTGGTCCCCAAACTGAGTCCCATTATCCTAGGAGTTCTCGGAAGTGCACTTGATGAGGGGCTCCTAGTGGCTGTGATCCGGCATCGATTGAAGATGAAGCCGGTTCTAGGAATAGTTCTGGGAGAGGTCGTCTCCCAGGATTTCGAGATGGTTTAGCCATCATACTTTATTCTTTGTATATATATAAGGATTTAGGTTCAAGTAAGAACTTAACTTAAAGGAACCCACCTGGGTCGCACACTGGGCCACACATTTACCCAAATCATGCGTCTGATATGTCTCGTGTGTTCTTAGAGTAATAGCAATGGAAAAGTTCAAATTTGAGTTCTTTCAATGCCACCTCACAATTTTGCAAACCCAATGCATAAGAACTCACATTTACAATGTAAGAACTAACTTTATTGGTTCTTAATTAATATTTTTTAAACATTTATGCTTTAAACCAAATCTTTCCTAGGAGGACACTTGGCTTACATTAATTGGATAGAACATTAAAATAGAATTAAATACAATTATCGGTTAGAATATGGTAATAAATTATCATACATTAATGGGATAGAACATAAAAATAGCATTAAATATAATTATCGGTTGACATATGGTAATAAATTATTATAGAGTAGTATAGTATTAGCTAATTTATGGAAAATAATCATTAATGCTAATTTATTATAAAAAAAAAATAAGACAACAATATAAATATATAGCCCGGGCGTGGCACGGGCATGGAAACTAGTTAGCAATTGAAAGGGAATGGTCTTATGATTTCTTAAGCTTTCCTTGTATATTTTCCTTGTAAATGATCATTAGATTAGCTTAATTAGCTAGGTTTACTGACGGATGTCGCATATGTTAGCTTGTAGCTACCATAGTCACATAGTGATACTCATTATGATTTGGGTTTAACGACATCCATCAGCTAGTATCAATATCTTGATCTTAATTGAATGTGATAACTTGATCGCGGTTCAAGCATTGCGTGGGAACTTCAACGTCCCTTGGCTAATCGACTTCCTCATACATGAAATTAAACACCTACTCCGTACTTAACGTGTTTCGCTCATGGAATATCAAGCATATCTTTCGCGAAGCAAATTTAGCGGATTGGCTGACATTCCAGCTACCTTTTTTTTCCAAACGAGTCCGCTTGGGCCGGACAACTAGGCCCAAAAAAAGATTCGCAGGGCTTGTATTTTAATTTTTTTTTATTTAACATCCTTTTGGGAAGTATGTAATATACCACGTTCAGTCTGTATTTCTTCTACTACACTGTAACATCAAGATTTTGTATCACATCTGTGGTCTGGTTTGTACAACATAGATCTTCCCATCCTTGACAACACCTTCGATGTCTTGAGGAGTTCCATACAGCTCCTCAATCGCGCTCCCAGCGCGCGCAATGCTGGAGAACACTGTCTGACGGAAGTCGTGGTCGTTGATCAATGGATCGTTTGAATAGTCCAGCACCACTTTCTCTTCTTCATCCATCGGTACACTGCAGGATAAGATTTAGTATCACACCATTAGGAAAACAAAATTAGTTCTATCGTTCACCATTGGCAAACTAAAGAGATCAAGTTATTCGTCTATGATAGTTCACCAGTATACGATCTCTAAAATCGTCATTTCCTTTAAATATAAGAAACCGAAAATACACGCTTATAACACATTCAATCAAGGGCATTGGCCAGTGCCTCTAAACAAGCCTAGCAACTTCCCAAGCGGGATGGGGTTCAACTAAAAGGCAGCCTCTAACAGAACTAAGTGAGGGCAAAACAGAAGGAACTTCGTTTAGTAACCTTCAAGA
Organism: Spergularia bocconei; assembly: GCA_963457585.1. Lineage (NCBI taxonomy): Eukaryota > Viridiplantae > Streptophyta > Magnoliopsida > Caryophyllales > Caryophyllaceae > Spergularia > Spergularia bocconei. The sequence continues at coordinate 2,168,753 of OY734943.1, forward strand.
CCAGGGAGAAAAAGAAAATGCGAAATTATGAGTATACCTATCATAGAGTCCAGCACCAGCGTAACCTTCAAGATCTTCGCCATTGGAATCAGACCGGAAGATAATAGATCTTTTTATAAAGAGCCCAATAGGCTTGCTCGGATAACCCAGTACCTGCAATATAGAACTCCTCATTACTATCTTTCGTTGAGTTTATGGAAGAAACCATACATTTAGACATAAGTTCACAATAGTCTGCTATCTCTTAACATTTTGTTAACCTACCGCTAATCCCTGATCCTATGATTTCCCATATCATCGGTAGTGAAATCACAATGGCTCAAGCTTACAAACGTAACATCAGCACTCATCTAAAAGGCTAAATCGAGAAGGGTATGGGGAAATGAGTCATATATATATGCTACAAGGGAAAGGCAGCACTGCTGCAAAAATTCCCAAAGGTGAAAGCATTAGCGATAGAGACATGCATGACATCAACATGGATAGTTTACAGGACCAAATGAAAATATGTGAAGTTTATTAATGGCGGGGGGGGGGGGGGGGTAAATTATGAAGAGTTCACATGAGCTAGTACCTTTGGTGAGTCGAGATCACTTTTTTTACATATGGAACTCCAAGCACGACCAGGATAGGCTCCGACCAGAGTTTCTCCAAGTCCTTTCACAACCTAAGCCAGCCAGATAGAATTAGCTATTATAAAGGGGCTTCACACTGTTCCCAGTACAAATAAGGTGCAAGCTGAAGTACCTCGGAATAAATCTCTGACGAATCCCCAGTAGATGGATTAGTAGTGTGTATGACAAAAGCGTAATCAGCACTTATTATTTCCTGAACCAAGACTGCCATGCAAAGACAGTCGTGGTCTACCCCAATCTTCTTTGTACTGAAGTATGCTCTCTCATTCCATTTTGAAGCCCACACCTGAAACCCAGTTGATGTTTGTGAATGAGATGTCAATCGTAGTCACATAAATAAAATCAGTGTCCTATTACTTCCACTTTTCCACGTTATGTTGGGTGAAACTGTGAGGGGTCTAAGAGAAGTCTGAAAATTGGGATCCAATTTACAGGCCCTATTATCATGTCAGTTAAGCCTAACAGTTATAGCTTCATTGTTTACACATCCTAGAGAAAAGTAAATTACTTCCATGGATCAGAACAGTCTACTAGTGAACTTTTCCGAAGAGAACCTGCTATGCTCTGAGCCTGAGTGAGGTATCTATGTTATACAAGGGCGAAAGCAGGCAGATAAAGTAATCCCATTTCCTTTTCATACAAAAAAAAGAGGCTTCAAACACACACCCATCTATCTACTTATTTCTTTATCAAAGTCCTCTAAATAAAAATACTCATTCAACTGATAGGTGGAAAGGGACACAGATAAAGAGTATAAACATAACACTATAGCAACTAGATACAGTGTCACAGCCCCCAAGAGAGCAAGGAGATGTCTTACCTTCTTTATTGCCATCCATGCCTGGTCCCATCTTTTTTCACCTTCATCGCCAGGCCAAGGCATTCCAGAGCTCTTCATCTTTGTTTCAAGTTCTTGCACCTAAATGACAATTTGAGAATCGGATATTAGGTAACATAACAATTAAGAAACCCATCTACACAAGGTCAGAAGGTCTCTCTGCAACATAATTCAACACCACCTAAACCGACAGGTCTCCTCAACAGTGATCACCAATCATAATGGGCTTTTAGCCAATCAGCAGACTGTAGTCTTATTTTAGACGAGATATATCTAATGCTCAAAAGTATAATTCACAAAGACTACGGAAAAGGAAATGATGCTGAGCACAGTTTTCACGCAGAAGACATCAATGAAGAGTCCATAATTACGCTAGGCTAAACAAACTGAGCTCAGGAATGAGGTAAGATGATTCCATGCAGGACCAGTCCTCATTTCCCTCTGTTTTATGTAACCACAGAATGTGAAATCCACTTGATTTTCATCATTTATACTGGATCCTTCAAGAGAAAAGGAAAAGCGCATGTAGGCCCAAAGGACATACCAATTGAGGTGGTGCAACAAGCTCTAAAACTGTGCTACGGATCTTTCCTAGAACTCCAAAGTCTCCTCCTTCTAATACCTTCTTCAGGGTCTTCAATTCCTCTTCTACTTCCTGTCAATTACAAAGAAGAAAACACACAGATTCTTCAGATAGTGGAATCTTGGCACAAGAAGGAGCAGAAGGCGTCCAAGAAAAGGTCAGAATGACATAAATATCTCACTTGCCTACATATCAATGGTGTAAAACATGTCATAAGTTACTAGCCAAACCTTATGGCGATGAAAAGGGTGGATGCTTACAGCAAAAGGCAAGTAGATAACACATAAATCATAACTTCAGTTCTATCTAAGGTAATGAGACCAAAAGATATCTCCATGGTTGCCATAGTTTGTCATACAAACATATAAATCAATAACATCAACAAAAGATGATGCCATTATATGCATAATATAGCAATGGTTTTTGGCTCCCATACATTGCACACACCCATAATTTGACCGTTAGAATCATCCTTAAGAATTTGGGTTGTTTTTAATACGAAGCCATTTTTGGCCAAAAACGGTGGACTATACACTTTGTTTTTGAGCAATTTGACCTATTTTTTGAAAGTTTCGAAATTATTTCAACAATTTACCTTGGACATCCTTGGTGCACATTTGTTCGATAAAAAAAAAAAAGATTCATCAATTATTAATGTTCTTTAAAGTCTTTCGGCAGTGACACTCTTTCCCTATTGAGGTTAACATGCATTTTAGATCGATTAAGTACACTTAGCAAAGGTTTTTGGCTCTAAATATTTACACAACACCATCATCCACCTTAAGAATCTTCCATAAAATTTTAGGCCGTTTTTATTACGGAGTGTGGCCAATAAAGGTGGAATATTCACTTCGGTTTTAGCCAAATTGACCAATTTTTTGAAAATTTTAAATTACTTCAAAAATTCACCTAAGACATCTTTGGAGTACATTAGTTCGATACAGAAAACGATTTCATCTATTACTGAAATTCTTTAACGCGTTTTGCACAATCTTTACCTATTGGGGTTAATATGCATTTTATATCGGTTTTGTACCCCAAGCAAAGGTTTTTAACTCTAAAATTTTGCAACCCCCTATAATTTGACCTATAGAATCTGCCATACAAGTTTGGCCCGTTTTTATTCCAGAGCCATTTTTAGCCAAAAACGGTGGACTATACACTTCGTTTAGCTTAATTTTTTGACGTTTTTTTTAAATTTCAAAACTTCACCTAAGACATCCTTGGAGTTACATTAGTTCGATTAAAAAACGATTCATCAATTATTGAAGTTTTTTAACGCCTTTCGTCACTATTTACCTATTAATGTTAATATCCGTTTTATATCGATTTTATACACGTAACAAAGGTTTTGGGCTCTAAAGTTTTGCTCAACCCCATTATTTGACCTTAATAATCTTCCATAAAAGTTTGGGGCATTTTTATTGCGGAGCAATTTTTGGCCAAAAACGGTGGTATATACACTTCGTTTTTGGCCAATTCTACGCAATTTTTCGAAAGTTTTTAAATTAATTCAAAACTTCACCTAACACATCTTTGGGAATACATTAGTTCGGTACAAAAACGATTCATCAATTAATGAAGTTCTTTAACGCGTTTTGAACACTCTTTACCTATTGAGGTAAAAATGCGTTTTATACCGGTTTTGTACACCTAGCAAAGGTTTTTGACTCTAAAATTTTGCAACCCCCTATAATTTGACCTATAGAATCCGCCATACAAGTTTGGAGCGTTTTTATTACACAACTATTTTGGCTAAAAGCGGTATAGACTTCGTTTTTGGCGAATTTTGCCCAATATTTTTTGAGTATTTTTTGAATGTTTTAAATTTTTTCAAAACTTCACCTAAAACATCCTTAGAGTACATTAGTTCGATGCAGAAAATGATTAATTAATTAGTGACGTTATTTAACGCGTTTTGGACACTCTTTACCTATAAAGGTTGATATACGTTATATATCGATTTTGTACTCCTAACAAAGGTTTTTGGGTCTAAAATTTTGCACACCCCTATAATTTGACCTTTAGAATCTTCCATAAATTTTTGGGCAGTTTTATTACGGAGCCATTTTTGGCCAAAAACGGTGGACTATTATACACTACGTTTTTGCCCAATTTGGCCCAATTTTAAGGAACTTTTAAATTAATTCAAAACTTCACCTAAGAAGTCCATGGAGTACATTAGTTCAATACAGAAAACGATTCATCAATTAATGATGTTCTTTAACGTGTTTTGGACACTCTTTACGTATAGAGGTTAATATACATTTTATATCGATTTTGTACCCCCTAGCAAAGGTTTTTTGGCTCTAAAAGTTTGCACACCCCCATAATTTAACCTTTAGAATCATCCATAAAAGTTTGGGCAGTTTTTATTTCGGCGCCATTTTTGGCCAAAACGGTGGACTACACTACGTTTTTGCCCAATTTTGCCCAAATTTATGGAAGTTTTAAATTAATTCAAAACTACACCTACGACATCCATGGAGTACATTAGTTTAATAGAGAAGACGATTCATCAATTAGTGAAGTTCTTCAACGCGTTTTGGACTTCTTTACCTAGAGGGGTTAATATACGTTTATATTCATTTTGTGCCCGTATCAAAGGTTTTTTGCTCTAAAATTTTGCATACCCCTATATTTTGACCCGTAGAATCTTCCATAAAAGTTTGGGCCGTTTTAATTACGTAACCTTTTTTGGCTAAAAACGGTGGACTAAACATTACGTTTTTTGCCTAGTTTTGCCCTAATTTATGAAAGCTTAAAATTAATTCAAAACTTCACCTTAAACATCCATGGAGTACATTTGTTCGATACACAAAACAATTCATCAATTAGAGAAGTTCTTCAACGCGTTGTGGACACTCTTTACCTTAGAGGTTAATATACATTTTATATCGATTTTGTAACCCTAGCAAAGGTTTTTAGCTCTAAAATTTTGTACACCCTTATAATTTGATCTTTGGAATCTTCCATACAAGTTTGGGCTGTTTTTATCACGGAGCCATTTTTGGCCAAAAAGAGTGGACTATACACTACGATTTTGCCCAGTTTAGCCCAATTTCACGAAAGTTCAAAACTAATTCATAACTTCACCTAAGATATCCATGGAGCAGATGAGTTCGATAGAGAAAACGATTCATCAATTAGTGAAGTTCTTTAACGCGTTTTGGACACTCTTTACCTATAGTGGTTGCTATATGTTGTATACCGGTTTTGTACCCCTAGAAAACGTTTTGACTCTTAAATTTTGCAACCCCTTATAATTTGACCTATAGATCTGCCCTACAAGTTTGGGCCGTTTTAATTACGGAGCCATTTTGGCCAAAAATTGTGGACTATATACTTCGCTTTTGGCTAATTTTGCCCATGATTTTTGAAAGTTTTTAAAATAAATCAAAACTTCACCGAAGACATCCTTGGAGTACATTAGCTCAATAGAGAAAACGATTCATCAATTAATGAAGTTCTTAAACGCGTTTTGGACACTTTTTTCCTATTGAGGTAAAATGCGTTTTATACCGGTTTTGTACACCTAGCAAAGGTTTTTTACTCTAAAATTTTGCAATCCCCTATGATTTGACCTATAGAATCTGCCATACAAGTTTGGGGCGTTTTTATAACACAGCTATTTTGGCCAATAACAGTATACACTTCGTTTTTGGCGAATTTTGCGCAATATCTTTTCAACGTATTTAAATTAATTCAAAATTTCACTTAAGACATCCTTGGAGTACATTAGTTCGATACAAAAAACGATTCATCAATCAGTGAACTTCTTTATCGCGTTTTGGACACTCTTTACCTATTTAGGCTTAAATGCGTTTTATATCGGTTTTGTACCTCTAGCAAAGGTTTTTGACACTATAATTTTGCAACCCCCTATAATTTGACCTATATAATCAGCCACTTAAGTTTGGGCCGCTTTTATTACAGAGCCATTTTGGCCAAAAACGGTGGACTTTATACTTCGTTTTGGCCAAAAACGGAGGCCTAGTGACGCGCCGATTAGAAGAGTAGATGGGTGGGGAAGTAATAATATTAGTAGGGGTCGGGGAAGACCCAAGATGACTTGGATGAGTGTGATTAGAAGTGATATGAACTTCCTAGGGCTTGAAGATAGTATGGTGTTGGATAGGGCGATGTGGAGAGACTCTATACATGCGGAGGACTTAATCTGACTCCTTTGATTTCTTTGTTTGGTTTCCCTAACCCTTTTCCCAAAACTTTTTACCTTGTGTTCAAAGTTCATATGTTTTTCAATTTATTTATTTTTTAATTTATTTGACGACTTTATAAAACTTCATTTGAAAGTGTTTAAATACTCCGAAAAGGTTTACAACGTTTTGAAATTTCATGGCGTGCACAAGACGATTACTAGACGACGATTCATGTTAGGCGACCCCAAATCATTTTGGGAATAAGGCTTGGTTGTTGTTGTATTTTTAAAGTTTTTAAATTAACTTAAAACTTCACGTAAGACATCCTTGGAGTACATTAGTTCGATGCAGAAAATAATTTATCAATTAGTGAAGTTCTTTAACGCGTTTTGGACACTCTTTACCGATAGAGGTTGATATACGTTTTATATCGATTTTGTACCCCTAGCAAAGGTTTTTGGGTCTAAAATTTTGCACACCCCTAAATTTGACCTTTAGAATCTTCCATACAAGTTTGGACAGTTTTTATTACGGAACCATTTTTGGCCAAAACCGGTGGACTATATACTACGTTTTTGTCCAATTTTATGAAAGTTTTAAATTAATTCAAAACTTCGCCTAAGACATCCTTGGAGTACATTAGTTCGATACAGAAAACGATTTATCAATTATTAAAGTTCTTTAACCCGTTTTGGACACTATTTACCTATTGAGGTTAATATGTGTTTCATATCGATTTTATATTCCTAACAAAGGTTTTTGGCTCTTAAAGTTTGCACACCCCCATGATTTGACCTTTAGGATCTTCCATAAAAGTTTGGGCCGTTCTCTTAGAGAGCCCTTTTCGTAAAAACTGTGTACTATACACTTCGTTTATTGTGTGTTTTGAGCAAGCTTTTGAAAGCTTCTAATTTTTTTTTCCAAACTTCACCATTGATATCCTTGGTGTATGTTTATTCGATAAAAAAACGATTAATGAATAACTATTATTTTTTAACGCCTTTTACAACTTGTTATCTATTAACGTAACTATACGTTTTCTGTCGATTTTGTACTCCTACCAATGGTGTTTGTCTCTAAAACATTTCACACACCCATAATTTGAACTTTCGATTCGTCCATAGACATTTGGGCCGGTTTTTTTCCGGAGCCAATCTTGGCCAAAAACGGTAGACTATACACTTTATTTTTGCTGTTAAAGAGCTGCACATCTTGAAGCCGTTCCAGAATTTTATCAAAAAGGATCGTTTTTTTTTCCCCAACTGCTGAGCACTATACCATAGTATTAGTTCAATTCTAATACTTCCAATATTTTAACAGAAAAAAATCTAAGAGCATCCAAGTTATACCGGAAAAATCTGAAACACAGAAGAAGTGTACCTTGTTTGGGCCATAGGAAAGGACTTCCTCAAAAGCACCAAATGGTAATGCAACAGATGTAGGAACTCCAACCCAGGAAGGAACTCTTCCTTTAAGATACGAGATATTACGCGACTTAGCTCCAACCTGTAATAACAAAACTAACATAAGGGAAACTTGATATAAAACCAGTTGCGACCATTTCACTGACTTAGTAGAAACCTTCACAGAAGAAAAAATGAAATTGGAAAATGCAACACCGCGCCTAAATACGAAAGTCATCCAGCGAGAATTTACTCTGGTTATTAATACAAACATTAAACAGAAAAAGCAAGGATCTTAATAAACAGAAATGCTCAGCTCATAGAACTAACCATTTCGTTGGTGAACTCATCAGATGTTATGGCATATTTACCACAGAATTTCTTCTTGACCAAACTTAAGGATGGCAGAGATCCATCACTGCTATCATCTGAGTTGACACCTTTAAGCTCACTCTCATTCACCTCACTAAAAAACAAAGTGCAAGTTTCAAAATCTTACAAGGGTTACCAATTAAGAGAAAGGAAATTGACGTCAAAGAAAGAGTGATTGTAGTCTTGTAGATTCATGTTGACAGAGAAGGTCATTTGAAAAGAATTATTACGTATAAAGTATGTCCGCTGATGTTGTTTGTAGGCGTAGTAACTTCCCTTCTGCGGCTTGGAGATCGGAGAGAATATCGCTGTCAAAGCATGTCGCAAAACAAACCTGGCAGTAAAAAGGCATTCATATTCAATGTTACCTAATTAGACATCAAAATACAGGAAAAGGAATGATATAAATAAATAACTAAATCACCTTGCCATTTCTAGCTCGCACAGAAACATGTGATAAGACATCGGGCATATCTGGCGTCAGTACAGCAACAGTGCCATCAGGGATTTCTTCTTCTCCTTTTACATGCTTTGCAACCAAGATTGTTGGCTGTGAATAAGTTTTATTTTGTACAGACAGCAACTCATCAACAACCACTACATATCCAACGGCTTCAACTGGACTTATAATCTGCCAACTGGTTTGAAAAGTTATATTTTATCAGCACAAATTGCATCAATATGCCAAGTTCCTAGATCAGAACACAGCTATTTTGCCACAAAAAGCCTAAAAGTTGCGGCCATCGTTGAATAAATTAGTCTGCACTCTTACATAAAGAGAAATAAAGACACAACAATATTTGTGATTTTACATGGCTAATTCAAGCCCTTAATGCACTGTTCTAAATCTCAGTAACAATCCCAGAGCCCATATACGTCCACTCACTCAAAAGATCTTAGATTGAGAAACCTCTAATAACATCCACACTTCATTGTCATTCCGCACCAACTCAACTAATGCCCCCTGTTTACCATGACTGTACCAAGCATCCTAGAGACTTCAAGAGTCAAGTACATAATTTCACCCTATTCATGCATCACACATATACCTTGACCATAAATGATTCCTGCATCATGTATGTGCAGAAACCAAAAACACGACCTTTTAACTTGGAATTTGTTTCATTGACATTACACTCATGATTTGTTCTATATTACTATGGGTTTAAACTTCAGAGACCCTTTTAACATCCATATTATTCTTCTTCTATCTTATCTCATTGACCTAGCCACCTTGGTCTTTCAATCTAGACCATGTTGGCTGAAACACAAGAATCATTAGAGGCAACTACAATGGAAAAAAGTAGTGATAAGCCACAAAATCAACCTTCCCAGATTGGCAGTCTTGCGAAGAACAGGATCCAGTCTGTTAATAAGTGCTGACAGAGATGCAGCTGATCCGGCACGAATGAGTTCCTCCGTGAATATGCTGACCTACATAAGGATTGAATACAGTATATTAAGACCATTTCTAAACTACAGGAACCTGTTACAAGCATTTCTGTCAAGGACATACAGCCCACTCATCTACACCAAGCAGCGAGCCAAGGTACTCAGCAGACGGCTGCAAAACCCGTTGGTATGACTCGGCCTTGCTTCCAAGTGATAGGCGAGTCCTGTCAAGGACTGACTTTGCATACAAAGCCCAACCATCATTATTGCTCCTGAGCATATCAAGTGCACGGTTCCACCCCTGCGAAAATAACACAATTATAATTAGAAAAATTATTGAACAAAGGGAGCTCACGGTTATATTGTTACCCTGTAAGCATATGTAAGACTGCTGATAACAGTATGTCCAATGTGTTTTAGTGGTAGTATCCACATAGTGTGGCATTAAAACTTATACGACATTTTCAGTGGCATTAAAACTTATACGACATTTTCAGTTGATTTTCCAAAAGGGTTAAGCCACCATAAGCATTATGGTTTGTGGTGTTTTCAAATGAAAGCGGGTTCTACAGATGTTCTATATCAGAGATATTGCATGTGCTCAATACCTTTAAGCAGTAGATGAGATCCTCATTATCATCCGATGATAAAGCAAGATTTTCAACAACCATGGTAATATAGCACATAATTTTCTGTGAAAATACACCAAAAAGAAGAATGTTAGCTGATGAGAAAAAGAGCATCTATCAGTGAAAGTACTAATAAGATTTGCAAATAACTCAAAACACTGCACAAAAGGATATCCATAATAAGACTCTGTCCCACTACACCAAGAGCCAGACACAAGTAGAGATGGCAATGGGTAGGATCTGGGCAGGATCTACTAAGATCCAGATCCGGATCCGTGATCTCTTACATAGATCCATATCCGACCCATATCCACAGGGTCTAAAATTTTAGGATCCATATCCGACCCTACAAAAATCCTTTGGATCTGGGCAGGATCTGGATCCTCGGTGGATCCTTTATCATATAAGGGGCATAGATTGTGAATTCGCGATATTTTGCAGCTTATGATGTAATTTACTATATTTAATTCATTACCACAATGATGATAAAAAGATTTCACCATGTGCATGATCCAAACCATGCTAAAATGCTACAAGCACCATCTCGATAGAGATTAAAGATGAGCAAAGGCTCAAAATGGGACGCTCACCGATCGACAAGAGGTAGAGGTGGCTAACGCACATTGAATTACACTAGATATTGCATGATGGAAACAAACTTATTGACATAAGTTGGTGCATTTACACATGTTAGTATGTATTTATTTAGTGCGGTAACCCGTATCAGTGTTAGTGAGAGGAGATTAAGGTAGATAAAATCAATCTCTTCGATAAAGAGGTCGATGTTCTTCATAACTAAATCATAGTTAACAATTAAAAAGAATATAAGCATGAAATATTTACTCTGTAATGTAATTTTTGATTTTTTTGATTTATTTATATATATTCACAGGATCCATGGGCAGGATCTGGGTTTTGAACCTAGGATCCATATCCGACCCTTCTCGATAATAGATGGATCTGGATCCGGCCCATATCCGTAGGGTCCAAAAAAATAGGATCCATATCCTACCCTTCAGGGTCCGATCCAAAGGATCTGGGCAGGATCCTCGATCCACTGCCATCCCTAGACACAAGTCTAATATTGTTCAGAGAATGGAAAAGCAGAGGTCAAAGACACATAGCTTCTGAACCAAAAACATTCTATGCACTGACAATTTCCTGGTTATGAATCTATTGTTTCTTTCATTAGCCACTGTTAAATGTACGATGAGAAAACTGTTAGCACTCAATTTATTCAGATTTCAGATAAAGTTCTGTTGTCACCACTAATTTCCTCCAAAACTAATATTCTAGTCTAAGGTTCCGAGGAGTCAAAACATCATCATTCCAAGCCACTGGTAACTGCCCAAGTGACAAGCCATCAATCAAAACTCTCTAAAGTGCTCTTCATTAACAAAAAAATGAGTCCCACACAACTTAAAATAACCGACCCAATCATGGCCATAACAGTACATCCTTCTATGTACCTCTGGTCCAGCATTATTCAGCTCCTCATATCCCCTTTCAACGGCTGTCCTCACAGCAGAATCCAGAGAAATGTCAAGAAATATAAGGTCCTTCAGGCGATCTTGAGACTTGAACAACGATGGCCGAAGTTCCTGCCGTGCCTCTAATAATCCCTGAAAGGATCGGAGGGACTCACACAACTGAGATTACGAAATCATAATCAACATGGATGGAGGATGCATGAAGCTATGATGGTACCTCAATGAGTGACTCCACATTTCTGTCTTCGACATGTTCCGAAACAAACTGAAGCAATTCCTGAGGAAGGAGACTTATACCAAATTACATTTAGGGCAGACCTACTTTAAGTCAATAGTGAACCTGAGGTTATAAGAGAGAAGTTTAGGATAGTACCGGAAAACCAGAAGGCAACCCAGGTACAGGATCTATATTCACCCCAACCATGAAGCCTTGACCCTAAAGAAGTTCCCAAATGTATGCATTAAGTACACAAACCGTTACATGGCTGTATAACGGACACCAGATTAAGCATTACCTCAGTTTTGTATCCCATGCAATTAGAAATAGCTGCTTCCAGATCTGCCCCTGAATGAACAGCCTATAAAATCCCAGTTAAAAATTGATATAAAACTGAAACAAAAAGAGAGATAGTAGGGTCTCCAGACTTCTAAAAGGGAAAATGACGAATAAATAAATTATTTGTCATGACTGGACCATAAGCACAGTGGTTACAGTTATCGAAAAAACAGTCATGCAAATCTGGTTAGAGTTCCACTATCATAGACAATTGGCCTTGGACAGTTTGCCGCTCTGACCAAAAGTGTAAGATAAATACCTTCAATGTCCTCATGTAATGTCCAAGATCACGCAGAAGGCCTTCCTTTTGGTCGCCTCTGAAGTTTGGTTCAGAATGAATAGCCCGATCATAACTAAGTAGGCGTTCCTTAGAAATTCCGTTGTCATTAAGCGTCTTCCAGTAAACACCAATATCAAAGTCACTTTTGATGTAATCAATCAATGCCTGAAAAGGAGCAATCCATGAGCAAAAGCAATACTCATAAAAAGAAGAAGAAATCTATCAGTCCCTTAAACAATACCTGACAGATAACAACATCATCAGGACTTGTATTATTATGCAGTTTCTGGTGCCATTCCTCCATTATTCCACCCTTGCAATCATTATTTCTCTGCAGTCACCAATTAACCCAATCATCTTCTGTACAGCCAGAAAAGTGAGAGCAAGTAATAAAGACTACGTAACACGATTCTGACCTGAATGACCAAAATTTCATCCCTAATTCTCTGTCCAACATCTCCCTCACCACCACGTCCAACAGTGGACATTATCATGCGAAGAAGTTCCCGGTACTGGGGCTTACTTCTGTATAAATGCTGGAGGGAATCTGTAAGTCTATCTTGAGCCTTACTTATTTCACTGCGAAGATGAATAATAATAATAAGTTATAAATATATTTGGTATATACTTGTTGCATAGTATAGGAATACAACCACATATAAACTGAAGGGCACTGCCAATATCAAGACAGATACTTTCATAAACCATACATGTGGAGAGGCAGGAAGGAGGAGAACATTCAAGAAATCTATAAAAGTCAGGAGTAGAACCTAATGTTTTAGTCCTACCGATTGCAAGTCATATCAGTTGTGACAATAAGAAAGTCAGAGAGAGTAAGGATCCCACTCAACGGGGCAGGTTCAGATGACTACAATCTTAGCCCCTTAAAAAGTTATTTAAAACATGTAATTCCAATTTACCGTGGTTTCACGTTGTAATTTTTATTCCATATTAGCTGCCTCGTGGCCATAAACCTCATCCACACTAAAATCCCGGCAAGACCCAGCTCACCAGCGCCCACAGCTTCATCTATCAAGTCTGCCGCAATGTTGAACCTGGAAAGAAAGAATATCATATTTATCAAGTATTAGCTGCCAGCTGCCAGCTACCGAAACTCATTTTTTCAAACTAACAGTGTACTACAGCCAACTTCAAGACAACGTAATCATGCCTTCTTATTCGTGCCCTAGCCAGATAATTTGTTCTTAAACCAATCAGCGTGTATGTGAAACCATCAAAGAGTGAAGACATCCAGACATTGACAAACACAACGACAAAACGCACATGTACTTTCAGTTTTAAAATGGTAGTCTGGTAGAGAAACAAAACGGTCAGAAATCATAAAAATCAGCTCACCGATGCATAAAGGACTTCTGTGCTTCACTCTCCAAAGAAGCTATATTTTCCAATAATGACTGTGCTGTTCCATTGCCGTCACCAGCATCCTTCTGTAGAGAATAAGCTTGATAAGTGTGTTTCAGTCCAAAGGACAGAGAACGAATGACAAACTAATAAATATTAGCCAGTGACATGATACACTTTCGAGTACCAAAATTATAAAATCTCAAACCTTTTTAGGCCTCAGACCGATATCAACATAGAAATCTGAACCATTGTCCTTTATCCAGTTACCAGCCGATACAAGAACAAATGGCATCCCAACGAAATTATCGTCGTCAATTTCTATCTCCACTGATTGACCCTGGAACTGAAAATCAGCATATATAGTTTTAATATCACGATGCCAACATCGCAAAAAATTGGATCTTGAATGACATTAGGAGCTAAACTGAATCAAATCAAGTTGTGTTCCAGACCACACCTGGTGAAGAGCATCATCAGATGTGACACTACTAAATTGCGTCTGAGCTGCCATGTCTAGCGAAACTGAACCTGTAGGAAGGGCATTCGACGGCGGAGACTGCAGGTGTTTGTAAATTAGAAAGAGGAAATTATAAGGCAATAATGAATATCATTCTATAGTCAGTAATTCAGTACTCACCAACCACTCATTTCCGTTTCTTGACAAAGCCCAATGAAGTGTAAGAGGCTCCATGAAATCTGTAACTACAAGAATCTTTGTCTTGGCAGAATGCTTAGTCACAAGTACCTCAAGAACAAAAAAAATATTCCCGATAGATCAGTGCTTGCCGAACAAAAAGGTTCTTGAAAACCACAATATTATATTACATTCCCGAGGCAACTGCTCACCAGAAGTTTCTTCTCAGCAAACCCAAAAACCTTTTTCTTCACTACTATCCCACCATCTTGAGCTTCCTTTGCCTCAGCAAACAGCTCAACTGGAGACAACGCTTTTGGTACCGAGGGCACCACTGAAACCTTCCTATCTCCAGATTCAGCATCAAATTTATTTATGATTTGCGTGAGATCCCTTTTCTTGCGCTCAATCCTGTCAACTGTGAAATATTGCTTTTTCTCCAGCAGCTTAGCAACCTTTGTTTTTATCTCACCTTTGGCAATTTTCTTGCCTATTTCATCCACAGAAGTGCCCTTATTTAGTTCCTTCTGCAAGTCTTTCCTTGCTTCTTCAAATTCTTTCTGTTGACAAAGCTCAAGTCAGTTCTTGCTGAGACAGGACAAAAAAAGATGAAAAAGAAAAACAAGATGGACACTATATGGCACTGTGACCAGCTGTTCAGACAGCACAAGTTTTTCCCTTACAAGTTGCTGCTCTGGTGAAAAGTTTGGTTTCCCAGCTTTCTCCCACCTAATGTACGCTTGAACTTGTACAAGGTCCTCTGGGATCTTGTCTCCAGGCTTTGAAGGGTTTTGCCGTTTTACTTCGCCTTCATCTCTTTCTCTGGAGTTACTTCCACTTGCATCATTTCCTTTCCCTAACCTTGCTCGAAGTTCCGATATAGAAGCACCCTTGGACACCTCCTCGAGCAATTCAGCTCTTGCAGCTTCATATTCCACCTGAAGATAGCTAGTATGTTTGACTTCAGTGCAATATATAGCATGTTACAGCACAAGCAAAGAAAAAGCTCTTAATTTGGTAAAGAGGAGACACAGAACAACTTTATATCTCAGAAAACTTCCAGCATTGATGAAAATTGTTCGCCCCCGTAAAATTTGATATTTAAAAAAAGTTTGAAAGTGTCATGGTAACTTAAGGTCCTAATTAGCATCCAAAGATGTCACCTTTATATCTAAATATATATTAGCTCAATAAAGTTTAAGTCCTTATAAGGTCTATTTTGCAGAGTGCAAATTTCAAGTGAACCTACATCGGCTACATGTCAATGTGCATAATCCAATCTGCATACAAAATGAGTCAGACAGAAACCAATTACCTTTTCCTGATCAGGGGTATACATTTGTTTACCCCTTCTTTCCCATCTGAGATACGCTTGAACTTGAACAAGATCTTCAGGGACTGACATATTCTGAACTTGATCAGCTTTACTAAGCAACCTCACATGAAAGTTGTCCCCATTGTTCTTGAACCTACCAACATAAGTAAATTTCCAAATAAGTATGCATCCCAAGGTATTACAGTTGATACTGTGAAGCAGCAATACGAAAGACAAATTACTGGATAAAGGGAAGCAGTGAGGGTACTTCACCATATGTTTCGAGCTTCATTAAATATAAGAAACTCAATCGCTTGCATTGCTGTATCATCAATCTCTATATTCAACAAAGAACCAGAACCCGACTGGATACACAAACCCACATCAGATTGATCCAGATGATAGCAGTGAGTCAGATTCCCCAGAAGATTAAACACAAGCTGTTACAAGTGGAACAAACGCATTCAAGCAGAAAACGGAAACCTACCTTTTGAAACGGGGTTCGAAGTGCTCTATTTTTGTGCACCCAGGTGCCTTCCGGTCTATGTGAAGGAAGTACCCATTCCCTAAAATTATGATATGACAACGAAATTCATTACTCAGGTAAGAATTATTCACACTGCAACCAAAATTGATAAATGACCAGTGAAATTACTCTTTTCTATCATGAATCCCGCCCCAATGAAGCACCAATTTGTCATCATTAGTATTTGTCACCTGTATTTCTACCTTACAGATACATCCCGATTGCATAGGGGTTACATAAACCTGTTAATTTGTGAGGAGAGTAGCAGAGTGATGTTAAGCTTCTCACATTAAACTGGAAACAAACAAAAAATCGACCTATCTATGAAATTGGTTTTCAAGTGTTAGATACCTGCAGTTCAATATCTCCATCAAGATTGTATCTTTCTGCTTGCTGAAATAGACAGAACATACAGTAAGGGTTGAATGTGTTTAAAGACAGCACTTGGAATAATGACAGGTTTCAAGACAATTAATTTTGTGCACAACTATTGAAACACCTTGTTTGCTCTTCAGTATCTAATGTTACCATTGCCATTAGTACAACATTAACTTTAACAATAGAAAAAGAACAGAAGAAGATATATGCGACTAATGTTGCATTCATAAGCCTATGGATTTACATGCATCTAGCCAAATCAACCATATTACAGCAGCAAATGCTGAAAGTAAAGCAAAGCCTATCATGGACAGAAAGAAGTTTCCGAATAAGTTAGGGAGCTATATGAACATATACACATTTTCTAGCATATAAAGGTTGCGCAACATTTTCAAGCAATGCATGCTGCCTTCTGTTGTGCTGCGATGCAGAGATTTCCCTATAGCTGTACCAACGAACTATTTTCAAAGCTGACTGTAACTTTTCTGAAGCTAACTAACTGTTCTTTCTTTCCATCACACCCTCCATAGTTGTTTCACTATTTAAATACAAGTATTTATTCACTTCCCTTATCTTCTTACAGGCCACCTTGTCAAACATTAAGCTGATATCTACTGAAGCCAAAGGCCACCTAGTGCTTAAGAGTTGAGATTATACCCTCCTTGAGCTACAATCAATCACATTCGCGAAAATGTGGCTAAACTTTCTGCGTGTTTTGCAAGCTATCACGTATGCCAGTGGGGTTTCTAAACCAGACGCGTCACCCCACCCCACCCCACCTTCAAAGACTCATTATTAAGTACTTAACACAGCCCAGTTTATCACTTGCTCCCATCATCACCAGTGCACCACATAAGACGACCTTTCAACGGACATTCCGTTTCCATTTCATTTTCTTGAACCAAACGCCCCCTAAGTACTTCTTAGACCCGAAACAAAGCATTACCAACACCCATTGCGCTTCTAACCTGCTTCTCCAAGCCTAAACACTATATCATTTATCAATACAAGTGCATGAGCCAGAATTACCTAATTCACAAATGTAGTCTAACAATCTTACTTTAGTGTTCAAGATTAACAATATTTCATCACTGATCACAGTGATCAGTCCTTAGAATTGAACTTAACCCACACATTACGCATTCATTACTATCCATTGTACTAACTTTTACGCCTCATTTTTAACAATCAAATAAACCCACTTAGTTCGGCTTTTAAGTAGGGTCCACTCGGATATACGCAACCTTACCCCTAACAAGTAAACAACTCATTATCCCCTAACTAAATGATGTCCTACCAAAATCATACAAAAATAAATCAAACTATATGATCATAATTCATATTTTATTAGCAACAAAAACATGCACATTACATATTAAAATAAAAATTAAAACTTCAACAAGTAAATAAATTTTACCTGAGAAGAAGGATCAGCAGCTAAAACAGCACGAGCAACAAAAGAAAACCGACGTGAACCCATCAATTTCTCAGTAAATCTCAAATTTTTACCATGAAATTGATTGGTAAATTTTGCTGATGAATTTCTAAATTTTGCTGATGAATTTCTCAACAAAGAAATCCCAGAAAACCCACCACTTAAATAATTTACTTTACTTTGATGCTCTAATAATAAACTTACATTCTGCCCAATTGAATTACTCATATTATTAATTCTTAATTATTATGTAATATTTATTAATCAAAATTTACCATCAAATTCTTCCCCAAAAAATGCAGTAATTTCTAATTTTGTATGCTTAATTTTGATTTATTTGTATAAAGATCAAAACTTTATTAGTATTTTGATTAAATTATAATGACCCACATAAAAAAGATTTGATTTTGATAATTTGGAGCGAAGATTCAAGAGGAAGGAAGTTTGGGAGTTCACTCAAATGAGTGGCAAAGTATGGAAAATAAAATTACTGAAAATGGAAATAATAATAATTTATATTTCAATTAGAAATGATATGGTGAGCCCAAAACGACGTAGTATTTACGCTTTATCGTGAGTATAGGACACGTGGCGGATGGTTCTTGGAAGTAGGAGGTTCTCTCATGTGAGAGATTTTGGTAGAATCACAAGAGTGGGTCCTACAAAAGGGAGGGATATTTTTAAAAGTTTTAGGAGGTAAAGGGTCAAAAATACCCTTGTTTTTTGGAGGAAATTATGAAATTTGCCATGGGTTTTGATATTTTTGTCCATGAACTTTGGGTCGTGAATTTTTTGGCTAATTTTGGGGGGTTTTTTGACATAATAATTCTGAATTTTGTGAGGTGTAACTTTAACGAAATTGATTGATTTGTGTGATGTAACTCATGCAACTCAGTGCTTATACCATGCTCCCGGGAGCACAAGGACCATGGTGGTCCTCCTCACAATAGATGAGTGGGGACCACATATTAAAAAATGAAAATTTATTTTAAGTGTGGTCCCCACTCCTTTATTGTGAGGAGGACCACCATGCTCCTTGTGCTCCCGGGAGCATGGTATAATTTGCGCATGCCACTTGATGATGATATTTGGACTACTTTTTACTAGCTTTGGTCATGTCTCAAACACCAAAATAATAATGTGTAAATTGTGAATCTTCTCATGATAATTTATGTATTTTTCTTATGTTGGTTGTAGTTTTCGATCTATTTATTGTGCAAATCAACAATTGTAATTCTATCAAACTCTAGTTGGTCAAATTGTTACAAATGTGTTCCAAAGTTTAGAAACTCTACTAAGTAGAGTAGCTCTAACTTAATTTACGGAACACTCTTTCTAATAATTGTTTTTTTTGTTTCATATACTCCCTCCATTTTTTTTGGTTCTTTACGTTTGGTTTGAATTCCTCTCACAGATTCAAACCAAACGTAAAGAACCAAAAAAAGTGGAGGGAGTACTAATAGATATATCAGTAATTGATGTTAGTTGGTGTGACTGCATGATTGATAACTTAGTAAGTGTTGTCACTTTTTAAACAAGTAGTCTAGTGAATAGGGGTTTTGGTCTAATGATCTTCCTGATAATTCGATTTTGTATCCCGAGTAAGATTGTCTCATGCTCAAAGTATTATCGGCACTGAGCTTGTGAGATACTCATCATCAACCCAAAACAAGTAAAAGATAAAAGCAATCGGCCGACGTATGGGCTGTGTGTCCTTAATGCAGCTCATGTACTCATTGTCATGTTGTGGTTGTTGTAAATTTGGTTAAATTCAAGAAGTGTACACTTTCCAATGAAACTCTGTTTGAGTGATCCAAGACAAAGCCTTTTCAATCGTAAATGCAAGTCTTGCCAAACCACCAGTACTTTTCACAAATGTACTATGAATTTATGAAGTGTGAACGCATAATAGAAAACGGTGGCACTATTACTAGAGCAAAGACCACGACATTTGGGGTAAATGATACCATGATTTATGGTCATGGACAATGAGTAGTATGGTGTTTAAAAGCGTAGTGACTTAAACGAATGTATAGTAACGTTCATTATAGTTCAAGGGCCTTAGTACAAGCACCGAGCACGAGAGGTTGTGGAACAATTTGAACTAGGCTTAGGCTATAGTATATCGAAATTATCATTTGCCCGTAGAAAAGAGACGTTCGAGCTCCAACTCTTACTTACGCTATAGTATATCGAAATTCCACCATATAGCTCGGGTTACTTCAGTTCATTTTTATTTATTTTTTGGGGTCAAAAATGCGATTACCAAAATTGGGCCAGGCCCATCGCAATGATGCAAGAAAGAGACCAACGGCATTCGACATGATATAAGGCCCAGAGAGAAGCAAAAATGAGAAAAAAAAAAAAAAAAAAAAAAAAAACAAAAGAAGCGCTAGAAGGAGGGGTCGAACCTCCGACCTTGTGGTTAACAGCCACACGCTCTAACCAACTGAGCTATTCCAGCTACTGATGATTATTTCTTTGTTAATTTTAATATATTCCTTAATTTGAGTGTGTGAATACAAAATTCTGAACCCAATACATGTCATAATTAGGGTGTGTGAATACAAAATACAAAATTTGAAAAATATCAATTTGTCATTCACAAATCACAATCTACATATTCTACAATTAAAATCTATATCACTGAAATCGTCACATAATTTTAAACAAAGATCGTTGTTCCAAGAGGAAGTGATAAAGATATGTTCATTTGATTAAGTATCGGTTATATGTGACACACACACACAATTGTAGGTAGACATCGTTGCGTGTCTTTAATTTGTAATGCTTGTTCTTTTGTTGTAATCTAGCCAAGGTAAGGTTATGTACACATGACGAGAAAATCGACTTCTCCTTACATCAATGGGCGAAGGTAGTTGTGAAATGCAAAAAGGCTCGTAATTGAAATATGTGTGTCTTGAATTTTTCAAACTGAAATACGTTATAAATTGCGACATCTGCGCAACCTCAAGGGTTAATCTTAGATTATATTGCGAAGCCTCGTAATGTTTCTACTAGTTGCATAGTTGCATATATAGTTGCATATATATGACTTAAATTCCAATTTGTCAACCCTTAGTTCCTTACTTTCTTCAATTCGCTTGCAAAATCAGCTACCCTTTGTCCCTTTCCACAAACCTATGAAGCATAAAGTCTTCTATGAAGAACAAACCTAACTAGTGGTATTAAAATTCCGACGAAAATGATACATGGAATTAATTTTGTTAATAAAGGAAATTTTGATATAGACATACAAGATTACATGCTTTAAACTAAAACCATGAATTCCAACTTTCAATTTAAAACAAAGAATCAAGTGCGTATAATTCTTCGCATTTCAACATCATGATGACCCCATAATACTCCAAAATAATAGTGAAGGATCCATGTACAAATTCGTACATTTTGTACATTGTTTTGGAAAGTTGGAAACCATGAAAAAGTCCTAGTTTTCTCATAGCGGTTATTTTAATTTAATGTCGTCGCTCATACTTAGAGATCAGTTATCAATAATGTCATACAAACTTACCGAGTATATCATTCTTTAAGTTTTGTTAGATGCAAATTTAGCACTTGCATTTCTATTGGAACCAACAAGTTTAAAAGCGTTTATATGCATATTGCCGTAGCTAGCAAAAATCGAATGAGTCGAATCGTACTACAATTCCAATATACACATATTGATATATATCAAAGACCTGCATTCTGTAGATTAGCATGGTTTTCTGTGTTGAGGAGATCAGTGTAGTTATTAGCAAAGGATATTCTGAAACAGAAGAAAGGTTAAAAATTCTGCGACGTGGCACTGAAAATGCTAAGGTTCCAAGGAAGGGGGGTAACTTGGAGGCACGTTTAAGCTAAGCCTGCAGTTTATGAATGTAGATGCAAACTACCACTTCAAGGGCTGGCTATTGGTCCAAAGTCGGATTGGGTCGGGTTGAATTGAAGACTGAATGAATGTACGATTATATTAAGGGTCGGATTGATACATATTTGGTTGAGTGTAGAGCAGAATCGATGAAATCTTAATTTTTAGGTAACATGATGACCTTAATGTGATAGCAAATGAACTAGTGTCACTATACAAAACCTTCATACAACTTCACTTTCAAGGTCTATAAACACATAAATTTGAGACTTATTCATCCCAATTATGTCACTTTTAGGATATTGAAAGATATATTTTCAAACACAACTGGCTAACCTATGACCAAATTTCTAATTAGGTGGGCGGGAGAAGGAAGAATAATGTTGTGATTCTACTAGGTACTTAGGTATAGGCCGTTAGAAACAAATGACAACTTTGAGATCTTCAACTTTGTACTTTTCATTTAAGACAAAATTATATTTCTCTCCGATTTATGAAATTGATCACGATAAAACTTATTTTCATCAGTATTGTGATAAATGATTACATGTTTATGATATGTACAATTACGAAGTTGTTGCATATCTGGTGTTTATGTACATGATGCCAATAATTTGAAACATTTACTAGAAAATACTCGATCACCAAAAACGCCACCTATGTGTCAATAACAAAGTAAACTACACTCATACCTAAATTTTAACATAAGTATCCAAATAAACCATTATGCATCTATGAAATGTAAGCACATGTACATAAAATACACACAAAATGAAGGTAATTTCAAAGGAAAGATTTAGACCTAGCTAGATAGCTCAATTGTTGGCTTGTTGCTACTCCAACAATAACACCAAACTCATTTATACTAGATCTTTTATTTTTATGAATTTTTGAATTAGCAAGAGCATTTAAGAGCAACCATGTACTTTGGAGTTTGGAACATACCATTCAGATTACTATCTTGCAGAAGTATATCCACACACAGACACATATAACAAAGATAGATATTTCTATATAAATAGTTACCGGTCTCGGAGGGTTCTAATCCTGAATTATAAATTATCAGAGGATCCTAATTCACACGCTCACAGGGTAACCCTAGGTAAGTAACTCGTAAAGTGACAGATATTTTATGCACATTACCATACTACAAGTTGGGATTTTATGAATTTTCTTAAAGATCAAAAGTCAAGCCTAATAAAAGTCAGACCTCTTAACAAATCAAACTCATGAGACAGCAAAGAAACATTACTTTGAGAGTAACTTGTGCAGGAAAATCTGCACCAGATACAGCCTAATTCACACTCAAGATTCCTTAATGATACCCAGATTCAGATTCTAAAACTGAGAATCGGCAAAACACTGAATCTTCATGTCCTCTTCCTAGGGTTCAAGAGCCATGCAACACTAGAAACGACTCACCAAGTCTCATACTTCGAAACTGTTTAAGTAAGAACACAGTTTTTCCTGAAATCTCACAACTTCTTACATTCCCCCCTGCAAATCTGCAGGAAAACCTCCCAAAACACATAGTTAGTTAAGTTTTAACCTAGGAAAAAACCCAAAAAAAAAACCCTGCGAAAAATGGCGAAAAATGAGGAAAAAAATGATCTCCCTAATGATTCAGAAACAAAATTTGCTCTACCTGTAGATAGAGAGCACAAGTCCACAGTTTTCCCAATATTTTCTGTGGCAAAGCCTCATATGCGGGCATTTCACCTGTCATGGGTGCAGTTCTTTGCCTGTTTCGTGTCGAGTTTTGCAGCTCCACCACTGCTTCCTATAATCCGAGATAACCTGAACCTGACAGCCACTGAAATCGGAAATGCAGGAATTGCATCAGTGTCAGGTGCAGTGTTTGCTCGTGTTGCCATGGGAACTGCCTGTGACTTAGTAGGTCCACGGCTGGCCTCTGCAATACTGACACTCCTCACTGCGCCTGCAGTGTACCTAACAGCAATTGCAGACACACCCACAGCGTTCCTGCTGGTCAGGTTTTTCACAGGGTTTTCTTTAGCCACATTTGTGTCAACCCAATTCTGGATGAGCTCCATGTTTTCGCCACCTGTAGTAGGCCGAGCTAACGGGATCTCAGGCGGGTGGGGTAACCTTGGAGGAGGTGCAACACAGCTGATCATGCCGCTTGTGTATGATGTCATCCTTAAGACGGGGGCTCAAAAGTACACTGCTTGGAGACTTGCTTTCTTCATCCCTGCTCTTTTTCAGACATTATCGGCTTTTGCAGTCATGTTTTTTGGCCAAGATATGCCTGATGGAAACTACAAGAAGCTTCATAAGTCTGGTGAGATGCACAAGGATAACATCTTCAAGGTTATACAACATGGAGTTTCTAATTACAGGGCCTGGATCACAGCTCTCTGCTATGGGTACTGTTTCGGTGTGGAGTTGACAATAGACAACATCATTGCTCAGTACTTCTATGACAGGTTCAATCTGAACCTGCACACTGCAGGAATCATTGCAGCTACTTTCGGCCTGGCGAATTTCTTTGCCAGGCCTGGAGGAGGTGTTGTGTCTGATCTCCTAGGGAAGAAGTTTGGGATGAGGGGCAGACTATGGGGATGGTGGATTATACAGACCATAGGTGGTTTACTGTGTGTTCTTATGGGACGGGTGAGCTCTTTAAGCGCATCAATTGCAGTGATGATTATCTTTTCTGTGTTCGTTCAGGCCTCCTGTGGATTTACATTTGGGGTTGTTCCTTTCATTTCAAGAAGGTAAAACCTCTTACACATTCAAAAATATTCTCTTAGCATTTTATTTTTTAGGTTTCTACATCTCTGCACCTTCGCTTTATTCTCTTCTCTGCACATTGACATGCTTCATAAAATTTGGACTTAAGTATATACATGTCCTGCATTAGGCATTTGTCTTCAGAAAATTGGCTTGCAGAGAAAAAAAATCTAATAGACTAACCTAAGGATTTAACAATAATCCTTCACAAGGTTGATCGAAAAAACGAAACAGAAAATGGACAATCATTTACTGATGCAATGTCTCTAATGTCTAAACTTCTAACTCATTGTATCATTCTTCTTCAGATCATTGGGAGTGGTTTCCGGTATGACAGGAGCTGGTGGAAATGTGGGAGCAGTGATAACTCAACTGATTTTCTTCAAAGGGTCACGCTACCCAACTGAACTCGGAATAACTTACATGGGTATCATGATCATAGCCTGTACCATCCCTATAACTTTCATATACTTCCCACAATGGGGTGGTATGTTCAGTGGTCCTAAAAAAGGTGTTACAGAAGTAGATTACTACATGGAGGAATGGGATACAAAGGAGCAGCAGCAAGACCTGCATCAGGTAAGCCTGAAATTCGCAGACAGCAGCAGAAGTGAAAGAACCCGAAAAGTACAGTCTGCAACCTCAGAAGACAGTACACCTGCACATGTCTAATTCCCTTTGCTTTACCCCCTTGTTGGTTCTACCATTCATAGAGATTGAAAGCTATGAGTTATGACGGCCCTAGTGCCAATGTGAGAAAGATTTTACATACTGCTTTACGGTTTGACACAAAGAAGGCGCTTTGGAATGGGTGGTGGCTGAGAAGCATGCTATTACACCTGAATGTACAGTTGAAGATGCCTATCATTTGTTTTTTTTCCCCTTTCGGGATCGTTTGAATTCTTTTAACCCCTTTGCAATCTTTTTGTATGTATGATGTATCAGTCGATGAATCTGAGAAGTTAAATCCATCTTCTACTACGATCTCTTGTTTCATATATCTCATTTCATGTTGAAAACATAGAGAGACTATTTCCAAATTACCGACTATTGAAGATTGTGTCAAGAATGGCATTCACTGACTATGAACAAACCTAATGACTGGAAATGGATATAAACAGACAGTATTTTCGAAGTAAGCTTGTAAATCAGTAACAATTTCACCAGCACACAGTAAATCTCTACTTTAAACAGGTAACAACAGCTCTGTTTTTCATCATAAAGCAACCAAGTTGTGCCTGGGGACTGGTAAATAATCAGAACTCAGGTGCACAACAGCAATGCTTAGATTGCTTACATAATCAGTACTACATACAATCTTTACTCAGTAGTCATGGTCACTGAATCACTAAGCATAAAAGGCCAAAAACGCGGAAAACGTAGCCAATTTTTTCTTATCTATAATCCTCTGCTTGCCCATTACTGATCTAGTCTAGCAGAAGATACAGGTTATCAGATCACTACATATGATGTGTGACACAAACTTAAGACATTTACAATGGGTAAGCAAGTGCAAAACATCAATAAAACACTAGAAATGAAAGTCGGCGTACCATGTATCTAATTACGTGCTTGTTGGCATATACTATTATCATGAGATGTTTGCACCAGCTCTTTAACCAATCTACCACTTCCCCTTACACAATAGTCGATGCTTGCAGGAACCAAAGGTCCTTTTGTCTTGCCATACGAGTTTCTACACAGCGCTTGTTGAAGACCGTGGTTTATTGGTGACGCACTCAGTTGAATGTCGACTAGATCAACATCGACACAAGGAACATCATCACTACAAGCAAGATGGACAGGTTGTGCTGAATAAGTCCCAACAATATTGTTGTACTTGACGTTGGATATTGCCACAGCTCCACTATGGTTTTTGCAATGCACGTTGTTTTCGCAATAAAATTGGTCGATTACTAGAGGAACCTTAACATCAGAAACTTGTATGCCTGAGAATGAGACATTTTTAACGGATCCAATACCACCCTACATGGGAAAAAATAATGTATGAACATTTGATTAGTATGATTAATTTAAAACATTATGTTGTGTTGAATTTAAGGTGATATTCAGTAATTAATTTACCGGCCATGTCTTGATCCTCACTCCATATAGCGTACTTTGCATGACGATATTCTCGACGACAATATCAGAGACACATGCAATACTCCTGTCCTTCCCTAATCCTCCCAAGCTGCATCCCAAAGAGTAACACAAGTTACACAACCATGTCAATTTTATAGCAAAATCCACCATTTCTCAAGATAAATTCATCACCTCTCACGAAAATTACATATCATACAATGCTACATAACCAAATTATATTCACGGTTCACCCTTACTGTGAAAGGACACGCGATTATTTTTTAATTACCTTATCCCATGACCAGGACCGCAATTAAGATGGTGCAAATGAATGTTAGAGCAGCCAGTTTGGATGGAAACACAGTCATCTCCTGCTCGAAATATTAATCTTCCATTAGTTAATCAATTTAATTAATTAACTCATACAAACCATACATAAAGCTGTGCATTAACATTACGAGCGATGACATGAGTACAGCAAATCTTCTAACTCATTATATGTACGAAGTATCATTCTTTATTAAAGTTTGTATAAACACCTTATAAACGTTCTCAAGAATCATGTTTCTTCGATAAAAACCGGTGAGTTAGCATAACTTGACACATAGAGTGAGACAAAAGATCCGCACTTACACAGTCACACTCATGACATAAACACTATAAAATGATTGTCTTCAAGTACAAGATAGTAAGGTATAAATTAGTTATTTTGCGAGTTGCAATAATATACAAGAAGAGTGTTAAATAAGTTCCAAGGAATCAGCGTGAGGAATCTACGCATGCAGTTGATTGAATATTTTTTATTTACAGTTAGTGGGATCTTTCTTTTTTGGGGGGAAAACAGTTAGTGGAGTCGAAGGTACAACAACCTGGACCTGACTTGCGCGCCATCTTTTTCAGCCTCCACTTTTTAAAAGTTAGTTAAAAGTTAACCGTCATATGTTTCCGTTAACCGTTTCCAAGAAAGCTGACAAAATTATTGAAATGGCCGGTATGGTGGAAGCTAACTACTTTCCCAACCCCATTCCAGTCGTACCCATTAACAATTTTCTTTTTAAATTTTTCCGTAAAGTGTAATTTTCGAGTCCGTCTCTAGTACAAAAGCTAAGCCATAAACAAATGTAACCGAATACAACTCTGTGAGGTTTGAAATAGAACAAACAGCCTACTGACGACGATAAACTTTACATTGAGATTTGAGAAGTTTAATCGACTCTCTTTTATACGACCTACTAATAAAAAACGGTAAACTCTTTATGCTCTTGACCAAACTAATAAGGATAAACTTATGATATGACCTTCAAAGAAAGTTGAGTTGAGCAACCTTGCATAGAAACATCAAACATGCAATTATAAACATGTTTACGAACTTTTGCATTTTTTTCTTGTATAACTGCTAAAATGGAGAATCGGAATATTGCACTTACCACATCCAATATTAGAATGACGTATTTCGACATCTTTGGTGTTTTGTAGATGAATGCCGTCAGTATTAGGGCTATCTTCAGGGGACGAAATGGTAACATTGTGGACCGTAACTCCAACAGAATTATCGAATTTGAGATGACAAAGTGGACTATTTGTAATTGTGATATCACGAACTGTTACATTGTTGCTGGAGTAGAATCTCAACGCCTGTATGTACAATATAAGTATGAATCCCCATTCAAGAAAATTCATGCAATGCAATGTTATATTTTTGCAGGAAAAGTAGTCATTAAGGAGTCTCATACCGTTGGCTTCATGCTTGGGACATGCGTTGATGGACAATTCTTCTGCAAATGATGAGCCATGGAAGAAGAAAATACTCGTCGGTTAGAGTTACATTCTATGTGCATTTCTAGCATAAATGCATTATACACAATATAGATGCGTGATCTATCTAATAATATACCCAAGGTAGAATCCAATCCACAATTTGAACTGTCTTGGAATAATTATAAAGCGCCATATCTTTAAGATTGTTGTTGTTTAACGAAAATGAGATTGTGCCACCAAATGGTACGCAACACATTGCCTATCAAAGATCAAATCTCATAATGTCGTCCGAGATGATCGATAACTCTATATACTACAAATTACTAGCTATTAGCTACACAATAGTGCATGGCAAGTGCAATACATTAGTAAACTGACCTTATTTGTATTAAGGGCCGAGGTGATCCACCATTTAGATCCCTGGCCGTTAACAACTCCATCGCCTTGGATGGTGAAGTTTTGGATCCATTTGAAGTTGATCCACTGAAAAAGACCAGATTTTGGCCAAGAACTTGTTTCCGGTGGAGCGAGTATTGTCCCATCTATCTGTTCGCATCATCAAATACAAGTTGTGAGACGATCTAACGCTAACTCGTATACGTCACTTGTCTATTGATCGATCAATATGATATTATTGAAAAAATATGCCAACCTGAAGAACAAGTTGAGGCATACAGGGCCCTTGGAGGCTTATAGGTTTAACAAAGAAACTGTATCCTGAAGGAACTTCCACAGTTGCACCTGTCACTTTACATGCAGCTTTCCATGCTAGTAACAATGCCTATTAACCAAGTCCAAGAAAAGATATCATTGCATTGTTCATAAAACATACATTCAGCATATTAGCCAAACTAAATAACATTTCTACGGATTAAAGTAGGTTAACATAACAAACGCAAAGATAAGAAATCGAGAAAAATGACCATGGAATCATCGGTGGCTCCATCGCCTTTGGCACCAAAAGAAAGGACATTAAAGGTCGTAGTAGAGATGGTTGGAGGAGAAGAACTACCAGAGGAAGGTGGTGATGGCGCAGGTGGACTTTGACAAGAATGTCCAGATTTTCCTTTGCCATGTTTATGTTTTGAGTGATGTTTATTATGATGGCTTATTACAGCACTGTTCTTTCGAGCTTCTGTGGAAATAACAGAAAATGTGGCATGAAGAGTAGCTAGGACTAACACCAGAGAGAGAATGGAGAAAACCTTGCTACTCTTCATTTCTAGTAATTCCTATATTTTTTAGGTTTCACTATTTTTCCTAAGTTTATGACGACAAAGTCTGTTTCTTTTTATAGCTTGAGGCAGCAAGAGAGTTGATGGATGGTTGTTACTGACAGTTACACAACACTTGAGCCTGCTGAGGCTTTACTACGAGGTAAGAAGGGGTCGAACGTACGCAACTTTACACATTTTAAAAGACCAAAAGTGTGCTTTTGAATGACCCATAATGAAAATTACATCGAAAATCACATTGTTTTGTGCGTATGGGTAAATTAACAGTTTTTAATTAATGTACTTTTAATTTTTTTTAACAATTTAGAAGAAATAAAATGCATCACTAATCCTTTAAAATTGGTCCCAGGAATCCAGGTACTAAGTCATATAATAGAATAAAGCTCAAATGCTCAATAGTGGAAGTTTAATGCTAGAAAGTGGAGCTTTATGAACTACAATAAGAATCTATAATTTCTAAGCTAGGACAAACCAGTTTGGCTTAAAGGCTACCTTTTTTTAGCTAATTGTATGTTATCATTATTACAATTGTGACTTGGTAAGCCTACCTTTTCATATAATCACAATTCTATAATCTATATGAAGCCTAACTAAGACAAGACTTAATTGGTGTGTATATGATTGATTATGGTTCTAACATTTTGATATGTTCCGACTAATCACCAAAACCTTTTATTTGGATAAAGTGTAAGCAGAACGAGGAGCCACAGAAAGATTTATAGTATTATTATTCGCAACTGCGGAAATTTATGTGAAGGAGTATCACAGTAGGGTGAGTTTCAAAGGAGAGAATTTAAGTTCCGAGGTGAGTTTTCCGAATCCATGTTGAAAACTCACTTAAAAACCATACAACTAAACTTATATAGGAAGATCTTTTAAACTTGTTATGACTTATGAAGTTTGATTAATCGATCATCTGCATTCTTAAATGGTGCGTGATAGTTCAACTGAATCGATAAGGGAGTAGTTCTTCACATATGATCGGATAGACTGGTACATAGACAATTGCAAGCAGCTACTGCTTCACAATCACAGGAAGAGAAAATGAGAAGTTGAACTTAGGACAACCGCCAGCAAATTGACATCCCGACCATTGGGTCAACCTTACTTAGCTCTCTCGGATAATGGTATATAAATCTCAATTGAAAGTGTATTTGTTAATGTATCATGTGTCCTTGTTGGCGCAGTAGGAAAAAGTGTATATTATTTACATATGACTAACCTGTTGGCGGCCAACTTTTAAATTAGTTATCCTTTATCATAAACAGGACAAGAAGGCGAACAAACAAAACAAATGGATCACTAATCACTAATTGTCACAGATGACAGAACATACGAGGAAATTCAGTTGGCAAACTTCTTTAGATGAAGAAGGCTATTAAAATTAGGTTTAACTAGAGCTAAAAGACAAATTAGAAGTTTACTTTTACTTTCACTAAACATTCTCTAGCACTTGCCCTTTGAAATTTTATAGCATACACAAGACGGTTACAAATGACGATTCATGTTAACCGACCCCAAATCATTTTGGCAAGAAGGCTTGGTTGTTATTGTTGTTGTTGTTGTTGTTGTTGTTGCAGTTAATCGGAACTGAACTCATCGATTTGTTAAACGAAAAGAGTGTTTCCCAAAACATCATTTTACTTTAAAATCAGGGCATGAAGACAGACCCCTTAAAATAGAAGGTGGCTTGCATGTTAAAGACGTAGGCAGGAGTTTTAGTAGTAAAAGCCTAAAAAGGGTTTGCTAGGTGAAAAAGAATGGAACCTTATGGAGAAATGAATGATGATGATAATGTAGATGCCTGATAAATAAGGGCACTCTGAGAAATTAGGTCTCTCATTATTATTGCACGCCGAGGACCCTACGCAAAATGGGACGGTGCTGCTGATTAGGAGAGCTACACTACTAGTATGTTTGTGCAGATTATGTTAAAATGGTTCATTGTAATTTTTTTTTTAGGTTTAATAACGAGGTGTAAAGACCAATACAATGAGAGTAACAGAATCGAACCTGAATTTTATCGTACAAGTACATCGTCCACTTTAACCTCTCAAGCCTCATAAGTCGGAACGAGTCTCCTAAATAAAGAATTGTTGTAGCAGCCCATCAGGCTCATAAAATGGCATTGCTCACATTCCTTCAATAATCAATATGGAGAGCACAACTCGATTACGGACTTTAATCTCCTTAAAATTTGTCATGCAACCTCAATTGTACTAGATGTAAAAGTTACTCTTGTTCAATCATACCTTATATAGTCTGATCAAGGCATTGGGCCTTGAAGTGCCAAAAGGGACTGGAAAATAATAAAGTTACTCCATGAGCTTCTGAGATCCTTCTATCTTCTGATGGGTTTTGTTTCCTAACCTTAACTGCAAGAACTTCAAATGGGATTAAATTCGACCTCGTGTCAAGCATGCTTAAAAAGTGCATCTTCAAATATAGTACTAAGCTCGCTTCTTACCATGATCTGAGGCGCGGGCACTGAACACAGGGTGGTTCATAAGGTACTCCGACTTCAATTTCCTGAACAAAGGATCAGAAAGTGGAATTTCAAAAGTGATGAATTACCCTGTCACTTAATTGTTAGAGCAATGAAACTTTAATAAGAGATACAGAATTACCGACTTACAAAAGAGAGTTTACTCCTGAACAATGCTCTCTCTCTTTTTTGGCTTCTCTGGAAGCTAAGAACAATTCAGAAGAAAGGGCGAGGCATAACAGTAGACAGGAAAAATATAACATCCAAGATATGATAGAATTTGATCCAATTGCTTACATCTTTTGCGAGCATGATCAGGAAACCAGAAAAATTAATACTATGACAGTAGCTTGGAGGTAAAGTACTCGACACTTGAGAAGGCCACCAACTCCATTTGCAGAGAATAGTAAAGCTTGGGTAAAAGGCTATGGAACAGTATAACAACGTAGTTTAATCCAGACGTCAAAGAAAAGGTAAGAACTGAGGGACGCCTCCCCTTCCCTACCAGCCCACCACGTATAGATCAGACAACCATGGAACATAACAACATCTGTGGAAATTCAACACACCCTCTGAAACCAGATTCAATATCTACTATTGCCACTTTCGCGTATAGATCATTGCATTGCAGGTGAAACTTGTAAGATCAGAAGATACCATTTCTAAAGCCCACAATCTCTCTGAAGGAAGGGTGTTGGGTAGCTGAAGAATAACTATTGTATAACATTGGACTTGAACTTTCTTTCTGCCAAGAGGGTCAAACTATATGCAGCGTCAAAAGAGAGAGGCTATTATGTTGCATCCATTCTAAACACCAATCTGATTTCTAACAGCAAATAACAATTAGGGAAGACAATAAGTGAGTACATGGCAGCATCAATGCATTTACGTCCACACAACTTCAAAGAATAAAAAGGGCAGCCCGGTGCACACTGGCGTCCCCGCTAAGCGAGGGTCCGGGGAAGGGTCCCACCACAAGGGTGTAATGAGGGCAAGCCTTCCCTTGTCAATTTATTTGACAAGAGGCTACAGTAATGTAACAATCTGAGAAACAAATTTCTCGAGGCTACAGTAATGTAACAATTCATTCAAACACCAATAACAGTTAGTTTATACACACACACAATCTATGCACATCAGTGGTCTTGGACCTTCCCTAACAACACACACGAAAAAAAGGGAACAAGTGAAGCATTGCACACAGAGGCATTTAGTGAGTCGTTACTAAGATCCCCATTTGTCCAAAGGCAATCTCATAGAATTTGGCATCAGAAAATCCAGCCAAAAGAGCTAGCTGCTCCTGCTCCTTTCCTGCCAAGGCAACGAGAGAGCATTTTCATATTCAATTCACCAACTGAGCCCTAATTAACTCTTTCTACTATCAGTGACATGATTTACATCTATTTTTCTGCTCCCAGTTAAACAGCCAAAGTATTAGTCCAGGTACTTAAAAAAAAAAAAAAAAAAAAAAAAAGGGCTCATACAACAGCTACAGACTACAGTCAAGATTTCAGAGTGCAGAGGACAATAAACATAATTCGGGTTGATGCAAGTAACAATGAGAAAAAGGCGATATCCTATTCATCAACTGACCAGTTAGAAACCCCTGAATTGAGCTTTTAAGATATTTGTAGTCATCAGCCAGACCATATCCAGTAGCAATTGGAACAACGACATTGTCTAACGACCATTCCTGGCAAACAAAATAAGGAAAAGATTAAACATTGGAAACTCAACCGCTTCTTCATCATGTGTTTATCCATGTGAGAGCACTTATTTGGTGTAAAACACTAATCACTGAAACTTGACAAATGGCAAACGCGCACCTAAACTGTAATAGAAAGCCCACATATCACCTTCCACGAATAAAGATCTAAAGTAAACAGGACGACGGAAGAAGCATAAGATGGTGGCTAAATGCCACTCTTTATTATACTAAGGTACATTATGACCAAGCAATGCCTGCCATCTGTGAGCGTGAAAACAACCATATTTTTCTCAACAGCAACAAAAACATAATCTAATCATAAAAGGACTACAGCTGAACACTACCGCAAAAGCCAATCACAATGATACTTATACATGTAGTCTTTACAATCTTACAGTTCATACCTGAATTAAACCAGTTATAGGTTGAGTGCTTTTGTTGAAATCAAGGATGGATGCCCTGCATCCTGAAAGGAATTTCACCAATTAGCAATGTAAGACTGACACTTCATTCAGATATCTGTTTGGCAGTAGAAGAGACAAAAAGAACCTGGTTTCAGAACTCGAAACATCTCCTGTAAAGCTTTTTCTCTATCTAGTACATTCCGCAAGCCATAACCCACAGTGATGGCATCGAAAGAAGCATCCGAGAACGGTAAATCAAGAGCATTGCCTTCAAGCCACCTATGATGTATTTGGTCTGATATTAATAATCTCTCAGACGGTTATAGCAAGAAAGTTCCTAAAACAAAAACACCAGCTACAGAATGACCAGTGCTCACTCAATCTTTTTGTGGCAAGGGTTTGATTTCTGTTGCTGACGGGACGAAGCTATTGACAACAGCTCCCCCGAGAAGTCCAGACCAATCACCTGTAACTTGTTAGAAGGCCCGTATTATGACCATATTCAACTCATAGCAGCGACATTCTAAAATCTAACCAAATTGATAGAGAGAGTGGACCTGTCCATCAGCGCCAACTTTTTCAGACAAGAGGAATGTTAAATCACCGCTCCCACAGCATATGTCAAGCACTCTATCCCCTTTCTTTGCTCTGCTCGCAGATTCAAAATAAGAAATAGAGAATTAACCATAGAGTTTAAATGACTAAAAAACTCATGAGAAGTAAGCTTCTTTTCATTGAGAATAGTATAGTAGCAGATTCACATTAAAAAAACGTTTTAAAATTCCAGTAACAGCTTCATCAAGCATATCAGAACTGGGTGCATTTTCTTGTTCATTTTCATTCAGAAAATAACAGGGAAACAGTATTCCATTTTAAAGCATTTCCAACAAGATCCGGCAACTGAAAACAAAAGAATAATTTCACGCACATTGTTTCCGTTTCATTTAAAAGTATCTTATTTCAGGAGAATAAGCATAAATTCTAACAGCACCTCCTAAAGTTTGCATTAAGATACTCCTCATTTGAGCTAGCAAATGTAAAAGGAACGAAAACAGGAGTTTTAAGAGACTTGAGATTCCGAGCTAGTATCTGATATCCCTGGATCGCCCATTCTAACCATTTCACATTCCCTTTCCAAGTCCAAAACACATAAATTAGAACAGACAACACTTCTATTTAAATACTTGATCAAACTATAGGTTAGCCTAATCATCAATACAAATATATGGCCACCGCGCACAATTCATTTCCTAATCTGGCAATCCGCAATCTATCTAATCCCCAAATTTCCCTAATAACTAAAATGCTGCTTTCCTGCCATCAAAGCTTAACATAAAAGAGCAACATCCCTAATCACTCACCAAACCTCTTTAAGTCTCGAACACAACTGCACAATTAGACCAAAACAATTCTTTCCTTTTAGCTAAACCACCTAACCTAACCTAGATCACACTCTTAAAGCACCAAGTCATCACCTTTTATTACACTTACCAACTGAGCTAGTCGACATCCACACACCGAGCAAAAAGAATGTTACTTTCTTTAACCATAACTACCTAAGCTAGTTGACATCCACTAACACCGATCAACAAGTTCTCGTTTCTGTTATAATACTTTTACGGATTACCAACTAAGCTAGTCGACATCCACAAAACCCCAATGATCACATTTACCACTACTCACTCTAAAAAAAACAATTAAACAAAAAATTACTCCAATTGTGCCTAAATCCTTGCACAATACGCTATGCTAATTTTCTCCGTATCGTTTATCTATCATCAAAATTAATAAACAAATAATATGAAAATGATTAGCTAACATAATTCTACAATCATGTCGTATACTTCACGCTACAATAATAAAAATTAAATAAAAAGGAGAGAGAAAATGAAGAAATTACCCGCTCCATGAGACGGCCATGCGCTTCCAAACACGGTGTTGTCCCAAACTAAGCAAATCATTCAGCTGTAATTTTGTTAATTTCAGTTAAAATTGAAAAAAAATAAAAATAAAATGGAAATTGAAAAAAACGCGGGTAAATTCAGATAACGGCGAGCTTACGTAATCATAGACGGGAGAAATGCGGTTGAAAAGAGCCTGCCGATTGGCGGAGCATTTCACCGGAGTAATTCGCCGCCGTGTTAACGGCTTCGTCGGCGGTGGTGGGACGGCGGAGTATGAGCGGCGATTTGTGAACGCCGCCACTCCTTGCAGTGGCAGTGACGTCATTTTTACGCCTTATCTTTTACTTTATTTTTCGAGATTTTATATTTTTAATTGGATGTCTCTTTTTTTTGGGCTCTCTTTTGCGAATTTGGACTGAGGAGAAAAGATTGGTATGGGCCATGGCCCTCTTAACATTAATGAGCCACGGAGTTCGGATGGTATCTGGTGCATTAATGTATCGATTTAATCTCGTAAAATACCGTGTCAATGTGTGTAACTTTAGTTGTTCATGAAAAGACTTTGACTTGTTTCGAATGGTTTGAAACCATATATCGTTTTAACTGTCGATTTGGTTTATGGTTGGATGATTGCTATACAAATTTTTGTGGTTCTTAAAGACGCCATTTTCAGCTTCGTTAAGGAGAAGTTAATTAAAGACGATGAAATTTAAAAATAACAGACGTTTTTAACGATCACTAAAACAAGTTTCATTGCACTCGATAACGACCTTTTCAATTGCGCTTGGAAATTAAGAAAGGATAGCGTATCAAAGAAGGGATCGACATTCAACAGGGTTCAATGAAATTAGCCATTTCATTTATGCAGAGATAGTATAACATTAGCACATTGGTTGGTTTTACATATGGGAATGGGATTGGGAGTACATATTAGGGAGGGGAAACTTAGCTTCATTTTTTAACCCTCCTTTCACAGAAATGTGTTTTCCATTTTAGGTAAATTGTCACTGCCACAAAATATATATCAGCCAGATTTAGTATGAAGAGGTACTTAGTCATCTGTGAAGTATTGTCCGGAAATATTGTCCATGAGAGCAAACTGCATGTTTTCCGACGGTTTCCAATGGCGCTTTCGTTGGTTTATAAACCAGTTGTTGATTTGCCTTTGATCAAGACCCGTCATCTCCGCCAGTGCAATTTTATCGGCTTCCTACGGTACAAGCACCAATGATAAGAATATTACCAACATCCATGTTCAAAGACACAGCACAAACAAGGCTTACTTCCATTTAGACCGACTTTATTCCGGGTTTATTCAACACAATCACAATACTCAAAACATTATATCTAATTTTAACCTGGCCAAAAAAGAACTGAAGCAATTGCACAACGGTGTATGTACTTACCGTGGGATACGGCCACTTATAGTGAGCATTCCACCACTCGAAAAGCATTTGCCTTGCTTCCCTTGGTAGCTTGCCTTTCTTCTTTTTCTTGGAAAATTCGAGCTTGAGGCTGCTTATATGACTCCCAAATCTACGAAGCAGCTGATCCTTAAGATCCCGCTCTTCATCCCTAGGTTGCGTATCATGTACATCTACCTCTCCTCCACTACATTCCTCTTCCGAAGACACTGCACCTTCCTCTGGAAACATCAATGTGATCATGTGAGCTTAACACACTAGAATTACATTTCTAAAACCAACAATATACTAAACCCATGAAGACCACAATATAAATGAAGTTAATGGAGTGTAAGAGTTTATGAAATCATTGCTCTATAATAAACATAATTAAGGAAACGGGGTCGAATTTAAACGTATCAGGAATTTACACTCTGTAGGGTTTCGCCCTCACGGCCTTTTAGCACGCAAAGAAGTAACAACACTACTCTGAGCTCATATCATGCCAGCAGCTCAATGCTCAAAATCGCTAGCTTGCTAGCAGCCCAAAGCCCCAAACTAGATTATGGAAGTTCATAATCAGCCATCAGAAAGCACGAGTGAGCAACAAAATGAATAAACTACAGACAGATATGAAAAATGTGACTTATTGTCAGCTCGTTCGATCAAAGGAAACTAATAAAACTCGAACTTGATCAACATGAAAGTGGTCAGGGACTCATCGGTGAGACCGTGAGAGTATTCAGAGTAATTTCAATGCAAGTCAGTAACCCACTTTCTGATTCACCATCACGGTTGCAATGTTTATCAAATTACTTAAAAACTTTGCTAGGTCACGATAAAGCAATAACCAACCCTGTCGTGTATTACGTTGGTCCTGCCGTTGCGGCCTTGCCTAATACATCCCATCCCATTGAATGTCCAAAATAAAGTTGGTTGGTTTGGTCATCATGCCACGCAGGGCATGCACCGCATCACCCAAATAAAATTCCGATATTAATACCATAACCAACGGGGTTTAAGAAGGTTGAACCGGAATCACCTCAACCGTCTCCTAAGACCTTACAATCCACATAATTATTTCACTTCATCAGATACTATATCCATAATCTACAATGACGACTCAGTCTTACTCTCAAAATGATTCCAAGTAGGCTAACATGAATCGTCTATCAACGAGGATAAATGTCTACCACTCACTACCAAACTAATAAAAGAGGAACAATCCAAGGACTATAGTATAGCCCATATAACTAGCAAGGCAAGTAGGCCCAAAAGAATAACATTTGTGACATTTCCAAAAACTTATTAAAGAAGTTTTGAGTAAAGTTAAAAAGAAAAGAAAGAGAGGAGGAGAGTCCAGTCGTTTCCTAACTCAGAGTGGACAAGACGGCACAGAGGCAGGTGTGTGCAGAAAAAGAGAACTGGGAAGAGAGAGGGGGGGCAGTCAAATCCCCGTAATGCACGCTGCTGTACTCTCCCCTAAACTGGGCCGTTGCATGGTATGCGTGAAAGTGACTCTCACATTTAATTCACATTTATATGTCCCACCACATTTCCATATAAACCCACTCTGACCCAAAAAGTTCACAAGCCTTAGAAATTTAGAATACGAGGAATACAGTTCTCATGTCCTCCATGTCCAATTGTCCACATGTGTCTCCTATAGTAACAAAATATGATGTTAACAGGTACCCATAGCTAGAGGTGGCCACAGGCGGAACGAGTCGATACTAGGCCGGTTCACCGTCGGGCCTGGTCTCGGACACCATTTCAACCAAATAAAGTCGTTACAACACCAAATTGAGCCACTACCAGCCACCGACGTACTAGTATTGTAATACGGACTTGCATGTTACGAGGTGCAATAGTGCAAATGTACACATGTGGTGTATGGTATATTAAGGTTGCTATAGAAGTCACTAAAGATCAAGGTTCCCCTAACGGTTGAGAGATCAATCTGCCTAGAGGTCATCCCAACCCCCGCAGCATTACCTGCTCTTATGTACCAAAAACAAAGTTCGGCATAACAATCACCGAAAACTCGTTTGCATCAATAGTGCCCCGAAATCAATACAATAATGTCGTTATTAGAGAAAAGATGAACCAAGGACAAACAAGTAGGGACATGCCAGGACCCCATTACCCCAAACTACCCCCACATTTAAGAAGTGTCTTTAACTCATCCTAACTATTAACAAGCAGAAAACTCTGCAAAAACATGAAAATAATAAAGGAGACCTTAGTCACCTTACTGACCTACCACAAATCAAACTTGGAGACTCCCTGAGATAGAGAGAGACTAGCCAACCAATCCCTAAATTCTAAAGGCAGGGAAACGCACTCAAACAACGATGTGTGAGACTTTGCATTCAAAAGCTGCTTTGGCTTCTCAGCGTGAACTCCGGGGGTTCCCATGTGAACCTCAGCCCCCACCCCCACCATCCTCATATTAACCCTTGTATATCCAATAATCAATAATGCACACGTCTTTGTTGGCTGCGTACATCGGACCCCCGCTAATGTTCCCCGATTGCGAAATTCAACTCGGGGTCGATACATGTTGGTCCACTTGGTTCTTGCATAAACATACCACAACTCCTCAATCACCCACTTGGAAAGAGAACTAATCACACTCCTCTCTAATCATTAAGCAGACCATAAGTAATGCTTACCTTATATCCATAGAAAGTGACAGATGATATAAAACCATAATGCTCTACCTTCAGTAGAAAACCTAGGGTTTGAACTTTGAATGAATCAACATGGACCTAATGTCTCACGACAAAAATACCAGCTGATTCATGCAAACATACTCCGTCCTTATGCCTGAGTATCTTGGTGAGTACGAACGACTCGGGTGCAACTGTGCTACTTATGAGTTATGAATAAAGATCGAGACTTGTCCACGTCAATATTACCCAATGGCTCGTTTTAACACAGAAAAAAAAGGACCGACTTTAAACTAGAAAAAAGATATAGCTAACCATTTCTCTTTCCCCCGAGTAGCCGAGCCTCACAGCAATTTTGTGCATAGTGGTTTTGTGCATAGTGGTTTTGTGCATAGTGGTTTTGTGCATAATACTATCTTAGATTCTTAGCTTCAGAAACTCTAAATAGAACGGTATATCAGAGGCCACTATAGCATTACTACTCTCAAGCCCTATACCGTAACATAATGCTAATACCTTCAAGTGAGCCTTGATCCTGAGAGGACTCCCTTATTGTGTCTGAATCACCTGTGGTATCGAAATGGAGGATCAGTTAAAAGACGCGTTGTTTCAATATTGGATCTATCCCAATAGTCTATATTCAAACAAGAATACTTAACAAACAGAACCTGATACACG
This sequence comes from Spergularia bocconei, assembly GCA_963457585.1. Lineage (NCBI taxonomy): Eukaryota > Viridiplantae > Streptophyta > Magnoliopsida > Caryophyllales > Caryophyllaceae > Spergularia > Spergularia bocconei. Next base: position 2,209,701 of record OY734943.1, read on the forward strand.
AATGTCATCAAATCAGGCCTACTACAAATTCCTTTTCAAAGCAAAACAGATACCCGCGTAGCGTTCAAAGGACAAGAAAGTCCATACAGGCTGATTGTAAAAAAAAAAAAAAATCGTTCTCGCTACAACAAAAGATCTAGTTAAGATTGTGAATAAAGACCAAAAAAACGCATTGCAGAATGAAGAGGCAGAAATATACTAGAGCTCTTTGCCATTTTACTCGGGATTGAGAAAATCACTTGATTAGTTAGATATAAAAATGCATGAAGATTTTGGCCTGACAATTTCATCATTTTATTTTATGCTTCCGAAAGCAATAATAGCAGAAATATTCACTGGCTCGAGAGAACTCCCATAGTCCCATGGCAAAAGAAAATCACTTCTACAGGAATAATCGCGTCATCAACAAATTTTGTATACTTTAAGGTTGGCCTTAAAGTAAACACAACTCAAATGTAAGGCTGAAAAGAGAGCTTGAGCTTAACAAAATTGTCAAAAATTGGACAAATAAGGTAAACATGTGGGATGTGGCATATGCCGAAGATTATCCTAGTGGGTCGGATCATGTGTTTTACAGAATCTTGGTTAGACAAAGAACACTTAAGTATTGGCAGAAGTACAGTAAGTAAGATAAAACAGACCGCACGAGGCGAACTATACCAAAGGAGATTAGATTGCCATTGCAAAAAGTTATTTTGTACTTCCAAATGAAAAGAATAATATAGTTGCCAACTAAAACTCCATAAAACCATGATGAAGAACCTTTAGTTCACCTTGATTTGTTTAAGTAACGAAAGCAGCTTTCGAGTACATGATCATCTTACACAGCATCTAAAGTAGTTAAGCTCTCTAATTAAGTTGGGCGACCACGAGAACTAGCAAATACAAATGGTAGCAGCCTTCTTTCTGACTAGGATGTGGAAGATAATGCCCCTTTGTACTTCATTAATCATAGAATCAAGGATAAAAGTGAACTAATCACCCACAAAGTGTGCTTAACAACAAATGCCACCGCAATTTGGTCTGACTGATGATCACATTCGCTTTATATAATTTAAAGAGCAAGACAGACACAAAGCATGGAAGATAATGTACAAAGATTTCAATCAGGAAAGAGAATTTGCAAGTCAAAGTGATTGATTAAGTAAGCAAAGAGCAAAACACTTCATCAACCATACCACAAAATCTTCTCCAAAGCGCTGACGGCTCATGCAACCACGTGAGCGAAATAGTTCATACTCGTATGCAAGTCGATGTCTCATGATGCAGCAATGTTTTTCGTAAATTTTGATCAGTTATGTGGTTGCAGCAATGTGTTTACTTAACTTGAGAGAGTGGTTGTTATGCTACTTAAACCATAATCATAAACTAGATTATAGTGCAAAAATCAAAGCCATTTTCTAGACAACATTCCTCTTAATTATGAGGAAAGCAATTGCAGACAAATATTCTCAGTGCCATTTCCCATATCCAATTAGATGCAATATAGACTAAAACTGCGATGCGCCATTGGAACTTGGTGCCCCTTTTGTAGTTTAAACACATAGCATTATCAAAGTTAAGTGCAGTAATAAGATTCACTAAAACATTCCATTGAAAGAAGGTGGGGGCAAACAAAATTAAGAACAACAAAGATTCAGTAAAACATTGTAACAATGACGTATCTCATAATTGCCAACTCCGATCCTAGATCCTATACGCAAACAGTTTCCTCTAAGTTTTGTGTTAAGCACAAACCTAAAGCTAAAGATCATGGTTAGTTTTCGTCTTGAAACTCTTATTTTGTGAAGTTTTTGACAATCACCATGCCAAAGGATGCTAGTTCCATATCAAAATATGCTACTAAGGAATTTTGCGTCTAGTGATAGTGTAATACTTCTCCAGTCAATCAGCACAGGAATTTGCCATAACGAAATAAATAAATCGAGACTACTAGCTAGGCAAACAGTTTGTGATAAAGTCAATCAATCAATCATGCAAGAGATTTGCATATAAATCAGGGGAAACGAATTGCTCAAAGGTCTACACTTTGGTTACTCCTTAATCTATGAAACTTACGCTATAGTATCGTTTTTAAGCTAGCTAAATAGGGAATAATATCAAGCACCAATTATTTCAGCACTAGGAAGGAACATCATCAAAACAAGATAGCCACCAACCTCTACTTGATGAAATGTTGCATCTATTATTTCCCCGTAATGATCACTGTTACACTAAACTACGCGAAATCTATGTCAACAAGATCATAGAGCAAACTACTCCGTATATATACACTAGATTGACAGGTTCGAACATATCCTATACGAGGTCAAAAATTTGCTTGATGGTGCGTCATAATATAACCAAATTTTCCAAAGCTACTGACCAACTATATCATCCACATAAACTAGAATAAAAACTACATGCGCATCGATATCCGAACCCCATAACTTATCCATCTTAAATAAGAGACAGACTGCCAGGAAATATAATTACCTCAAAAACTTAAGACAAAGAACCGGGAGAAAAAGGATGGAAGAAAGTAGACCATGAAAGAGCTGAATATAACAACATTCAGTAGTACTCCGTATTATTAACACGGTTGAAAAATTGGCAAATATTGGTCCTACAATTTCAGGATTTTTACAGGCTTTATTTACAACTACAGTTTTTTTGGGGAATGACACCTAAATAATCAAAAAAAAATCAAATTAAATTTTTTTCAGCTGCTTAAAATTGACTGTTTTTAATCACTGAACTCAACTGAATTGTCAAATTCAGAATCTCACTACCGTGCAAGTTTCAATCTTTTCAGGTGCCCTTATTCTATCTCTCTCTTCACTGACACAAACTCATGGAAAATGAGAAATTAAATGGAGAAAAGAGTCCAAAATAGTCCCAAAAAGACACCCTCCAAACACAGCAAAAATACATGTATAGTCACTGATTTAATTAGCTGCCTACATGACCAGCATTTTTCAGACTCTTCTAGCTCCTCATGAACTTACTCCAACTAACATCTCAAAGTTTCAACCCCAACCATTCATTTAAGCTGGCAGGTGACAATAGTGTCGGAGGATGATTCCGACAAAGCATAGCTTAGTCTCCAAATGATATGGGGTCGGCTAACATGAATCGAAAGCTTAATGTAAGATATGGGTCATTGATCATTGCTACTAGGGTTTTAAAGATACTTTTCTTTGGGTTGAATTGTTTATACACTACTACTCTAGATGGACAAACAAACTGTTAAAACAATGATTAGAAGGCACATTTGTTGATTTGTTCACCAATTTTGAAGGGCACAATGCTCAATGAAGATTAAATCCTATAGAATTAGGCATTAATTAACCCACCCCCCTATAAAATAATGATAACCATGAAATTAAATAAGCAGAAATAAAACGTTAACAATCCAAGAAAACGGAAATTGATGAATGGAGAGAGATCGAAATGATGATGATTAAGATAAAAACTAACCAGTAGAGTTGCTTCTAACAAAAGCTCCCTTACAAAGATTTCGAAGCTGCGTCTCAATGTTACTCAAGAAATGGGTTGCTTCGTCAAATGGTTTCGAAAGATCCGACTTATATTTGTCTAATATTTCACAATAAGTCTCCTACATATGAGTCAACAACAAGCAACTATCATAATCATAATCATAATCCCAGAATAATAATAGTAACAATAATCAACTTTTTTTAGTACAAGGTTTTTTTTTAGTAGGGGACCAGAAAAACATATATTACCATGAATTCATCAAGTTCAGGATCTGCTCCTATACACGTCGTCCTCACTCCAGTAGTTTCTTGCCTTCTACTACACATGTCGCTATCCCTCCCGATTTCCTCCAATATCCTTGCTATCTCCCGCGGCGCTCCCACCTTTTCCAACACCAATTCACCATCAAATTCCACTCTAACTAACTCTAACTGAAAAACCCGTGCTTGTGCGATCATACTCGTCGAGTACCATCGCACAAACACGATAAACAACTAACTGTTCTCGTATTTGGACAATATGGTTACAGGAGTTGTTGTTGTTGCGTGAACACACACATCGTTGAGTGATGACTGAGTCCAAATACGAGAACAGTTTAAATACAACAACAACTCCTGTAACCATACTGACGACAACAATATATAGTATATGAAAAACAGTTAAACAACAACAAATCGTATGTATTTTATAACCACACATTTCCGACGACTCCACAGTATGTAGTAACTAACTAGTAGTAGTAAAAAAAACTCGAGCAAATTATGACGACTAACAACCTTGTGACAATCTATGTAGGAGTGGAGGAGGCGAGGGTACTGAGGGTGGGAGGCGATCTTGGCTTTGACGGCGGCGGAATTATGATCATCAGGAGTGACGGAAGCGGCGGACTCAGACATGGTGGCGGAGATCAACTCGTCGGAGCCGAATCGGACGGCGGAGTTCATCATCAACGAGTGGTAATCCGACGGAATTATTAGGTTTTCCGGCGACATCAACGCCTTATCTGAATATTCCGCCGCCGTTGGATGGTGTAGACCGTACATCTCATCCATCTATCACAAATTCACAATTATTATTTTTAATATTATTATTTTATTATAGGAAATTAAAATTATTAGTAGAAAAAAATGCTAGTTACAACCGACAAGAAGCATCAAAATAATAATATGGATGATGATTATAATGAAAATAATAGTGGTATATTTATAGTTTTAAGAAATTAATAAAAATTTGAGAAATTAGGTTAATTTTTTGTTTTTTTTAGGGGGGATTTTGTTTGTTTTTTGGGATGGAAATGGAGTGGCAGAGAGAGAAAGAGAGAGATGTTGGGAAGTGTGAAATTGAAGTTAAGAAGAAGAAGAAGAAGAAGAAGAAGAGTAGAAGTGGGGAAGTATGGCAGTGATAATATCTGATGAATAATCATCCACTGCCCTTTTTTCAGTAGTAGAATTGAAGAAGAAAGAAAAAAAAAAGAAAAAAAATAATAGAAGGTGTTGAATTGATGAAGATGAGGGTAAGGTTTTTGATGAAGAAGTTATTTGTTGTTCAAGATTCGGGGGCCGAGTATTGTCGTATGACGATTTATTAATGATATGAATAATTTTTGGGTTACGAAGGGTTTGGATAAGTTATTGTTTAATTAGGCAAATTGCGAATTAATACTACGTTGTAAAAAGTTTCGTCATTTGTATTCAATTTAACTTGTTCGCTGATTTGATTATTCATCACTTTGTACCATACTCCGTATACTTTTTTAAGTAAGTTGATCACTTGAACTTTTTATCCCTAAGTTTAAAGGTGCTTTTGAGTTTTAGGGATGCAAATGTTCGAGGAATTATGATCTTCATTTTGAGATATTGTTAAGATTTCTTGGTTAAAGTTGATAAGTTTTTTGTTTTTAATTAGTCCTTAACCATTCGATCATTTTCACTTTAGCATACCTTTTTACTATCATCTTATGGTAGATATTTATGCTCTTTGGATGTGAGTAGATCTATAGACAAAGTCATTTACTCCATCCATCTAATACAAACAACCTAAATAAATAGAAATATATCCGTACGAGCCAAATAGTATAGTGATTTATCATAGTAATTATGCTATATCTAGCTCATGCAGTCATGCTCATGGCATCATTTTTTTTAAAAAGGTAAGAAGACCTAGATTGATCCCCGAGTAGTATAGGTTCAATCTAACTCATCATTTTGAATAAGAGAAGCAAGAGAGTCATAGATACTCTCAAACGAACGCGTAAGATCGAGAAGGTAAAAAATGCCCCAAGTGTGCGTGGCCTCATGTGTTATATATACCGAGTGCTTCAACTACTAAATACCGAGTGTATATGCATGTATTATGTATATATACAATTATACATAGTGAACTCATTTGACTAGCCAAAGGAAGACGGGGGAGTCCGGATTTGGTACCAAAATGTAAGAATAATAATGTTATGGATCTTTACCATTTGACATTATAAAACAATAGACTTAGATATCGCCCCTAAAATAGTATTAATTCGCGACATAGAACGTAATCCCGAGAGACTTCAGTAATTAAGCAACTCAATGATCATCAAACCATTACTCCGTACATCGTCCAATAAATAAACTACTCCTATTAGCTAGTTTAATTAAACACCGGCCATCCTTACAAAGTTACAAGAAAGTGGCGCAAACATTTTGTTTGGTGAGCTCGGAGTATAACTCTGCGAAGCTCATATTCATGTGAGCTGTTAAAAGAAATTTGTTCATGTAAGGTCAAATTCAAGAATTTCCAATCAAATTTGTCTGCACAACTTTGTCATTCCCACGAAAACCTAACTCTTTTTTTTTTTTTTTTTTTTTTTTTGTGGATTATTATTAGCAATAGAATGCTATTATATGCAATGGAGATGGAGTAATATCTTTACATCAAAACATATATGGATGTATACTTTGATTTGTTATATTTGTGAAAGTAGCCAAACTTTAATCCTAGATAACACAAATCAAACTAAACATACTAAAGGGTGTACTCGGAAAATGAGATGCCCGTTTCCTAAAATTGTTCTCTACATGAATTTGTTCACTAAAATGTAACTGCATTTTGACTTGGCACACTAAAATCGATCATAACCCGATATACCCGTTTGTCGAGTTAAAACACACTCTATGATACAAATGCCTCCGCTCTATATGATATGTTTAGGTTTGTACTAATGGTTAGGCTAGTTACTTTCTAATGAGACACAAATCGGTATATGAATACAATCTTGGGGGCTTAACTCCGCATTGCATAATGATACTTCATTTATTAGAACCTTAACGATTGTAGGTCGATACAATCATACAAATCAAACACTATTCATTCCGAACGTGACACCAAAGTCAATATCATCCGATTGCATTATTCACTACTCAACCACAAAGATTCTCAAGTATATATAGAACACAATTTGAAATCGGAGCAAGTATACCGAGCTTTGGTGGCCGACAACCCACAACAGTTGCGATCACCAAACAAAAGAATTAATTAAGCTTATTACTGTTCCAGAGGGTAATTCAGCTAATTAATTCATCACTCACCAGCGCATATAAGACCATAGAATTTCTTAATCTGGAAGTTTTAGGTGAGAGAACATTCGACACTTTCCTTAATTTGAGACCCCATATAAATTCACACTGAGATTAGATCGCTAATATGCCAAAACAAGGCATATAGTGATATAGTATTACAATTTTCAAATGTCACTAACAGTCAAAAGGATAATCTCATGTGGATTCGTCTGATGATGATGACTTTATAAACCCTAAACAATTAGTATTATTAACTTTATTGGACTATTTACTCATTTTTAGTGGTTGTTTGATTAATTATCTTCGAGTGAGCAGTGATTGGCTAATTGACCTGATTCAGGTGTTTTCATGCTTTTTACTAGTATCGTACACTTAACATCTTGATAACTCACCTCGTAAATTTGCCGAAAGTTACCAAAATTCGTTGGTTTGCTGAAAGTTAACTTATATGACAATTCCTAGATGGTTACTTATGACGTAACATGTTAGGATAGCCGACCCCAAGTCATTTTTTGAATCACGAGTATTCGTTAGTTTGGTGAGTGGGTAAGGATTTAACGAAATATATGAAACCGAAAACATGAAATGAGACAGAAGATCTCCTTTGATTTTGACTCCAAGTGCGAAAGTTTCCTCATTACTATTGACTTATTGTAAGACATTCTCTTACATTAAGTGTGACTTAATTTACCTTGGCAAAAATGTTCTCTAATAACGCTAATTAAGGTTGTCGATACTACACTGAAAAGGCAATTATGGGTGGACCGTGATTCACGTTTTATGAGTCTCAACTCTTAATACTAGACCGATCACGAGGTATTTTGATGAGCAATCTAGATACAATGACGAAAATGAAATTGGTATTTAAAGTTCGTTAAGACTGCTGACATTCCATTTAAACTCATTCAACAATAAGCTAAGGAGTAACCCATTAACTCATAACTTGTAACTAATCTCCACCCATCTATTATTCCATCAATGTAGGATATATACTCGTAGTCGCACTACTTTCAATTCGATTGTTGTTTCTCCTCAAAAATTCGTAGTTAATTACTTACAATTAATTACAATAAACTTTGTGATAAAAGATAGTGATACTAGCTCAAGAGGGAAACATGTTGTGCAATGATTGGAAACACATTTCGTGAAAATGACGTTTACAACGGAGTGTCGTTGATGGTGGAAGTGGACTTTCATACGATGCGATAATGTAATTCCATCTAATCTTACACCATAATAAGCATTTCTTGATCCCACCTTTCCAATTAAAACACTCCAAAAAGTAAATAACTCAATCTCATAATGATTTCCTCAAGATCTTTGACTACTTTTAGAATTTTATCTTCGATGTCTTAAATAATGTATGTTAACTAGCCCAACGAATTTCAGAATGTATTCAATCCTCCATTGAGCAAGCATACGACCTTCGTAACTTTAGTAACACGAATTGTTACCTCAGATGTATAAGTTGTTTTCGGTTTCCTAGTAAGCAATTTGATATTCACATCATACAAGTCACTACAATCTTGCTTACGGCGAATCCTAAAACGTTCATTAATATACGTCAGTGTGGATCTAAGTCGTGAATTAAACCTCATAGTTTGATTTACACTTAAGTAAAAGAGCATAAAAATTGTCGATGAAGTTAACGAACTCAAAATTTGCCCAAATAGCTGGAAGTCTAGAACTAAACCCAAGTTTGTGACCCACAGAAAAAAAAAAAAAAATTGTGTATTGGGCCTTGGGCCTGGTCCTGGGCCTGCGGTTGTGTGTTTTGTTGGTGATTGCGTGTTTGTTATGCGGGCTAGCCCATCACTCTCGTAAACCAGTTGTACAAAATTCGTTGGGCTTCTTATTGTGGCCCAATTCTAAAGTGGTGCACAAAGATTAGAAAGAAGTACAAAAAGGTCTTACTATAGAAATAGCCAAGTCTCATCCAGCTAAGGTTCTCCTATAATGGCAAAAACCTTCTCGAATCCTAAATTCTAATCCGTCGTTGTTAAAACTTAAAATCAACAAGTATATGACGAATTCTCGCGTAAGAAGGTTCGATAATAACTTGCATTTTACTAGTTTTCAAGATTGATAGGTGATTTGCGACTTGTGAGTACATAATCATTTTACAAATTACAAAATGAAGAATTTTCATATGCAGATTGATCACGGAAATATTACATTTCCTATAGTTTGGAACGATTGTTTGTTTTCTTATCAATTCGGTGTCATGATCATTTTTCCATTTTCTTATCTGTAAGTTATTTGTGGTCATTATGGTTTTAGAATTGATTAATTGTGCATCGCTTACCCAATTTTATACTCGACATCGTGGTTACATCATAAAAGGTTTTGCATATTTGTCGTTCTGATCATGATGCCACGTAGGGTACTAGACTAGGAAAAATGAGAAATGAAAGAAGTGCCATGAATTATTGGCCATTGTGAATTTGGCTCGACTTAGAGTGGGTAGAGACATAGGACAATAATGTATACTACACCTAGTAGAGGAGGCATAAGTTGGTGGATCTACTAGTCCACCACATAAAATGATAAAATTGACACTTTCTCAAATTTAAAGTTGGTCCATTTTCGTCATTTTTTCAACTACTATCTCTAGTCCCATTGTGCCCTTCAATTCGGATAGGTTATGGCACTTACCATAAGCTTTAATTAGCGACTCTCGGGTTGAATTAAAAGATCGGTTGATTGGTATTTATTTGTCATATCCGATTTGTAATCTAACATTACACTACTTTGATCAAGACAACTTTACCACGCTCGATTTTCAACTTTCATGTACTTTGAAATGCTGAAATTCAAAATCACATGTATTGCGCAAAACCGACTTGACTCGCCTAATTGCCGTTCTCTTAACTAAGTGACCTTTAACAAAGTTCACGAAGGGTCAATTTTGTCATTGAAAAGGGACACGTCAAAAGCAAAAGAAAATGGTCACCTTTTGATAATGAAATCTCAAAGGAGCATGAAAGGAAATATAATCATCAATTGTGTAATTCATTATCTACTCTCTATATAAACCCTGAGAAGCATGCTTAAACTTCCTCATATGCTCCCTCCAAAATCCCTTAAACCTCACCATATCCAAAAGAAAAAACAACACCACCTAATGCCTTAAAATCTTAAACACCTCGCCTATGGCGAGATAAAGGGGTTATTGTACGAGAATGTCTCCTAAAGAAAAATATTTTACCCTATAACCAACAACAAGAAAAGTCGCACGAACAATGTAAATGTGATACCAATTCGAACTTACAGATATTGGTTCTGATCGTAACATGAGTTCAGTTCAAATCACAACTTGTTTTGGTCGCTCCCACTATTCTCCCAACATTATATCGTGGCTTAATATAATGAACGAAGAGTAAGAAAGAGGGAAGACTACGTAAAGAGAGTGCGATTATAGTTTGTTGTTGCGCAAAAAACTAAGGGAGACAATAGACCATGGCAAATTTGCAAGCAAGCCGGCAAGTCACTACAATGGCAATATTTGGGCTATAGAATGTTTCGTTATGTTTGTAGTATATCGTGTTATAAACTTTCCACTGCTTTTTGTATTATAGACGTTTCTTTGAATATGTAAGAGAAACTCGAATTAAATAATAACAGCCTATAGGAACTGAGAGACTATTATTTTCTAAGAAGAATCTAAGCATAATACTCCCTCCCTTTTTTTTTTTGGTTCTTTACGTTTGCAATCCTTCTATGGTACACCTGGGGTACGATTCATTTCGTACCCCCCGGCCAAAATGAACATGCGGGTTATAAATAAAGCGCGGCCCAATATAAAAAGCACGGCCCAAATAACAAAACGGAGCCCAAAAACAAAAACAAAAAAACTGCTCTTCCCCCTTTTCCTTTAATACACATTTTCTCTCTCTTCCAACGGTTACCAATTAATTGTTCTTCTTCCCAGAAAAAACTCTTCTACTTCTTCATCACGCTTCCTCTCTCCCGCCTCAACCAAAACAGTTCCAAAAATGTCCAAAAAATTAATGAAAATGCCTCAACTGAAACAAAAAAGGAAAATACAAGATATAATTACATCAAAAGATGAAGATGATCAACAATTTGAAGAACAACCAAGGTAAAATTTTAATTCGAATACGGACTTTACGATTTTAAGTTCAAAAATTAGTTTATAGTTCAAATGGAGTAACAATTTTGGCATTGGTGAAAAATTGCAGGAAAACATTAAGTGTTCGACAGCAAAAGCAACAAAAAATAGAAGAAAACAGGTATGAATTTTTAAAAATTGCATATTGAAGAAGTTGAGATTTTGTTTAGGTATAAGTTTTTAAAAATTGCATGTTGAATATGTTGAGATTTTGTTTTCAAATATATTGGGAAATGAATCAATCTGTGTTAAAAATAGGCAAAAATACACATATTAGGGTTTCGGAATGGTTGCCTTTTGTTTTGAAATGATTAATATATGTTACAGAATGGTTACCTTATGTTCTGAAAATAGTCGGTTTTGAAATAGTCGGTTTGTGTTTTAGAATGGAAGGTTTGTGTTTTAGAATGGATAGTTTGTGTTACAGAATGGATGGTTTGTGTTTTAGAATGGATAGTTTGTGTTTTAGAATGGATAGTTTGTGTTTTAGAATGGATAGTTTGTGTTTTAGAATGGATTGTTTGTGTTACAGAATGGATGGTTTGTGTTACAGAATGGATAGTTTGTGTTACAGAATGGATAGTTTGTGTTTTAGAATGGATAGTTTGTGTTTTAGAATGGATGGTTTGTGTTTTAGAATAGATAGTTTGTGTTACAGAATGGATGGTTTGTGTTTTAGAATGGATAGTTTGTGTTTTAGAATGGATGTTTTGTGTTTTAGAATGGATGGTTTGTGTTTTAGAATGGATAGTTTGTGTTTTAGAATGGATGGTTTGTGTTTTAGAATAGTTAGTTTGTGTTTTAGAATGGATAGTTTGTGTTTTAGAATGGATGGTTTGTGTTTTAGAATGGATGGTTTGTGTTTTAGAATGGATGGTTTGTGTTTTAGAATGGATAGTTTGTGTTTTAGAATGGATGGTTTGTGTTTTAGAATGGATGGTTTGTGTTTTAGAATGGATAGTCTGTGTTTTAGAATGGATAGTCTGTGTTTTAGAATGGATGGTTTGTGTTACAGAATGGATAGTTTGTGTTTTAGAATGGATAGTTTGTGTTTTAGAATGGATGGTTTGTGTTACAGAATGGATGGTTTGTGTTACAGAATGGATGGTTTGTGTTACAGAATGGATAGTTTGTGTTTTAGAATGGATAGTTTGTGTTTTAGAATGGATGGTTTGTGTTTCAGAATGGATAGTTTGTGTTTTAGAATGGATAGTTTGTGTTTTAGAATGGATAGTTTGTGTTTTAGAATGGATAGTTTGTGTTTTAGAATGGATGGTTTGTGTTTTAGAATGGATAGTTTGTGTTTTAGAATGGATGGTTTGTGTTTTAGAATGGATGGTTTGTGTTTTAGAATGGATAGTTTGTGTTTTAGAATGGATGGTTTGTGTTACAGAATGGATGATTTGTGTTTTAGAATGGATAGTTTGTGTTTTAGAATGGATAGTTTGTGTTTTAGAATGGATGGTTTGTGTTACAGAATGGATGGTTTGTGTTTTAGAATGGATGACTTGTGTTTTAAAATGTTTGGTTTATGTTCTAAAATTGTTGTTATTTATAATGATTTAGGAGAAATTTTCATAAAAAGCATATACAAATACGGTGTAGTCCTGGTGTAGTCAAAGAGCTAATGGGTAAAATCAAATGGAATGCAAACCAAGTAAAAGCAGTTAGAGAAATTGGATTTCAAGGACTGTTTTTGTTTGATGTTGACGATGTGCCCAAACACATGTTTCCATGGCTTCTACAAAACTTCAACGAGCGTACAAGGCTTATGAATTTTTGTGACAATCAGATAAAGGTATTCACCGCCTCAGATGTTCATTACATCCTAGGCTTACCACATGGTGATTTGCCCTTTCCTGATATGAGTACGGATAAGAAGGATAACCCAGATTCTTGGCTTAAGGATAAATGGAAGCGAATATTAGGCAGGGAGGATGACAAACAAGTTTACATCAGCTGGAAAGATTTCGAGAAAAGGGTAATTGAGGAAGCTGATGGGGGAGCAATGTTCAAGCAACTGTTTGTTTTATTCGTGGTTTCATGCTTCCTTGGAACTATATCAAGCTCCTATGTCCAGCTTAATATATGCAAGGCAATCGACAATGCAGACATGATTGGTCGATATGATTGGTCTGAATTTGTGCTGGATTACCTGTGTAAATCAATCAAGGCCTTCAAGGAGACGGAAAGTTCAATCTTAACTGGTTGCACACTGATGCTTCAGCTATTTTACTTTCATAGCCTGGCATTCCACGGAAATCGTGAGAAAAGCAATCTCCCATTGATACAACACTGGACAAACGAGAAGATGTGGACCAGAATTGAAAAGGAGAAAAACGCCGATGGTTTTGGCATGGGTATCCGTGTTGATACAGTGGATGCTGCTGTACAAGCTGGACGATATGTAACTTTCCCAATGCCAACAACTTTGCCAACAGATCAAGAAATTAGAGAGCTCCAATTAGATGTAAGTGTTATCGAATTTTCCACTTCAATTATTTGTTGTGTTTTAGAATGAACATTTTTTGTTTTAAAATGGATGCCTATTGTTCTGGAATGAATACCTTTTGTTTTGTAATGAGTGATTTGTGTTCTGGAATGAATATTTATTGTTTTGGAATGATTGGATTGTGTTCTGGAATGAGTGATTTGTGTTCTGAAATGTATATTTATTGTTTTATAATGAGCCATATTCTGACTTGCAGAGACCCTTTCAAAGACTTCTGAAGCTGGGTCGGAACTTGGAGGCAGCTCATAGACATACATTGAATGAATTCCAAGAAGAGAAACTTTCTCAAAGTTCACAAGAGGTTGAACAACAACAACAACAACAACAACCAAGCCTTATTCCCAAAATGATTTGGGGTCGGCTAACATGAATCGTCATCCAGCAACCGTCTTGTGTACGCCAAGAAATTTCGAAAACGTTGTAAACATGTTAGAAATATTTAAACAATTTCAAAGGAAATTTAGAAAGTCGTCAAAATAAATAAAAAGGTTTAAAAAAATATTGCAAAAAACAGATGAACTTTGAACACAAGTTAAAAAGTTTTAGAAAAATAGTTGGAAAAACCAAACAAATAAATCAAAAGGGGTCAGAAAAAGTCCTCCACATGGATAGAGTCTCGCCACCCTGCCCTATCCAACACCATACTCTCTTCAAGCCCTAGGGAGCTCATATCACTTCTAATCACCTTCGTCCAAGTCATCTTGGGTCTTCCTCGACCCCTACTAATATTATCACTTCTCCACCCTTCTACTCTTCTAACCGGCGCCTCACTAGGCCTCCTCCTCACGTGGCCATACCACCTCAGTCGGTTCTCCATCATCTTATCCCCTATGGGTGCAACCCCTACTTTCTCCCTAATAACTTCATTTCTCAACCGATCACGTCTTGTATGTCCACACATCCACCGTAACATGCGCATCTCCGCCACACTCATCTTATGAACGTGACACTGCTTCACGGCCCAACATTCCGTGCCATATAACAGTGCCGGCCTAATTGCCGTACGATAAAACTTACCCTTCAACTTATTGGGCAATCCTCGATCACACAGAAGTCCTGTGGCATTCTTCCACTTCAACCAACCTGATTTGATCCTATGAGCCACATCTCCATCCAATTCTCCATCCTTTTGAAGAATCGATCCTAAATATCGGAAAAAATCTGATCCCTGAACAATCTTTCCATCCAACATGATCGTCCCCGTCTCCGTTTGCCTAATGCCGCTGAACTTACACTCCAAATACTCGGTCTTGCTCCGACTCAACCGAAACCCTCGAGACTCCAACGTGTCCCTCCATAGCTCCAACCTTCTCTCCAAATCCTCTTTCGTTTCTGAGATCAACACTATATCATCTGCAAACATCATGCACCATGGTATATCATCCTGGATTGACCTCGTCAATTCATCCATGACTATAGCAAAGAGAAACGGGCTAAGTGCGGACCCTTGGTGCACTCCAATGGTAATAGGGAACTCTTCTGACTTCCCTACACTAGTCCGCACTCTCGTGCTAGCTCCCTCATACATGTCCTTAATGATGTCAATATATTTTTGCGGAACTCCTTTCTTAGTTAGAGCCCACCAAGAAACCTCCTTTCACAAGAGGTTGAAATCGAAGAAATTTCATCGGAGGGAAAACGTTTTCTTAGTCAGCCAGGAGTCATGGAGACATTTGAAGCTGCCGAGGATTTACTGAATTCAGTTGGTGGGCAAACTAATGAGCTAAATAGGATCTTATCACCAAGCTGGTGGACAAATCAAGCTAGCCAGACATCATCTCAAGAAATACGAGATGCAAAAGGGGCATCTCAGGGACCGGCTAGCCAACCGTCTCAGGAAACAGATAGCCAACCATCTCAAGAGAAAAATTCCCAAAAAGGCAAACGAAAGAAACAAGAAGCAAGACGGAAGAAGAATTCAGCCACGGAAAAGATTCTAAGAAAACTGCAAGTACCAAAGCAGCAGCCCGGAAATCTGAATTCTGAAACCGATCCAGCTTCCTCTCCAAAATTGAAAACTCCTCAAGTTTCCCCTACAAAGATCCCGTCTACCCAATCAAGTCCGAGCAATGTCAGAGATGCATCTCCAATCCAAGTTTATAAACGACAAAAAACATTGCAAGACTCCATCTCCTAATCCAAATGAAGTATCACCAACAAGAAGTCTGGAACAACTGTTGCAGACATCTACATTTTTGAAAGGTTCTTCTGTGGAAAAGGAGAATGAAGATGTTAAAGATCAAGAAAATGAACTGGAGATGCAAATGGAAAAGAAGAGTGAAGATGTTCAATCTGTCAAGGACATTTTGCAAATCACAACTGGAGATGAGAAAAAAGAAGAAACTGAACCTGAACCTGTCGAGGAGATTTTACAAATCACAACTGAAGTCGTAATTGAAAAAACCTTGGACATGGGAAAGGAGAAATCAGAGGATTTGGCCAAACAGGGGCTGGAACATGTCGATGAGATGCAGCAGCAGGACATGGGAAAGGAAAAATCAGAGGATTTGGCCAAACAGGGGCCGGAACCTGTCGATGAGATGCAGCTGGACATGGGGAAGAAGGGGCCGGAACCTGTCGATGAGATGCAGCTGGACATGGGGAAGAAGGGGCCGGAAAATGTCGATGAGATGCAGCTGGACATGGGAAAGGAGAGGCTGGAAAATGTGCATGATGAACATGTTGGAGAGATTCAGCAGGACATGGGAAAGGAGGAGCCGGAAAATGTGGAGAAATCAGATGATCGGGAGACAGAGGAGGAAACAAATGAATTTCTGAACAAGGTATGCCATAACTTTTCACATATTGGTACCAGGCATTAATCTAAAAAATTTCTGCAATTTAGGACTCACATATTTCCCCCCCTTTTCTTTTGAAGCTATCTGAGAAAACGGTGGTTCCTTGCATTAGTACACCAATTACAGCTCCAAAACCTACTACTTCGGACCCTCCTCCAAAAAAGATAAAGATAAAGGAAACGGAAGATGCTCCACTCAAGGATTTTGAAGTAGTGAAGTACTTAGAACAGCCAGAAAATGAACAAAATGCCGAAGACAAGGTTTGATTGTGCCTATTGAAAAATGTAATATGTGAAATGATTTACAAAACTACTGTTGTAACCTAAATTTTCAGAACAAAGATTTATCAGATACGTTTTGTAATAAAAAAAATTACTCATTTTGGTTCTGAAATGGCAATTTTCTGTTCTGGGATGAATCCTTTATTTTACATAATGATCAGATCTTGTTTTGGAATGGAAATATTCTGTTCTGGAATGAAGACCCTGTGTTCTAAAATTGAAGTTTCTGGTACATGTTTGTGTTTTTGAAATGGCCTTTTTTTTTATTATAATATGAAGTTATTTAAATATTTGTCTATTCTTTTAATTTCAGCACAAGTATATAAATCTCGATACCCCTGAAGTTGGAGCAAGTAAGACGATCAAGAGCGACTCACCTTCCAAGAAGCAGAAGAAAATGCACAAGGATTACAAGGATATATTGAAGAAGTATTTTGCAAATTTACCCGTTGATTATCAACCCAACTTTAATTTGCTAACACCAACACCTTCACCACCAGTTTCACCACCACCAGTTGCGTTGCCAAGTCCCATTCCGAATGCTCTTTCGGGTGTAGAGATTATTGATGTTGATGAAATGACTGAAGATCAATCACAAAAAATAATCGAGAACTACGAGAAAAAGATAGAGGAAAGGGAAAGACTAAGTTCACAAGAAGAGAGTCCAACCGGTCTCATGCCTTTGGAAGACAATTCAATAATGGTGTCCACATTTCTTCAGCATAGGCAGGCTGATTTCAAGGATTTATCACCACTAAAGAGGGCAGTGGCTGACTTTGCTTTTTACTCTGAGTTTGCATTTGATTCGGAGATAATGCAGGTGAATTCGGAAATTAGAAAGCAAATGTAGAAACCTGAGACCAAATCGCATCTTACACGAAAGAGGACCTTAGAAAGAATGATGGAAAATGAAAGATCAACTGCACTTGTTGAATTTACGCCATTCCTTGTGTTCAGAAGAAGCGATGCATACTCCATGGCAGAACGAAACTGGTTTACTGTTGGAGCAGTAGATGCTTGGGCGTTTATTTTGAACAAAAGAGAGGAAAGAGGGGAAAAGAACCCAAAAATATCTCCCTATGCGAAAACGCTGAAAAGATTCTTCTTCAGCACAGCTGTATTTGTAAGTATATACTTTGGCTTTTTTCTAAAATGATTAAATTTCCTGGAATGCCTTATTTGTGTTATAGAATGGATGCCTATTGTTCTGTAATGAATCCCTTTTGTTTTGGAATGAGTGATTTGTGTTACAGAATGGATAGTTTGTGTTTTAGAATGCATAGTTTGTGTTTTAGAATGAATGGTTTGTGTTTTAGAATGAATGGTTTGTGTTTTAGAATGGATTGTTTGTGTTTTAGAATGGATAGTTTGTGTTTTAGAATGGATAGTTTGTGTTTTAGAATGGATGGTTTGTGTAATAAATTGTCTGAATGTATAATGTAGGTGTATGCAAAAATGTTAAAAAAGAAGATGGACCAAGACAAAAAGCTTGCATCCGGTGGAGTTCTGGAAGAGGATGAGATTCGTCTTAAAACAACCAAGGATGTTGTTCGTGGAACAATGAAGGAATGGCTGAAAACAAATAATATTAAGAACCTGTCTCACTGCCACCTCGTATGTCCTTTTCATTTGTTATTTCTTTTACGATACTAGCCTTGCCAATTACTCAAAACTTTTTATCCGTTGCAGATCTTCTTTCCAATTATTCACGACAGTCACTTCACATTATTATGTGTGAACCTTAGCGATAGATCTCTTCAGTTGCTTGACAATAGAAAGACCCTGCAGGATTATAACGGCATTGACAAACTCTTGGTTAGTGTTCAATTAATGCTTGTGTTTTAGAAAGAATGATTCTTGTTTTAAAATGAACAGTTCATGTTCTAAAATTGATGGTTAATGTTTTAGATTATTTTGTGTTTTAAAATGAACAGTTTATGTTTTAGAATGAGTAGTTTGTGTTACAGAATGGATGGTTGGTGTTTTAGAATGGATGGTTTGTGTTACAGAATGGTTAGTTTGTGTTATATAATGGTTAGTCTTGTTCTAAAATGGATGGTTTGTGTTTTAGAATGGATGGTTTGTGTTTTAGAATGGTTAGTTTGTGTTGTATAATGGTTAGTCTTGTTCTAAAATGGATGGATGTGTTTTAGAATGGATGGATTGTGTTTTAAAATGGATAGTTTGTGTTACAGAATGGATGCTTTGTGTTACAGGTTCATGAGTTATGAATGTTGATGCTTGAATCAAGGTGCAATACTAGTGCAGAAACCATTTTGAGATGCCAGCAAAAACCGGAGCTCATCCCCCTCGCCTGGAGAAACAATGTAAATAATGTGGATTGTGGTATGTTTCTGATGATGCATATGGAACGATTCCATGGAGATAACTGGGATTCTGATTTAAAATTGGTAAGTGTTGCTAACAAAAAGACTTTATACTTTGCATTAGTCAATTTACATCAATTTCACGTACCTAAGTTCTAATCGATTGCAAAAACTATTCTTTTGAAGGCAACAAGGAGGCGATTCTACCGAGCTAATCTCTGCGCGGAAATAATTTTGGATGAAAACAACAAGAAAAAGGACAGAATTATAAGCGAGGCTACTCTGTTTGCATCATCAAGGCTGATTTCAAAGCAGGAGCAAAAGGATGAAAAGAAAAAGTTAGAAGCAGCGAAATCAAAGCTCAAAGATATCATGGATGTCAAAAAATTGACCCATTCAATCAAAAGTAAAAACTGATAATGATTACAATGTAAAGAACAACTTGTGTAAATGATTATAAGAAAAAGATTGGTTATATAATGTATACAGTTTATTATATAAAAGTACTGTTTACGATACTATCATTGCCAATATTCGTCCTCGCCTTTCCTTATATTTCATATAGTTGCTGGCATTCATTTTAGAACATCCATTTTAGAACATCGAGTATTCATTTTGAAACAAAAAAAAAAAAACCAAGTACTCATTCTGAAACAAGAAACATCCATTTTAGAACATCGAGTTTTCATTCTGAAACAAGTAACATCCATTTTAGAACATGAAGCATTCATTCGAAAACAAAAAAAAAAACCAAGTATTCATTCTGAAACAAGAAACATCCATTTTAGAACAAAGAGTATTCATTCTGAAACAAACAACATCCTGTTTTGAACAAAAATCGTCCATTTTAGATCAAAAATGACTTGTTTTTACAAATTTAAATCAAAATCGCATGTGATATTACTAAGTGTAGGTGTAACTTGGGATGTACTATCCTCGCCAACATTCGTCCTCGTCTTTGTAGGATTTTTCCTCGCATTTCTAACAGTAGCTGGCTGAACAGTATTAACATACGACGGGTCTGATGCAGATTCTGGGTACTGTTTGAAAATCTTCTTCCTTGTTCTCAATCGGTTACAAATTTTCTCCCTTGTACTCTTTCGCCTAACATTTCTTGCACCCGGTGTACGAGCACCTTCAGGATTACGAATCTGAATGCCTTGTAGTTGAGGAGTCCCAACAACTTCAGCATCGTCTCCACCAATAGGGCCCAACTGATTTTCGATGGTATTTTTTGCATGATCAAAAGCTTCTTGGCAGACACGTCTTGCATCCAAATTCCCGGAACTAGCATTCAATAACCCATTCCAATTCCGTTGCATTGTCATTACCCAAATAGTAGATGATTCCGAACCATTTGGCCTTGAACTACTCGACTCACCTTCTTCAGAAGGTTTAATTGCTGCTCTAGTCCATCGGTGCAAAATATACATATCTGGAACACTGTCAACGCCCATTATAACATAGACTTTTAAGGCATGACAACAAAGTATACCAACCTCCTCGAACTGTTTACAAGTACAATTAACCTCGTTCGTTTGCAAATTGATCCGCACAACATGAGCAAAGAGTTCACTGTTTGGTTTCCACACAACAAAACAACTCCAATTACCATCGTCAACATCACGATTGTGCCGACATGACAATGAACTCAACCAATTATCTTGGAACATCACATATGCTTTAATTGTGTAAATTTTTGAAACTTGTACCAACATGGAGACATTCGGTATTGCAACCTCTGGATAGGCATTATCACAGCGCCCATCCTCTTCCTTTTCATTACTTCTCCATTCAGCTATAACTCCACAAAAGCATTTGTAGAAATCATGCAAAGAAGCTGTTGCATGAAGCCTTCTCGACACACTATTGTTTGTACTTTCACTCCTTTGGGACGACAAAATACCACCTGAGAAACGATCTTTTGTATAAGCCGCACACCATTTTTCCCTTGAATTCCAAAGTCTCACAAACCAGGAATGATCTTCACACTGGTACTCATTCACCAATCTGTGTATAAAAAACAATAAAAATGATTAAAAACTGTTACAGAATGAACAAGTATTGTTACAGAATGACTCAGAAGTGTTACAGAATGAACAAGTATTGTTACAGAATGACTGAGAAGTGTTACAGAATGAACAAGTATTGTTATAAAATGACTCAGAAGTGTTTCAGAATAACAAAGGCAGTGTTTCTTTACAGAACACCTTTCCGTCATTCTAAAACAATAACAATTCATTATAGAACAAGTAGAGATCATTTTAGGACATAAAAAATTCATTCCATAACAAAATTTATTCATTCCAGAACACATTCCAGTCATTCTAAAACAATAAAGTATTTATTCCAAAAACTGTTTTACAATACTTACCTAGTCCAGAAGTGATTAAACTCATCGATGGTGTCACAATACATGAGGACTTGATTAAACAAAACCTCAAACCCAGGCAGCCCTGTTAGATGTGGAATATTCTTCTTGGAATTCTTCAAAATATGCCAAGTACAAAGCTTGTGTTTGACGTTAGGAAAAACTTCCCTTATAGCAGCAGCCATAGAAAAAGCTTGATCGGTCATAATAGTTTCAGGTTGCAACCCATCCATCGACTGCAGAAACTGATTGAACAGCCAAACAAAGGACTCGATCCGCTCATTCAAAATGAACCCACAAGCAAACATGCAATTATTACCATGTTGGTTTATACCAACAAAAGGAGCACAAATCATTTTGTACCGATTTGTTCTATAAGTAGTATCATGAATGAAAAGTTTGCCGAAGAGCCTATAATCTTGTTTCATGCGTTTATCCCTCCAAAAGAAACTCACCAAACGTGCTTCTTCATCGAGCTCAAAAGCAAAGTAAAAATCATCCTCACTCTCACGCCTTTTCGCAAAAATATTCATCAATGTTCGTGCATCACATCCATCAATAAACTTCAACTTTTCTGAACCAAGTTTATTATATGCATCCTTTTTACTGAATCCAAGAGCTGGGGATCCCCCAGCTTGAGCCTTCAAAAACCTAAATGCATCTGCCACATCGATACCCGAATCTACTAAATCTCGTAAAATCTTAAGAATATTTGAACTGAATTTCCTATGGGATTTCAGTTGATGGACCTTGTCACGAGGGACAAGCACATGATTATGGACCATATTATGCTTAGTCACTTCCCATAAATCATCTCCCTTCTTTTCAAAGAACACCATAGCCTTGCATCCGGTCCTGACGTTCAGTTTTGTGAACTGCTTACCAACAGCCCCGGGTTGCCTTTTTAATCCTTGTTTTGAACAAACAATTTCTCTCCCCTTTATTTCAGAACTATTATACCGATGCCTGATATTATGCAACCTAGTCCCAAAACCCTTAGTATAAGCATAGTCATTATATAACTTATGAGCCTCGTGCATAGAAGAGGCACACTTCCCTAACAACAAAGATTCGGATGCTTCTGGTACAGCAACTTTCGGATCTCCTAAAAAATGATTGAGACATTCATTTCAGAACACAACATCCATTCTAAAACACAAAACATCCATTCTAAAACACAAAACATTCATTCTAAAACAAATAAGCCATCCATTCTAAAACACAAAACATCCATTCTAAAACAAATAAGCCATCCATTCTAAAACACAAACCATCCATTCTAAAACACAAAACTCTCCATTCTAAAACACTACCCATCCATTCTAAAACACAAACCATCCATTGTAGAACACAAACAATCCATTCTGTAACACAAACTAACCATTCTAAAACACATAACTTTCCATTCTAAAAACACAAACAATCCAAAACATTAAACATCCATTTTATGACAAAGAGTAACCATTTTAGAACAAAAAAAAACAATTCTACAAACAGAAATCAAAATCAACTCATCCTAATACAAATCAAAATCATTCTAAGTCGAACCTGATGGCAATTCTGAAAATTTGCCCTCCAATTCTGAAAATTTGCCCTCCATTTTTGGGCAAAATTCCTCGTCCGCCATATCCGCAAGTTCGTCCGCCATATCTGCAAGTTCGTCGGCCATATCAACAAGTTGCTCGTCGATATCAAGAATCTCTTCTTCGTTCGCCATCATCATCGACCAAAATTCTCAGCTACGAAACTTGCGCAATAAGTTTTCGAACAGAGGAGAGAGAAAATAACTTCTCTGATAAGTATAGGACGCGTTGCAAGTTTTTTTTTTTTTGGGCCGCGCGTGTTTTTTATGTTGGGCCGTGTTTTTCATTTTGGGCCTCGTGTTTTTCTGAATCTATAGCAAATTTTGACCGGGGGATACCATTCTCTTGGTACCCCCGGGGTACGGTAGAAATTGCGTTACGTTTGACTTGAATTCCTCTCACAGATTCAAACCAAACGTAAAGAATAAAAAAAAATGGAGGGAGTATCAAATTTCGTGGTTCCTTGAGCTATGTTACTTGGACTCAGCTATAGGTGTCGTACTCGTAGCCGTGTCATCTCATACACGCTACTCCCGAGTCCAATCCTAAAGGTTTCAGAGCCACGGCAAAAGACTGCGTGTCCGGGGGGCGTGTATAGTATGGTGGAAGGGCACAACCCAAGAAAACTTCTGTTGTTTTCATCAGATTATAACTTGCTGTATTTTGGTACAAACTCAACTACAACTTACTGATTTTACAAGCATATTTCTTCATCAGTCCTACAGTACTCCTAACCAATTTTTGTGTAAATGCTTAAAATCGAAACCGATTTTAGACTGATTGCTTACCTACTGTGTATATTCCGGCTTTACATCCCAGAAATTGGAACTTTCCATCCAGATTTCAGAAGAGAGGCATAGAGTAATTCATTCCAAATGTCTGGCACACCAGGTAAGCACCAGTGGCTGCAGTCTTGAGAGTGCTCGGCCTCGATTACTTCCTTTGCACTCGTGTACGACTTTCTGTATATGGAGGGATGAGCATCTTTTCTGTAATCTGTGAGCCTGCTTATGTTTAGGTACATCACAGGGGTCTTCATTTTCCGCAGAACTTGCTCGAGAGCTCTCATCTTTGATGGGTATCTCGCTAAGTACGTCTCGTTGAAGATAGGTTCAGTTTCTTTGTGGCATTGTCCTCCAGAGTTCCACTGGCCTCCCCTGAATCATTCAACAGCAAAATTAATTTACACTTCATAGCTGTTTATTGGTACTGAACATGTCCGCGCACAGAACAAACGAACAATCATACTCGAGAAATACTCTAGGCTTTAGGCTCAGATTAAAAGCATCTACTTTCTAAGGAGCAGAACATCGAACTTTTATTTGACATTCTTCCAGTCCACAAATCTTATGCATTTGATCATTGCAGATAATAATCCACATGTTTGAGTATGCTGGCAGAATGAAGGGTCGAGGGAATCAAAATGTACCTAAAATGGGTGCCAGAATATCCTCGAAAGAAAACCCGGGTTTTGTTGGGGTTAACATGCCTATCAACCCATCTGCCCCAAGTTCTAAGAGCCTTCCCATAAGCCCGAAGAGCCTTAAGCCGAGGATGCACATGATTTCCTTCTTGATAATAATCCTCCCTGCATAATAAACACACGAGATTTGAATGATATTCTTGTTCAAAGATATACGGCAACTTCAACAATCTATGGAGACGCATTGTCCTTGATCAAACGACACTGAGACACACTCACCCTCTGGAAGTTTTCTCGTGAGTCCACCAGTGCCCCGTGTTAAAGATGAGTATATCAGCATCATGATACATTTTAGTGGTTTCGTCCATCAGATCGAGTCTCAATGTTGGAAATGAACTGTTTTGCCCCTGAAATGTTGATTCCCTGACCAAGAAAGGAGCCCTGACATAGTCTATTGTACAGTTATAGTCCTGCAATACAAAAGCCATAGCAAAAAATCAGCACAGGAAGGCAACGTAGTAGGTTGTTCGTTTATGGACGAGAGCTAACAAAAAAACTTGCCTCAAACCTGAAGGCGTAAAAGCCTTCCTTCTTGAACTCCCTCTTCCCCGAAATCTCATGCACTCTCATTTTGTCGTTGACACTATGCCTTAGAACGCAAACAAGAGACTCCCACATGTTCCGATTTAGTGAATCGCCCACAAAGACTAGCTTCCGTCCTCTCATTCTTTCCAGGAAGTCAGTGGCATTGAGTCTGAGTACACATCCGACTGTACAAAGTTAGCATTTGCTCTAGACGACTGTGAATGCAGAAACCAGCAGCCTACCAAATCGACAGGCTAAATCAAAACTCAGCCAAAACACTACATTTGAGAGAACATATCATTCATGAAATGGACACATCACAACATTATTTTGCATTTCGTATCTTATAATCTCCGGCCTCCACCAGTCCACCACCCACTTCCTACATAATGTTAAAACTTCGAGAAAAGTCACTCCCTGGTCTCTACTCAATGTACAACAGCAACAACAACAACAACTAAGCCTTTTCTTTTCCAAAATGATTTGGTGTCGGCTGACATGAATCGTCATCTGTAACCCTCTCTACTCAATGTAGTATCTTTTAAAAGGCAACAAATACATAAAAACTTTCTAAACAAGGCCATAATCAAAATTCCTCCACCAGCAACAACTTCCACAAGATCAACAAAGCCTAAACACCAACCAAATGTCAACATTTCCTTCTCCAGTAAACTAACTAATTAATCTAGTAGTTACTACTACCATCCAGTGTACAACACTAACCTACAATCAGGAGCGAAAATTCCCGCCTATGGCGAAGTAGGGGGGTCGGATGTACTCAAGCGTTACCCCTATGTTACCCCTATGCTCAAAATACTACAACTTGCAATCAAAAACATGATTTAGTAAGAACATGATGAACATGCTCTAATTTCACCACTCCATAATTTAGTAAGAACATGATGAAAAGATACAAAATACCACAAGACATAAACATATACATAATTAAAAATGACAATTGACAAGTAAAAATACCATAAAAATTGAAACTTTATATATAAGTTACCTAGTAATGTTGCACAAATTAGGCTGCCATCTCCATCTATAAAACCCATGATCAGGTCTCCCATTAAGATGACAATTAAAATCAGGATCAATCAAAGTACAAGAACCAGGTGGATAATGTGGCAAACTATCATCTTTTACCCACTTCCCATCAAATATATCACATTCACACACATTACTACTAACATTCTTCTTATTCATATCAAACTTCACACTTACATTACTATTTCTTGATCCTTTACCAAGAAAGCTCACATTTTTCACCCCTATCTCAACATTTACCATGTGGGTATTTTTACTTTTACCCTCCCTTGAAAAATTACCATTCCCATAACTTTGTGCACCAATAGTCAAATTGGTCAAATGGGTTGTCTTATTTTTTACACTAGGAGAACTTGAAGAAGAAGCTAAGGAAGTGTTTGGGAGTGAAAAAGACCAAGAATTTACTGTGGAAGAAGGGTAAAAAAATGAGGGTGTTGCTAAATATGTAGTACTAGTTTTGTTTGTAAACAAAATTACCAGAGTAACAAGGATGAAAATTGCTGCTCCAACTCCTAATACAAACCTAGAAATCATGAAATTTCTAGTTGTTGGGTAAATTTTTTGCTGTAAATTATCGAATAATCCAACTTTTACTGACCCCATCAATTTTTTTTAACTGCTCATCACATTGCATGCAGAGCATTCATACAACCCCAAAATTTCCTGATTTTTCCAAAAAAAAATATAAAACTTGGGCTAAAATATTTGGTGGGATTTTTTTCTTGGTAATATTTCTCAAATTCTAATTTTTTTTGCGGAAATTAAGGTAATTAAAAATGTAAAAAGAAAAAAAAAGGGAGAGTTTGTTGAAGTTGTGCACTTTCACAGTTCAAAGTTGCAAATTCAGAGGAGGGAAAACTGTGCAAGTATGGGTTTCAGTTGGATTTGACTAAAATGCCCTTGTTATAAAGATGGTGTTGTTTACTATGGGAAGGGGTATTTTGGTACATTCACAGGGTTCTAAAATTGGCAGTTATGAAGAATCTGAACTCTTTTAAAAGTGGTAGTAGTAGTCTGAGGAAATGTAGTTGAGTGTGCAAATAAATTCATGGCATTTTGGGAGAATTTAAGTGATGGTTATTTAATTGTGTATTGGCTATTTTTAGGGTTTTGATTTATGACTTGTACTAAGTATAGGGTTGTTTGAGGTAGGTTTGTGCTTTATAATGTCAAAGAATATTTGATTTCGATCTTGCCTTTACTTTGATCACTAATTCACTATCTTGTGTTTTGTCAGATTTTTTCGCTATTTGTACGTATGTAAGCGAGCAGTTAGTATTGCGAGAAATGAATGTGAAATCGAAGTGCGGGTCTGAGGGACATTACCCGGCTTAAGCACATTGATTTTCGAACTATTAATCTTACTCCGAGTCTAATATGGGCTTGCATATCCAACTATTCCATGCCAAATTAACCCTTAATTTGTCACTCAAACAGTCAAACGTACGTACACAAAGGTACTACTCATAACTCATGTAACTTCATGAAGAAGAGAAAAAATGTACAATTGTACTCCGTAGCATATTACTAGGAAAGGTGCAGACATGCAGAGAGAGACGTACGTGTCAAAACCAAGCGACCAAATGTGTGAAAGAGAGAGGAGAGAGATTCGGAGTGATGCAGTCCCAGACTCCACACTCCACAGTGCATGCGTCCGGGTGAGTGATTCTCAGCGTGAAGATTACGATTCATCGGACGACTAGGGTCTTCCCATGTCATCAAGATGACCTCAACTTTTGTAAACACCCTCACGTGACCTTTTCGGCTTTTCCTATACCAAACTCATTTTTCATGCTCCTGCTATTACACTATTAGTAACATTTGGGTTAAGTCGGCCCAACATATGACACGAGCTTATGGATTTTGGACTCGGGTTGGGTCCAGGCTACACAAGACGGTTACTGAACGACGATTCATGTTAATCGACTCGGCAACCCCAAATCATTTTGGGACTAAAATTTGGTTATTGTTGTTGTTGTTGTTAGGTCCAGCATAAGATATGGGCCTTCAGACCTACACTAATGCACTCGGCCCATTGCCAGGTTCCCTTGACAATCTCGAGACGAAACCGATGAGCACTCGATTGAATTAAAACGAGAATGAAATGGACGATGTTGAGAAAATTACATTTTTCAAATGCTTACTAATGAGTAATCACGTAGCGCCAAAATTTCTTTTCAATTTGGACAGTTTTTTGCTCAAAGAACCTAATATCTAGAGGTCACACATTCCCTTCATATATTACTTTTTACAGATTTAAGTACATTATATTGACACCAATCACTAACTTTTTTTTTTTTGTGGCTTTCGTTTGTAAGCTTTCAACATTGAGTTGATGAAGATTACAGGCGAAAGCGGGGAGAAGGAGTAAGATCTACCTACTTGTTGAGACACGGCCACACGAGCTGTCATCTTGGGCCGGAAAGCTCCATCGCTTCCACCACTAGTGATGATTCTTCTATGTAATCAGAATATCGTTGTGGTTCACCAGAGCGTGACCTTGGTGTCTCGATTCTTTGTGAGTCTTCCCATTTATCGACTAACCCATCACCTTCTAACATCCTCAGAACTTCAGACATTTTCGGACGATGAGAGGGATTGAACTGTGTACATAAAAGAGCTACTTGTGCTATATCACTCAATTCCACCCTGTCATAGTTGTTCTTCAAGTCTTTATCTACCAATTGACTAAGCTTTCCTTCGCTGTGCAACTTTTTCACCTGAAAAGTTCAGGCGTATAAGCATAATAGAACGCCAGTAAAAAGAAAAATCGACCAATCCAAGTAAATTCGAGTAACTGTTGTCTCGTTAGTCACGTTAGACATCAAGAAAACCACAGAAAGACCACTTCTAGTTGATGCTCTACGGTGCATGTTAATAATCTGGCAACAAAAAGCTGAGGGATAGAGATAGAGCATACCCAATCAAGCATGACACCTTTCTGGTTAGAACCTCGTCCGAAATCTATTGCTTTTTGCCCAGTGATGAGTTCAAGGAGCAGTATTCCATACCCAAAGACATCAGTTTTTTCTGATGACTGACCCGTTGATAGATACTCAGGAGCGATGTGCCCAACAGTGCCACGAACTGCTGTAGTTACATGGGAATCCCGATGATCCAACAGCTTTGCTAGGCCAAAGTCACCAACTACTGCCTCAAAATCTTCATCCAGTAGAATATTAGCTGCCTTGACATCCCGGTGAATAATTTTAGGATCACATTGCTCGTGTAAGTACAGCAAACCCCTCGCTGTACCTAATGCTATATTCCTACGCCTTGACCAGTCCAACACAGGTCTCCCGTGAATGTGATCTGCTACAATGCACATATGATCATTTTCACGATAGAAATATCGGTCTTAATGTGTTGCTGAATAGCAAAACACACAGGTGCAAATGAAAACTCAATACACAGGATGGTTGAGTAAATTGATAACAGAAAGCATTAAGAAAGAAAGCCTAGAAAGAGGCTGACCTTTGAGGCGAGATGCCACACTGCCATTTGCCATATAAGGATAAACAAGAAGCCGCTCATTCTCAGTTGAACAGAAACCGCATAGCCTGAGAAGATTCCGATGGACAGCTAAACTGATAGTTTCAACTTCTGTCTGAAATTGAATTTCCCCGGCAGTGATGTTATAGTCCTTGAGCCTTTTAACTGCAACCAGTGTTCCATCACTTAGGCTGCCCTTGAAAACTATACCAAAACCACCTCTTCCAAGAATATTCTTTGTGTTGAAATGGTTGGTTGCACACCGTAGCTCTTTGAAGCTATACCTCTTCAAATGACCAAGGCAAATTTCGGGGTCATATGGTTCTGCCAGCCAAGGGACAAGGTAAGTTTCACATAAACTCGAAAGCAAAGTATCACTTAAAGAAACCAGCTTAAAGAAAGTTTCTCATCCTATTTTGAGCAGTATTAAGTGATAAGTATAAGTAAAGCTCCAACAAAATCTCATGACTTATAAGGACATTGCTACAACTGAGATGATATATGCTTCGATTATCTGTTATGTAGATGGAAAGGTACCAATAGGTAATTATAGATTTTAATATGATCATGGATGCATAGTATTTACTGGTTGATTCACACATAAGAATGATCCAAGGTAACTGTGTTCAACAATTTTGCTCTTTTTAGAATATTTCCAGGAATTACGCTTCAGAATACAGAAACGCATCTTATACAAGCACGAACACAGAGTTCATTTTGTATAATCCAAGAACAGTAGTAGAGTACTTAAGAGGAGGTGATGAGTAACTGACCATTGACATCAAAAAATATCTGTCGCTTCCGTCCATAACACCACCAGATTCCCAGCCCAATAGTACTTATAGCCAAAATAACAGCACCAAAACTTGCACCAAATATTACAGCAAAGTGGTGACGTTTTCCTCCAGAACTCGATTCACCTGAGTAATGAAACAATCATGATGTGATTAAAGCAACTGTGTAAACCCCAACAGAACCCCAAAGGTCAAAACAAAGAGGAATCCTAACAAAGTCGAGGGAAACAATTCCCACTATCACTATAGCACTTTCTAGAAACAAAAAGACCTAACTTTTTTTATATCAAGTACCTTTAAGAGCATCTGGAGGAAAGGAAAGTGGTTCAGGAGATACCACAGAGCAGTTGGCAACAGAAGTAGTTCCACAGATTAAAGAGTTGCCAATTATCCTGAAAAATTGATAAACCAAATGAAAATTTTAGTCACCAAATCGCACAACGTAAAAGTTCATAATTGTCCTACAGCTAAATTAAGAGAACACTTACTTGAAGGTTCTCGCAGAAATCTTGGGCACAGAACCACTTAAGTTGTTGAACGAGAGGTCCCTAGAATCAATTCATACATACACAAATACACAATATTGTGAGTTCCCAGACTTGTCGAGCTGAAGTATCAGTCGGTTTGCTAATAGGAATGAATCATGTAACAGGTTGTAAACTTACACCAGGGTTAAACCTTCCAGTGTCGAAAGAGATTCAGGGCAAGGTCCGGTAAGGCTATTGTTGTTCAGTCGCCTGACTTATTCAGAAAACGAAAAACAACAAAATCAAATACCATAAAAACACAAAGGGAAACTAGACACAAAATCTAACGAAATGGGGACAACCATTGGCATTAATAAACCATACAGCCCAGGCAATACAAACTCAGTAGTCATTACTCCGCCTAAATCAATATTTGCCATATAACCCCAACAAAACAAACAGAGTTTACAGCATAAACAATCATATGAAAGCCTACTAACAGGCAGACAGGCAGTCACTGAACAAAATGGAACTTACAGGTAATTTAGATTCTCCAAATCACCCAGTGAACTTGGTATCGCTCCAGTGAACTTATTATTTGAAAGATCGAGTGTCTGAAGCATTTTTAACTTCCCAATCTCAGCAGGAATTGAACCAGATATCGCGTTGTTTTGCAATAACCTAATAGAGATGGCAGCGATAAATAATCATATAAGACAATTGCCACGCCTTATGAACAAGCTAAAACCTTCAAACTGACAATGCCAAATGAAGCATAACCAGGTTCAATTCTGACCAACCAGCAAGAAACTCAGCAAAAACACTTACACTGACTCCAACTTAGAAAGGTTCTGAATAGCAGGAGATAACATCCCAGACACACTTTGACTTGGCAGCCCCCTAACCAACAAGATATAAATAAAGCCACATTCAGAACATATCAACTCGGTCCAGTAGCTTAAACAGCGACAATAAAGACGACTAGCAAGCATGAATCGCCATTAGAAACCGTCATTGAGAAGCTAAAATCGAAAAAGACGACAACTTTGAAAGTACTCACAGAGCAGAAACATAGCCATCTTGAGAACAAGTAATCATTCTCCAGCTACAAGGATCCACAGAGTTGATATCCCAATTCTCAAGCACATTATAAGGATCCTTCAGCTCATTTTTAATAGCCATCAAAGCTACAACTGCAAAAAAAAAAAAAAAAACACCAAGTTTGTACATAAATAAATGCTCCAAAATCCTAAATTCCCCAATCAATTGGTACAAAAAAACATTCACATTATTAAATAAACAACATCAAGTAGCAAAATCAGCATTTAATCTTATTGTGGCCCATAAATTAAATTAGGTGGCCAACAATCTAATCAGAATTTATTTCTCCATCCCAAATGGAAATGTTTGGTTGGTTTTTGCAACATCTCTACACTGTCAAACTAAAACTATATAGTATATCCAACTTCCACATTTCCTGCAAATTCTAACTGTTTTTTGAACAGATTGGCACAAAATATTGGTACACACCTGAAAAAAAAAAAAAACTAAAATTACAGCAGTATGAAGAAAAATTTACCTTCATAATTAACCCCAGTTGGTGAGAGTGTAGAAGAAGCAGTCCCTACCACCAACACCAATATCAGGAACACCAATTTTATGGTGAATTGCAAGAAACCCATTTTCCCCATAACTTATCAATCCTTCTTTTTTCAGTCAATTTTTTGACCAAAAAATTTCAGACCCACTTAGAAAAAACTCACTCAAAATATACACTCCCAAAACCCCCAATTTTCAGACATATCAATATTTCATCATAATTCACAATATATTGCCCTTATCCACCAAAACCCACTTTTCTCCTGAAGAAAAAAAAAGTCACCCAAATCAAAAAGAACAAAACTTTTTGATTTTTTTCACCTCTCAATATCAAAATTGAAACTTCTTTTCTGCTTGAGTGCTACACTATCTCAGTAAATATTCCACCCTTTTGAGGTAAAAAAAGACAGGATTTTTACTAAGTGAAGTTGCCCAGTTACATAAAACTCACTATTTCAAGCAAAATTCTTGTAAAAGAAGCTACCTTTGTTTGTGAGTCAAAAGTTGTTCAAATCAGAACCCCATTTCAGGAATAACAATGATGAAACAAAACACAACAAACAGGATATGCAGCATAAATATTTTTCCCTGTAGTATAACTAGGAAAATAAAATTAAAATTAAAATTAAAAAAAAAAACTCTGAATTTCTGAGATCCTAGAGATCTGGGGACACCTCAATTTTAAAATATTAAAAAAAATACTACTAATAACAATAACAATAATAATAACAAAAAACTAATTAAAATATTAAAAAATGATAATAAAGAGGTAGTAAGAATTTATGTTGTTTGAGTGTTTTGCTATCCAAAAACATTTTAGTACAAACTGATCCCCACAAATTCCATGTTTTTTGGGGTTTTGCTCTCTGCCTTCTTTCAATTCCTTATGATTCCATTTTTTTTTACCTTAATACCACTCCTCTCATTATTTTATTACAGTAACTTTTTTTTACTGTGTTTATATAGTAAATGAGACCAAAATGAAAGAGAAGTGGAGTATTAAAGAAGATTTACTGTGAATGAATTTGATGTGGGTTTGGGTTTGGTGTGATGGTGGCCTTCCACTGATTTCACAGAAACAACCAAACACACACAGTCCCAAAACATACTGCCAAAATGAGGGGGACATATGCTTATATTTATATATAAAGCTTGTGAAATAAGTTTTTGGTTGTGGGGTTTTTGCTAATCATTAATTAATTAATTTTCTATGGATTGTCTTAAGTTTTAACTTTTACTTAGTTATGGTGTCTAACTGGTTTCAAACTCGAGTTATTAGTGTTCCTTGTCTGCATCTTCGTATTAGGTTTAGTGGCATTAGGTAACAAGTCTCGTGTCTTTATCCATGTTATGTTACTGTTCGATATCGACATATATCTGAAAAGATGATCAAAGACTAGTTTTAGCTACTAATTACTTAGTTGAATGGTCTTATTGAAGAAAATTAATTACAAACTATTTTAAAAGTAAAAAAAGAAATAAAAAGAGCAAAAGGGTGATTAGATTGAAGGGAAGTATGGGCCAATATATCAGAAAAATTCAGAGAGAACAAATGAATGTTGGGCAAATAAATAAAAGGATTTTTTTAATAATAGTACAACATTTCAAATAAAGAAAAAAATAATTTTGGGGGGAAAATGTAAAAATTCTGCAGGGTCACGTGCTTGAGTTGTCTATCGCATTTGTTGGCTTTTGTTGCCCAAAATCATTTGTTGGAAAATCTTTGCCACAATTTCTTGCCAAAAAGATTTTTGCAGCTTTCGGGGCCCCTATCATTCCATCAAGATTAGATTGCGAAATATGTACCAAATTTACTAATCTACAATAATAATGATATGGCAAAATTAAAAGAATATCATACTAAAATTAATTAAAACACGACCGATTCGATATCTTGGGTGGAAGTGTGGAACTATGGAACTATAAGGAAGGAGTTGGACTCAAATCAAGTCATGCCACAAACCAGCTTGAGCTATCAATGAAATAAGAGACAATCCGTCAATTTGTTAAAGCGCGATTAAAGTGTTATTACGAATCATCTCCTATACACTTAGATTTAGGCCTTTGACCTCGACTAGTGGATTTTCTAAACAAAGATTCATCCGGCTATGGAAAATGAAAAAAAAAATGTAGAGGACTCACAATTAGCCGCATGAACGTTGACATTCAATTGTGATTATGAGCCATAGGTTTAGCTTTAACCCGTATCTTTACTTAAAAAAATGAACCATGATAGGTATTTAAATGGAACCACTCCTTTCACTAACAAGAACCTTTCCCAAATTGCCATTGCATAAGTGCATAACCAACCTAGAAAAGAATTATATACCATGCAATATGCCCCTAGTCTCCCTACGATCATATTCCGCTCTTGAGTTTTGTGTGGACATCTCTAATCTCTTTTGTCGAGAAATCACATGAATTATTATAAACTAGTACCGACAATTAGCTTTTACATCAAATACCAGCCTATCGGTCGATATTCAATTTAGCTTAATCAAGACATCAAGAACAATTAGCAATGGGATTTTTTGTAATAATTTTGGTACATAGTAGTGGGTTATATAAAAAACAAAGTTATAGTAATAGAGAGAAAGTGGTAAAGATTAAAAGGTAAAAAAAGGACCTAAAAGTGCTAAGAATGTGGAACTCCAAACCCCAATAAGGGTATATTTGTCGCGTTGGGAAAGCTGATTATTCCCTGAGCCCAGCTGCTATGTGCGCCATGCCTTCCCTACACTACTAATTAATTATTTACCTGTTGTGTACTAATTTTTACAGTGGGATCGGAATTTCACCAAACTACTAAAAAATTAGGGAGTACTCACTACTACGAAGTACGAACTCTTAATAACCTCAAATTCGGTTGTGTATGTATCTTGGTCGCATTCGGAAATGGCTAGATCATAGATCCATTCAAATAGGGCCATAAAAATCGACTCGAAAATCCGGCTTTTATAACGGTCTAAATAACCCAATATTGGAATATGAAGATTCCAGTAGATTTTTGTAATTTGATTGATGTCCGATCGATAGGTTCATCTCATAACCTAAAGGTAGAAATTCCGACAAACCTCAATGTCTTATGGGCTGCAGTTAACATTTATATGTCCAGATAGCCCAAAATGGAAGACTACAAGCCCATTATTCTTGGAGAATGGCCCATGGGCTTCATTTGTCAGTGTATGGACATATGGGCTATGGCATTAGGTTGTGACCTAAAGCCCGACTATTTCTTACGCCTTCCGTTTTCTCATTTAAATGTTTTGGTTTCAATATGTTAGACTATAATAAGATGAATTTGACCCACAATGTAACATGGAAAGAACGAAATGAGAATGTCATACTTGACTTGATAGCATAGCGCAAGTCCTTTGTTATAGCTAGGGTTGTCAAAGAAAAGAAGTGTAAGTAAAATAACTATTGCATTATGCTACCGCGAGATTGATATATACGAGTATACTCCTTTAACAACATATTATTATGAAGTAAAGTACTATCGTAGATTAATAAGAATTTATAATTATTGTATACCAAATAAAGTTACTGATTAAGCCCGATACGATTGTTCTAGTACCGTAATCCATGCATTTCGCCACTAACAAGCTAAGAAATCGACAATAAAAGAATACCACGAAGCGAAAATAAAAGAAAAATGTATAATGTTCAATTCCAATTTTCGTAATAGAAAAATGCGTATGATTATGGGCCACCTACTATCCAGAATAGTCGTAGGTTGAACTCTTGACCAGAAACTTGCAATTCTGAGAGTTCACCGCGATTTGCAAATCAGCAATGCCAACATTTGCGCAGCTCATAACCAATTTGTGATTAATTCTGGTATCATTGAAAATCTTGTTCTTCACGCTTCCCCATTTCCATTGCCCTTCAACACATTCGCTGAATATGATCACTGCTGGATCTGAACTTTTGTATATGTAAACAAATTCATTAGTTGTTAATAATGTAATTGAGGATAAAATCCCATTTTCTCCTTTTAATTCGACTAGTAATTCAGATGGGATCTCTCCAATTTCATTAAATTCCACTAATTCAGGCTTAATTTTCCATAATTTGAGTGATTTAACGTTCTCGGCGTGCCCAATTAATCCAGCGAGGATTAAATCCTCGCAACAAAAACCGATGGCTGAGAAGAAGACACGTGGGTCCGGACGTAGATCATACGGTCCGGACCATGTCTTGGTGTTTGGGTTGAAGGAGTAAGTGATGCCGGATGCTTTTTGCGTCACGTAGAGATTTTTTTGATTGGATGCGACGGAAAGCCACGTGGAGGCAGTCGATTCCTTGAGAATATCCGGGATGGGTTGACATGTGGACCAGTGAGACGCTCCCATGTCATACATTTCGACCGATAAGGGGTCGTCCTCAAAGTAAGAGGCCCCACCGGCAACAATGACATGGCGCCCTACAATGGCGATAATGGGGTCCACCCTCCAAACCTTTGGTGGAGGGATGTGATGCCAAGATTGGTGTAGTGGGTCCAAGGAGAAGGCTAGACTATTTCTAGAGAGGTCATAAACGAGTCGGGAAGAGCACGAGGAGCGAAGGGTCGAAATCTCTTCACTAGGCTCTAATGATTGGGTGATCTCGATCCATGTGTTGGTTCGCGGATCGTAAGCATGGATAGTCTTTTTGGCTAAGGAACTCGTACTCTGAGCATGAATTATAATCCACGGTTTCACCTTGTTTAGGTGCAAAACAGAAGAAGAAACCGCGTAATTCCATGACCTGGAAACACGACACGCACACGCTAGATCGACTAGAGGCACACTAGAGAAGACTACCTCCAAGAGGTCACCATGGATTGGACACCCGTCTTCTTCTTCACGGACCTCCATTTCTTCAACCTCATTGTTGTTTGTCATGGCTATTTTGTAGCACAAGCTTTTGTTTTGTCTCTCTTAACTTTGTTATTGCAATGTGATGTATGAGCTCATGCAAATGATGGTCACTCACAAAGTTGTACGTGACTATATATAAGAAATTTTAGTGGTCGAAAGTTGTGAGTGACCAATGATATTTTAGATGCCAAATCATAATTGATCGGCCAATCTTATCCCAAAATTGTGATATATATTGGCAAATTGATCAACGTGTAAGGGACCCCCCCTCTTGGTTAGGACTTTGAATTTGGATGATTCTTCCAACTCGCTGTCATCTATCACCTAGTCGTTCAACCATTCTTTACGCATAAATAGTTGATTACCAAATCACTAGGAACCTGCATTTTTTCGGAATTTCTACTCATTTTCATACTTTAAATTGTTAACGTTTTGTTTGAATATACAACATGATCAAATACTCAATTTCTGTTATTTCAAAAAAAAAAATACTCAATTTCTGGCTAAAACAAAATGTTTACATTTCGTTTGAATCACACACTCTAGTAGTAGCGTAAAACAAAAAATTACGAATCTATGAGCTGTGCTTCAACTTCCAACTTCCAAGTTGATGCAGATATCATGCATGCAACAAGATTGTTCGAGTCGACAGAGTCTCCAGTTTGGAGTAATTCTTTGGCATTTTCTAAGGTTTGATTTTGTCAAGTTGTAGAAGTAAACTATGTACGGATGTCAATTATGGCGTGCAAACTTCTCTTAATGCCCAGAGTTAGATCGCCGAGTTAGGCAAGGAGCACATCTCATCTAGAAGTTTCCCAACTCCCATGCTTAAACGTATCTCGCTCGTTCATTAATGTTATTGTTGCGTTTTCAAATCAAAAATTAATAAATGAAAAGAATGAAGAGAGTATAACGTAATTTCCTCGTGCAATATGTCTCATTATCGAACAGATGCAGGTCATACTCCCAAAGTCCCAATCTTGACCTGTATTCCTATACAATTAGTCAATTACATTCACATGCTCGATCGGACTTATACAACACACAATGTTGACCCACTGTAATCAAGAATCCGATATCTAAATTGGTGTACCGTTGGGAAGTAGTAGGCCGGTCTGTTGCAAATTGGACCCACTATCTTAACTAACCATCGGGCTATGGAAGAGGACTTGGACCAAGACTCCCAACATACAAGACCGAACCTTGAGAGGTAATGGACCATCACGTTCAAGGGATCCCGTGCCCGTGGTGGTGGTAGCGGGGGGAAGAGGGGAGCGGTCCTACAAAATCGACAACTGACATTCACCTGAACTCTATCTAGATAACAGCAGATGTTAAGTTTCGACCCTTGTTCATGACTATCTGCATCTTAGAGCAACAACGTAAACGGATTTTCAAAAGACGAAAAATAACTCAAACTAGCGCTCCAGAACAGACTTTCTTGCATTTCCGACAACATTGTTGACGTAAGTAGGAAAGTTGGATTTCATATTTTCATAGCAAAAAGCACCTGCGGCAACACATAAATCTGTTCAAGATTCAACAAGAAATTTCCCAAGGTCTTGTATATCGCTTACAAAGTTACAAGTTACAGACTTACAGCAAGTATTATGAGTTTATAACTAACAATGAAGCTCTTCAAACTGCAATTTCGGGAAAGAATCAGAGCTGAACAGATATCATGTTCCGATTCTCAGCAGGATTCCTTCTAAAGACAAAAGATAAAGAAATCTACAAATGCATCAACAACAATTTCTTTTGGCCATATCTAACAAAAGCAAAGGAATCGTACATCTGTTGAAGCTGAGGACTGAATGAAATCAATGTTCGTCACTAGAACATAGAAAACCTTGAGGCAACACTTTTAGCCATCTGGTTTAAGCAGCTGCGCTGATACATTCAATGGCCTGTTTGCATATTCCGGTCATGGTTGCCTCGGGCCCATATACCTGCAGATAGAGAGAACAAAGTGGGCAATTACTTTTGGATTAAGGTGGTCTAATCTACAATGTTTAAGCGGTCCTGTTTCTTTCATGGTTATCTAGTTCTTCACTAATGGTCTGCACGTAAACTTTCCCGTTTAGCATGCTATGGGCCTCCACACTTCCCTTTCACAAAAGAAGGGTGGCGTTGAGGGGGGGGGGGGGGTTGAGTTCTACAATCGTGCAAAGCTATGGTAGGCTATCCATGCACAAACTGAACTTCCGAAGAACAACGATAGTATATACTTCTAACCAGATTGATTATTTTGAACTCTTTAACATCAAGAATGAATGAATGCTATTAAAAATAATAAAGAATAAATGCTATTGAAAATGGAGATCTTTAAGAACCATGCTACCACAATTCTTACCTCAATTGGAATTCCGATTTCCTCTCCGAGCAAACGCATTTTAGCTAAACCCTTCTGGTAATTTGGACCTCCTCTCCTCACATAAATATGCATCCTTGCAGCTTTAAGCTTAGCTTCCTATTTCAACAAAAACCGCATCCAATTATAATATGTTTCGGAAAAAGAGCTTCTGAAAGCAAACACTAAACACAAAGCTGTAAGAGAGTTCACCTTCTCCTTCATAGCTCTGATAATTCCATTGAAAGTAGCAGCAACATCAGTGAAGTTAGCAATACCTCCACCAACTACAAGGGCTCTTGTCCGTCCATCGGGGTTGGCAGTTGCACACTGTATAAGGTCCATAGAAAGATTAACATGTCATGGATGTGGTACACGACAGAATAATGGGTGGAAAAATGGTTTCACTTATATCATGAACATCTGGTGATGGATGTTGCTGTGACACTTTCATCAGGCAGAATATAGATTATTCCCTTAAAGTTTTAATCGAAGGCTGTTATACCTAAAAACACACAAAGAACTCCAACAAAAACCAATGGCTTACATCAATCACAACTCGTGCATACTGCAACACCTCTTCTTCATTGGGTGCACCGCTATATTCGGCGTAGTTACCAAGCTCAGAAGCATAGCCGAGATCCCCAACCTAAAGCATGCACATGATTGAGTTCATTAACAAAAAGGTGTCGAATAAACATCTGTAAATGAGACGGAAAACAGCTGCATGGATAGAGCAGTAGAACAAACCGTATCTGCGTAGATGACACTTGCTCCCCCTCCAGCTACCATGGTCCAGATCCTACCCTTAGGGTTCAGAACAGTGAACTTCAAGGATGCACTGGTCTGCACATCAGGTAACCCAAAGTATGACAAAACAATTATAAATCGGAAGGGGATTTAGAGAAAACGAGTTATAGCCTCATAATTACGTGATTCAAGGCTTGATTCTTGACCAAAGACATTGATAAATGATAAAACAAAATTATAATCAAAGAAGTGCAATAATGATGTGTACATATTTCAATACCTTCTCATCCAAACCGTGGATAAAGGACTCTGTTGGGCTCATCACTCGTCCAAATGGCAATGGGAACTTGATACTGCCCCACCTACAAGAAGTGTATCATATCAGTGCTATCAGAACTATAAAAGTAGGGGCTCGCAGGTAAAAGGTTGACAAGAATGGCAAACATGGATAAATACTTTTTGAAGTTCTTGAAGGCAGCGGTATCATCTAGTTCTCCTCTCATGTCCAAAGGATAAGGTTTCCCGTTGACTAATGCAAAAGGATTCATTTCTAGGAAGCTGAAGTCCAAATCTGCAATTGTAAGTTTCATATGTTACTATGAATGACTCGAACGCTACGAAAAACTGTGTGATCTAAGCTACAGCAAAAGAGAATGTCCAATTACCTAAAAATACAGCAAAAATAACTTTGATGAACTCCTCAATCACACTTTTGACCTAAGATGTGGAAAGAATGGTCAGTGGTTTGCTACAAAAAACTATGACTTTGTCTAAGTGAAGTCTGAACACAACAACTCAAGAAGCTGTATTACCTCCAACGGTAAAGTGGCGACCAAAGGAGCACAGACCTCCGAGGTAAAAGAGACACCTGTAGGAATGAAAGCTGTCTTAACCTGGGAAGAGAACAAATGATATGGTCAGTCACAACTTCAATGAGAGGCATCAATTTGATAAGCTGCCTCG
The DNA here is from genome assembly GCA_963457585.1 of Spergularia bocconei. Lineage (NCBI taxonomy): Eukaryota > Viridiplantae > Streptophyta > Magnoliopsida > Caryophyllales > Caryophyllaceae > Spergularia > Spergularia bocconei. The sequence goes on from OY734943.1 coordinate 2,251,071, forward strand.
ATGTATTCAGTTTGGAACTTGGGGAAAACAAAATTGATCAAAGAAAACACAGTGCGAGGAGTACCTTATCCCAGTTCTCTTCAATATCAATTCCACCACATTCGGAGAAGCTAATGCTGTTCCCCAGTCTTTCTGAAACAATATTTAGGTAGAACTCTTCATTGTGTGGAATAAAAGGCTCAACTATGAAAGTTGTTATAGGTCCTTTACATCCACCCATCTCTACCTGTTGCAAACAAACAAGAAATTAACATTAAACAATCAGTATTGCTTACAATATATCATTATAGTTATGGTCTGGTCTAAAGTGTACACGGTACCCTTTAAAAGCAATGAGTCTTACTTCTGTGCCAAGACGCTCTTTCACAAAAGTAGCAACCTGTGCAAAGTCCAGATTCAGCGCAACTAGACCACTCTTGCCACGTTTGCCAAACAACATGTCAGGTTTCACAACCAGCTTTTCAGATGAGAGCCATGGTTGTTGCTCAACGAGCTCATTCAAGTCAGTTGACTCCGTAATCTAATTAGCAAAAGAAATAGACATATTACTTATCCGACATGAAAATTGCAACCTTTGCATCCAGAAAACAAGACTTGAAAATCAGGAATCACATATTATCTCATCAAAACAGACAATAAACAAGAGTGATAACAGGGGCAATCTTCTTCCTTTGAATTACGATCGACAACATCAATATTCTCGTAAGAAAGTCCTCTACTTTAATTTTTTCTGAATTAGTATGGTACTACCTTACCAGCCATCATATTTCTCAACAGATACAGCCGTCTTGAGTAGCTAGGATAAGGCTACAAACCCTTCTACGAACTAGTAAGAGTTTGGCTATGTAAATGAGGCTTTATCAGCAAGACCTCTTAGGGGAAAATGCCTTGCGCAATATCTGAAACCAGCTGACAATCTATTTACTAGACACCCACTTTCAGAACCCAAATGAAATATGCCTACATGACGCAAAAAGGATCTTTCTTTCTCAGGATATCATGTCTCTTAATATACCTCAACACCTCGACCACATACTACCTCCGGATTCCCAGGAAGTTTGATTAGGTATGTCATATGTGACAGGAATACAAACCAAAAGTTTACGTCCTCGTAAAATGGAGGGAGTACTAAAACCATACTAAAATGTTCAATACGATCATCCCCTCATTAAATTCATTTAGTATACGAGCTCGAGAACAAAAATCTACATTCCTCATCAAGCATGAATTTCTCACCTAACAGACAATAACTTATATATATATATCCTGCAACCACAAATCACAAACTCACCTAACAAACCTAAACTTATATATCCAGCTCCAGCATGATGGGATTTGTTCAGGTTTAGTTCTAACTTCTAAAGTACATCGACGATAAACCCAACAAACATCGAACTTATATATCCAGCAACCACAATTCATAAACTCATCAACTTGATTTCGAAAACCCGGGTCCGAAAACCTATCTCAATCTAAACATATCAAGGTCCAATTTTTGTTTATATTCATCAAAATGTATCATCAAAATGCAGCTGAGATCAAATACTACAAAATGCACAAAACAATGAAAAATTAAAGCTTACTTGAGCAGATCTAATTGGTAATTCAGACCCAGAAATCCTCTTGTAATGCTCCTTCAACAACCTCTTTGAATCATACTCTCTAATCTTCTTCCTTGCCATTTTTTTAAAGCTTCTCCTTGAAGTTTTTGCTACACCTAAATCACAAAAATACACATCAATCAAACAATAAAAAACACCCTAGATCTGTTCTACATCATATCAAATCAAGCATTATAATTTGACCCCCAAATTAAAAATTAAAATCAAATTAAAATCAGCAACTTACCCACCACTTAATTCAGTGTAAATTATAATATAATCACAACAAAAAAAGCACCTAAATTTATTTAAAATGTAATCAACAAAAACCCAAATTACCCAACAAATTAAATCAATCAAATAAAAAACAGAAACTTACCCACTACTTAATTCAGTGTTAATTACAATATAATCACCAAAAAAAACCATATAAATCAATTTACAATGTGATCAAGAAAAAACCCATCTAGATTAAATTAAAAATAATTTAATTTTAAGAAAAGGGAGGAACATGCTTACAGTTGGAGAGAGAGGGAGATAGATAGACAAGAGGAGAGAGAAAAATGTGAATCTGAGCAGAAGCGTAATGCTGAAGCTTATTTATAGTTTCCCAAAAATTATTTATTTTTCGGGTAAGAAATCTTTTAATTAATTAATTTTTATTATTTAATAGCATTTTTGTTAGTTGAAAATAAACTATAAAATAAATTAAAAATAGCGGGAAGATCTGAGAGTGTTTCGAGATCACATGCCCCACCTACCACGGACACACATCATCGCATCAACTAACTAGAATTTAGTTTTATGTTTTTAAGATGATCGGAAGTAATTTCAGCCATTGATTTCATTGATCGGGCGATCTAGACGGCTGACGTTGGTTGAAATGTATTTTTGTTAATTGTTTGGTTAATTGATAGCTCAACAACTTTTCTGTGATTTTACGTTAAAAATACGCCAAATGTGCTTGAATTAGGAGTGTGTCAATTGTAATGTGATGTTGTTGGATTTTTTATAGTAGCATGGTTTATGGTGATAATAATAAGATATACCGGAAAATCTACGTTAAAATTCGTTAGGGACTAAAACTGGTTTAGTTGATATTATGAAATTTGTAAATATGAGGTCATTTTCGACATGAAGTGCTCAAATGTCAATTTTTTGTGGCGATATAGTGTTCATGAAATGAAACACCTCCGCAAAGATTCAATTACTTTCCTAAGAGATATTGATGCTCTTAGTCAAACTTTTAGTCCTCGATTTAGATATCAAAATTCTAGTGCGGTTGAAAATAAATGGGAATTTTGAGGATGTGTAATGAAAATGAAAATTTAATAGGAGTTCGTAACACTAGCCTGACTTTTCTTATAATAAACGAGTTTTACATAAGTTTTTTTTTTTTTTTAAGTAAAACGAGTTTTACATAGTTACATGACAATCTTATGCTAGGTTGATTTCAGAATATTGTATGAACGTATTTGCATATTTGTGACATGTTTCCTACAACTATTCGGACGTCTCTCTCTAACAATCGGACATATTTATATGGTCTTTGTACATTCATCTTGATCAATTGCAAACACAAAAATGTATTCTATCCGTTTCTCTTATATCATATTTAATTTAAATTCACGATAGACATTTGTGTCAAAATTCGAGAGTAAACAATCATAGCATGTTTTTAGCTTTGATGTTATAATGTGGAAGTGTGGAACACAGAGCATGGAGTCTCACTCGTGGTGCACAAGGTTCTGCATTACACCCTCGCGATACACGTGCGAGAGTGACTTCACTTCACCTCACTTGTATTTTGTCTCGTCAACGTGACTTCATCAAGAAGTTTCTTATTCCTAATCTAACCTTTTTTTTATTCCTTTCGAACCAAATAGTAATTTTTTTTGTGAATTGTATCAAATTGATTAATCAGAACTTTCTAATTGTGACATTTCACAATGTTTACTTCATTAACACTATTAGGCTTATCGAGTTTTTTTGTCTTTTTTTCGACTTGTTACTTTAAATTAATGCAAGTTGAACGAACCAAATATCGAGATTGCATGAACTAAGGAGTTGAAAATGCAGTAAACAAAGACCAGTCTCCTGAAACATAATGTCCATCAGAGCTAGTTTGTGTCTCATGCAATTCTGATGATTTACATGCTTCAGAGGCAATGAATACGAAACAATGTAAAACAACGAAACGTTATAACTCGATTTTCCGAATCTACTATTTTGCTATATTAATACTAATTCCATATGAATAGCTTTACATGGAGAAGAATTGAATGATTCAATGGCCTGTGGTCTGTGCAGGATGAAAAAATAGTGTCTACCAGACTATGCATCTCATCAGCTCAGAGTCAGAGGCTGATGGGGAAAATTTATACTGTACTCAATAGTGATACACTAGTCTAGTACGGTGACCTAATTCTCGGATGGTTGAACACTTGAACCGATATTGATCTTGGTCATCTCGTACCCTGGTAGGAGTCTGAAAATGATCTTGACAGCCACAGGTGCTTCAATTTAACTATCAGCGCAAACATGCCATAACATGGAACGTGCATCAAGCCTACTGCCGCATACCTATAAAAATGGTGAAACAAAGTTATCAGTTTTCCTCGAAGCTGGACATACATATACACTAAACAAACTCCCTCCCGCCCTCCTCAACCCTTTCGACTGCACATTGCCAGGAGGACCAATATACGATATGCATGCAACTCTAGGAAGCATATATGCAGGTACACATTTCAAAACAAACCATTCCAACGCAAATCAATAATAAGCGGGAGTTTCAGGTTAGTGAGCAACCCGAACTGTTAGAATTCTTGTATACTAATTTTCCAATGTCTGAAGTGCCTTTATCCTCCTAAAAATCAACTGTTAAATAATAACAGAGACATACGTGGATAGGGCCATAGGGGGAGTTCGATCACTTCTCACAGCTAACTAACGATAACTCTCATCAAGCAGAAATAATTGAAGGACACTACAGGGAGGAACTAATTACCATAAAGGGGAATACGAAGGTGACAAATCCATGAATGGGTATGGCCAACTGCAGGAAAAGACGAAATACGGAGTAAGCGTTAAGGAGTACACTTTAAAAGAATAACACAGACGAAAGCTCTTGAAGACATAAGCGTTAAGGTATATGAATTACCTTAGGGAAATAAAGGCATGGATTATCCATTGGCAAATGACAAATGCTGATGTCCAAACTATAAAATAGCCAATTCGGAACATGGGAAACCTCTGAGAAAAAGAGAGAATAAATCAATGATTCACTAGCTCAACCCCAAGTATGGAGTATGTGATCTATCAATAGCAGGCCCTGCAATAAGGTAAAACTTACCATGCAATTTAGAACTGCGTCACCAAGAATGAGAACATTGACAGAATGCATGCACACGTCAAACTGCCGATAGAAAAAGAAAAACAAACAATTAAACCCAAAATAGTACATAAGAACTTAAATCCTATTCATGTGCCATCGATGTGTAGCAAAGCATCTACTTGTCAACTATCACAAACTATTTACCAGCTAACAGCTCCTCAAACGACTAAGAATACACATGTCACCACCTGGCATGCTGGCACCCAAGTTCCGGAAAATTTTACACTTACTTTCCTTTTTTTTTGGGGGGGGGGGGGGAAGGGGTGAAGGATATTTGGGAAAATACCATTGCTAAGTTTCCCATATAAGAGTAAGGATGCGTGCATGTGACCCCTCCTATCTCCATATGTGGGTGCTTGGAGGCATAATGCTAATGTTGTCGTTATATAAGTGATTCTTTTGTTACCAAACTAAGCAATTCTACCAGCAGCATTGAGCAGCACGGCCACAGGTATCACTGATAAAATTACCAGTCTTTGTCCACAACCTTACAACTCCTGCAGATCCTTATTCTAAGATCTTGCTAATTACTTCAATTTCATGTTTTTACAGTGGTAATATGATTCCTGAAGATATTCAAACTCAGTGATGAGTGATGCCACTTTCCTATATATCAGGCTGGTATTTAGTCTTTCAACAAGAAGCAAGAAAACTCATTTCTATGGTGTGATGCTTTGCACAGAAATACACATTCTCATGTTTGCACTCTTTAAACAAAAACAGATGATTAAAGCTGGTGCAGAGAATATGAAATCGCAAACACTTACAAATGCTAGGTGTGGATGTATGCCAGTTTTAATTGGGTAAAGAACAAGCCAAAACACAACATCAGTCAGCAACACAGCCCCTGCAGCTACCTGTTAGCATGGTCCAACAAGGGATGAAGTTAGTATTCCCCTAAATGCTGATTCGCACACAGAAACCACTCTTTACTAATGAGAGGTCACCCTTTGATTTTGATTATTTCCTTCACCTTTTTTTTCAGAGAAGAGATGCCAGGTAAATTTTTTTTTCTAGGAATCTAACTTAAGCCAGTTGGAAGCAATTGCCCCAGGCCATCAGGTATGCGGAAAAATTAAGCAGCATAATTTGGATATATCTCAATTGAACTAACCTGGTACAAAATTTGGAGAAGGTAGGCCATGAAACCTGCAATTTGGTGAACATGAACTTCTCCACGATTACTCAAGTGTTTTAAAAAGGGTGTACCCTGACTACCTCCAATCTTTGGAACAACATTAGATCCTTGCTCTGCATCAATGTTTGGAGAAGAGGTCTTAAAGAGACAAGCTCCACCACGGCCTTGACAAAATCCATAAAGAGAGAATGCACTTGCAAGCTACATGGTCAGATGGTCCCACGAATCAGGAAACAAGGGCAAACAAATCAGTGTACCAAGTACGATGACTCAGGCATCAAACTAAATATCATAAATGATAAACATTTGTCAATTTATCTCGACGATCATACACATAAATTCATAGTTTCTAGTTGACAATTGACACTGGAATCCAGGTTAACTTTCTAATGAACTCTTACGCAGCAGGTACAGTTGATATTAACCTTCCGTGTAACAGTTCACATATAGAAATTCAATCTACTTTGTTCATGGCCAACAAGAATTTTTTCGTGCAGGCTTTTGTAATTTCTAGAGTGGAAGAGCATACCCCAAAGTATAAAGTCGTTAGCGTGAAAGTCCACCTGTCCACCACAACAACAATTAATCAAATAGAGTTAATGGAAAAGATACCGGCTTTTTATATCTACTCACTTCTGCAAATTGTGTACAAGGTTAATTTGATTATTTAAAGCAGCGACTATGTTGACAGGACTATAGTCTAGACAAAGACTTAGAGCCCCTTGTCTGAATCAGTTTTATCCAGGGAGATTAGCTAAATCATGTTGAAGTAATTTTCAGTATGATTGTAAGATTAGTCCGAAGATCTGAATACTTACTGAGTATAGTAGTAAAAGATACCAAGTCCATCAACAACTGTGTTGCCGATGATTAATCCCAAGAGCACACCAAAAGCAATTATTCTAAACAGAAGGAGCCAAAAAGGATGAATGCCTTTGAGACATGTATTCCAAAGCTCATCCATGTATAGCACCCCAACTGGTGCTTGTGGCCAATCTGCCCGCTCGTCATCCGATCTCTTTTTCCCTTCATGCTTCCATATTAAATATAAAGCAAATATCAAGGTTCCCAAGACATACAATGCACTAACAAGAAACCTCCAGTTCAACCAATAACTCGGGTCTGTTGTGTCAGCACCCATGAAAGGCTCTCTCACCTACACTTTAACAAGCCAGCAATGACAACCAAGAAATTTGTATTCATCTCGACCTTGAAAGTACCTTAATTTTCATAACACCACCATCGATATTCCTTAATTACTACTGGTGTAACTACCACAACTGATCAATTTGCAAAAGTCTGCCTTACAAACGGAGTACAGAGCAAATGCAGACCAGGATTTGCAAAAAGAAACACAGTAAATAGCGAGGGCGGAACTATTTCACATCAGTCATTCAGACACCAACATCAGGGACATTAGACTGTAACAAATGCCAGAGGAAAATTCTCCAAAGACCAACAATTAGCATCAACCACAAAGATGAGAGCAAATGCGTAAAATCGACAGCGTATCGTTTGATGTAAAGTTTTAAGAATTCACTCACTCACTCTACAACTTTCCCAATGAAAGACACTCAACACTCAAGCACTTCCAACCCCCAAGTTCACACACTCCAAAACTACACATGTTTCTCTATTTTTACTCAAAATCATCAAATTTCTACAACTATAATCAAATTCTCTTCCCTAGTTACTTTCAAACTTCTCTTCATTTCCTCTCCAAGTTGTTTTCTTGATCATCAACAGTACAAATTAAAGTGAAAATCCCACACTAATTCATCCTTCTATCAACCCATTTACTTTTTACTTCAGTAAAAATAATTTAACACAAGAAAACTAAAATATCAACAAAATACACAAAAACAAATAAAACAATGATATGATATGAATACCCCCAACAATCATACACACAGATAAACTATACTACATACAACATGCAACAAATACGAAAGTGCAACATCAAAGAAAAAAGCACACTACATAATTAAATTACAGCAAGCGTAAAATTCACACTAAAGTTGCAGAATTACCCAATTTGGAGCAACAAAATTTGTTGGGTAATTAAAATTAACATGTGGGCAACGAGAAAGATTGAAACTTTATAGTTGTAACTTGTAAGTTACAGTTAAAATGCAGCAAAACAATAAAAACCCAGATGAAAAAAGCAGGTAAAGTACCTGCGATCTAATAATTGGGAGGAGAGAGAAAATCGCAGGAAATCAGAGGGCAAGACAAGAACAGACCTTTGCTTCAAAGTTTGGTGTTTTAACCAACAACACTTGTATGAGAAGATACCCACTTTTTTGGCTCTTCAATCTTTTCTGGTAAAATGAATCTAAAAAACCAAAATTAAATTAAAATAAATTAAATTAAATTAAAATAAAAGAACACAAGGCGCAGGGTAGCTGCAACAGTCAACGGAGGCTTTTATATCAAAGAAATTAATAAGAAAATGATTGTGGTGATCATCTTGTACACATTTTGAATTATTAAGAATTTTAGGAATGTTTATTATTTTATTCTATCCGAAGATTTTATTTTAGAAATTGAGATTACATAAAGATTTACAAGTGCGATGAAATTCTGGAATTGGTAGTCGTTAGTGTTTTTATTTTATTTTGGAGAGATAGTTCATAGTCGGTAATGTTTGATGATTGTCATCTGTAAATTATATGTTCGATCTTTAATTCTGTTATGAGAGTTATCTTTAAATCGTTTTTTTTCTCACATTTATTCACGAAAGAACTCATGAATTACCGTAAAACATATAAAGAGACGTTTTTTTAGCTTGCGTGATGCGTCTACTATCTTCGTTCACAACTATGGTCACACCACAAGTGACCAACATGATGATGATAAATTTTGGCCGGTTAGTATGCAAGGTGACATCAAACTAGAAAAAATTGCTGCCAATCTCAGCATTTCTCAAATGTTCATGAACTTCTAAGACCACAAGTTTCCTACATCCTCAGTCAGACAAAATATCACTATCCAAGATAAACAACATAGATCTTAGAAAGTTGCTTCACGAAGAGGCCACCAAAAACATCAAGAATAAGAAGCTTATCATTATCCACATGTTTAGTATGTACATCAGTTCATCAGTTTACATAGCGATCTATCGCCAAGACGTTCCCTCTTTCGACTGGAAGCCATGTAGCAATAGATGATCAGGTCATGGCAGATACAGTACCTAGCTTTACATCCGTGATATTTCCAATTATCCATGGTTCAGTACTTTACCTCGCCAATATAATCGATGTTTACAGCTGCTGAGATGACAGGTAGGAGTACAGAGACCAGAACGTAGTGTAGAAATGATCGATTATGAGTGGACCTCTAAATGGTTAGGCATTCATTCGTCATACAGTCGTCTAGCAATGAGATCGACTGGTAATGAGCCTAGTTGACTGGGAGACTCCGCCTCGGGAAAGGGTTCATTGTCATAATCTTCAAGCTCACTCTCTTCTTCGTCAGTAGACCAGTTATCGAAATCTTCATCATTTTCAGAGTCCTGACCTCTTGCTTCTGAATTTGATGTTCTATCCTCACCTGAAAAGACTCGAGCTGGATATGAATGCTCAGTTGCCTGCGTCACAGCCTCAAATTCCTCCACCTTTTCGAGAAGAGCGTCTGGACCAAGATTGGTTTGATCCAGAAAGAGTGCCTTGTTTGACTCTAGTGCACGTTTCCACAGTGACATCATTCTTGGGCTTGAGTATGTGTCCTTGGGGCTAGGCTTGCTCGTATCATCTGAATGTCCTGTATATGAGAGGGATTTCTAATCAAAGCGAAAAGTGCTTGGCTAAAACCACGCCAGCATTTGGCGTACAATTCTTATTAGGTTTCCTAGTATGATGATGCATGAAATGAAGCACCACACTTCCTATGAGATAAGTGAGAAAGGGTCTTCACAAATCACAATGGCACCGGCGTTCATACCTGAATTGTTGGACCCGTTTAATGATGACAGCAGTAACGGTGTGTCTGGATACATGGACTTCCAGTCGCGTCCCCTCCACATCAATATCTGTTCCTCTTCAAAAGAGAGGAGCACACACGGAACCAATTCCTGTCACAAGAAGAATCAAAATTAAGTTCAAGTCCTCTTAACTTTGTACTAACTAGCTGCGAACACTAACAATGTTATCATATAGAGGAACACACAGGAGAGACGGACTTCCCCAGAGATCACTACTGCAATTACTTTGGGGAGTATAATTGGATACCTCTAATCATCTAATGGTGTTTAGATGGGTTGAATTCAAACAAATGTTACTACACCAAGCGTCCAAGCAATGTGGAGTAATCAATTACGCACACCTTCACCTATGATCTCTCACCCTAACTTGCTCTACCTTATCTCTACTAAAAAGGGATCTCATTGCATCATAGTGAAGATTATCCATACCACCCCCTGCCAATTTAATGGATCCCTGCACAAGATAACAGACTCTCTAAGACCCCCCCCCCCTCCCTTGGATTGTTTTTTAATCCTGCATACATAAAGGGAACATATATAAAGCAGCAGGATGCTGAAGTATCAATATGCCTCTACGTCACAACAGGATAAATAAAAAGAATATTAATCAAGAGTAACCAAGTACGATGACAAAAAAAAAAATGCAATTCTCAGAATGTGGAATAATCATACACACCATTAATTTTGCTCCAATCCTCTTGTAGTCACTGGGATCAAGTCCTCGGCAGTCAATCTTAGCTAGTTCACTTCCTTCAAAAGCTTGTCTGACATCATTTACTAAGGTAACATAGACTCCATTTTTCGCTGCACCACGGACAAAAGATGTAGACATGTCACTACACACACAATAGAGGATTACAGCGTGATCAAATTCGACAATTAATCAAAGATATGAAAACAGGCGACACACAGGAGCAAAGTATATGCCCCCCCCCCCCTCTCTTTTCCATCCACTATCTCCCAAATCTCACAATAACCAAGTTAATCACATGTGCACTTGACGAATAAACGGATGCAGCAAGGAACAGCTTATAAGCAATTGCAATATCGTGAGCGGATCTTTGGAAACGAGTCATCAACTAAGCGGCTTGATTAATAACAAGGTGTGACTTCATTCAGTGAATTCAGTACTAGAGTTCAAGCACAACAGAAAGGTGGAGCAGAAGACATCATAAGATTTGTCTCCGGAATCCAAATAGACAACAAAAACCAGAGGTGATTGACATGTCGATACATATAAACAGAACCTTTACCTAGTTTACATATAGCCAGAAGGGTTTTTCCTTTCCGTCTCAACACATCAGCCTCCATTTTCGTCAGCCCTTCAGGAGCATCCTGGATAAGTTTTGGATACACCGGAGTTGCTGGCTTCCAGAGCATAATAGGATATTGTGGGCGGGTTCGGTAATTGTAATTCCGGCCACGGTAGAGGTAAACTACGCCACCAGCACGATGAATAATCTTACCCCCTGTTTTATCCTAGCATTTTGAGCATCCATAGATCAGCTCATATAAACTGACTGACTATTTTTTCGTCACCTCCCAAAAAAAAAAAAAAAAAAAAGAAGACTGATTTGCAAGTTGAGCATAAAACCTTAACATTTTATCCATGAACCAATTCAGAAGCTAACAAAGATTAGAACTTTTACATACGTGTAATTAATGTTTTCCAGCACACTCTAGAATTCCTATCAGACCCTTGTTAAGATTTATCAACACGGTTAAGATCAGAGACGTTCGCTCCATTGCCACTCAGTAAAAAAAGATTTCTGTCAAAATTTGATTGTGTATGCACAATCTCACACCTACTGGCCACCATTGATTCACACATCACATTGGTAAGGTATTTCTCATTTTTACTTAGACCAGCCAGAAGATCCAAAATGTCATGAACAAGTTGTTTACACAGATCAAAAGAGATGTATCCCACGAAAATTTCATACGCATAGATATCACACATTCATATACAATATGGATAGATGCAACTCAACTCAGAATCAATGAAGAACCTAAGGAAATAAAATGAGAACATGATAGTTCAATGAGCTCACCTCAATGCACCTGCACACATTATCCATGTCAACGGTCGGAACACCCTTGCATTTGACCTTACAGATCTCCCGCCTCTTCCAATGACTATGTACCAACTCCAGCATATTGTGCGTCAACCCGTCCCTTCCTAGAGAAGGAAAGATACATCAACTCATCAGTGATTGCTTAATGAGCAAAGATTACTAAAAACAAGAGTTATCAGATTTTAAGTCAACCACTCAGATAGTAGAAGCTATGATCCACATCAACTCTCTGCAGAAATCGAATCATTGACTTCTTTTCAATTCCTTAAACAAAGCTATATACGAATTCCATTTCATCGGAAAAACTGCAGTAAAATCGAACTTACCAAGAGTAGCAATATGACAAGGCCAGGAATTTGAACCAAACTTTTTGTCAAAGTACCAAAAGAGTATGATCACATAACATAACATTTTGCCAGAAGACTGAAGATTCTAACCGGAGGAAAGGAGCTGACTGGATTGCCTAGTTCTCACTAACTGAAGCTAACTGCAGTAGAATGCCTTTTAACCCACTGATGAACACTCAAAATTAACAAGAAACACACTATAAATCACTCAACTCACTGGAATCATCGACTACCATCTGCCAAAACCAGTTCAACAGAAACACCATCCAACAAAATTCGCAAGCCTCCATAAATGCCACGAATGCCTCAGTATATAAGAAAGTTGTAAGACATATACCAGTCACCAAATGCCTTATCACTAATGTATAGAAGTATTTCTTGTTCCACAAACATCTTCCTCGTACATATACCAACATCCAGCTTTCTAAATTATGACCACCACGAGTCTAATAAGAATTCTCAAGCCGGACTCAAGGTATCGAAGTTCCAAAACCCAATTTCTTGCCAACTACCATTACCAAAGGTTATAGATCACTCAAAAAACAAGTCCATTATTCAAACTCCAGAACCTAAAAATCCTTCAACTCTTCAAACATCATAACAACTCTCAATGGTACTCTTTACTATACACTTAACTCTTACTCATAGCCGAAACATTGATCCATTATCTCATACAAGAGCACAACAATCGAGCATACCTCAACACTCATCAGCAAACAACAACATTACCCCAGTACCTCAAAAGCTCCCACCTATGTCGAGCTAAGGGGGGTCAAATGTACGCAAGCCTTATCCCTATGTTCGAAACCCATCACAAATCCTAAAATCGACACCTTTCATTATAATAATCTCAGTAAAATACACATCAAGTAAGAGAGCAACTAATCAATGAGTAAAGAATAAACAGCGTAACCTACAACCCAAAAAAAAATTCACAAACCCACATAAATATTCAACAATGCAAATCAAACCCAACAAAATTCAGCACCAAACAATAAGAAATCATTGAACAAATCCAATTAAAATTAAAAGAGGGCAATTAAACATACCAAGATTAACCTGACGATTATCAGCCAAAAGAGGCGTAACAAAGGCTTTAACCTCAGCTCTAGACAAAGGTTCACCAAGAATCTCCTCTCTACTTCTCTCCTCTCTCATAAACTCTCCAAGTTTATAACTTTTCCCCAAATCAACCCTCATAACACCCTCAACGCCACGTGGCACGGAATTCAAAGACTCAAACAATGGAATTTTCTTCTTCTTCAACAATTTCTCCCTCTTACTCAACAATGGCGCTTTCCCAGTCCACGGCCTCGGCATTGTAGGGGGAGCAAATGGTAGAAAAGCCGGCTCGCGTATCGCTAACGCTTTCGCTTTGGGTGTCTCTGAGTAGCTGAATTTGAACTCAAATGGGGCCCCCGGGAGCAGGTATGACACCCCTGATTCGCCGATGACAACGGCGCGCTCAGCGCCGCTGTCATCGGGTTGAGAGGGGGAGTTTGGGGAAGAGGGGTTGATTTTTTGGGGGGTTGGGGAAATGGGTTTGTAGTATTTGGTCTTGTTGTGTGGGATTTTGGTGAAAGAAGAGTGATTTTGAAGTTTTTGTTGATTTTGTTGGTGTTGGGGTTTTGGAGGGGTTTTGGAGGGTCTTTGTTTTGGTGGGTATTTGGGGATTGGGATTGGAGGGGAGAATGAAGAAGAAGAAGAAGAAGAAGAAGAAGAAGGTGGGTTGGTTGGAAGGGAGGAGAAGAGGTTGTGGCTTGGAAGAGAAGCTAAGATTGCCATTGAAATTTGAGATTGTGTGTGTGTTTGGGAAGAGAGTTTATCCTAGGATGTTTGTTTTGGTTAGTTGTTTGGGGGTGATTTTAGTCTTTAGAGTGAAGAGATTTGGGTATTAAGACGAGCAAAGTTCGATGTGGATTGAAAAATGGATCGGATTTGTATTAAGTGAAGGATTGGATTGATTGGGTTTCAATATGGTACTCGATTCACAAATATTGGGAGCCTAGTTGGATGGATGCTCAGCTGTATTCAAGCGTGTGAAGTTTTGGGTTATGGTCTTATGGGAGAGTGAATAATGTGGCTTTAGGTATGGGAGGATGGGGATGAGTTGAGGGCGAGTGAGTTGATCCTGTTATAGATTGTTTTATCTATTGTGGTTGAATTCGTTGAACCGTGATAAGAATAAGGGTAGCGTTGGAAAGACTTGGTTTAAGACGCCGTGCATTCAAGGTGCCATTATCAACCAACAAGAAGCATGGTTCACCGAAATCTTAGAGCCAACACCGATAAAGGTAGTATTGGGAAGAGTGGTTATAGTTTTAGGTTTGGAGGATGGGGATGAGTCGAGGTTAAGTTGGGTTGATCCTATAACGATTGATTGTTTTATTACGCTCGAATGACTAAAGCATAGTAAGAATAAGTCTAGTTTTGAAATGTTAATTCCTTTTTTGGTTGTTAATAAACCGGAGTTGGACGTATGGTTTTTCTTCACTTCGTTGAGCTACAGGGGCCACGTTTATTCCAACATCAAGTGATAGATTATTGTTACACTCACTTCTTGTTATAACATTTCTCAATGTCAACTTCTCAAGTAGCTAAAAATTAAATATGTGTTAAACGAACGTATAATATAGTTGTTTCAGTTGATTTGATAATTCATTGTACGAACGTATAATATAGTCTACGTACACATTGTCTACTCATCTTGAGCTTACACTTAGAACATTATATTATCCGAATTACTCAAAGATTCTCATTAAGCCGATATAAGAGGATTCGAATTTCCCTAACAACTCATAGTGATGGTACTAAATGAATGAAATTATAGAAGCTTCACGTATATACTCCGTATGTCAACTATGCTATTGTCTGCAAAAATTGTATACAGATAGGTGGTTCAGTGGTTGAGCAATTAATTTGTGGGTAAAGTCTTATAACATGAAATAGAAAGCAACACTACACACAAAGAACAAGACATAATAGAAGGTCAATTAGGTAGGTGAAAAAACAACATTTTAACTCTTATATCCCTTTTAGCAATGTGTAAATGACTACAAAATTTACCAATATAAAACAAAAATTCTTTCTATCATGCAAGACAAATACTAAGATACCCTCATTTCCTTTTTACACAAGTTTCTGAAAACTTGCTCCTATCCCAATTTGGTCAAAGAAACATACACCCAAATTTTACCCCTTATTTTAGAAGTGAGGACATTAAGATAGGAGGCAGAAAACAACACTTAAACAAAATCGGGCATTGGTCCCCTTTCTCTCCATTTTTCCACCCTTTCAAAACAACAACATTTTGGAAAACTCTCTTTTTTGTGTGAAGCCTACTAACTGTGTATCTACATTCCAAAGTTAGTGTTACTTGAATTCAATGCATGTTTCAGAACTCAAACTACCACATATAGGGTCAATTTCTTTTTCATGACTGCCAATTTTTACCTCTTTAGTTTACTCCCAAGTGAAAAACTACATATCATGATCACAGTCAATCGACTAGTCTATGGCATTCTCGATTAGTTAGGCTAGACATTATTATACCGAAACTACATATATATTGAGACAGATGTCAGTTTATTCAACTGATAAGGTCGTCTGGAGTGGTATCACGACTAGGGTTGTAAACGCTCAAACCATGAATTTGCCCCAAATGTGGCTGTACATACTCATGTCAGCTAGCAAGAGAATTGCCTAGCAAGGCCGTTGGGAGTAAATGAGTCATATTTACGACAAGAACAGGGTCGAAAACACTTAATCTTTAAACATAATTTATTTGAAACCGAGTAAAAACAAAAACACTTGATCATCTACTAGTATATATGTGCTTTAAATCACTCAAACCATAAATTTGCACCAAATCTGATCTGGGTCCATAAGTAATAAGAGCTCCAAATTTCACCATCTTTATTGTTTCTGAGATGTTTCAAGTTTGAAGCACTTCATTTGAGGAATAAATGTCCTAGAATTATTTGCTTAGCACAACATACACATACACATGAGCCTCATTTAAATCAACTCTGCTGTGCTATATATATGATCAGAACCCTAAATCTCCTCCCAACATTTCATTCACTTTTCTCTATCTAAATCTATCTAAGACTAGTGAAGAGTGAAGAAGAAGCTAGGATAGTAATGGCAACACTTAACCATATTTTGGATGTTCAGGAACAAATATGCTATGTGCAATGCAGCTTCTGCACCACCATGTTACTGGTAAATAACATCTATCTCTTCCAATTAAGTTAATAATAATCTATGTTTGCACGCAAATCATTTCTGAACTACTAAGGCTTTGTTGTTGTTGTCGTTATTTGTTCGTTGTAGGTAAGTGTACCATTCAGCAGCATGACAATGGTGGTGACAGTGAGGTGTGGTCACTGCACTGGTCTTCTCTCTGTGAATATGTTGAAAGCTTCCTTTGTTCCCTTCCATCTCTTTTCTGCTCTTAACAACCAAGATAATCAGGTACTTAACCTAGCTAATTACATCTTAATTAACTCCATATTCATAATCACTTATTTTTCCTTCCTTACACGCCTACTAATTAATTGTAACTAGTTTCTGTTTAAGTATACATCGGAAAACACATAGACGATATTATAGCATCATGACTGTATGTCATATACAACCTATGTGTACCGAGTTTCAACATAAACCACCATACTATAACTCGTTTCTTTGAATTGGAGCATAGCCTAACAACCCGGCCTAGGCCTACAAAATCGATTTACTATTTACTGTCGTCAGATTGACACTTAGAATTATATGTGTGATATATAAGAATTTCTTGTGAAAATTAGACAAATGTTGCATTTTTGTAAGAAATTAAACTTCCAAAGCCTATATGCATAGGTGATGAAACGTCAAGAGGAAGTTGATGCATCAAAACTAGTGGTGGACAGGCACAGCACTACATTATGCATGGTGGCTTCTTCCGAAGAGGAGAATAATGAGGATGATGAGGAAGACGACATCAGTTTGGAGCAAATTGTGAATAAACGTACGTCTTGAATTATAAGTTTATTACGTAATAATGATAATAATTATACTGATCTGATACATTATCAAAACTTGTTAAAAGTGCTGGGTTTTTAATTTTCTTTGTTCTTGAAATGTCAGCTCCAGAGAAGAAGAGAAGGGCTCCATCAGCTTATAACAGATTCATCAAGTAAACTCTATTTCATTTACAGTATATTTTTATTATGTTGCATTTAATATAATGATTCGTGTCAAAACTCGACCTTTTTTGTTCATGATAATGTTGCGTATATCTGCATGTTTAAATGAGATGATTCTTATGTATTTGATATGTATGTATAGTAATAATGAAGTTTATGTGAACAGAGAGGAAATCAAAAGGCTCAAGTCCAGGAATCCCACAATGAGTCACAAAGAAGCCTTTAGCACTGCTGCTAAAAATGTAAACTTCACTCTTCTTTTCCATTCTTCTAAACATTAACACACCGTCCGTGATTATTATAATTTATAGTACTGATCACTACTCACACAACTACATTTTCCGAATTTATATAAGTCATTTTGATACTATCGTGTTTGTAAAAATGTACAGTGGGCTCATTTCCCGTCGGTCCAACTTGATGTTGATGATGAAGAGACTAGCAGTGATGAGAATAATGGCAGTGCAACACAAAATTCGGAATGAATAAGGTGATTAAGTAAGGTTCAATTTTCAATATTTTTCCTTTCTATAATTTACTTACTATATTAGTCATTTTTAATTTTTATTTGAAGTACTAATAGGTTTATTTGATCGATCGATTATTATCAGTTATCACTTAATTATCACAGATCTATGACTAAATACAACTTCTTGCTTGTTTAATTTCATATGCATGGCTGTATTCTGACTGTCTATTTCTACTTTTATGGTGTTTTATCAATAGTTCTTGCTCAACCATCAATATGCCTTATTGAGCTTCATCACTTCTAAAAATTAATGGTATATGGTAAGCTGATCTGAAGAATTATCCATATGATTAAGGATAAAACTATCTTAGCTTTCTTGCAAACATAAAAAGATGCAATGACTAACATATATACATTTAATTACCCGAATGCGATAATTTTTAGATATGAACGCAAACATGTGTATGTAGAAGTATAGGCTTAGCTTTTAATTAATTTCATTTATTAAACTAAACGACCTCCAATAATAATTAATCTTAAATACACGTCAATGATCAATGGTATCAACATTACTCGGCACTGTACATGGAATAGCAAAACTCCGTAAACTAGGGATTATGCATTTAAAATGTGTTGTATCTTATTATCATGATGGTAACTACAAATGGAGTTACAATTATTATACTGTACATCAGTACATGTATATTCTTGGATGCATGCTCACATCAGTCTTAATCGTAGGTTTATAAACATCATATGTCAAAATTAATGACACTTTACTATATATGATGAGTAATATTTGACATAAAGTTGAAATTAATAAAAAAAAATCGAAATCGCAAGTAAACTGACACATGTAAATGGGTTTTCTGTCGTGAAGGTGTTCAGGTACATTTACAAGGCAAAGGAATCAGTGAAAGAATGCCCTCAATATAATGCATTCATTATCTTAGGCCAGAGACAACCTCAAATTTGATGGAGACATCAACTGATCGATTTGATCATCACCAAATAATTTACAAAAATCTTTATCAATTACTACTCGTTAAGATGGCAGAAGAAGGAAGAATTCAATTCTTATGATCAATGAAATGTAGGGAAATTAATTAAAAGTCACAATCATTATTATATATATAGTGTGATGCTCTTTAATTTGAATAAATGGTTATGCATGCGTGTTGTAGATGTAAGTAGTTGAATATGTATGAATGATTAATAATAAGCTTTTGTACGTATATGACGACATGTTTATTTCTGAGGCGAATTTAGGGTATATTATCTTCTCAATATTCATCTTAATGTATTGTACGGAATGAATTTGACTATTTATAGTTAACCACACAGCGTTCGATCTATCATTTCCACGAGAACAACCTGATTTATTAAAAAAAATTGTTTGATCAAGACGTACAATGCCATTTAAGTAAAGCACGATTGTATGTATTGTGTGTACTGTGTATTAGTGTATATACATACGGAGTACTGTGTAGCGCCACTTTCACTTGCAAAAGAAAAATTCAAGTTTTACAACTAATAACACATACATGTAGCATTGGAGTCAAGTACTAGTAATCAGTATGATTAACTGATCCACAACTTGCAAGCTACTTTCACTCCAATAATAGTCCAAATACATATAACTTGTATACAATTATATTTACTAACTTTGTAGTATGTATACAACAACAACAATCAAGCCTTATTCCCAAAATGATTTGGGGTCGGCTAACATGAATCGTCATCCAGTAACCGTCTTGTGTACGCCAAGAAATTTCGAAAACGTTGTAAACATTTTAGAAATATTTAAACACTTTCAAAAGAAATTTAGAAAGTCGTCAAAATAAATAAAAAGTTTAAAAAATCTTGCAAGAAACAGATGAACTTTGAACACAAGTTAAAAAGTTTTGGAAAAAAAGTTGGAAAAACCAAACAAATAAATCAAAAGGGGTCAGAAAAAGTCCTCCACATGGATAGAGTCTCGCCACACTGCCCTATCCAACACCATACTCTCTTCAAGCCCTAGGAAACTCATATCACGTCTAATCACCATCGTCCAAGTCATCTTGGGTCTTCCCCGACCCCTACTAATATTATCACTTCTCCACCCTTCTACTCTTCAAGCCCTAGGAAAGTTTGTAGTATGTATATACTAATTAATTAGCTAGCTACCTAGATAATATATACACGGTTTGCATCATCTAGTTTTTCATGCTCATCACCTCCTAATATTATCGTCTTCATGTCAACCTCAGATAATCACACGACGTTCGATGACATGTGATCTACCTACAAAGAAGACAAAAACGAGCCCGTTATTCTTTATGTTCCATATATACAAACACGAAAATTTTCTCATTCCGAATATTATGTATCTCTATTAGAAATTAAACCTTAAGTTGTTAATTAGTGCTTACTCAATAACGGTTCCGATGATACGCCATGAAAATATGCTTGAAAGAAATCCCTATTCTCTCTCAAGAGCCCCTTCCAAACTGCAAAAAATGATGCAAGACAGACCATTATAATTAATTCAATTCAATAATTAATAATAACGAACTTGTAGCTAGCTTCTAGAGTTCAAGTACGTGCATGCCATGCATGCAGAAATAGACCAGAAATTAAACATATTAACTGTGAGCTAAGAAAAAAATCATACTTCATATTAGCTAGTGATCTGATCTTAAAGCTAATGCGCTTAAGAGTGTGTTTGGAAACAAAGATTTGATTCTCAAATCCAAATTTGACACAAATCCCATGTTTGGGAACTCAAGAATTTGAGAATTTGGATTTGTGTCAAATCCTTTGGAATTTGTATCAAGTCCAATTAGGCTAAAAACTTTGAAATCCCACCTTCCCCAAACATTTGACTTATATTTGAATTCCACATTCTCAAATGATGGAATTGAAATGATTACAAATTTTCAAATCGATGTTTCCAAACGCTACCTAAGGGAGAAATAATTACCTGTAAGGGTAATTAGGGGTCTTATTTTTGCATGATCTTCTAAAGCCTTGATGCATTGATCACGGTCCATTCGAAGAAGCAAACACCGTTCTATAAGATGTTGAACCTGTTTACATATTGCATAATATAACGTACATACATTAATCATATGCTTTCTTGATCTTTCAATCATGAACAATAATGCTAATGTTTTAGACGACCATATATAACGAGAAGAAATGTTTAAAATATACTCGATGAATATCATTTGAAGTACAACATTATTATTATACTCAAACTTGAATTTATGTATACACATATTGAGATGTTATATGGATTGTCTAATTCAAATTTTCGCCTAGTATATATGTATGTACTATTATGATCCTCAACTAATATGTAAATCGAATAGTCAACATATTAGAGGGAAGTATGAATTTATAGAGACACTCACCATCCTAATGTAGCTATGCGGATGGCAATGGAGACAAGGTTGAAGATCATGGTGTTCGTGGTTGTTGAACTCACACATTTCAACAACCTTAATTAGACTATTGTATAAATGGACAAATTCTAAGAATATAGTTTTGTAGAATTTGCAATTTAAGTTCAAAAAACAACAAAATAGATGCTATAAAAGTGCAAATATTATAATGGATCGGAGAGACAAAGAAACTAAGAGGAGAATAATATTATTTATAATGTAAGAGGATATTTGTAGGGTTTATATATGAGTAGTAGATGCTAGGGTTACGTATACAAGAAACATGTCCAAAAAAATGTGAAGTGAGTGATTGTTTTATCCAGAGATATCTAAGCGAAGGGCCAAAAAAGCACTTGAAATCCAAACTAAGAGATTCACCTCATCTTTTAGGAGATAAGAGGAAAAAAAACATATGTGTGTATAATATAATGTTGATTGATGCTTCATTTCAATTCACTTGGTTTTTTCATAGATTATTGGAGATGAAGACAAGTCTTTCGTGGCTTACCATTCAGCCATGGACCAATCATATGGTGCACCGGTTTTGGCTTACTACTTTTGGACCCACTCACTTAACTCCATATTAAGAGCATGTATTTTTGGTTAATATTTCTCTCTTGGTCCCCTATGCGCGCCAAAGGTCGAAACACGATTTTAAACATGTAAATACACTGACTAAACGGTCTTAAAAAATGACAAATTAAAAAAACACTTTAGAATAGTAAAAGATGTTATATCTGCATTATGAGACTAGATTTTCCCTTGTAAATTTGTAATCGAGGTATACTGATCTTGAGGTGTGGGATGATGGAATAAAGAGGTTTTAATTTGTTTGAATAATGAGTATTTTAATTAACCGATGATTTGCTATGTTATAGAGTCGTGAGTTAATACAATTATATTAGTCAAATTGATTGAGAGACTCGTATTATACCACTAACTTTATCCAAATAGTCATGGATGCATGGTTCTTAGAGTTGTCAAAAGAAGTAGACAGATGAGTGAGAAGTAAGATGATATCATATCAAGTTCCACAATGAAAATAAGAATTAGGTGAAGCGAACTATTTCGAGCCATGAGGTGAACTCAAGCTCACGTATCCATATTCAAGACTGTGCTATAGTTAACGCAGAAGAGATCCTTTGTCCCATAATTTGTCCCACTCTGTGTACCAAACCAATTCAGATTCATAAAAACATAAATATAACCCATATAAATTAATTTTTAATTATTTATTTGGTGAAATCCTGAACTCTGATTGGTTTGGTACACAGAGTGTGACAAATTATGAGACAAAAGATCCTTTCTGATAGTTAACGAGCCTCGACTCTTCGAGGTAGAACTGAGATCGTCTCGCCTATTTGAGCTGATGAGCTCCTTATCAGTTATCACTTACCATTGATCAGTCTTCTCACCCTCAGGCCTCGGGTGTGAAAATTAGTTCATCTGATCCATCGATAACGTGTACAGGCTTAGCTTGGGCTGTTTGATTTAATGGCCCAATACAAACAGTTAGCTTGGGCTGTTTGATGGTCTGGCCCAATAAATCTTCCGATATTACGTTGTTTCTCACTTTCTCCCCAATTTCTCTTGTTGAATCATTTTGTCTTTATATTGATTGCTTCGACCAACCTGATTAATTCTTCCATCATACCCCATAATTAATCTTTTCTTGCTCGTGCATAATTTCTTTAAGATTAACCATAGTTAAAATTGGTCTGTTACGTAATTGGTACATTAAAAGAATAGTTGATACCGGACGTGAGAACGTACGAGAACTTGAACTCGAATAAAACCCAAATTATTAAATTCATTATGGGAGTATATGAGTAGTTATGGCCAGCATAAACATATCAATTGTTGCAAATAACCGAAACTATACTTAATCGTCATGTGACACAATCCAACAACCATGCGATCATTAAGGTGATGTCGATATAATCTGAATTCGAAACTCATATATATCAATACTCTTCCCGATAAGCGAAAAGTGAATGTAATCTAGAAGCCATTCAAGCTAATGTCGATAAGAATTTGTCCTCCGCCACCTTTCGGTCCAAGAAGTTGCACGTCAAAGTATATGAAAGACAGGTATAAATTTTAGGTTGAAAGCAAGGTTGTAGACTTGTAGTAGTTGTTCCAACCAAATAGAGTAGAGTATAAATGGCTCCTATAATTAGACCAACCTACTACTACTACTAAATAAACAGATATACATATTTCGAACCAACTCATCATTCCACAAAAATCATACCAATACACACTTTTCATTTTTATTTTATAAAATTGTTGATTAATTGAAACATGCATGGCACCAAATCGCTCCTAATTATTCACGTTTCGTCACGCCTATGGGCTAAGAATCTAAGGGGTCGTTTGGATAGCATAGGAATTAAATTCCTATAGGAAATATGATTTCTCGGAAAATGAATTCCTATGGTAAATTCCCGGGAATTTGCCTTAGAGCGTTTGGATACCATCTAGGAACATAGAATTCCTTGGAATTTATTTCCCTTGTCTTGTTTGGTAACCATATAACAATTCATTTGTTATTTATTAAAATGACTAATTTACCCTCTATTTATATAGCTAAATAAACATAAAATAAACAATAAAAGGGTAAAGTAGTAATTGTATACATTTTATACCATAGGAATTGTGAATGACCATGGGGGGGCTAGGTAATTGAATTCCTATGCTTCATAGGAATTAGAAATTCCCAAGGAATTTCCAATTCCCCCACTTTTACAAAAATGGGTTATCCAAACAACCCCACAAAAACCCAATTCCTAGGAAAATGAAATTCCTATGGTTTTGGAGGGTATCCAAACGACCCCTAAGATGATAAGCTAATAGCAGCTGGCCCAACAAACATTAATCAATAATTATATTGTTGCTTCCTTATCATCTAATTAGATAAACTCATGCTTAAAAATTGGTTTTCTATTTTTCAAAGGGATTTGTGATCTTAAAGACAATTAATTGTAGTTTCTATTCGGAGTATCTTGTATATCAAATGTCAACATATATAACCGGTTATAATTTAAAAGGTGGAAGATTATACTTACTCTACACATGAGAAGCTGAAACACATTGATTAGACGATTGAGAATCAATTGCAGTAAATCACTGGTCAAACACGTTCGTTATCAAAACTTTGCTGCAATCCCTACAACCTTCACAAGAATCACAACACCCATTTTCGGAACCTAATTTTGAGGCTTATTAGCGTCCATTGATAGAGTAGCTAGCTAACCACAACGACGTGTTGTTTCCATATTCGCATCAATAGCACGGATTCAACAATCACCATGTAACCGATTATAACAGTGATAACCACAACACCGACCATCTATCAACAAAATCCAATACATCACAAAAGACAAAGAACACCATACAGACACAATATCGTGCAACCCCCGAGTTATAACCTTCATCGCACACATTATCAAAACTCTTATCCGACCACCTGTCAACAACCATTGAGAGAGTAGCTAACACAATTGCATATTTCACTCTCAAATCAACGCAACTCCACAAAATGAAATTGTCAAAAAACGCCCCCCTATGTTGATTCAATAAAAATTCACAACAAACAATAACCATAAAAAAAACCCAATTACCACCCTCAATCCACAAAATCCAACACGCTACCAAAAAAACCGATACACAACATCATATCATAAAACACCGATCCACTCACAAATTGATTAATCAAATCAAACACTCAACTTTCCAAATTGGTATAACTTGTGATAAACACCAAAATTTTCCACAAAGAATCAAGATTTCATTTCATTTCATCATGGTTTGCGTAAACAAAGCAACATAACAAGCAAAGTAAAGAGAAAACCAACAACAACAACAACAACAATACACAGCTGACACACACCACTACACCACACCACACCACCCACAACCAGCAACAGTTGACAGTAGGCAGGCAGGCACACACCCCCCCACCCCCATCAAGCTTCTTCTTCACGCCATTTATTCTCTCTCTATCTCTCCCTTAAAAATTCCCCAAATTTCCCCCCTTTCTTTTTCCCCTTTATTATTATTTTCCTTTTAATTCTTAATTAAATTTGTCCCACCTCTTTCATTTCTTTCTTGGGTGCTTAATTAATGTGTGCTCTTTCAACGGCGTATTTATGACGTTTCACGGATCCCTTTGATCAGTTTCTGGGTCTCTCCATTTCCCTTGTACATAATCATCTGTATTACCTCCAATTTTTTCTTTTTCCTTGTTTATTATTCAGGTTTGTTTATTTTAATTCTTATTTTCTAGGTATTTTTTTTTACCTTTTTTTTTAATGGTTTTTATGCTGTTATTTTGATGGGTTTGTTCTTAAATTGCAGGAGGATCTGTTGTATTTTTTTTGAATAAAAAAGGAGCAATCTTTGAGAGGTAATCAGTATTTTTGTTATAAGTTTGAAGTTCTGATTTATGCGTGTGTTATAAGTTTGAAGGAATCTGTGTAATTTTGTGTTATTTTAATTAAAAAATGGAAATTTGGGATTTTTTTTTGTTTGTTATAGAATTGGATTTCTTCAGGTTTTTCTGCTATTTTAGGTGTCTAGTCCAATTTCAGCTTCTATTTATATCTTCAATGGCAACTTTGGGAAATGCTTGAATTTGATCTATGATTGTTTATGTTGATTTTTTTGCCTGTTGTAAGTTGATAAAGTTTGTGCCTTTTTATATGAACTATAGTGAAGCTTGCTTAATACGTTTTGAGTGATTCTTCTCATCCATTTTATGTCTTTATAAGTGCTTGGATTTGTTGTGTGGTTGTTCATTTGAAGTTTGTGGGATGTGGCTGTTGTAAGATGCTAAAGTTGATACCTTTCTTGTATGAGCTTCGCTGAGACGTGCTGCTGATATCGAATTGTTTGCTGTTTAGTAACTCGGTGAGTTTTGTTGCGCGCTTGAGTTATAATGGGGACTTTATGAGGATTATTAAGTTAATTAAGAAAGATTGAAGTTTTTTTTGTTGAGTTTTGTACGTAAGAGATTACCTAGATGACAACTAGATATCGCCATTTTGTTATCAAAAAGAATATGTGGGTGAGGCGGTTTGTGTTAAGTATAGCATGGGTGTTTGATCGATTCTATTGGTGAAAAATGTCGACCTTTGTATGTTTGGGGTTGGTTCTATTCTTTCATTTAGGGGACTGGGGAGATGCTTCACGGTATAATTTTCCTATGCCCTTCTCTGTTGTGTGGAGAATCTATGCATGTGTTCTGCACTATTGCGTGTGAATTTGCATCTCCCTTAGATCTATATATGCAAGACCATATATGTTTTTGCCGTAATCAGTTGGCAAAGAGGGACAAAGGAAGGGTGTGCCTGAAATAGGGGGTCATTAAGTTAACTTTCACTTTCCTTTTAGAATGATAATATCTCTTTGTATTCCCGATACCTTGGGCTTTGCCGTTTCGCTTTATTATGGATCCTCTTGGTTTCTCGTGTATATAATAATTTCCTTTCTAAAAGAAATCTATTGGTCCTCTTTGATATTGTGCTTCTTTCTGGCTTTTACTCCTGTGTTTGCTGACGTGTTCCAGATACACCCAATTATTGTGTGTCTCGCTAAATGTTAAAATCGAAACATTGCTTTCCAGATGTTTCCATGGTATATTAGTAAGGCTTAGTTGACTTTGTTCGGCAACCATACCTTTAGTTGCCGAGGGTTCAGGTAATCTCTTCTAGGGCTATAACCACCGACCAACTTTAAAACCAACCTACCATGTTACTCCCTGACAAGCCTGCATCATCCACCATTACTTTTCTGCACCATTTTGTGTACATCGTCTGGTCCTTCATGCAATGTTTGCTCTGAAGGCTTCAGTCAGATAGGCTGGATATGTGGTACTCTGTTGGCAGTCCATGTAGTTAGCTCTTAGTTATTGCCCAGAGATTTAGTTTGCCCGTAGAGTTTTCAACTCGCAAACAAATTTCTTGGTGTGGTGGTAAAAAGCTGCTACTAAATCATACCTTTTTAAAAATTTGTATTGTTATCTTGCAAGGTTTCAGATTAATTGTGGTGCTTGACCTTTTTAGTGAAAACAAGTGCAAATTGTGTCGATTCGTTCCATTTTTAAGTGGAATTGTAACAATCGTTGCATTGATTAGTTTGGCCTAATATATCTTGTAGAATGATATTTTTCCCTGTATTCCAGGATTTTTGGTTTATTTTGTTTAGCGATATGGAATCCGATTGTCTGAACTCTCCTCATTTCGAATCCTGGAATGGTTCTCTATGGGCCTATTGTAATATAGGATTAGTGTATCGCATTAGCATGTTTGCAAGTGATGTTGGGTTTATTGGCCATGTCCTCTTTTTGTGGGGTGTGCAGGCTAAACTCCCTTGTTGAGGAGATATGAGAGGACTATCGACTTGCTTTAGTTTGCAACAGGGGCATGGATTACTGATGGGGTGTGTACATATGATGATGCTACCTTTAAATTGGGGGAGTTCGGCTGTGTTATTTAGCACATAGCTGTCCTCTTAAATTTACTAGTATGTGAAAGGGGAACATGGCTTAGCATTAATTTACGGAATGGGGAAAGTCGTAGGAGATATGTTATCGAATGAAAATGGAGAAATGTAAGTTGCTGACTTTGTGTGATCTGGTGGTTGCTGATTGGTGTTCACAGACATTTAGTATCTGATCTACTTCCAGTTATACTAGTATATGTTTTTAACTATACATACACTCATGAAACTCGTTACATGTATGCTCATTGTATTGCTTTAAAGGTAAAAATTCAATTATTAAATTGAGGGGATTGCAAATCTCCATGCTATTATTTTCATTCCATCATTACCCTCACTGTCGAATGTGAGGGGTTATTTCTTGGATTTGTTCACAAGATCTTGTTTCGTTCAAGTACCAAATAGATGTAAAACAGATCAAACCTTATTTCATTCTGAAGATGATTCTGCAATGAACTCTGTCATGCCCGGTAACGCTTGTGATGCTTTCAAAAAGCTCAAGAACTGTTGAATAAAAACGATTGAGAAACTTTTGCTTGAACTTTCAGCTATTGTTATTATGAATCTCGCAATCACTTTCTTCTCAAGTCTGTTATATGGGAATTGGTTTTACTTTTAGTAGTTATTCCGCTTGTATAAGTGTACTGATATTTGGTTTGGATACTTTATTCTGCAGCGGACGAATTATCTGTACTTACGGTGAGGAAGTTGAATAATGTTTGGAGGCAATAACAACAATCCTGTACTTCCTGTATTTCTGGATGAGAACCGTTTTCAACTCAATGCTCAAACACCAAATCCTCAACTTCAGCTCTTTGGGAATTGTAAGTCATAACTTTATTAGAGCATATGTTGTACTCTCTACTATCTTCAGACGCTTTTTCTCTGAGTTATCCTTTAGCCTTCCATTGCCATTCTTTGTGAGTTGATGTCTGACACTTATTGAATAATTTCTCAACTGCTTAAAAGACAGTATAGGAAGAGGCGATATTAATAGTGTTTGGTACTGGGAGAAGAAGAGTTATTTATAGGTGGAGATTGGACGAGATAGATCATCTGTCTTGGATGTCTTTTTGTTAGCAAATTCTGTGGTCTTTCCTTTTGTATTAGTCCCCTTTCGAGAGTGATTAGGTCGATAATTTTGTAGCTTTTGCATCAGTATATGCTTGAGCTATTGTCTGGTCCTAAATATTCATGCTTAGTTGTCATTCTCATCTTGGTCCTTTGTTGGTCCACGAACTATGATCTGTGAACCATTCTGTTAAATTTGAACCACGCTATAAAAGTCTGCTTAGAGGGTTGGGGTATATTATAGTATATTAACTGTGACTAGTATACATAGTGTTCGGCTTGATATGAGAGATCCCTGCAAAGAAAGAAGTGGATTAAGTTATCAGCGGTGCAAAGATTAAAAAGTAGGATCTTTCGGAAGTCAACATGCGGTGTGTTGCTTGTCTGAAAGGGTCAGTTCTTTACATTCTGAGATGAGTCTAGTTGAGGGACGATTTTTATTAGTTCATAGTCCCATTTCATGTTTAGCTGTGCAGCTTGATGTGCTTTCTGTTTCTGCAATTGCACAGTACCTTATGCAGGTTAGGAGCTTGACTATTCCGTTTTTGGGGTTCCAGCCGAAGTGAACTGTTTTCTCAAAATTCACTTATAATAAGCATTGTTTTCTAATTTCTACTAAGCGATTAGTTTTTAATATTTGTGGATTGATTTCTGACAAGATTATATGGTCATTTGGGCTGACTGTGTTATTAAACTTGTCTTCATTTGTCATTCTAACGTGCTTTAAGATAGAGGAGAACATTTCTTTACAAATTTGAATCCTCCATCAATTTGCATGATCATATTGCTTGGGATGGTCAGCATGAATCTAGGATTCAACGAAGATCCCTTAACGTCTTCCACCTAGCTGGTGACCCTAGCCACATTCCTTGTCATTTTACCTTTTACTTTCTTTGGTATAACCTCCAGATATGCAGTGTTGCCTAAGGTCTCGTAAAACTTGCCTAGCTTCCCTTAGCTCATCGTTTTCACAAGGGTATTGGATAATCGGATTTCAGGATGGCCTTTTCGTAATCAGTTATGGTGGGTTAGGAAAGTTTTTGGAGCATAGAAATTAGAGAATTAGGTTTTGCAGGTATGCAAGCAAGTTAGGAATGGAGAGGATTAGCTGGGTCAGGGATGGATGTGGTAATTTGGAAGGGATGCTTGCCAGCATATTTGAAAGTGCTGTTATAAGTGCTGATAAGAGTTTGATACTTCGGATGGGTTTTGGTGTGGAGTATATGCATATATGTATTCTCCTCAGTTATTCTGCGAGACCGTACTTCCAGTTTCGAGATACCTGTACAGTGTATACGGTCGTACAAATGACTTCCACATCCTGTTACTGACCCTTTAAAGCAAAAGCGAGCGTGGGGCCAAAATTGTAATGTGTGATTCAGTGATCTGCTTAGGTTCTTTTCCCAGTAATTTGAATAGTTCAGTAGCAGATAAAAGCGGAACTGTTTTCTGTTAAAAGGAGTTACTTCACAATAGTCAACATGGGGTATAGCATGGTTAGGTATTAAATGAGGTTCTGATGTTGCATACCTCAACACATGTACTATTGCCTTTCAGTTAAGTTGTTTTTAAATTGGATGTTAGCTGATGGGGGCTTTTGTGTCATATACGGTGAACTAGATAATTTGAGCTGGATGAAATAAGTGGAAAGATAGTCACTACAGAAAAGTTTGAAGGTACTGAGCCATCAGCTTTTCTGTTACCCGTATGCTTAGAAAATGAAAAAACTCGATACTATATCTTCTCACCTGTTTTTGCTTGTGCTGGCTGTTTCGAAGATGATTTATGTCGCTGGAGTTTGAGTTGTATTGATGTTCTATACTGATTTACCAATGACGCATTTGCTCTCTTGAATTTTTGTTACAGTACCCGCCGGTTGTACTGTTGATCCTGTAAATTATTTTGGAAATGAGCATAATTCATCCATTCTCCGGCCGAACAAAGTAAGTAGAGACGGAGACGATATTTCAAGGCAGCAGAAGCTCCAGATCTCTCTTAATTATAATGCCTGCCAGGATGAAGTTGACCGGTCAGCTAGCATACCGAACCATAATCCAGTGTCAACTGGGCTTAGGCTTTCATATGATGATGATGAGCACAATTCATCAGTTACATCTGCTAGCGGAAGCATGACCGCAACACCATCTATTCTCTTGTCACTTGGCGATAATATCAGAAGTGAGCTTGAGAGACAGAGGGATGAATTTGACCAATACATCAAAATTCAGGTATGTTTTCCTGAACTTAAAAAGGAAAAATAGAATACTTTTCATTGTTTTAGGTGTGAAAGAAAAATCTTGACTATGTCTACTGTCACAACTCACAGCACCAAGTAGGGCAGCATATCTTGTTGGTATATTTTGCTGAATGCTGGCTGTCCTGAAACTTTTCATATGTTTTATAAAATGTTAGAAGCCCATTTTCTGCTGTTCCTTTTTTTTTTTTTTTTTTTTTTTTTTTTTTGCCATTATGAACTTTTTTGGACACTGGATCTGGGTTAATCAGTTCGAACCCTGTTGATCTATCGACATTTCAGTTGTCTTTTCGTTTTTCTTTTGTGTGTGGTTTTTGAAAAAAGAAAAGAAAAGAACTAAACCGACCACAATCACAATCACGACGACATTCCTTAGCATCACCCCGGATTACAGAATGCTAAGTTACCCAAATCTGACACTTGCAGGAAGAGCAGCTAGCAAAGGGTGTTAGGGATCTGAAGCAAAGACATATGGCTTCTTTCCTCAATACAATAGAAGAAGGTGTAAGCAAGAAGCTTCGAGAGAAGGAGACAGAGTTAGAGAGTATGAACCGCAAGAACAGGGAGCTCATGGAGAGGATAAAGCAGGTGGCAACTGATGCCCAAAATTGGCATTACAGAGCAAAGTACAATGAGTCCATGGTGAACATGCTTAAGAACAATCTTCAGAACGCGATTTCTCAGGGTGTTGATCAGGGAAAGGAAGGGTTTGGAGACAGTGAGGTTGATGACGCAACTTCATACATTGATCCTGCAAATTATCTTCCAGTTGCTGGTGGACGGGGAAAATCCATTGCAGTTTCTGGTTATGATCATCTTATCTGCAAAGCATGCCGGTCACGGGAGGTTTGTACTCTGCTAATGCCGTGTAGGCACCTGTGTGTTTGCAAGGAATGCGATGGGTTCATCAACATTTGCCCAGTCTGCAACGTACCTAAAAGCGCTAGCGTGGAGGTATACTTGTCCTGACATCGACTATGTGACTCCTCTGTTGTTGTCATGTGAAGATTTGTACGAGTAACTGAGATGTATACTAGCTGAAATATCAAATGTTGGTAGAAATGAGCAGCTTTGACACTCTGTGACCTGCATTTGTTATGGAGGTTGTTAATGAATGAAATTCAAACCCCAATGTGCACATAAAAACTTTGATTCTGAGGTTTAAGCCAGTTGCTAGACGTTCTCTATATGTGCAGAACTTTACATGTGGTCGGAAAGACGCGTCACGCGCCTGTTGTAGGCTGATGGTGCCAGTAGCCTTGAAATTATTGTGTGCTGGTCTTTGAACCTCTTTGGGTGTCTAGACTGGGTAAACACTTAAATTTATCAGATGCCCCTCAAGTCGTAAAATGAGGCAAGTGGTTTTGACTTCGGATGTTTCCAGTTTCGACATTAACCATTAGGCGTAAACTTTTGGAAAAATTCCGTTGAGATGTGTCGGACGCTCCCATATGTCAAACATGGATTACTTCAATTGTCAAGCAAACGCAACGCCAGGAAGTGAAATCATCATTATTAAGCAATTGACAACTCAGAATATTTACATGTTACAATACCTAAACAAAAAGATGTTGCTCACAGAAGCATTCACCAGTTACATACAAGTTTCCTAGTGTGCATCTGTGGTTCATGGTATAGCTACAAGCCACCTTAAACCAACTGTATGAATTGAATTTATCGAAGCACAGTAATGCAGACAGGCAAGAATTGAGTGAGAAGAGCACAATGTCATATTCTTCTTCTGTTGTCGACTCGCATTTTCTTGGAAGCAGGACCAGATTGTATGTTTGAAGAACTTGATTCGATCTGAAGGAAGAAATAGTGTGTAAGTACCAAAGTAGGTCTCCAGATAAAGCGAGCATGCCGAAATCAGGATTTGAGGGAACTCACCTTCTCCAGTTTTTCTCTCACCAGTTTGACTGTTCTATTCATCGTCTGGGATGGGAAGTAATCCTGAGAACATGTACACATGCACTAAATGTCAACACTCAACAGATAGACAAGATGCCACCATCCTGATAAAATTCTAAATACAGCTTAATCAGATCATCCTCCTGCTAAAAACTGACGTAGACGAAATATATGAAAGTTGTACCACGAGTCCTGACTTCTGAACAAAGAAGAACATACAAAAAACCAGATATTTCCCAGAAAGGCAGTGACTTGGAAGGGTAGGTGGCATGAGAATACGGTGACATACTAATTGAAAACTCACAATAACTGAAATTCTAAATTGCTTAGGTGAAGGCAATAAGATTTCAATGCCATTCCTCTCCAAAAAAAAAAAAAAAAAAAAAATTCAATGCCATGGACTAAGTTAAGTCGACAAGGATAATCTAATTTTCGTAAGTCCAATACACTACCTGGTCAGAGGATACTCTGGTCATTGGTGGAACATATACTTGAGATGGATGCTCCATTTGTTTACCAGACCTGCCACAAACAATCATGAAAGACGTTCAAGAGATATTCTCTCAGATTGCTACGATATGGAAAAGGGAAGTAAACCAAGCAAATGCGAAGAGCATACCATTCTTGCTTTAGACCAAGTTGCTGAGGAACCTGTGACAAAGCTCCATTTGTTGAAGTAAAACCACTAGCAGCTTCATACTGTGTGTTGTAACCTTTGGATTTTCCAGCTGAGAAAAACACAGAATAGCATACATGTAAGATGATATGTACTCCTAAAGGAAGTTGGGAAGCTCAAATTCACGACTAGGGGAGCATAATTATGCAATTTCTACAAACCGGGGATGCAGATGCTTACGTTTCAATTTAGCAAGAACTTCGTTTCTTCTCCCTTCCAATTTCTCCTTTGTGTCAGATAAACTCTCGTACTCAGGAGCATATGACACCTGCAGCCGATTCCCAAGGAAAACAGACTCATCTAGTTTTCTTTTTGCAAACCTATAGAAAGCAAGTATGACCAATCACACCCTAAATTTGCATCTTGAAGTACTTAATCCTTACTTATCACGACAAGAAAGAATACAATGAAATGTTAACACGAGTACACGAAACATCAAGTCTTTGATTACCTGGCGCTGGTGATCTGCCAAAATTTGATCCAAAAGACATCAGTGTATTCCTCACATTCTTCTGCATCCATTGGTTTACACCTAGACCAATTGAGGCAGAATTAGAAAAAACGAAGAAACATTTAGCGACTATATAGAGGATCTCAAACAGCTTCTAAAATCAACACCAAAAAGAGAAGCGCTCCAACTATGTTTCAGAACATACATTCAGGGTTTCATCCTTGATGGGCTGAACTACCCGAACATAATATACGGAGTAGAACTCAAGGCAAAACTACCAAGTAGCAAACACAGCTTGAAATCACTATAAATCTATAATATGACTACTTCTAAGCAAAGCATATCATCAAGGACATTCATACTAATCGCAAGACAAACAAATCCTCGAAAATGCAATTACGAAAAGCAGCTATAGTTCCCTTCCACAAATACTTTTGAAACTCCAATCAAAGCTACACATCATCATAATCATAATCATCCACAACAACAACAGCACCAACAAAAGCCTAATCCCGAAATGATTTAGGGTCAGATAACACGAACATTCACACAAAACCGACATTGCGACAAATCAACATATAATCAACAAACCAAAACAAAATTCCCACAAATTTACAACAGAAAAAAAGCAGTAATTACTCTTCAACTTCTCCATAAGTTGCAAATAATTTTCTGAGTTGTTCACCACAACCCAATGCTGGTACATTTCTCACAATCAAATACCTGCACAAATATAAAAGCTTCCCACATAAGATACCACCATTATAATCAGACATATAAAACTTACTGAAGCTGGAAATCAGACCCAGAAAATAAAAATTCAGTAAAAAGGTAAAAAAGAGGGAAAAGACACAAACTTTGATTCATCACAAACAGTATATACACGAACTGCAGGAGGTTCATCTCTGTATCTCGGCATTTTTTTACCTTTTCTCTACATAAAACATACAGTAAAAAAAAAATACAGGAAAACTCAGTAATTTCAAAGCTGTAAAATTGTAGCCCAGAAAAACATAATATTAATATGACAATGATGATTACTAAAAAGGGTAAAATTAAACATTGAAATTTACGTAATTTGGGGGGAATTGGGAGTTGATTTTTGGTGAAGTAATTTGATTTTAAAGATGGGGTAAATTTTGTATGATCAAATTTAAGGAAAAAAAAAAGAGGAAACGTGATTAGGAAGCTGACCTAAATAATTGGCCGGTGATCGGCGGAATTGGGTGGTTGGGAGGTGGCGATTGCGGTGGTGGTAGTGGGGGAGTAGTGACGGGGTCGGACGTATCCGACGTGTCGCCTTTTAGTTTAAGTTGTGTCACTAGGAGGGGGCCGTGATTATTTTATGCATGCAACGGTTGTACTCAAAACATCGAACTTTTGATCAAATTTTCGCATGTCTATGACGGGATTTATAGACGTCACCAATGTCTTCTCTTCTCGTATGGTCGAAGCTAGATAGCCTTATGGCTTATGAAATTACGAGTCACTTGCAAGTCGAAAACATAAACGTCTTTAGATCATAACAACGATTGTGTAGAAAATCAAACCGACTGATTGCTACTTCACATTTCAAGAATCGCAAACAGTTTCTTGAGTCATCATTCTATACTCCATCCCAAAAGTAATATATCCTTACCCAAATCCCCCCCCCACCTACAAACACCTCTATCTTTCTTCTTTGATTGTTAAGAATCTGAGAAAGAGAGGGTTTGAAGGTTGGGAAATCATTAAACAATATATAAAGCTCAGAAGTTTCAATAATTATTGTTCATCATCATTTTGTAAGCATCATAACCTTTCAAATTTTATTGTTATCTTAAGAGTTACGCTATCAAATCATTAGATTATTATGCTCTTATCATGTTATGCTGTATTTGCTATCCTCAATTATGTTAACATGTTTTCTGTGTTAAAATTAATCTGTTTTTTCATTGGATTTGATGTCATGATGATTCACTCCTCTGTGCTGACTTTTTCTTGGTTGCCTCTTTTTTTTTTTTTTTTTTTTAATTTAATTCGTCATGCAAATAAGGTTGTACTTTTAATTAGTAAGGTGTATAGTATATGGTAGGATAATCTAGAATTTGAATATGTTTTTGGGCAAAATTTGTTTCTTGCTGTTTTGTTGGTTCTTTTGTTTTTGGATTGTTTATTTCACAGGAATCAGTTGGAATAGTAATGTCTACTATGAGAATTTGGTTGTGGGTAGGGTTTGTTTTGCTGTTCTATGCGCTGTGTAGAAGTTGTTGATTGAACTTGAAGCTCTTTGTTGTCGGTTTTGTTTCGTGATTTCGGTGTTCTCTGGCTTACATTGCCAGAAGGTCTGAGATTGTCTGATAATAATGTTAATTAGACCATTATGATGTGTACGAATTGTTTTAGTGACGCGTATGTGGCATCAAGCTAGAGTCTTTGGCTGATCGAGTGGGATTCTAGAAGAGCGCTCTCCTAGTCTTTCTTATCTGTGCGTACCCTTAAGGCACCGCACACCACCTTTAGCTTTGCCTGATCGAGTTTCAGTGTGTTATCAAAGGGATTTGGTGGTAGTGTTATAATCTTCTGGGGTAGAGATTTTGGTTGTTGGTAGAGGTTGTTGAACTACATCAAAGTTACGGGCTCACGGATTTTTGTTAGTTGCATAGAAAGGTGAATGAGTTTGAAAGTGAAATATTCGCCTTGTGCTTGATTCTGATCGAATCAATAAACTGGCATTGAGGAAGTGCTGCGAATACATAAGTGATAGATACTAAGACCGGGATGCCATAAAAGTGGTAGCTTGATAGTTGATAGTATCACATATTCAACAGCAAAGAAATCCCTTTAGTGTTTGCTTCTCAATATTGGTATTGTGTGCCTGTGATGTCGTGAACATGTTTCCTGTCGGACTTCCTTTTTTGCATGATGTTCATCCATCTGGTGACGTTTACAAATGCACGTATGGATTATCCAGTGCAGTTCTATATTAATGCCTGAAGTTGTATTACTCCGTAATATTTTTGACCAATCTCTAGGTGATAATTGTGTTGCATAAAACAAGGTTAATGCAGTATGTTACTTCTTTTGTTGATTGCGATTTATGGATATGAACTTCCATTTTATTTTATTTTTTGTGGTTCTTTCCATTTTGTCTCACAGTAGTTTACATTTCAAAGAATTATCTGTAGGTCTTCCGTATATATAAGTTTCAGTCAAGATATCAAGAATAGGGAACTGCATACCTGTACGCAACTTAGACATGGGATCAGAAGGACCTAAGACTGTGACATTTCATGTTACTGGCTTTAAAAAGTTCCAAGGAGTATCCGAGAACCCCACAGAAACCATAGTTAGCAACTTAAACGATTATGTCGCTAAAATTGGTCTTCCTGCTGGTGTCAAACTTGGTAGTTGCACGATCCTTGAGACAGCTGGCGAAGGGGCAAGGCATGTGCTTTATGAGAAGCTCGAGGCAGCTGCTTCAAATGCTAACGGTGAATCCGTTGTGTGGGTGAGTTTGTAACTTTGACTCTTGAGTGGTTCTGAATTTCATTGAGCTATAATTCAATGTGTTCTGTTGATAAATTCTCAATCTGTTCTTGGGTCTGGAAAAGAATTTTCATAGTGATGATGGTTTACAACACTAAACAAAATTTGGTGTTTGATGGTTTACTGTGACTGTGAGCGTGAGACGATGCATGTCCTACTCCGTATTTGGCTAGTCATTCATCGTTTCTTTGATCTTCCACACCTTTGCCATCATTGATTGTAATTGTAATACAAAATGTATTCTGGGTCTATTCTGTTGCTCTTATGCTGTATATTCTGATAAATCATGTCTGGTTGTTCCTCCCTCTTGCTGAAGATGTAACTTATTGCTTAGACTAAGCTTGTTGCTTGTGTCCTAACCTACGCCTTGGCTGTTGGTCCAGCTTCATTTGGGAGTGAATAGTGGGGCCGAAAAGTTTGCCATCGAAAGACAAGCATATAATGAAGCAACCTTTCGCTGTTCAGATGAGCTTGGATGGCAACCACAGGTGAGTAATATTTTACCTTCTGCTCCCCCCCACCTCAGAAACTTGGTTTTGTCTCTCTGCTGTTGGCTAGTAACATACTGTGGTATACGTAGTATTAATCTTTCTTGTGATTTCTTTTCAGCAAGAAGTCGTAGTAGCAAATGACGGGGAGATCTCTAAAACAAGACAGGTATCTATCAGCATGTTTCCATAATCAGACAATCCATTAACTTAGGTTTATTAATTCTGATCTTAAAATATATGCATCGTGGCTAAAATTTTGTAAGCTTTGGTACCCCCTCTTCTAAGTTCCAAAGGGCCTTGTCTCAGACTAGTGTAAGAGAAGCTCGTAAACCAGACATAAACAGAACGATAATCCTGGACTAAATTTTTTTGCTTTACGTGAAATCTTTCATGTTTATTGTTAATGTGCCTAATTGTTCTCGTGGATAATTTTTTTTGAAGACGGGATGCACAGTGGAGGCAATATATGGTTTCTTGAGAAAGAGAGGGTTCAGTTTGATGATCTCTGATGACGCTGGCCGTTTTGTATGTAACTACGTCTACTATCATTCTCTCCGGTTTGCTGAAGAGAACGGTAACAAATCTCTTTTTGTGCACGTTCCCCTCTTCTCCAAGATTGATGAAGAAACACAAATGAGGTTTGTTGTCACCCTTCTCGAAGCTATTGCTGCTACTTGCTGACCGTCATCGTGACTCCAAATCTAGATCAGATCATTGTGAGGGGTTTGCATCCGTGCTGTATACTAGTGTACTGATGTTATACCGTGAATGTGCAAAGAACATCTGTTCGGAAAAAACGATTGACGATTGATGTCCGGCTACCGCATGTTGCCTGTGGTAGAAAAGTTTCTCTATATATTTGTACCGTGATTCTGTATGAAAAGTCAATTTTATAATAGCGTAATTGCTTGGGTAATTGTTGAGTCCAATGTCTTTGAGACTTTTTTTTACTGACCGTGTTCTTAAAAATCAATTGTATAGCGAGACTATTTGGTAAGACAATCAGTGGAAACGCGACTAACTTAACACCAAATCCGTAAAAATGCGATCAAATTTCACACCATTGTCTAAAACTGAGCACAAACAAATTTGGTGTAATTTTGAGTGCAATTAAATGCAATGCTAGCTTTATGCGCCAAAAACATTAGGACGACCCTGATTTTTTAACTTCCCCAAACTTTAGGAGATTTAAGTTTCAAACTTTCAATACATTTTCCCGTTTTTGGTTGCTATAAGACAGACTCTTGAATACAATTTTCTCCTATAATCGAGCAATTGACACTATCATCCTCAACAACCAATAAATTAGTCATGACAGACTCGAAAATGAGGATATAACGGACACTCAAGTTGAATGCCACACTCAGTCCAATGCAATAACCAAAACTTCCTAAACAGCAAATTCTAAATAACGCCGTCTATTATCAATCCACATTCAAGATGCCACAACAAAATGTTAGCTACCATCATTCAAATCACAATGCAAAGACACTCCAATTCAATGCCATAGCCTACAGTCCACAACGAGTCCAGTAAGGACACCAAGACTTCTTAAGCAAATCAGCAGGATAACCCAGACCACGTTCACGCCATTCTATGTTTGGAAAACGAAAACTACTCATACGTTCACGCCATTCGATGTCAAGAGGAAGACAATTACCCATAGAAACAACACCAGAAGAACTACTACCATCAACATAAGCAGATCTAATCAATTCAGTGTTGGCAGTCAATCCAACGCTCACAACACCACTCCCTTCCACCTTTATCTTGAATCCCCTAAATTTGCGCAACAAAAACTTGAGTGAATCCAAACAAAGTTTCGAAGATATTGGGTGATCTCTTCGTAAACACACAAACTTACATTTTACCGGATCTTGAGTATGAAGTCTTACCGGATTTTGAGTATGAAGTCTCACGTCGTCGTATATGTTTGAGAATTAATATTTACTCTCTGCGTAATTGTGTCGACATGAAGTTGTAGGATTGAAGACAGAAACTGTATCGTTTTTGGATGTTGATTAATTTGCAGGTCAATTATTTCTAGCGTGTTTGGTTGAGGGAAAAAAATGGAACAAAAATTAAAGAAAATAGATTTTACAACTTTTCTACGCCATTTATAAATAAATATGAGAAGTGGAAGCAAATGGAAGCAAATGGAAGCAAATGGTCATTTAACTGTCATTTCTTTTCCCTCCCAAAACGGGCGGAATTGGACGACGGAAAACCAATTTACAACATAAAAATCGCAGGGGATGAGGGGAATAGGGTTGATGATGATATGACAATGCACGAAACTTTAGTAATCTTTAGGAAACTTTAGGTTGACCAAACTCCTTCCGCGATCGATTCAACATGCGATCCGCCTCCTTGAACTCCTGCCTCAAGGAAGGAAGGAAGGGTATCCCTTAAATGAGGGGTTACCCAGTTCATATCCTTCTTAGTCTTAGCCGCCTTACCTCATCTCCTAAGCCTATTCCCCTCATCTCCAGCGGTTGGCATGTCATCACCGATGGCGCTGCGTGAACGGTTTCCAAGTATCCCAAGGTAACCAACTAATTTCATCGTCTCCGTCGAAACTATTTTTTTGAAACCCTAAACCTAAAATCCCTAATCGATTCGAGAAAATTTCAATCCCTCAACTGAATTTATACAATCGTGCTTTTCAATCTTACGGCTGTAATTTGCTCTCAAGAAAACAGAAAAATCCTTCGGCTGTAATTTAATTTGCTTATTTCTTTCCTTTTTTTATTATTTATTTCCTTTCCTTTTTTTCTATTAACAAAAAAATCCTACTGCCTCGCTCGGTCTCAATGAAATGAAATACTTTTGGAGAAATGCCCATTGGTTTGTCCAAGATTTACTATCACTCTTTAGTCCTGGCAATAATATACCTTGAAAATAGGCAATTAAGCCGTCCAAGCCACAAGATGAATCACGAAATTACTGTGGCAAGTACCTTTGCAGTAAATCAGCTATATACCTCCCATTAAAGCTAGTATATGTACACATTTGTTCAGTTACATGAAGCCAACAAACTTGAAAACAACTTGTATGGGAGAATATAATGTAGTTTCGAGAGCTCAAGCTTCAGTACCACACATGAATCACAAGCTAGCTAGTATTCACGCAACAATATAGCAAACCGAAATCTCTCGTTCATCGTCGTTCTTACTAGCAATCTGAAGTTTGAGCCCCAAACTCTCACAATGACCTGATAAGTACAACTTCAAATCTGAACACATGCTCATAGAAACCACAACCAATTTTGAGAGATGATGCAGATTCAGTCGACTAAAAGCCCTTTTGTCGATAAGAACTATAGAACCTATATGAGCATAGTTGCGAAACTGAAAGACATATAGCCGAAAAGACACCGACGTGAAATTATGTTTACATGATCTTATCAAGTTAATCTCAAAATAAACAAGTAAACCATGATAACTAATTAAATGTTTGTTAGTTAAAAGGTCTCTAATCACACTCAATCGTCGTCATTACGTTTGTATGGAGTATTACTTGATCTTTAAATAATATTCTTTTTTTGTTTATTTTTAAATCATTTTTCACAAAAATCTTAAACTTGTCAACGTATCTCTACCAAAATCATACTAAACTTTTCAAAAGTATGTGTAAATGGATCCTATATTAAAATACATTTTGACACGAACTCAATGATACATGTTTCGTAATATTTTGATATACAGTTATAATAGTTTATATTATGTTTCATGTTGATAACTTTATTACGTAAAAGTTTTACAAATATTGAAACGGAAGATTGAGTTACCTTAGATTTACCTTTTCTTTTAGCTTCTTCTCGACCTAAAAGTCTGACATTAACACTGGAAGGTGTACCACTGATAGGAGTATTACTATTCGGAGTTTCAGGATTTGATGGTATTGAAAACTCACCACTTTCGTCAATTCTAAACCTTTTAGAGGCTGTTATTACTCTCTTGATATGTTTGATTGTCGAATTGTGACTTTGGAATTGCCCACTTTGGATTCTCTTGCATGACTTTCTTGTATACCTCCAAAACAGTGTAACGACACTTATTATCACGAAATTATATCGTTTGAGTTTCCAATTCAATATTTTATGTGAGAGTTTAACATATTTTGAACTCTCTTTGTGCATTTTTTGACCTTCTTATACTCTGAATGCGCTCTAAATTATCAGCTTCGTAACTTTT
Source organism: Spergularia bocconei (assembly GCA_963457585.1). Lineage (NCBI taxonomy): Eukaryota > Viridiplantae > Streptophyta > Magnoliopsida > Caryophyllales > Caryophyllaceae > Spergularia > Spergularia bocconei. The sequence goes on from OY734943.1 coordinate 2,293,776, forward strand.
CAAAAGTATGTGTAAATGGATCTTATATTGACATACATTTCGACACGACCTTAATGATACATGTATCGTAATATTCTGATATGCGTAGCCCGAGTTATCTGTTTATATCATATTTCATGTTGATAAATTTATTACATAAGAGTTTTACAAATATTGGACTCTGTGTGTGCATTTTTTAATGTTTTATATGGATAACTTTAATACTTTAGGTGAAAGTTTAGCAATTTTGGACTCTCTCTGCATTTCTTGACCTCCCGACACCCTCAATGCGTTCCAAATTATTCGCTTTTATATATATACTCCCTCCGTCCCCTTTAAACACCCCGCTTTTCCTTTTCAGGGTGTCTTTCTTTAAACACCTCATTTCAAAACTTTCTAAATGTGGTAAGTTTTACCACACATCAACTCTCCACTATCTCCAAAAATAATAAACAAACCACCTTATCTCCAAAAAATAAATAAACAAATCACTCATTATTTCCAACAATAATAAACAAACCATCCACTTTCTTCAACAATAATAAATAAATCACATGGAGTGGTAATGCCAAAGCACAATGTCACTGTCAACCTTGCTGCCCAGAACAGTTTAGCAACTGTTGACAACATGAAGAAGAGAGGAATGATTCTAGCTAACAGGTGCATACTCTGCAAAGCTGAAGAGGAGAGCCATGAACATTTATACTTCAAGTGCAGTTTCTCTACTAAGGTCTGACATTCCTTTTTGGATTGGCTAGGCATAAGTAGAAGAGACTGGAGCCTAAAGAGGGAGCTGAGATGGATAAGTAATAGGAAGAAAAGGAAGCATTGGACAACAAAATGGACCAAATGTGCCTTAGGAGCCACCGTGTATCTGACTTGGTTTGAAAGGAATTCTCGCATCTTCAGGAGTGAACAACATACAGAGGAATGGATGATCAAGCAAATCAAATTCCTAACTTGTGTAAGATTGTACAATTGGTTTGGTAAAGATATTCCAGGAAATGTTCCTGAGAGTCTCAGTAGCTAGAGATGTTTTTAGTTCGAGGTCATCTATTCTTGTAAGAATTTTCCCATTTTTCCCCGTTCGTGGAAGAATAAAATCAAATTTATTACAAAAAAAATAAAATAAAAATAAACCACCCACTATCTCCAACAATAGTAAACAAATAACATCACCATAATCCACGTAAAATGGGGAGCGAGGTGTTTAAAGAGGGACGAAGGGAGTACTAAATAATATCTCGTGTTTCGCACGATTAAGTTGTATATTTAGGTGGGCGAAATTGGATACTTTTTCTATCCCAAACTCCTAGTATGCATTTGTTACGCTGTGCATATCATAGTCGTAACCACAATTTTCATACGCATCTCATGATCATATAGAATAATAAAATATTCGAGATACGAATGAGTAGAATGAGTTTTCTTCGAAGTTAAAGTGTACGTGGTGTTTATTATTCAAATTATCCTAATGTGCATGCACTTATCGTGTGGGTAATTGAGTTATGCATGAACCTTGAGAATGGTAGTAGAATGACACATTCAAATCACCTTTGACATTTAGTAGTCTCTCTATCTCCCATGCATGCATATTTCGAACTTAATTTAGTTTTGAATTCATGCATCATACTCTATATAGTGATTAGTATATGCACGATTTTCTAGGAGTATTAATGTGTAATATGTGAATTCAACTTAGATTATTTGAACATTTGTTAATTTGTTCGGTAAGCTATCAATCCACACTTGTGCAACAGTGCAACCCAATTTTATATAGAGATATAGGACATGATAGGATATACTCCCTCCGTCCCAGTTCAAACGGCTCATTCCCAAAATACCCCTGTGTTGAGAAGGTTGTACACACTAATCGGTTTATCAAAGTTTCAAAAAAATTATCTAGCTAGTTAGATTAGAGTTTTCTCTAACTTGCTATGCAACTTTTTTGGAACTTTAATTAATCGAGTAGTGTATACATCATCCCTCATAAGAGAAAATTTTTACGTGGGGCGTTTGAATTGGGACGGAGGGAGTATATAATATTAGATTAGTTAATTGTAGATCGGTAAAATAAAGTCTTTAAAATACGAATTTTTAATATTTTGGGTCGTGTTTGTGTTTGATGTAATGTGACAATACAACCAAATGTCACTCAATTCGAGCACAAGACACAGACTATATGGTGTAATTTTGAAGTTGTTTTAAATGCAACGTATAAAGTTGCCACCTTTACGCGCCCAAAACATTAGGACAACCCTAATTTCTTCAATTTCCCCAAACTTTAGGAGATCAAATTTCAATGCATTTCCCCGTTTCTTGCACTTGGATTCTTACTATAAGACAGAAGCTTCTGATACAATCTTCTCCTACAATCGAGTGATTGACAGGCATGTAAAGTCTGGTTCTTTGGGTCTTGCACACCAAGTGTTTGATGAAATGTCTATTCGAGATTCTATATCTTGGAACTTGTTGATTTCTGGGTATAAGCGCCATGGAATGCCCACCAAAGCTATGAACTTGTATTCTCAGATGGTGGGCCAAGGTGTTAGAGAAAGCCCATCAACATTTTCCTCTGTTTTGAGCATTTGTAGTAACAATGGGTTTTATTTTGAGGGGGTTCAAGTACATTGTAGGGTAATTTTATTAGGGTTTGATGAGAATTTGTACATTGGTAGTTCAATTGTGGACCTTTATATGAAAATGGGGTTTGTTGATGCTGGGTTAAAAGTGTTGGATTTAATGCCTGAAAGAAATGTTGCTGTTTGGAATTTGGTTTTGAGAGGATTTTGCGAGTTGCGAATGTGGGACGAGGTTGTAGGAGTGGTTAGGAGAGTGAATTTTGATGGGGTTTTGATGAATGATCTGATGTTGTGTTATTTGCTTCAGGGTTGTTGTAATGGGAACTTTGTTAGTCAAGGGGAACAGTTGCATTGTCATGGGTTAAAGGCTGGGTTTGTTGAGTCGAATCATTTTGTAGCTAATGCGTTGGTCGATTTTTATTCTACCTGTGGGAGTTTGGATGATGCTGTGAGATCATTTGATGTTATCCCTCATGAGAATGTGATTTCGTGGAACTCGATAATTTCTGCATTTGCTGACAATGGGTTATTGTCTGATGCCCTTGGATGGTTTGGTTTGATGCAGTGGTGGTATATGAGGCCGTCTGTGCGGTCAGTTGTGGCAACCTTGAACTCATGTAGCCAAAAGGTGAATCCTTTTGTGGGAAGGCAGATGCATTGTTTATCTGTGAAATTGGGTTTTGATTCTGGAAGTGTTCATGTTCAGTCTGCTTTGATTGATATGTATGGGAAGTGTAACGAGATTGGGAGTGCAGTTGATGTGTATGAGTGTTCTGATAGAACTAGGGAGTGCTGCAATGCTTTAATGACATCTATGTTACATTCTGGTTTAGGTGATGAGGTAGTGGAGTTGTTCAAATTCTTGGCTAACGAGGAATGTGAACTCGATGAAGTTTCTTTGTCTGCCACACTGAAAGCTTTGACAGGGTCTTCTTTTGCAAGCTTATCTAGCTGCAATGAGCTTCATTCTTTTGCTCTTAAATCTGGGCTTTTAGCTCACGTTGTGGTCTCGTGTTCATTAATTGATTCCTATTCTAAGTTGGGTCAAGTTGACTACGCCCAACAGGTTTTCAAGGGCCTTGTATCACCAAATATTGTCTGCTTTACGTCTGTCATAAATGGGTATGCTTGGAATGGATTAGGAAGAGAATGCCTGAAATTGCTCGAGGTGATGATTCAACAGGGTTTGAAACCTGATAGAGTGACATTTTTGTGTGTATTGACAGGGTGTAACCATTCTGGATTGGTTGAGGAAGGAAGATCAGTTTTTAATTCCATGAGAACTCATCACAAGATTGACCCAGATCGAAGACATTATTCATGCATGGTCGATCTCTTGAGTCGTGCAGGTTTGGTATTTGAAGCTGAAGAGTTGTTGATGCAGTCTTCTGTTAATGATGATTCGATTATGTGGAGCTCACTGCTGAGTAGTTGTAGGATGCACAAAAATGAAGTTGTTGGACGTAGAGTGGCAAAGCGTTTGATGGAGCTTGAACAAGGAGACCCTTCAGCTTGTCTGCAAGTGTCGGGTTTTTATTTTGAAGTAGGAGATTCTGAGTTGTCTATGCATTATAGAGAGATGGCCACAGCACGAAAAGTGATTAGGGAGATTGGTCATAGTCGTATTGTTTGAGTAGTGGAGCCTCACAACATACCCATAGCAAGCAGACCGTCAAAATACTGGAAATCATACAATCTGGTAACTACAGCAGAACGAGCTGTGCTTTGTTTAAGCACTGAATTCACGCGATAATGAGCCAGGAGCAACTAGCCACCTAACAAAAGCAAGGTTAGTGCGCTTCTAGACTTGCCCTTTCTTCAGAGTAGCACTCTAAAAGCTGTAAAGAGATAATTATTTGAATGACTGAATGTGGCTTATTCATCCGTGATTTATCCATTACTCGATTTTCTTAGTGTGTTTGATTCCTTTACACTACATTTAGATGTTGCTTTTTGGTCATTGAATAGCTGTCACCATATGCAGATAATGTCAATATGTCATAGTAGGTGGAGCACATACATAGGACCCTGAATTGGGAGCCATAAACTTCCAACTGCCAATATTGAGTTTTGGTTTAAGCATAAAGCAAATATATGAATTATCTACGACACTTGCAGTGTAGGCATAGTGAAAGCAAATCCGTCTTTGTATTATTCCATTTCAACCCGGGATCGCTTCATCTCTAATGTTAATCTACTCATGTAGATATTAAACCTTACTGTTATAAGTATAACTAAGAAAACTCGAGTGAATGCTCATATGCTGTCTTTTTCCTTTTTTGAGGGTGCTCATATGTTGTCTTTTTTCTTTTCTTGAGGGTGCTCGAGTTGATATCTTTGCCCTTGTTGAGATGGATTTTCATGATACCCAAGTAATTCTGATGTCAAGGCTATTCAGTAATTGTAAAATATGACATGTTTAGGTTAAAGCTTTTTAACACTGATATACTCATTTACTTTTCTGTATAGCCCGCGTGGCCTCCAGTTAGTGTGTGGAACCAGGCCTGATCGAGTGATCGACACCAAAGTCAGCCTTCCGATATCCTGAAGGGGATTTATATATGCAAGAAGACTTAACCTTATGCTGGCGGATTAAAAGTTCAGGTATGCTGTTATTCAGAAGCATCATTATGATTCTCCGTTCTAAGTGATCAGCCCCTACTATGATTCTCAAAATACTTGTGAAAATGTTATGTAGTGTAATCTTGTCTTTTAGCCTTGGGATCTTTCATGAAGAGTTTAAAATTTCTGTAACCTCACTCACTGATAAATAACATAATGATCCAGAAGTAGATCTAACACTTAGGTTTACGACATACGACTAGGATCCACCTCTCTTTCAACAAAATATCTTACATGAACTCTACTTACATTTAGAAATCATATGAAACTATGCCCTTTTTGAGTGAACATAATCATGTTCATCTAGAAATGCATCATCCTGTAGTATAGCTAGCATTGATCAACTGCAGAGAGTTAACTTAAAGCAAGCTATCAGCTCGCGAAGATAATCTTTTGAAAAAGTTGCTGGGAACAAAAGGCATCTTGCTTCTGAACTTTGGATGACGGAGAGTGTATAACCCTGCTACTAAAGCAACCACTCTGAATGGAGTCATATACAGAACGACTGCTGCAGCTAAGCAGAACATTATAAATAAGCTTGTTGCCCTAGGATCCCGCCAGCTTAGCAGGGACTGGAATCTCTCCCCTTGAGTTGCTAGGTCTCCTACTACAGTCTGAATCCTTCCGGCCACACTTCTAAGCCGGTCATATCTCATTCTCACGATTTCATGTGGCCTTGACGTAGGAAATGTGTCGAATTCTTCATCAAGCTCATCTGGATGCACTGCCTCTGCCCATGAGAGTTTGATATCCATATGGGGTGGGTACCGTGGACGGTATCTGTAGTTCCACAATCCAATAAAGAACATGTATAGACACATAGTTGGTAGTATTAATTCTGGGTACCATAGTAATATCAAGAAAAGAATGTGAACTAGCACTGAAGTAATAGGATTCTTCCAATGGCAAACATTACCGAACCATCGGCTCACTGATATAGTTCCTGACAGAATGGACATGATCCTGAAGAAATTTGCTTTGCTTCTTCTCATACTCCATAGGTGGGAATCTACATCCAACATGTACTCCACAACCTCCTTTCTTAAGGGTGGTTCAGCTCTGCCTAGTCTTGTTGCCACTATGTTCATGGCCTGGAATCTGAGGCTGTCGATTTGGTTTACTGTGAATGGGTGGAGGTAATGCATTTTGGGGAGCAAGGGATGGCCATATAAATAGATCATGTTGGCAAGGGAGAGACTAGTGAATCTAACTGCTAGTTGTAGTTCACCCATCTTCTTCACTCCACTTGGGTGCAAAACAAGGAGTGGATAAGAATTGGCATATACTCTGTGAGACTCTAGAGTGGATAGTCTAATTCTTACCTTTCCGATTCTTGAATCTCTGGCCGAACTAACACCTGTACCTTCCTTTTCAGCTCCACCCAAGTGGCAATTATCAAACACTCCCAGTGTTATTACTGTACATGGGTCATACACTTCCCATGTATATTGCTCATTCCATTTCGGAGCAAAAGAATCTAGAATAGGTCTGGTGCGAATCCATTTCTGACCATACTTCGCTACACAGTATGCATCTGTGGTGCCTCGCCCGTTTTTTGTTTTGCGGGGAAGTAGGCCTTGTGCACCTAGAATTCCTACTTCCAAAATCCCAACAGGAGGCTTCCAAAGTTGACGAGCTGTTGGGCGTGTATCACTGACATACATTGTTGATTCATCCAGTACATGGTAGCCACCTTCAAGGCAGATTCTAAGGTGCACCCTGCTGGAGAATTTGAGCTCCTTTCTCCTATCAGACTCCATGATTCCAAATCCAAATTTCTCTAGGTTGAACCAGCGGGAATGAACTGGGCGGTGATCTAGCCGCTTCTCAAAGATGTTGACTGGTAATATTGTCTTGCCCAGTACATCGTCTTTTGCTGGGTGAATATGATCCTCAATGGTGAAGACTAACTGCTCCTCAAATGGCTCAGCAACTACAAATACCAGATCCTCATTCCAAAGTGGGTTCAAAGTATTAGGTGGACTTACCTTAGTTCTTAACACTTGATTCCCAACTTGCACTTTCGCAAAAATTTCTGGAGCTCTGCTAACGTCATTTGGGATCACATCCTGTGCCTCAATCACGTTCACCCTCAAGTACCATAATTTTGGGGTCATGTAAACCTTGGATCGGATGCTAAATAACCCCTCGCCTTGGACAAAGGCCGTGTCTGTGTGCCATGCCTCAGGGAAGGCTTCATCGGCTTGTGTTCCCATCCAAACGGCCAGCATGATTTCCCCCATGACCTTCCCATGTCCTCTTCGGTCATCCAGCCTGTACCATTGTGGCGCCAGTGGGCTATCGGGTGGGACTCTGGTTGGGACATCGTTTAGATCATACACCACCCTCCCTATGCAGTCATCCCTGCCCATCATTTCTCTTTCCTTCATAAAGACTTCCAAGGTGGATGCTTGGATGCGATCTTTTGAGAAAGCGAAAACCTGGTTCCACTCTGGATTCCTTTTGTTCTCAAAATGCTTGGTTCTTCCTTTGTAGTTCCCCAGCTTGACTTCCACATAAGGATCACAACTTCCTGAGGCACCACTAGGAGGAAGATCTCTGGCTTTAACCACTCGAACGTAGAGGTAGTGGGTCTGTTCTACAAGATCATAGGTGCTGCTAAGTTTTTCTCCTCCATTCATCCATCCTCTTCCACCATAGCTGCCTCCATTAGGCCACCGCTCCCCCAGTTGAGGATTGGTGTCCTTTAACTTATAGTCATCTTCGTGGTTGGGTGGGACTCGTTGAGGGCTGTGGGGCATGGTAGTTCTGGCTCTTGGTTTTATGTTCATAGTGATTGCTTTTTGTTGTCAGCTTCAATTATACTCCACCTTCTCTGGCTCAGTGGCAAGACTACTGGACTTAAAAATTTTGCTGGGTTAGCCCTTTGGTCTGCACTCTGCAGCAGTTGAGTGATGGTGTTTAGGGTCTCTCTGCAATGGTGTTTTCTGTTGAGCAATATGATTAGTGCTTCTTAAACTCGGGAAGTGGGGAATTGGTGTGTGTCGAGGGAACAGGCTTCCGGTGGGGCTATTTGATGAATTTTTGTATGTTCGTGTACCTTTATTTTGGAAGTTATAGTCTGCTTAGGTTTGCGCTCATTGCAAATCCAGACTTTACGAATGCAGTATTTCTAGCAGGGAAGGGTAACTTATGGCAAATCGGTGTGAGGAGTTTTGTGAGGTGTTTCTTTGGGCGTCTCTGGTAATGGATAATATGGTGCAAGAGAATTCGAGAAGTTGATACTTCCTCTTCTTTCAGTATAAGATTATGAGTGTATGTGGTGGTACCCATCTGTAGTTTCATGGCTCCTTTTAACTTTCTGGTGTTGCTCCTCAAAGAAGCTATGGGGGAATCGGCAATGCTAAAGAAATATGTAACTCTGATCACAAGCAAGGAAGTTATACCCATCAAAGTGATAACTTAAGCAAAGAATCTGTAAGTCTCTGGTGAATAAGCATGTGGAGCACAGACTCTTCAGGGACATTAGCTCTCTTCAGAACACGAGGAAAATCGAGAGTAGGCGCCTTTTCAGCTTTTCTGATAACAGTAGAGTGGGTTTTCCTTGATTTTATACAGTTTAAATGGAGCCCCAGAGATGTGAAAATGCAGTCATTTTATCATATATGTATGTCAAAAGTAGTAGTCCATGGTGTGCCTTTCTTTTTGTTATTTCCTTTAAAAAAAAAAAAAACTTTTGCCATATGTTCATAATTATCACATGATCAGCAGCCTGATAGTTTTCTCTTCTGTTGGTCTATCAGAGTATCAGACAGCCGCGGTGCAAATAAGTCGGGTAATGTGCTGGAATATGACAGGAACTACAAAGAGCAAAGAAGCTATGAAACTTGCTCGGAGCGACAAGCTGACTGCAACATTGTCTTGACCAACATAGTCTTGCATACGAAGGATGGAACAGCATAGGAACATTGAAACTCTGCAGTCGTCCACACCGATTGGCAACCTAGTCCGTTCATACAGAGGTGTGATTCTGCATTTTCGTATGTATAGGCAATACATTATAGTAAATTGATAATGGGTTCAACACATCACATTATCAAGGATAGTAGACACAAATTTACTGAGCTCCTGCTTCGAAACTTAACTTGTGTATATTCTTAACTTATCATAGTTACACTCTGGAATATCGGTTTGATCCATTCAGTTTAGTCCGGATTTGAACAGGATAAGCATAAGACCAATAGAGTATGGCGTTAGAGCATAGCTTACATAAATATTGTAGCTATAATATTTAAAGGGAGCAAAAGACTGTAAGAGGCCGAAAGGAGTATGAAGGGAAGCGACGCACCTTTGCTTGAAGAGAAGGCAAAGCATATTAGCAACACCTTTCTTATATATAGAGGTGAAAATAATATTTGACGGTCCGATGAAAACCACTCCGTAGTAAGAACCATGTTTCCATGTCTAATGTTTAGACGCATAATATCGACTAATTGTGTTGTAAATAAATTGCAATTAATGTCGATTACGTTAAGATATTAACAAGCTATATACCAGATGATGTAAAAATACTCTAGAGGATAAATTCAACAAATTCACATAAATGACTTGAGATAAAAGGCTTAGGACTAGCTTAAATTTAGCAATAAGGCTAAATCTGATCAAACATCTGAGGATGTGATGGCTGATCAAACTGATGGAGCCATTGCCATTTACAGAAATGAACTAACCAACCAATAATATTCATGACTTGTCGAAATGTGAATAATCATTCAAACTTTTGTTCGAGATGATTCTTTCACATGTTGACGTATTGCAACACACGGTATGTACGCGGTAGCTAGATAACAATGCGTAGCTTCAATCTTTTACTTTGGATCAGAAGATCTTACGTTGTACTGTGAAAAAGATAGGACCTGACAGAATGAGTACAGTATAATTTTCTGTCAGAATTTCAGAACATGACTTTATGTCTGAGGCATCAGCCAATCAGCCATACTACCAATTGCGTGACGATGAACATCAATTTCATAAAAGTACAGAAAACTTGATGTTCTAACAGCTGATTGCTATAATTAGCCGCATGCTAGGAAAAAAAGGGGTTATTTCTGGGATGTTCTACATTGAGTAATATAAACAAATAGTTGACTTCATAAGTTTTATCTATTTCTAGTTGTTTAGGATGTTCCATCCTTGAACTTTACTCATCATAATGCCATTTTTGGCCGTTGGCCGTCTGCCCCATAACAATTTGTCGTAGATTATGGACGTTTTGATTACGTGCTAAGAAAAAGCTAATTAAATAACGAGTTTTTCTTGGGAATGGCCATATATAGTTGATGGCCTTACCCAAAATGCGCACAAATGTTGAAAAGGTGCGCTGTAGGGACGTGTGTTGGTCTGTGACCTAGAATTAGTATATAACATGGCGAGATGTCATAGTGGGCGTTAATTTGTTAAACGACCCATAATAATGCTAATAATGAAAGAGTATTCCCTTGTACTCATCATGTAAGGTGTCAGTGGCGCACGACTGAAATGGAAAAGTCATGTAACTTTTTTGACTACAGTGAGTAATATTATGGGGTGCACAGGTTTAAGAGTAAAGCAAAGATCAGTAAAAGAAATTTGAGTTTTCACTTATACTTCAAGTGTAGGCATGGAGAAAGTGTTGCACTACTCTTCATGTACTTTCAAGTCAAGCCATGACTTTCCGACAAATTTACTGATTTTGAACATTAATCTATATGTATAAAATCTAAAACTCTTGCATAAGATTGTATATTATCCAACTTCCTGTTATATTAATTTTCTAAATCAGAAGTAGTGTACTTGAATCATGGCTACCTTCTTTGTTTTCCTCCTTAGCTTGTTGATCACAGCTCATGGATTCGCGGAAAATGGGCTTCAGGACAAACTTTCTTTGCTTGGGGAACTTGGTAGCTTTGATATTGATGAAGACATTGATGTACTAGAAGATTCCCAGATGCCATCGTGGACCAGTGGACATGGAGGGAATGTTCTTGTGAATGTCGATAGCTTTGGTGCAGTCGGAAATGGGAATTCTGATGATACTCAGGTATACTTCTGATATAGCTACCCTGCTGTTTTTCTGCATTGTTAAAACTGCATTGTTTTCGTATTTGACACACTGCAAAAAAAACGTTAGGCCTTCGTAACAGCGTGGAATCAAGCATGCTCTACTCCGAAATCAGTTCTTTTGGTTCCTAAAGGGCGTACTTACCTGGTTAATGCAACCAGATTTAAAGGACCGTGTTCTCCAAGATTGATAGTTCAGGTATGTTATCTAGAAACAGCATTACTTGATCATGCTCATTCTGCTATCAAAAGTTGGCTTCTCTTTGAAGTTACATAATGCCCCAGTAGTATACACTAACTTATGGTAACATTTGCTGGTAGATTGATGGGAAAATTGTTGCACCAGCAGAGCCTAGCAACTGGGATCCGAAACTTTCCCGGGTCTGGTTGGAATTTTCCAACTTAACAGGCGTTTCTTTTCAAGGCAGAGGAGCTATAGATGGCTCTGGCAGTAAATGGTGGGCAGCATCCTGCAAAAAGAACAAGACCAATGTAATTTCCAAGCTCACATTTCTACTTCTGAGCAATATTTTAAATAATCACGCTTATCTCTATGCTTGTTCTAATTCATGTTTTTGTTTTCTCATTTGTCTGATTCTGCAGCCATGTAAGGGAGCACCATCAGTGAGTTTACTTTCTTTCCTGCCTCTTCTGGTTTTTCGGAATTTAACAAGATATTACGAAAATTATGGATCGTTAATTCGTTATAATGCAGCAAGCTAACTAATGGTACATTATTAAAAATGCTGCTGCTGCTGCAGGCTTTTACAATAGATACTAGCTCTGCAATAAGGGTACAAGGGTTAACGTTCCAGAACAGTCAGCAGATGAATTTTGTCATTTCGCGTTGTGATTCAGTGCGAGTGTCCAATGTGCTAGTATCTTCACCAGGCGATAGTCCTAACACTGATGGCATACATATAACTGAATCAACCAATGTTGTTCTCTTGAACAGCAAAATTTCGACAGGTTAGTATGTCCTTAAACTGCTCAGTCATCCTATATGCTGTTTATTTCTTATCAGATGGATTTTTCGATATGTTGGTGAGTGAAATTAGTACACTACTGCTATAACATCAAGAACTTTCGCGTCTCAGAATGCACATTAGGTTATATATGTATAAGCTAGAGAAGGCATACTGTATTGCTCTTCTGAAAAACCTTCTAATCATCATGTCTGACAGGTGATGATTGTATTTCAATCGTCAATGCGAGTTCAAATATAAAGATGAAGACTATTTACTGCGGTCCTGGACATGGAGTCAGGTATGAACTGATGCATGAATGATACGGAATATCTAGTTTACACAGGTTTCTCGAGTTTTTCGTGTTCCTAATGATGAATATGGATTAACCTGTTTGCACAACTGGGTCTGATGTTAAAGTATAGGAAGTCTCGGTAAGGATAACTCAACAGCCGTTGTGCAGAAAATCGTCCTGAGTAACGCATACTTAAGGAATACAACCAATGGACTCAGGATTAAGACTTGGCAGGTACATTATAGTTATCTGAGAAAACAAGTTCGGAAGTCCACTGTTAATAAGCAATGCCTAAAAAGTTACTGAATGCAGGGAGGAGCTGGTTATGTAAAAGCAGTACGCTTTGAGAATGTGGTGATGGAAGATGTTGCAAACCCTATTATTATTGATCAGTTTTACTGTGATTCTCCTGATCCCTGCGTAAACCAGGTACCCCATTTCCCGACTTTCTGTTACAATCGCTTACAACAACATTTCCCCAGTGTCTCGAATGATGCCGAATGATGCCTGATCTTGTCTTACCTCCATGTTGAAAACATAAAGCGGCTGTTTTCGTATATATTAGATGCCTGATCTTAAGTAACTTTCCAAGTAGGTTAATAAAGTAATAAAAACCATTGATTCGGCCTCAACCATTTAACTACTTTCAGAAGAAAAAAACACCTGAAAAATCCTGTCTGATTTTTTATGTTCACTACTAAAGTTACTGATTCTTTGCTATCTATGTTGTCAGACATCAGCAGTACAGATAAGTCAGGTAATGTACAGGAACATAACCGGAACAATCAAGAGCAAAGAGGCCATGAAATTCGCCTGCAGCGACGATGTTCCTTGCAAAAACATTGTCCTGACCAACATTGACCTGCACAGAAGAGATGGCACAGCTGATGTCTACTGTAACTCTGCAACCGGTTTCGGATTCGGAACAATCAACCCCTCAGCAGATTGCCTGACCTCCAATGACAGAGATTACTCCAGTCCTGATCAAACAGATATTATTACTGAGGTTGGAGAATCAGAAGCTGATCACCTTGTTCATACAGAGTTGTAATAGTAATACTCTTCTATAAATATGAATACTACCAAATTGTCAGAGGTTTATTAAACCAAAGATTATATACATAGGAAGGAAATTACTAATTTTTACCTTTCACTAACTATATGGTTTGTAATGATGCAATATTTTTGGGTATGTTTTTATTTTTATTTTTATGTATAGTACACAGAAAAGATTGTATTGTTTGCTTAATGAAACATCTGTATTCTAGTTAGAATTTTGCAGAGTGTTACTCTTTATGTGTCATTTTTATCACCTATCTTTCGAATTTTGATTTGAATACTCGCCCAAGTTCCTCGGAAACTCACCTCATCTTATCTTAGGTTTGTCTTACGCAAAACTTTCTTAGTATATACTCCGTATAAATGAAGTTTAATTTTAATTGTTTCATTTCAAATCTAAATATTCGTTTCTAAAATATGACCAAAAATTAAAGATAGAACAAAACTTGTTCACAACTCTTTCTACATTCTTACACTTCAAGCCTAACAGAGTAAATAAGAACGTTTCACACTTTTACCCACACGAATTTTCGTTCTTGTCAAATTAATTTAGATTAAACGATGCCAAGTGTAAATGGAGACAGGAGCATGCAGGATGCATGGACTTCACTTGGCCACCCTGTCTCAAAAATCAGAAGTATACTTTGCGTAATGCCGAATTCACAAACCACCTGCACCTGCATGCATATATCACATACAGAGTACTAACCCAAGATCCATAAATCATACAATTACGATTCAATATTGTAACCCAACGGTATTCGATTTCAGTATCACCTTATCCACTATGTTACACAACGCGATTGTGTGATAAGTTATCAATGTGGTATCAAATCGAGTGTGACACGATGTTTTTGTGATACAGATCGATCGATTTAATAGCATCATCAATCTACAATACGTACATGCATGTCGTACATTATTGTCATCGGTATAGCATTGTGCTTTGTCACAAGCTTAGTGTGGGCGAAATTACGAAAATGCCCACCTAGCCCATTCTTGTGTTTACCAGTGATCGGTCACCTCTACTTAGTAAAGTATCCGGTTACAGATGCCTATACAAAGTTGGCGAACCGATACGGGCCAGTTCTCCTACTCCGGTTCGGGTGGCGAAGAGCCTTAACCATCTCGTCCGCGTCAGCGGCCGAGGAATGCCTTACGAAAAACGACATCGTTTTTTGTAACCGGCCTTCGGGATTTTTGGCCGGGAAGTATATGGGGTACGACTACACTAGTATGAATTTTGCGCCTTACGGGCCCCATTGGAAGAATCTAAGGAGAATCTCAGCAGTTGAGATTCTCTCTTCCCAACGCCTCCACTCATTGGCCTTTTTTCGGGCCAGTGAGGTGGGGTCGCTTGTTAAGCGAATGTACAAGTTATGTGTGGCGGGCCCTTGGGATATTGGGACTGATATAAAATCGTTGCTTTATGATACAACCTTGAATATCATGACAATGATGATATTTGGGAATAGGTACTTTGGAGGAGGGTGCCAGGATGATGACTAAAGCAGCTCGTTGTCGAAACTATAAGACACCTGAATACGGAAACGCTAGGTGATTTTGTGCCGTATAGGGTGGCTAGACTTTGGGGTGCAGAGGAAGTTTAGGGAGTACTCCGTAAGAAGACAAGTGCTTTTGAAGAAGTTGATTGAGGGTCACAAAAAAAGGTGGCAGCAGGTCCATACCACTGAAGATGGGCTAGACTCTAAGCCCATGCCCAAGCCCATGATCCAAGTTCTCTTGGAGCTGCAGAAATCTGACCCGATTTATTACACGGATGAGCTCATCCGCAGCATTATTCTGATACGCACTGTTTTTTTTATTTTACTTTACATAGACGAGCAGCTAATGTTAAAGAGGACGAGACTTAAAAGAAAATATGAGGATTCGTACTTGGATAACTATTAAACACATTTATTTCTTAACTAGAGTCAACCTTGCTCCTATCACGGTTATGAGCCGGTTTTGGTTATAACATTGTGGTTACATGCACAGGATCTTATGGCAGGAGGTTCGGAGACAACAACAAGCACCTTAGACTGGGGATTGTCACTCCTACTAAACCATGCAGAAGTTCTTAAGAAAGCTCAAGCAGAGATAGATGATCATGTTGGACATAAAAGATTACTCACTGAATCCGATCTAAGCCGCCTTCCGTATCTCCGCTGCATTAACAACGAGACACTCCGAATGTACCCGGCCGCGCCATTTCTTCTCCCTCACGAATCCTCGGAGGACTGTATAGTCGCAGGTTATCACATCCCACGTCGTACATTGTTACAGGTCAACGTCCACACAATACAAAATGACCCTAAACTTTGGGAGGATCCTACGAGTTTTAAGCCAGAGAGGTTTGTAGGAGTGGAAGGTCATAGAATCGGGTTCAAAATGTTCCCATTTGGGGCGGGTCGAAGAAGTTGTCCAGGTGAAGGTTTGACAATTCGGGTCATTGGCCTTACAATTGGTACTCTAATCCAATGTTTTGAGTGGGAGAGAATTGATGAGAGTAAGTTGGTTGATATGACCAAATTTGATAGCTTTAACTTGCAAAGGGCCATGCCCCTCCAAGCTCGAGTTCAGCCCCGTAAAGTCGTAATGGAACTTCTCTAGATGTTAAAATCTAAGACATGATATCAACCCGCTAGGGTGCTATAGGATGATACTGATTTCGAAACCAACTCATCACAATTTATGGTTTGAACCTTTATCACCTAAATAGTCGTAGCTAGTAACTCTAATGTCTCAATCTTAACCATGAGGTCGGTTTTCTAATAATAAGTTATGTATGAGAGGTTTAGGTTTCGATATGCATTTCTAGTTTATGCCTAGTAGCGCCTCTTTTTTTTTTTTTTTTGGTATAAAGTAGTGTTTAACATTTGCTTGTGATAGTACTTCCCTCAGCCCTTGAACGTTACTTTATTTAAATTAGATGCAAACTAAATTGTATTAGTCCACGCGACTATTCGACTTATGAGCGATATGTCGTACTATTTGTGCAGAGTCAAACAAGGTAATCATCAACGATGTCAAACTTTATATTATTTTCAAAAAAGAAAGAAAGGAGAGAAAAAAAAACCGATGTATTTTCACAGGTCGCCCTCGTTCGTGAGCATTTGACTTGGTAAAGGTTCTCAATGGGGAGAAAGTATTGATCGGGGTAGGTCAAGACTCTATATCAGTATGAAAGAGATTTATTCTAACTTGGTTGACCATCCATGTCTTTTTTTGGATCAAGTACTATCCATGTCTTAATCATGTCATAAATCATTTGCGGGTTCTTTATTTCCTCACAAATTATTTTCCCATTATTGTACATTTTGGACTGACTATTTCATAATGGCATGATATAATTGACTGGTTATGTTGTGAACTGATATAAGAGAAGAAAGAAAATCAAATATTTTGTACTTAATTCCATTAATTTTGAGCACAAAGCTATATACTCCGTATACAATATAATTAATAATTGAATAAAATTACATAAACTTCAAGTATTATACTCTAGTCTATAGGTCATGGGAACCTTCAATATTTTTCTCCTTGTTAGCTTGTTGATGATCACAGTTCATGGGTCTACTGCAATAAAGAGACATGATGAATTTGCTACACTTAAAGGGCTGGGTAGCTTCGACACTTACGAAGACGACGAAATCGAAGCTTTTGAAATGGCATCATGGGGCAGCAGACATGGTAAGAGAGAGATAGCGAATGTTGATAGCTTTGGTGCTTTTGGAGATGGAATCTCAGATGATACTCGGGTAATTTTGGATGTAAAATGTACTTTCTTGGTTCATTATTTTTTATTCTTAGCTTCATGATTACGCTCCCACAGCAAGACTATGCCAGTTTTTAAAGTTTCAGGAGAATTCAAAACCTTAAAAGCTCACTTCGTCTTGTTGTAATGTCTATAACATTTATGAATATAAATTATGAAGCTTTAGCTAAAAAAACATTCAATTAAATTGTTAGGCCTTCAGAGAAGCATGGGATCAAGCCTGCTCTACCCCAAAATCAGTCTTTCTGGTTCCGAAAGGGCGTCTGTATCTGGTTAATGCAACAGTGTTCAATGGACCTTGTGTAGATAGACTAATTGTCAAGGTAAATTCCCGAATAAGGCTTTGTTGTTGTTGTTGTTGTTGTTGTTGTTGTTGTTGTTGTTGTTGTTGTTGTTGTTGTTACAGTCCTATCTAAACTATCGAGTCCTCCATTTTACCTGTATGTTACAGATTGAAGGCACGATAGTTGCACCAGCAGACCCCAAGAGCTGGGATCCTAACTTGTCGCGACTCTGGTTGGGTTTTAACAACTTGACTGGTGTTCTATTCAAAGGCAAAGGGGTTATTGATGGCTCAGGCAGTAAATGGTGGGCAGCATCTTGCAAAAGAAACAAGACCAATGTAATTTTTTTTACCTCTCTGTATATTTAGTGTACAGGTTTGCGTTTTATCACTGAGTTGCGACTAATTAATCTTTCTGTATTTCCTGAATTACCTTGATCCTAATTCCTACAGCCATGTACAAAGGCACCTACAGTAAGTCTATCTTCATCTGAGCTTTTCTTTTCCTGCTGTTACTTCCTATTGGATTGTAAGTTTAATACATGGTGTCAATTCTGCAGGCACTAACTATCGATAACAGCTCTTCCATATTTGTCAGAGATCTAACCATCCAAAACAGCCAGCAGTTTCATTTCACAATTTCACGCTCTCATTCTGTTCGGGTTTCCAATGCACTGGTTACTGCCCCAGCAGACAGTCCTAATACTGATGGGATACATATCTTAAACTCAACTAAAGTTGTCATTCATAAGTGTACAATAGCAACAGGTAGATCAATTACCTTGAGAGCATGATTTCCTTTATGTTGTTCACTGCTTTTGCTCCGATTGAGTGTCACCTGATTTAGTTTAAATAACAATAAAATTACATCACATGAAAACGTACAAATTTGATGCCTTATCAGAACATTAATCACAGTGCGCACCTGTGTAAGTGTAACAGCAGTACACTCTTAGACAGTATTATACGCTATCACAATTTTGAGTCTCTGACTGCCTAGATCTGACAATACTACCTGCAGGCGATGATTGCATTTCCATCATCAGTGGCAGTTCCAATATCAAGATGAAATCAATTAATTGCGGTCCTGGACATGGAATCAGGTACGCTCTTCAGACAAAAAGGTTCTTGTTTTAAAAGTACAGTATCATAAAAATCACAGTCTGAGAATCTTGGTATGGTCAATGGTGTTGCAGCATTGGAAGTCTTGGTAAGGATAACGCCACAGACTTCGTACAGAAAATTCACCTAAATGGCGCATACTTTAAGAATACAACCAATGGTTTGAGGATAAAAAGTTGGCAGGTATGTAATAGCTTTCCCATGTATCAAATCTTTTAAACCATTAAAAGGTCACACATCTTATTCATTTATACTGCAGGGAGGATCTGGCTATGCCAAGGGAATAAAGTTTGAAAATGTGATCATGGAAGATGTTGCGAATCCTATAATTATTGATCAATTTTACTGTGATTCTACCACCCCCTGCGCAAACCAGGTGATTTCTAGCTATCCATTTACTCGCTTTCCCAGTCAGTATTAAACATTGTATTCACTCTTTCTGACAAAGGTTCTGTTTATTTGTGCTAAATTTGCAGACATCAGCTGTTGAAATAAGTCACATCAAGTATCGAAATATAATTGGATTTACCAAGAGCGAAGTAGCCATGAAGTTTGCTTGCAGTGACACCGTTCCTTGCAAGAACATTGAGCTGACCAACATAGCCTTACTCAGCAAAAATACCACAGCTAGCACATACTGTAATTCAGCCATGATCTCCGAGTTTGGCACTGTCGTTCCCCCAGCTTACTGCCTCCTGCAGACAGGGTTTTTTTAGTATTTTAGAGAGGCCTAGTCCATATGAAATAAAGATTATTCAGCTAGAAAATTCATAAGTAGACCACCTTACTCAAATAGAGCTGCAAATCTGTGACATTTTATTCTTTGTGCAGTTTAAGAAAGGATTATTGAATTATTTGCCAAGTACAGTCTAATTAGCATATTTCAGATATAGTACTCATGCATCAGAGTTGCCTTCTTCACATTAGTTCTTTTCATTACAGATTTACAGAGTTATTGCATTCAACTAGCCACATAATACTGCAGAATTTACCTAGTTACAGCAAATGTAAAGCTGCAGCGCACGCAGCAACATAAGTACAGGCAATTCTGATGACATTTTGGAATGCAACATACTAGTATGACAGTTAGATTAAAAAAATCTTCGAGATAGCGTCCTGGAAGAATATAATCACTTAATTAATTCCATAATCTTCCTTTTTAAAAAGCAATCAGTGTTTCTCTGTCTTTCTTCAGTGTCCCTTGTATCTGAATTCTGAAACACTTGACAAAAGCAGTGAAAAATCCCATTCACCATCACTCTTACTACAAAAATGAGTTGAGGTCAGCTTACACGTTACACGATCTATCATAAAGAGAATTCCATGTAGCCACATTCACTACACAAATCAATTTCATAGGTTTTATCCTTTTATTCTAGCACTCCACTCCTCCATATATGTCATTTCCATCTCCAAAAACCTAAACTTGTATTCATATGCTTATATATCAATATGCATCCTCCATTTTTTAAGATTGTAACCTCAAATCAAACGATAACAATCCAACAAAACGGAGCGACTATCGCAGATACACTTCGTGGATGTGAAATTGTGAATATGTTATGTGAGGGGACAAACAAAAACAGTTAAAATGAGGTCAAAATGCAACAAAGTCACAGAGATTACGTCTGTATGTTCTCAAAGCACAAGACTATGCCAAAAACTGACCGGCCCACAAAACCAAAAAATTGGATCCGTGATCTCATCTTCTAAGGCTGAAAAAGACTTTTCTTGTAGGCCTTACGCAACAGCCAATGTTGTCTTCTGTTCTTCATCTTATGTTCTAATAAAGTCCAAACAAAATTGTCTCTTTATATGTATTTTTCAGTTACGTGCGTCAATAGAAATCATACACAAAAATATTGAATATAGTAGAGTTAATAACTTAATAGGATATTAAGAAATTAAAGGTATAATAGAAACAAAAAATGATATTGCAACTGAAATATTCACATGCAAAAGACACAATCAAATGTATATTGTTATATATACATATTAATGAGCTAAGATTTGGCACTTTGGAAGCTTTAGGAAGGCATGCATGCTTCTATATTGTTTTTCGTGTTTTCTTATCAAACACACAAGTTATCTTATTAAGCACCATTTTCAACAATGATCCGTGAACACCCAATTTCTAATTTTTAGTTCTTATTTTTTCTTGATGTTGGGGTCGGGCTCATGGAATCATAGAATCTCACTTACGTTATCTCATATATTAGAAGTTGTGATAAATATAAAAAGCACTTGGATAATGCCATCTTACTCATGACTAATGCTAGCGCCTCCTTGGCGACCTCCAATTGGGTTAATTGTGTACTCGTGTTCATGTCAATTTATAAAACGGGTCTAGCTCTGGGACATAGATTCTAGCATGACGTGCTTGTAAACGAACTGGTTGGGATCCCTAATTCTACACAAATAAATATTACTCACATGAAATTTCGTATTAACGAACTAGGCCAAGTTGAATCCGTACTTGAGCCGGGGGGGATATGTGGCGGGCACGCTAATGTGTTCCTCGTGTGATAGTAAACTTCTACTATCACCACATCTCTGTCAATGGCTACTCGGAACACAACCTACGTATTCACTACCAAACACGACCTCAAATCCAAAACGCTTATTTTTCCCTACGCCCTGTTCCTCCCTATTGCTTAGGATAACAATTCCTGATCTCTTGATACATAAGCTAAATCCACCTAAAAAGAAAAAAGAAACACCCTCCCTGTCACATGTCGACCTCATGTTGGAGTTAGATGGTGGCCTAGAGTTCAGGATGAGGAAACCCATGGTTTTTTAATCTCCCTCCACAACAAGAAGATATTGAACCAAAATAATTTAGCACCTCACACTTACCATATGGTTTAATATTGGCCCTGCAAAACGAAATAATGTCATTGTTTGTCAAACGCATGCATGCCCTTCATAATAAGGACATGACCCCATAAAAGCACTTTTGTTGATCCATCAACCCAATTCCCTAAAGCTAAAGGAAATTAATTGCATTTATGTTTTCACGTAGTAGTTCTTAAAATTAATGGAGCTTGAGAAAGAGAGAGAGGAGAAGGGCAAAAGGAAAACCTTCTTCCCCAATCAAATTTGGAACACACCCTTAAGTTCACGGGAGGGTCCCAAATATTCACGAGCATGTGATCCCACAAAAAGACGGCTCGTAAAGGGTCACATTCAAATAAATCCATCATCATTTCCTTACCAAATTATACATTTCTTTCCTAACAACATTATTCTCTTATGATGAATTGATGATGATTTCTGATGTGTCATTCAAAAATGATCCACTTGGTAAAAGTAATAATAAGGATACTCTATGTTTCATGTCTGGCTCAATGGTCCTCTTTGACATTTACATACAACTATACAAGTGGGTTAGTAACCTACATAAAAGAGTAAGCTACACAATCAGATTAAAAATTCTCTTTAACATGTAGGTTAAAGTTAGAGCAATCTTTGACACTACTACCGTTCTGCTTAGATCCGATGTTACCAAAACCGTAACCCAAATGACCAATCAGTATGACAAGTTTATATCAGGCGTTTCCATACACAAACTTCGACAGCAATATGTCTAATTTATTGGTCCTTGTGATCAATGGGATTCGAACAAGTAAGCAATCCTGCAAACCCTAGCCGGGAAATAAACCTTCCTCTTGCTAATGTCCGTAGTTAGAGATCAGTAAAATTGATGTATACAAACCAAAACAGGCAGGCAGTGAGAGATTATTGTAGTGCATGTTTTGTTCTATACTTCAAACTTGAGAAAAACTCCAAGAAACCAACCTTTGGCTCAAAGCATCATACGTACGTACCAAACTACCAACATATTGTCGCCACATGCTATATCTTGTTTTCTTGGAGAGGAATAGATTTGTATAATGTCAACTTGGTAGTGGTCTTATTTTAGAGGGATATAGGGAGTTAGGAGCTTCACTAGATTCTTAAGAGTTGCTAATTCTTGACATTGGACTAAGTTTTAGGATGATAGTTAAAACGGGCATCGGATAGCTTCCGAGTTTCCGGTATAAGTGCAAGCATGGGGTGTTTAAGTGAAAGACTCTAAAAGTTTAAGTGCTTCATTAGCTATTATGTCACAAAACGTGGAGATAAAAATGTGCCCTGTGGCAACACGCATACACATAGTCAAATCATGAAAATATACATTCAAAACTCGTAATCAGAACCGATTTTGTAATTTTGCATATACTCCACACACACCTTAACATCCATAGGAAAAAGTACTAAAAGAACAAAACAAACTTACCTCTGTCATTTTCTCCAATTACGTTAGAAGTTAAGTAGGATAAATGAAAATTTCGAGATCTTGATCAAGCTGTCGCATCTTTGACTTCTAAAAAATTTCCTGTAATTGACAGGCAAGTCTTAGTATAAACAGGCTTCCTTCAAATTAATATATAAAATCAATTGCACCTAAAGTCTGCAGACTCTGCACCTCACACAAGCATACAGATTACACACAGCAGTGATCTTGTATGCTAATCTCTTAGTAAGCCCTGAATTTTACTTTAAAAAAATGTATTATGAATTGTCATTCTCAGTGAAATTATATAAATATACAGCTGCCATTAGTACAGATGCTAATTGAGAATATAATCCCTGAGATTTTGCACCAAAGGACACAGGATGTTTGGCTAAATTATACGTACTCCATATATTGCTAGCCTAGTTGCATGTGAATGTGCCATGAATATGGCAATTCTTCATGGTACATACCATGTACGGAAAAACCTCAATACTTGGCTGCAGGCTGATGTCTAGTGGTATATGCAGGGTACTAAATATCGGTTTTTGATGGCGATTTGCTGCATTGACAATACCGGAAAACCGGCCTTGCCAATGTTGATTTACAGCCGTGGTAAACTCAAAAACCGGATTTATAGGAGGCATCTCGATGTCACAACATATTTACGAATCGCCAAAAATTTAAAATAAACTGTGTATATGCAACGTTACCAGGACAGGATTGTTTACACTCATCCAGTAGTAACTTTTACATTGCTAGCATAGGTGTCAGAGCCTCAGAGGTATGACATGAGCATAATTTCTACACTCATCTTGAAATATAAAGCTAACGAAAAACGTTCATACGGGCTCACGAGGTATGAGAATAACCACACCCGTAATATAGACAGCTAATAAAACAATAGTCATATAGTCTCATGAGAAATGGGAACAACCACGCCCTTCAATTATAAAGGTAAAAGAACAATGGTCATGCACTCTCAGGCAGTTACTAATTAAAGACATAATTGAATGGATAGAAACGATTTTATCAAATCCCAGGGTAGGTTTCAAGTTTTGGACCGTACCTCTGTGGCATTATAAACAAAGGACAAGATGAAGGTGGTTAGCCTAGTTGGTGAAACTTGGGTTTCCAGCAATAAAGGGTCTAATTAGTGACCGAGCCATAAAGCCAACTGTTTACAAACTGTCACTAAGAATAGCTTCACAAAGCATTTGCGAGTTACTGCATAATACAAGTGATAGAGTGACACCTAATTTAATTTCGGTATGTGATCAAATACCGCGATTCATTTTCGAGACTGTCCATATTTCCTAAAACCCCCAATCAAGAAATTGACATGTTTAAAAAAAATGTACTTGAGCATTGCAATTTCTATAGTACAACATAAATAAACAAAAGTTCAAAACAATGGGCATTGCTTTTGGTTCATGGATTCTGCGTACCATAAGTGGTATTACTGTACAGACTACAACAGAGTATACAATTTTCTAACCTTGGTGAAAAAAAAAAAAAAACTGTACCTGATGTCAGTACAAGAATAAGACAATAATGCGGTTAATTTCTACAGCAGTGATCCCTCAACTGTCAAGAGGTACGTTTTTGCATTAACGTACCAAACCCAAGATATAATTTCAGTTAGAATGAGGTTATAAACTCCTAGTGCTTTAATTTGGCCAAAAAATATTCTTAAGCTATTGTAATGTACGTGTTAGCGAAAAGAAGCAAAAAAAACTTTTAGCACTCTCGATACAGGTTACGAGTGCCCATCTTAAATCTACGAGAGTATTTAAAATATCGCTATTCTCAAAAGTGTACAAGAAGCTCATTTTAGAGAGAAAGTAGCCGTTCTTAAAATAAAAAACATCAGAGGGCAAAGCCTATCGCGATCGCAATCAAGGATTCTAATGGTTGAGATAACAATTTGATTAAGGAGATTAAAAATGATTAAAAAGAGTAACAACTTGACTTACAGTGATATTCTGGCCCTCGTTTGCTGTTTGTTGAGAAGACAAAGTACAAAAAACTCTTGCCCGTGAATGTTGCATGTGATCCATGGAGAGCTGTTACAATCACAGCTTCTTGAGAAAAACTTATAACCATAGACTCATAGACCCAGTCACGTGCACTCTCTTTGGCATTTCCATTGCCCTTGAGCCAAAAATACCACTAAAATATACAATCCTCCACATCCTGAAAACCATAGCAAAAACACAGGAGATCAATGATGAGTTAAGACTGAAAGTAATACCCTAATAGTAATTACTTCTACATGAAGATTGATGCGTACGTAAATAGTAGTCCAATGTATAATTTGCGTCTTTTCCGCCAAGAAATGCACTAGGAAATTATGGGGCAAAATGGCCATGATTACATACCACTATCTGATGGTAGATTGTGTATTGGCGTATTACATGTCACGTCTTAAAGAAAATTGTTGCTAATACAAACTAAAAAACGTCAATTCTCTTGAAAGGTACACAATGTCCTATCCGAACAATATGCATATAATTAAGCTTAAGGAGAAAGTCACGAGATTTAGTGATGCAAATTGCTTGTTAAGATGAAATTTGAATAAACAAGCACAAATATAATTTGCATGAACAACTAGATGACTCACATAGTCACATGCAAATACAAAAATGACACATGTCAACATTTGGAAGGACTAACACTATTATCCACCATCAAAACTTTACAGAAAATTTATGAAAGAATAATGTAAGTGTGTGATAAAGTAATGAAAAATTTGTGAGGGGAAGAATAAAACAAATATGTTTTGCATTATAAAAGATTGGCTCATATATGCTACAGTCTTGTAACAGTGGCAAATTCCCCACTTATTTAAACCTCAACAAACTCTGCTTCAACTTATCAAAAAAAGCACCTGCTCTGCTTCTCCTTGTCTTCTCTTCTTTCCCAAACCTCTCCTAGAGCACCATTTTTTCCCCTGCTCTCCAAACTAAATTCACCAAAAAAAAATGAGGAGTTTTTACTTAAGAAGTCCTATATTTATGTTACTCCTAATTGTACTACTTTGGGCATCAAATGTTGATATAAGTAATGCTAGAAGAAGCGGGCATTGGAGACATAACAGACCTTTATCAGCCTCATTACTTAACAAGAAAGGTAAAAGCCATGGGAGCCATAGCCATAGCCAACACCACACTAGTAAGCCAAAGACGAAATCTCCGACGTACCATAAAGCTCCTTCGTCACCTAAGTCGAGTCCTACACCAGTAGTCGCGGCACCACCAGCTAAGAAAGCTCCTTCCTACCAAGGGTCACCTCCAAAAGCTAAGACACCACCATATTCTACCCCAATAGTAGACACTCCTACACCCGAACTTCCGAAAGGTGACAACATTTTCAGTGTAATAGATTTTGGAGCAATGGGTGATGGTACTTCAGATGATACTAAGGTAAGCTATAACAATGCAGTTATTCTCAGCTTATAATTATACACGCCTAAATCACCTTAAAAGTCCTTTATACAAGGATTGTTAACACACTGTCGATTAGTTGTATAAAAACGATACGTAGTTGGCACGAGCAACTATTCAGTTCGTTAGCTATACACTAGCCAATGATGAAGCTTTTAGAGCTGATCTTTACACTCCACTTTGTGAGATGGGCACTAAAAGTTTTAAACGCGAGTGTAAGGATAAACTTGGGAAAGTAAAAATCATTACCCGTAACTTTAGTTTCTACTCAAACTACGAGCCACTAAACCTACGTACTATATCATACGTCTAGGACAGTCACATTGCTTGGCAGTCTTCAGAGGACTGTTCACAGTTCTGACTTACAGTCAGGAACATTCATTGAGTCTGCTGACCACACAGAAGTCCTAATTCACAAGCATTCCAAAAGACACAATTGCAGAAAATCCCAATGTTTAAAAGCAGTAATTTTACATGTAACTTAAAACTGCAAGGAGAAAAAAGAAAGAAAAGGCAAATCAGCATGAAAACAAAATCCTATCAATGTTTTACCCTATAGTTTATTACATTATTAAGAGAATAATTAGGTAGGAGCAAGAGGGCTGATTGAAACAAAAAAAAAGAAGGACAATATCAATCAAGTTTGGGACCATCAACAACTTTCTAGTTACGGCAGTTTGGGTCCAAACTCTAACAACAATAATATTCACATACGCACAAACTACCAAATGAAAACCAACCGTAAAAGCTGTGGTAAAAAGATGTTCTGACTAAAAACATAAAGATATTCATGCTATTGTGTCATGCAGGCATTTGTAGATGCATGGGAAGCAGCTTGTAAAGTGGAGTCATCAACAATGTTAATTCCATCAGGATATCAATTTCTTGTGGGACCCATTTCATTTTCAGGTCCTTACTGCCAAAAAGACATAATTTTTCAGGTAATTCCAGAACAGCTCAACTGTTTTCTGCTTCCCACATATTTGCACAGCATTTAAGCAGCTAAGCAAGAAAACTTGGGAGATTAGTCTGACCTGAAATGTTACAAAATGCTGCAGGTTGACGGGACAATCATCGCTCCGACGAGTCCTGATGCTTGGAGTTCTAATCTGATGTGGTGGATGGATTTCACAAAACTAGTAGGACTCACCATACAGGGGAAAGGGACCATAGATGGAAGTGGTTCGGTTTGGTGGAATGACGCTCCATATGAGGAACCGCATGATGATGAAATGGAGATGATCATTCCATTAAATGACACACTGCTAAAGAGGCCGCCAATGCCTGTAATTATCTTCACTCTTTAATTTCTGATAAGACATCAGTCCAGTAAGTTTCAGAATTCAGACTGATTAAGTGATAAATAGTCTAACATTAACAACTGTTGTTACAGGTTGGAAGTCAGCTCAGTGAAATGCCGAGTAACAAACCAACGGTAATGATCAGATATAAATTAGTTTACACTTGTTGTTTTCAGGTAATTCAATTATCCTAACAAATGAGCTTTCATGTTATGCAGGCAGTGAGATTCTACGGCAGCATCAATGTGACAGTCACAGGCATAACAATTCAAAACAGTCCTCAGTGTCATCTCAAGTTCGACGATTGTATTGGAGTCACGGTATATTCAATGACTGTCTCATCACCTGGTGACAGTCCTAATACTGATGGAATTCATCTACAAAATTCTAAAGACGTGCTCATTCACTCTTCCAATCTTGCCTGTGGTAAATACCCTGTTCCTACTTACAGTAATTCACAACCCCTTTTCTGTTATCCGAAACTGATTAGGAGATTTGTGGCATATAGTGTAGACAATTGTGGTCCTCAGAGTAATTGAATGATAGAAAATACACCAAGACTCCAACAAAGTATAGATACATGAGGATTGATTCTGAGAATTACCTCCAATTTACCAGCCTGGCAATGGAACCAACAAATAGTGTGACCTGGATTCCTGCAAGTGGTGCTTCAGCTAAATTATGTTTGAAGGTTGACAGCAACCAAATGTCAGTAGACAAGCGTCACCATAAGCACCTTCAGGATGTCATCTGATACAGGACCACACCTTCTGAACCCCTCTAAAACCAGATGGATATACTACCACGGAATCGACTAGCGTTCCTCCTGTCAAATAGCATCCAAACACAAGTTAATCTATGATTCAAAAGGATAGAATAGCAGCAGCATTAGTTCAAGCTAGATGCAAACAATTTAACAATTCCACATGCATAAAAAAAAATTAAAATAAAATAAAATAAAATAAAATTGAACAGAAAACAAGATCATCAGACTCTTAACATCATTCGTTATGTGCAGGTGATGACTGTATTTCCATACAAACAGGATGTTCAAATGTGTATGTCCACAACGTGAACTGTGGACCGGGACATGGCATCAGTATTGGCAGTCTGGGGAGGTTCAACACTAAAGCCTGCGTCTCCAATGTCACCGTCAGAGACGTTAATATGCAAGGCACGATGACAGGAGTCCGCATAAAGACATGGCAGGTATACATATCACATGAAATTATCATTTGTAACAAAATTTACAAACCAAGGAAAATGCAGCAATTTGGTATTCTACAGTCACTTGCTCCATGTTAGAAGCAACTAACAGAAATTTAGCAAATCATATGTTTCCCAGTGATATTATTTACTTACATGCCTCCAACTATTTCATTCTCCAGGGTGGTTCGGGATCTGTACAAGGGATAATGTTTTCGAACATCCAGATGAGTGAGGTTCAGCTTCCAATTGTAATCGACCAATTCTACTGTGACAAAAGCAAATGCAAGAATGAAACGACAGCTGTGGCCGTATCAGGCGTTACTTACCAAAATATAAAAGGAACATACACAGTAAAGCCAGTACATTTGGCATGCAGCAATGACCTACCATGCACAGGCATAACCTTAAATACGATACAACTAAAGCCACTGCAAGGACTATATCGATTAGCTGATCCCTACTGCTGGCAGTCATTCGGGGGACTTACAGCTCCAATAGCACCTCCTATCGGTTGCTTACAGATAGGAAAACCATTGAAGAACAAGGTCCAGACAGATGTTGATATATGTTGAAGGCATCATTGCTTCGATTTTATGAATCCATCTTCTTATTGTGGTCAGTCAGATATTGTGTGTACTGACCCCTTTCATACCATTGGCTAGTTAGCTAAAGAGTATATAGATTAAGGCTAGTAGGTTAAAGAACCCTGAATAGCAGGGTCACATTAATTACTATCCAGTGTGATTAATGCTTGATCCGGCCACTGTCCATGTATAATATATAGTGTAATATAGATTTTTGATAAATAATGCTCAGTGCATATTTATAACAGTGGAGCACTAAAACTCAGTCTCAATGAGTTTGAATGTTGATTCAATGCCGTCAATCCTTCACTTTAGGAAAACAAGAAAGACACAAAAGAGACGGTAGAAAAATACTTCTGCTGACATAAAAATCAGAAGACCTGCAACTCAAAATATAATGACAAATCTTCATAATCCAACAATTGTTATACCAGCTATATCCTTTTCTAGTCCCCAATGTCCCAGGAATACAGACTTCATAACTTTAAGCTTCTACATAAACTTCAGAGCCTGTTGTCTACAGATTAATATGTTAAGCGACAACCACTCCAACAAGAATATACGGCGTTGGATTAGCATAATTCACCTTTTTAGATGTTTCGATCAGCCCCCTAAGAAAATATAGTATGCCCCCTCAAATTAATTTTAAAGACAAGGTTTGAACATTTCGCTTTTTCTTTACACAGAAAATGAATCTTACAACCCAAAAGCTTCAAGACAATGAATCCACTCTTGTACCTAAAAAGTAATGTTATGGAATTTAGCAAAATATTAGAGCCAAAACCTAAGGTAGATCCCAAAATCAGAGAAAACCGGAACACTAGCCTGAGCGTGTGACGTGTGTTGAAGGGCTTTAATACCTTACTTAACAGAGGAAACGGCCGTCATATCCAACAAGGGCACTCGAAGGCTGTCCAAGGTAAGCAAATTTGGTACATTCCGCTACTTTAAAAAATTTAGTCAAAATTGGCCACAAGTGAAGTATACAATCCACAAATTTCGGCCCAAAATGGCCGCGGCACAAAAACAGCTCAATTTTTTGTGGAAACCTTTAGAAGTCATATTATGCGTGGTAGCAACATATAAAAGCCAAAAACCTATCATAAATCGCAAAATCGGCAAATAGCGCACGCTATTCTCAACAAGTGGTGTGTGCCAAAACGGCTTTAGAAACTTTCCTAACAGAGGAACCAGCCCCCATATCCAATAAGATTACCCCAAAGCTGTCCATGGCAAATTTTTGAGAACAATTTGATGTTATCATAAAAATAGTAAAAATTGGCTAAAACTCTAAGTATATAATCCACGGTTTTTGGCCCAAAATGGCCCCGTAAAAAAAACGGCTCAAAATTTTGTGGAAGCACCTAAAGGTAGTATTATGGGTTTTAGCAAAATGTTAGAGCCAAAGACCTATGGTAGGTCCGAAAATCGGTGGAAAACACATATTTGCTTCAACGAGGTGACGTGACAAGTATCGAATAGGATTAAAGAACTTCACGAGAGGCACTCACATCCACCAAAGGCGCTCCACTGTTGTCCATGGTAAAGTCCTAAAAAAATTTGTCTACTTTCGAAATGCGGTAAAAATTGGCCACAAGTACGATCCACGATGTTTTGCCCAAAATAGCCCCGCAAAAGCGGCTTGCGATTTGTGGAAGGCCCTAAGGGTTATATTATGCGTAGTTGCAAAGTATTAGAGCCAAAGATCTAGGGTAAATACCAAAATCGGTAAAAAAAAAAAAAAACAAACAAAAAAAAACCACGCAAGCTATCCTCAACAAGTGACGTGTGCCTAAAGGGCTTTAAAAACTTCCCTAACATGGGAACCGGTTCCCATATCCAATAAGGGTACTCCAAAATTGTCCATGGTAATGTTTTGAGGATATTTAGCTATTTCAAAAATGCGGTCAAAATTAGCGAAAACCGAAGTATATAATCCATGGTTTTGGGGCGAAAATTGGCCCCGATACAAAACCAACTCAAATTTTTGCGGAAGCTTCTAGAAGTCATATCATGGATTTGAGCAAAATGTTAGTGTCAAACACCTATGATAGGTTCCGCAAATCAGCAAAAAACCAGCACGTGAGGTTCAACGGTTGACATCTCTAGAAAGGGATTAAAGAACTTCCAAAACAAAGCAAAAAGCTCTCATATCGAACAAGGGTACTCTAAGGTTGTCCATAGTAAAGTTTTGAGAACGTTTGGTTGCTTTCGAAAATTGGTCAAAATTGGCCAAAATAGAAGTATATAATCCACGGTTTCTAACCCAAAATGACCACGGAGCAAAAACTTCTCAAGTTTTCATGGAATCCCCTAGGGTTCATATTATGAGTATTAGCGAAATATAATATCCAAACACCTATGGTTAATCTGAAAATCAGCAAAAAAAAAAAAAAAACGCATGCTAACCTCCATGGGTGGCGTGTGCCGAAAGTGCCTAAAAACTACAAGACTAGCCTCAGGGAGAACGGGTGACATGCTCCGAAGGGCTTTATAGAACCTCTCATATAAAACAAGGGTACTCAAAGGTTGTACTTCTTAAAGTTCATAGAACATTTGGCTATTTTAGAAAAACAGTTGGTCAAAATTGGCCAGATTTGAAGTATATAATCCACCTCAAAATTTTGTGTGAGGCTGTGAGCCTTACTTTAAATGAAAACTTTCCTACAGGTAGTGTATTATCTCATTTTAGCAGGAGTATTTAACATGATTGCTAAGTCTTCGTGATAAAAACATAGAATGGCTAGCGAGATTGGACTACAAAGCTTTACAATATTCATCTCACAAGCACCAAAAAAAGTAGCCTACGACAACAACAATCTCATTAAGTCCCCCGTTATTCCTTCATCATTATGTCAATGCCTACAAAGAGGTTCCAACTTCCAACACCGAGTGAGAATAGTGTATCTCCCATCACTATGAATTCGTGATGAAGTGACTAATTCCAAAAATTGTTCATCAAAATGAAGGAAAATGATAAGTTCTAAATTCCAATGATTTCCGTATCCTAAAATGTTGATACTCGAAAAATTCCATTAACTACACAAACATTGCCTACTCGATCTCCTCAAGCACGATTCCAAAGTGAAATCATACACATTCAAATCTCATATCACATAAATATCTACTCAATACCACTAAAAACACTCTCGTTTAGGGTCGAGATGGCACAAGATAGGGTCAGATATACGCAACCTTACCCCCAACACGAACATCGTCTCCTTTAAATCCGTATCACATCGAAAACAATAAAATTTGGCAACACAATCCTACCAATAGAACGGAGTAAAGATTCGAGTCACTCCGAAACCTTAAAATCTCACCACGGTCTTACTCGAAACTCGCTGCTCGAATAGACACACGACGGACAATTTTTGCACCAGATTGCAAGCTCACCAGATTATCCACATTTTCACATTTCCGTTGCGTATATGACAAGATCATACAATTAAAATAATCGGAAAATATAACTCCGCAATCGCAAATTCCACAACATAAAAATTCATTCATAAGAACAGGAATTAAATTATGAATCAGAAAAACACGAGAGATAAATTGATCGTGCTAGAAATATGAAGAAAGTGTAAAGGTTACGACATACGAGTAAATTTTCTAGGAAATTTTCGAAATTGCGAGGGAAATTTTACCGGGAGATGAAGGCGGAGCGGGCGGTTGTAAGCTTCCTGTTTCTGGTAATTAGGCCATTAGAGTCGGGGGGAATTCGGAAACTTGTGGATGAAGCTAATTTCTGACGATGAGTTCCTCTTTTTTCGCATTTTAATGGCGGATGAGCTTTTCCCCGTCTTCTGTCAGTTTGAAGTTCCGTCTCCCACACACCTTTTGCATTTTGAATTCCTACTTTTGTTTCCAGGCCAGGTGGATTCGAGTCGGATAAAATCTAATACTATATATTAAAACCTGAAACCAAGTCTTTCCCACGACGACACTTGGCATACATTAATTGGATAAAACATAAAAATAGCATTAAATACAATTATTGGTTAGGATATGGTAATAAGTTATCATACATTAATTAGATAGAACATAAAAATAGCATTAAATACAATTATCGGTTGGGATATGGCAATAAATTATTATGAGTAATACGGTATTAGCTAATTCATGGAAAATAATCATTATGGTAATTTATTAGAACAAAGATAAGACAAATTTTTTTTTATAAAACGTGTATAAACAATATAAATATATAGCCCGGGCGTGGCACGGGCATGCAAACTAGTCATATGTTATTCTTCTTTTTTATGAGGATTTATCGGTATTACGGTAGTCTTCTAGCCATGATCAAATCATGTTGTTTGGTATTTTTTCCGTGACGAGAAAAAAACCAAAAAGAAGAGAAAATACTTAGAAAGGGGAGGAACAATAGTTTTCGTTCTTTGATTTATATATATCGGAATATATATGAATTGGAATTGGAATAATAGGCTATGTTTGGTAAAACTAGCTGAAATAGTAGCTGAACGCTGAAATAGTAGCTGAATGCTGAAATAGTAGCTGAAAGCTGAATTAATAGCTGCAATATTAGCTGAAAGTTTTTAGCTGATAGTAATAGGAGTGTTTGACAAAATTAGCTGATAGAGGAGCTGATATATATAAATTTACATAAAAATGTATCAAATATTTTTAATGTCATTTTATTTTAGTAAATAAATGAGGGTAAATTAGGAATAAAATTAGGAATAAAATTATGCAACTCGTATATATAAATCAAATAACAGAAATTATTGTTCCTCCCCTTTCACGTCTTTTATCTTCTTTTCGGGTTTTTTCTCGTCACGGAAAAATACCAAACAACATGATTTGATCATGGCTGGAAGATTAACGTCAAATGTCATTATAATTTTATAATTAGGCAAAATTCAAGTTCAACTACAGCAAACCTAGGGATTTTTTCGTTTAAAAAAAAAAAACTAGGGATTTCTATTACTACTTCTATGAAATTTATTTACCTACAAATCAAAAAATTACCTCCCCAACAAAATTAACATGATAAAATTGAGCAGTAAAAATACTAATGTGATGTCACATTTACATCATGATGTGATCAGATGGAGAATGAGACTCAATTCGAAACTGTAGTCTTCAATAGCGAGATTTATATTTTGGGTTTCAAAATTTTATTTTTCGGTTATTAACTGGTGTCAAAATAATATTAAATCTAATTGTTATTACTAGTAGACCGCACATAATTATTTCTTGAAACTTTCGAGACTCTCTCCTTTCTTTTCTTCGAGACTCGTTTAAAACCCCCCGACCTGATTCCAAATAGGGTCAAACTCCAACAAGCATTAGCATTAACCATACCATACTCACATCAAGTCCTAAACTAACCAAACCACCCAATTTGGATCCTCTCCCGTTCGTTTTACTTTCCTATAAAATATAACGGCTGACATAAAATGTAAAAAGAAAAAAAAAAAAAGAAAACAAAAAAGAGAAGGCTTCTTATTCCCAAACCACACCCAAAACCCACCATCACGCATCACCACCACCACTCCGGCGACGGGCGACCCACTTCACATAGTAAAGACACCTGAATAAACAATGAGTGGGCCCGAGTTCAGATTCTTCTTGTCGTGCGACATCAATGTTTCCGTTACTTTTCGCGTTGATCGTTTAGAGGGTACTTTACCCCCTCTTACTTCTCCCGATTCTGGTAAATTCCCCTTCTAATTTTTACTGTTCAATTTTATCATGTTAATGTTGCTTGATTTGCAGGTAAATAAATTTCATAGGAGTAGTAATAGAAATCCCTAATTTTGCTGTTGTTGTACTTGAATTTTGCCTAATTATGAAATTATAATGACATTTGACCTATGTTAATCTTCTAGCCATGATCATATCATGTTGTTTGGTATTTTTCCGTGACCAGAAAAAACCCGAATAGAGACGGATATAATTGGCAAAAAGTGAACCGTTTAACATTGATCGTGACCATTATATAGGAATTGGAATTGGAAGAATCGTGACCGTTATACGCTGCTAATGAAAATGGTTTTGGTTGGTTGAAGCTCCCGCAGATGTTGGATATGCGACAGAGGAGAGGCAAGGAGAGTTATATGTTGAATGTGCCTTGTTCCTTGACGGTGCGCCTTTTGGACTTCCAATGAGGACCAGGTTTGATATAAGTTGCTTTAGTTTATGTGGCATCGACATTTTTTTGTTTGTTTGTTTGGTGTGTTTCGTCTCTGCATTGTCTTTTTCTGTAGTTACTTGAGATTTGTATAGAATAGGAAAGTTTGATTAGATGCAAAGGCGGCATGGTGTATGTTTCAGACAGTCGATAACAATGCCCATCTAATATCTTTTGGATGAGTTATGATGGACTTTGAGCCAGCGAGGCTCTTTTGGTATGACCTAGATGACTTTTACCGACAGGGTTAATTGATTCCAGAATTGGTGACGTAAGTCTTGAATGCTGTAACATTAACTCTTCCAAGTTCCAAATGCTGAGAATGGTGAATGTTGTTGACCAATCCTGTTTACATGATGTAGAGCATAGGAGTTGAGAGTTGGATATATGTGCTTGGCCCATGTCTTGTGTCGTTGCATCTTGCATGACAATTTTGGCACGATGGAAGTCTGCTTAGCTTTTTTCATTGTCAAAGATATTTTACGGCATATTTTACTTTGATGCATTTGCTCTGGCTGGTGCTTTTTCTGTCGTGTTGTTAAGCTACTCCAAGCTAGATCACAACTCTTCATGGCTGAGATTGTACATACTCTTGTAGGCTGGAATCTGGGCAGTCATTTTGCTGGAATGACTTGATTGAATTGAGCACCAAATATCGTGACCTGACAGCTCACTCACAACTTGCTTTTACGGTAACCCAGCTTTTTTTTTTGTGCCCCTGTACTCCTCAATTCATGTGCTATGGAAGTATGGTCGTACATATTTTTTAGGGATGCACTGTACCCTCGTCTATATGTATTTATGGGTGCAGATTTCTAATTTTGTCTTGTATTTTTATATAAAGTTATAGGCTGCGTCACTGCGTGCTGATAACTATAAGATGTAGACTTGTTGTCGCTTTTTGCAAGTGCAATACTATATTGAAATCTCTTACATTGTTGAAATACTTTGCTCTATTGACGTTCTACATAAGTTGCTATCTTGTTGTCTTCTTTGTGAATTGTAATTTTGATTTTGGAGTTCAAATTTTACCCTCCACTTACCTCTTTCTCATCCATCCGCCTGTTCTATGAAAATATTAACCTAAGAAAATATATAAAACAAATACATCAAGTTGTAAATCATTTAGGTTTTGCATGCAAGGGCGTTCATTACTTATGCTCCTTTTGAGTTATTTGTGTTGATTGCCTTTTCTCAAAAATAGGTATGGGATGTTTCTTGTGGGAAAGAGGCGGGGCTGATTGGTGGTGCAACCATTCTTCTATTTAACAGCAAAAAACAACTTAGAACTGGAAAGCAGAAACTTAGACTGTGGCTAGGGAAAGAAGCTGACGGGGCATTTCCTTCTTTTACTCCTGGAAAGGTGATCCGTTTTTCACCTTCGTACAAATGAAAAGTTTTATTGAGCCTTTCATCAAATAATTTCAAGCTTCAAATTCTGACTGTGTACTGAAACATCTGACCAAAATTTTTAGGTCCCCAGGCATGAGCGAGGGGAATTGGAACGCCTGGAGAAGCTTATGAATAAATACGAGCGAGTACAAATCCCACGCGTAGATTGGCTTGATCGGCTAACATTTAAAGCGATAGAGAAGATTAAGGAACGTGAAAGTTGTGGGAGTAGGAGTTCCCAATTGTATCTTGTCGTTGATTTCTGCAGTTTCGATCATCAAGTTGTCTTCCAGGTACATAATAAATTAGCCTTTTATTTAGTCACCCCTTACTGATTCTAGTCTTTTATAATACTATCTAACTTATCTCCTAGCTGTGTTTGCTTTGCTTTTAAAAGGTGTTTCCTCTTCTTATTTTGTAGGAATCTGGCTCAAATGTTTTCTTACCATCCCCGATAGGTGCAAATGAACTTGTTACCGTATGGGATCCAGATGTGGGAAAGATAAATCCTTCAGAGCACAAGCAAATGAAGCTAAATAGGAGCTTTAGTCGCGGTATTATTGACCGGGACTTGAAGCCAAGTATTAATGAAAGGAAGTAAGTTTGAGATCTCTGTAATTCGGTGTAATTTTTGTGTGCATATCACTTTGAAGATGCTTAACTGTAAGCTATATCTCCATATGTAGAGCAATACAAAGAATTTTGAAATACCCACCAACAAGGACCTTGACTGGAGATGAAAAACAACTTTTGTGGAAATTCAGATTCTCATTGATGTCAGAGAAAAAAGGTCTGACCAAGTTTCTTCGATGTGTTGAATGGAGTGATGTGCAGGTGAGGATTCAGGGGAGTCTTCTGGTTTTTTTTTTTTTTTTTTTTTTTTTTTTTTTTTTTTTTGGGTCATTGCTGTACTAGACTGATTAGTTTCTGTTAAATGATGGCTTTATTTATTCGTCTCCATGTTGATGCATCTTCAGGAAGCTAAGCAGGCAATTGAACTGATGAGTAAATGGGAGATAATTGATGTCTGTGATGCACTGGAACTGCTGTCTCCTGTATTCGAAAGTGAAGAGGTTAGTATATGGTAGTAGATCATCTGTTTTTAGTTTCGAAGTTCGGAAAACTATACCATAACTACTCTGTACTTGGTCGATTAATGTAACAATCTATTTCCATGCAATCCTATTTTGGGTAGGAGAATCTCCATTTGCCCCTAGCATTCTGTTTACTTTTCAGATTAGGCAAGAGGGCGACACTAATGTGAAAACTGAAAAGAATATCTCTATGCACAATTTTTGTATGTCTGAGGTGTAACTCATTCTTGTTTATTTAACAGGTTCGAGCCTATGCTGTGCGTGTGCTTGACAGAGCGGACGATGATGAGCTACAATGCTATCTTCTGCAACTAGTCCAAGCTCTTCGATTTGAGCACTCAGACAGATCACAGCTTTCTCATTTTCTCGTCCAACGCTGTAATATCCTGATCTTTCTACTTTCATTTATACTTTTTTTGTGGAGTGGCTGACAACTTATTGGCACCACTTGTAAATGTTTGCAGCTTTAAGAAACATCGAGTTGGCCAGTTTTCTCCGCTGGTATGTTGCTGTCGAACTCCATGATCCTGCATATGCAAAGCGCTTTTACTGCACTTACGAAATGTTAGAAGAGAATATGTTGAAGGTAAGAGGATCTTTTCATCAGGTTGTTTGATTTCCCTTTTTTCTCCCTAATTTAGGGGATGTAGAGCCTAATGGTGCATGTCATCGGGGGTTATTAGGTTACAACCTAACAACTCTCCAACATGTAGACTTTGGCTTTTATGTACACTTCTGATTTGAGTACATGACAAGTGTGCTGTTCCACTAATGTGGCAAATTGCTTCTTTTTAGTAGACATCCTACATTGCTTTTATCAAAAAGAAAAGTACTCGTTTTTATTGGTTTAGCACATATGAAGGCAGACTGAATTTGTAAGATCACTTGTTTTAAATAGATTTTGATAAAGTGTCCTTCGTTAGCATTTCTGAAATCCCTAGAATTACCAGGATGTTGTTTTGTGAAAACCCCAATATTAAGCGACTACTAGATAATCCATTGCAAGTTTAAGAAACCCGTGTAACCATCTTAGTAACTAACATAGGGTTCATTACTTAACATGTTTGGTTTCAAATGGGGACCATACTAGTAACTAACATAGGGTTCATGACTTAACACGTTTAGAACTCTACCTCCGTTTCCAATAAAGCCAAGTAGTTCATTGCATGTCTCATGTAGGAGTTTATGGCCGTGTACATCTGACTCCCTCATTGGGGTACTGGTAATGTGGGTATTTCAAGTGTGTTGGGAAACTTTACCTATT
The DNA here is from genome assembly GCA_963457585.1 of Spergularia bocconei. Taxonomy (NCBI): domain Eukaryota; kingdom Viridiplantae; phylum Streptophyta; class Magnoliopsida; order Caryophyllales; family Caryophyllaceae; genus Spergularia; species Spergularia bocconei. The sequence goes on from OY734943.1 coordinate 2,333,241, forward strand.
AAATTTCCTTGCCAACTGTGCTGATGTGCTCAACCATAGATGGGCCTAATATTGAATTATATTAGCAAATTTTAATCCCAAGATATAATTCTGGAGGTCCTCCATGCTTTGTGCTGAACATAGTTACTTTTATTTTCCCTCACTCAAGTCTCATTGTCATCTACCTGCTGTCAGCTGTCAGCTTCTGAGACAGGAGGAGATGATGGATTCAAGTTATGGCAAAGCCTGGTGCGTGAAACTGAATTAACGGCTCAGCTGTGTTCAATAACCAGGGATGTTAACAATGTTGGTGGTGGAACACACAAGAAAATGCAGAAACTTAGACAGCTTCTTTCTGGCCTTCTTAGCGAACTTACCTATTTTGAGGAGGTATGGCTTCACTTCCTTGGTCTGTTGGATGCCTCAGGTCCTGTCAGGGCACTATTGACACTGCTATTGTACTGTATATTTGTAATCTTCAGCCAATACGAGCTCCTCTGGCACCAAAAGTACTTATTACTGGGATTGTGCCAAATGAGTGTGGACTGTTTAAAAGTGCATTGCACCCTCTACGCCTCACATTCCAAACTGCTAATGGAGAAGGTTGCAAGATTATATTCAAGAAAGGAGACGACATGCGGCAAGACCAACTGGTATATTGCTTTTCTCTTCGTCTTCAATGAATCTCTAGTTTACTGTCGATCTTGTATGCATCTGCTTGTGTAGGAACAAATGATTTGCTTTATGCCTCTCTAACATCGTTATACTTTTTTTTTTCCTTTAATATTTAATTTTTTTTTTTGTAGGTAATTCAAATGGTTTCCTTGATGGATCGTCTACTTAAACTGGAGAATCTTGACCTTCACCTGACCCCATATAGAGTTTTAGCAACTGGCCAGAATGAAGGCATGATGGAATTTATACCATCCCGTTCTTTAGCGCAGGTAATACAAGTGTTCACCTGATAGTTTCCCCATAGTAGTACGAATGTTTATTTGGCTACTGTTTGATCATGTAAGCAATGCCAAATCTTGTTGATATCCAGTGATTTGTGACCTATACTATCATTTATCCAAAAAAATTAAAAAAATATGTGACCAATAACCATTGAATTACTGCATGATCGTTTTCCAGTTTGTTGTTTTTGTCCTTTTTTATGTAGCGTGGCATGATTTGCTTTATAAGGTTCTGAGGTTTCCTGTTGTTAAGTTAGAATGTATCTGACAGCGCAGCTGAATCATCATTCTTGTTGATCTCCAGGTCCTCTCAGAATATCGTACTATCACTGGCTTTCTAGAGAAGTTTCATCCTGATGAGGATGGACCATTTGGAATAACTGCTACTTGTCTTGAAACTTTCATCAAGAGCTGTGCTGGTTATTCAGTTATCACATATATTCTGGGTGTTGGAGATAGGTACTGTTTAAATTTCAGATCAGTAAAATTTTAGCCTAAAGTTTTTATAATCACCAATATTTTGAAGTCATAAAGTTGTGGTCACAGCTTTTCGGCGGGATCTGATTCATTCGCAAAATGACTTTTATGCTTACAATCATGTGGAAAGAATATTAGTAACAACTGCCCACCTTCGTAGTAGCAACGCTAGCAAACCTAGTAATCCTTGGTGTTGATATCTTATGCTATTGTCTGTTGCTGTTTTTCTTATCGGCTTGTTAAACATAATTTCACTTTTTATTAGTCTTTTATGTATGACCCCCCCCCTCCCCTGGAAAGAAAAACTATGTGTATCTTTGCACTGGTGCAGAATATGCAATACGACTAATCTGGACCTGGAAGCTTTGCTCATCTTACTTAATTTGAATATGAAGCTAGCTGTTTAGCATTATAATCGTTTAGGTCTACAGGGTTTGAAGGGGTTGGCCCGTGGTTGGTGGGGGTCCTTTACATATAGTAATTACATATCCCATTCTAGTTCATTATTCTTGGACAGTTGCTACTTAAGTAGATCTTCTGGCCTACTGGATCCTCGGATATGACTGTAAGTCCGCTGATCATTGTGTTTTGCAGGCATCTAGACAATCTTCTCCTCAGGGATGATGGCCGACTCTTTCATGTTGATTTTGGCTTCATATTGGGCCGAGATCCTAAACCTTTTCCCCCACCAATGAAACTTTGCAAAGAAATGGTTGAGGCTATGGGTGGAGCTGAAAGGTGATGTATCTTTTCTCTATTTCTTTAGTTTATCATCTTAAAACTTCTGGTGAAATGATAAAGACGGTGAATATTTTGGTGTTATATTGAAGTTGTCTATACTTGTGTTTGGATCAGAGCTATATAATTAACCCTCACCCTCTTCCTCTTGCAGCTTATACTATACGAGATTCAAGTCTTATTGCTGTGAAGCATACAATATTCTTCGCAAATCCAGTAACCTAATCTTGAATTTGTTCCATTTAATGGCGGCCTCTAGCATTCCTGACATTGCTTGTGATCCTGAAAAGGGTATTTTGAAGGTGACATCTAGTTCCCCTATTGTCCTCACCTGATTGTTTGTTCTAATTAACCATTACTCATCTCTGCGTCATCTTAACAACATGATTCCCAAAATAGACTATGATGACAACTTCATATTTTGTTGTCTAGCTACAAGAGAAGTTCCGGTTAGACCTGGACGATGAAGCCAGCATACATTTCTTCCAAGATCTCATTAACGAGAGTGTTAGTGCTTTGTTTCCACAAATGGTTGAGACAATACATAGATGGGCCCAATATTGGCGTTGATCTATATTTCTTCGTGGGATACTAAATTGACATTTCTATTAATATTAGGTAAGCTGCCTTTGGCCACAAACCTCTTGTATGCTTCCTATTCCTATCTCTCAGTATCTGTAATGTGTCCGAGCCTTGAACTTTCAGATTGAGAAGCTTACTAACTGTTTCTTGTCATGTCTTAGGATACATTGTGTATACTCCGTAGTTATTGAAGTTATGTTCTGCCAAAGAAGTCGTTTTTAAGCACTCTCAGCCTCTCAGGTAATTCCTCTTATACTTGATTAGTTAATCCTCGGTTGCTTTAGCCATCAAATAACCTTAGTAACAGTACCTGCTTCGATGCAGATTGGATCTCAACCTGTTTGTTGTAAATTTTTATGCAATTGTCGGCTCAGGTGTTCAGTGTCGTTCAAGGGTTTACTGACTTGGTTGACTGTTGATATAATGTGAAGTTAAGCAAGCAAGTCGTACATAGTTGTTTATAAGGGGCTTGTTGCTTTTGTCATCTGTACAGCAGAGATTCTAGTAACTTAGCTTGCTAAACTGGACAAAGAAAACAACTGGTGTATCTTATACGTGATTGTTATTTGTTGATAACCTTAATATGAACTCTGGTTTATGCATTACTATGGAAGCGCTCTTATGGTATCCTTTCATTGGGGACGGTTTAGTAGTTCGATCGTGTTGCAGCAAACAACTGGTAATGACTAATGAGTCTTATGACTTGCAATGTTGTTCAGAGTGTTTGTGTTTGTGCTGTATGCCACATTTTCGTATACGGAAGAGCTCAACGTCCACATAATGGGACACAGGTTTCTTTTCGAAATCGGAAAATGGGTAGAACTCTATGTAGAACTTTCAGATTTCCGTCGGAAACCTAGTTCAGGTGGTATTCTCCAGGTATTGTTCATGTTTAAACTTGAGAAGAAAAAAAAAACAATACCATTTCCATTGCAGCTCGAGATACTCCCTTCATTTCTTTAGAGCGTTTACATTCGAAAAAGACGAACCTTCTAAAGCTATGAGAGAATATTCTAATAGAAGCATCCTTCCAATACACATGGAGGTCACGTTGACCAAATGGGAGCACCATCTAGAACACATGTAGTGACATTGACCAAATGAGCACCATCCTTCGTTAACAACATGGCCCATACGTTTCAGCTCAATTTATTCGAGACTACTATTTCATTTTTACTATGGTTTGATTTGTGTCGGTCCATCGTGCAACTTAAAGTTCTTCAACGTGATTGATCTGTAATGCCAAAATACATGATAATTAGTCATATATAGATCTCATCTTGTAATTTTCTAATGCACTATAGATGATCAATGATTAGGAAACGAAGCTATCGAAATCGATTTTTTAATTAAACATTCTTTAGCATGTTATATACTCCATATAAAATAAAGAACGAGTCAAATCCCCGATATATGTTGCAGAGTGCACATACAGTCGATAGTTTGGTGCACAGAAAAGATATTGTATCAACGATCTTGAATGTTGATTTTGTAGAATTAACATTTAAAATCTCGTCATATTTGTAAAACGAAATTCAGAATGACTTATTACATTATAAATAACCAAATCACCCCAGATCACAATCCATAAACGAGACTTTAAGAACAAACCGTCTAACACAAAACCGACTCGAATCCTCGATACCGTACGCGGCATCATATAACTGGCCAAATGATCACAACATTATACCAAACCAACAAACATCGTGCAATACGTCAGTCGGTCCACATTCAATTGGGTTACCGACGTGCAATACTGAGTGGCAAATTCCGTAATTATACCACAATAACCCATGACATTCCGGTACCCCCACCTCTCTCGCCCCTCCCCCCTATTTCTATTCCATACAACTCACCTCGATATTCTACGCTACTCCTCTCTCTCTCTCTGCTGTTCGCAGGTGCGTCGTTTAGCTTCTCCAAGAAGTTTCTAATCTCGCTCGTTTTTTTCTTCGCTCGATCTTGTTCAATTTGTATGCAATTTGTATCCTGAATCTTTATGTTTCTGCGTGAAATTCACACATGTTTGATCTCGTAGATTTAGATTCTTATGATTCAAGTTTTACTATTTGTTTGATATTTTGATGTGATCGTATTATTATTTGATATTCGATCTATTTGGATCTGATAATCTGCATGTTGTTGATTCGAGATTTAGGTTTTTTTGATTGATCCTATTGTTAGCGAATTAGATAGTTTGAATCGTGATTGTTACGCTAGTTGAAGATTTAGGGTTTTGATACATGTTCGCGATTGTTTATGGAACAGCATTATCGATTAGAGTCGAAGGATTTGCATTGATCTCATTAGTTTTAGGTTTTCGGATTGTTGGAGAATCTTAGGTCGCAGTTGTTGCGGTTCGATGATCGTTTAGATAGCGTATAGTTTGAATGATTTAGATCTGAATGTCGGTATTTAGGTCGGAAATCGAAATCGAAGAATTTAGACGAGGATTTCGAGGGTTAGTAAGGTTGTTTTATGAGAATTTTAGGTATTTTTCGCGGTTTTGGTTTAGTTTCGAGGTTTTCTGTATGTGGTTAAGACGGTCATGTGTGTGACGCATATGGATCTGAGGAAATTTGACGAATTGAGTTCAGTTTGACTAATTATTTGTAGTATTCCGAGGTCGTGGACTCGCTTCTACTTGAATTATGATGCCTTGTTTACGTACCGTGAAATGATTCGTTTTTGCGGTCTATGATATGTTGAACCTCGGCCTGTACAATGCTTTGATTTTGGTGCCTGATCTGAATGATCATGATTTCTGACTGGTGTATGGATGTATGTGGTTTTGGAACGCAGGGGTTTTCTTAGTGAAGAGGAAAAATGGGTCTCACATTCACCAAGCTGTTTAGCCGTCTGTTTGCCAAGAAGGAGATGCGAATTCTGATGGTGGGTCTCGATGCAGCTGGTAAGACCACCATCCTGTACAAGCTCAAGCTCGGTGAGATCGTCACTACTATTCCCACCATTGGTAAGTCGTGTACTTCTCTCTGTTATGCTTATTTTGTCGCTTCAGTAAAGATTATCTGGGCTCTGGTTTTGGAATATGGAGTTTGTTTTATTGCTATGATTAATCATGTGTGTCCATCATCCTTGATTTAGGTTATTTATTTTAATCATTGTACTTGTAGGTCATAGATGTAGCATTGTGTAATTTATGCATGTTGGCTGTATGTAGAATTATGGTTTTCATTTGCAAAATGTTGGCTTCAGGTTAATTTTGGAACAACTCTGTTGTCATATCGTGTCGTGCCTTCTATCTGTTCTGATTGTGGTAACTATGGTTGAATGTAGTAATTGGATGCTTAGTGATGGTACAGATCTATCTATAGACTTCTACTTCTCGGGTCACTGAATATAATTTCCTGAATCCTGGTGAATCTGCAACAATCCTTACAGAGGCCCAAGTTTTGTTTAATGACATGATACCTGTACTGTGAACTGTGAAGTGTCTAATAATCTGTGAACAGCTTACATGATGAGGATAGCAGCAAATTATATTGTGTCTGAGAAGAAATGTTTAAAGTAGTTTCAGTAAGATCTTTTGTGCCTTGATCTAGATTATGCTTCAGCACTTTGTGTGATATAGAAAGTTTGTGTTTTCAGGATTCAATGTCGAAACTGTTGAATACAAGAACATCAGCTTCACAGTCTGGGATGTCGGGGGTCAGGACAAGGTTTGCTTGCTGTTCATGCTTTTTAATTTTATTATTCTGTCAATTGGGTGTGTTATCAGCATTTGTTGGGCTAAAGTTTTCACATTTTATTAATTGTTTTTCCTTGAGAATCTGGTTTATATTTTCCTTAATATTTCACTTTGGGGGTATAGAGTTATTCATCTTGTCTTTTGAATTATGAGCCATTGATCTCACAAGTTACACTGTTGCAGATCCGTCCTTTGTGGAGGCACTACTTCCAGAACACACAAGGTCTCATCTTCGTGGTGGACAGTAATGACAGAGACCGTGTTGTTGAGGCAAGGGATGAGTTGCACAGGATGTTGAATGAGGTATATTACTTTTTCGAAAGCTTTTGGTTGATATTACTGGATCATGAGGGTTTACTGTCTATGTCAAGCTTACTTTGTTGTTCTCGGATTTTCCAACTTTCTGCTGGGTCTAGCAGCAAGATATTCTATCTGAAACATTTCAGTTGTGTTGCTTTCTTTTAAGCATGCTCATTTTCACCTCTTGAATTGGACTAAGTTTTGACATTTGTCTTTATTCAGGATGAGCTACGCGATGCAGTTCTGCTTGTGTTTGCTAACAAACAGGATCTTCCTAATGCTATGAATGCTGCTGAAATCACTGACAAGCTTGGCCTGCACTCTCTCCGTCAGCGTCACTGGTATGGATATTGATGATTTTTTTACTCAGGATATGAACTCTTGCTACTGGTAGAAGATTATAAGGTTTTATATTGATTTCTGTGTTTGCCAGGTATATCCAGAGCACTTGTGCTACCTCTGGAGAGGGTCTGTATGAAGGATTGGATTGGCTTTCCAACAACATTGCAAACAAGGTAATGTCTGGAACCTTCATAGCAGCGATAAATACTTGTGTACCTTTTTAAAAAGTTTAAAGTCACGTTAATCAGTTAAATCCATATCCTTGTGTAGTAAGGGTTATAATTGGATCTCTTGATGTTTGTGATCTATCAATGCGCATGCTTATTAACATGGAATCGCATCTCTGTAGCATTACACTTTATGTTATAGGTTTCAACAATGCTGAACAATTGACCGATGATATTTGATTTTATCATGACTTTCAGGCTTAAAATTGGAGTTTGCCGTGGAGTAGTGATCCTGGATGCAGGGGTGAACATTATCTAGTCGCACTTGTTCCTTAACCATCTTTACGTAGAACACTCAGTTTGCGGTTGTAATTTTTTGCAGTGAGGGAGTTGAGCTTTATGCTTAGAACTTCTCTTATGGAAATATGTCTAAAATTAGTGGTTGTACGCTGTTTTGTACTTCCCAAGATTCTTTGGTTTTTATTTTTACCATTTGTGTGTTACGCTAGCTGTAACTAAAGATGCTTCCTGGCCTCTCTTGTGTGGCTTGTGATAGTGTTTGATTGGAATAGTGACATCTTATCACAAATTCACAATTGTCTTCAGACGTGCATCCATGAGTAGTCATGTAATCTCGTAAGGTCCCGTTTATTGCTTCTTATTATCTTCAGTATCTGATCGTCGAAGGGGGAATTTGACTTGCCTGAGCGTGTCTTGGACGGGCTGGCCTAGATTCTTGCTGTCTCTAATGTTATTTCAGATTATTGAGATTGTGGAAATGTGGCATTTTACGCCTTCTCTCGATTATGAAGGCAGTCTTGCCTATTCATTTTCAATAAACATTGTTAACCTGCGTGTCTGCAGTCGATTATTATCATGCAGTTCGGCCTAAACATCGTTCCGAAAGAGAATCTAATGCAATCCAGCACAATGTAGGAACACTAATATCTGCAGAGTAATCTTTGCTAAAGCTTAAGTTCGGAGTTTTTCACCGAGTCAATGTGCAAAAGAGGATTTCTCGCTGTACAGTCCACTATCCACCTTACTAATATTTGCCCATTTCTCTGTTATAACTTGATGGAGTACTCCGTTAGTCCATAAAAAAGAAAACTTGAGAATTGAAGAGTTGAGTGTGACCTATTAACAGACATTAGTGTGACGCAACATGAAAGATAGCTAACTGAAATTCGCGGCAGTGAAGATGAGCTTGGTTCCATTGACAAGATAACAACAATAGCAAGAACGGATCCATTACAATGTCACGCCCTATCACAGTCGGTACTCAGCCACTTCAATAAGAAATGGAAAAGAAATAGACAGACAGTGGATTTCACTGCCAACAGATGGCTGCATACATCATACAGTCGAGAACTGACTCTCTTCATAATGACCAGTAAAGTCCGAGGCCAATAAGCAGAAATTTTATGTTGAAAAGCACTTTTTGAACCAGGTTACTCCAAACGTAGAAGACGGTTCTGCTTTCTGGTTTTGAAACAGCTTCTGATTTTCTAGACTTCCTGACAATTCGAAACCCACATAAGGTCACGCGTGTAGTCAATTTTAATACTAAAACCTAGATGGATTAGAGGAGTTCCACGAAAGAAATGGTGGCAAGTGTTAGAAGCGTACCTTGCACGAAATTATGTTACTCTTTGTTCAAAACTTTGGGCACCTTGATGTATGGTTCATCATAGCTTGGGATGGCAGCTATAATGGCTTCCCTATAATGGAAAAGAGAAAGGCGGCTCAAGCTCAGATTGCGAGAAACAAATACATTATACTCAAGAGGAGAAAGCCTTACGTATTCTCAAAATGCACAGGCACGTCTCCTCGCAAATTGTCACCATCAATATCTGTGGATGCAGCTAAATTTGTTAGATTACAACTGGCAACTCCTGGGTTACTCCCTAAACCTGTGAATGTCTTGCTTCATCGTGCAAAGCAGGGGTTCACAGATGACATCATTCAACAGAACCTATTTTCACAAAGGCCATTTTCATACACTCATTATGACAATATAAGTTCAAAGGTCTCTAAAACACAAGATGGGATGACATTACTGGTTATCATGACACAAGCTAAAAGGAAGAACTTTCGATGTAACTAAACTGATGTTCAATTTTGTAAGGCAGCACTAATGTTATGGTTTGAGATGTGTTGTATGAAAGAGAAACTGTAAAAAGAGCCCAAAACGGAGGCATATAGAAAGATCAATCAAATGTGTTTTTTTACCACAGCTGTATAAAAAAAGAGAATCCTAACATCAGGGAATCACTTTCACAGTTTCACCACATACACTCCTACAGATAAGCTCCTCAGGAAAAAAAGATAACACAGCAAACATAGGACATTCACCCATTACTGGCACCTACATGTGAAGTGCATAAAGAAAATTATTGTGTTTGAAATCCCCATCTCAATTATAGCATCTTGTAACGATACAAGCTACAGAATAGCTTAATGCCATAATACGGAGAAATAGAAATGAAATTGTGTATTCCTACAAGAACTATTACATAAAAACAAAGAAACAGGTTTGGCCCATTATTCACATTTTCGACTATCTTTAGGTGTGCCCGTGTGGGTCTCTGCAGAAAGAACTGAGACGGGAAACAAAAAAACAGATTTTATCTTGAGGTGAACAAGGAACAAAATTTACCTCTTTGGAAAGAAGAGTTACTAACCTCCCAAGGCCATTGGCTTAAAATACAAAATGTCAGTGCTTAATACACATGACATACTACTTGGGTTTATAGTTCTTGTTTTTTATGGGAAGGTTTATAGTTCTTAAGGTAAGGTACCCATTCCAATTAATTACAGCCTTTTAACTAACGAGCCTCCAAGGTACGGCAAGGCAAATAAACCAGGAAATGTACTAGCACAAAGGGAGCAGAAATACAGCTCTGAATCTGCTACGTTTTTTTTTTTATTTTTTTTATTTTTTATTTTTATTATGAAGCTAGAGAAACCTTTACAATAGAATGGCAGCCTACATTTCAATGGCATCGTTATGGACTTCAAGAAGGCTCAATTAAACAGGAACAGATTGCAATGTAAGCATTCGATGGTCGACACAACTTTGCAAGGACAGAAGCTTCTATCAGTTCTTACTAGCAAAGATTGGAACGCACTGGGAGAGAAAGAAGCAAAAAAAAAGAGGGGAGGGGGGGGGGGGGCAAATACAGCTAGAACTACCTGATCGAATGGCTGGCTCAATGCTCTCGAGATCAACAGCTTGAAGTTGTCCAAACCTAAAAATTTGATAGAATGACCAGTTAGCAATCTTATATACTAGATTGATCCAGGTATTTCTCACTCGTTTTTTACTAAGGCATTATTTCCTTACATCATGTACCATATCTGGTATTACTAGTTAAGTGACCACTTCGTCAAAAACATATACAAAGACGTGTGTCAATCATGGTTCATCGACATTGCTTAAACTCGCCAATGACATACGTGATCACCATAATATCGTGTAGTTCCAGTAAATATGCCACGAAACTTGAAAAGTTCGTAACCCCAAAGCAATGACCTAAACACTTCCAATTTCAATTGCTTTTAGCATTAGCACAACTTTCGATTTTCGACTACCTGGTGCTTGGTGGTCAGAACAGGTTTTCCAACTGTCCCTGATTATAAACTTCCTATTATCATATTTGATTGATCAACCTACAAGCAGAACTTGATTCTCCTAAATTACGAAACCGATACGACTACAATCTAATTGATTAAAAGCTCAAATCAACTTCTCCCAAGTATAACAACAGAAACAACCCCAATCAAATAAACTTCAATTATTAATTAAAACATACAAAACGAAAACCCTAACACAAACAAAAGAGGGAAGAAATTAGTAATTACCAATCAACAACTTGCTCAATTTTAGGACCAAATTCCTCAATCTACAATCACAAAACATACAATCAAACAAATACCCAATTCAATTCAATGCAAATTACCAACAAAAAACACATGGGTAACAACAAAAATGCATAAAAATCTAATCTTTTTAATCAAATTAACAACAAAAATACATAAAAATGTAATCTTTTTTATGGGAATTATATGTAATATAAATATACCTCTTGAGGAGTGAGAGAGATACGAGCAGTCTGAGCTAAACGAGCAACATTAGGAGTGTCAAGAGTTGAAGATTTGATTGAATAATTCCTTTTCTCTCTCCTCTGCGAAAGAGGATTGATGAATACGCTTCTACTGGAACTTGGATTCCTCAGCAACACGTTTGTTGTTGACCTGAGTGCAACCAAGGCTCTGATGCTACAGCTTCCCATTTTTTTGTGTCTGTGTTTCCTCACCACTGCTTTTCCTGCTGCATGTTAATTTACGGCTATTGCCTCATCCATTGTTTTATGTTTGGCTCGAGGTTAAGTCGGGTTTGGTCTGGATTCGAGTCTATAGGAGTCTCTCGGTGAGTTTTGGCATCGTTGTCACGTTGTGTTTTGAGAGGTCGAACTAAGTGCTCATTAGTATGGATTTATGGAATAAGCCGTTTATATAACTTTATATTTTGGAGTGACAAGGACGTTTTGCTATGGGTTGGTTTTTTTTTTTTTTTTTTTTTTTAAATAGGACCGAAATTTTATTAATATAATCGTCAAACGACACTTACATGAGACATCATGAGACAAATATACCTTCAAATGACCTAATTCACAAATTTATACGCTAGCTAACAAAACTCATCAGCGAAAAAAAATAAGATAATAGGTTGGAGTTTTTTTTGAAATGAGATACGGAGTAATAGGTTGGAGTTTGGGTCAATCACAAGGGAGCAAGAATAATTAATTTGGCATAATATATATTACCATATCAGTTACCATATTATATTTTGGATTAACATATTAGAGATTTACAATTGTAGGGGATCCAACTCCATTCTATATAGACCTCGGATTATGGCACGTGGGAATTGAACGAGTTAATGTGTCCTCACCCATTTGGAATAGGAGAAGGAAAGTCTTTGTTCCATATAAAGCCGATATGTCTTAGTGTTTTTTCAAGTTGAGGAACCCGTAAAAAAAATGGTGTTACGATTATTGGCTACCAAAGGCGAAGTTCCTCGGGCCATATTGCCTATATCTGAGAAGGAATGCATGCTAAATTCGACTCAGCAATGCGAGCGCGAGTTTCGCTATGGCAAAGGAAGAATATGGCGTATCAAACAAGATGAGTTTTGTTGCAAGTTTGTCTCTTCAATTCGGAGAATTTGGGACTTCATGTTGAAGATTTATTATAATTTTTGCGTCAAGTTTGGCTTTTCAGTGCACGTAAATGATGGTAAAGATTACCTCTCTAACCTCCACGATGATGTTATTTTTGATACTCTGGTAAAACTTCCTGCTCAAGATTTGTTAAATTGTAAGTTGGTGTGTTTGCGATGGCATCATGTAATTTCTTCCGAACATTTTGTTGATGCTCATGCTAAAAAGGCTTGTTCACGGGCGAGTTTTATAATGTTTGACGCGTTAGTACTTGAGGGATCTAGTCACGCGACTATTTTTCGCATGGAGTATCAGAAGAACACTCCTAAGTTACATTATATGTCTTCGAAAGTAACCAAACTTTTACCTCTACAAGCAAGGTGGTTTCGTGCATCTTGCCATGGATTTGTTGTTTCAAAATGTGATATCAGTTCATCATATATGGTTTGCAATTTCTTGACAAGAGAATTTGTCATTGTGCGGATAGAAATAAAGGATATTTGTGGTTTCGTATATGATGAGACAACAGACGAGTATAAATTTATTCTCTTCATGTTCGAGGAAGACAAGGTTTTGCGAATTTTGAGGGCCTCGTATTGTCTCTATGGTTTGAGGACGAAAAACGTTACGAGTTTGGGTATATTTGGTTACACGGCTCCACTTTATTTCAGTTCCTTGAATCTTTCCGATGGTGCATATTGGATTGGTAGAGACGCAAACTGGTGCTTGCGATTAATGGTGTTCAAGTTTAACACGCAATGTATAGAAGTTAAGTCTCTTCCCGGTGTTCAGCAATGCAGTAGCATAAACATGGTTGCAAGAAGACGTCTTTTAAACATGAACGACACATTGGTATATACGGAGTTTTTTAAGACCGTGATCAAGGTGTGGACTTTGGAAGACCTTGATAATTCTTTACGGCGACAAAGCAGCGTTATAGACCTTCTTAAGGAATTTAAGTGTGGTTTGAGCGATTTTTATCATGTAGAGGTATTGGTCATTGATGGCGGTGAGTTACTTGTAACGTGGCCTCGTAAAGGAATGTTTTGGTATAACTTAAGGTCAAAGAAGATTAGAAAAGTTAAGCTTGGTTCTGTGATACCAATGTCGAGGTTATATGGCCAGGGTAATGGACTGTCGTGTTTAGAGACATTTGTTTCTCCTAAACAGATTATTCAAGATTTTCCGAAGATTTGAGTAACATATGTTTGGGGATATATAGGTTTATTAGATAACGCGAGTTGTGTCTCGAATTTGGAGCTTTGCATATTTTTATATATTTTATCTTTTTTATGTTGAAACTTGAAATGCGTACATTATCCATCGCTAATGCCATCTCTCATACGTATGAAACCCAAAACTTTGTGTCTTCCTCATAATGGCGAGCGTTCAACGCTCGATCAACTTTGGTTGTGAAAGTGTTAAGCAGCGCAGGGGTATAAACACTATACTCCTCAAACACGAACAAGCACGTACACTATATGAAGCTATACATACGCCGGTAATCCCGATACCCGTACACACTCACAATGCACATACTGTATCTGAAGGATGTTATCTAATTCAGTAATTTGTCATAAACATGCATTTCAATTTTCAAGTTCTTTCTGATCCTGCTCATCATTCAGAATTGAAATCAAATGTTCTTTTTTCAGAATCGGTATTATAGTTGTTACTTTATACATGAATGGTGCAGCGCTGCAGCTGTTGATCAGCTGATAGAATCTTCATTGGTAAAAGATGCAGCATTCAGTCCAGGACTGTCACCTGCTTCTGGCATTCGCGTTATAGAAGATGTCGCAGTTGTTAACGGTACGGAGCAGCCACAGCAGTATAATCAGCACACTTGAAAAGAATAGAGATACTGATAGAGGATGAATATAGACTCTAGGGTGAATACGGAGTATGTAAATACAAAGTACATAATAAATAAATTACATACTCCGTATTCACCCTAGAGTCTATATTCATCCTCTATCAGATACTATGCCAGCTTAGAAATCCATCAAACTGCACCCTTCTTCCTCGCCTTCTTCATATTCGTACCACATGCTCTCTGGTTCTTGAATATGTTCATCACTGAAAAGAAATGGTACGTCCTCTCTGCGTCTCTGGCTTAGAGGCCGCCTGTCACTAATATCGATTGCAGACATAATCTTTTGTCTGATGCATTCTTCCACTGACTCGCCTTCAGTCTTTCCCATCTGCATGCCGAGTAAGCTGAGGCATTCCCCTTGAAATTTTGTATCATCAGACGACAAAATCAGGCCAGCTATACTTCTCGCCAGATCAGGTGCGTAACTATTGATCTGATAACCAAAACAGAAGACCACGGTGATGTACAGGAATGGCCAGACGGGTTTGAACATTTGTTTCAGCAAATTTCCAACCAAGAGTCCACTGAAAAGAACTCCACTGTACCTCTCTTTCAAATCATCCAGTGCTAGACCAATGGCTTCTTTCATGAGCTTCGTCTCAAGTTTAGTTTTCTGCTTTACTGGTGGTACAACAACCCTGCAAAAGCCAGTTAAGGAGCGACGATAACTTTACACAGAGTAGGTACTGCCGATAGCTGAAACTGAAGAATGGGACTTCTGACTGAGCGCAATATATGTAATATCTGAAGGATATTGATTATTGTAGCAATGAAGAACAATGTCGATATGCGTATTTGGTGGGAAGTTCTCCCATTCAAGTAAAGCAGTCTCGTCATCCGTGATGTTTATTAAAGTCAGCCCATAGTTCGTCCACTTGATGCTTCTTAATGCTGTAACAGCTGACTGGTGGACTGAGCATGGGGAGAAATCTCTGAAGTACAGAACCTAGCCATAATGTACAGAATTCAAGTTAGATAAGAAAGGTGCAAACCTCAGTCATGTATATATATATCACTCATGAATCAGATACACATACTAGTCTAAGATCATGGAGTCCCGAAGTTCACATTGGCTTCGCGTATGTTTTACTAACTAATGTTCTTGTTCAATCAGTGTTGTCAACATCAATATCCTGTATATATTTTGCATAATGCATAGAGGGAGTACGTGGCTGAATGCAGGGAAAATGATTTCATCTTAATTCGTACTATGCACATTTGTGTTTCAGTCCAGACTGCAGACTAAGGAATTAAGGATGTTAGACAGAACATGACTACATAAAGAACCTGACCTCTGTTTTTGGCTCAAAAGCCGTCATACATAACAGACTTGATGGCCCTGACAACTCGCTGATGATAATTACAGCTTCTGCAACCAACATGTCGTTCATATTCTTCTTTGCACATGCTTGCCCACTCCCTAGCTTTAGGTTGTCACTGATCCTTTTGATCACAGAATTCAAGTTTGAGATAAAAGAACACGGAATGGAACACAAACTATCTGATCCTTAAAATGATGTTTTCCAGTTCTTTCTATTCTCTGTAGAAAGCACGGAGGAAATACAGATCCATTCACAATCAAAAGTGTATGTACAATACAATGAAAATTAGAACATTGTGTATCGGAACATGATAAACTGATAAAGATAAACTTCATTTCCAAAGGGCTCGTTCCAGCATTAGAGGACATGCTAAGCCCAAGCAGAACAAACAAAAGAAAACTGAGCAGTTATCAAACAAATTCTTTACCCACATTAGCAGGGCACAAATTACATAAAAAGAAAGTCCAACTTACTGGCCTGGTTGTCGTGACTGCGAGCATGCCATCTGCATCATAACAAAAAAACAATAGACACGCTCAAGTAAGTCTCCATAACCAAGTTATATAACACACTACCAACCCATGCTCCTATTACTAACCCAATTCTGCAGAAAAATGCCAGTTATTGGTGTATTTTATGTCCTGGAACTCCTTCAAGCAGCTTCCAACACCAGTATCAGAAACTGCAATCGAACAAAAATCCGTAATTTTCAATACTGACCATTTTCCTCCCCAAATAAACCGATCCATGAATCCAAAAAACCAATCATTACACATACATTTGTACAATGCTAGTCCACAACTGAACACATTTGAACATAACAGTATGTGGTTAATAGCTCAACATTTTCCGGTAACAATTCAAGCACAAAATGAACAATGAACATGAAAGATTTCATATAAAGCAAACTTTTAAGTGTAGGATTATCGTTTTGTACGTCTGTAGTTCTGATCATAATTTTTAAGATCAAAATTCTCAGTATTATAAACCTAAAATTAATATCTGATCATAGAAACATATAACACTGCCAAAAAAAAAAAAAAAAAAAGAGGAAAATATATTTGAAACGGAGGGAGTTTGTTGTTTTCATTGATTTTATCCTACTGCTTGGAATAATTTAGGAGAATATAACTTAATAAAAAAAGGAGATGAAATCTTATTATCACGTACGTTACGAATCTTTGTGGGAGACAATCTTTGTGTGATCAATTCTATTCGCCGTAATTGGAAGGTTCCGTGGGAGATTTCTAACCTCATTGCAGATATTCTAGAGGACTTGTCAACTTTTCACAAAGTAGAGATTAATCACTGCTTTCCTGAGGCCAATAAAGTCGCAGACTTTATGACCAACTTGGGGCATTCGTGTCCTTCTCTTACACGTTGGTTTCAGAGTCCTTCGGACTCTCTTTCCTCTCTCATCCGAAAGGATGAATTAGGGTGGTCTTACATTCGGGGATCATCCTAGGCTTTCTTACCTTTATCAAAAAAAAAAAAAATGTACGCTACGGCTCGCATTAGAATTTTTTTTTATTTTATCTCACTTTCTCGTCCCACAAAACAAACAAAAACAATCCCACTTGTTTCCTTGTCAAGAGAAGGAAAGTTTTATTTTTCTATATCTATAGGCTATTTTGTGTTTTGCCTTTTTAGTCAGAAAAATTAATAGAAACCCTATCACAAAAAAAAAAAAAAAAAAAAAAAAAAAAAAAAAAAAAAAAAACTTTTCACATATGGCGATGCGATTAGCTACGAAAGGTGGAGATGGTGGGGCGATGTCTGAGAGAAAGTGGTGCATGCTAATATCATTATTAATATAAATATTGGCTCATAATCCAATCAATAAAACAATAAAAGCATCAAAATCTAACCAAAAACGATACCAAACAAGCATATCAGACTTGCAACGTGAGTGCGTAAAAAATCACCCATTGTCATTGCAGAAACGCAAGAAGAAGGTTTTACAAAACTAGGTTCACAGTATCATCTCTTACAGTGGAGCTACCAGACTGACCATTCTACAAAGTTAGAACCATACAACCTCATTTTCGGCTATCATCCTACTAGAACCCGATCCTGACCCTCCATGCTACCCACGTGGCAAAGTTCACTTAAATCAGAACCTAGATCGACGGCTGAGAATAGCTGATGCGGACTTCCCCTAACATATAAAACAAAAATTGCCCAACTTTTTCCTACACTGCCTTCCTCTTGTTTCCAGAGTCTTCTTCGATACGCCAAATTTCATCGGTGAGTTCTTCTCTCTCTCCTCGCCATCTAATTTGATTTCAGAATGAATTAATCTTAATTTACAATTATAGGGGTTTTGAATCATGAAAATCGATTCCGATAACTTGTCGAGATTCCTTAACATTTATAAGGAGTATTAAACTATTAATTCAAAGTACTCGTATTTTATAGGGCTCAGATGTCTTTCATGTTAGCATGTTAGATGACCCGAAATCATTTTGGTTGTTATTGTTGTTTAAACTCTGAACTATTCTTTCTTTTGTTTCTTTTATAGGAATACGGCATAACATATTCGAGGAGTTTTGTTGCAAGTTTCTCTCAGCCATTCGGAGATTTTGCAGTTTCATCATGTTGAAATTTTGTTATGATTTTTGCGTCAAGTTTGGCTTTTTGGTTCGCGCACAAGATGGTGAAGATTTATTCTATAACCTCAACGATGATGTCATCTTCAATGTCCTGGTAAGACTTTGTGCTAATGATCTCGGTAGAAGTAAGTGCGTGTGTTTGCGATGGCATCACTTAATTTCTTCAAAATATTTTGTTGATGCTCATGCTAAAAGGACTACTTCAACGGCGAGTTTTATAATGTTTGATGATCTAGTTTCTGAAAGTGCAACTATTTTTTGGTATGGATCATTTGCCTTTAGAAATATCAAAGTTGATGGTTCATGCATCTTGGAATGGATTAATTGTTTCAAAATGTGGTGGTCTTTTAAGATCATCATATGTGGTATGCAACTTATTGACAAGAGAATTTGTTGTGTTGCCCATACCAAAAACTGTTTGTGGTTTTATATATGATAAGTCAACGGACGAGTATAAATTCATTCTCTTTGAGTTCCATGAAGATAAAGTTTTGCGACATATGAAGGCCTCATATTTTCTGTATGGTTTGAAGACGAAAAGCATCGTGAGTCTGGGTATATTTGGTTACGCAGCTATGATTTTTTTGGAGTACATTGAATCTTTCTGATGGTGCATATTGGATTGGTAGAGACGCAAACAGTTGCATTCGATTAATGATATTCAAGTTTAACACACAATGTATAGATGTTAAGTTTCTTCCCGGTGTCCAGCATTCGCCTTGCACGCGCACGTATCTAAGAAGACGTCTTCTTAGCGTGAATGACACGTTATTATATACCGAGTATTTTGATGTGGAGATTAGGGTGTGGACTTTGGAAGACCTTGATAGTTCTCTATGGCGATTAACCAGTGTGATAGACCTTTATGCGGAATTTGATCGGTATGGTTCCCCCTACGGCAACTACTATGATGTAGAGGTATTGGTCATTCAAGGTGATGAGTTACTTGTAGCGTGGGCTGCTAGGAAAGGATTGTTTTGGTGTAACTTACGGTCAAAGACGATCAGGAAAGTTATGAGTGACTCTTTGATATCGAGGGTGATGTTGAATGAACTAAGCAATGGGGTCTCGTGTTTAGAGACCCTTGTTTCCCCTAAACAGATTATTGAAGATGATTATATGGTCACTACCGCTAGTGGTAATGACCGTAATAATATATCATTTTATTAAGGGTAGAAATTTCAATGTAATAGTTTTATTGCATACAAATTAGGATTGTCCATAAGTTAACTTTACACGTTGTATTTAAACGAACTTTCAGAATTACACTTTTACACCATTGTCTGTGGCTTGTGCTCGATTTTTGGACCACGGTATGAAATTTGGTCGTATATTTACGATTTTGGTGTTAAGTTAGTCACGTTTCCGCCAAATATCTTACCAAAACAGTCTTTTCTAGCACGCCACATCATATATAAGAACCTCCACGATTCAAATAGAAGTGTCGATCTCTTCTCATGTTTTCAATTTTCATGTACATGAAGTTTCCAGTCACATACCCATGCTGTTGATCAGCTGATAGAATCTTCATTTGTACAAGAAGCAACATTATTCAGTCCAGGACTGTCACCTGCTTCTGGCATTCGCGTTATAAAAGATGTCGCAGTTGCTAATAGAGAGCAGCCACAGCAGTATAATCAGCACACTTGAAAAGAATAGAGATACTATGCCAGCTTAGAAATCCATCAAACTGCACCCTTCTTCCTCGCCTTCTTCATATTCGTACCACATGCTCTCTGGTTCTTGAATATGTTCATCACTGAAAAGAAATGGTACGTCCTCTCTGCGTCTCTGGCTTGGAGGCCGCCTGTCACTAATATCGATTGCAGACATAATCTTTTGTCTGATGCATTCTTCCACTGACGCGCCTTCAGTCTTTCCCATCTGCATGCCGAGTAAGCTGAGGCATTCCCCTTGAAATTTTGTATCATCAGACGACAAAATCAGGCCAGCTATGCTTCTTGCCAGATCAGGTGCGTAACTAATGATCTGATAACCAAAACAGAACACCACGGTGATGTACAGGTATGGCTAGACGGGTTTGAACATTTGTTTCAGCATTGCACTCAAATTTTCAACCAAGAGTCGCGGCCTAGAACTATAGGATTTAAAATCTGACTTAACACAAAATCATTAGCTTACGAGTTGATCACAAATTGTAGAAAGAAGATTTATATAAGAGGTACCTTGACAGCATGTGCACTGAGAAGAACTCCACTGTACCTCTCTTTCAAATCATCCAGTGCTAGACCAATTGCTTCTTTCATGAGCTTCATCTCAAGTTTAGTTCTCTGCTTTACTGGTGGTACAACAACCCTGCAAAAGCCAGTTAAGGAACGACGATAACTTTACACAGTGCAACTACAGTACATAGCTGAAACTGAAGAATGGGACTTCTGATTGACCGGAATATATGTAATATCTGGAGGATATTTATTATTGTAGCAATGAAGAACAATGTCGATATGCGTATTTGGTGGAAAGTTCTCCCATTCAAGTAAAGCAGTCTCATCATCCGTGATGCCTTTTGAAGTCAACCCATAGTTCATCCACTTGATACTTCTTAATGCTTTAACAGCTGGCTGGTGGACAGAGCATGGAGAGAAATCTCGGAAGTACAGAACCTAGCCATAATGTACAGAATTCAAGTTAGATAAGTAATGTGCAAACCTCAGTCATGTATATTTCAGATACACATAGTAGTCTAAGATGATGGAGTCCCAAAATTCACAACATTGGCTTCGCATATGGCTTACTAACAAATGTTCTTGTTCAATCAGTGTTATCCACATCATCATCCTGTATGTATTCTGCATAATGCATAGAGGGAGTACGTGGCTGAATGCAGCGTCTTAATCTAGCCATGCACATTTCTGTTCTCAGTTCAGATTAAGGAATAAAGGATGTTAGAACATCACTACAGAAAGAACCTGACCTCTGTCTTTGGCTCAAAAGCTGTCATACATAACGGACTTGATGGCCCTGACAACTCGCTGATGATAATTACAGCTTCCACGACCAGCATGTCGTTCATATTCTTTTTGGCACATGCTTGCCCACTCCCCACCTTTAAGTTATCCCTGATCAAAGGAAAAGCACAGAAATCAACTTTGACTAGAAATCAGAATGGAATGGGAATGAAATTCAGATTATCTGAACCTCAAATGATATTTCCAGTTCTTTCTTTCTTTCCTCTGTCGGACAAAAAAGGAATTAATATGTCGAATTGAATCCACTACAGCATTTTATAGTGGAAGATTTGGTCACCTGCTCATAAAGCAGGACTGACATTTTTCAGTTAAACGATCCCCATGTCTATAAATGTAGTCCTCAAGCCCTGATGTTAGATGTTCTAGCTTCGATGAGTTGGGTGATGGTGATGTCAACTCATTAGCAAGCACAACATTTTCACTTCTTACTGGATCTTGATCACCGAAGTCACCAACAAGTTCTACTGCGATGTTCTAAGAGCAAAGTAAAGACAAGTGGTCAGCAATAAGATACACTTCTACTAAACTCAGCTGCTTTTTCATTCTTTAAAATGGAGATAAAGTTGTTACGAAAGACTGGAAGTATCAGCAGCGGAGACAAACAAAAAGGAACATAACGAGGGGCATTAGAACATGGTTTAACAACAAAGTACCAGGTCCATGTTTCCCGAGGGAGACCACCATCTCTCAGGCCAAGAGTCATTATAACAAACAAGATACACACAAACAGCACAAGGAAGAGAATTACAAACAATGTCAATTCGTTTGGAGAACGGAGATAGGTTAACAGGACAGTAGGATTTCCATAATAGCATCCACAACCTTGGCGGAAGATATACCAGATTTTACAACCTCTTCGCAGAAGTTGAGGGAAATTGGTTCTACCCAAATACACCATATTAAAGTAAATCTAGACTCTAGAAAATTTTGGAGTCCTCAATAAAAAAAAGTTATCATCGCCAATAACGGAAGTTCAATATCATTTCAAGTTCCATTATTATGTTCCGGAACATTTGTAAAATCAAAATATTGCAATAATTGCCATACAGAAAAAGCTAAACACAAGGAAATTTTAGAAAAGTGATAACATAAACCATTAGGATTAGATCGTCATTTCAGGGATTGGCCAACAATATGCTATTTCAAATTAGAAACAGGCAGCATCCTGGGTGAAGAACACACATCAGACTTTGATTCAGAAAGCATAGATGTTGTTAACATATCCCGATAAGATTGGTAAAGAAATACAAGAGATGCACTTACAGAAATCTTCAGTATAAGCATCTGCACAACAAGTCAAAAGTAGATCTAATTAGGAGAATTGGTGCAAAATAAATGTGCACTGCATATTAACAATGGGACGTGACACCGCATTCACTAGGATAAAAACTCGCATGCTAGATTTAGTGTACATCAATAAACAAGAGAGCCAAGATACAATAGCATGGAATCTAGAGATCCCTGGCCACCATACATTTCATGTTACCTAGTAAGCAAGAGTCTATAACCGACAGAAACTACAATCTTAGTTAGGTGAAATATAATTTGTACCTTTCTTAGATAGGCAGACATATCTGCCAATATTACTGTCCCATCCTCAGCTGTGGACATAGACACTTCCGTTCCACTGAGATGCAAAAGAAGCATGTTAAAACTTAGCTTGATCAGGCATTATATAACTAGGAAACAAATTTTTGAAGCGACAATAACACCTAAACACGGCATGTTTCTTTGAACTTGGGGGCAGCTTAGTCAGCCTTTTACCAGGAGCAGTTTCTTTCAGGTTGAGGTCATAATGAAAAAGCTCAGCATCCCCAATGCCTGTAATATCAACAAATAGTGGCAAGACTATCACTTTCAGCTGAAATTTGAGCAGCATAGTTATTACCAATGCTGAATAATTTTGTTTGTTCAGCTACAATCAATTGAAGACTTCCAAATAGTCCATTCCATATATATTGCAACATGTATTACTACTAGTAGTAGGGATAGCAACTTCAAGTGCAATTCATCCTCACTACTGTGTTTATCATTTTCATGTTTCTGCACTTCCTTTCTATGAAACAGCAGTGCAGATATAAACATGCTGAGGAGAATACAGTAAATAAACCATCTACTATGAATATGCTCGTATTACATGTATCTTCACCATCACTCTGGCGCCTCACCTGGGGCTTACCTCCAGCCTCTAGGGCAAGAAAATCAAGGTGAGATATACGAGTATAAATTCTAACGTTTTGACTTCAATAGAGAACAGCAATATGTGGTAAGGGATGAACCAACAGTCCAACACCATATATCCATTCACAATCGAAAGGATATATACAAAACAATGAGGACCAGAATATTGTGCATTGGAGCAGGATAAAGATAGAATTTATTTCCAAAGGGCTCGTTCTGACAGTACAGAACGTGTAAAGCACAAACAGACCGAACAGATGGATACCAAGCGTCCACTTCACTGAGCAGTTATCAAACAAATTCTTTACCCACAAAATACATCAAAAGAAGTCCAACTTACTGGTTGTCGTGACTGCGAGCATGCCATCTGCAACATAACAAAAACAAATAGACACGCACACGTAAGTCTCCATAACCAAGTTATATAACAGCACTACCAACCCATGCTCGTCTTACTAACCCCATTCTGCAGAAAAGAGCCTGTTATTCGTGTACTTTATGTCCTGGAACTCCTTCAAGCAGCTTCCAACACCAGTATCAGAAACTGCAATCAAACAAAAAGCCGTAATTTTCAACACTGACCATTTTCCTCACCAAATAAACCGATCCATGAATCCGAACAAATTAATTATCACACTACATTTGTGATTTTGTAAAATACTAGTCCACAGCTCAACACATTCGAACATAAACAGTATGTCGTCAATGACTCAAACACCGTTATTATAATTCAAGCACAAAACGGCATCATTCTCGCTCGATTTTGAACAAGCATATCAACAAGATAATTAATCTAATCAAACCACTATCAAATCAAACTTGTGTGACCAGTTGCTCCATGACTATCCCAAAATTTGCGTTACTCTACTCAAAATATCGTAATAATTGCATTTTTTACACAAACATATCATCAAACACTTGGTGTGCACACAAAAACTTGAATAAAAACATGATAAAATGCAATAATAAAAACTTGAATGATAAGTTTAGTATAAAGATAGCAACAAACTTGAAATGTGAGTGACGGCAATATCGGCGAGCGTGGACCGTCGGATGATGACGGAGAGCCGGCAAGGATCGCCGGATAATCTACACCGTTGGATTGCAAGTGAAATTACCTGTTCATAATCAAATAATTTATCAGCGAAAATGTAAAATTTAATCGAATCATATGAAATTTACGAGAATTATAAAATTCGTAATTTGTGTGTTGGTGATATGTGAAATTTAATTGATTTGATTGATAAAATTAGGGTTTTGAAAATGTGTTACAACCTGTTTGCAGAGGCTCTTCACTGAGCTGACCTCCATTGTTAGCTTGTTGCTGAAGCTTCGCAATTGGGGGAATTTTTTTGGCGCCCTTTTTTTCAGTGTGCTTGGACCTAGTCTACTCTCAACGTGTTCTATTGTTTGTTAATTTGTTTCGTACAAGGATGTTGAATTTTTAAAACCGAAGCATGGGAAATATTGAGTTTGACCTTTAGAATTGCGAAAAATAGAGAGATTTTTTTGGCATTATCGTTTTTACTTCCCTTTGCAAATTGCAATGCCTGGATATTACCTTTACAAACATGTCTCTTATATTCGGTGCAAAGGAACAGATAATACTGCAGTGGGGATATGAGGATTCGAGACCCGGGACAACCTACGACTAGGTTGTGCTTCTAACCACCCACTAGGCAGATCCTCACCAAACATGTCTCTCTATGATAACTCTACCACGTAAAGTTTATCTTATTTTTTAATACTCCCTCCATTTCAAAATATATGACGTTTTCGAGTCACGAGACACTTCTTTGAACTTCGATATCTCTCAAAATATAAGGGTAAAAATTATGAAATTATGATCATGTGAAACTATATTTCATAACGAATCCAATGGTATAATTTTTATAATTTTTGATAAGATATTCTTTCATGAAATTGAAAGTCAAAACTTGCCTCGTAACTTGAAAACGTCATATATTTTGGCATGGAGGGAGTATTAGGGAACATTGCTAAAACTACCCATACTCGGCTTAGGATACTAACAATTCCCAAAATTACACCTTCATTATTACGTCTTGTGCAAGTTTCATTGCTAACCTATCAAAATTGAAATCACGAACAAAAGTCTTCGCGCTAGTAAATATGCAACATCCAAGAGAACGTGAGGAAGAAGATATGCAAGCAAGAGGTGAAGCACGTATACGAAGACTTGTAGAACGTTATTTGGTCGTTGTGGATGTAATAGTCGATGATTTGCTCGTGCTTTTCATGCAATTGGTACGTTGGTGTGCCATGGGATTTGGTGCAATTTTAGGGTTACTCGTATTTATCGCTATATTATGTATATTTTGTGGGTTCATCATAACAATAAATTTACGGTGATTCATGATTTTGTAAGACAAAAGTTGTGGTTACAATCATGTCCCTTTAATCTTTTCCTTCAAAAAAATCATATACCGTTATACATGTCCAGTTGAATTGAGTGTTTGTTTGATATTACGATTAGCTGAACATTGTGAACAGTGAACAATGTGAACACACAAACCCTCAGTTGAGTGTTTGTTTGGTACTACGATTACAACACTGAAGACAAACCCTCAAGTTTAAGGCCCCGTTTGATAGGACTGCATTTTTTTGAACTGATCTGATCTGAATGATTATGATCTGATCTGATCTGAATGATTCTGATATGAACTGATCTGATCTGAATGATTCTGAACTGATCTGATCTGATCTGAATGTGTTGAAATTTTGATTGAATTTCAACGAATTAGTATTAGTTATAAACCAAATACATTGATAAAAATTTAAACATTTCTGATTTGATCTGATCTGATCTGAATGTTTCTGAACTGATCTGATCTAATTTGAAAGATTCTGAACTGATCTGATCTGATCTGAATGATTCTGAACTGATCTGAATACTACTGCAAATAAGTCCTATCAAACAGGGCCTAATAAATTGATCAATTCTATTTCATATAAATAAAGATTAATTCTATTTCATATAAATAAAGATTTCCGGTGCAAAGTCAAATTCTATTTAAGCATGTTGAAATTATATTATAAATAATACAGAATACGAGTAAATGATATTATCGTGTCGTGTCAACTCTCGCCTCTTCTGCTCGCAAATCGTCCCAAAGCTCCCGATCAACGCCCAACTGTCAAATCTCGTTATTTCGCCTTTATAATATCTCCGCATCTTCTCTTTTACTCCGCGCAGCGCATGGGCCACGAGAGCAGATAGAAGACTGAAACGTTGAATTAATTTAGTCAATTAAGAATTTAAACAATTCCCAAAAAATTTCATTGATTGCTCTTTATTTTTTAATTACTCCTACCCTTATTTGGATTATCCGTATATTATTTGGTGGGTAGGTGGGGAATTTGCATATAAACACAAAAATTTCATCTGGGTCCTAATTTTTACCCACCTCTTTTACCAATTTCCATCTCAATTCCAAGTTAATTTGAACAAAAAGGGGAAAATTTTGATTATTTTTTTTGGATTGTGGGTGCAAATATGGATGATCAGGGTAAAAAAGATGCTGAATTTGGTGGGAATTTGGAGATTATCAAGGAAAAGTCTGTATCTTTGAATTCTTATGATCGTATTTCTCCTTTGGCTATTGATATTGGAGGTTTGTTCTTTTGTTTTTGTAACCTTTTCATTCATTATTGGTGTTATTAGTGTAGCTTGATGGAGAAGCTTAGAAATTGATTGTGTAATTCTTTCTGTTGTTGCTTATGTATGACGGTTTCAGATGACTGATTCATGTCAGTCGACCCCAAAACGATTCATGTCAGTTGTTGTATGTGTCATTTAATTAGAAGCTTAGGAGCTGTTGATTATGTAACTGATAAGTTAAATGTTGAAGATGTTTGTAGAATGTAAACCAATTTGATTGCAATTTGCAAAGTGATTGAGTAATTTAGAAGCTTGTAGTTGAATATGAAGTACACGACACTTCAGTGAGAAGTTTGATTTAGTAAAGCAGTGTAGTGTGTGCTGTGGTGGGGCTCTTTTACTCTAATGTAGACAACCAGACATTGCATTTGTGCTTGTGTTGTGATCGTTGTGCTCGTATATGTCGATGATCTATGATTATTAGATCGAGTTTATGTCTGGTATATATAACACATGCGATCTCATGCTGCCTTGTTACAGGTTCATTAATCAAGTTGGTTTATTTCTTGAAAGAGGAAAATTGTTGTGTAAATCACACAGATGATAATGTTGAAGTGGAGAAGGTTGAAATTTTGTCTTGTAATAAGAATGATTCTACACTGAATGGCAAGCTCCATTTTGCAAAGTTTGAAACTTGCAAAACAAATGAGTGCTTAGAATTCATCGAGTCAAAGCAACTTCTTGGCAGCTGTATGATACTGACTCCTTTACCTATCTTCGTCTCTTATTTATCTATTGGTGCTCTTAAACTTTGTGTGGACATGTTTTCTGCTTGCTAATATGATGTAGTGTAATTTGGTTTATCAGCCTAGAAATAAATTCGAGGAATGAATCAGAATGAATCAAACTTTATATACTACTCCTACCCACTATTATTTTCCCCTTTCAAAAACTGTTTTCGAGTAGCCATGTTCGCAACTACTTTTAGACCAAATGAATTGTTCACTTGTTGAAAAAATTAGTACATATTCTATTCTGCAGTGCATTCTACCAAGCCTATTTGATTTTATGGTAAACGGGTATTTCATTTGGTCTAGAAGTAGCTACGAACATGGCTACTCAAAAACAGTTTTCGAAAGGGGAAAATAAAAGTGGGTAGGAGGGAGTATGTCAGTAAAGAGTTTTCATGTGAAATTTGGATCTTATCTCCTACTCCGCAGTATATAGGTGTTAGGTGTTATGTTGGAGGTTGTTGCTAAAATCTTTTAATTATCCTTATTGTGTGTAGTCTATGTACGTAAAGAAGTTCCTTTCTTTTTTTTTCATTTAAAGCATAATGTGTGGTCATAAGGCTAAAGAGGATTGGCGATCGCGGTAGACTCTAGTTGATAATTGAGCCTTATTAAGTTGAATAGAGCTTTCGAGGTTACGCTTGAGTCCCCAATCAGGGTCTAGGGTAATTGTTCGGGGTACAACCGCATGGGGTTGTCTAACTCTGACGTGATCTATATTCTATCAAAGGAATGGTCATATGGATTCATAACTTAAAGTAACAGTTTTTGCGTTTGTTAATATCTGCTGTTATTTTCTCATTGTTTAGCTTAGCTCATCATCTGTTTGCAACCAAAGTTCTTACATGTAGTTCATTCTTAGCTTACAGGAAAGAAGTATCAGACTGCACTGATTTGATAGTTAAGGTAAAAATTGTCTTCCTGCCACTCTTTTATTTTTCTTACTGCAGTGCCCTCTCTGTGCTTTCCTTTACTCTTTAAAGCCTATGTCTTGTCTTATGTGAATGACTATGCTCATGGCTCACTATCATTATGCTATTGTATTGGAATCATTTCTATCAAAATTAAATGACTTGTAAATTACCGGATTGCTAAATGAGTTGTGACTTACTGTGCTTTTTGACCTTCAAAATCCTATAGCAAGATTACATGACATTGAAACCTATCGTATGTTATAATTTTTTTTTTTTTGGCCACCCAAATGATATTGCAGATGATGGCTTATGAAAGTATGTTAATTACTTGTGGTTAGTTGACAGGCAACTGGCGGTGGTGCTTTCAAATTCGCTGATCTCTTTAATGAGAAATTAGGGCTTAGGTTTGACAAGGAGGATGAGATGGACTGTCTTGTGGCTGGAGCTAATTTTTTGTTGAAGGTGAGGATTGCTCTTGCTTAATCAATGTTCCTACTATTCAAAATATTATGATGGCTTTTTTTTGGGCCTTTCGTTTTGTGTTTGCTGTGAATGTGTGGTTGTAAGCTTGGACCCAATAGTTATCTTGACCAATAGTTATTTTATAAATTGCCACAATCCTCTTTTACCATTCCTCTACTTTTTTATTTTTATTGTTCGACACTTTACATAGGCGGAACCATAAGAGGATTCATGTAAGCCGGCCCCAAAACATCTTGTTGCCAAGGCTTTATGTTGTTGTCACAAACAAAGGGTGGAAGCCTCAACTTGAGGCTTGTGGCTTGCGTGCGTTTTGTGATCAATCTCTATTCTTCCCTATTTTACAAGCTGCCCGCATGTGCCAAGAATACTGAAAGTCTTCTTATGTAAGAGATTAAAATCTTGTGAAAAAGAGGAAAACAAGAGAGCAAAAGAATATCTCGTCACAACCCCATAGGAAAGCTCTAGCAGCTTTCAACATAGAGAAGCTAAGAAAACTGCCCAACCCCAAGTATAATCTAAGGACTGATGCCTCCCTGATTATATGGGAGTTTTAGACACATTAGTACTCACAGCACTCTGCCGCTTCTGTTTCTCCTAAAGTTTAACTCCGAGAGACTCAATCTAGATAAATATCATGGGAGGTCTGTGATAGACCCATTGCTCATCATAGATGCTAATGAGCTTATGTGACATGGCACTTACGAATTGAGAAGGAAGGAAAAAATGAGGTCCATATTCAGGATATTTTTTGCACATGATAGATTCTTCTGGGCTAAGAACTTTTAAGGCCTCAATTACTGGAACGTCATCTGTATTAACCCCTGCCAGCTCCATTGTCCTACAGACAACCTGTAGTTTAAGGGGAGTTTAGCCTTCTGAATGACATTCGTAGGCGCAGTTAGGAGTAGGCTGGTCTAGTTAAAGACCTCATGGAAGACTTACAGGCTGCAGCTGAATGTCTGAGAAGTATTTGCCTCTCATATTCTGGCATCTTCATCTCGCGACAAAGAAACTGACTTTGAGAGCAATGGTCAGGGGCCCTTGGGGCAGCAAGCTCATCTAACTGCCCAGTCATATGGAGCCCTTCTCAAGGGAAGATTACATGAATGACCTGCATAAGTGCATTGGGGCAATAGGAAAACATAAATTGGTGTCATGGAGGGTAGATAAATAGTAAATACACAGAACAAAGAACTAAAGCACACATTAGCTCTCCAAACATCTTCTCTCAAATACTTTCTTGTCCCTCCTCTTTTGTTCCATGAACGTGTTGTGGGATCTCTCTGGAAGAGCCAGCTGTCTTAGCCTGCGAAGAAGCGATATAGAGTTATAGACTGTAGGGATACAGTTGTGTTGGATTTTTATAGTTTCCTTTGCCAAAATGTATTAGTTTTTCATTGTACTTGTGTTCCTTAATTAGATACTCTGTATGTCCTTAAAGTTTTTATTGTACTTTGAGCAGGCAGTACCTCGCGAAGCTTTTATGTATGTTGATGGTCAAAAAGAATTTGTGGAAATTGATTCCAGTGATCTGTTTCCTTACCTTCTCGTCAACATTGGTTCTGGAGTTAGTATAATTAAGGTAAAACTTCTATTGTCTTTCATATGGCAGTGATTTCTTTCGTCTTTGATACACAAAGAAGTGTTTAGACATGGTTTTCATCTCTGTGTTTTATGCATGTATTGTAGGTGGAAGGTGATGGAAAGTTTGAGCGAGTTAGTGGAACGAGTGTAGGTGGTGGCACCTTTTGGGGTTTAGGAAGGCTTCTTACAAAATGCCAAAGGTAACATTGACAAAATAGAGCAGACCTTGCTCTGGTTTGAGGAAGAAGGGGGTGTCTTTGTTTTTTTTGGTAGTTTCTTATGAATTAGGTATTTTCAAAGATTCATCATTTCTGATCGCTGTGTCGTTTTCAAGTAGTGAGTACAGTTGGGAAGCTCTGGTGATTTTTTTTGAGGTTGTGCTCTGGTGATGTATTTAATATTTTTGTTATTCAGTTGTTTTTGTTTAGTTCCATATTTCCAATAGAGCCAAAGACTACTTATTCTTTGGTTTTTGGGATATAATGGAATAAAGCAAAACGACTTTTAAAACTGTTTGTTTTTCTTATTTTGTGAAGTAGCAGTCAGTCGGTGCGATTCTCGAAGCAATTTTCATTTTGGGTCATCCGTGCGCAACCTCTCTATGTTTCAATAGGGGTAAGGCTTGCGTGCATCCGACCCGACCCCCCTTACCCTGCCTTATGGCGGGAGCCTTTAAGGCACTAGGGTTAAAGATGTTGTGTAGTTGTTTTTGTTTAGTCCTTGATCTAGAAATATTTTTGTACCTATTCATATGCTCTCATTTTCTTTTATGGGGTCTTTATTCAGCCTTTAAGTCAAGGTGAATTCTTAATCCTTTTTAAGGACTCTCTGATGATGTTTTAACTATCCAGTTTTGATGAGTTGCTGGAGATGAGTCATCGTGGAAACAACAGAGTGATTGATATGCTTGTTGGTGACATTTATGGTGGTTCAGAATATGCAAAGGTATGTTTATCGGCCTGAAACATGTCTTTTTTGTTTCATGTTGCGATAAAAGTTTGAGCACACTTAGTTTAGTTCTCTTGTATTTGAAGGTTTCTGATGTCACATGGACACTTACATATCAAATCAAATACTATATGTATAACCTTGAAATAATGTCATTTGTAGGCCGACTCTTAGAATTATACTATGAGATGACAAAAGAAAAATAAATTGGAAACTTGGTATCCTTACATTAGAAATATTCCCTCTGATTTATTCATTTGTTCAATTAGGCTGGCCTCAAAGACCAAATTGAAGATCAAGTATACCATAGGTTTTTGGCTCTGATTTTTGGAAAAATAGCTCAAATGGGGGAATTGGCCCCTCAAATTCATTAGGGGCACTCCCTAGTAATGTATGGTAGTGGTTTGAGAATATATAGATACTTTGAAAAAAATGGCAAGAAAGGCAAAAATTAGACAAAAACGAAGGCTATAATCCACGTTTTTCGCCGAAAAAAGCTCCGGAACAAAAACGGCTCAAACTTTTGTGGAAGCCCTTAGGGCTGATATTATGGGTTTTTGAAAAATTTTAGAGCCAAAAATCTAAGATAGGTTTTCAAAATAGGCAAAAAGGCACACGGTACCCTCTGGTGATGTGTGTTGAAGGGGGCTTAATAAACTTTTCAAATAGAGGAATCGACTCCCATATCCAACAAGGGCACTTCAAAGCTGTTCATGGTAAAGTTTTGAGAACATTTGGCTATTAAAAAAAATGGTCAAATTCTATCAAAATCAAAATATATAATCCACGGTTTTTGGCCTAACTTGGGTTCATAAAAATGACGGCTCAAAGTTTTTCTAATTCCCCTAGGGGTCAAATTATGGGTTTTCGATAGATATTAGAGCCAAAAGACCTATTTTAACTCCCACAATTGACAAACTAACGCACGTTAGCCTTGATAGGTAACGTTTAAAGAACTTCCTACCGGAAGAATTAGCCCTCATATCCAACAACGCCACTCTGAAGGTGGTGAAGGTAACGTTTTGAGATGGCTTTCAACAAAGTGGTTGAGATCGGACAAAATCCAAGTATATTGTCCAAAATTTTGGCCTAAAATGGCCGGAAAACAAAAAGCTCAATTCATTGTGGAAGCCATTAGAGGCTTTTAGCGAAAAATCAGAGCCAAAAACCGATATTGGGCTTAAAGAACTTTCCTAACACAGAAACCTGCTCTCATATCCAACTAGGGTACTCCGAGGATCTCTATGGTAAATTTTTGAGAACATTTGGTTACTTTCAAATAAGCTGTCAAAATTGGTCAAAACCGAAGTATATAATCCACGGTTTTTGGGGCAAAATCTTCCAAGACTAAAAACGGCTTAAATTTTTGTGGTAGCTCATAGGGCTCATATTATGGGTTTTCTCAAATAATAAGGGCCAAAAATCTATGGTAGATCCCAAAATCTGCAAAAATCGCACGCTAGAAGAACTTTCATAACGGAAAAACAAGCCCTTTTATCCAACAAGAGCACTCTAAAGCTGCTCATGGTACATTTTTGAGAACATTCGGCCAATTTGAACGTGGTCAAAATCGGGAAAAATGAAGAATAATCCACGGTTTTTGGCCTAAAACAGCCTCTGAACA
This sequence comes from Spergularia bocconei, assembly GCA_963457585.1. Taxonomy (NCBI): domain Eukaryota; kingdom Viridiplantae; phylum Streptophyta; class Magnoliopsida; order Caryophyllales; family Caryophyllaceae; genus Spergularia; species Spergularia bocconei. Next base: position 2,366,660 of record OY734943.1, read on the forward strand.
AAAACGACTCAGATTTGTGGAAGCTCCAGAGGTAATATAATGGGTTTAAAAATCGGCTAAAAACACACGTTAGCCTTGGGTGATGTGTGCCTAATGGGCTTAATAAATTCCTCAACGGAGGAACCCCATCATTGGAAACAAGGGCATTCTTACGCTGTCTATAGTAATGTTATGAGAATATTTGGCTACTTTCAAAAACTGGTAAAAGTTGGGCAAAATCTTACTATATATATTCCATAGGTTTTTGGCTTTTTCCCAAAAAATTTCTTGAACAAATGGCTTTAATTTTTATGGGACCTCCTCGGGGTCATATTATAGTAAAATATTAGAGCTAAATCCTGTGATAGGTGCCACAAATCGGCAAAAGCCACACGCTAGCGAACGTCTGACGTGCGTCAGAGGGCATAAAGCATGCACATACTTGGACCCGCTCATATCTATTACGGGTACTCCATAATGTCTATGGTTAAGTTATGATAACATTTGGCAACTTACATAGGTAAATTATTACTGGTGACGAGTCAAAAATCTGAAACTTGTTTTGTACGTTCAGTGAGTATTTCTGAAACCTGGTCCTTTCCAGGTCATGGTAACCCTTCTCCCTGTCAATTTCAGGGAAAAGGTTGCTTGGATGTAAGGAATTGTATTATGCTTTGTACTTCATGTAGCCGATTGTTTAGCTGACGCCTATTTGCTTCATTGCATGCCTGTCATAAATTAAGGCATATGTTTGATTTATGTCCATATGTTCTTCCTTCAGTGACCAACTGATTGTGTTAATATTCATCGCAGATAGGTCTCTCTGCAACAGCAATAGCATCCAGTTTCGGCAAGGTAATTTCAGAAGATAAAGATCTTGAGGACTACAAACCTGAGGATGTTGCAAGATCCCTGTTGAGACTGATCTCAAACAATATTGGGCAGGTAAGCTTACCTAAGAGTTTGCGACCATGGTGAATTGGTAATTGTCTATGATCTCGATGTATTTAGGTATACCATGATGTTCTATGCCTTGAAGATTGGATTTAGAGGGCATTAGAGATTGACACAAACATGGCCATTTTCTTCTTAACCACAATGTTGTGAAAGACACGTCTATAAACCTTGTGACTTCGTTGACAAGTTTGGTCCGGCTATGGTTAAGCTGGGAGGATTATATGTTCGTAATCATAGAGAGTGTCGTGCTACCATTTGACTTCTGATAACTTCATGAATATACAAATGTTTTTCATTTATCACTTGCAGATTAAGTTCCTTGTGTTATTCATGTGTATGTATGATTTAAATTTTGTTTTCTGTATATAAGCCCCGCGCTTGTGTTTTTTAGGGACCGCAGGCTAGACCACATGACACGGATCTATCCAATTTATGTTTTGGGAGTAACTTATGCTTTGTTCATCTCTCATGAGTAGTATTTTAAATATATAATGTGGCGTTCGTATTGATTAGGGAATAACCTGTGTAGAAGCAAACATTTAGCTGCTGTCTATCTATCATAGCGATGTTTGCTTCTCTGTTTAATTTGATTGTTGCCTGTTTTCTTTGATTGGAGATGCTATTGCCCATCTTTGACTTACTTTCCTTGTTTTGCCTGAGTTGGTTTGCTGATGGTTCTGTTTTCTGCCGTCTTTTTCTAATTTGCTTACCAGATTGCTTACCTAATTGCACATAAAGACGGGCTGAAACGGATAATCTTTGGAGGATTTTTTACACGGGGTCACGAATACACGATGGATACAATTTCTGTCGCGGTTCAATTCTGGTAACTCAGTTTTTCTTACTCTCCGTAGCTATACTTTCTTTATTGGTCTCTTTTGGATTGATTTCCTTTTTTTACATTGGCGACATTGTTGATAATGTTGGTTCAAGTCTTTGTTTTTCTGGAATGGAATTGTTATTTGGAGTGCTGGAACTCTGTTCAATGTTCATCGTCTCGCTCTAAAATCATGAACGCTTATTAGGTCGAAAGGTGAAGCGAAGGCCATGTTTTTGAGGCATGAAGGCTTTTTGGGAGCATTGGGTGCATTTAAGAGTTACGAGAAGCATGGCCTTGGTGACTTGATGGGTCACCATCTGACTGGAATATCACCTGCAGTTTCTCCTCGCCCTCGGACAGACTGAAAGTTGATGTTTCCTTCCTAGATGATCAGATAGGCAATGACACATTCATTATCATGATCTTGGCACCGAGACCAGAAAAGTGATCGAAATTTGGGTTTCAGGTATCAAGCCAGTCCACTGTTTTCTAATTTCGCCCTGTAATATTTTCACAACACATTGTGTACTCTAGGTTAGCAGTATTCTTCCGTCATTGATGCTCAGCGATATGTGGAACGTCGATAGGGATATACCCGTGTAATATTTGCTGTCATCAATTTACTGGTGACATGCCATGTTGTAGATGATGTACCCTGTACATAAGTTGTATCTTTTCAAGGAAAAATTCAATGATATACTACCAGCTTTCAATTTGTACCAATTACTACCAGTTTATTTGATATACACCTCCAAATGTTGCAAGTGAGCTGATATGCAAAAAAGTCACTTGGTAACAAGATTTGACAACGAAAACTGAAACATAATCACAAAAATATACAGGAATGATCCAATGGTACAATCAGTGTAGACATAATTCAGGTCTCCTATATTTATAAAAGGCTGGTGTTCTTAACTACAATCATCCCCAAGTTCCTTTAATCATATCAATATGGTAAGCTCTGTCCGGCTTTTGCCACCGTTTGGAAAACTTTACCTTAAATTCCACTGTACTTCTGATGATGAATAAGCCACGACTTCCCACAGTACTTCTGAGTTTATCGTGATACATACAGGTGGTTGGACATCGATTTCTATTAACAAAAATCCCTACACCAGCTACTTCTTCCGATGCTGCAAAGCGTTTCTCCTACGTAAGGCCCATCGCCTTTTGATGTCTTGTGTTTGGTCAATATCTGCACTACTGGGGATCTCTTCAACTGATTTCAGATTTTCATCAGACCCCATTGCTTCAGAAACACCTTTGATCCTTCCAACTTCTTCTATCATATAGTTTATCAGTGTTTCAGTCGTCTTTGATGTGATCCCTCTAAGATACCATGAAATGGGCGGGGGTGGGACTATCGAAGGCTGAAGGAGTTGCTCCAAACTGACCCTTGACCCGATTCTCCCTTTGCCCCCTGTGCAGGCTTCGTATTCTGATAAAGTTTTGGGTTTAAAGGGATAGCAAATCTTCTCATCGACAAATAAAGGCTCTACTCTCCAACAGCCTTCGAACTTTTTCATAAATCCATTATTTACTTGCTTGAACCTCATCTACGGAAAGAGAAAGGTTACTTCATGAGTTCCCTGTCTGCTCAAACATAATAACTGTCTTTACGGACATAAAGCCCAAGTTCTTCAACTTACCGAATGATCCTCTCTGTTTTGATCCACGAGTACATGAACAGAAATAGTTCCGGACCACCAAAGAAACGTCCACATAGCTGCTTGTTCCAACTCAACCACTTGTCTAGAACCCTCATTAACCAATACCTTCCTTGACATCACCTCCTGATATACAAAAAGTCGAATTCCGTAACTTACAAGGTACTTAAAGTAATCAATCATTTCAGTTCACCTCTTGAAATAATTTGTTAGAAATGTGATATCAGGCAGCCAGAAAACCAGATAGATCCAGAAAACCAGAGTTGATATGTCTAAGCACAAATAGCTAAACCCCACAATGAATGGTCATTGGCATTGTTTACGACAGGACACTTCGTTATTACAACGAGCATCCTGTTTGATAGTGACTACTCACCTTGATGTTCTTAAATACCCTCTTATTATCAGGGTCAATGACAATGTTGTATATAGCATCTGGTGGCAACCCAACATCAACTTTTGCATGTAGGTTGCAAAGAGATCCTTTGGGTACAGTAACCTGCAGGAAAGCAGCCAATTCTTTAGGTTACTTGCTTAAACTCACAATTCGATTGAAAAATATACAGGACATACGATCCAAACAATCAGTACAATTACTTGCTTAATTATCTGAAAAGCAGTATTACTGCATGCACCTAGCTTATAACCATATAATTTTTCCTCCAGAGCTTATATGTACCCCAAGGGTACTAATATTTACCCCCCACCCCCAATAATTCTACTGCCCAAGCGCAGAAGGGGATTGGGGGGGTGAGGTAGTTGAGAACAAAGAGCGAAATGTTCAGGAGTGGAAAGCAACTTTTAGCCCCAGGGTGTAGAGACATTTTGGCAGGGCAAAGCATAGCGATGGGACGAGACTGATCCCTTGGGGGCTTGGGGTACCCTCAATGGTTATCTCCTGCTTCTCTGAGGACAGGTCCAAACAACACTACTGCACTATATCATTTCCCTGGGCATAAATACACTTTAAATTTAGTTTAAATGTACAAACTTGCAGGAAACAATATACTTTCTGTGAGATTACTGAAGGCTCTAGTTTTTTTATTTTATTTTGACGTGTTCCTGGCTCTAATATTCATAGTTAAACACGCACCAGCATCACAAATGTATACGCGACAAAACGATGGTGAAACCAGAACTTGACAGCTAAGACATGCTAATGAGAACAACAAATACTTTCAAATTTTACTATCTGAGACTGCTCATAATTTCGGGTCTAGTTGCCATAGAAGTCCGTAAGTCAGAGATCCATAAAGTGTCATCCCTAAGAAGTAACAAAATATATGAAACTTGTCTCGAGTCTTAGTTGATCCTTACATCTATTTCAGGGGGTTGATCAACCCAAGCGGGATTCTCTTTCCACAATTGCATCTGCTTCTGCAGATCAGACTCCCAAATACGAGAAGATTTCTGCTCCTTTCGGATAACCTGCCCCACATCCTTCCTCTCCTCTCTTTTCCCTATTCCCTTCAAATGCGACTGCCAAAACAAGTGCAACACAGACATTCAACAAGAAGAACCAACATATGTAAAACAAATCAAACAATTAATTCATGCCAGCAATTTATTAACCCTTACGAATATTTACCAACCTTGATAAAATTCTGCAGTCTTTGAGGAGTCTGAGTGAAAAACTTCGCAAGTGCAGGATCAATCAGCTTTGGTTGTCGATTCCTATCACTACTTTGGCTTGTTCTACTACTCACTTTTGTGTCGCCCATTTTACCTGAATTATGATCAAACTTCCCAAATTAGTAATCTTTTACGCAATCCTACCCTGACAAGTCGGTCTACTAGACTGTAAGCAAATTTACGAGGCTACTCTTGCCCTCGCGGATCTTGATATGGATGAATAACCCCCCTCCCTTACCGACCTCGAAAACACTCCCAAATTAGTGATCTTTTACCCAACACAATTCAAATTAATTACAAATTCAAACATTTTATATCACTAAAAGGTCCATATTATTTCCTGGTGTAGTGTGTTTCAGAGCTGAGAATCACTCCCTCAGCAAGCAAAGAACTTTTTCTTTATTTTTCATATTTTCCCAATTCCAGCTTCTAATTCAAGCTATCCAACCTAAATCATCACCTGGGCACATACAGTATCATTTTCCCTCAAATTTCAACTAATTTTCCACAACTCAACAAAAACCCAACAAAATTCCATGCATAAATTCAACAAATCAGCCAATAAAAGCACAGATAAACTCAAAAAGATCAAATCTTTCACACCCAAATAACCAAAATCCAACATAAACAGCAGTAAAAACCCTCAATTTCTTCTTATGATTAGCAGATTTATTAACATTTACAAACAAAATTAAACATAAACAAGATAAGGAGGAGAGAGAAACAAGTAAAAAAGTTTGATAAACTTACTGAAATGGGGTTTCACTGTATGGTCAGAAACTCAGAATATTCTGGTCCAAAAAAATTAATTTCACCCAAAAAAATTTAAATAAATTAAGAAATTAAGAATCTCTAATCAAAGGGAATTTTTGTGCTTGTTCTTAAATTAATGCAATTTGATTAAACTATTGCCCAATCATATTTTCTTTTTTATTTATTTATACAAAGTATAGTAGGAGTACTGAATTTGGAGTACAATCTTCCAAAAATTTTGGGTAAAGCTGAAATCTTGGAATAAAAAAAAATGAGCACGTGTTTAACATTTGATCTTTGCTCAAATTTTGCCGGCAAATTTGGTGTAATGTTCCTTGATTTTACCACGCAAAGCCGTGTTAGGGATACTTTGGCACCCTTTCTTGGACGGTGGTCACGATTTTTCTAGTCAAATGTGAAAAATAAGTTGCGCATATTTTGGGTATTCGAATTATGTTGGGAAAATGAAATCGAGTTTTGAAAGTTGTCGTTTTTTCTATCAATGTAAGTATTGTGAGATAATGGGGTGTACGCAGTATGATTTTGCGACCCTCATTCAGTTGAGTAGGAAGAGGTTTATTGGTTCTAATATTTATTTTAATGAAGAAAAGCGAAGAAAAAAGAGATGATCAAATTGTGTTGAGTGATTTCGCGAATACCCATTCAATGACCAAGTGATTGAATTACAAGTGACAATTATTCCTTGTATGATACACAATCGACATTCTCAAAAATGTATCCGGAGTTTCACGTGTCTTTTTTTACATATTAATGATTTTTAAGCTGGCTATGAAGATTGAATGATTTACGTGGTAGTATACAATTTTTTAAGTAGTCTATGCATACATCGTTTTTATTCTCTCTTTTTTTCCTGAATAGAGGAAGTGTTATAGCACAACCAATTTTTGGTGTCCACACTAACGCAAGTTCGAACCTTGTACTAGCTTTGAGCATAAATTTCAAGTACCAAAACCCACATTTTCCTTTTGATTTGAGCTCGTGCAAGTTTGACAACGCACCATTTTCCTGGTGTATGTTCGGAGACTGTCAGGATCAGAAACTTCAATAATACAACAACGAACAACCAAATGTTAAGTACATTGCACATGAGTTTCTGAATTAGGATGTTGCTGCCATACCAAATGAATGAAAAGGGGAAAAAGATGGTTTCTTTGATCCTATTACAAACAGTTCACATGTCATAAAGCTCTCATCTTGAACCTTTCTTACTTGGTTACCACATCCTTGCACTGTCTTGAGTGGTTGTTTCTAGTATGCTGCTGTTTCTTTCAGTTGATGTGTCTCAGGTCGCGTCACCTTACCATCTTCATGCAGGTTCTGAACGGGGTTTTCATCCCGCGTAGTAGCAGAAAACGGAATGGTGGCAAGGGCCAAGGGGGTTTCTTTTTGATGAAGTTGCTGATGAAACTTCATTCCTGTCCGTTTTCCTCCTGTACATCGGAATCAGAAGAGAACTGAATGAGGCAGACTATACCCTCAACATTCCCATTCAAATTTCATCATCAGTTTTATACGGTGGCCAAAACTTCAGGGACTTCAGGGAACTGTTCACATTTTATGAAGCTCTTTCTTGGTTTCTTATGTTGAACCATACTACCATTAACCATGTAAACATCTTTGTGCAATATCTAAACACGCTTTCCCCACGGATGATTGAATTTGAATGGGTAATCCTACATCTAAGGAGCAAGCTGCGTAAACCCCGGATGAAATCAATCAGACAGTGTACTGATTAATAGTAGAACAGTAAGCACGCGCAAACAAATCAGAGGCATTGGTAGGACAAGATGTCACATTGCACTTGACTCGACATTACGCTGAAACCTCATTTGGAGTTACTTGTTAGGGGTTCCACAACATTTTAAAGATCCGTTCTACAATCTATCAGTTTCAAACATGTCGGATGTCAGCAAACAAAGAGCCTTACATAACCAAAGCAAATAAGCCAAATTTCGTCTGTCAACTCATGTCTAGAGAGAGTTGAACCCTTCATGCTCACAAAATCATTCATAGTAAATCATGATTGAGGAGCTACTAAATTTGTCGCGACATAGAAGACTGAATAGTGATCACAAAGAAGCAAGCACATCAAACAAGCAGTGACAAGACATAACGAATTGGCTACTTGTTCTTCAATCCCGTGTTGCGAGGCTACAAACCATCACAATCATTCAATCTTAAAAAGTGATGAGCATCATAACCAACTTACAAAAGTGATGATCTTGGGGCCTGACTCAATCACATTGTAAACAGTAGACTGTAGATTCAGTAAGCAGTATTTTTAATGTGTTCGTTCTTTGAGTTATGAAAACATGATACTTCTGTAAAACAAACCAATTAATGAGATGGGAAATACGCTTACCTTCTTTAGTTCTTTTGATCTCTTGGAATATGCTTCGGATGAGTCCTGAGCATTCACTTCTGCCTCATCCCCTCAGACTAAAGTGAACCCCCTTCCGAGTATTTTCTCGTTGCAGAACAGAATTTGGATGGCCAATGGTAAGCCATTCCATCTTGATGAAGTTGTCGATTCCTTCATTCCTGTCTCCTGTTGTGAAAACTATCTCAAGACCATTCCCCCAAGTATATCTGAATCACAACTGCACAAAAGGGAGCAATTTTCCCACAAAAATTTACAGATACGGATTCAAAAATATATGGGAATAGGCTGACCAAATTTTAAGGAGCCAAATTGACGATTCCTTCATTCCTCTCGGAGTACATGTGGAAAAGAAGACTATCTCAAAGACCAGCTTCCCCAAGTACATCTGGATCAGAACTGCACTGAAAGGTAGCAACTTTCCAACAAAATTTTACACATACAACATATGGGGAAAAGCTGGCCAGAACTTAGGGAGCTAAATTGTTATTTCAGTGTTTTAGAGGACATCAATAACCCGTCAATAATCCAGATTCGAAACTAATGTAAGCAGACTGATATAATCCTGCTCGGAGCATTTTATTTTTGCAAAGGTGAAACAGAATATTTATACTCAGTGATTCCTGTAAGTACTCAGAAACTACAAGAGAAGTCAGTATCAGACTAGAGACTACCATAAAAACTCGTACAAAAAACAAACTAATACACAACTACTAGCAAACTGAGAAACTTTCGGACTCAGGGTTAAGCTTTTTTTTTTTTTTTTTTTTGTTATGGACAGAGAAGGACTAAGCTAGTTGGCTGATGAAACTACATTTCTAAACTCAAGTCCTGCCCTATCCTTTACTTATATCACATATGGTCACATGCAACTGCTTTTTCTCAACTTCATTAGACAAGTGAAATCCAATAAATGATCATAGCAGCTGCTGGTTAAGATTGCAATTAGCAGGCTGCTATCATCATTCACAAATATCCAGTTGAAAATCGGACTGAATCAAAATCTTCACTTCATTAGAGGCCCTTATGAACTCTTATATCATATATATATTTCTGAATATTGGGACAATACAATACAAACAACCATGATAGCAGGCTAGAAGCATAAATATCAGACAATTGTATTGATACTACTACAACTCAACATAAATTGCTTACTAATAAGGATATCAATATGAAACAGAAGGCATCACTATGCAGCACTTGAGTCTGATTTGCATGACTCCTAAATCTGTTTCACCCAGCCCCAGACCTAGATCTTACGGCGGCAGACATCACCTTCACAGATATAATCAGCTTTGGACTCAATTTTGTTATCGTCATCTTTTTCATTTTCAATATTTTCCAAAGCACACTTGGGATGCAGATCAAAGTCACACTCACTGCAGTAAAAAGACCAGTTTTGACCTGGGGTGTCACATTTATCACAAACATAGTCATCTCGGCGCACCTTTTCCAGATCATGTTCATGAAGTTTATGTTTCAGCTTTTCAGGCCACCCCTTTGCCATTTCCTCAAGTTGAATTTTCAAATTGTTTATGTGATCTTCAGTGAAGGGTAGTGCTTTTGCCCCATAAGAATCTATGAGTTGTCTGGCTTCAGTAGTTAATGTCTTCCCAGTGGGTCCAAAAGCTACTAGACATGGAATACCCCTCACCTTGAACCGGCGGGACAAGGAAGCTTTCCTATCATCGCCAAAGGGAAGGGCTAACCAAGGCATGTCTGTATAATAGTCGTCAAATGAAGATTGATCACGATCACTGGAGACAAATATGATCTCAAAAGCATCCTCCTTTGCCTTAATCTCATTGTACGTTTCTATCAGCTTTGGTGTAAAAACACGGCATGGAGGGCACCAATGGGCAGAAAAATAAATTAGCACATGCTTCCCAACAAGCTTAGATATGGGAACCTGTGGAAGAAATGACAGCATAAGTTAGGGTTGTATTATTACCAGAAAATCGAAGAAATCTACACTGATTTTTAGAGTCTTATAGCTGATGGAAAATAGTCTTTACCTTCGACCCATTTTTATCAACGACATAGTCTTTATTCCCAGACACCAGAACGGATTCAAGGCTTTGAGACTCAAGCTTTGCTTCTTCAATCTTAGCAATCTCGGCCAGCTTTTTAGGAGTGAAAGGATATGCATCACAACCATATTCATCTATGAGTTCTGTCACATCAGGATTCAGAGTCTTCCCATCAGCCCCAAGTATGACTAGCCTGGGAATGGACCTAAGCTCAAAGTAACGTCCAAGCTTTTCAATCTTTCTGTCCTTAAAAGGCAAGGCAAACCAAGACCTTTGTGACAGAACTAATCTAAATCCATGTTCGTCGTTGTCATCCAAATAGATCAGCACAATCTCCAAGTCCTCGCCTTTCTCTTTGAGTTTCTCATAAACCTCTCCTAGTTTTATAGTGAACTCGCTGCATGGCCTATATGAGCCCACACAAAAGTACAGGCCAACCATCTTTCCTTCAAGCTCAGATACTGGAATCTGGTGGGGAGCAAGAGAAGCAAGATTTAGCAACTATATTATCCAATAATAATACACACTAAGAGGAAAAACCAGATTCCATGATATAATAGGGGGACATGAGAAACACAAGATAAAACAATGGTTACTTATATACGTACTACAGAATTCCAACATCATTACATAATTACTCACGCAAAGTAAATTCACCTCTAATAGACAAAGAGTTATCAATAGCAGTAGCAATTGAGTAATGATGAGAGAGGAATACCGAAATTGAACACTAGAGTCTAGCATGATCATACAAATATAATAGTAGCGGCACAGCCACAATGATCCTTCCTAATACTAAAACCAGGACTAATCTATTAACCAGTCGCATACAATGAGACATAGTAAAGATAAATTACCTTCTTTCCGTCACTTGAAATTACATAATCCCTGGAACCAGAAATCAGAAGAGACTTCAAACTTTGATTTTTCTTTGCCGCCTCTTCTTCCTCTTTCAAGTGTTTAATTCTCTCAGCTGTAAATGGGTATGCCTGAGCCTGATATTCCTTGACCAACCCTACTCCTTCATCAGTCAAAACTTTCCCGTCTCCATTGAGAATTACAAGATGAGGAATTCCCATTACACTGAACTTTTCATCAAGACCCTCTTTGGCAACAGAATCAGAAAATGGAATGGCCAGCCACGGCATCTTAGAGAAGTAGTCCTTGAAGGACTCCTCATCCCTATCCGCAGATACAAAGACCACTTCAAAATCCCCTTTCGAGGAGAGCTCTTCATAGGCTTCTATTAAAATTGGGGTGAAACCACGACAAGGCGGGCACCATGATGCAGTGAAATACAGACCCACAGTTTTTCCTACCAAATCTTTGATTTTCACCTACAAACATTTACCATGCTCGACATTAACATGACATTCACACAATGGAGTTCTAATACCTAATGCTACATTGAGAACACTAGCCAGGTTTTTCTGTATAACCTGATCAATGCGGGTTAGGAGAGGTTCAGATATACGCAACCTTACGTTACTCAACAATACTAATAGCAGATGCACTCAAGGTTTAGTACCAAAGCATAAACCTTTACTGCATGTTCCACAGCAAACCTGAATAATCTAACCAAACCTTTTCCAAATTACATGGTATTGATGTACAAAACAACATATCATAATAAAAATTAACAAACTTTCCTACGAATTAGACAAGTTCGTAACTTTAGACAGTAGAATTGTCAATTTTCAACCAATCTAACAATTAGAACCACAATCGTCAGCAAAAGGCACTCACTTTATACTGGGAAATGTTGAATTCTGACAAATTCTAAGGTAAAACATGGTAAACAAAAACACCCACAAACAAATTATGCTAACATTTCACAACATAAACAAAATTTAACCCATTCAAGATAAACCCACATAGAATTTGACAAGAATTGCAGTAAAAAATCAAAAGAAGGTGGTAAAAATTGACAGTAAAAATCTCAAATGTTAATGGAAAAAGTTGGACAAAGTGGCTTATACAAGAAGATTTACCTGATCACCATTGTTTCGGACAAGGAAATCTCTCTCTTCAGATGAAAGAAGAGTGTTCAATTCATAACATTTGCTCCCAATTGAAATTTCTTCACCCATTGTTTTTTTTTGTTGGGACTCACTTGTGTGTGTTTTTGTGTCTCTGCTGCTGCTGCTGCTGGGTAGTTATATAGTGGAGGTCCGAGGATGGAAGAAGCGTAGGACAAATGATTATGTGCTTTACTGACTGCTTAATGACGAAGATTTACTTTATCTTGACAAATGGCAGACGTTTAATTCGAAATTCTCGTGAAGTTCTATTTTACTATATACTCGCGAAAAAAATGAGAAATTTTTAAAATTGGCCATTGACGGTAGGGAGAGCATAAACTCGGTCAGGACCGAAAACCGGACCGGACCGACCGGTTCGATCCGGTCTCGGTCCAGACCGAATTTAGTTCGGTCCGGTCCTTGGTCCAACTTTTTTGGGAAAAATCCACTCGGTCCACTCACTTTAAGGGACCGGACCGGACCGAGGCCATTCGGTCCGGTCCTCGGTCCACTTTTTTCCAAAGCTCGGTCTTCGGTTCGTTTCGGTCCGGTTCGGTTCGGTCCGGGACCGATGCTCACCCCTAATTGATTGGAGAAAGGGGTAATTTCTCATGGGAAGTCTTATTTTTTGTGGGGTTAGTTGGAATTACCGTGCATCGTGCAATGGACTAATTGTTTTGAGGTGTGTTACTACATCATTTGTGATATGCAACTTTTCCACTAGAGAATTTACAATGGTACCGATTTTTTGAAAGATATGTTTGTGGGATCATAGACGATAAAACAACAGATAGGTATAAGTTGATTCTTTGCGCTCCCTCTCGAGATAATAAGGTGTCGTATTTCTCTACGATGTAAGGTCGTAAGGAGTAGGAGTACAAGGAGGTTAGGTATCTTTGATCATACAAGGAGGTTACCCAAAAACGATTTTGTACTTGACAATCTTGTTAGTTATATACACCGTACTATACTCCGTGTTATATTTTTACAAAAATAATACTCATACACCATTAATTGTTGGACATATGATTTTATGGAATTTGTCGTAAAGAAATGCATGTAGAAATGGAGAAATTGCTAGCAGATACTTGGAATTAGACAAAGTAGTGCAAGTAGATATATCTTGTGTGGATAATTGAATTCAATTCCGATGGATATTTCATTTAAAGTTTGGGGCATGATTGGGTAGATTAGGTGCCAAGGAGTGCATCTGTATATTTTATTTCGGAAAAAATGACCTCTAGGGTGGGTTCCTACGAATTCCTATATAACTAGGGTTCCCACCGGAACCCAACCCCTATCAAGTAAACCTGTTAAAAGGGTTAGATCAGGTTAAATATTGGTCAGGTTGCTACAATGTGGATCAAACACAAGTTTGAATGGCGTTGGCCCCCGTTGGGGTTTGAATACGGGTCATGATTACATTTCCAAGGTTTTTTTTATAATTAAAGTAATATTATAGTTACTATCCCGCCTTTTTTAATGTAAACTAATAATAGTATGTAATTAGATTTATGACTTTTAATTTCTATTAAAATTTCTATTATTTTTTGGATCATTATCTTAATTTAATATATTTTTAATGTCTTTAAGCATTATTTCCCCTTAAATTTGTCCTAATTATTTTTTAAATAAAGCTCAAAGAGCCGACTTGTGTCTAACAAATAAATACGGGACACGAACTGATCCGATTTAGAAAAAATGGGCCATGACTTAGAACAAAATAGGTTTGAATATATTTTGGCGGGTCTACAGAAGTATAGAGAATACACAAACCAAAAATTGTTGGTCATAAATCCTTATTTGTCAATTTTGTATTGTTTTAAATTCTCATCGGTGTTACCATCGCAATGAATTTTAAAATATTTGTCAATAAATAGGTTTAAATTTGCAAAGGTTGAGTTTTTAAAATTTTAAAAGTGACATGATATGGTAGTATTTTTACATTAACATTTAGAATTCCCGTACATTTTGCACGGGTAGATTTTGTAGTATAACACTAATAGGTAACAAATATTCTTACAAATGATACGTGTCACAATGAGAAAAACATTCTTTTAATTTTCGAAGTTTAAAATCACATAATGAAAAGAAATTAATTATATGGTTGATGAAATCCATTTATCGCTACGCTACGTCCATTTATATTGTGTTATACTAAATAACAAGACATTATGTATATGAAATTGGTTTATTAAGAGTCCCGTGATTTCACGGGGTTCAAAACTAGTTCACTAATACTTGCAAAATAATAAAAAAAAACTAGATTACAGTACAACCGCTATAAACACATTACATCAGATGATCAGAGTATCAGACAGTGAACAGATTCTCTCACTTACTTTCTCTGTTTTCCTGCCCTCCTCCTCTGTTTTTTCCCTCTCTCCTCCATCTCCCCACTCAAAATTTTTCATATAAAATTGTCATTTCACCATCAAATTTTCTCTCTCCGTCTCCGATTTTCTCTAATTTCAAGACCCTTTTCCTACTTTTTTTTTCTATCTCCTCATCTTCTCTTCACGTACTCAAACAATGGAATACCCTGTCACAATCAAAGATTCTGAAATCAGAGTATAATATTACTGCACTTGACATAGACACAGGGGAAAAAATGGGTGTCTTACTAAGGTTTGGTCTACTTGGGTAAGAAAGAGGGATGTGTGATGTCATCTTGTTGAAGCTGAATGGCGCCGGCGCCGGTAACGATAAATTGGAGTTGGCAATTCGATTGGAGAGGAGGGAAGATGTGGTGAAGAATCTTGAAGAGGTAGCTAGTCTTGTTGGGTATGATGCCGATCAATTGCAAGAAGAAAGCAGTGAGTTTTCTTGCCTGGGTTTTTGTTAAAATTTCATTCTTGATTTTATATTTGTGGGTTTTGTATTTTTGTATTTAATTTTGACATGTTAGATTATTATTATTATTATTATTATGATTATTACTATTATTTGGTTGTATTAGAGCAACTCCAATGGCAAGTTACAAATTTTGTAGCTTGGCCATGCCATGTAAGAGAGAGAGATTTCAAGCTAAGCCTCCAAACTAAACTAAAATTCTAGCAATGGGAAACTACAACAATTGTAGTTTGGAGTGGAGCAAAAATTTCATTTTTTTTTAGGGTTTTTTTCCAAACACCACCTTTTAAGTTTCCGATTTTGACAAACACCACCTTTTAAGTTCAAAAATCCCAAACACCACCTTTTAAGACTCTTTCTTTTGACAAACACCACCAAATTGGATTCCGGCCAGAAATTTTCTTAACTCCGGCATTGACCGGCTTTCTTTTATATTTTTTTTATTTTCGTTAATAATTGCAACACCATTTTTCCCCTTCCCCATTTCCAGCTTCAATTTCACCTTCAATTCCTCAACAATGGCACAACTATGTACTTTTCAATTATTTTTTTCTCGTAAATTAGAGAATTGTTTAAATCTCTTTGTCAACCAGTCATGCCCTATCAAACAAGTCAAAAAAATTACACCCAACCTTCTTGCTCACGTTGTCGGAAACAATGACATATCTACATTGACCATGAGGGAAAAGAAGACATCGACCTTGAATTGCTAACCATTATTATTTTTGTTACGATTCACAAAAACCATAAATTCAATTTTATCTCCAAACTGATTGAATTCGACCTAGTTATAAAAGCCTAATTACATTCGAAATCTTACCTGGGAATTCGTCAATGGGTGAAGAGAAAGCAAATAGAGAAAAGTAAGAAATCTAATCGATGAATGAGTAGAGAGAAGAGTGAAAGACTAAAGGGGAGGGGCATACCGAGCTCATAAAATGAAAAAGGAAAATAAAAAGAGCCATTCAAAGCCGGAGTCAAGAGAATTTATGGCCGGAAGTTTTTTTTGGTGGTGTTTGTCAAAAGAAAGTGTCTTAAAAGGTGGTGTTTGGGATTTTTGAACTTAAACGGTGGTGTCTGTCAAAATCGGAAACTTAAAAGATGGTGTCTGGCAAAAAACCCTTTTTTTTATAGAACATTAATTTCCATCAAATTTCATTTTTTGGAATTATTTTTAATTCTCAAGCAACGTAGCCTGGGGAAGCTACGTAGCCTGGCAAACTACAACTTCAGAATTTGCTCCAATGGTACAAGCTGCTTACATCATCAGTTTGCCAAGCTAAACTACAAAGAAAATCTACCATTGGAGTTGCTCTTAGGGTTTATGAAATTAGAGTTCTTGATCATATATGATTTGTGGGTTTTTTTGTTGTCGTAACAATTTTAGGATTATGATTATGTTTCTGTTTTAAATTAGCATGGACATTATTAATAGTTGAATTTTTTTTTGTGGGTATTGTTATTATAATTAAAATTATTATTATTTGGTTGTGTTGATGCATGTGTGTGTGAAATTAGGGTTCTTAGATCATATGATACGTGGGTTTTTGATTGTCGTAATAATTTTGATATGAGATTTTATCATTATTATTATGGGTTTTTTTTAAATTTTGCATGGACACAATTAAAAGTTGAATTTTGTGTGTGGGTAATTTTTTTTTTGAAAAAAATCGTGAAGCTGAAGCGTTTTTGGAAAGCTTGGATGATGATGATCAGATTGTCGTTCTTGAAATTCTGTCGGAAATGGAGGAAAATGCGAAGAAATCTCTAAGAATTGTTCTTGTAAATAAAATTGAAAGTTTTGAGTTTATTGGAATTCATTGTTTTTTTTGGTACAATCACTCATCAAAGGAATTTTTCACATTAATTGGTATTATTCTTTGTAATTTTTCAGGTTCTTAAGAAACATCTTGCAGCAGACTCAACCGCAAGGATCAGGATCAGGTAAATACCCTTATTTTCTTCTTTAATTTATGGGTATTACTGTTCATTCCAATCGGCATTTCATTTTGTGTATATGGTTTTTTTATATGACGATTCATGTAATAATGATATTTTGCCGGGTTGTATTTGTTTGTTTGATTTGTGTTTCAGATAGAGAATTAGAGATATGCAGGGAGCCAGGGATTATGCTGATAATGCTGAAATGGAGACTTCAGTTAGATAGGTCATTGTGTATAGGTTCATTTGTGATTACTGATTGGTCAATTGCCAATTCATATGTGTTGAAGTGAATACCACATGTGAGTGTCCCACATTGGAAAAAGATGAGAGAGTTGATATGTTTATAAACCAAGGAGTTACTCCACCTATTGCAAATTGGTTTTAGGTTGGAACCTCCTTGGGTTTATGACGTGGACTCTCTCTCCTCCTACCGGGTGCGGCCCAGGCCCGATTGTGGTTTAACAATATGTTTTGCATACAGTATACGTGTTAGGGTGGGTCGGGGGAGAGGGTATGACTAGTAAGAATTTGAAAATTTGTAATCATTTCAATTTCGTTATTTGAGAATGTGGAATTCAATCAAATGTTTGGGGGGATGACATTTCAAATTCACAACTCTTGAGTTGTCATTTGTTTTTGCCCTACTTGGATTTGATAGAAATTCCAAAGGATTTGACACAAATTCAAATTCTTAAAATTTTAAGTTCCCAAACATGGGATTTGTATCAAATTTGGATTTGAAAATCAAATCCTTGTTTCCAAACACACTCTACGGTTTATCTCTGTCAAAATTGAGCAATTCACAACTCTACGTAATAATAATATTAGGAAATTCTCAGCTTGAGACTTATGCTCGAATCCCCGATGATGTCAGGCTTAGGATAAACATCTTGTATAGCCTTCCTTGGCTCCGACTCTAGGATCGGCGTATCTTACTCTTCCATTGTTTTTCTAAGTCGCATTTCCTCTTACTCTTTTAGATTCTTTATGTGATCCTCAGTGAATGGAAATGCATCTGCTCCAAAATTCGTTATCAGCTGTCTTGCTTCAGTTGTTACCATCTTGCCTTCAGGTCCGACTGCCACAAGAAAAGGGATGGCGTTCACTTTTAACCTCCGAGACAAGGAACCCTTCCTCTCATCACCAAAAGGGAGGGCCAACCAAGGCATGCTTGAGTAGTAACTGTCGAATAAAGATTGATCACGGTCACTCGAGATGAATATGATCTCAAAGGCATTCTGTTTTGCCTTGATTTCATGGTATGTTTCGATAAGCTTTGGAGTAAATGCGCGGCATGGAGGGCACCAATGCGCAGAAAAGTAGATAAGCAAGTGTTTCCCAACAAGCCGAGACAAGGGAACCTGATAGTACAGGCCAAGAACATTGTAATTTGTATTGTTGCATTGCAACAACAATAAAGCTTCAAGAACAAGACATTGTTGAAAACAAGAATGCTAAAAAGTTTACCTTAGAGCCAGTTTTGTCAATGACATAATCCTTGTCGCCTGAAATCAGAAGATCATGAAGCGTTTGCGACTCAAATTTGGCTTTCTCAATCTCAGCAAGTTCAGCCAACCTCTCTGATGTGAAAGGGTAGGCTGCAATGCCATGCTCATCTATAAGCTCTGCTACACCAGTGTTCAAAGTCTTCCCATCTGACCCTATGATCACTAGCCTAGGAATAGTCCGGAGCTCAAAGTAACGAGCAAGCTTCTCGATCTGATCATCTTTGAAGGGCAAGCGAAACCATGACAGTTGCGCTAATGCTTCTTTTTCTGATCCTTCATTGTCTTTATCCATAAATATTGACACAATCTCAAAGTTCTCCCCTTTCTTTTTGAGGGTTTTGTAGATTTTGACTAGCTTTTCGGTGAAGTTAGTGCAGGGTGCATATGAGCTGATGCAAAAGTAAAGGCCAACCATCTTTCCTTCGAGATCAGATACAGGAACCTGGTGCAGCATCAAAAGTTAACAGGACATCAGTCAGAAATCAAAGACATTCCAAAAAGTTTACTAACTGAGACTAAATTGTGCTCTTTACTAAACCTGACAGCAAGAAATCTGCAGCAATATGTCAAAACCAACTCAACACAAACATACTCAAGTAACTTATTCAGAAATCCAACTCAATAGCATCATTCTGATACACATTTCTGCTCATATATATGTACGAGTATGCCTAGAATTCTCGAAAAATCACAGCTTCTTTGTTACTCATATCACAGCCACAAGCCCACAACAGTCCCTAATAATGAACCAAATGCGCATAAGTGGACATAGAAATGATGTATCACCTTGCTACCATCACTAGAAATCACAAAATCTCGAGTTTTAGAAACCAAAAGAGAATTCAAGCTTTGATTACGTCTTGCATTCTCTTCTTCCTCCTTCAACTCCTTAAATCTTTCGGAAGTAAATGGATATGCATCGGCCTTATGTTTTATGACAAGTTGAACAGCTCCTTCAGTCGAAAAATTCCCATCTTTATCAAGGAACACAAGATGAAGGATTCCCCTGGTGATACCGAAATTTGCCTTAACAGAATCGATTGTGGCAGAATCGGAAAATGGAATGGCAAGCCAAGGCATCTTAGAGAAATAGCGTGTGACGGAATCCTCATCCTTGTCTGATGAAATGAAGACGATTTCAATGTCGCCTTTTGAGCAGACCTTGTTGTAGACATCGACTAGAGTCGGGGTGAATATACCACAAGGTGTATACCATGAGGCAGAGAAGTATAAACCCACATTTTTCCCAATCAAATCTTTGATCTTGACCTACATTCATGTAAACATTACGCAGAAACAATCATAGTTGAACTGTAACTTCTAAGGAAAGCAACCAAAGTAATAACACAATACGCAATAACGATCAATTTGAAAGGCTTTGTAACAATCTACAAACAGGACGATCCAAATTTTATCGATCAAGATCTATCATGACAATACGACATGGTCCATATCGACTAATTTTAAGAAGTACGTTACACAAAAAGTTAAGACTTAGCATAATATTTACACATGTCTCACATACATTAAGCGATATTTGGACTTCTCATAATATAAACGGAGCATCACTATAGAAGCATCGTTGAAGGTAATGATATAAGATACGTATGACCATAATTGTTCGATCACCTAGTAGAATCAACCAAAAATGTTGATTCTAGCCATTCAAACAGTAGAAAGAAAATCCCATATCTAAAAATGACAAAGTAAAGGTGCTAGCTTTACATTTTACATATTAATTCGTCCAAATAAAATGTCACATGCATAGATGATCAAATAAAAAAAACCTCTCTAATGCTTTTACCGTGTCACACAAATTTTTAAAATATTTACGGGTTTACCTTGAAAACTAACAAATCGAATGACAAGTTGTGAAATATAAGAAGAATACCTGATCGCCATTGTTGCGAACGAGAAAATCTCTATCCTCAGAGGAGAGAAGAGAGCTGAGATCATGAGAGACTGAGTTTGCTTCTGCCATTTTTTTTGTTGCCCTTAAGATTTTGATCAAAGGGGTGTTTTTAGAGCGGGCAAAAGATGCTCAAAAGTATATATAGTGGTTAAAAACAATAAAGAAACGACGAGGGGGTTTAAGGTTAATAAGATTATTATATTATATTATTTGATTTACGTGATGATAAAGAAATAGAGATGACCTCAAGTCAAAATGTAGATATTATATATGTGAAATGACACAAGAGAAAAGCCATATTACTTAGAATTTGTCTGGTGGTTTTTGCCAAAGGTCGATGCATTTTCTTAGGTATATAGAAAAAGTCTAGCTTCTTGGTTTCCATGTTTATAAATTCATAATTTTCTCCCAATTGCCTCATGAGTGGGGGCCAATAGTATGTGTACCCATAAATTTCTACATTTTATATACGAAAGAAAAGTTAAGATTCTAGAATATTATTGGGTGATATTGATTCCGTTACCATGATAGTCGTAAGTTTTGTTTAACTCGGGTTTAAGAGGGATTAATAGAGAATTTAGACATCACGGAAAACAATATAGCTACTCGTGAATGTGAGTGTCATGGTTATATTTACAACCGTAGTATAATAAGCAAGACATTTTGCACTCTCAATTATCAAATGGTGTTGAATAATTTTTATAATTATGTTTTGAAATATTGGCTTTAAAGATGATCGAATTGTTATTGTTAATTTCTAGTTGGTTCAAAAATCTTATCTAGATTTATAATGATGTAGTGCATGCAACTTGTGCATGTAATAAAGTTTTTTTAGGCCAAATCCATATCTAAATTATTAATTAGCATATTGTTTCAAAAAAAAAAAATTATTAATTAGCATAGGCACCTTTTGACGTTGCTCTAGTGTTGGCTAATAATTGAAATAGTGTTAAAATTTTGATCTACTTGCCCTATCTCAACTAGTATAATTAGATATCTCGAGTTCCTCCCTCCAAAACATTACAAGTACACAACAAACGTTAATTATAACTCATTCGAAAGTATATAACACTCTCTCTAATTTGCAAAATCGAATTCAAACTAAACCAAAGGATGCAAACAAAACATAATCTCTTCTATCTAAGAATCACACTTTAACAAATTAAAATAAGTAGCCTATTGACAAGTAAAGAATAGAAATGGATAAAGCTTGAGAAGTTGAGAACAGAAACAGATAAAGAGTAAAAGATGATTTTGACCCATTTTCTCTTAATAAAAAAATTCCATGTACCAAACTTATTTGGCCCCTATATTCATCAATTGGTCACACTGTCACTATCTTCTTATTCACACTTTCCTTACAATAGTATTTTGTCAAAAATGCGTCCACTGGAATTTGGTGTGGCATATAGCCACTCATATGTGCTTAACCATGACATAATAACCTTATAATAACATCGTGTCACCTCATATTTGCGTAAGAGCTTATTCATGATACATTTTTTAACTGTCAATTAGCACCAAATAATATCATGATTAAACCCCCACTAAGCTTAAAATTTTGAAAGCAAATACTCGAGAATGGTGAAACTTTTACTCATGACCTCAAAATTGATGTTTATCTTTAGTATGTAAGTGTTCGAACTGTGTTGTGTGTATTATAACAAGTCGATCACTTTTTTTTTTTTGTCGTTGAAAGGCAATGTCAGCCACGACATTGTGAACAGCTCCGATTTGAACAATTCCTCCTCATACTAATCATCATCATCATCATCATCACCATCATTCACGTACATACTATCTGCTAGGTTTGCAGACGTAGTTATGAAGACAACGTAGAACGTAAAACAGTATAGGAAAAACAAATGAACCAAGCACTGTGACGAATTTTGCGAGATCTTTGTTATAATTCTGGATGAAAATTAATATGCTGAACTCACTATAAAACCTTGCTCAATTACAGGACATAATTCGACGACCAAACGAAAATACAGCATTCCTGAAACAATCTTATTCTTGAAGATTACAAATAGTGAATCAACAATCAATGACTACATAGACCGCACACAGTAACACAGCACACCCATATTTTACATTACATAAGGGTATCGGTACACCCTGAACCATAGTTGTCTGGATATCAGTAGAGATCAATAGTAAACTCCCGCTTAGAAATTCATTTCAGATTTTCAGATTTTCCGGCAAACATCACCTTCACATATATAACCTTCCTTGGTCTCGCTCTCGCCTTTACCATCAGTGTCATTCCCTTCCTCATAATCCTTCAGAGCACATTTCGGGTCAAGATCAAAATCACACTCCTCACACCAGAAAGACCAATTCTGCCCCGGAGTTTCACATTCATCACAGTAATAGCCACTTCTGCGTGACTTCACCAACTCATGTTCATGAAGCTTGTGTTTCAATTTCTCAGGCCACCCCTTTGCCATATCCTCAAGTTGCTGTTTCATTTCGTTTATGCGTTCTTCAGTAAATGGAAATGCCTCCGCACCATGAGCTTGTATAAGCTGCCTGGTTTCAGTTGTGATTGTCTTACCTTCAGGTCCGATAGTAACAAGGCAAGGGATCCCTTTCACTTTGAACTTCCGGGACAAGAGAGCCTTCCTCTCATCACCAAATGGTAGGGCAAGCCAAGGCATCTCTGAGTAGTACTCATCGAATGAGGACTGATCACGATCACTAGAGACAAAAATGACCTCAACAGTCTTTCCTTTCGCTTTGATTTCGTGGTATGTCTCCACGAGCTTTGGTGTAAACCCACGACATGGAGGACACCAGTGAGCCGAGAAATATATAAGCACATGTTTTCCAGCAAGCTGCGACACAGGCACCTGCGAATAATGGCCCCAGAGTTTTTTAGAAAATGATGTGGAGTAAGTTAAGCATGTAATGATGATAATAATAAGCTGCAGTGGAATTAATTAGAGAAAAGAATCATTACCTTGGAGCCACTTTTGTCAATCACATAGTCCTTTTCTCCTGAAACCAAAATGGATTCCAGAGTTTGTGACTCGAGCTTGGCTTTTTCTATCTCAGCAAGCTCAGTGAGCTTCTCTGGAGTGAAAGGGTAAGCAGCGATGCCATGCTCCTGAATGAGTTCTACCACATCAGGATTCTGAGTCTTTCCATCTGGGCCAATAATGACCAAACTGGGGATGTTCCGGAGCTCAAAGTAACGAGGAAGCTTTTCAATGTTCTTGTCCTTGAAAGGCAAGGCAAGCCATGGCATTTTCGAAAGCTCATCTGTATATTCACCTTCATTACTCTCATCCAGATATATTAGCACAACTTCAAATTTTTCGCCGTTCTCTTTTAGCTTATTGTAAACATCTATTAGTTTTGGTGTAAACTCAATGCAGTCATCATCGGAGCCAACACAGAAGTAAAGGCCAACCGTCTTTCCTTCAAGATCGGCGACAGAAACCTGAAATATTCCAGATTGGAGAAACAAGTAAATATCTTGTTCTATTACTGGTAAAGAGAGCAAATCTGAGTGAGGATCAAGGTTGGGCTAGTGCCTAGGGATTGTCCCGGGCTCAAATCCTTATATCCCCATGCCTAAAACATTAGCTGCTTCTACGCACCACCAAAAAAAAAAAACCTGACCATTTCTAGTATCTAGAAATAACAAAGTTTTCTGTGTAACAAGATAGGTGACATGCATCTAGAAGCTGCAGAATAATAAAAGCAATCATTCACAGTTATCAGACATGAGACATGATAGGAACAAAACCATAAACATTTATTTTGGTATGTACAGCTTAGAAGAGTTTGTTTATATAGTCAGGGTAAAGTTAAGAACAAAAATGGTAATTTGAGTCATATAGAAACCCTTCACCCCAAAACAAAGCCTAACAAAACACGGGTTATAACATGAATCAGGTGCATACGAAAGATGTAGATAGTTACCTTGCGTCCGCCACTTGCAATTACATAATCTCGGGTGGCGGAAACCAGAAGAGACTTCAAGCTTTGGTTCCTCTTTGCTGCCTCTTCTTCCTCTTTCAGTTGAGTAATTCTTTCCGGTGTAAAAGGGTATGCATCGGCCAGATGTTCCATGACTAATTCAACCCCTTCATCAGTCAAGACATTCCCTTCTCCATCCAGAATAACAAGATGAGGTATCCCCATCACACCGAATTTTTCATCGAGGCTGTCTTTCACAGTTGAATCAGTGAAGGGAATAGAAAGCCAGGGCATCTTTGAAAAGTAGCCCTCAAAAGATTCCTCATCTCTGTCTGCTGAAACAAAGACAACTTCAAAGTCCCCTTTTGAGGAGAGCTCTTTATAGGTTTCAATTAACTTCGGAGTGAAGCCACGGCAAGGTGGACACCACGAGGCAGAGAAATACAAGCCTACTATCTTCCCACTCAGATCTTTGATTTTGACCTACAATAGTGATCAAAAGAACAGAATGAAACTAGGCATGGCATAACTTCAATTTCTAGTACCGCAACCTGCCACCATACAAGAAGCACATAATCTTCAAATCAAACTACCACATCCAATATCCACTATCCATACTTTCGGTACATATAACCTGTACTCCCCCGAATACAGCAGGCATGAACTAATCCGAAAGCACATAACATAGTTGTTTCATTTTTATACTATCACATAAACAAATAAATGAACAAACAACTCCTCAACAACTCGACAATAAAGTCGTCTGCCTAGATGAGGCAAGAAGAGTCAAATGTCCCTGCTGATCATAATCAGGCTGTTTCCACTACACTCTTAACCACAAATGCAACAGTTTCCACTAATTGACATTAGATCAAGCAGATTATCGAGTCGATTTGATTCGTTTAATCACAGTCCCAACAGAAACAAAGTTGAATTTACAGGCTCCATACAAAATGGAACCAACATCATTTTCAATCACTTTTTGAATCAACCCCCAAAAACTTCTCAATTACTTCAACAATCAGAACAATACCAAACCCAATCACCACTGCTTAGTTTCCTTATACAGTTCAAAAGTTTGAATCAGGGCATCAAACACCCAAGAACCACCAATTCATCATATCAAATACAGCTCAGTGTCCATAAATTAACAAATTCCAAAGCTCCCCCAAACTTAAACTAGAAGAAAGATTCAATCTTTCATCGAAATAATATCAAAAATCAAACCTTTATATGTTGAACTGATACTGAAACTGCTACATAAAGCAAAGAAAATGATGTAAAAACATATGTCATGTCCATCAAACATTACACAGTAAACTACTCAATAAACAACAATAAAGTCGTCTTAGTCTTAAAATGATTTGGTGTCGGCTAACATGAATCATCATATAAAACCAATATAGGAAACAGAAATGCTAATTAGTACAAAAAAAAGTAAATACCCAACAATTAAACAAGAAAATAAGGGCAATCACCTGATCCCCATTGTTGCGGATAAGGAAATCTCTGCCCTCAGAAGAAAGAAGAGAGCTCAAATCATGGGTTTCATTGTCAACTACTATGTTTTCTTCAGCCATGAATTTACCCTTTTGTGTTTTTCTGCTGCAAAATGTTTTCAGAAACTTATAATACAAGGAATTGTTCTTTGGTGATGAAGGTGTGACAGGTGATGTGTATATATATATAGTAACAAGAGAAGAGAGAATAATCAAATACGAGTAATCAAAAGGGGTATAAATGGCATATCCTTGATGGCTTAATGGTGAAGGAAGAGTGGACGACTCCCCCAAAAAAGTTTAAACAAAACGTCAACGTGCATTAAAGAAGAAGACTGCATACTTTAGAAAAATACAATTAAAGACGACTTCTTCGTGGAATTTGACAAGAATGAGCTTGGTAGGTGGTGGCAAACTGGCAATGCTGGTAACTTTCGGCATTAGAACATTTGTAAGTTTGTAACCAGAATTGTTTATCTTTACCAAAACGTTTTGAATACTCGTGAACACTTGATTAAGTTAATGTTGAGCTCAGTTTGTTTAACTATATGTCTTACTAGTTCGAGCTTGCGGGATACATCACTTTTAAAATGTTTCAGGTAACATTACGACTAGATGAGCATTAGTTCGTGGTTTGCTCGTCAAAAGTAATTAGTTACGGAATTCCTTTTACCACGAGTACAAACGAAATTTATAAAAGAAAAAAAAAATTACTGTAGCAATTTAGCACCCACTTGAAAAATATCAGTTAGCTAGGGAAAAATATACTTTAAAAAAAAAAAAAGAATGTTCTCAAGATTTCATTTGGAGTTGTCAACTTTATCACGTGATGATTTGATATGAAAGTAGTATGGAACATTCCCATCGAAGTAGTATCAACGGACACTTGTGCTCCGATTCTTAGTTGATGTTTAACGTTAATTCGAGGCAAGACATAATGTCGCGCCACTTTGTCATTTCCACGAAAATAGAATATCATGCACCTTATATTGTCATTGGTTTGGTCATTTTAGGCAGAAAACTCGGACATTTGCCATGAATGAGTACGATAGTGTCATGACGATATGTCTTGCCTTTTTTAAACCAAAAATAAAGTTTGAACGAGTGATATGACAATCTCGTATTTTAAAGGAGCTTCATCGAAAATCATACCTTATGCCGTTTAATTAACCCTAACACATACAACCAACCAAATAGTGATTCGATGTATTGTACATTTGTAAAAAAATACAACAGAATAATTTAAAAAAAGATACATAAAATAATTTATAATTAATAAAAAAAAAATTCCATCTCAAATCACCAACAGAATAATTTAAAAAATAATTTTCATCTAACAAATTCAGATATGCATAAAAAAAAAGACAACAGATCCGTTGAAAATAATTTCTTAGGCGCTGCGATATTCACATTTTTGAAACAAAAATAATTATTTGAATTTTTTTTTCTAAGGTTCTTAACTCATATTTTAGTTATTTTTGAATTTATCAAATAAAATTATTTTTTAATATTTTTTCAGTAACTATGATTTTATTGAAAAATTAATTGAAAATTAGAGACAATGTTTAAATTACACTTAAATGAAAAAAAAGGGGCAAATTACTAACGATGAATGTTAAGGTTGTAAATTGCACCAATTGAGTAAAGTATTGGGAGTAAATTAATTTCGCCATTTTTATAGAGAAGGCGGGGGGGGGGTGTTTGTCGCGTGAAGAGAGACGGTTGAGGTTTTTTTTCGTTCAACCCAACCCTTAGAACTTGGAACTCAGCCCAAACTTACGATTGTTGTTTTCAGGCATTTGAGTTTTGATAAGCTAACAAAAATAACACAACACTCCATCCTCTAGATTTATGCAAATAATCACGAGGCCATAGTTGGAGCTTTGAATGCACTAATCAATATTGGAGAAGAAGAAAATAAATTATATATTTTGTGAATTTTGAACGTTAATGAACTGTACACTTACACGAAAAGTATAGGGCAGACATATTGGTACGGCTCTATTTTTCCTTTCACGGCTCGTGGCAATATGCCCACACATACGTCACATAGTATATGGCTATTTAAAAATAAAGTTTAGCATACAAAGGTAGAAATTAGGTGCAGTGACCCTTCTAATCTTCTATCGTTAAAAAGGTGAGACGTAAATATAACAACGCTCACACGGAAAAAGGTATATGGACCAAACTACATCGAAAAGCCCATAAGTGTAGCAAATAATGACGAAGAATAGGCCCATGATTTTTACGAACCAATAAACTTGATTATTATTGAAAAGGGCGAAAGTGGCGATTTGCCCCATACACTTTCACCAATTGTGCAATCGAACACCCTAACTTCTAATTGAGCAATTTACCACCTTAACCTTTTAATTTGTGCAATTTGACACCTACCTTAATATTTTCCTAAATTCACATAAATTATAAAAACAAAAAAAAACATCTGAGTATATTATATTGTAGCTTATACAGTAAAAATACATTACATATCTCTTGTGAAATACAAATAACAAAAGAGGAACCCTAAATTCATTTGTCTGGTAAAGTTCTCCAAGTCGTCATTTGTACCTTCATCATAAATAATTCCACCTTAAACCCCAATTTAATTTGATCCACGTTTCCTTAGTTCCTTCAACTCTTTGATAAACACCCAAGTTAATTAAGTTATAAACTGCATATGTAGCTTGAATTTGATCTACCAAAATAACTCCAAGCCAATTGACTCCCTGATCATGGAGGAAACACAATCGATCCGAGAAGTTCGTCTTCAATTTGACGGTGCTCCATTTATTCTTGCTAAAGTTTGTTGTAGACAATTAACCTTGTTTCGATTTGTCTTCAATTGTTCGCTCTCGATCATGGATAGAGTTCAAGAGGAGGGAGAAGCTTGGAGTGTATATTTGGGTGAATATCTGGGCGTTGTTTTCATAAGTTAAGGGTCATAGGGAATAGTTGAGGACAACTTGTGGTAAAGTAGATATGTAATGCAAATCGTATTTGTGTATAAACCATGGTATAAGCTACTGTATAATATGCTCAAATGTTTTTATATTAATTTAATGAATTTAGGAAAATGTTTATATTACACAAAATAGTTGAAAAATAGAGATAGGTGTCAAATTACACGAATTAAAATGTTAAGGTGGTAAATTGCTCAATTAGAAGTTAAGGTGTTCGATTGCACAATTGGTGAAAGTGTAGGGGGCAAATTGCCACTTTCGCCAAGACTAGGATACTTTTGGGTAGGGGTTTTGTTCACAGATAATCATGGCGTCCGGTGTTGCCTCATCCCGTATAACAATGAATTCGGTTTTCTCCGCCACCGCAACCAGTATTGATCCTAAATCCGTAGGATATCAGCATGTCCAGTGTAAATTATGGGACGAAAAGAAGCCTAATTTGTTGTCAGTAAACATGAGCCCTAATAAGAATTACCCTTCACCAATCGAAATCCGATCTGTTCGCCGCTCCTGCACCAACTCAGGCACCACCGACCAACACACTCTTTTGAATCAAGATCCAGCATTAGCCGGTAAGTTTAAAGATAGCCCACGACATCACAGGGGAACCGTTGCTGTAGTTGAGGTACACTTTTAACTTTTAATCATATTTTTTTTTATTAAGTCTTATGGTTATTATTGTTATAGAATTGATCTTGAGATTTGGGAAGTTTAACAACGTAATCATGGAGAGAAATTATTTAGGATTGGGGTAGTTGCGGGATAGATGCGGAGGACTAATCTAAAGGGTCGCATCTGCCCCGCAACTATCCCAATTCGTTGCAATGGCAACGATTGATAGGCAATGGGTTGGCGTAGTTGCGGGACAGATGCGGAGGACTAATCTAGAGGGTCGCATCTGCCCCGCAACTATCCCAATTCGTTGCAATGGTAACGATTGATAGGCAATGAGTTGGGGTAGTTGCGGGATAGATGCGGAGGACTAATATAGAGGGTCGCATCTGCCCCGCAACCATCCCAATTCAGAGATTGTTAGGCGTTGAAATGGCAATGATGGATAGGCAATGGGTTGGGGTAGTTGGGGGTCAGATGCGGACTTGCGGAGGGACTAATTTACAGCGTCGCATCTGCCCCGCAACCACCCACCAATTTAATTCTGATCTCATGTTATGGGAAAAATTCAGCTTCTCTCTCATTTAGTACCAACCTCTACTATGGGTGGGCGGGCTTGGATGTCTCCCTTTTTTTTTTTTTTTTTTTTTGACTGGATTTTCTCATGTTTAAGTTTTGTGAAGGATTTGAATATGTTTTTTTTTTTTTAATGTCCTAGATTTTATTGCGAGATAACAATGGAGTTATTTGGAATGAATTGAAGAAGTTGAGCGAAGATTTTAGTTCAGATAATAATTTTAGCACAACAAGCAACATGTTGAAAGAGATATTAGAGTTCCTGGTGAGGCATCATAAACATGGAATTCACAGAAATACAAGTCGTTTGGTGTTTCCTTGGGCCGAGGTTCCGTTGCTACGGTTTTGCCAGTGGGCGGAGTATGATTTAAACAATGTTCGAAAGCGGGGCAAATGGTTGAGACGGTTGATTTCCGGGGATACTTCCAACACTGTCTTTGTGACTGTGATAGCGTGTGTCGATACAGAAGTTGGTTACGATGAATGGAAGGCCTATGTTAATAGTGAACGATACGATCCTATGAAAGACGTCCTCGTCAAAGTTTGCAATTATGATCATAGTTCTTTCGAGTGTCTGGCTAGCTTAGTCAGATGGTATGAACCCGGTCTATTATTATATGCATCCAACAAAAGTGACTTTGGTCGCAGTCCTCCTCCAATTTTCTTCAAGACTGGTCCATCTGATATTGAGCGTCAATGGGTTGATTACTAATTAGCGTTATCGATTATGTTGTCACTTAACTCTTCGGACTATATATGGTGCAATAGAGTATTAACTAATGTGACACTTCCATCTCCTTAGCTTCCGCATAAACTTACTTATGTTATATGTGTATTTTTTATTTTTTATTTTTTATTTTATCATCCGCAAGAACAATGTAAGTCTTAGGCGAGCACAAGAAGCATGACGACCTTTATCACAATAAAAGTATATGGTATAACCATTGCTCCATAGTAATTTCATTTTCCTGAGTTGTTTGGTTATCACAGACCAATTCTTCCAAAGTGTAGAAATTTCTTTACTTTGGGGGGCTAGGTAAGTAAAATTTCCCATGGGAATTGAATTGCCTTGCCCATCCACACAAATTTTCCCAATTCTTATGTTTTCTTAATTCCTACGCCCTACGATTTGCAAGTTAATGGGGATTTCGACTCCCCGAATGTATCCAAATCAGCATGTTGATCGTAGGTCATGAAAGTAGTAATAGCACGTCTACTTTCAATGAGTGTCTTAGCACGACTTATGGTGATATTATCATTTAGGATGATGAGGAGGAATTGTGGACATGGTAAACATGCGAATCTATTTCAAGACCTAAACATGCGAATTGTGGACATGGTAAACTTGCGAATACTGTTTTACATTGAACAGTGTCAGGAAAATGTTAACACGCCAGTATCTAGTTATCTAGTGCAATTGATATATGAAATCATCTGGTTCACAGCAAAGGTCGATGACGGGGCGGAATCATAGATTAAAGGAAGAGGGCTCTCATCGAAGTCATGCTCGGCAGATGCATATATAAGTACTCTGGGTTGCAGACAAATAGTGCTACTTAGATGCATTGCGATGTTATCACCCTTGCAGACTTGGGAGAAGAGTTGATCAACGTCGACCTCACCATCTTCATGTTCTGCTAAGCAATTTCTAAACTCCTCCATACAGACATCAGCATTATTGATGTATGTCGTAAGCCGTATGAAGACAGTGCTACAATTACGGCCCCATTTCAACAGCCTGAACAATTTTCCAATCATTCTAATAACTCCTACCATATACTCAGCCTCATAGCACGAGGCAAGCCATGATTTATTTCCATTGTCTGGCGGCCGAAACCATTCGATAAGCTCTATTTTGCGATGAATTGAACTTTTATCATGCCTCAACAACAATTGCATTATCTCTAACAACGATTTGGAGGTCGACTTAGATTCATTGGATGAACAGAATTTGTCACATATCTCATTCAACTCGTTCCAAATAAGCCCATTGTTATCTTCTAACAAAACCTGAATCAAATTATTCAAGGATTTATATACATATAAACGAAGATGAATGAGCACATAACTAATCAAAATCTGTCCAATATTGGATTTTATATATTTGACACATATACTTAGATAACAAGATAACATGATACCAACCACATACATATGATTTCACATAAAAATTAAGATATGTTAACAGGTAGTGGTTTTTACATTCCCCATTCCTATTTCACACTCCCATTAACTTATTTTACTCCTATGTTCTTTTTTTCATGGAACTACTTATTTGTACGGAGCTATCAGAGTTCATGAATTCACTATAGAAACAATTAATAAAATTTATATTTTTCCCAAACTCGACAGAATATGTGGTCTGCCTTACATTTCATTTCGGACCTATATTAATCTAATTATTTAATTTTCTAATTTAGATCAATTAAAGTTTCTAACCTAAAAAAAAAAAAAAACAAATTGAACAAACAAACCCCTCCCTTACCACTCAAGGCTCAAACAAAGAAATCGCCTAAAAGTTCAATTCAACAATTAGGTATTGATGTTTATTTGGGGGATTGGAAACGGATTCGATAACCACTCCGTTACATTGTGTTTGTTTTCATATTTTTTATTTTCTAATCTTTTCCCACTTCCTTACCAATTCCTAAAAAACCGAAGGTTACAAAATTGAATCCCTTAATTATGGATTGACTCCTTTATAAAAAAAAAAAAAAAAAAAAGATCCAAACAAGTTTTAAAAAATAGAAGTGATCGATTTTGATTTTGATTTTCCCAAATCAAAAATCAGAAACTGAAATTAAAGCGACAATTAAGATTTCTACAAAGAAACATAAAAAATAAAATAAAAAACGTACCTGAATGACGGGAACGGTTCGCTGTCTACTGGAGCGAGTGTTGAGAAGCTCGATAATCTGTTGCTGTTCCTGAGATGCACAAGAACGCAAAGATCCTCCAACATGAGACTGGTTGGTTTTAGTGATGAGGGATAATGATGGCCAATTAGGGTTATTCTTCTTCCACAATCCGGATCCGAATCCGAATCCGAATCTAACTTCTTCTTGATTTCCTCTAATTTTGGTGGGTTTCGGATTCGGATTCATCATCTTAGAGATGCAATCAGTTTTCGCAGCAGTCATACCAGTCGCCATCGTTGTCATCGTTGCCGTTCTGATGACATCAGACCAACCTCGTTTATATACTTCGGTCGTTTGGGGGTACGTGAGAGGTGAGATGGGATTATTGTTCCCAATAACTGATCAAATGGCCCAGGTCCGAAAGCCCGGCCTGACTTTTTCCCGGGTTTGGGCCAGCCAACTGGACCAAAAATAACCCAAAGCCCGCAATAATATGGGTCGAGCTCGTGGCCCAAAAATAGGCCCAGCCTAATCCGCTTTTAAAAATAAATGCAATTTTTTTTAATTTTGTAAATCTAAGGGCCCGCTTGGTATTACTGCCGTTTTTAGTTTTTGATTTTTTTTTGCAAAAATAAATTTTGATTTTATGTTTCTATAATAATCATACTGAGAATAAGAACTGACAACTGAAAATAATTGGATAGCACTAAGGCCCTGTTTGATAGAACTTATTCGCAGAAGTATTCAGATCAGATCAGAATCATTCAGATCAGATCAGATCAATTCAGAATCATTCAGTTCGGATCAGATCAGTTCAGAATCATTCAGATCAGATCAGATCAGATCAGAAATGTTCAAATTTTTATCAATGTATTTGGTCCATAACTGATACTAATTCATTGAAATTCAATCCAAATTTTAACACATTCAGATCAGATCAGTTCAGATCAGAGTCATTCAGATCAGATCAGTTCAGATCAGAATCAGTTAGATCAGATCAGTTCAGATCAGATCAGATCAGTTCAGAAAGATGCAATCCTATCAAACGGGGCCTAAGTATTTACATAATATGGAAATTATTAGCTAATTTATGTAAAATAATATAATTTATGGTGATTATGGTGATAAGTTAATTTATGGAAAATAATAGTGTTGTTGAAAATATTATAACAAATATAAACTAAATTTTTTATAAAATGAGTATAACAATATCGATATACAACCCAGGCGCGGCTGGACATGCAAACTAGTTCCTATCTTAATCCAACAAGGGAATTGGATTATCTCACTCAATTCCCTACCATTTTATCCTACAACCCAAATGAGCCGAAGGTCCCCAAAAAAATGTGTGTGTGAATTAATTACCCAAGGGAAAAAAAATTATTTTAACTAAAATAGTCTAAATACAATAATTAAAGGGTTAGATATAACATGAAAAGGACAAATATATCCTTCTCACCATTTTCTCGCATCACAATTCAAATCCCATTCATTTTACACATCTCCATACTTCACTTAATCAAACAACATACTTTATCACATCTTTCTCACCATCGATTAATGTGTCGGCTAATCCGTTACTCAATATTTTTACTTCCACAATCAGGGTTGTGTTTGGGGGCAAAAAATTGTCCTGTGTTATTGGGTAGTAAAAAAAGAGGGTCAGAAATTTTGAGCTTAATAATGGAGTTGGAGGAGTCAAATTTTGAGTTGACGAGTAGGGGGGAGGGGGGGGTCGGAAATTTGAGCGTAATGGGACAGAGGATCCCCTTACTCCCACTACAAGAAATACGATTTTTAGCCACGGGCAAAGTTGTTGCCAAAGATATTTTTGGCACAACAACGTATTTTTGGCAACGAAAAGCAGTTGTTATGTGAGATGCCGTAACTAAAAAGTACCGCAACGATAAGACGTTGTGGCTAAAGATACCATTTTTGGCAACAACATCAGCCGTTGCTAAAAACGGCTTGTTGCTAAAAAACATGTTTTATGGCTACGAAATAGTTGTTGCCTTAAATATGTAGTATGTTTTTTGGCAACAACTTAGTTGTTGCAGAAATAATTTGAAGGAGCAAGGAAGTTCACATTTTTGCAACGAGATCGAAAATTTAGCAACAAAATCGTTGCGGCGAAAAATCTGCTTGAATATACAGATTTTTGTTTTTGGCAACAAGCTGCTTGTGGCAGTAAACAAAGAAAATAGCTATCGTTGACCATGCATATTTTTTCAGCCTCCATCTTTATGCACCTCGTGATGACCATACACTAATAATAATAACAATAAAACAAATTGGAGTATTAATACCCTTAACTTTCTTATTAATTAATATATCAAAAACGAAGTAAATACTTTGAAAGTTATACATATGAAAGGTATGTTACAGCCTAACACAACCACAAGTTATCCAAAAGGTTACAACCATAAGTAATCAACTAACACAATGTAGTTTGCTAAAAACTTCAAATTCCGCGTAACTTAGTCCAATCCTGCAAATTTAATACAAAACGAGCATTATTAGGAAAATTATAAGAGGTCGTTATAACTTACATTCCTCATATTGAGACACTTTCAAATTCATGAAGTTGCATTAGATAAGATAAGTGTTATTAGTCAAAAGACATTACAACTTCATATGGACAACACATACATTTGCGCTACAAAATTGTTCTTTCAATCTAATCTACAAAAGGAACATTAGAAGAATTGCGTGCTCGTGACAGATTACTAATCATACTAATCAAGTAATCAATGGAGTACCTTATATTGTTCTAGCTAGGCCACACAATCAATCCCCATCCTACTACCACTTAAGTCCTTTCAATGCTCATGTTTGCACTGACCAAAATACTTCCCTACAACGTCCAAATTACACACGCCCCTAGTCTCCTACCAGAGTCACAATAAACCCATAAACTCTTTTTATTTCTTCTTGAAAATAAGCACATATAACAGCTAATGTTCAACGCAAAATCACAAGCATAATCAGTATCCACCAGCAAGTACTACTACTTGTACGTACATGTACGGACCTGCATAACTAATTTCTATGACAATTTTGGCAGAGTTCCATTATGTATCTGTTACTTTCCAAGCTAAACCTATGTCAACATGAATCTACACTTTTGGTTGTAATCAATCACCAGCACCATTAACAAATGCAACAAGCATCATAATCACCCATCACGGGCAATAACAAAATCATATAGACCATTCTAGCTAACTAAAATACATTTAACAAGGATAAAGCCGATATGAGCTATTTAAGTCAGTGCTCTATTGATTTCAAATTTCTCTCTCCAGACCCTACTCAACTATCTCTAATACCAATAATAACATGGCTACCAAGCAAAGATCAATTACCTGATCAACTATGGAATTTTCAGAAATCCTTCTGGCTCCACATAAAAGCCTTCCTTCAACTTAGCTTCCCTCTTCACGCTGATAGCCCACCTTTCTCAAAAGACAAAGATCAAATTAGGAACTGCACACGAAGATAATCATCTAACTACAAAGCCTAAGCGAGCACGAACCTCTTCCTGGTACTTTGTCATACTTTTGGGCTTTCTTGTATATCACCTTCTAGCTGGCAAAACTCTTCGTCTTCTGGGTTTCGACCTCTTGCTTCTTCTCCACGCCCACTGCTCTTTCCTTTCTACTTCTTCAATACAGATTCTAAAACGATAAAGAAACCCCAGAAAGTCAAATGTATACACTTCACACAGTTGCACATGAAATTTCAAAAAGAACAAATAGAGTGTTCTAGTGATTAAAATTTCTATCACATAATAGTGTTCTAGTGTTCAAGTGTGTACTCTACGTGATAGAACATCATAATATAAGAAACTCCCATACAACACTTTAACAACTTGCTAACATATTAGCATAACGGCCAACAATGAAGGACTAATGAAAGTTTAAGTAATTTACGAGAGAGTCACAAAATCTAAAGCATCTAAATAAACGGCAAAAAAAGCCTTAAACAACTTTCGAACTTAATGACATTTGCCTTACAAATCCAAATGACAAAATCTGAAAATCAAAAGGCTTTATAGGGACTATACCATTTATAGGTGATCAAAAGGCTTTACAGTGACTATAAAATTTGCAGTGACAATGCGGAGAATTATAGTCTTAAATAGATAGCATACCCAAATGGTGCACCACCTTGATCAGCAATAATGTTACTCCATAAAGGTGAGATATATGTATCAGATTTACCTCAAGCAGAATTTAAGAACATGCACATTCAGCAGGCATTAAAAAAATACATTGAAAGCCAATAAATATTGTTGATTACTATACGTCCATCGTGAGTAGTAAAGCCACAAACTCACAAGTTATGATTCATAAATTAATTAATCGAAAGTTGATTAAAAAGGAAAATCCGATTTTATGAGTTACTAAGCAAGTAACCATATGCACCAGTTAATTCATAACTCCATTAGCATGTTCTTCATGAAAACTATTGTATGCTGACACAACTCATATGTATACAAGGGGAGCAGCAAGAGCCAAAAATGAAACAAAATTGGAACTACAAAAGCAAGTACCGATGACAATATTGCAGGCAACAAATTGACATGAGGCTAACTCACTTCATTTTAGGCCAAAACATGACAAATTCTAACACAAGAACCGAGCCTGGCACTATTAAGAGCATATAAGGTCCGACCTTCCATGATGGTTATATACATACATTATTCAAAAACCAAACCTGCTCAATTATTCCAAGACAAAGTTGAAATCATCTCAAAATTTATTCAAAAGCCAACATCAACAATAAAGACTATAATAGCCTGTGAAACATGTCACATAGATAGTTCCTGCTAGTCTCCTAAATGAATATAAACTATAACAAATCATCCTTTTGCTATGACATGGGTTTTCCTCCTCTACAATTTCACTTCTACCATTGCTCTCCATCACCACAATTGATCTAGCAGATTTACACCATAGAATGACCAACATAAGGACATCAACCCAGTCATAGTAAAGACATTATGTTCCTTTGCATCCTCAGGAATGTCACATGCCCCAAAATTTTCTAATATCTACTCACTGAAATTGATACTTTAGTTAGAATCAAGAAAGTTCACCAATCGAAACCCTTCTATGATTAAATTAACAGTGGAAACAAATTAAATTAACCATATCAAATTTAAAATTCGTTTTTTTTTTTTCTTTCTGATATTGAACTTCATTCATGAACCAGTCAAGACGAAAACATGCCTAAATCAATCGAATTATATCAAGGCTAGAGCATGAATCTTATTGACAAACAGAAACCCTAATTCACAAATCCCAATCTCAATCTCGAATTAACAAACCCCAAAACAATATTTACCCCCAAATTCTCAAATTAGGGTTTGAATATAGTTAAATCAAGACCAAGAAAATAGTCATATCATCATTAAACGCATATTTAAGAAGTCAATTTAGGAATTATACCTCAAATAAAGTTGATTTTCGGAGTTAATTATACCAACCAAAGATGAAGGCTTGACGAGATGGACGTGCGTAGATGAAGAACACTCAGACCATGGATGGCTGAAGACGGTGGACGCCGGAGAGAGGAACACGCGAGGCTTAGATGGCGACGATGATCAATTATGGTGGTGACTGGTGAGAGAATAAAGGGAAAAGGGGAGGAATGCGTGATAATGTTTCTGGGTACTGATATCGTCGACCTTTTCTCAAACTAATATTAATTCTTTTCTTTTTTTTTTTTTTAATTAAATCTGCTTATTTTTGGCAACAAGTAAATCGTGGCCAAGAACAATATGTTTATGGCAACGAACCTCAACTGTGGCCAAAAAGGTCAATTTTTTCTGTCTGTGGCTAAAAACAGATTTCTTTTTAGCAACAACATGACTCCGTGGCTATAAATCGAAGATATTCTAAAACCCCGCGTTGAACTTTTTTTTGGGGGGAAACTAAATTTGGATTATTGGCAACAAAAAAAGTGTGGCAAAAAACATTCTTTAGTAACGACAAGTAAGTTGTTGCCAAAACTTGTGGCCAAAAATCCAATTTCTTGTAGTGTCCCGCTCCCCCCACCCCCTCTCTTTCATGGGTTGGGCTTTTAGCCTCCACTGGCCCAATCCTGGATAGTTGAAGGCCTAGTGTGATGGGCTCACGTTTACAAATTCTTATGTGAGGCCATCTCAATGTGAGACGGGCCCTTTTAAAATAAAATGTTTATATAAAAACTGAAATTTAAAAAAAAAAAAATATCTAACAACTAATATTTTTTTCCAATCTAATTTCTTAAACAAAACATGTCAGATGTCAATAAAATAATTCCTCTTTCTTCCCCCAATTCTAGCACGTCCAGTTTTCTTGTTGCTCTTCTAATTCTTTTCCCGAGTCATTTCCTACCATCAGCCTTCTTTCTCATGTGTTGTTCTTATCCTTCATCAATCCTCTCATTTATTTTACTTTTGTGTGTTGCGATTTTTCTCGTACCGTGAATAATCAATGCAATGTTCATAAAAGCATTTGATCGTCCCATGTGGGCTTGTACAGGAAGTCAGGAACATACATAGAATTATAGAAACAATTGTGAAGAAATCAATAAAAGGTTACGGAGTAATATTTTACTTTTGAGGGGGATTCAGGTTAATTTTAAACGTGCGCTACTCCACGAAACTAAATCCAATACACTAGTATTATGTAGAGTTTGTGTGCAAAATATTGAAGAGAATGTAACTTTGGCTTTGAAATCGATAGTTCTACTCAAAATGATTGGTTAATTTGTAGCAATTGTTACCCTTTCACATGCAGATGTACAAAACTAGCACCAAACTGCCTACAAAGTCCAGGGAGACTCAGAGAGATATCAACATTCAGCGGCCGTATTACACAAGTTACTAGCAGAGAGTACTCCTTACGTAGCCTCTAGATCTTGGCTTATTTGGTGGACTTTGTAGTAAGGGTGCTTCGATCTGATGCCTAGTGTAAACATTACATATCAATTTTGACAAAACAACAAGAGGAGAAGATTCCTCCTAAAATTACACAGGACAGCTAACTCAGAAGATAAGACATTAAGAGGGTACCCTCCTCCATGAAGCTCATTTATCAACTGTCTGATTCCAGGAATTGGAGCTCACTTGACATGAATTTTTTTTTTTTTTTTTTGAAACGATCACTTGACATGAAATTAATTCCAAGCAAAGGAAGCTTGCAGCTAGAATAGATACAACGGCTTGAAAATACTTGTGCAGGTTTTTCATGGCTAAAATTCTATGAAAATTATGTGTATTGGCTGCAATTTAACTGGTAAAACTCAAAAAAGATATCAGTAGTGTATCTCTCAGAAATATCAGGTCAGGTCACAAAGCCACAGTAGAAATCCAGACTCTGAGTTCGATTTTCATATCCACGATAACTTGAACAGATAACAAAGGGGAGGGGAAAGAAAGCAAATCAGAGTTTCAGGACCAAGTTACTTCAACCTGTTCATTACAGAAACCAGCACCGAGTAATCTGAGTCGACTAAGATGAACCGTCATAAGAAAACGACGTCAAAACATGGCTAAAAGCCTAAAAGAGACATAAAACAAGTCGAAAGACACAGAAATCGGGGAGCAAAGAAAAAAGAAAAACTTTAAAAAACATTGCTGAATGGAAATCTGCACTTCAAACCAGTAGCTCATAGCCTCATATGCCATATAAATATGAAGAAAGAAACTTAGTAAAAGTAGAACTCCAAATCAAACCCAAAATTTCATCTATACTAGCCAAGTAGCCATGCAATGGTAATAATTCTTCATAGATATCTCCAAGATCAAGCTAACATCCAACAACAACATTACCCCGGTACCTCTAAGGCTTCCGCCATATGGTCAGCTAAGTGCGGGTCGGAAACTAACATCCATCAAAACATGAAGTTAAATTCAGTCAATCCATGGATTCCATGCAGATTCCGATTCTGCATTAACTCTGTGCAAAGGGATATACTCCGTAACATTATTTGCAATCTAAGAAGGCACATAAGTAAACCGCATTTTACTATATTTACTTAACGCCACTCGATATCGGGAAAGCCATCCAAAATGAAATGAACACCCTCTTATTTCCAGAAAGCAAAATGAAATATTCTGTTTCTCTCCCATTAGTCACTAGTCACTACCACCCTCAAAAAGAAAGGAATCTGAATGTGATAGAAACTGCATCTAAACACAGCCAACAAGAATCTAATCATACGGTCGTACCAGACATTGCATGAAACCAGATACACAATATTCCATTTCCGCATAGCCTACCACCAATATAGGATCTACGGCACCAGAGTTTGAAGAAGCTCAGATGATAGCATGGGTTGGTTTATTTCAGTACATCAGGAGGAATGTGCTGCCTTACCTGCTAAAGCTTCTTGAAGCGGAATGGGAATGAGTGGATACATCACATATGTTTAAGCTTTTCTTTTTCTTGAACTTCCCGGTGAAGGCATACTCACAAGTCGTGCTCAAGATCCCAAATCATCCAGGAGGATCCACTCAAAAAAGGTGAAGTAAATGAAAACAATACTTTGAAAAGAAACATCAGTTAATATCTATAGAAGATCAATAGGTTAGTTCAAAGTTGCACACCAAGCTGTCTTAACACTATTAGAAAGCAGAATTTGCCAGGACATTTTAAGAGAAAGGCTCCAATTATGAGACTGGAGTCTTGAGTTCAAGAATGTCGTTGAATAGCCTGGTTTCATTTAACAACCACCATAGCCTAGACTCATTGACTCCTTATGTACACCAGCCTAATTGGGGAGAAAGCATAAAGCATATAACAAGTGCTATGACGAGAAGAAGCTAGAAAGTGTATCGCTCCACATAAGCATCTGGAACATTTGTCGGGAGGAGCTCAGACACCTTTAAGGTACTTAGTCATCACTGCAACCCCGACTCCACACCCCCAAAACACACACACACGGAAAAAATAGAAAAGGTAAGTCAGAATCTATACAAAAAGGCATTTGCCAGACTAGTTTAAGAGAGACTACGACTGTGAGACTGGATGAATCTCTCTTGAGTTCAAGAATGTCGCTGAATAGACTGGTTTCATTTCACGACCACCATAGCCTAGACTTACTGACTCCTAAATGCATAATTGAGGAGAAGAAATAGAATTAAGCATGTAACAGGTGCTCTCGGGAGAAGAAGCTAGAAAGCTTATCGCTCCACATAAGCATCTGAGATTATTTGGCGGGAAGAGCTCAGACACCTTTTAAGAGTCAAAGGTACTTAATCATCACTGCAGGCCTGCAGCCCCCGACTCCACACCCCAAAGACAAAAATCTGTATGAAACTACAAGTTTAATTTTTCATCCGTAGTAAAGACTATGTTCTATTAGCGACTTGACGGCTAGTGTAAATCCTCAATTTAACATCTCGACTCTTCAAAGCAAATGCATGAATAATAAGCACCCAAGAACTCAAATCAGATGTCTTTCCCTGATCAAACAGAACTGGTTCAACATTGATAGTTGCATGGAAAAAGAGTTAAGGGCAACACATAGCAGAAAGAAGTAAACGGAATCGATTCTTCCAACCTACACAGCCATATAAAGCAGACCACATCCCTTGTATATCATCTAACCAGTAATTGCTACCAAACAAAATTGCACCTCGACTGAAATTAGAACATACTCCGTATTAATCGACTAATCAAGTAAATCTAGGTAGAGGTTGTATGCCAAGATCAGTCTTTTGTAGGTGTATTGAAGATTACGTTGCTTGGACTTGATCTTCTCCCTCTCTTCCTGTGATTCACTTTCCATCAGTTCTGCAATTTCGGCATCCGAACACTGAAACACCCACCACCAGCCTTTCGATTTCTTCAGAAACTCACTGTACAAGCCATCGAAAAAATTTTAAAAAATAAATAAATTAATAATTAATCCCCAAAACCCAGATTAATTACACCATCATATAAACTAAACAACACTTAATCATAATAATACTGATAAATCGAACACTTATAATAATAATACTTTCTTCAGAAACTTACTGTACAAGCCATCGAAAAAATTAAAAAAAAAAGAAAAAAATTAATCCCCAAAACCCAGATTAATTACACCATCATATAAACTAAACAACACTTAATCATAATAATAATAATAATAATAATAATAATAATAATAATAATAATAATAATAATAATAATAATCTCTGCAAATGAGATTATTAGTATGCTGTGCCTGTAGTAGTATTAAGTCAAACAAGTGGGATAATTAGCTTAATACGCAGTATTGATTTGGAAATGACGATGATGTGCATTTTTCCGCTTTCCAAAATCCGCAATCTTGTTTTGAACTCGTCCCTATAAATCTATGGCATGAATCAACCGTGGTCAAATTTAGTTTTGTATCTTCTCTTTCTCATTTCTCGTGGGAAATTTCAATTATCTCGTCTTAGGTGGAGCCGAAAGTCCAAACATCGGCATTGGATGGAGTTGATAAATATAGACCACATCGGAGGTCTGCAATTATATTACCAAGTCCTTGACTCCTTGTATACTTGTTTTTACAAGGAAAGACAATTTGGTGAATCTTCCAGTAAAATGAATAATCAATCAAAACTTTGCAAGTTTAAGGTCAGAATGATAATTAAAAAAA
Source organism: Spergularia bocconei (assembly GCA_963457585.1). Taxonomy (NCBI): domain Eukaryota; kingdom Viridiplantae; phylum Streptophyta; class Magnoliopsida; order Caryophyllales; family Caryophyllaceae; genus Spergularia; species Spergularia bocconei. The sequence continues at coordinate 2,410,189 of OY734943.1, forward strand.
CTTTAAGTGGGATAAATCGGCACAACAACCCCTTTCCAGTTGCAACATTGATATAATCTACAATATATAGTACTCCCTCCATTTTTTTTGGTTCTTTACGTTTGGTTTGAATTCCTCTCACAGATTCAAACCAAACGTAAAGAACCAAAAAAAGTGGAGGGAGTAGCATCAACTTAGCCACTTTCGATGTCAATAAAAAAAAGACTTGGCCACTTTTGATATCAAAAAAATAAACTTAGCCACTTTACGCCAAGCCTTAGTTTACAATTTAACATCACACAATGACACAAGTGGAGAGTGAAACAAGACCGATAAGCTTACATGAGTAACGTTTATGTTTAGAGTAACATAGTGTTATTCTAACAAATAGGTGTTATTCGTCGTTGACCCTATTACTAATATCGCCCGCACTATTCCCAAACTACCCTTACTAAGTTAAAATATACTCCCAATTTGCAAATTTGATTCCCAATGAAAGATTAAACCAAAACCATTCCCCACCCCCATCCCGCCTATCCAACCTCAAAAAAAAAAAAAAAAAAAAAAGATCACTTAATCTCACCATTATTTCCGATCATATATCAACCCCAAATTCCCAACCATTTACACACATCTGTTCTACACAGTAACTTACGGTAGTTAATTAATAATAATATGGTGCGTCTGGGCAAAGAGTTTGCTGCGGTATTTGACGTCCGCGGCCGAATTCATAGACTTGTCACGAAAGATCGTTCATCACCGGTCGCGACGCCTTGAGTGAGGGTTAGTTCGTGTAAGTTTTTTCGACGAGATGAGAAATCGAGATAAATGAGAATAGCATACGGTATGTGATTTATAGTAAGAGGCCAAAGAGGGTATAATTGGAAAATCTTGCAAAAAGTTGGGCGAAAGTAGTAAAACCTGGGCGACGAATAGCTGTTCACTTTAATATACACCAAGTATCCAAAAGTTTCTCATAGGTTATATTATCGATATCTCATGTATGAAATGTTGTAGCAATAGTTTGAACAAAGTAGATTTTTAACTAGTTAAATTGCTTTCTAAAAATAAATTCATTGAAATTCAACATTATCATCAATTCTTTGATCTGGAAAGAAAAGAAAAAAAGTTATAAAGTTAATGGAATCTAACAAGTTTAACTAATTCATTGATTTCAACTAATTAATAGGAGACAGAGCAAGGGTATTTTGGGTTACTTAAACCCAAATGTGGGCGAAAAATAGCAAGCTAACCATTGTTTCTAGCTCTTGAGATGGGCTATCAGCACTCCTTGTCAGTCCCTCCCAAAAATGCCATCAGCCCATTATCCACAGATCAACTGTCCTATACAGTATGTCAGTATGGCTCAAGAAGCTGACTAAGTGACTGTTACAAACTTACAATTTTCAGATCCTTCGGAAACCAACTCTTTGCATCCTTCAACTTACAGAGGGGCGAGTCTTAGTAGATCTAACCCTACAGACGACAATGGCAGAACAAGCCTCGTCCTTTGATTGGACCAAACAGTAACTTCAGGCGTATAGATAAATTATGAACAGCTTTACAACCAACTGAAACAAGTATTATGCTGAATTGCTTGCGGAAAGAAATACAATGTACTGAAAGGGCTAACAAACTGGATTCGAGCAAATCAGTAAAATCTTACAGCAATCAGCAATGATTCACAAAGTATAGTGCAAGAACGTCAGGAACACCTCAACCATGAAATTTGGAATCCTCATTCCGCCACTCCGTGCCAACTTCCTGTACAGTGAGATTGAACCACTTAGTACACAGAGTAATAGACCGCCTCTGTCCTCAGCAACAAACAATTGAAAAGAAAGGAAATACATTTAATCAGTGAAGGAAAATGCAAGTACCATCATTTGAGAGACTAGAACAATATGCCTATCCAGAGTCATATACCCAGCAAAGACAACAATATTCACAGACAAAGTGCCATGTTCAATCTTTTGAGGGACAAATTTGTTGTCAAGAAATACGCCCATTACTCACAGGCGAAACTTGGCAGATTATTACAAGCTGAGCTTGAAGTCGGAAAACTTTCAAATTGCAATATCAGCAAAAATATATACTCCACTCCGTAAATCCCTTGAAGATAGAAAACATCCGACAAGCACCCAAATTGGAATTGGCACCATAAACATATCCCACACCATAAAACCACATATAGAAGATGCTGAAAAATATATAAACAGGAGGGAGAAAAGGATGTTAAGTGGTGTAATACCTGGTCATCACTGTCGTGGACGTGGAATTTACCCCCTTTGAACATAGAAGAGAGCACAGATCATAGCAGTCAATGTTATTTGAGTTCCCTTCAGGCTTCAGCCATTACTCTTCATTTTTCGCAAATTTTAACTTCATGATGTTTCTCTGACGATCTAGCGGTGCCTGAAGATAAGCTCAAGCAGAAATGTTACATGAATATATATGAGGAGACAAGAACATGAAAAGAGATAGGAATTAGCAGAAGAATTTTCCTTGGTGTCAGACGGAAAGGAGTGACCTTCTCATCAAAGTAGTCATGGTCGATGCAAAATTCAAGAAAATTTGTCTCTAGGTTTGTCTTCAAAATAAAGACTGATTAGTCTTAATAATCTTATGCAAGTCCGTCAATTTTTCAACAGCAACGACTTTTACATTCATGTGAAATAAAGAATATTAATTTATGGCTTCTACAAATTAGAAAACCATTCTTTACTCAAAAAAGAAGAAAGGAAGAAGATGAGAAAACCATTACCTGAGATGGAAAACGGCTTGGAATGTCACTGCATGGTGACTTTGGGTCTGGAAGACAGGCATGCTACTACTCATTCACTTGACGTGACTAATTTATCTGTCAAAACACACCGCTATCACGATAATGCAACCATTAGGCCAAGGAGGCATCCAAAGAATCAGAACGTTGCACATTTTCCTTCAACAGCTTTCAGCTCAGTCATGCTAGCATTAAAGAGTTCACTGCAACAGCTCCTCCATGTACTACCATTGGTCTACCTCAAAGTCATACTTCACAGCATAACCCCAACTCTTCACAGCATTTAGATGGGCTATGGTAAGGTGTACATATTCAGCAAAAAGATCAATTGAACTGCAATATGGATTATCTACTTCAATAAACAGGAACTTGTTATTTCCTAATGCACACATATGCATCGCAAATCCAATCAGCAGTTGAAGTTATATCATACTTTCGATCAAAGTTGACTGAACTTCCATCTTCTTCTCCCATAGCACATTTTGGGTGAAGATCAAAGTCACAGGCTTCACAGTAGAAGGACCAGATATTGCCATCTTCCTCACAACTGTCACACTTGTAAGCCCTGCGTCGTGTGAGCAGAAGTTCATGCTCTTCATGAAGGGCATGGTTTACCTTCTTAGGCCAATTCTTGGCCACATCCTCAAGTTCCGACTCAATGTCATTCACTCTCTCACTAGTAAAAGGATAAGCCTTCGGTCCATGAACTATAATGAGCTCCCTAGCTTCTGTTGATACAGTTTTCCCACTTGGCCCTATGGCTACCAGCTTAGGGGTTCCAAATACCTTAAACATACGACTTAGATAAGCCTCCCGTTCATCACCGAATGGAAGAGCTAACCAAGGCATCACCGCAAAGAATTCCTCAAAAGAACTCTGATCTTTGTCACTGGAGATAAAAATTATTTCAAAGGCATCATCCTTTGCCTTTATCTGCTGATAAGCTTCAATGAGTTTAGGAAGAAATGCACGACAAGGAGGGCACCAATTTGCAGAAAAATACAGGAGGATGTTCTTCCCCACAAGTTCAGAAATGGGAACCTGCAGAGACAGGATTAAAGAATTCAGCCACCAATAACTGAAAGGCTGTTGTGATAAAGAAACTCAGGACTCAACGATGACATTGACTAACAATTGATCCACTGAAGCAAGTTAACCACAGTGCTCAGTAACATACAGTGGAAGCACAAGTAAGGAACTGAGCCACCGAAGAATTTCAAACTGTGGATTAATATTGGATACAGAGTATACATAAATAAGCTATGCAATATGCAAAGGAGCTCAATGGTATAGAAGAAGGTACCTTTGCACCATATCTGTCTACTACATAATCGTTCTTCCCAGACACAAGAAGAGACTCCAGAGTCTGTGCCTCTTGCCGTGCCTTTTCTTTCTGTGAAAGTTCCATGAATCTTTCATGTGTGAAAGGGTAAGCCTGAACTCCATGATCCTCTATAGCTGTTGCCGCATTCAGTTGAAGTGTTTTCCCATCGGGTCCAATAATAACCAAAGTAGGAATCATTGAGAGATCAAAGTAACGAGCCAATTTAACACATCTCTTATCCTTTAGTGGCAAAGAGTACCAAGGCAAATCGCCAAATCTCGGTTTGGAGGATTCTTCTTCAGCATCATCAAGGGGAACTAGAACAATGTTGAAGTTCTCCCCCTTTGCCTTCAACTCCTCATAAACATCTGTTAGCGTTGGAGTGAAAGTAATGCATGATCTGTGGGAAGATAGTGAGAAATACAAGCCGACTGTGTTGCCTTCAAGCTCAGAGACAGGCACCTGGCATTTAAGACAGAGACAAACTGCCCTCAGAATACTGAATGTGATGATACTGAAATAGTTGAGAGAAGGTTCCAGGACTGTTCCACAATATAAGTTTCACAGGAAGAATTTGGACTGCTGGTCTGTCACACCCTAGCTATTAGCTATTTAGTGCTCACCTTTAACCCATCAGCTGAGAGCACAAAGTTACAAGCACTGTGCACCAGCATAGACCTCAAGGTTTGTTGCCTCCTGACTCTTTCCTCCAGCTCGACCAATTCTTGAATCCTTTCAGGAGTAAATGGATATGCCTTAGCTTCATAATCATGAATAACCTCGACACCATCATCTGTGAGAACTTTTCCATCTTCATTTAGTATCACAAGATGGGGTGTTTCTTTCACATTGAATAGATCTTCCAAGTAATCACAACTTTCTGAATCAGAAAATGGTACAGCTAGCCAGGGCATCTTCGAGAAGTACTTCTCAGAGGATTCATCGTCTTCATCAGATGTAATAAAAACCACCTCAAAATCTTTTGTGCGGGAGAGAATGTCATTATAAACCTCAATAAGAGTCGGGGTAAAGCGGAGACATGGTCCGCACCAAGGTGCTGAAAAGTATAATCCAACCTTCTTCCCTCTTAAAGTCTCATCACTAACCTGCTTAACAGTTAACCCTAAAAGAATTAGTAAATAAGTTTAACTAAAAGACCACATAAACATTCCTGCATTTTTTCACAAAAAAAAAAAAAAAAAAAAAAAAAAAAAAAAAAAAAAACCATTCCTGCATTCATACAAGCCATCCATTAAGTTAAGGTCATAAGTTTTTCTCAATTCTAATAACTCAATGGTTCATTCCAAATCTACTGAGTAATGAGATTATATGGAAGTATCAGAAATTCCGACCAACTGTATACAGTATCCGCCATGCTAACTTATTAATATGGTCCTTTCCAACGACAACAACAACATTAAACCTTACCTCCAAAGACTCTTACTTGGCAGGATCATAAATGAACCATCATAACAACGTAGCAAAAAGGACAATTCTAACCAAATTTGAATTGCAGTCCAGAATTTCGACAAGACTCAACACAAAAGACGACAACAACAACTTTATCGCCTATTATCTTATCACCGAGGTTCTAGCAACAACAACACATAACACAGCAAGCAACATAGTAGCAAACTAGCAACACCTAACAACCTTACACAACTACACAGCCCCTCGCATCACAATTACCCATTGTAAAATGGACGCCTAATTTCGGTCCTCCCTTCGTCCATATCTATCTATCTCCTAGCACCACACTACCAATGCACAACTCCTAAATGACAGTATACCATACACGGAGGGAGATTGTCACACCCAAACACAAATGTTACTTTGTTAATGTTATAACTGTGATTCTTTGGGTTGGTAAGACCCATGTGGTCATCCGAAAACAATCTCTCTATTTTTAACACGGGGGTAAGGCTGCGTACATCCAAACTCGTCATAGACGAGAGTCATTAAGATTCAAGGCACTAGGGTAACGTCATAAACAAGGGAAACCTCAAACATGAGGGTGATAAGAATCGAACCCATAACCTTCCTCGGGTTTAAGTTTAAAGGCGGAAATCCCGCCACCAGGCTATCTACTACCAGTCTACCACCTAACAAGCAGCTTATACTACACTTCACCAACACTTTTCACTCAATTAAACAACAAACAAGAACAACTCCCAAGTAAATTCCAAAAAGAATTAAACTTTCCAATAAATTAACACTAATTAAAAACAAAATAATCCAAATCAAACTTATAACCCATCAAACATGTATGATAACATCAACTGTAAACAACAACAAATTTACCTTGCTATATAAGTTAAAAAAAAAAACAACTTACTATAAAAGGAAACGAATTAAAAGTAAAAATTACCTGAGACCCATCATTCCGAATGAGGAAATTACGAGAAGGGGAGCAAAGAATTGAAGAAAGATCGTGACTTTGAAGCTCTGATACCACTTCTTCATGTCCAGCCATGGCGGAATTTGAGGAGAGAGAAAATAGAAGTGGGTTTATTGAGTTGGGATTTTCGAGAGGATTCGCGCAATTGATTGAATTTTGACTTTGTAGTTTATATGTTTGATCAACTAATTGAATGTTTGTTTGTCATTATTATCGAAGTAATTAATTAATTTGTGTGATTTAATCATTTTCCATGGATGGTGATTATAGTTGATTACGATTAATTACGTCTTGATTTGAATATGAAGAGTATGACATATGAAATGGGGGAAGTTAAATCGATGTCATTTGTTTTTTTCGATCGTCATATGATGTTGCTAATGATTTGTTTTGTCTTTTGCGTCATTTCGTATATGGTTACATTCATTAAACCTTGATTAATAAAAATGGTCAAAGTGTTTATGTATATCTTAAGTAAATTAAACTCAAGGATATAATTTTTACAATCAATAAAGGGCAGCCCGGCGCACATTGGCGTCCCCGACAAGCGAGGGTCCGGGGAAGGGTCCCACCACAAGGGTGTAATGAGGGCAAGCCTTCCCTTGTCAATTTTTACAATCAATCAGAAGAAGAAAAGAATAACACAATGATGAGGAGGATATGAACATTTTTGTTCCACTAAGCTTATACTCCGTAAAACTTACCATAAGTATAGTCGATTTCCTACATATTAGGCTATGTTTGGTAAAACTAGCTGAAATAGTAGCTGAACGCTGAAATAGTAGCTGAATGCTGAAATAGTAGCTGAAAGCTGAATTAATAGCTGCAATATTAGCTGAAAGTTTTTTTTTTTTTTTTTTTTTTTTGAAATAAATGGACATTCATTAATATAGTCGCCAAACGGCACTTACATCAAGAATTTCAACGAGACAAACATCATCAATTATATCTAATTGACACAATTCTTCCCTAATTAACAAAATTGAACCCTTGCACGTCGACATCTTTGCGTCTTTCATCGGCATCGGAGATCTATGTAACTCGAAGAAGAAAAGGTCACCGACGTAGTTAATGGTATTTGATCCCGTCAGCATCCATTGCAGCGCCATGACAAAATTAATGAACAGCAGAGGTAGAAATCTCGCGAATCTCAAATATAAATCCACCTATATGGTGGTAGAGATACCCTCTCGAGGAGGTAGAAACGAGTTATTATTGATAATAACTAGTAATAACTAACTGATTAGGATTGAATAATAAGAAAATTGGGGCTTACCACCATCTAATTGATGGCTGGTAGCCCCTAAATTCAGATTTTAAAACTAGGGTTTTTGAGAGAGGAGGAGGAGGAGAGAGAGAGGGGAGGGTTTAATTAGCTGAAAGTTTTTAGCTGATAGTAATAGGAGTGTTTGGCAATATTAGCTGATACAGGAGCTGATATATATAAAAATTTTAATGTCATTTTATTTTAGTAAATAAATGAGGGTAAATTAGGAATAAAATTATGATAAGCTAGCTTATTTTTTAATATGTTACCCAGGGTAACATCTTAAATAAGCTAGCTTATTATTTAAGCTAGTGGTGTCACCAAACACACTTATTTGGTCAATGAGCTTAAAATTCTAGTCAAATAAGCTACTTTGGCCAAATAAGCTAGCTTATTTGGCATACCAAACATAGCCTTAGAGCAATTACAAATGTGAAAGTTTTCACGATTCAATTGAAACAAACGTCATAAACCTTATCACCACTAAGTCCGAAAACCCCAAAATGTTTCTCATATTCCTCACCATTCTTTTGATCTTCATCAAACAAATCAAATAAAAAGACTTCCATTCCAACACCAGGCCTCTTGGGTGTACCAACATTCCCTAGTGCCCTCCTAACAACATTGTCATTATAGACCCTAGCATTTTCCGGCCTCGCCTCCTCGCTTCCCGCGGTGGGCCAGCCGGTCTCCGACACTACAAGTGGAAGCCCGCCAAACCCTTCCTTCTCCATGGCGGCCACAAAGGAGTCCAACGTGGCATCGAAAAGATTATTATATAATAGTCCATTATCATCCATAACGTTATTAGGCGTACTGAATAACGCATAGTCTAGTCCAATGTCCTTTGGGTTATTAACGTAACTAAAAAAAGGGTACACGTTAACCATAAAGGGTGAATTAGTTTCGTGCAAGAATTTTAACAAGGGAAACATTTGTGGTAAAACGTCACGATTAAAAGTCCCATTTGAAGGAGGGAAAGAGCTACTGAGTACACAAGCAGCATGTGGGGAAGAAAGCTTAATAGTTTGATCAAGATTAAGTGAAATTAAAGCTTGATAAAGGTTCTTAATTGAAGGGACTAAAAAAGGGGTAAAATATGGGTCTTTTAAGAAAATTTCATTACCAACAGCTAAATATTTGATTTGTGTTGGTGGAATGTAGGCAAAGATGTTATCTTGTAACCATTGGAGAGAAAAATTAATGGCATTTTGTGCAAGTGAAGGTAAAATTTCATTAGGAACTCCTATCATTAGGGCAATTCCTGTGCCTGAAAAGGATTGTAGGACTTCCGGGTCGGGTTTGAAGATCCGGACCGTGTCGATTGCATTCGATTGGAGGAGAGAAACTACTGTTGGTGGTGGTGGAAGGTTGCTTGCTACTGTTCCATAGCATATTCCTACTTGTGCTCCATCTGCAAATACAAGAAAGTTATAAAATTGAGACCATCAATCATCCTTTGCTTGCAGTAATTCATAGTGATTACATTGTGACTGAGATAAAATGTACTCCGTAAGATAATTAATTTTACACGGTATTGCTACTTTGACGCATAAGTAAATCACGACGTGTTAAATTTTGATAAAAAAAAAAAGTTTTATTACACATCACCCGCAATGTGGATTTTACCTAATAAAGGTGAGAAGAAAAGGAGGAGACACTGAAACGATAGGAGGAGATACTTAAGCGATAGCAACGAGATACGGATTTTCATAATTGAAAGTGGCAGGGAATTTTGTGCAAGTAATTGAGCAAAGAATGATGAATGTAAGAGCAGACATTATTAATAGTTGGGTTTAGGAGAAGTTTAGGAAAGAATTAGCTACAATTATTTTATTTTTAATTTGCTTTTCACATTTGATCATGTATGAACTATGATTATTGTTGCTTTTATTTTTCCTTGGGATCTGTTCTACCAACTTAAGATATAATTTGCTAGAAATCGAGGAGGAATGTAGATATACTGTGAATGTTTAAAGCTGGTGAGCTTCTTTCTATCAACCTATGGGAGAAGCAACTTTTGCATTTGTGCTTGATAATGGGCTGGTCAAATATCTCGACCTACATTTTTCACTTTATCTCTTATTTTCATGAAGATTATATTAGCTACTCGTACCATTTTGTCCAATGGTGCATGTGATATTGTGAACATGTGAACAATTGTTTTGAATTTTTTTATAATTTAGAAAATAGTTTATTTTCCGTTCCTATGACGTGGGAACCCGTAATCGTTATCTTTAAAGTACATTAGTAGGTAAGTTAAACTCTGATTCAAGATATTATAGTCAATCCACTTGGTTCTTCTACCAATAAATCCGACCAGTGGGAGCAAAATTTTCAATCCTATGAAAGTATGACAATAGTTACGTTGAGGTTCACAAGTAAGGAATAATAACAAGAGGATCGAGCTATCAAGGAATCAGTTTGGTGAGATTACATTTTTCTATATAGTGTTTGTGGTTCAAGATTCCTAATATTTGGTTTAAGGTGGAGAATTGTTGAGTTCAAACATAAGAAGAGGTAGATAGATATTTGTAATTCGAGAAATACTTCTCCCCTTATCAATCTACTAGAAAGTTATCTAAAAGAAACTCGCTCGCTAAATTTATGAACATGAGCCGATACTCCTCCTCGACAGTGTCCCCTCCTCGAACAATCACCAATTATATTTGTAGAGTCTGTTTTACAGCTTGGGTCAGCAAAGTGAACTGTACAATAATATTTGTAGGGCCTCTTATTTACTTGAACTACTGACCAAAGTAAATCTGTGGAAACTTGGCCCAAAACTGTCCACTTTATCAAGAATGATCATGATCAGTTGATCACGATCACTGATGATAGCCTGATCGTTCTGATGCAATGGTATGTGGACCACTCGACAAAAGAACACAAGCCTGCATGCTACCTCTGTTATCATCAGAAGTACACTAGTCTCCGATCATCATCTCTCTTTGCGTATGAAACATATTGTCTTCCTCAAGTACTTACACTTCTACCACTTAGCACGTCCGTTACCTTACTCAATTCCGACATTAACACACGACGTTAATGTTCGACGACGCTAATGTTCGACGACTTTATCGATTTGTTAATGACCGATCAAGGCATTCCGAATTCATCTAACAACCCATTTTAAGGTCATCTAGCATTCTAGCTAGTATTCTATATGTTTGCGAATTATTAGGGATAGATTCGTACGGGTATTCCTTGCTTTCTAGTTACAGCCATATATATTCTTGCTTTCTCTTCAATTTGTACGTGGTTCGTACCAAACCAACTCTTTTGAGATGCTTAATTAATTAATTCCTCAATTTAAAGTACATTGATGGAGTAATTAGCCTAGCTAGTATCACCATGTATGTGATGTTGGACCAAATAACACAAGGGTTGTGATATTTTCACGGCTAAAATCAATCACGTCATGTCAGTATTGTGTACATTATCTATTTACATATCGTCTCACTCGATAAGTTGACAAGAACCTTTGAGACGTAATTAGAATGTACGCCTATATATATGCCTTGACAGAAGGGGTTGCCTGGATTCTTTGCAATAAGTCTGAAGAATATGATAACAAAAATGATTAAGTGATCGGAAATCCTGGTAATCAAGCAATCATGGCATAAGACAGATTAACCCAAAAGCTACGTACCACCTCACCTTATTATTCTGTCAAAATCATTCTCCACATAAAAGCAAAGAATAAAGATGATGATTATTTCGATTCCATTGTTCGGCGTGTGAAGTGTCCCCTTGTGCTTAGGCAAAAGCAAATCTTTATAAAGAAAATTGTCAGTCACTACACAAAAAACACATCAAAACTTGTTAAAGCTCTCACACAATTGATTTCACATTCGATATTTTCGTAATTTGCATTTTTGTTTTTTGATGGCGCTCTATCAATTTCCTATCACTAATCACATCTCGCGTTATGATTCTATACAGGAAATGCCAACGTTAACGAAAATTGAGTTCGACTTACGGGTCCTTAATCAATGGCTTTACGGTATACAATTACATAATTAGCTACTAGGAGTAGCTCACATCACTCTAGCTAGCTCTAACCTAACACCTAATAAGTGATAGACCCACTAATCCACTACAATGACCAAAATCTATAATTAACTTGGAAACATGTCACTATAAGCTTAGCACTAATTTCAAAAGGTTAAAATCTCAATAATTATACAATATGAAACAAAACTTTATCTTGGAGCACCCAACTATTTGTATAGATAAAGAGAAGAGCCAAAATATTGCTTTCTCTTCATACAAAGCAGAAATTACCAAGAAAAAATAGTGCTAAGTTAGTAATATCCCTTCTATTCCGCAGCAAAGAAACAAGAAGGAATCATCTTTAACTCATTGTTTTCTTTTTCTTTATTAAAAGAAACACAACAATTTGAATTTTATTTTTATTTTCTTCAAGAAAAAGCTCTTCTTTTTGAATTCACAAAAACCCCACCCATTTAGAGCTCCCCTTAAGTTTTTCTACATATACCATAACTTGCAAGGAACTAGTGAGTTTTCTTCCCCTTAGTTTCTCCCTAAGATCACGTTACATTACATATATCGACTCTTAAAAAATCGTGATTTTCATTCAAAAGTCTCACAAAAATTCCGAAACAACCTAATGGCAGCTACATTCCAGGGGTTTCCGCCCCCGGGACCACCAACCTCACAAGGAATGATATACCCAACACAAACTTCACAAACAAGTGGTAGTACACAAGATAATTCTGATCACTCTAGTGGCTCGTTTGGCATGGTTTTTGTAGTCTTGGCTATAATACTAGTCGTCTCGGCCGTGGCTTGTGTTTTGGGCCGGTTTTGTGGTAAGAAAGGAAACAAGTCCCATCAGCCCAAGGCTCACAAACAAAAGGGCAATAAACACGGCCACGGTCACGGACACGGATACGAGCAAGAGCATGGTCATAATAAACACATGAACCATCCTAGCAACTCTAAGAGTAGCCACCATGGACAAAAGCATGGTTCGGGTCGGTCTAGAGACCCGGACCTAGAATTCGGCTACCGGTCCAAGGAAGGTGATATTATGATGGGGTTTGAGCCTAAGATTAAAATTCCAAGTGCTAAAGTTGCTAATCATCATAGTGGTCAATTTAGAGGTGATGGTAATGGCATGAACATGGGCATGGGTCCGGGTATGGGTATGGGCCCGGGTATGGGAATGGGTCCGGGTATGGGTCCGGGCATGGGTATGGGCCCGGGTATGGGAATGGGTCCGGGTATGGGTAGGAGCATGAGTAGGGGTCATATGGAGAATCATGGGGATTTTCCTTGATTAAGAGAAATGTATGGTAATGTTATTATTGAAGAACTCCTTCATGTACAACTTAATTAATCTTCTAATTATTCTCTTTGTTTAATTATTTGTAGCTAGATTATGAAGATTAATTAATTAGTGGGTGAAAATATGTAATGGTATATTTGTTATGACAAAAAGTTTGTCATTTGAAGTGATTGTTCTTGATGATCAGAGCTCAATTGGAGCAAATTACAAGGTGAAGAGCAATGATTACGCTTCTAATATAGTTATGGAATGGAATGGCTTTTACTCACTTCATCAAATCTATTTTTATGCTCTAATATACTTTTGTTTCTAATAACAAGTACCAACTCGGTTTATGTTTAGCTGACTCCAGTGTCATAGGAGTAATACAAATAAGTCTAGTCAGTCGGAATATGGTCCGTGAAACATGAGTAATAGATCGATCTTATGTGGGTTTGGTTCCTATAGGCTATAGTCAAAGTCGGAATTGATCGAATGGGAATAGTTCAAATCTTGACTCAACCTTCAACCCGCCATAATTAAGAGCGAGTTGAACCAAATATGTCACAAACGTTGTTGAGTAGGGCTTTTTAATAATGTCACACTAAATTGGAAAATGATTGCAATTTGTCTCTCCTCTGAATGAATGAATAACACTATGATATTTGGGATGTAAATACTTAATTGCATTTGTTAGCCAAGTTATCCAATCGAAAGATTCGAAACATAATATGAGAAACTTTGTTTTTGTTGTTGTTGGTACCAAGTTACCAATTCAGTGTTACAGGAGTATGTTTGATCCGAAGTATTTGTCTTCTTGTACAGATCACAATACCAAATCTAGCCCAACAACATCCTGGAGCCCAGTCAAAAATAACCAAAGTGACTGACTCAGACCATATAAAGCTAACCCGTTTTCTTTAATCTTATCATACCGTTCAAAATCTTAGGGCACAGTGATATATGAAGATCCATCCCATGGTACAACAAAGTCCCAACAAAAAATGCAATACCAATTTTGTTTTTGGCTTAATAATGAGAGAAATCCGAGACATCTAAATGAGTAAGAAAAAACTATGACAAGTTATATAACGTCTTATAGTATGTGTAGTGTAACTATTTCGTCATCTCAACACCAATAACCCAACTAACCGAACATATAACATTTTCAAAGTGGATTGATACACAACCAATAGGAATATAGGATACAATCGCCATTTTAGCAATATTTTTTTGCATTTTCTTTTGTTAAGCTAAATGTTGGATAACTCCCCAAGCAAACTCATATATATCGAACGAGCTTTTAGATGAAAGAATACACAAACTTTTTCAACTATTATTTTCTCGTCATTCCTAAGAATCTTTCCGTAACTTGCCACAAATTTTTAGCTTGTTCAAGCCCATCGATTGCTAGATTGTCAAGTATATACATTCTAATCCATAATTTCATCAAGTCCCAAAATTATCACAAATATATTTTCTCAAATTTTCCAAAATCAAATTAAATCATAGTCAGCTTCCTTGTCTTATACTGATAAAGTACATAAAAATGGTCCAATGTTTCTAACAGACTATAAGACATCATGTAACAGTACCGTTACATGTAGCTTTCCCGCTTTTTTGAACCCTTCTCTATGCCGTTAATCTCCTCCACCTCAGTCAAATCCTAGAGAGAGAAAACAATCTAAGATTCCTCTGACAAAATAATGATTTTGGTACAGATTTTGTCATTACTTGTGTACTTTATAAAGACAGAATTTCATACTTGAAGAACAAGCTTCTTTTTTTATTTATTTAAAACAAGTTCATCAACTAAAGAGGGCAGTCCAAAATTAGAAGTGTGAGATGAAAATGGGTCACTTAGAAAGAGCTTTAGAAAGGTTAAGGTTACTAATTTTGGGTTCTAACACTTGGGATTTTTGTGTTGTGTGGAAAATTGGTGATGACCCATCTAGGTAATTCCTAGTAATTGTCACACTTGGTTATTTTTACGTGACTTGACGGTCGATATATGTATAGACCTCCCTAGACACGGGAACACATACACAGGTTATTGTTATTGTTGTTGTTATCGTTGTTGTTGTTGTCGAAATTTAATGATTAATGTGATGTTAGTTTTTTTGTGATTTGGATTTTGGTAGGTTTATTGAATGGGTTGGGTGTTGCTGTAATGGAGGTGGAAATCAGGAAATGGGCAACAAAAAGAAGAAAAGATTGAAACTTGGGTCTTTTTCTGATTGTAGAGATGCAAATTTTGTACACCCAGCAAATACAAAGTCATGTGAAACTCTTGCCAGATTACCTCCTTTTATGTCCCTTTATTCTGGGTATGTTCATAATTGTTCTTGTTTTCATTTGTATGTGCTTTCTCGGTTTTTTCATTTGTTAACGTTCGGCTTGAATTCCTCTTCGTGATATGAATTGTAGAGTATGGATTAGTGAATAGTTTGTACAAGCTGATTGATTGTTACATTTCTGATTTTTGGTGAAATTTGTTGAAACTGCAGTGTTCATGGAGAAGTGGTGATTTCGGGTCAAGCGAGGTGGATTAAATGTGATAATGCATCTGATTCAAAGACATTAACTGAAGTAATTTCTAAATTCACTACTTTTTTGAGTAAATTGAATGTTTGCTGTTTATGATAAATTTGTGCTGATATTACGAATTGATGAAAAAAGAGTAATTGTTTAAGTAGCAAATTCGACGTTCACAACACTTGTCTATTGGATTTTGTTTCTCATTAGATTGGTATGCTGAATTTCACTGATCGATGATTAAAAGTTTGAGTTTAGCATAAACCTGTCGAATTTTGGGACATCTGTAGTTATTATGAGTTGAAGATTGACATGTGAAATCTTTAAGGAAGTCGAACTTGCTTAAGCATGCCTAAGAAATTGGTTGACTGCTTCCTCATTAGCTTTAAACTTTCGTTGTGTTGCTTATGGGTTTGAGCTGTTCTGAGCCCTGCAATTCTGTGAGTATGTCCGCGTTGGTGTCTACCCCTGAATCGGGTTTACTTCCTTGTACAGAACCTCGAGTAATGACTATAATTATTGTTTGTAGATTTCATGATGTGGTGCTACTTAGCTAGTTCTGTTC
Source organism: Spergularia bocconei (assembly GCA_963457585.1). Taxonomy (NCBI): domain Eukaryota; kingdom Viridiplantae; phylum Streptophyta; class Magnoliopsida; order Caryophyllales; family Caryophyllaceae; genus Spergularia; species Spergularia bocconei. The sequence continues at coordinate 2,426,332 of OY734943.1, forward strand.
GAAAGGTTTAGTATTCACGGCAAGGAAATGTTTTGTTATCTTATCTGAATAATCAGTAATCACGACTCACAAGTGACTGAGAGAAAAGTAAGTCCTGACACTGACTTCAGGAAAAAAAAAGGGGGTCTTGAAACTGACTTCAGGGGGAAAAAAAGGGGGTCCTGACACTACCTGTTCTCCATTTCAGCTTCAGGGTGTGCTGAATGTTGATAATGTTATATGCTTCCGTTCTCTTGACAGGGATCTGAAGCAACCCGACTTTTGATCCATGTTGTTTGTTAGTGGTTTGGGAGAGCTCTTGCCATAGTAATTGTATGCTGACTTCTTGTTCACAGATGAGTAACGCTTATTATAACCTGTTAATTGACATGTGAAACCTTGAAGAACAATTAAATTACGGAGTTAAAGAATTTGCTCGTATAACCCGTGAAAAATATGTCTAAGACAATGATAAACATCTTCATTAGCTGCATATGGATGTTATCCGGTCTGAGTACTGATTGAGTAAGGTAGCACCTCAGTGGTTGCTGGTGCTGACAACAATTGTTGTTTGCGAATTTTATGAAGCTGTTCCGATTCTTTAGCTGAATACTAGAAAGGTGTTGTGTTTGACTGCAAGGAAATTTGGTTATTGTATCTGAAAAATCACAGATTGATTGGAAGAAAACAATGCCCTGACAATGTTAGGTTCTTCCATCTTTGTGACAGGAATTTGAAGGAACCCGAGTGTTGATCCCTGTGGTTGGTGGTTTGGTAGAGCTCTTCTCAGCAAAGCAAGTAAGTGACTTTTCGCTGCTTCTTAGACTAAATTAAAACATCTCAGGCTATACTGTGGAATGCTGTTGTGTATACTGATGCTGCTGTATCTGTCAGATACCAGAGAACGGAAGCATGATCGAGTATGTGAAGGCTCAGCTCACCAGTTCAGAAATTGAGACATTGTCAAACTCTACTGTAAGCTTTGATGGACCTTATGCTGATCCATTGCTTGAGAAAAGCACAGATAGTTGCCCTTCCTCCCTTTTTCCACTCCAAATCTTGTCTTTGTCCCATCCTCTGATCCCGATACCCCATAACCGAAATGATTCTACCTTTGCTGGATCCTCAGCAGGCTCATTACATTTAGATGAGCGCCCTTCTCTTAATTCCACACATTGTTCTAGTACTGCACCTCAAACCATCCCTTTCATCCCGCTAAGTTCCTGTCACGAAGAGGCTACTGCTGTGAGCGAACAAACTGATGGAGGGCAGAAGGAGGAGAAGAAACCTTGCAAATCAAAGAATCTTGTAAGTGAGCGAAAAAGGAGAAAGAGGATCAATGATGGCATGCTCATACTCCGATCAATAGTCCCTAAGATCACCAAGGTATGTAAGATACACTACTGTATATTGCTGAAACTTGTGGTACACGGATGCTGTTCACTCATCAAGGCTACTCTTGTCATCCTTTTTCTCTCTTAAATCAGATGAACAAAACGGCAACACTATCAGATGCCATTGATTACATAGAGGAGCTACATGGCGAAAGAAGGAAACTCCTGGATGAGCTTCAAGACTCTTCTGACGAGAACACAGATGACTCGAAAGCTTCCTGTTTAGATGGAGAAATTATGGAGTCACGAGGTTTGGTGACATCACAGGTATAAGAGTTTATGAAATTAAGAATTGTATGCGTTGATACTACTGTTTGATTCTAAACTCGATATTTCCATAAAAATAGGCTCAAGTACAAGTAAATCAGCTTGGTCCCGGAAGCTACTTGCTCAGAATCGTGTGTTTGCATAGGCCCGGAGTGTTCTCTTCGTTGCTTGAGGCTTTAGGCTCGTTGAATGTGATCGTAGACGATGTTCATGCCACCGTGTGCAATGGCACAATTGCAAGCGATTTCTTTATACAGGTAATAAGTAAAACATCACACTTTTTAGAACAAAGAATTGGTTTTTACACATTCAGTTGCAGTATAGACAAGAACAGAATTTTCCAATGCCGAACGTTGAATGATAATGTACAGTCTTAGATTAGACAATTTAGGTTGCGGAAGTAAAATTTAAATGAACATTATAATTCAGACAAAGTATAACTGTTAACAGTGAAAACAATTTGGAAAAATGCTGTCCATAAACTTAAATGTCATGCATCTCAGAGTAATCTGATACTATATGATTTTGTATAGACACAATGGACCAGTGTCGGCCGCGTTTTCTTAAACATGTTCTAATTGTTGTATTCTGTACAGACAGACGAGGATGTTCAGGAGAAGGACTTGAGGGACTTGCTGGTGTTACTATTCCAATGAGTGCTCGGAAAACCGAAATGACAATAGTTCAGAAGCAGAACATATGATCTTCAGACAGTTCTTGTGCTTGTACTTAGTTATTACTTCTCTTTGAAGTTTCAGGGTTCTAGCATGAACTAGTAGCGTAGAATAATATTCATATCATACTACCTGTCTACCTGAGAATAGATGCATATGATGTTGTTTTATGTAGTAGGTCAAGTAGGATATACTAGACCTAGTTCTTTGATAGGATGTTTTATGTAATGCATGAAGCTATATTGTACTTGCTCCTTCGGACGTAGTTTACATGAGTTATATGACCCATTTTTATAAATTTTGTTTTAACCTATAGTGTGGTGGCTTTGGATCGACGGGGTGGTCGCCGAGATCAATCCGTTTAGTGGTGGTAATTGTGGATCTATATGCGAGCGTTCTAAATTTATATTAGGTGGTCTGCACTGCACTACACATTACAGGGGACTTGAGTGCGAACTCGGTCAATGTTTTCCTCCCCGAGGCACATTGTCCATCGAGTCGTAATTTTTTCCCCCGATTTGTGGTATTTCATAAGAATTCCGAACTCCTACAAAAAATTTAGCCTAATTATACGGAAAGAGTCGATTGGACTAGGCATTGACTACGAAGAATGACACGTCAACTTTAATTTATATATCAAGTTATCAACACGTCAACTTTGATTTATATGTCGATCCTCAACAATATTTGTCCTCACTTACCAAAAAATTAAAATTGATAAAACTCTGCATATTATTTTACATAAATGCCCCTCCCCTAAAACTTCTATATATATGTACTGATTTGGGGTTAATTAGGAAAGTTAGGGTTTGCGCGAAAGTTTGGGAGAAAAATCAAATTCAGCAACAATGGCGGATTTGGAGCGTATCAGTGAAGATACGAAAAAGGGAGAGGAATTACTCGCTACAATTGACAGGGAAATCCGCGAGAACGACAACGCTGCAAATTCATGGCTTGGATCGACCTTCTTCTTGTGGTTCATCTTAGTGCTAGCTTCTCTTTCACTCAACCTCAAGTTTCCTCAGCCATTGGTCATTCTTTTGGGTGTTTCCTCTGCTTTGCTAACTTGCATCGTCTTCTACAAGCTTCTCACCAAGCTCCGCCGCCTCCGTCGCCGCTACATTACTGGTGTAGAATGGATGCGTGGCTTAGCTAAGGATTGCAGGTCTCTGAATCTTGCTGATCAAGATACCGGGAAGCTCTACCCTTTGCTCTGCACATTGAAGGCGTACGAAGGCGGGACTTGGACTTGGGATTGGTTGGAGAATAACTTCCCAATTATTTCACTTTTCTACATCTTCTTGTCCAGTCTTCTGTGCAGTGTGGCTGGCTGTATCGTGTTGATGAAGGTAGATGAGTCTACTCTGACCTCCTTGCTATATCTTCTCCGTCGCCGTCAAATTTAGGGTTTTTTTCGTTATGTAGAGTATGTCTCGATAATGTAATGTTAGACAATGAAATCTCTATAAATATTACACTGTTTTGTGGAATAATGTTTCGTTTGAGCAATGAGCTTGTATGTTTCAAGAAAGATTACGATGAGTCGTGGAGCCGTGTGCTGTTATGCCTAGTTTGGCTAATCTATGTGCTTCTGTATGTATTAGTTATGCTTATTTGATTGTGTTTAAAGTTTGGTTTGTTGAAGAAGGAATTTGAAGGCCAGGGGTGTGCCAAGAGGGTTAGTGGTGCGTTAGGCTGATGTCGAGTTACTAGTGAGTACTCAGGGGGGACTCTATTACTCTAGGTAGATAGGTTATAGGTAGGTGATGGTTGTGGAAATTTAGTGGAAGTCGAAGGATTTGCTGCAGGTTATTGCAACTTTTGGTGAGATATTGCACTTTAGCGGAAGTCCAAAGATTGTTCTATTGCTCTTTCATTTTGGACTAATGATTTTGATTTTTGAGAGCCATGGTAATAGTGCGCGCTTTTGTTTTAGATTCTGGTCATGGCAAGTTTTGACAGCAGGATTGTAGGAGTTAGCAAAATTGCAGTGCTTTTTACTTTTTTTTTTTTTGAGGTGGTAGATGGTTCGTTATTTTGTTCTATAACTGGTCAGTTATGTCAAAGATACAGTTTGGGTTTTACTGACATTTAGCAGTGGTGAATGTTAGGAGACTAAAAAGAACTTTTGGGATTCCACTGGTAGTTCAGTGTTGAGGTAAATTTGGCATGTAAGCATCATGGGTCACCAATATTAAGGGTATTTTTCTTGGGTTATTTTGCAATTTGGTAAGCTGTTAACACTGTCTGCACATACACTAGTGAGACTCCAGTGGTAGCTCGGAAGAAGACCTGAATCGTAGTTCAGGTTCAAGTCGGTTCAGTGAGGGCGACCGCATAAGTCACCGTCTTCAGTTTTCTAGATACTGTGATCAAGCTGTGGACTTTGAAAGAAGACCTTGATACATGATACTTTCTCTTTGGCTACTGCCTTAATGTGTTAGACCTTTGTACGGAATGTAGGCGTTACCCATAAGCATATGTTTCGGCCAACTTTTTCTTTTTTTTTTAGTTGTGGAGTATTAGACATCGAGGTGGTGAGGATCTTTTTGGTATAACTTACAATCAAAGACGACTCGAAAATTAGGATTGGTTCTTTGATTTTGAAACCAAAGATGATGATGTTGCAGGGTGAGTGGTATTCGTTACTTTTATGCATCTTATTTGTGCTAAACTATTGGAGGGTAGTATATCACATGTTTAAAGAGTTAAGAAGGATTGGTAGCCCCCGATAGTCATTAGTCAACCGAAATGTAAGACCATGACTTAATAACTTGGGTTGGTCTACGACATCCTTATTCTTTGATTGAATGGTCAACAATTTGCTTCACATTGACCAAACCAACATTGACTGCTGACATATATTAAAAAACAATCGGACACCCTGCTTTATTACCAATTTACCAAATTACTACTCCTACCAATTTTACTTTTCGCCTCGGATTTTACGGTTCGTCTTCTCATTTTTACGCGTAGCATGTTAGCATTTTATGCTTTTTTTTGGATTTGATGTTTTGGCGGAAAGTGATAATGAACTCGTTATGAGATTAATTGATGACCCTATAATAAGTCTATATACACGTAATGGCTAGGAAATTAAAGACAATCAAACAACATGTACTTCATGAGAAAACCCGACAATCATTATGTATTTAATGTACTACGGAGTATTTCAAATGTTCCCTTTAGAGGTTACAAATTCATTTTTTTCAATGGATGAGTAATGATCCCAAGAGATTTTTCGATATGACAAATTCCATCTGTTCTATGGATAAGTAACTTCTATGATATTTCTATACGAGACATGATTTACTCAATCTTAGCTTAGAAGGATACAATCGTCTTTGCAAAGAAAACAGTGTGATGACAACTGAGAGGAACACAAAGTATAAAACAACATAATCCAACAATTTTAAATTGATACTATTAAAGGATTTCAAAGTTTGAATAATAAAATTGTATGATCAAATTGAACTAAGGAAGTCGTCATGCACAAGCTTCAAGTGAGTAGCATGTTGTTTTGTTAGACTGATAGGGGAATTAGATAGGCAAAGAGAATGAGCATTCAGAAGAGCGTGAAGATGTAAGTAAATAGATATAGATTTGTAGTTGACTTTGAAGATGCATTATTTTCATTGGAGCTCACGAAAGCTTAATGTAACTTGCATAAAAAGAAAAGCCTTCATCATGCACCACATCCTATGTTTACAAGATCGCATTTTTTATAAACTTTTATACTAGTACTAGTACATTGCATTCTAGAAGTTCTCACGAGTGATCAACGCATCATGCATACTGTATCTAGTTTGTGGTATTATACATTTGTAGGGTTGACTTGACTCAATCCGTTGAGAATATGATGAAAATACCATTTTTATTCTTAATTACTATGGATAAACTCTAAAAAGTTGCTTGTATAGGACAAATTTTCTATAAAGACATCATTTTCGTTAAAGATCAGCCAGTGTTGCAGATCAGTCGTGGCGGTGCAATGAGGATTAAAAATTGGAACAATTTGTAGACAGACAAATTTTCTAACTCCAAGATTAACCATGATTTTCACGTAGTTCTTATTATATTTTATATACATGCCATTTGAAAAACTGTTTGCAATGTGTAATGTTTATCATACTCGCCAAATACATGGAGAATCCCGAACACACCGTATTAAGAAGGTAAATAAATAAATAAAACATTTTAACTAAAACCAAATTAATTTAAAAAAAAAAATCAACAACCAAAATGAGATAAAATAGTGACAGCCTTACTTGACTAACATCCCTCTAAGTTGAATATTCGTACAAAACGACGCCACGTGTACAAACATTTTGTAACCCACGCGTAGGACCCACGTAGTAAAAACGTGTCACCAAAGTTAAAAAAAAAAAATGAGGTAATAACCTCCTATATATATAAAGACTCAACAAACGCGCACACCCCCAAACCTCCTTCCTTCCTACCCACAGTCATAGTCATTACATCACAACTTCCTCCACCCATCTTCTTCTTCTTCACGCTTTCATTTTTGGCCGCCTTCTCCTTATCATCTCTCCCTCTCTCTCTCTCTCTCCTTTTTTTTTTCTTTGATTAATTCATTTCATCTAAAAAATTAAATTAAATTGACGGAGTATATGCAGCATTATTCAATGGAGAAGAACGATCGAGAAGATGATCAATTTTCGGAAATCGCTGTTAAATTTGGGGAAAAGTTAACCCTAGAATCATCATCATCATCATCATCATCATCGTCCACTCAACTTATTGTTTATGATGAAGATGTTGTTTATGTCATTGAAGATGATGATGATGATGAGGATGATGAAGATGAAGATGGAGAAGAAGAATTTGAGTTTTCGTTCGCCGGAGGAGAGGTAAACTCGCCGGTGTCGGCGGATGAGGCGTTCCACAACGGTCAGATCCGTCCGATTTTTTCGTTTTCCGGCGAGAATTTAGTCAATTCCGACGAAGTTGCGGCGGCGGCGGTGGGGAAATCGTCGTACGGACCACCGGTGAAGAAGGTGTTTGTGGTGTCGTCGTCGTCGGAAGACGACAACGTGGCGGAGGGACCGTACTGTGTTTGGTCGACGGAGGAGAATACGGCGGCGGTGGCGGCGCCGGAGATGAGTCGGAAAAGTAACTCGACGGGATTCTCGAGGTTGTGGAGGATGAAGGATTTGCTAGTGAGGAGTAATAGTGACGGAAAAGACACGTTTGTGTTTTTGACCGGGAAGAGTACGGCGGCGTCGGCGGCGGCGATGTCAAAAGAGGCGGCGGAGAAGAAAAAGAAAAAAGTCATGAGTTTGGCCAAAATTAAAGTTGGTGGGAGAAACGAGGCCGAAACGACGTCGTCTTCATCCGTCGTAAATGCGGGCGGAGTTACGGCGGAGAAGAAGCAGAAGAAGAAGAAGGTGACGATGACGGCGTCGACGGCGGCGTATGAGGCGTTGTATGGGAAAAAGGAGAAGAAGAAAGGTGGCGGGAAATCATACTTGCCGTATAGGCAAGATTTGGTCGGTTTCTTCACCAATGTGAATGGCATGACTAGAAATGTTCATCCTTATTAATTTATTAATTAATTTCTTAATTACAAATTAGTTCATTAGTTTATGTTGTACTTTACATTACTTTATTATAAACTAGTATAATTAGCACATGATCATATGGCAGTATATGGTGAGATGGAATTTACCTTGGTGGTAAAAAAATGTCAGTGGTAAGGTTAAAAATGTAAAAAAAAAATTACATTGCTTCAATGCTTTATTTGTTTGTATCTTGTAGTTGTGTATATTTGAAGTTAGTTAAGGATGGTAGTGAAGGGTTTTGTTGTTTAATGTATTTTGGTAATTTGGAGTTTGATGAATGTATAAAAATAATGAGATAAAAGGAAGAAGTGGATCTTCTTGATTCTTGAGAATTAGAGATTTTGATTTTGATTCTGATTTGTATACATTTTAGGATTATTTCCTGCTTTATTTGGAAGTTTGATATCTAAAAAAAAGATCTTCAGACTTGGAATTGTGAACACATAAAATTTGATGCTCAACTAGCCAACTAGTATAATCTTATTGCTGACGATTAGGGAGCAAGGAATGTCACTTGGCACGTCTAATAATCGATTTGACAACAAGAATTAGCCATCGGCATATCAATCGGTCTTTTCACATTTATAACGGCGAAAATGATGAGGTGATTTGTCCACCGCATAATGAGCTCGTAAATGTACTTTGCGTTGGCGGTTGCGTCTTTGATTCTAGCATTGATCGTAAGTCATTTATTCCGGCATTAATCAATAGATGTACTAGTGCCTCTACATTTTAGCATTAGAATTTCACTTTTGGAAAAAATGAAGGTGGTTGATTTATCAATTATATAGACGATGAAGTGAAGTATGAATTCCTTCCTATCAAGTATTAACCTTGCTTGTACGTCCTCTCAAGGGATATTGTGATTTGTGAATAATATGGAAAGTGACCGGTCATATGGTATGTTGTGTATACAAGGTGCTCCACAATATCTTCATGAAGTTCAGATACCAAGTGTTCTGTACAGTGAATTACAAAACTCGTCTCACAGGTCCCGTTCACCGGTTCTCTGAGGCTCTAACCGGGAAACAGCCCTAGAAAGACGGGCTATGCTCCTAGTGTATCGTCAAAAGACGCACATGAAGGTAGCTTATCGATTACAACATGAACTATCGGGTCTTTGGAGGAACCTACTAAGGTTCGAGGAAACATCGGTGCCTTAGTTCACGTCTTGTGAGTTGTGACGACTTAAAACAAGGATGTTTTAACCTTAAAACACATGATTTTACTTACTTTCCTGAATGCATATTGGAATATACCTTAGAAAACAAAAGCTTATCAGGACAGAACTGTAGTCTGTACAGCTTTTTGGAGAAATAAATGGATGGCTTTATTTAGAACATGAGAGGGATACTGATTTCACCATTTATAAGAGTGGACCAGAAAACTTGGGTATCTTACTGTCAAACTGCAGGAACTGGACCATTTTGACTAGTAGTTGCTGCTGCTACTTCCTTCTCTTGTTTACACTAGGTATTACAAAACCACCACAGTAAAATAAATAGCACAAAGAACGTATATATATGGCAGTTACCACAAACAACCACCAACTCGAGATCATGTCCGAAGATGCGAGTTAGCTAGTCCACACTCCGAACTGCTTCCATGGGCGAACCTCAAAGTTCAGTTTTCTTTACAAGCCTGATAGTCTACATCTTGCAAAACGAAATACGTGCCTTTGATAATCTATTAGTAGACTAAAATCGTTTTATGATGACTCGAATGAGTCAAATTTTGCAACCCCGATTTTCAAATCCCACACCCTCCGCTGGCTGTTACATTAAATGTTCTATATCTACAGATAAATCTCCTCCAAGAAAACATCATATCTCAACACAATAATTTGATTGTTAGTTATGATAACAATATGGTCCCTAGAGAGTACGAAATGAGACCAAAAGCAGAGGAATGACTGACAGTTCACAAGCAGCTACCAGATAGAAACAACTTTTCCTGACCATTAAAAACATGTACCATCCACATTGTAAAGCATCATACTTAGGATTCAGTTCTTACTGTTATGACGAAATAAAAGAAGTAACAGTGTGAAGCTGTGAACATGTCGTACCATCAAAAAGATATGTATTAATGTATACGCGTAATTAAACCACAATGGCATTCTAAACCGTCGTTATTCACTTATTATTGTTCTTCTATAGTTCTATCATTGGAGAAAACATCATATTTCCTACTTATTAGTGTACTAATGTGCATGTATGTACAAGAGGTGATCTATGTATACCTTATCATTATCAAACCTTCAGGTCGAGTAATTTGACTGGTACAAGCCGTACTTCGGTTCACGTGCATAGTACTGATGTAACTTCATTTTACATGAGGATACTGGCAAGTAGAACGGTACAGACGTACAGTCACATCACATCAGCGTAAATCAAAGATCTCAAATCTCAGATTTGGATTGATGTAAACATGTGAGCATTGCTCATACAAGGGTCTACCATCACTAGAGTCCCGATGAGGGTGGAAGCCCGTCTCTTGACATTCTCCAAGAACACTCATTCCACAAGGATCAGTTAGCCTGAATATCCCATAGCTCCTGCAGGACATAAATTATCAGACTTAGAACCCCATGAACTGTTTTGTTCTGAACATAATTACATAATGCATGTGCAATTAAAGACAAGACTATGAAATCTCATTCCACTGTTGGACTTATTCAATCATTTCATTTTCCGAATTTATGTTATTCCACAGCATCTTCGGAATTTTCACTTCTTGTGAAATCCTATGCGCGCTCAAGCTCATATCAAGCTGGTGGTGAAGCACAATGAACAAGTATAAAGTGTTCCCAAAGCTCCGGCTGGCTGGTGGAGCTATACTGTTAGCTATTTGGATAAGGAAAGCCATAACAATCTGAGTTAGTCTAGATGACAGTGGTTCGATTGTCCAATGGGTAACTAGACATTCCCGTTCACGGTCATCAGAAGTTCAGAACTTCACAACAGTTATGCTGAATTTATATAGGCTTTAGTTTCAATTACCTAGATTAATAAACGAGTCAGAGATCACAGTAACTGATGGTATCTAACCTTGTCTTATCAGTGGGGGCTAAAACAATGGCCATAGCCTCTGGTACCATAACCTGTGAAGCAAAGGGAAGACAGTGAGGAAGAGGAACCGGCAACTACTATCAAACCTCCGTATTAAAGCAGAAAAGGAAATCTCAGTATATGCCCTTGACCCATCACATAAAGTGAAGGTCAGTTTTCAGGGTTTTTGAGGCTTTGACAATATGAACCGTCAATATAAGACTAAAATATTCATCGAGGAGTACAAGTAAGAGTTTTCGACTGAAGGCAACTACCTTAGCTGATTACCTGATATGGATACTGAGTGTGAAGATCTATCGAAGACATAAAACAACTCTGAGAAGGATGTGTCTGATAAGAAGGAAACAGTAGCATCTGGTCAGAGTTTATAGTAAATTTCAGTCTATTCTTGCCAGAAACGTAACAACTTCCTAAAAAGAGTTCAGTTCCAGGATCTTCTGACTTTCAGTTAACTTTTTAATTTTTTTTTTTGGACGCCAACTTTCCGATTTTTTGATCATATAATTTGGCCAAACACAAAAGAAAAGCACCCCTTCAGATGCTCAAACAACCAAAATGACGTAAGCTATCAATTGGAAATGAGAGGTGGTAAACATACATGGATCCAGCCAACAGGAATAAGGGAACGGTCATGCTGTATGTTAAAAATATCCTCTTCATTTAACGCCTGACACTAGAATTTATAATAGTTAGGTAAAAGCAGGCTACTAAAATGGTTCATCATGTAGAAGGTGCAGAGAGGCAATGTAAAGGTATCATCACAGAAACTCACTGAACACGAAGTCGATTCCTGCTTTGGGATTATTAGTGTGGTTGCATACAGTATTTCCTCTTTCTGAATGACAGAGCAGAAAACGATTAGCAGAAGGCAAAATAACTTTTGAAAAGGAAACAGCTATACACGGCTACAATTTTAGGTTTACAGCAGCTAAATCCATTAATATAGAAACACAAATGCTACAAATATAGATCTATTCAGTCATATGAGCCTAGAACTGTAGATGCTTAATAAGTCCACATAAAAGGAGACCTAATAATTCCAACCAATGAAGTATGTTATTTTCTGCAGTAGACATAGATATCCACAGAACTTCATATTTCAGGGTAAGTCACAGAAATTGTATGTCCTCAATGCTCCAGAAAGACGCCGATATCAACTGTTAACTACTAGTGTCATCGGAAGCAGAAGGCACTACCAGCAAACTCCTCCTTGTGAAATTGCTATCTTCATTGAAAATAAGGGCACATAATTTGTCAAGTATAAATACTGTGAGAGATCAGAAAATGTGATGTAAGGTTCTACTTTATCATGTGGTTACGGTTAGTAATATTGAAATCAAACAGCAAGGATCGCCTCAGCTTAAGAAGATCGGTAAGTCCTATTAGAGACAGCTCGATCAACTCATAACTATGGAGTTGGCAGAAGCAAGGTTTAACGGCAAAAAACATTGATGCAAGAAGCTTAATCTTCAGTATAAAATAATAATGTACAAGAGTAAAACAGATGGAGCTAACAAATATAAGAATGATAGATGATACGCGATGATGACATCGACAAAATAGTAAAGTAAATATACTCCAAAAAGCATCTCATTAATTTAGGGTGCCATAAAGAACATAGATGGGAAAGGTTAAAAAGAAAGGACTCTCACAAGAAAGGCACCAAGAACTCCACATGTCTCGAGATCTTTATTGGTGTTCTTATGGGCAATATCAAGAAAATCTTCCATCAACTGAGCTGACTGACAAGTTAAAGCACAGCATTAGAATCAACCAACTGTCAAGGAAGGGTTACGGGTGAGAGGAAACATGGAACAAAATCAATGCCTGTAATTAAGCCCGCCCACCCCCCCTCGAAAAAAGAAAAGAGAGGGGAGCAATGTAGCGTGACAGGTACAAGCTAAAGTTGTATGCCACAAGCACAGGTGCGAATTGTGTGCAAGCGAAACCAATCACAATATGCACTTACAATATGTACATTTCTAAGGACCTGTGCTGCAGAGTTAGGACATCCATTTTGCGAATCGGCGGAACCTATTTGCGAAACTTGTACGTCACACGGTGCAACCTCTGTGCACGAAATTGCAGTAGAAGGAAAATGAGTGACCATATCCCTAATACCTACAACAGAAAGGTAAAATGCCGGATGTTGAGAATAATTCATGAGTGCGAAAGACACAAAACTTTAGAAGGACAAACTCAACATGTAGTCTCTGCTGGAGGAAGTCTAAAGGTACTGAATTCATCTACGAGGCTCACAACCAGTAAAGGGAAGTTCTAAATTAGATACTTTCTAACACTGAATCCCATAACATAACATGGCATAGAAAAGACACCTACGAAAGCCTCATTAAAATTCATAAGGTATAGGGAGGATCCAGATGCTAGATAGAAATTCCTACCTTTCTTAATTTCGGGTACAAAATTCAACAAGAGTTCACAGTGAAAAGAGAAGAAAAATAAAGATCATGATAAAGCTTTGATACAACCATCGAGTCCAATCAAGGTGATCTGTACCACACACAATACTAGAAACCGAGAAGCCATTTACTAACATGATTGGGTACTTGGGAAAGTCAGCTCAAAAGGTGAAAAGGGACTACTTATTTAGTTCTGAAGTATAGTAGCAACAAGTTCCAAGATGAGATCATGGAACATGGAATGTGAATATCCAAATCATGTAACCCCATCAAACTCAAGAAGATAAATACTGATACAAGTATATAGCACATACAAAATTTTGTCTCCCAAGTCTCACACACATCTAGGTAACTAGATTTTGAGGTCACAACTTAAGAGACTTAAAAGCCAATTGATGATAATTTGAGTGCAACAATTAGGAGCGATCTCTCAAACACGTCTATTGGATATGAAAGGTGATCAACGCACAGTCTCACACGTCTACAAATTCACAATTCATTCAACTATTTCAAGGGACTCAATATTTGAAGATGCACTCTCTCATAGAGAGGACTTAGTTTAAACTTTGGTAAAGAACTCCAAAAACTCTAAAGGATTTTTTGACGACCCTATTTATGTGCTGATTGGCATCCAATTTGCTATTAAGTGGTATTTTACAATGTGTTATCATAGCCCTAGCTAGTAAAAGATTACGCCTTTCATACACATCAAGCATGTATGCATTGCTCCTACAGTCTCCTACTAATCTCAAACTAATAAGAAAACGTCAAACACAATCTTTCATACTCTTTTACAAACCAATGTAACCAAAACATAAAGTGACGGAAGTATATAAGTACAACAGTAGTACAACATATGATAACACATTCATAATCCAACAACACCACCGTAAATTTTGGGCTAACAACTAAGAGATCTAAGACACTTAACAGCCGACAGACAACTAGACAAGATTATCACAAAACGGCTTTTAGCTTATAACAAAAACATATACCAGATCATATGTTATGTCGCCAATGTCGGTATGCCACTACAAAGTAGAAACAATATAACGTTACAAGTTACAACTTCAATTATACAACTAAACAAAGTAGTGTATGGAACACACTAACACATATCTAACCTTCATAGCATAAGTGCATAACATTAGTGTTAATACACCCTTCACAATACATTTCAAATTTCGATTTCACGTACTTTTACCTAGAGCTCGTTTGGCAAGTGGGATGTGTCCGAAATATGGGTGGCACTTACTCCATGGTAGGTAATTCCGTTAGAAACCAACAGTTAACCGTTAAGACCATTTCCCCTTTCCAACTTGGCCCACCACCGGACCCAAAGTTCAGCCCACCATAGCTTCGGGTCAAACAACCCAATTAAGACCCGACCCGACCCACATAACTAAACCCGAATATAACCCGATAACGACCCAGAAAATCTTGGATAACAAACTACCAACTCCCAACAATGGCAAATTCAATGAAATTCGCATCAAACTTTCATAAAAATCCAATCTTTTTTTGTACCCTTGATTTCTAACATAATTATGAAATAAATAATTGAGTTGATCATGGAAAAATTAAAGTAAAATTCAAGTGGGTAGTAAATTTGTGTACCTGGGTTTTGCAGATTATGCAATTAGCTGAGAAATGAAGCAGAGTTTTTCTGAATTTTTTGCCTTATTTCTGCATGTTTTGGCCAAACTTATTGAGGAAGACATGTCAATCAAGTTTTTTGCGGTGTAATTGTTTCAATTTATATTGCCACCGAATTTGGAAGAGAGAGAGAAAGAAAGGGAATTAAAGTGTAGGATTAATGAGAAAGATTGTTTGGTAACCTCTGTCTTTAGTGTGGACGTCATTTAGGAGATTTGGTAAAAGAAAATTTGATTTCGGCATGGTATATCGGCTGATATTGATTTCGGTATCATTTTAGATGTTAGTGACTCGTCTTTTCTTAATAGTGAGGTTTCTTTTTATGTTTGTTCAAATGATGTGAATTGAAATATTGAAGTGAGATTTGATTATTTGAACAAGCGTAAAGTAGCAGTTGTATTATATTCAAGGGATGTTATGAAAGGTAAAATCGTCAAAGTATTAAGTAACCATTTGTCACACTAAAGGTTGAATTTTAGGTCGTGTGCTCTCCTTCGTTATGCTGATGTTGAAAGATTGAGTGCATACTATGTATACGGAATTCTAACATTTGGTAAAAGAAGACATTTATCCTGGTACTAGTTAAGTTAAGGTTGAATTTCAATTCGTGTGCTCTCCTTCGTTTAATGTTGAAATATTGTGTGCATGCTCCATATACATTAGACCTCTAACACTTTGTAAAAGTTAAAAAATATTTGAATTTTATGACAATTTGGGTGTTAACAATGATCTTGAAGTGCTTAGTCGTAAAGCATGAAAAATTGAAAAAAATAGTCTACACGATTATTTATCCTGACACTAGTTAATGTTGAATTTCTATTTGTGTGCTCTCCTTCAATTCATTTGCTGATGAAAGATTGAGTGCATTCTCCGTAATTTCGTTTACATTAGACTTTTAAAATTTGGTAAAAATAAAAAAATATTTTATGATACTTTGTGTTAACCCTGATCATGAAGTGCTTAGTAAAGCATGAAATATTGAAAAAAATAGTCTACACGTTTATTTTTGGAAGATCAGATAATGAAGAACACTATGAATGGCTTAAAAAGGGTGCTGATTTTGCCAAGGCAACAATTACCGTTGCCAAGGCAAAATTAGTTAACTCCCCAAGTTACCCTCAGATTTGTAAAATAAATTAAAAACATTACAAACTTAATCAATCGCAGATTTCACCCCTCCCGTGAGTCCACCACGTCATCTGCACGCAGCACGCCCAGCCCCGCGTATCAATGTCGTCGTCGAACGGCGTAACATCGAAAAGTGCCCTTTTTCCCAACCCTGCTGATTCTCAAGCCAATCTCCTAATTTTGGTAGTCGTTGATTTAAGGTCAGTTTGCTCAAAGGTGGAACAACATTCGATAATATCCATGGATCTTAAATTTTTACGAAGAAAGTAAAATTCATGATGCATAGGAATTTATGTACACTACGTGCAGCCACCACCGACCTTCCCCAATCAGCACACCAACCACTGGATACACCACTGTCAGGATTGTCGAGCTCCGGTCGATCACTTTCACCACCTTCGACGATACCCACCTCCACAAGGAATCGGAGGTTAGCGTGGTGGGTTCGGCCCGTCGAAGTTAGCAAATATAGGTGGTGGTGTCGGAGGTGTTGTTGAAGGGGCGGGTGGTAGATGATATGAGGATAGGCGGCGTGGGGAAGAGGATGACCGGATGAGATATAGAGAGAGAAAAATGAGATTAATAAACTTCGAGAGTATTTGACACTTAAGGGCAAAACAGGGAATTAACTAATTTTGCCTTGGCAACAATAAATGTTGCCTTGGCAAAATCAACACCCCTTAAAAAAAACATCTTGCCTAATCATTCATGCTGAATTGCTGATGTAACGAATTCTTATCCTCTCTTATTTCCTAAAATGTTACGCAACTTTGTGGAAGACAAATTTTTAGTTTTGGACTAAACAACTACATAATGCTTTGTTAGTTCGATCAGAGTCGAATTTAAGGGTAGCTTAGGGCTATTAAGTAATCGGAGTTTTTCCCAAAATTGAAACATGTCAATATATCGTTCGATCAATCGAAATACGGGTTTGCATATGACTACGCTTGGCAGGTCATAGGTGTATGTATATATCATGTATATGGATGGGAAGTTAGGGAAAATGAAATAAAATGTGGACCATAAATGTGTTCGTTGGACTAGAAAAGCTGAGAGGCAAGTACGTCTATCTGTAACGTGACATTCTAATCTACGAAACCATAAGTTAGAAGCTTATGTTGCGTTTCCATTCGCTTTCCTTATCCTGTAACTGTACACGTCAACCATGCATACTTCCATATTATTGTCCTTATTATTCTCCAACTCCAACTTTCTTGGCATTTGTATGTCTTTCTTCTTAATTTCCATACTTCCATTTTTTCCGACTGAAGATAACTCCTATGAAGCTATCTTGCTAGCATTTCGAGCAAAGACGCACTACAACTTGGTAATCTTTCTCTCTTTATCTTCGAAGTAGTTTTGTAAGCACTAAGTAATAATTGTTGTGCGATAGGTTACAACACTAAGAGTCGTGTGGTTTTAAGGTGTCAAATTGAGTTTATTTGCAACGTAAAACTGTAAGCTCGAGCCACCCACGAGTCTTCTGAATATTTACCCTTGTGCATATGAAGTTCTAGCATGTCTTACTTCATTCAGTACCTAGTCCGTTCAACTCCTTTTTACTTTCACCATCATGTATTATCACATTGTAGTGAACATGTTAACTCAATAAGAAACAATAACGAATCTAGAATTCCATATACTCTATAAATAAACAACAGTGAGTATTATGATCATGTTATAACATGTTTAACGGTTTAAGATTCTGGTGTGAGTTTCTCAACTTCAAATATTACTCCCTCCATTTCTTTACGTTGGACCGGGTTGCAAGGGAAACTCAAGTTCCACGTAAAGAAATAAAAGAAATGGAGGGAATAAGAGGTCGGTCATTGAATTTACACAAAGTGGACTGAAATTGAGAGAAGGCAACCCTTACAAGTAGGTGGGCCTCTGAGACTCTCAGTAAATGTAACAGGCCCATTATCCTCTGACACCAGACTTGGTTCAAGGCTCTTACAAAAGACACGACCACATATGTGGAGAAGTCCTAGTCCGCGGTTGTCAGTCCATGTCAGTATTAAATACAAGATTGATGTTTTTTTTCGGTACCTAGAGTAGGCGAGTAGCTAATGTTATGAGGGTGCTCGATCCCGAAACTTGATCAACCGCAGGCCAAAGGGATGTGTGTGAATAGACCTTAGTTTTTCCTAGGCCATCTGTATGGTTGATGTCCAAATTCCATTAAAAGTTTCCTTAGATACATACGACTTAACAATCTGAGGCATCGCAAACCAGTTAATAACCTAATTGTTTGCCGAATTTTGGTATCGAACTTGTCTTTAATTCTTCATTTACACTAACACTATGTGGTTTACTTATGGTAATTGTGTAGGCTATTGATGAGGAGTGAACTTGTACAACACATGTAAAAATGGCTGGAAGCTTTAAGAAATGCATGATGCTTTGTTGCGCACGAGCACCTCCGGTAAAAAAAAGTTTACTTCGTTTTACTACTTCTTGTCTTACCGATTTACATTTTTCACAGAAACAATTGTATGGAGATTGGAATAGTTGTGTAATCGAGTGGTAACTTGCAACAAATTACTCAATAGTTACTCGTAAATTTCACTTGTGGGAATGTGGAACTATGCATACAACGTATCTAACATCTCAGAATTTCTTAAAATTTTATAAAATGAATAGGTCCTCTCAAATGCCTACTAAGAGTTCAATGTAACAACTTTGGCCAACTTAAGTACCAACTTTGTTCATTAATCGAAATAATTTTCCAACATTATACGTATATGGGCGAATTTATGGGGTAGTGTATGTGATGTCCGCTACCTACGCCCATATACTCCCTAATTGCCTACGGAGTATATAATAACAAACCAAAAAATTAAGAAAAATGCTTACAAGTTTTATCTTGTATCAAAAGAACTATCCCAATTTTATGGGGCTAGATTCGCCCCTGACTACATAAGTACTCCGTATTAACTAATAGGCACCAACATGCAAAGCTCAAGAATATTGGTTTGAACTTGTGACTTGGAGATGGAGTACACCCAATTTCAAAATCTCACCAACTGCTAATAGAAAATGCGTAATACCCCTCAAATTTGATTAATTGACTCGAAATGAATCTTGTCCTGTATATACATTCCTTATTAGCTTTTGGGAAAGGAAGAATTAATTTATCAATTGAAAGTAGACTTTATCTCCTACCCCAAAAACAAATAAAAAGAGGGTTATCAAGTATCAATCAACAGTGTTATTGAACTAGTGCTTGCCTCCAAGAAAAAAGGGGCGTGATCGGAGTAGTCAACGTTGTCCCATGGCCCCCACCACAGGCCAAACCCCCTAATCCTATTTTAATCCATTATTTTCACGTCTCAATTATTACTTAATTCACTTGTTGACTCTAATACTATATAGCCAAAAACAATAAATAAAAAAAGGTCATTTATTTTCTCACAAACTAGAAAATGTCCCCTCTGAAGTTTCAAGGGAAAGTTCATTGAATTACAACTTTACAAGTACTAATAATACACAATTTACGTGAAATAATTCTAATTTTATGATGTAAATCATATCGAAAATGATGTTTAATTATACCATAACAAGTGTCCCCTAGATGATTTTGTACATAATTTAAAGGAAGCCTAGGTGATTAATTAGTCGTTTCTTCTTCACGATAACGACGAAAAAAAAGAAGTCTATACAGTTCAATTGCTAGCCACGCATTTTTAAAAGTAAGTAGATGATCGAGAAAGCATATGCTCAATGTTATTCTTATGTAATTGAGACTTCGAGGTAAATTAATTCATTGTAATATGTTAAAAATCGTATGTCAATCGAGTTTTCTTTAATCGTTAAGTTGTATACAAACTAGCTAGTAAAATGGAAATAGTAATAACACATAAAATATTGCTAGTGGCTCTTGTTGATTTGCTCATACCATTCCATTAAAGAACATATAACATGATCACTACCCATACCACCTCATCAATCATTATTTCTATCTTGTACTTTTCAAGGTTGAATAAACGATTGGTAGGAAGGTTCATGACTATACATGCTTTGACACCAATCAATTACTCTTATATGTATAACCTTCGTCTTAGATATTGATAAAAAAAACAGTTTTTGTCGAAACAGAGTCACTAATACACGTATTCACTAGCTATGCGACTTATTAAATCTTTTAAGATTGATTTAATCCCTGTAGGCGAATTCAATCCAAATGTGAAAAATAAAAAACAACCGAGAAATTAGTCTAAAATGAATATTGGCTTTCCGTTTTCAGGGATCACCAATAGAAAAAATTGGCCCTTAACCATAGTTAGTGGATGCAATAAATTTTACAATTAATAAAAAAATGAAAAATAATAATAACTTTTTAATCCTGTTTCATAAATTGCTATATATATCCAATCTCCTAACAATAGTGGGGGCACCTTGCCTGTCCAAACTAATAGAGTAATAGATCACATTCATCTCATTTTGTTAATTCTCCGATACTCTTCACTCTTTGTCGATTACACTCCATCAAAAACCAAAAATCATCCCAGGTAATACATAATTCACAATCTTCTTTCGTTTCGTCGACGTTATTAATCATCCGACCCCTCTTTACCTCGCATAATAACGATAATATGGGTTGTTATTACGTTCTTAAATTGTTTGCCCATCACACAATTTGCAATCCTACATATTATGAAGAATTACAATTAACGTTTATTTTGTTTTTTTGGATGATTTTGTCTGATTTATTGGTTTTGTTTATTTGATGGGCAATTGATAGAAAGATAAAATGGGTAGCAAAGCTGTCGAGGAAGCCATTGCAGGACTCAGCAAGCTTCTGAGGTAAATCATTAAAATAATTATAAAATCCTTTTTTACTTTTTTTTTTTTTTACTTTTTGATTGATCATGGTAAAAGTTTGGCAGAGAAGAAAATGTGTGATGTTTATTTGAGTGATCTGTCATTTTTCACCTAACAAAAGTCAAAAAGAAAAAAAAAAAATTGGGTTGGCAACAAATAAAAATATAATTGATGGTCAGAGAAATCACGCGGCACCTTAAGATTGATCGTGTGATGTGTGAACATGACCGTTTAAGCCGCCCGTTTTTCGTTAATTTTGGGTCCTCTCCTTCTGTGTTTTGACTCGTACACATATCTGACGCTATTTTTACGGTACAAATTAACCAATTTATAACTAATTATGGATTTTGTGGTACGTGTCATTCAATTAGCTATGGATTTAAACAAATTCCGTGGTTGATACTATTAATTTTTCATATCGTAACATATGGCAACTAAATGGACAACAATTAATATGGGTCGTGATCTTCCGGTTTTCACATTAATTAAAATTGAAAATAAATGGTCAATAATAGAAAACATTTGTATTGTTTTTGACTCATACAACTTATCTTGAAGATACGGTTTATTACCATTCTTGTATGAGTGTATCTGGACTATAATATCGAAATGTATTCAACCCTACCTACCAAAACACGTGTTGTAAATGTTAATGTGTAAATGGACATTTAAGGTAATATCTGATCCTAGGTATAAAGTGGTAACCTTTTTGTTTAGATATGATCGATTATCGTATCGGTTAGTTTGTTAAAATTAACTTCTTTTTTTGCCCCTAGTACTCCAGTACAATAGTTTTTCACAATGTCGTGCATTTTAAGGTTACCTAGTTAGTACAGAATCTGGGTAAAAGGACACTGGAAATTTATCCAAAAAATGGTCATAAAATGGGCACAAATAACAAGGTCTTATAATTGTTTTCTGTTACATCTGTAATCAGTGAAAAGGCCGGATTGGACGACGTAGCAGCCGCAAAAATCAAGCAGTTGACAGCAGAGTTGCAGGGCTCCCAAAATGGTGTGGTCAAACCCGATTTCGACCCGGATGAGCGTTTGAAATCCGGGTTCACGCGTTTCAAGGCTGACAAATACGAGTGCGTTTTATTACTTCTCTTTAGTCTTTTATTCTTTTATTACGTTCGTATTATACGGGAATTCATTATTTCTCACACTCTAACTGTCTTACATATCCTTTATAATGTACAATAATACACGTAAGCAAAGAGTGGTGTATGGTACATGAGTACAAAGGTGTACGAATATACTCACGTCGATTAAGATAAGATTTGAAACGAATTTAAAAACCTAATAAGCAATTGGAACTGAAATGATATAATACGCAAGTGGTTTAGTAGTTTCACGGATTATATGGTCTATACTTATGTAAAATCTGCCTAACTGATTTAATTCAGATAAAAAATGAACTTATTACGTAGGTTTCATTTGAGGTAGACAAAATAGCTGCTTTAATAATATTACGTCCTTGCATTTGTCGATTAGAAGTTCAATTTTTGCTTCTTTTCTGCGAAAAGGCCAATTGAGCATATAAGATATCACATGAGTCAGAAATTTTGGTGTCACATGTATCTATGGATAAAATTGAGTTTGACTGAAAATGTCATTAGTACTAGTTTTAGTATTTCAAAGAGACAATCCACCAAACATGAGTTGTCAGTTGTCCTGAAAGTGTGCCCCTCAGTACTTAGCCACTTATTACAGTGATTAATTAACGTAAGTGTATGTTTAATTTATAACATCAGACGTACTATTTGGTACGCCTATTGAATTCTTAGTTCAGAAGTAAGACTCATATATGTCCTTCAATTTGCAACTTTTTGTAAATGTCGGTCTTTTAAGATATGGGGATCGGAATCGGATAATACACACTGAATATTGTAGCTAAGGGCTGAGGCCTAAGGATTTGTGATTTTGTTCCTTCACTCTACTTCAGAGTCGTAGACTCATATGCTCGCTTATAAGGACTAACATTAAACATTATGAAAACGGAATGTTCAGAACGGGAAATCTTGTTGAGTTCATCTTATTTGCAAGCTAGCTAATCGTAAACTACAGATTAAAGAAGATTTAAGCATTAATTTCATCTTATTTCGTCTCGATAGACAAGAATACTCTTCTCATACTGAATGCCATATTTTTGTACCCTTTTTCAACAGGAAGAATCCTGCTTTGTACGGTGAACTTGCCAAAGGCCAGAGTCCAAAGGTCAGACCTTTTACTCAACTGCACAAACTGTTTAAAGTCTGTCATATTGTAGATCATCAATGATAATTATGAGATAAAATTTACCAAATTGTTGGAGATTGGAGAATAAACTATGATCATATAGTGGCACTGGCACAAATAGTCAGATACCACCTATAATTGCTCACCATGTGATAGTACGAGTGTAAAGTGGCATTATGTCTTTACTCTATACTAGTATACTCTGCTCATAATAAAGCCGATTTGTTCCATTTCTCTCCCTCTCCCCTTTCAAAAACATTTGTTGATATTTGATCGAGAAGCTTCCTGGGGATCAAATTTGTTATGCTACTGACTTTTCCATCTTTAGAAATCTTACTGTCACAAATAATTGCGTTTTGTCTTTGAACAATAGAAGGGGAGCCTTGGCACACCGGTAAAGGTGTTGCTGTGTGATCGATAGGTCACGGGTTCAAGTCCTGGGAGCAGCCTCTTGTCAAATAAATTGACAAGGGAAGGCTTGCCCTCATTACACCCTTGTGGTGGGACCCTTCCCCGGACCCTCGCTTGTCGGGGACGCCAATGTGCGCCGGGCTGCCCTTGTCTTTGAACAATAGTTGCATGTCACCAAACTTTCATCTCATAGGTTATCCGGATATATAAGGGGATATTTTGGCCTATTACTAATACAGATACAATGATACACTCCAAATTTACGCGTAACAGTTTCACACATTATAAATTTCGAGTATGTGACATTTTGTACATTTTACATTACTTAACTTTTCAATGTCCGGTTACACATGCAGTTTCTAGTGTTTGCCTGCTCAGACTCTCGGGTATGCCCGTCACACATCTTGGACTTCCAGCCAGGGGAGGCGTTCTCGGTCCGTAACATCGCTAACATGGTCCCACCCTATGATCAGGTTCCTCATATTCACGTCATCCAAATTTAAATCATATCTACTTTTTTGTTGGTATACGTTATTGGTTTTAGTAATAGGACTCACTTCCTAGTTAGGGAGTTATAATCGCTATAATATCCCGCAACTTGTAAAATCGAGGATTATGAGTTTCTACTCCAAGTTGGAGCATAATGGATTGAGCAACCACGTCGTCTTAATAAATAAACATATCTTATGAGTCTCTCCAATATAATTGGCAATTAGACTTAATAATACACATGAACATATTGTAATGTTGGTGTCATGACTTAATTGATGCAGACAAAATTTTCTGGCACTGGAGCAGCAATTGAATATGCGGTTTTGCATCTTCAGGTAAGAAGATCACTTAGCTTTATAAAGAATGCAACTATTTTTTGCAATTTGGCAACCAACTCTTTTTTGTGGTGTTCCTTTGACAAGGCTTCTTAGTGGAAATTTGACACTGTCGTTTTTCTATGATCTTGTCCACTTACATTGGACATTTATGTATGTATGCCACTATGCCTTTTTTCTTCTCTTATATCCTGCAACGCTATTATGATAAGACCAAAGATAAACTTTTACTAATGTCAAGGGGTCAACAATAAAAGACTGAGATTCTTAGTGTGCCTCTGCTCCTAACTAGACCTGATTTTGGAATCGAAAGTTGAGTAAGACGGTTTTAATTACCCTATGATTAGAAATGTATTGGCGATTTCCTGGTTGAAAATGTACATTAAGGTGTATAAAATCCTGTTGTAGGCCGATCCTACTCAAGTTGTAAGTACTTTTTATCGATTCAGAAAACAAATATGTTTCAAACCATTTAATCATGTGTAATGTCATTTTGAATATATATCCCATCAAAATGTAAATGCATGATTATTGACATATTATTCTCGAGAATATCTCATTCTTAATGTATGATCATTACTCCATTGTTCGTCTATACGATGATTATTGAGGCTGAAAAGGAGTGAACTATATGGTATATGTTAGGTGGAGAATATTGTGGTCATTGGACATAGCTGCTGTGGAGGAATAAAGGGACTTAT
This sequence comes from Spergularia bocconei, assembly GCA_963457585.1. Lineage (NCBI taxonomy): Eukaryota > Viridiplantae > Streptophyta > Magnoliopsida > Caryophyllales > Caryophyllaceae > Spergularia > Spergularia bocconei. The sequence continues at coordinate 2,451,506 of OY734943.1, forward strand.
GTCCATGCCTGAAGATGGCTCCACTTCTACGTAAGTTTTTCCTTATTTTTCTTTTGTAATTATTATTTACTCTAATTTAATTGCTTTTCTTGGATTTTATGATGAATCTCTGTCAAAAGTTACAATAATATTAGTAATAATTAATCTAAAAGAACACTTTCAAAGATGTTACTTCTTACTTAAATTGTTCGATTTTGTACTTAAAAACTGTACTTTAGCTCAAGTAGCATCTCCCAAATAGTAATGGTAAAAAGATTAAGCGTATTTAAATATAGTCCGTAAAATCAATGAATCATTACCCCAATGCATGCAAAGAGACGACTCTCATTGAGTATACGTTTCATTATACGTGTTTAATTTCTGAAATGTAACATCTCAAATTGCCTTTGTGGCTTATTAGTATTGGTAAAAAAAAATGGACTAAATTAAACTACTAACACTTGTGCTCCCCTGTCTGGTGCATTATGCTCAGTGATTTTATTGAAGCTTGGGTCAAGATCTGCGAACCTGCTAAAACCAAGGTCAAATCTATGAAGTGCGACTCCGAGTTCACTGAACAGTGCTCTCACTGCGAAAAGGTGAAGTTCTAACCTCCCTTATATGACACTACCTAGGTTAATTTTGGACCACCATCAATGTGATTATATATATGAATTTCATACAAAAAGTCAAAATTCCTGAAATGTGTCACATTGTGCTCCTTAACATTCGGCAAGCCCTTAAAAAGGCTCTCGTCTATGGCAAGGTAAATGAAGGTTAAATGTGCGTAGATCTTAAGTCTTAACATAGGCGTGATAGTTGAATGATCGTTAAGATACAGTCTTTTTGATATCGTAGAAGGATGATATCGTAAGTTATTGATGTGGTGGGTGTGAACTGTTACAGGAAGCTGTGAATGTTTCGCTAGGGAACCTGTTGACATACCCATTTGTAAGAGAAGCAGTGTTGAAGAAGACACTAGCATTGAAGGGTGCACATTATGACTTCGTTACGGGCTCCTTTGAGTCATGGAACCTTGATTTTGCTGTGTCGTCTACAGTTTTCAAAGTATAAGCTACCAGATTGAGTGACACCGGTTTCGACTTCTGATCATTTACAGTTCCAGTAATCCAAGTTTTCATTTTACGTCTCTGCATAATGTTTTTACATAATCAAGCAAGCAATGTTTTGAATAATTAGTGAACTCAAAAGCTTCTAATTTTACTGATGTATTTTGTATATCAATTGGTCATTTTCTTTTGTTACTGTTAATTGATGTGGTGTGTACAATTATCAAACGAGGTAATAACATCTCAATGAATTGTTTACGTTATTTAAGATTTCTCACATATTTTCGACCTTGTCCAAATCACATTTTTCACTTCACCACTAGACCAAGGGTTCTGGCCGTAACATTGATGGTCAGAAGCCGATTTCTTCAAGCTAAAGCAACAAACCCAAACGATCTATAAATCATGATATGCTTTGTATGGTGATAACTATCTGCATTGGCAGGAACACGTTGGTGGAACTAGGATCATAAAACTGCACCAACGCGGTAAGAACTAGGTGAAGCACCAAACCTGACCGCAACAAGACCATGGCTAGTATGGGACATGGGGTGGTTCACATCTGACACGGGAAGCCGAGAATCAAGCACCAGGATGAAGATAGTAATATAAGCTGAGCATATAAACCAAATAAACTCAACTAGAACACGCCTTTTAAAGAAACCACGAAGTCTGAGTTCATTTATTCATCTGACAGAAATCCGAAGACAGAAATTATTACTGGATTCGATACAACTACAGAATTTACTCTTGAGTAGTATCCGTTCCCCTGGAATCGGATTAACCAAGCCTGCCCTCAGCGGCTGGATGTTCAACTCTTTATCTTACCAAAACAATGGAGGGGATAGTAAAGGCCCTGAGATCTTCCTCCGAGCAGGGAGGTTTGGTTTACAAGCAGCTTAGACTATGACCAGAGACAAAATGACATATGACACTGTTTTTGTTTGATATCCTGGTTATTTCTTTCTTCTGAATCCAAACTTGAGAGAGAGTCTGGTGAGCAAGAATTTACCCTGGTTGGTGGTTGCAACTCACCCTTCGACAACGTTCACGAGTTCATACTCAATTAGAGACAGGTTGTTGTCTTCCTTAACCACAAAACTTGCTGGTTCTGCTTCCTCAATGAGCCCCCATTTATCCACTGCAAGCCTCATTGATCCCTTGAACATGTCGATTTTGGCATTGCGTAGAGTTACTGTACTCCCTGCTTTCATCTTATCCACTGGAGAATAAACATATCAATAGTTACCACATCGATCAATTTCCATATAACGATTCGTGTGATAAATAGTAAGTATAAGTCACAGTTCTCCTATGCTCATGTAGGACTGTGGCCTTGTAGGACATGTAATGAGCAGCAAAGAAAACCGATAACATCCAGCTACATGGTCTGAATAGTTACAGCTTTTTTTTTTTTTTTTTTTTGGGGGGGGGGGGGGGGTTGGCTAAGAAGACGTAACAAGTTAAACTAGACCTATTACACCCTAAAGAGACAAGATGTGGCAAAACCTAGTAATGCCCAGGATTGAAACTTAAGCATCCCAGACTTATGTCACCCAATGGATATATTCGTGTTCTACTTCTACTACAAAATTTCCACTGACTGAAGGTACGGCTTTCAGCCTATCTAATTCAGATTATGATCAACTTCCCACAAGTTTAAAAAGATCACAATCTTACAATCCCGAACAAATAATAAACCTTTTTAAGTCTCAGGGATCACTCCACATAAATTCCGCATCCCACTCCAAAATAAGAAACCCAACAAAGGGAGACAAGTCAAAATGTCATTAATTTAAAGTGTGAAAATCAGTAACAGATAGTGTCAAGGGCTGAAACAAGCAATGGCATCAAATGACAAGAATTTAGAAGAGTTGAATGACAGTATCGTCTTTTAAAAGAGTAACCAGACGGTAACAGCATCTTGACCGCGCAAGCCAGCCTAATTTCAGACACTGCCAAACAGCTCTTCTGCTACAATTTACTACAGCTGACAGAAGCACAGTGCTAGCAAATTCAGTGAAAGTAGTGAAATGTAGAGTTCACATATAATCAGATTAAACTCATCTTAGCTTGGGAGATACAGAGGAAGCCTAAAGCCCTGCCGACAGGTTACAATAGCCTTCTTTTCTAAAATTTTGAGGCTTTTTAAGAGGGTAACACTTTGATATTCTCTGAAGAAAGGGGCGTACGTATCTCCTAAATCGCTCCCCTTTTACAAAATAACAAGGCCTAATTCTCTTCCCGAAAAAAATGAGGTAAAATTGCAAATTAGATGGACAGGGACACCATAGTAAAATTGTCAGAATCGAACCAATACGTCCTAGCAAACAATAAGTCAAAGAGGGACACGACTAGGCATATGACAAATCACTTATAAATTCACAATATACATTATACACATAAAGACCTTACCTTGATCATTCCTAGCAGTGAATACTATAATTCCGGTCTCATCTCCAACCAAACATTCAGCAAGGCGCATCTGTCGCATTTGAGGTCCATCAGGCCTGCCTCTCTGCATAACTAACTTCGCAGTAACAACCTTGACAACGAGGTTATGGCCACTAGTACCAGGCTGTAGCTGATCAATCTTGGTAAACACGGGTTTCCTCCTCCCTTCTTTAGATTCAGCCATTTAATCGATACTCGCTACCTTCATGAACCATAATAGAAGAAACCAAATTTCTAGTCAATGAAGGAACGATCACGAAATCCCACTTCTCGGAGAAACAATTTCCACAAAACAGTACTCCAAATGTATTTCAAGTAACTCGCCTTTCACATTCGACCCCATTTCAAACCAACCAAGTAAGTCTCGGCCCAGTAGTTAAAACGGGGTCCTAGGCACACTATACCCGGTACTCGAGTTCAAATCATCCTCCCCTAAACCAACATATTTACTCAAAAATGAACCCAACAAACCCAACAAGCTACTTGGTTCATCCTACCTCGAATTCGCAACCAAATACAACATCGGATAAATTGAACACTTTCCCACATATACACATCTCAAAAAAACAACCAACAAGTGCAAAAATATGAATTTAACATGTCATCAACATATAATTACACCTATGATAAAATCGATGGACATACAATTCTTTATCACAGCTCATTTTAAGTTCAAAATCCGCAAAATTCTTCTCCTAATTCATCAAATTTCAAGCATTTCATCCAAATATAACATTAAGGGCACTTTTATTTTACTAATTACAATCAAAGTCATGATTTTTTTACAAAAGAAATAAAAGGATCATCTTAACACATACATATAATTCAACATTAAAAATCACTCCCCAAAAAAAGTGTAAAAATTGCAGTAACATAGTAAAAAATGAGTAAAACCCAAATAAAAGATTAGATTAAGGAATAAAACAGACCTGATTTTTTGAGGTTGTTGGGTAAGATCTATCAGAGAATTTTTGGTGTTTTGGGAAGGTCAGCCGTGTAACTGTGTAAGTGTTTGGAAGAAGCGTAACAGAGAAGAGATCAGTAATACACTTATGGGCCGTTGGGTTGGATCTTTTCTTATTATCATAATAACGGCCCAATTACTCTTGGGTCGGGTTGAACGGGAACCCATCAAATAAATTTTGACCCGACCCGGACTAAGCAATACGAGTTTGATTATAATGTGCCACTTAACCAAGTGTCACACTTCTAGCCACAACACAAACTTGTGATTTGTGTCTCATGAATATAGACACAAAATTTCAAGTAGAAACGTTCGTAACACCTCAAAGAAGATCGGTTCGTATCATTAAATTTATCGATAATTCACTCTAAAACGTGTTAGTGAAAAAAGTAGCAATTCAAAGCATTTATAAAGTTTACACTTTCACCTAATCTGAATTTTTCGAAATGGAATAATCAGACGAAGTGTCGAACATTATTATTTGTAACGAGAAATCCATGAGAGCTAGTGTTACGGGTACCAAGGGAACTTCTTGTTGGAGTAGACATAATACGTGAGGACTTAAGTGTGGAAATAGTGAAACACAATCTAATCATCAACTGATTAGAGTCGAATAATAGCAAATGGTCCGTCGGTTTCTTTGGATTTTACTCTAAATTGTTCACGTATTCAAACCACACGTTGACAATGCAAAAGAACGGAAAGAGTAATGCTATATCAATGCCACTCATTCCTCTTACTGTAGAGCGTACTAGAGACTAAAAACTCCCAAGAGTGGCAGGCAGGTGTAGCAAGGAGATAAAGCAGAAATGGAAGCTCTAATGACAACCACATTCTCACTTCCACTGCTCTACTCCTCATCTTCTTCTTCTTCTTCTTCTTCCAATCAAGCTTCACCTTCACTCTACTCCTCCCTCTCAACCCTCAGCAAAACCACCAGAAAATCTTCATTCAGAAGCAACATTATTACCCACAAGGGTACTCACCAGAATAGGCCTTGTTTTAGAATATCAGCAATGGCCCAAACTGCCCCTGCAGCAGCATCAGCATCAACCATACCCACAGAAATGAAGGCATGGATATATCAGGAATATGGTGGTGTTGATGTCCTTAAATTGGAGGACAATGTTAAAGTACCTGACTTGTTGGATGACCAAGTCTTGATTAAGGTTGCTGCTGCTGCCCTTAACCCTGTTGACTTTAAGAGAAGACTTGGCAAGTTTAAGGCCTCTGACTCTCCTCTTCCTGTAATCTCACTCTCCCTCTCTCCCACTCTTCTTCATTTTTTGAAGTAGTGTGCACATCTGAAAACATAGAGAGACTATTTGCGGATAACCTAGCTACAGTGATAATTGTGTCGAGAATTACACCGGTTGACTGCTACTTCACAATATAAGAATCGTAAATAGTTTAGTGGAACACTTTTTGTTCATCATAATGTCATGTTTAGAAAAAAAAGTAGATTTTTGAATGCTAAAACTTGATTACTGTACAATTGTACATCCATTATGTCTGAATTTTGGTTGCTTACAATATTTTTCTTATCAAGTGTTGAAAACAAAGAGGAAACTCTTATCTAATAGCGAGGAAGGATCAGATTTACGCAACCTTATAGTTTGTTGAAAAACTAGAGAAGCTATTTACAAATGGCCTTAGTGAAAATTGTGTAGAAAAATGTATCGACTGAGTGCTACTTCACAATATAAGTAGCGAAAATAGTTTACTAAGCAATTTTATCCTAAATAAACTTTAAACCTTAGAATAAACTGTTTTTTAGTGCAGACTGTCCCAGGCTATGATGTTGCTGGTGTAGTGGTGAAGGTTGGAAGTCAAGTGAAAGAACTGAAAGTCGGCGATGAAGTGTATGGAGACGTCCATGAGAAAGCACTAGATGGACCAAAGCAATTTGGTTCACTGGCAGAGTATACAGCTGTGGAGGAAAAACTAGTGGCCTTAAAACCGAAAAGTCTAGACTTTGCACAGGCTGCTGGACTCCCATTAGCAATTGAGACTGCCTATGAAGGTTTGGAAAGGGCCGGTTTCTCTACCGGGAAGTCAATACTCGTCTTGGGTGGTGCTGGTGGTGTTGGATCCCTTGTAATCCAGGTACATTACCTTGTTTCTTTGTTGTTTTAGCAAATTGTATGATATATCAGGTATAACAGTTTACACAGCATCTATGTTACTCAAACTCGGCTATGTTATGAATAAAATCATGTTTTAGGCATAGACTATAGGCTACAAATGTCATACCATATGCGAGTGTTGAGTGTCTAACACGAGATATGAGCTTACATCATGATCATAATTTATGTTAAATATACTCTTCTGTATTTAGGATCCTGCATAAGCTGATGCCTGTCTCTGACAATGCAGCTGGCGAAACAAGTGTTTGGCGCTTCAAAAGTTGCAGCTACAGCTAGTACAGGGAAACTCGAATTCTTAAAGAGTCTTGGTGTTGATCTGGCTATTGACTACACAAAGGAGAAGTTTGAGGAATTGCCGGAAAAATTTGATGTCGTGTATGATGCAGTTGGTAAGATTTCTAATCCCTTGATTCACTGTTTAAGATCAGATAGAGAGGTTATCCAATCGTGTGATGAATTCTGTGACACCAATAAAGTTGCCAATGTGTGTGTTCTCTTGAAGAGTTTCCTTACAAGACAACATGTCCATAAGTGTTTTTTAACTTGTGGAATACCTTACCTGGTGCATGATCCTCGTGAATGTTTCATCAGCTACGAGTTTTGAGTAAGACCATCCTACATTAAAACGTGATTAAGGTTTTAAGGTAGGTACCGATATAATATTCTTGAAACTGGAGATACCTAGGATTGTGGAACAATGTTCTTTTGAAAGAACGTTTGACAGTACATCTTATCCAACTCCAGCTTCATCAGACCGGCATTCTCCAAAACTCAAACATTTTTGCATTACTTAGTTTTAGCTCATTTAGTCATTTAACCTATTCCATTCTAGTTTGTAAGCCAATCTTAATATGTTTGACATTGAAATTTTGCCTTGCCTTGCTCAACAACAGGAGAAGGAGAGAGGTCAGCCAAAGCAGTGAAAGAAGGGGGCAGTGTCGTGTACTTGACAGGTGCGGTTTCACCACCAGGTTTTAGGTTTGTGGTAACATCAAACGGTGAAGTGTTGAAGAAGCTAAACCCCTACTTGGAGAGTGGCAAGGTGAGGCCTCTGCTGGATCCAAAGGGACCATTCCCATTCGACAAAGTCGATGAAGCGTTTTCTTACCTTGAAACTAACCGTGCCACAGGAAAGATAGTCATTCACCCCATCCCATAAGGCCATTTTACCATTAATCTGTATTCTCCAAATGCTGTAAATTGTACCTACATTTGTAGATCAAATAATGTTGCTCTGAAATTATCAGAGAATTGAACACCCTAGATTGTATTGTACACAAGAATTAACCACATCTTACTAGTAAAGATTTGGTCCGAAACCAATCTACCTACCTCGCCACCTTAACTTTCAAACGCTAACAATAACACGGAGTAACGCGTATAGTACTAAAACTGTAACTACAAAACCGAGGGTTGTACACTTGTACATTACATTATTTCAATTTCGAATTGGCAACATATTTATTACCGATCTTATAGTAAAACCGTTAATCTTGGATACCATAAGAGAACAAAACAAACTAGAATCGTTCTCTTAAAAATACTTTTCCTAACCCGTTTCTTTATACTTTCTACTAAAGTACTCCGTACTAATATCTTTGTGGGTTTGTTTAGTACTCAGGCCGTTCCCGCGTTTATATTTTTGGCGGGTTTGTTTGGAACTCAACATTTCCCGCGTTAATATCTTTGTGGGTTTGTTTAGAACTCAACATCTCCCCCGCGTTTTCAATCAAGAATTAACTCACTTATTTAAATCAATAAATCGAACATACTCAAATCAAATCAAAGACGCAAAGTAAAATATGTCAAAACTCGACTCGAACTCGAACTGAACTTTCTAGAGTATGTACTTTCGGAACTCACTACATAAAGCCAGATATAAAACGGCCGACAACAAAACCCCTCTCTCTCAGTCTCTCTCCTCCGTCTCTCATAGATCTCATCGAGCCAATTGAACCAACCCTTCTTCATTACGCTACGTACGCTAAAAACCCAGGTAATTCATCGTACACTGCTCGCTCTCTCCCCTTCTTCTCTCCTTTATTTTACACTGTTAATTAATCGTTAATTGAGGTTTAATCAAATTAATGTTTCTGGGTTTTGTTCAATGTTAATAATTATGATTGCCCATGTTCTTTTTTCTGATTTTTTCCCCTTAAATTTCGCTGATTAATTCACATTTTTTTGTGTATATGATGATTTCTGCTTCTTGTTATTGTCTAACTTTGTTGTTCAATTAAACACGAAGATCAATTGTTAAGTCTTCACTCTTACGCTTCGATTATGTATCTTAATTTAATTGGTGTGGATTTTCGTTGATAATTGTTTGCATTAGTAATTACTGTTGGGAAAATTGCTAGAATTAAATTGGTATGTCTTGTTGTTGTTATTTGTTTGATTAATCTAATACTTGAGTTATAAGACTTATGTAATTTGTGACTTGTGTTGATTATTTGTGATTTTGTGACGGTTTTATATGACGATTCATGTTAGTCGACCCTCAATCCGTTTGGAGTAGAGCTTTGTTGTTGTTCGTAATAGCCGATCCCAAATCGTTTAGGACTAAGGCTTTGTTGTTTGTGAGTTGTAAAGTTGGGAGTGTTATCGTTTTTCGATTGATATATGTAATGATCAGTCAAGTAACAAGCTTTACCTAAGAATTGGGTTTTGTTGAATAAACTGTTGGAAGAGGAAGAAAGTTCGATTCTTTTTGGTAAATGTATCTTTCTGCCCTTTTGTCTGATCTCGTGGTTGAAGGTCCGTGTTAGTTGTCGTGACTAAAGTTCTTTACTTGGGGTGTTATATGAAGGTGTTTACGAGATGGCTGAAGCGAAACCAGAGATGAGGAAACCAGTGTTTACAAAGGTTGAACAGCTAAGGCCTGGTACAAGCGGCCACAACCTCACTGTCAAGATTATTAATTCCAAGATGGTTATGCAAAGAGGCCGCCCTGAGTCTCAAGGAAGGCAAACAAAACTTGCTGAATGCTTGGTCGGGGATGAGACTGGAATCATAGTCTTCACTGCTAAAAATGAGCAAGGTATGGCGTTGTCTAAGCATGGGATTTGTTTTTGACTGAAATGTATATCTGTTACAATTATCAGCTGCTATGATTATTTAGCTTCACTGCTTCTATCTTTGTCTGTGCATTTGAGTGCCATCTGAAAAGCGTATTTCATTTGTGCTGAATTTGCATTCAGTCTTACATATCTTTGGACTGGGTAGAGTTAGATGGCATGCTAGACTGCACAAATTTCTTTTCCGTTTCTATTTATTGTGCTTATTGCCAAACCTTCGTCTCTAGAGTCTAGATTGAAAAGCTATTTTCATTCAAGCTGTGATATATGGAGTTTAATTTATAGTTACGAAGTTGTTTGATGGACTCCTGCTTAAGCCTAGTTTGCAATGAGGGCTTATTTTGCTGAACCTTTCTCCACTTGCAGAACCATAGAACTCTTTCTCACTGAGATCATATGGTAGCTCATGAACTTTTGAATGGTTATATGTGGATTTAGGGCTTTAGGCTGAGTGCTCAATTTGATGGTGCAGCAATCAAGGTTTTACGTGTTTTAGCCCTGTACAAAGACAGATGTCTTCTCTAGAATTGTTGGTCTTTCTCTAATGCAATAGAAAGGCTAGGTTGCATGAGGATAGTTGCCGTCATAATTGCTCTTATATGGTTGGCCCAATGCATTGCATGTAATCAATTGTAGCATAGGCCATAGGGCCCAAGGTCATAGCATTAGACTACTATAATAGTCAACCGCAGTACTACTAGTCATTGACTTTATAAAACTTCCTTTGAAAGTGTTTAAATACTCCGAAAAGGTTTACAACGTTTTGAAATTTCATGGCGTACACAAGATGGTTACTAAATGACGATTCATGTTAGCCGACCCCAAATCATTTTGGGAATAAGGCTTGGTTGTTGTTGTTGTTGTTGTTGCTTTTGAGTCTTGATGATATCACAAGATGTAGATACATATGAATGACAATCGCTTAATTGATGGTCTAAGTGATGCTCATGGAAAAGTTGATGCATCCAAGGAAATCCTGGAGTATTTGTTATCTGCTCTTGTTGGATAGGTAAACTACATCTACATAGTTTACTGAAGTATGAAGCCTATAAGGAGGCTGATGTTTATTCGTTGGAAATGCTGGTCCCCCCACCCCCTCCCAAATCAAACCAGCACCTTCAGCCCCGCGTCTTCCAGAAAAGAAAAAGGTATTGAGACAAGTCTTTTGTGAGTTATGAGTCTTATGACCTCCACTTGTGGGCATCCTACCATAGATAGGGGGGAGGAATTGAGGAAAGGTCGCACCTATAGCCCTATAGGTCCATGACTTCAGAAGTTCACTACCCTTACACAACTTGGAGAGAGATTCCATCAGGATCTGAAGCAGTAATCTTGAAAAGGCGAGTTACTTCTTTTGGTTGCCATGGTGTGCCTGTTTGGAAATCTAAAAGCTTATGTCTGTTGAAAAGTACATGAGTTGTTTTTTTTTTTTTTTTTTTTGAAGTTTCCCTACAGAGGAAGAGAACTCTTATGGGACATTATTTAAAGTTGGCTCTAGTGTTCCTGAAGTTGTAAAATTTCAATGAAAATACATGGATACAGAAGTTGTGTTGATGAATACCTCTGTGTTTATATTGTTGGAATTCAGGGTGCGCAGTAGTGGCTGGTGACTGAGGTTGAATCTGTAATTGGTTTGCATAGGATTTCTCATGTCTTTGTTGAAATACTGAAATGATAGCAGTGAGATAACGTAACATGTTAAGATGTTGTTTCCCAATGTTTTTGTCATACTGCGCTGTAGGCGGGAGCCTTAGGGGCAATGGGGTAGTTGTAATGGGAAGTGTGTGAGCTCCAAAATTGTTATTGGAGAGGAATGCTACATAGAACCACCGGGTCAATCTTGTTTGGTTATCACCTTCTCACATTGAGTGTAGTGTAGTGAAGCAACAAATAGTGCCACTAGTGGGAATTGAGCTTGTCATCTCTAAGTCACAAGTTGTGTTGAACACTTGGAACTTGGCTATTTTATGATAAAAAAAAAAGCACATGTATTTTGGCTTTTTCGCCTGAAATGAAGGATCCCAGTTTTACACACATGTTTGAGTGTTTGGCATGAGTACGCGTACGCGAGGCAATATGAAGAGTTTGGACCATGACTGTCTAATACTTGCCTGCATCCCATAAAATACTCCATCAACTACTCTTTCTGCGAGATTCATCATGTATTCATTGTATTGAGGAAGGTTTTGTGAAGTGAATTAATATAGTTTTTTTAGGTGTCACTCTTCAGAATATCATCTAGATAGTGCTCTGGCTACGGTCTACCATATGAGTAAGTCGTAACTGATATATGCGTCCCTCACGACCTGATCTATTATGTTCACATCATCTCTTGTGCTTCTTTATACGACAGCTTAGCCAATAATGATCTTTTGTTTTTTCACTCAGTGGACACAATGAAAGCGGGCTCTACAGTAACTCTGCGCAACGCAAAGGTTGAGATGTACAGGGGATTCATGAGGCTTGCAGTGGATAGGTGGGGCCGTATCGAGGTAGCAGACCCTGCGGACTTCACACTCAAGGAAGATAACAATCTGTCGCTGATCGAGTTTGAGCAGGTGCACGTTGTTGATGGGTGAGCTGGTGAACTTACATCTTTGAAGCTGAAATAAACCTGCAGTTCTTGTTATCATGTATTTCGTGTTGTGTCCATGTGAGTTCTTTAGTTAGTGAAATTTCGGCTATCCTATGTGAGCGTGTTATCAATTTCATCTCCTAAATAGCGAATGTGCTAACTAGAAACTAGATAGCTGAATATAGACAGTTCACAACATACTGAAAAATCGCCAATTCTGTTGAAGTATGTCATTTTCATTTAAGATATTTAGTGGCTTAAAGTCTCAATCTAGTTTTTTGCCAAGGTTGATTACTGGTGAGGTTGATGTATCTTGGAAGCAAGGACCATAATTCCTCCCCTCACATCGGAGTTTTGGTGGTCGGAGGGATACAAAGTTCGAATCTCCGACCACGATGGGTAAAGATTAGCAGCTCCACATACTTGAGGTCCAACAAAATGATGGCCTCATCCTTACCTCATCGGAAGCTGAGCTAGTGAGCTAGTCGAAACCGAGCCTATTGGCCCTAAAAATTTACTCATTGTTTCATGTGGTGGAACACTTTACCTCACTAAGAAGAGTTAAAAGCCCTCGAATGATCTCAAAGTTACACTACAACCTCGTCTTCAAACGCAATCATTGTTGTTCCTTTATTATACTGACCATCGCGCTTTTACTGCAGACATCGACTTAGTGTACTTTTCGATATTCGTTCGAATCATAAGTTCTTTACTAAACTTAGTAGTGGAGGGCAAAAACTTTTCCACCAAATGAGTAGCTTTAAGTGGAAGATTTTGAATGATATGAAAGGGGTCCTCTGCAATTGCATTGATGGATCATCTTCAGTCATCTCCATTTATGTCCCTTTATCATAATGCCTCTCTGTCGAATGGTTACGTCCATTAATATTGATAAATCGATAGCTCACCAAAATCGCACATGTCCATCATTCTAATCCTTGAACTATCTACGCCATGCACATATATATACTGCTGATTTGCTGGGACTTTTTACTGTACAATAATTTGTGCATGCATATTTTTTCTCATTATTGTTCTTTATATGCCCCCAAAAGGCAAAATAACCCATTCATCTATTCGACGTCATGTTGTTGTTTGCAATGGCATCACCCCATTCGATGAGGAAATAAACGACTCTTTTTTAAGCTTCTTACGATGTAGTATCTGTGTTTATAGGCTTATACTCTTATAGTGTCGCCCCTATATTGAAATCTAGAGAAGCAATATTCGTTACACCTGCTTGTAATGGCACATTTTATCAAGAGATACGATTGCATATAATCGAGTACTCGAGTTCAGGTATTAAGGCCTAATTAGAGTCGATCGGTCTTATACGCAAATCTAGCTTAGTACGAAGGATGAGTTTGACAAACGTGAACATGGGTCAATTAGTCAATGGGATACCACTAAATTAGAACTGGATTACACTAAAAATAGAAAGTTGATTATGACTAAAAATAGTACTTTATTAATCATTCTCATATTCTGAAGACAAAGTTTTAGGCGACTCATGTGGGAGTGCCATATGCCTACACTTTTGATAAGGCTGCGTACAAATATACTCCATCATCTTCTCAAACAAGCAAATCTCATAATTTAATTCGACATGCTTTTTTTTATGATCACTGTGAAATTAAAGTAAATAAAGTGCTGTAACTCCATTAAAACGCATAAAAAGCATTACAATTAAGCTTTTTTTAACTACTTTGAATCTTTGCATCTTCATCTAGGGACTTTAATTGATGACCTTGTCCATTTTCTATAATGACAATGCCCTAAAACTTTGGGAATTCTATGATATTTATGTCTATCCGATCCTCTTCCAACAATTTGTTAGTTTTATTATTGCCAATTTGGCGCCCCGTCATCATCGATCATCCAGATATAGGGGCTAATTAATATCGCATATATCTTGTGTTTCGAAACTTTATTCTTAGCCATTTGTCACGACGTCGGAACAAAACCATAATTGAAGTATCATCACGTTTTAACCACACAACTTCTGATTTATGAAACTAGATTGTAAGATGTCGTTCTTACTCGAAACCCGATCTAACACTTTTATAAAAGTGATTAACAAGCACTCACCAAGCAAGTTGAAATTAGATCACAATCACATATATTTGCATCCAAATTTGGATTTTACTGAAAAGGGTCAACACTCAACACTCACTACTCAAGTACGTAGTATATGTCGTAGCTAGGTGGTGACTGGTGAGAACATGTAGACAAAGGATGAGTGTTGCCACCAAAACGTCAACTGTATAGTGGAGTATGGAGGCATTTCACATGTATTTACAACTAAACTATATATTATACACAAATTGAACAGAGCGTAAGTAAATAGTAAAGCCTATAAGTGCAGTGTCAGTCTGAGTTTTTTTGGTGAAACTCATGATCACATGAACAAACGTCGGTTTTGTTGACTTACCTGAGGAACATAACCAATGTGTATGGTGTGTCCAAACAAAAAAGCTCCTTTATTCTTATTCATAAAATCATAATGTATGATGAATGTTGGTCGATTCGCTTTTTTATGAGCATGCATGTTTTGGATAGTCTTAGGACTAAGAAATAGGATCTCATTATTACAATGAAGTCGGAGATAAAAACTAATTAAGATAGTCAGATGAATCGAAAATGAGTAGGTTTTGCAGGATTTTGTGTATAGATGGATCATGGATCTGGATTAAGATGTACAATGTTGAAAACGGATGGAGTATAAAACTTGTTGGTAGTTTTAGAATTAGCGCCTACTCGATAATATGAGCTATCATGTACAGAGTATTACATTAGAAATCGAAATTGCAAGTAATATGTAATTTTAATTTGTCCTGACTTGGCGACTTGTATCAATTGACGAATATTATTGCTTATATGTAAGTAATTTATTGAATAACAAACATATACATACAAAGTGCAACAAACAACATTATGAATGCAAGCCTTTTCCCTTCCCTTTTTTCAGCATTACATGTTATATTTTCTAAGAAAATGTTTCCATGCATTAGTATATCAACCTCCCCACCCCCACCCAAAAAGATGAACTAAATGCTTGTACTATGGCGAAAATATGATTTTATTTTTTTTGGTAGGTTAATAATGGCTGGTTGCTGACAGCAACATGACACATATCTTACATAATTTTCATTTATTTGTGAAATAAATAGGCAAATAGCTTAACAGATATTATCACAACAAACACTAATAATCGGGAAATCTTTTTCATGTATTCATAAAAGAATTAAAAATGACAGAAAATTGATGTATGTGTGCATGGCCCGATTAGGAAGATGGTCACTACATCGACATACTAATGCTTTGCAAATGGATAGGCACGAAATAAAAAGACACAGCCCTAGAAGAAACGGTTGAGTGAGTAGAGCAGGATTAATCACCTAATATATATATCGTCCACCTAAAATTGAGCGTGTTCGATAAACTGTTTAAACTAGTTTAAATGCTACAAAATATCATATTCGATTAGTTTGTTTTGCCAATCAATCTATTGTAACACGTTAGAGCTTTGAGCTCGATTGATAGCTAAGGGTCCGTTCGGTATTACTGTCATTTTCAATATTTGGTTTTTTGCGTAAAAGAATTAGTTAAATAAGTTACAAAATTAACTTTAAATTATTAGGTACTATAATAGTCATATGGAAAATGAAAACTGACAACTAAAATTGAAAACCATTTTCTTTTTGTTTTAAAAAACGAGACTTTGGTTTTAAAAAAAAACTAAAAACTGAAAACAAAAAACGATACCAAACAGACCCTAAGGAAATGTCATTTTTTCAAATATTAATTAGCTATCATTTCGTTAATTATTCTTACCAATTACTTATAGATCGATAAGTTCGTATATATTATCAACCAATTTCGTAGTTACGAGTACATTTGAATTTGCGGGTTCCGGCTTCCGGATTAACAACCTACTAATTAGTTTTATCGAGCATAATAACCCGTCAAACCCTCTATGTTTAGATTAACACTCACTTAAATTAATTCCCTAAAAAAAAACACTCCACTTAATTGTAGCTAGTGAGCCAATAAGTCTTTTTGCTACAAATTAATTAATTAAGATGTGCATGGGACAAACACTGGATATGAGTGGAGTGACCACGATAAATTTAGTTACTATGACTATAATTTGGAGACATCATCATTATTAAGCTCTTAACTAGCCAAATTCAGCAAATCATGCCTTTTATTTTTGATCAGGAATATCAGATTTCCTCTCTGTAATAATGAACTAATTATTATTTAAAAAATTGCATATAAAACAGCTTTGTGCGTGCTTACCATCGAATCACATTTTACCATTTCTTTTTACCCTTTTCAGGGCAAAAGCAAAAAAAGATTGTCATATTTACCTCATTGTTCTATCGATCATAATATCTCTAAATTACATACTTAGAGTCTATTCTAAACAAAAAACCATCAATGTTTAATATAATGGCGCTTTCTGACACTTTCAAAAACCTTCAAAATAATGACATTTAATTATACCAATATTTTTGCAATAGAGAAGGCTAACATCGACTTAAGAATGAGCCCAGTGGCGGAGCCAGGATTGAAACCTGGTCTAGGCCGAAACCTATTTATTCGAGCTGGCATGGGCCAAATACTGCGATTTCCCTAATTTTCACTAGTTTTATAGTAATTTTGCACAATAAGTTTCGATTTTTCGGAAACCTGGGGCGGGCCGTAGCCGGGGTAGGCCACCCCTTGTCTCCGCCCCTGAATGAGCCCGAGTTTAGGCATAAAAATTGAATTTGGAGTTGGATGAGAGAAGGACAACACAAGAACAAGGACATACTAGGATCAGTGCGCGGTTAAGAGCGTCACATGATTTTGTTCACTAAATTCTAGCAAGATCAGTAGCTCCTTTTCAAAATTCAACTTATCCAATCAGAATTCATCTCTTTCTCTGTTGGGTTTGATCCAATCACGAATTTAGGACACAAAAGTCTTAC
The DNA here is from genome assembly GCA_963457585.1 of Spergularia bocconei. Taxonomy (NCBI): domain Eukaryota; kingdom Viridiplantae; phylum Streptophyta; class Magnoliopsida; order Caryophyllales; family Caryophyllaceae; genus Spergularia; species Spergularia bocconei. The sequence continues at coordinate 2,468,748 of OY734943.1, forward strand.
CTGAATGCGAAATTGTGGCCATGGAGGGTTTAGTGAGGAGCATGAGAATTGAGAGATCTCGTATGGAGTAACGATCGGGTTCACTAGAGCTTTCCAAGGGAAGTCGTACTGAGTCAAATGGTCTCCCGTAAATCCGTAATAACTCTACATTCTGGCAACCAAATATCTAGTTATAAGGTTTATATTTACTCTCAATTCGATCAAGTGATACTTAAACGAAGACGAGATTGTGTAAACTTCCACATAACCGATTGAGTCTTGGAAGTTAAATCTGGAACTATTTCATGAGGTAAACTCTCCAGATATCAACTCTTTAACTAAAGATTCATTTGCTGATCAAATCATTTCATAATAGATATTTTCATTCTTGAAATGTGATTTTATTGTACGGAATCAATAAGATTTTGGGTTGTACACGTGTCTTAATTCACACATAAAAACGGAATCCTCTTTAAAAAGTTTTAAACCCAAACAATGTAAAGAATGTAAAAAAGGCATACATTGATTCCAAGCTAACATAACAGGTTACACCGTCAATATTATTACACACGGTGTATTCCACATGATCGATAAAATAACTGTTTTATTTAAGTTTATACATAAAACTTGTTACGCACTTACGCTGTAATGTAACAGCACCCCCAATTACTCCACCCCGCAACACACGATAAATCTTGCAACACCATTAAATATGGGAGTCATACCTTTATTTTAATCTAATTCTAACACATTTTTTTTGGCAAATACTTCTACCACAATACTTGTCCAAAAAAAATCACTAGTTTTTGGTCCCAAAAAAATTGAGAAAGCTTCGAGTATTCTGTACTCAATCAACAAAGCAAAGGCAATCTTCCTGTATTTCTCCCAAAATACTCAAATTTCTCTCTCCTCTATAAATATCGATTCCGGCCAAACTACCCACACCAACATTCTTAACTCCCCCCCTCTCTCTCTCTCTCTCCTCCTCTTTCTCTCCTCCCAACTACACTTTACACAAACTTACTCACACAAACATACCCACACCAACAAAAAATTAAAATTAAATTAAAAAAAAAACAAAGAAATGAAAGAACGACATTTCCATCTTATCACCTTCTTACAACTTTTACTCTTATCCTCCCATGTAAGTTCAATTTCCTCTTTCAATTTCATTTTAATCTCACATTTTTATGTTTCAATTTCATTTTTACATACATAAGTTTGATTGTGTAGCACTATTACATTTGCATTGCATTGCATTGCATTCGTTTCTAATTTCGATGTCGAACAGGTAACGTTTTAGGAGTTATTCATTCATATCAAGTTTCGCAAAAAATTAAATAAGACTTTTTAAGTTGGTTACATTACCTTAATTTAATAATATTATTATATCGATATATAGATAGATAGATAGATTGTGTGATGTAATGTATATTGTTGGTGGTGGTGTTGGTGTAGGCGGCGACGGCGACAACAACTAAGGAAAACCCGTTTTCGCCACGGGCATCAGCGATCCGTTACTGGAACAACCGGATCTACAAAGTACCCCGACCCGGTTTCCTTATCAGCAAGGCATCCCCACTCACCGCGTCCGACTCAGCCCGGTTCGCTCAACTCGCTGCTACCAACTCACTCTCCGACCATCTTCCCGCCTTCTGCAAGGCGGCTAACCTCCTCTGTTTCACTGACCCCACCATCAGCCTCGAAAAACACCCCGGCGACGGCAGTTTCTCCGCTTACTCCGACCAGAATTTTACCAATTACGCTACCGTTGCCGCTGGTGGGACCAACTCTTTCAAGAATTATTCCCTGGACGATAACGAGCCAATCAATTCTTTCCGCCGCTACTCTCGCGACGCGGCCGGACATAATGACGCGTTCGACAACTACGCTTCTGGCGGAAACGTCATTTCTCAGTCGTTCAACACCTACGCCGCCGGCGCAACCGGTGGCGCCGGCGAGTTCACCGCCTATGCGAAGGATGTCAATGTCCCCGGAATGCAGTTCACCTCTTACTCCGACGAGGCTAACGGCAGGACTAACGCCTTCAACTCTTACTCTACCTCCGCTAACGCCGGGGACCAGGGTTTTTCCAACTACGGTAAGAACGGTAACGGCGCCGTTAATGGATTTACCGCGTACGGAAAGGATACGAATGTGGTGGGGTCTACTTTTAGTGGTTACTCTGTCGGTGGAAATGCCGGGAATGAGAGTTTTACCTCGTACGGGTTAAACGGTAATGTGCCGGAGAATAAGTTTAGTAGGTACGGAGACGGTGAAAATGCTGGGGTTAAGAGTTTTACTAGTTACCGTGATCAGTCAAATGTTGGGGATGATGTTTTTACCGCGTATGGTAAAAATTCCAACAATGAGAAGATGAAGTTTAATAACTATGGTGATAGTTTTAATGTCGGGTCGGATAATTTTACCGGGTATGGTGAGGGTGGTAAGGGTCAGAAAATGGGGTTCAAGACGTATGGGCAGAATAGTAATTTTAAGGAGTATGCGAAGAAGGGTGTGACTTTTGCTGACTATAAGAATGAGAGTGGGAGTGATGGGGCTAGTTTGGTGAAGGGTAAAATGGTCATTAACAAGTGGGTTGAGCCCGGGAAGTTTTTCCGAGAGAGTGAGTTGACTGAAGGGAATGTGATGCCAATGCCGGATATTAGGGATAAAATGCCGGTTAGGTCGTTTTTGCCCCGGGGTATATTGACGAAATTGCCCTTTTCTTCGGCGAAATTGGATCAGTTGAAGGATGTTTTCCATGGGTTCGAGAACTCGACTATGGAGAAGATGTTGCGGTCCGGTGTGCAAGAGTGTGAGCGGGCGCCTAGTCCGGGTGAGACTAAGAAGTGTGTGGGTTCGGTCGAGGATATGATTGATTTTGCTGTTTCGGTTTTGGGTCGGTCCGTGGAGCCTCGGACGACCCAGAATGTAAACGGGTCGAAGAGTGACATCTTGATTGGGAAAGTGAGTGGAATTAATGGTGGGAAAGTGACTCATTCAGTATCTTGTCACCAGAGTTTGTTCCCATACTTGTTGTACTATTGTCACTCTGTTCCCAAAGTCCGGGTTTACCAAGCCGATATATTGGATCCGAAAACTAAGGCGAAGATCAACCACGGTATCTCGATTTGTCACCTCGACACGTCCGTTTGGAGTCCGACCCATGGAGCGTTCTTGGCACTCGGGTCAGGTCCGGGTAAGATTGAAGTTTGCCACTGGATATTCGAAAATGATTTAACCTGGACCATTGCGGATTAGTACTACTACTACTACCACCACTACTAGTACTAGTCGATAACACGGAAAAACCGAAACTTGGTCCTCTTCTTGAGCGCCATTCTGATCGTCCAACTCGAGTAGTTTGGTACTACTACTTATTATATTTTTCATTTTTCATATAGCTTGGTGGCTTTGCAAAGGCCGAGCCACATTGTGCAAGCAACAAATTGTACTTACATTTGTTACCCTACATCTTTCCTGCTCCTTCACAAGATAAGTCTGTTTAGCTCGTATGTTGTATTCACCTGGGTTCCTCTTCAAGTTTATAGGCCCGATTATGAACATAATGATATATACTATCAATCAATTCTATTATGTAATCAATGATTGTGTAACCCATAGAAGGTACTAAATTCTTGCACATTTTCGGCTTCTGGTTATGGAGAAAACTTCGTTTAGATATGATCTTCGACTGTTTGTTATTAGTCTTGTGTAGCGCGGGCACGCACACATGTGTGATGTACCGATATGTGTGTGCACATTTGAAAAACTAAGGTCTGAACATGACTGTCTTACACAAAACTTATTGCGATTTTTGTTCATGTGTGGTGATGTTTTACGCGTTGTCTCATGAATGCGTAGGGATCTTCTAAAACATTGATTGAGACTTGAAGTTTCTTAGACATCTATGCCTTCAAACGCGTTGCCACTTTCCTATATTCTATGGTCCCAGATAAGTCTTTCACATGAATAAAATGGATGGATATGATTAAAGGTGGAGAATGATCGATTGAAATATACTATTACACAGCATTCACTCTTTCATTTATGTGCCTTCCAAATATGCATTGCATTGTCAATTGTAGCAAATAATTAGATAGTCAACACTATCAACTGCATTTTTTGTCCACTTAAGGAGAAATTGGTATGAACTTAATGCAACTTTTTGGATGAAATAATTGCTTAAATTGGAGTACCATATCACATGATTTGCATTATGTAATATAGTACCTCTTGTATTAGTGATTCCATAAGTAGTAGTGATTGGTGGGATTACTGCTTTAAAGCAATCTAATCTCTATCCATATGTTGATCATCGAATTATTGTTTGTCACGTTTGGTGTGACAGATCATTAAATTGTCGTATATGCATCTGATATTCTGATGTGTACCCGAGTATTTCAAAATAATCCTCAAGTACATTATTAGGCATTTGAGATAGGATCTTTAATTTGAGGTATTAATTATCCAATGTTAATGAGATGCATGCTCTCAAATATCAATTTAATTGATAAATTCCCCAAATATTTCCCCAAAAAATGTTCAATAAGAAATGTTTTTTGCCAAGGGACATTTGTGTAATGTAATTTTGTTTCCTTGTGACTGTTAAGTCACGCATTGTTGTTCACTTGTAGTTTTAAATGTGGCTAGCTGCCTGTGATAGATAGAGAGACACATTCACACTCACTTTCACATAATCAGTAGACATTCACATCGGATTTGATACCAAGAAGGCCGGCAAGAACAGAATGTGGCTTGTGAGCAGTTATTATTAGCAATTTTCGGCGATGTTAACAGTAACGTCATAACGAGTCAGGATTTACTAGAATTTCTTTCTAATGATAACTACTTGGACATGCAATCACGAAACCAACGTGTTTGAACTATGCGTCGATCTATCGACTATCGTTTTCTATGCGAGGGTCGTTTATAAGACCCGGTTTTTATAAAAGTTAGCGAAAATTATTATTCCCGTGGGCATTGTTCTCAATTGTTTGATCAGGCAAGTGCCACCCCAACAAATCCTAAAGCAAAATAAGCAATTTTGCAAATGTACAAAACCATGTGATCTTGAGTAGGAAGATACGTCCAAATGGTCCTCCAGAGTCGTAGAACCAACCCAAAGTAATCTGCCTAAGTGATGTGTATGTAATTCCAAGGGCTGCCAGCTACAATGATATTTGTCTAATTCTCTCTCCTCATGTTTTTGTTTTCTTTTTGGAGTTTTCACTTAGTTTACTTCAAATTGGTGGCTGCAATTTTCAATTACAAAACTTTCGTAGAGATAATTGGTAACATGATGTGAACTTACAAGTGACAAATGACAAATGCCCTCCACTACTATACAACATTTTTATGTAGTTGTAAAATGGAAATCTCGTCGGACAACTTTTCGGTTTTGAGTAGTTTGTTCTCACAACACTATGTATCTTCCGAGTAGTCGGATAAGTTCCTGTAACAATGAGTTGGAGTATTCTCTACCGAAAACAATTGCCAGCCAAGAAAAGTTTAGCTTGTTTGGTACATTGTACATTTTTAGAAAATGCTACACCAATTATAGTGTGATGTCGCTTCACAAAGTCTATGGACATACGTGTGGAAATCGATAATCCACATGATACATGTAGTGAAGATAAGAAGGGCGGATCACCTGCTAGATCTTTCAATCTATCTATTTCGTGGTGCTCCAACTACAATAGTACCAACTTTCATCGATCGATCATCATACATTCATATCAGAGGAGTACAAGATATGTGATCTTTACACTACCCTCTGAAACGAGTAACCGATTATTTATCTCTTTCCCTTTGTCAGAGGAGCATAGACATATAAGTACTCTTTTAATAGTAATGGCAAAATCCCGAGATCGGTAGTGTAGCTAGAATCTAAGATGGAGTACAACACTCGCATATATAGGACCATGAGTGAGCTTTTATGCATGCATGGACATCGCATGGGTTGCCGACTTGCCTCGATGCATGAAAGCAAGCTAAGCTAGCTAGGAGGCGTCTACAAGGTGTGATGTTCACGAAAATCATAAAGTCAACTAGTCTTAAGACTCAAGTTAGTCCAATGGTCCACGCCTATGGCTAGCTACATATGCATGGATTCACCATAAAAATATTATTTCCGTAACAACCAAGCAAATACTTTTGAAAACTTTAAACTTATTAAACCACAAACCTATTTAGATTAGACGTTGTCAAAAAATAAAACCATAAACCAAACCCAAAACTGAAAAAACCATCAGTGTGTTTAGTTCATATGCTAAGTCCAAACCAATGAATCGGAAATGACTCAGTTAACAATCTCAGTCCTTATAACGGAAAATGTTATTAACTTGTCGACAAACACGGGACCGAACTATGTACTCGAACAACGAACAACCTTAACATAATGATCATTAACCATCACTTTATTTGTCAAAGTCTTCTTCAAGATTAATCGATAAATAATCATTTACTCATTCTCAGTCAAAACCCAACGAATATAACAGAAACGACTCAATTACAATCTCTTATAACGGCCGATTTTATTACCCTTTCGACAAACACGGGACCGAAATATCGACTCGAACGACAATCAAACCTTGATCTAATGATCAACTAACCCATTTCCATTGTACTTGGCATTTGATTGCAAAACCCCTAAATTTTCCCAATTTGGGGCTAACCCAAAAACAATAGAACCAACCAAAACCCAATAAACTTCAAAAATCAAACCCAAATCAAATGGGCTAAAATCTCAATCGGGTCAACCCATATACCACAAACTCCAAACTCCCCAAAACCCCAACAGCAGGTCTCCTGTGAGACCGTCTCACAGGGTGAGACGGGTCCAATATAATCAGGCCCACTTCTAAATTATTAAAAATAAAAATGAAAAATGCTTATAATAACTACTTAAAAGGATTATTTAAAAAGAAAAAAAAAAAAAAAAACTACTTTAAAGGAAGGAAAATAAAACGTAATGGCAGCCACCTCACAAAAACATGGAGGGAGAAAATTCTTCAACAACCCATAATTATAGGACATTAGATAATAAATAATTTAATATTTTAACAAATGCATCAGTTACATAAATTAATCAGTGTAGATAAAATCTGTCGGCGTTTTTGATTGTTTATTGATCGTTTGACTTCCACACTCAAGGTTTTAAGCTGAAAACTCATGCTTTTCAAATGATAACTCGAATACTTAAGTTAAAAACTCAAGTTTGTTCATATGTCCGTTTGAATTGAGCTTGCATTTTGTACCCCATTACAGAGGATGTTTGTTGAAAACTTTGAGTTTTCTATTAAATTTGCTTAAAAGCATCGGCTATAAAATTACACTTGCTCAGTTACTCTTACCTCAAGGCTCAAGGGGATAAGCATCTTATGGTTGTTACATAGTTTCAGCAAAACTTTAGAATCTAGTATTAGAACAATAAGTTTTCAAACAATGACTCATGTTTTTCAATAAGAAGTGTGACGATATAGTTGTAGTCTCATATAATCGTGTACATTCATCCTTAACTTAGAAGTAATATATTTTATAGCCAATGTGGGATTTGAACCCACACCCTATGCATAGCATATGCTCTTCCATTTGAGCTAATCGGTAAGACAACGAATCTAAAACATGGAGTTTTCAACTTAAAAGCTCCGCTTCGTTCAACTTAGTTTAATACAATAAGATGTCAGACATCAAAATACACGGCTCAATGAAAACCCCAAGTTTTTAATGTCAAATTCCAAGTATTCAAGTTAAAAACACAAGTTCATTTTAAGATGACTATAGAATTGACAAACAAAAAGAACAATCAATCAGCTTACAACTCCGAGAGTATAGCTAAAACATCCGAGTTACTTCTTTAAATGAATTGGTTTGAAACAATATAAAATTAGTAGAAGCTTCCAACTTAACCCCCAAGATTTCATCTTAAAAGTCGAGGTTTCAACTAGAACTCGGACTTATGAGTTAACATTCTAAAGCACCAGATTTCAACTTAAAACCCCAATGTTTTTTTTTATCTAAAAGCTGAGTTTTTGGTACAAGCAAAATCAAAGTCAGACTATGCAACAAAGAAAGGAAGCAGTAACGAAGGACAAATTACTCAAAGATCAACACATCTTTTAATTCATCAAATAATCCAACAAAAAACGCCCAAATCACTAAAAACCCCATGAACCACAAAGAGCAAATCACAAAAAACACTATAACCCAAATCATGAATCAACAAAAAGAGAGAGATGGGACTGGTCTTAGCTCTTTCACGTCTACTAGGCTCAGGCTCCATCACAGCCAACTTGGCCTCACCGTTCTTACGCTTCTTCACTCTCTCATTGTTCGTAGTTTTGACACTTGAAGGTGACATAGGAGACGTAGACCTTTTCTTCCCTTTCTTTGCCATTAATTAAAGCAATAATCACCAGATGCGATAAGCAGTTGAAATTGGGAAAAAGATGAAGAGGGGAATGATGAATTACCTAGTAGTTATTGACCCAATTCCAAGGTCAACGGAAATTAAAAGAAAGGTGGAGTGAAAAGAGGGATTCAGTTTTTAACGTGAAAGACCAGGAATATTTTTTTTTTTTTTAATAAGGAGAGGCGCTTAATTTTTCCACCAACTTTTTGTAAATTATTATTGATTTTTAGTGATAATAATAAAGATAAGGAGAGAATGAAAATACAGTAAATTTAATTTCTCTAATAATTTAAATAAATACAAAAATAATTGGGCTGTTGACAAATTGGGCCCGTCTCACAGGGTGAGACGGTCTTATACAACAATTTGTCAAACCCCAAAAACCCAGATTAATCTGAGAAGAACAGAGGAGAGAGAAACTCAAAAATCAATGGCGGGTGTATGCGGAAGAGCACGACAAGCCCTACAATCAAGCAGTGCAAGAAACGCCGTCGTTTCAAGGTTCTGTGCTACAAAATCTGCATCATTTGGAGAAGGAGGAGCTTCAAAGTTGCCTGGTTTTGCAGCCTTCACAAAGCCTAAATCTTCCTCTAATATTTCTCCTCAAAGACTATTTACTTCATCTAGGTATATCATTTTTACTATAAAGTTTTGATCTTTATTAGTTTAATTTTAGTTTTTTGGGTTTTAATGATTTTCCATTTTAATTAAATTGTGTAGTTTACAGTAATATGTGCGTTTGAGTGTAGTATTGAAGTGGGTTTTATTGTTTTAGGTGAAAATGTTGCATTTTGTTTTGGTTTTTGTGAGTAATTAGTGGTTAATTGTGGGATTAGGGATCTTTATGAGTTTAATTTGAGTTTATTGGTTTTTAATGATTGCACATTTTAGTTAAATGGTGTAATTTACAGTGATTTGTTCATCTGAATGTAGGAAATTGGTGGGATTTCTGGTTTTAGATGAAAATGTTGCATTTTGTTGTAGTTTTTGTGAGTGATTAGTGGTTAATTGTGGGATTAGAGATCTGGGTTAGGTTGATAATTTGCTGATTTTGATTGGTTTGATTGTAATTGTGGTTTGGGGACAAGTTATTGCATTTAAATTTGCAAATTTAGGTTTGAGAATAAGCCCATTTGATTGATTAAAGTGTATGTTTGTGCTGGTCTTTGATGAGATTAGAAGTAGGGTTGTTTGTTGATGAAGTTTGTTTGAAAGTATTTTTGCTCGATGTTGAGGGTGATTCATTAGTTCATTTGTTGATGAAATGATAATGGGCATGTAGGATTCCTGTGGAGTTGGGGGCTGTGCAATCGTTGATGCCTTTACATAGTGTTACCGCGTCTGCCTTGCTGACGTCCTTGCTATCAGTCCATGCTCAGAGCTGGGGTTCACTTTCTGAAGGTATATTCTTAGTTTGGTTTTTGCTTTTCTCTTATACTGATTGCAGATTGGTGATGTGAATGATCCATGAACTATACTTCTCCTCGTTATATATGTCGCTGTGAATGTTAGCTCGAAAGCATGATTCTTGTTTTAACTTAACAGGCATGGACTATGAACATACTGCACTTTGTGTTGCGTTACTGTGAACTTGAATAACTGCAGTGTACTTGTGTTTTGATGTTGCTCTCCTAGCTTATCTGTACAGAGATAATCTAAAAAAAAGGAATTTTCTAGGGTTACCTCAATTATCGTGCGTTAAAAAATGTTCCTGGGAAGTTGTAATGTTCTGTAAGCACTGCATGTACAATCATTTGATATCAATATATTTCCTCCTGAAGTAGGAGTTCAACTACAACACCAGGGGTTTTGGGGGTTGCGACAAATATTTGTGATGGTTGTCATACGAGTATACTTGCTTGGTGATGGGGATACTCTCATATGTTGAAGTATACAAGTAACACTCTGGGTAAAGAATGAATCTGTGTTCCATGCTTGGATTGATTTTTTTTACTTGTCTAGGAATTTGTCACCATTATCTCTCTAGATATGCAGTTTTAGCTGCTTTCATGGGCCCATATTCTCCAAAGGAAATAATTTAGTAGCAAGGTTTTTATGAGGTCAGGAAAATAGGTTTTGAAAGCAACACTATGCAATGGTTTGTAACGCTGCGACTCTGGGAGGAATAGCCCAAAGCTCTTACGAATGTTACAGTTCTTCGCCTCAGTCTGTTAGGGTTTCCGATCTGGGCGTTTCTCTCACTTCAGTTGCTAGAGCCCCAGACTTTCTTGCTGACTAAGCGGTATTAGAAATCATCGACATCTTTTTTTTTTTTTGGGCAAGTAGCTCATACCAAAATACAAACTCAAATAAAAAAAAATTCTTTTTTAATTATCACCCCATCTTCCCCAGCTGAATGTTAAACTCAATGAATATGTCTCGTCTTGGTTTAAAGAACATTTCAGTTTGGGCTAGCTCATATGTGTGATATATTTCTCTTGCAATTTGGCAGGGACCATACTGGACGATTCTTAATTATTACGATATACCTCTTTCCAACTAATCCAAGTACGATTCTTTCAGCTTCATACAAATTCTAATGAATACAGTGATTTAGTAATGCATCCTTCCTCATAGTAGCATTTGAATTACACCTTTTGTATGTTAAGCTCACTTGTTCCTTTGCTTTGCACAACATTGGTTGTCATTGTTGGCAGCTGGCACAATGCATTATAATATGTAACATTTGAAGCTTGTTGTCTGATGTTGGATTTAATATGGTAGGCTAGTGGTTGAACCGTAGAAGTTGGGATTCTAAGACATATGTTCAGTCATAGAACATATTGAAACAATATCAAATTTTAACTAGGATGATAAAAGATTAGAGGAAGCATTCTTTACATAGTAGGCCTCCATTCCCCAGAGGCCTCAACCAATGGAGTGAGCTTCGGAGTTGTATACTGTAGGTTTCGGAATGAAAACCAAATTTGTCGTGAAGCTATAAGTTGCATAAACAAGTGATGAGCTTTTCTCTGTCGTTTCTATGAGTACAGCACTAAGTCACGCCTGTATTTAATCTTGGTTTAGGACAAATTTCTTACTGAAATAGCTTACAGTATAATGTTGTAATTCAGCATTTTCTGTATGTTCAGATACGTATTAGCCCCATTTTTAGCATCTTTTCCTTTTTGGGGGGGGGGGGTCATTTTGCTTCAAGTGGGATCTCCAGTATAAATATGAGGCTCGTCAGCTTGTGTTAAGCGAGTATCTGAAGTATCTAGTTGCTTATTTTGAATAGGTACTGTCAATGCATACCCTTAATACTCGATTACCAATGCTGAGACTGCATCTTAAATCCTTAATGCTGCTGTCTAGGAATTTTAGATTACCTGTATGAATTTTATCAATCACACATCTATCTGAACATGAGGCCATGTTATACTCAATTGCTGATTGAAAGCTTTGATTTTATGATGTTCTGTCAAGAACATTTCTCCTTGCCCTTTTTCACCGTTATTGTTCAGCAAAGTCGAAATAGTGAGGTGACTATTACATTGTGTCTGAACACTGTCTCTCGTTTTGGTGCTAGGTTTTGCTACTCCACTATAACGAGGCCTTCAACTGGTGCCAATACCGCGAATGGTGGATTCGCATTTACTTCCTTTGTAGTTGGACAAGATCTTCAGGCTGTAAGAAGGAATAGCTAGTTATATATACCTTTGAGGTTTGAACTTACTAAAGCTGATATTTCAAAAGTGCATATTGGCATTTGATTTCACTCATGGAGAGATTTTTGTTCTACTTTTGTTGTAATTTCGTCTCTCTGTGGTTTCCTCGCTTTAATAATGTCGAAGGAACACATCATCCCGTTCCCATCACTACTATGTTTCGACATACTGGTTTATTTCTGTCCGATTTTGCTCACAATTGGTGAGCATTGAATACTTCAACATGAAAATTCTACCCTCATTAGCTGATTGAGAGGGTCGATTTTTTCTGCGACAAGATCATTTTCTAGTGCAATGCAATTAGAATTCGATTTGATGATATGTTAACTGGAAATGTAAGGGTCACGCGACCATCATGGTTTTGCTCCTCCAATGCTGGAACCTTCCATCAATTACTTTACAAAGGGGTTAATTCAATCACAAGCTACAATCATGAATTCATGATTACTCCTCCAATGCTAAAACCTTGCTTTGCACACTCTAGAACAGGAGCACTATGTCTTTCAGTTACAATGTCTTATTGTCTTGTATGGTTTTTTTTCTTCTTATCATCGGTTTTATGTGATGTGCTATACGGGTACACGTTAAAACTTTAAAACTTGCTTAGACACGTAATCTCACAAATTAGTGAAATTTCACTTACTTTCATTTTTGTGAAAGAAAATTATGTTCTTTATTTCTTGTTTAGCAGAAACTATTTTCTCGAAAATTGAGTCAAAGCTAAAAAAACGTCCAACCAACTAACCCGGGTCGACCCACATACCATTTGGGTCGGATTGTTCGAAATTTGGTACCACATTACCACCACAACAACATCATGGATCGGATTAATAATGATTCAAAAAAACAAAAAGTAAAAAACCCAATAAATCTACCTTCACCGCTAACATGTGACCGTTGCTCCAACGTTCCAATTTTTTTTTAAAATATTCATACGCTCTCTAATCCTTTGTTTTCTTCTTTTTGCCCTTTGCTCTGGTTACCGTTACCTACCGGCTACTTTTTCTACTTCCCCAACAAAATCACCCCCTTTTCTCTCTCCTCCGCCATTAACACCCACCTCCAATCCTTTCAACAATTCGTCATCATCAAGTTACTCTTTACCCAAGAACCCAAAATCTTTAATTTCATACTAAAACTTATAAAAATACCCATCTAAATTTTATCCTGTTTCTGTGTTTTTAGTCCCAATTTTGTACAAAAGTTTCTAATTTTGGGGGTATCTTGATCAGTAAGTTTTATTATTGGGTGAGATTAAGAAAAAGGGTGGTAAAAGATGGCAACTTTAGCACCTGGGGTTCTGGTAAAGCTACTCAATGGGATGAATACAGGGGTAAAACCAACAGGTGATCATAGAAGTTCTTTGCTTCAGGTGACAGACATTGTCCCGGCCGAGCTCGACGAGAAAAGCTTGTGGCCGAAGCAAGGGTTTTATATCAAGGTTTCTGATTCATCTCACTCAATATATGTGAGTTTACCTGATGAGCAAGATGATCTTGTATTAAGCAATAAAATGCAGCTTGGTCAGTTCATTTATGTTGATAAATTGGAGCCGGGGTCGCCTGTTCCGGTTGCGAAAGGCGCTAAGCCGATACCCGGGAGGCACCCTTTGATGGGTACTCCGGAACCCTTGATGGGTTTAAGGAAAAAGGGGGAGAATAGTGAGCAGAAGAAGGTGGTAGTGGTGAATGCGGCCGCAACCCCGAGAAGAGGGTCTTGGGAGTTGAACCAAGGGGATGGGATTGGGATTGCGGGTTCTCCTTGTATGAAATTAAAGCCTGTACCTTTGGATTTTGATCAGTGTACTCCAATGAAGGAGAAGGGTTGTTCCGTCAAGTTTACGCATCCTCCAATGTCTCCTATGATGAGGGTTAAGATGAGTAAGGATCATGGGTGTTCAGCTACTAGGGCGTCTGTTGGTGGTGGTTACTTGTCGTCTAAGATGGATATGAAGGGGGAAAGCCCTGGTTTGCTACGGAAAAGTTGCGTAACACCGACGATTTTGAAGTTTCCTAGAAGCAAGAGTGCCTGTGAACGAGGGCCTAGGATTGCCACCACTCCCTTGAATTCATCTGTAGGTACATTTTTCCTTAAAGTTTGTGTATGTTTCTTTCCATGTGTTTGGCTGCCTGCATTTGTTGTATCTTTTATATGACGGTTCATGTTAGCCTTCCCCAAATTATTCGCGACTAGGGCTTCGCTTGCTCTTAAGTTGTTTGTTAACTGTATAAACAATTATAGAAAGTCCTGTGTTTAAATTTGCAATAACTTTGTTTGGCTGTGTCAATTAGTCATGTTGCTTTGCTTAATGCTTACAGTTTTGTCTGGTTTTCGATTATTTGATTCGTCTATGTGCTATTCCATATCATATTGTATCGTATTGAGGTGCTTTATGAATCGAATTCCTGAGAACTGGTTTCTACTATGCAGGAAAAGAAGAAGAGTTCTACACCACCACCAAGCCTAAAGAGAGCTGGGGGATGGGTAAATGGTACCGAAAATGTGCAGAGTTCCGCGATTTCAAAGGCTACTCCACAACCACAATCAAAGTCTAGTAACCCAACCTTCAATTCGGGTAGTGGAAACTTATCAGTGAATTTACCAGGAAAGCTTGGACAATTAACCAAAGTGAGAGTTGTTCACCATTTTTTATTTGCTGATTGCATTTTCTTCCAGGGAACATTTGTTCATTTGCTGATGTTTGGTTTGTTTGCTTGTTCTTAGGAAGCTGTCCAACAAAGGGAAACAGCTCAGAAAATCGCGCTTCAGGCATTAAGACAGTCTACTGCCACAGACAACGTTGTCCGCTGCCTTAAGTAAGAGTCATTCTTCATATCCTAGTTTGCCTAATGTCACTGGTTGTTGAAATTATAGTTTGATGTAAGGCCAAAGGAGACTAATGTTTGAGCACTTGTATATTTTGCAGGATGTTTGCGAGCTTGAGCAAGTCAGCGAAGCCAGACGCTCCTGCGGCGTGTTTTGATCAGTTCCTAGAGTTCCACATCCAAATTCAGCAGGCCATGAATGATATGGTGTCGATTCAGGCAGCAACGTCAGCTAACGAAATCAAAACAGAAACAAAACCCGAGGCTCCAATCTTACATGAAATCGCTCACAATTCCATGGATCGATTCCACGACACAGAACCTAACAATACACCAAAGAGAAGATTAGCCTTGTATAAGTCCATTGCATCATTTCCTGAGAGAGTGGCTGATCACATTCACAAGTCAAGTAATGGGAGAGTCCTGAGGTCACAGTCTAAGGGTTTGTCAGAGAAGAAAGGCGGGTGTTTTACACCACAAGCGAAAGTTCACCCTACTGATACTGATGCTAGCACTGAGAATGATGAGAATAAGCAGCCTGGTGGTAGCTCTGGCTGTCTGAGCAACATGATAAATTTGTGTAGGCAGATTGAGACAGAAGCCGGGAATTGGTTCATGGACTTCATCGAGAAGACACTCGAGATGGGGATGAAGAAATCGAAAGACAAAGCAGATGCTGATGTTCGAAAAGTACCTCAAACTCTCATCCTTAAGGTCATGAACTGGGTTCAGGTCGAGCAAAGCGACTCTAGTAAGCGGCCAGTTCATCCGAAGGCTGCTCACATTGCAAGAAAGTTGAGAATCAAAGTAAAGAACCCTTGATTAAGTCAGTGTAGATGAGAGATTATTCATTCTTTTCGTATAAGATTTCTAGATAGTAGAATTATGACAATGCTTGGC
Source organism: Spergularia bocconei (assembly GCA_963457585.1). Lineage (NCBI taxonomy): Eukaryota > Viridiplantae > Streptophyta > Magnoliopsida > Caryophyllales > Caryophyllaceae > Spergularia > Spergularia bocconei. Next base: position 2,484,536 of record OY734943.1, read on the forward strand.
AGCTGAAGTCATGCTATGATATAGTGATTAATTATGATATACCTCAAACTCTCATCCTTAAGGTCATGAACTGGGTTCAGGTCGAGCAAAGCGACTCTAGTAAGCGGCCAGTTCATCCGAAGGCTGCTCACATTGCAAGAAAGTTGAGAATCAAAGTAAAGAACCCTTGATTAAGTCAGTGTAGATGAGAGATTATTCATTCTTTTCGTATAAGATTTCTAGATAGTAGAATTATGACAATGCTTGGCAGCTGAAGTCATGCTATGATATAGTGATTAATTATGCTTGTATTATCACCTTAATCACATCTCAAGGTGATTTATTGTTAAGTTATTTGTGTAATCAGCCATGGCTAATCTGGATTAGTTATGACTGAAATGATCAGTATGATACTATGTAATAACATCCCTTGTAATGACCTTACGGCTAAGGAGTATGATGAGTTGATGATCAACATTAATGATTTGGCTAATGATTTCGATTATTATCATGGTTTATATATGAAGCATGGTTGAATGAGTCGCCCTCATACAATATAATGGTGTTTAAGACGATAACATGAAATAGAGTTAAATCTAACTAAAAATGACCGAACTTAATTTGTTCAAGAAATGTGCCGCAATATGGTACTACAACGCTCCATTAACATGACCTAAATGGTCTAAATCAAAAACTTGGCTAAATAGAACAAAATTGTTCGGACGCTGATACTTTTGCTAATCCTATCAAATCAGTAAATACACTTGCGCATTTTGGTTAGTACATTTCTAAGATTGAAACAAAACCTTACATAAGGTTGACCTCATAAAAGAACTTCCGTATGCATACTAGACAAATTGTTCATACCGATATGGTAATTGAAACCGAGTCTATAAAACGTGATTCAAACCCGAATTCTAATTGGGTAGGAAGAATTTTACTGTACGAAACTTACCAAAGGCGGCAACTTTTTTTTATTATTATAATAAGGGGAGAAGATTTAGATCACATTGCATATTTGCAACTTTTTTTCCCTCTCCTCTCTATTCCAAATCACTCACTCAATCAAAATCAAATTAGGGTTTTTCTCTCTCCTCCTCACCCCCAAATCAATCGCCATGGATTTCCTCCTGCAATCCTACTCCACCGCCGGCGACGGCGACGATATCGCCGGGGAAGATTCAGATGAAGAAACACATCTTATCTCCCTCCCCACCAAATCCGCCGCCCCAAAAGTCGACGACACCGCTCTCTCCCTCATCGGCGCCACCGACAATGTCTCCACCACCACCGGGTCCCACACCAAACCCCTAGACCCGACCCAGCATGTCGTCACCTACAATCCAACATACGACCAGCTATGGGCCCCAATCGTTGGGCCGGCCCACCCATACTCAAAAGACGGCGTCGCACAGGGTCTCCGCAACCACAAGCTCGGCTCCGTTGAAGACGCCGCCATCGGATCATTCCACTTCGACGAACAATACAACACTTTCCAGGCGTTCAGCTACTCCACCGACCCCTCCGCCAACAACTACGTCGGTAACGCCGCCGCTCTCGAGTCGAACCGCGGATTATCCGTCTACAACATCCCTCAAAGCGAACAGAAACGGCGCCGCCTCGAGAAGAAAAAAGAAAAACAACAATCTAATGCTGATGCAGAAGAAGAAGAAGATGATGATGGTGGAGAAGAAGTCGAAAACCCGGCTTCGGACACGTGGCTGGAGAGGAATAGAAAGTCTCCGTGGGCAGGGAAAAAGGAAGGTGTTGCACAAGGGGAACTTACAGAGGAACAAAAGAAATACGCCGAAGAACACGCTAAGAAGAAAGCCGAAGAACGAGGGGAGAAAGTCGAAAAAGGCGAATTCTTCGACGATAAAAGTACATTCCACGGCAAGGAAGAGAAAGACTACCAAGGAAGGTCATGGATTACGCCACCGAAAGACAAGAAAGCTGACATTGAGCGTTGTTATATTCCGAAACGGTGTGAGCATACTTGGAGTGGACATACTAAAGGTGTTTCCGCCATTAGGTTCTTTCCGAAATACGGGCATTTGTTGTTGTCTGCGAGTATGGATACTAAAATTAAGATATGGGATGTGCATAATTCGAGGAGGTGTATGAGGACGTATATGGGGCACTCGAAGGCGGTCCGAGATATTTGTTTTTCTAATGATGGGACCAAGTTTTTGAGTGCAGGGTATGATAAGAATATTAAGTATTGGGATACGGAGACAGGTAAGGTAATCTCGAGTTTTTCGACTGGGAAGATTCCGTATGTTGTTAAGCTTAACCCTGATGATGATAAGCAGAATGTATTGTTAGCTGGTATGAGTGATAAGAAAATTGTGCAGTGGGATATGAATAGTGGGCAGATTACTCAAGAGTATGATCAGCATTTAGGTGCTGTTAATACGATTACATTTGTCGATGATAATCGTCGTTTTGTTACTTCTAGTGATGATAAGAGTCTTAGGGTTTGGGAGTTTGGGATACCTGTTGTTATTAAGTATATTAGTGAGCCTCATATGCATTCTATGCCTGCTATCTCGGTCCACCCGAATACTAATTGGTTGGCTGCTCAGAGCTTGGATAATCAGATTTTGATTTATAGTACTAGGGAGAGGTTTCAGTTGAATAAGAAGAAGCGGTTTGCTGGTCACGTTGCTGCTGGGTATGCTTGCCAGGTTAACTTTTCTCCTGATGGTCGGTTTATTATGTCGGGTGATGGTGAGGGTAAGATGTGGTTTTGGGATTGGAAGACTACTAAGGTGTTTAGGGCTATGAAATGTCATGATGGTGTTGCTATTGGATGTGAGTGGCATCCCTTGGAAACTAGTAAGGTCGCGACTTGTGGCTGGGATGGTTTGATCAAGTACTGGTAAGTTTTTTACACTCTGCCTCTTCCGTTTACGCTTTATTGCAAATCTGAATTATATATTGTTTGTATGTTTGAGTAGTTTCGGTTCCTGTCGAGTTGATTGTTTCCCTTGTGATCTATAGAACTTGGTTGACGTTGGAACGTTGTTTGTCTTGAGAAGTTAGGGTCGTTGATTGAAGTGTTGGTCTGTTCTGGCCTACCTATAGTTATAGATGTGATAGTCTGAAATGGTCAAATCTGCTCCTCAGGGTTCTACGTCCTCTGAATTGACTTGTTTCCTGTTAGTCAGCGTATCTATCTGTGTGTTCATAGTGTCTGGCAAACTTTTTAAACTGCTGATGCGTTGTCAGTTGTTAGACTATGTATGGTTGTGCTTGAATGTCTGATAGTCGGAGTCTACTCACTTTAGTTATATGATTATTTAGGATCGTCTGATTGGTTCTTTGCTTTGCAGAGCATGCTTTTCATTTTGTCAGTCATATTGTGGTTAGTCTGTGTGAAGATGTCTAATTCTTCTTCAGTTTGTATATCGTTTAGAAGTCTTAAGAAATTCGGTGAGGCCAGTGTGACCTTGTTGTAGGGGTTTCTGTGTGTTGCTCTCTATTCGCACTAGGAGTGTGGCAATGATAAAACTAGAATGTGGGATACACGCTTGAGGCTGTGTTGAATTTTCTCCTCAATGCACTTTTCACTGAGAAATAGGCTAATATAGGCAGTTCAAAACTTCAAATGGGAGAGGAGGAGAGGTCCTGGGTAATACACTGCTGCTTAGTAATTGAAGGATGCATGTACGTGGTGAATTTGCTATCAACTTATGGTATCGATCTTGTAAGGTGGCCACGCTGTTCTTGCTAACAATTTGGAGAGGGTGGGAGTGGAAAAAGATGGAGGGAAGAGGAAGCAATCAAAGCAAAAAGGATAAGCTAATTTCTTTACTTTTTTAGATAGATAAGTAATGGGATGAGACTATAAGAATACGAGAGGAGAGATAGATAGTGAGGTGAGGTAGGAAACCTTAGACAGTGAGGAGAGAAACAGAGTGTGACATACAAGGAGCTGACACCATGGGGGAAAAGGGGGGAGTGACAGGACTTTGGATATGGCGGACATTCTCCTTTAAAATCCGTGTAATTTGAAAAGCATTGGGCTTGCTGAAGAGGAAGGGAAAATTGGTCTGTCCACTTTCCTTCTCAACCCCGCTATTCTACTGTCTAAAAAAAGGGTATAGGCACCTTTCTTCTCCTTCCTTTTCTGTCCCTCCATTTTCTTTTTTCCGAAACAACCTGTTATTTCATCGATGGCTGAAGCCTGAAGGTTATCTGTAACACAGGTGAGAGAGAAGTTGTGTTGGTGCACGCTTTTAAGTTGTTATAAGTGAATGAAATTATTCCAAATGTCATGAACTTTGTGATTGACTTTCATGAGTTCATTTTGAGATTGTGGACTCAGCTTAAAGAGAGTTTTTAGTGATCGGCTTATGGCTTTCATGTGAATGGTGACGTTTGGAACATGTATCTGGAATGGCTGTGTTTTTCTTACCCTTTTTTTTGTGGTTTTAAGTGTAAATGGTTTGTAGACATGTTGAGTTCTAGCTTTCTAGGTTAGTGTGTCCAATCTTGGTGATAGCGGGATTTTTTGAATAATGAGATGGGAATATGGGATGGCCTAGATATTGGATTTAGGGAACCTAACCATGGTTATCACGCTTGGAAGGAGATGTTTTGTATGAAAGGTTGGAGATGGTGCCTATGTAGTGGTTTAGTAAGTACTTCCTGGTTGACACATATTTTTGTATACTAAGCCCTTGATTAACAGTAACTCCATCTCCTTTGTATTTGTTGGTTTGTCCCATCTGTCTTTGGTGGGCATACAAGTTCAACTTAGACCAATTTTTTCTCTAAATATACAGCAGTTGCATCTTTTTCTAGATGATAATTTGCAAATGTATGTCCTGATAGGCTGATATTCTTAGTTGTACCTCTTACATAGTGCTTTTTACTGTTGTCGTGAATGTAAGACCAATTTCGTTACATGTTTTTACCTGGTTTTAAGCAGTTGGGTTGGGGGTTTGTTCTCCATAGTGTAGTCGAGTGGTTTCTTCTTCTGTTTCTGAGAAACTTACTCATTCTTTGAATTCCCATCTCTGCAGGGACTAGAGATTATGAAAGCTTGAAAGAAAGATCTCAAGACATAGGGAGCGCAGGGTTTTGTCAGCTTCATGCCTCATTTGAAGATTTGCAAAAGCAGCTGATACACGGGAATGCATTTCACTTAGTCCGGAGTAGTGAGTTACAGTAGCAAAGATCAATGGATGCTTTTGCCGAACTCACTTGATGTAAACTTAAAATAGAATGATCAATATACTTGTAACAGTCAGTCATGTACTTGAGGTTTTTGACAGTTTTGCATTCCTCCTGAAACAGAGTTCATGTACAATTATTTAGATGTAGCTTCTCTTATTCCATCGTACTACCTTACCAAAACTTAATATTACTTCCAGTTACTCAGTAAATCCTCAATCTTCTTCTGCTGCTGCTTCTGCTGCCGCTTTCTAAGCTTCTAATTTTACGTCATTGAGCAGCGTCTCTCGTGATACAACAGGAACAGGCTCCCGAAGTTCAAAGTAGAACTTCCCTTTTTATCACTTTCGCAATCGGTCAACATATTCCTCAACAACCAAACAGCACCCTTCCCTAGTAATCACACGACATTGTGTGGAGGTGATGACGCGTCCCATCATTTTGGAGGACACGGGTGTCGATCCCCTATCGCTTCTTATCCCATTTTACGTTATGAGCGATTTGGGGGACACGGGTGTCGTTTTTCTATCGCTTCCCGTGTCCTTGATGACAAGCATAGATTATCTATTCCATTTTGCGTTTTGAGCGATTTGGGGGACACGGGTGTCAATTCTCTATCGATTCACGTGTCCTCGACAATAAGCATAAATCATCTATCCCATTTTGCGTTTTGAGCGATTTTTCAAGGCGTTAATACGACTATACGAGTCTCTATAGAATAACAAAGGATAGACAAATACCACAAGATGCAAAGATAATCACAAAACCCTGTAAACTCTCCAAAACAAAAAATGGAGAGAAGCAGCATAGTGATGAGGCGTATGGTAACTGGGATTCATACCGCTCTACCCTTCCTCCACCACCCTCCCAAATCAATCTCCACCGTTAAACCACCGTTACCACCACCACCACCAACGGTGGCGTTTTTCTCTCTCCTCCGACCCCATCAACGCCGGCGCTCTCTCTCTACCTCCGCTTCTTGTTCCTCTCTTCCACTTATTTCAGGTATTTTTCTCTTTTTTTTTTTCCATAAATAAATATACCCATTTAAATTTGCTCTTATTTAATAGCAGGAAATTAATAGTTGGGTATTTGATTTTTGATGCTAATTATTGTTAAATGTGGTGAATTTCATGGGGTTTAGTTTATTTATTTTTTGATTTTTTGTTTTATTTGTGGGTGCAGAACTTAGAGAGGAAGAAGCTCAATTAATTGGAGATGATAAAGGGAAGACTTTGCTAAAGGGGATGAGATATTCTGAGCTTGAAGTATGTTTTTTTTTAGTTCTACACTTTTACTATAGAAATTGTAGGAGTTCTTTGTGTTTTAATTTGAGGAGTACACTTCAATTCTATATTAATTATATGATTAATGTTTGTAAGGCATTTGGGTATATGGTATTAGATTGAGAACACTTGTTGTAAACTAAATAGTCCGACTTTCGGTGTTTGAATTGTTATTGTACTCCCTCCGTTTCATTCGATTCTATGGTTTGAATATGCGAGAGTAATTCAAATTTGACATAAAGGATTGAAAGAAGAACTGAGAGTATTGCGTAATGCGGGTTTCTGTGGTGATCCTTCATTCACAATTGGGAAGTATGAATTATGATGGCAATGGTGCTGATTGGTTGTTGGTTGGTTTCTAATGCTGGTGTTTGCTCTGAACAGAATTGGGTTCAGTCACGTGGGTTTAGGCCGGGGCAGGCCATGATGCTTTGGAAACGTCTCTATGGCAACGACGCCTGGGCGCATTGTTGTGATGAACTGGAAGGTGTTTACTGAGTACTCTGTAGCAGTGTAGTCTTCTTAGTTCAGGTTTACTTCCTTTGAGCTGGCTGCTTAAATGTTTCTATTTTGTCTCAGGTTTAAATAAGGATTTTAGAAAAATGCTTAGTGAGCAGGCAGAGTTTAAGGCATTGTCTCTAAAAGACGTTTGCACTGCTTCCGATGGAACAAAAAAGGTGGAAAGTAACTTTGCTTTCTAGGCAGTCACGACTCTTGAGCATTTAAGATCCCGATTTGTCCTTGTAAATTTTGCATTACGTATGAAAATTCTCGTTGATACTGAAATTCACAGCAGCCTGCAGATTTTATTTACTTTGGAGGATGGACTAGTAATTGAGACAGTCATTATCCCTTGTGATAGAGGAAGAAATACCGTTTGTGTTTCCAGTCAAGTAGGATGCGCCATGAATTGTCAGTTTTGCTACACTGGCAGGTAAGCTTCCACAAAAAGCCTCATTCAGTTAACTTTTCATTGATTACCGTCTTAGTTCTTTTTTTTTTCCGTTCCATCATTGCAGGATGGGATTAAAAAGGAACCTTACTTCTGCTGAAATCGTAGAGCAAGCTGTCTTTGCCCGGCGATTGTTTACAAATGAAGTTGGATCAATATCAAATGTGGTCTTCATGGTAAGTGGTGAATTTGAGATGAAAATGCTAGTTTAAGTATCTCTGTCTAGTTCGTGAATATTTTTTCAATAACCGTGATTGTGAGAGTATGGTATCGGCAATTAAAATTTGTGGATTCATTGTTGTTGGCTATTTTGATCAAAACTTGGCTGGAAGAATCCGGCACGGGTGTGTATTTATGTAATCCATGTGTTTTTGCCCAAATTGCCCTGGAACAAAAGTTACTCAAAATTCTGTGGAAGGCAAGAGGTAATTTTATGGGTTTTAGCGAAATATTAGAGCCAAAAACCTATGGTAAGTTCCAAAATCGGCCAAAGAGTGAACATTAGCATATACTGATGAAGTGTGCTAAAGGGGGTTGAAAGCTTTCCTAATAGAGGAACCTGCACTCATATCCAACAATGGCCCTCGAACTGTGTCCATGGTAAATATTTAAACAAATGGCAACTTTCCTAATAGAGGAACCTGCCCTCATATCCAACAATGGCCCTCGAGCTGTGTCCATTGTGAACACTCTTGTTAGATATGAGAAACATTTCCTTTGTAATTGAAAATTTTCAACGCCTGACGCACACGTGACCAATTGAGGTTACTATGCGTATTTTATTGAGGTTAATATGCGTATTTTATTGATTTTGGGGACCTACCATATGATTTTGGCTTTAATTTTTTGCGCACACCCTTAATATGACCTCTAGGTGCTTCCGTAATTTGTGCCTTTTTTTATTCCGGAGTAAAATTTGAGCCAAACTTTGTGGACCATATGATTTTCTTGGAGCCAATTTTTAGTTTTTTACCAGCCATTTGAAAGTTGTTAAATCTTCTCTAAAGTTAACCATTAACGCCTAAGAGTACTCTTGTTCAATATGAGAAACAATTCCTTTCTCATTGAAGTTCAACACCTTACGGCACACGTGACCAAGTGAGGTTAATGAGCGTAATTTGTTTATTTTAGGGACCTACCATAGGATTTTGGTTCTAATACTTTCCAAACACCGTTAATGTGATCTCTAGGTGCTTCCATAATTATTTGGGCCAATTTTATTCCGGAGCCATTTTGAGCGAGAAACGGGGGACTATATAGACTTCGTTTTTTGCTAATTTTAACCATGTTTTTGTAAATTTGAAAAATGATTTATAGTTTTATCGTTCACAGCCTTGGAGCACTCATGTTAGATATCAGAAACATTTCCTTTGTCATTGAACTTTTGCAATGCCTTACACGTGACCAATCGAGATTAATACGCGTATTTTGTCGATTTTAGGGACCTACCATATGATTTTTGCTCTAATATATTGCACACATCCATAATATGACTTCTAGGTGCTTCCTTAAAAAATTAAGTCATTTTTATTCCGGAGTCATTTTGAGCCAAAATCGGTGGACTATACTTTGTTTTTAGCCGATTTTGACCAGTTTTTTTGGAAGTGGTTAAATCTTCTCAAAACTTGACCATTAACAGCCTTGGAGTACTCTTGTTACATGTAAGAAACATTTCCTTTGTCATTGAAGTTTTTCAACACCTTACGACACACGTGACCATTTGAGGTTAACACGCGTATTTTGTTTATTTAAGGGACCTACCATAGGATTATGGCTCTAATATTTTGCGAACAACCATAATATGACCTCTAGGTGCTTCCTTAATGATTTGGGCCGTTTTTATTCCTTAGCCATTTTGAGCCAAAATCGGTGGACTAATATACTTCGTTTTTAGCCAAATTTGACCAGTTTTTTGGAAATAGTTAAATCTTCTTAAAACTTGAGCATTAACAGCCTTGGTGTACTCTTGTTTGATATGAGAAACATTTCCTTTGTCGTTAAAGTTTTTCAACGCCTTACGCACACGTGACCAAATGAGGTTAATATGCGTATTCTTGTCAATTTTAGGGACCTACCAGAGAATTTTACCTCTAATATTTTGCAAACACCCGTAATATGACCTCTAGGTGCTTCCTTAATAATTTGGGCCGTTTTTATTCCTAGCCACTTTGAGCCAAAATCGGTGGACTATAATACTTCGTTTTTAGCCAATTCTAACCAGTTATTTGGAAGTAGTTAAATTTTTCCAAAACTTGACCATTTACAGCCTTGGAGTACTCATGTTAGATATGAGAAACATTTCCTTTGTCATTGAAGTGTTTAAACACCTTACTCACACACTTGACCAATTAAGGTTAATATTCGTATTTTGTTGATTTCAGGGACCTACCATATGATTTGGCTTTAATATTTTGCAAACATCCTTAGCATGATCTTTAGGTGCTTCCATAATAATTTGGGTCATTTTTTTTTTTAATCTGGAGCCATTTTGAGCCAAAATCGGTGTTTTTAGCCAGTTTTGACCAGTCATTTGGAAGTGATTAAATCTTCTCAAAACTTAACCATTAACAGCCTAAGAGTACTGTTGTTCAATATGAGAAACTGTCTTTTCTCATTGAAGTTCTTCAACGGCTTACGGCACACGTGACCAATTGAGGTTAAAACTCGTATTTTATTTATTTAGGGACCTATTCACCTACCGTAGGAGTTTTGCTCTAATATTTTCAAACACCCATAATATGGCCTCTTAGGCTCTAGGTTCTTCCTTAATAATTTGGGCCGTTTTTATTCCTTAGCCATTTTGAGCCAAAATCGGTGGACTAAATACTTCGTTTTTAGCCAAATTTGACCAGTTTTTGGAAGTAGTTAAACCTTCTCTAAACTTGATCATTAACAGCCTTGGAATGCTCTTGTTAGATATGAGAAACATTTCCTTTGTCAGTGAAGTTTTTCAACGCCTTATGCACATGTGACCAATTAAGGTTGACATTCGTATTCTGTTGATTTTAGGGACCTACCATAAGATTATGGTTCTTATATTGTGCAAACACTCTTAATATGACCTCTAGTTGCTGCCCTAATAATTTGGGCCGTTTTTATTCCGGCGCCACTTTGAGCCAAAATCAGTGGGCTATATACTTGGTTTTTAGCTAATTTTGACCAGTTATTTAAGAGTACTTAAATCTTCCCAAAACTTGACCATTATCATCCTAAGCATACTCTTGTTAAATATGTGAACCATTTCCTTTGTCATTGATGTTTTTCTACACCTTACACGTGACCAACTGAGGTTAATACGCGCATTTTGTTAATTTTACGGTCACAAAATTAGTATAGAAGCGCCTAAAATGACAAAGGAAATGGTTCAATATATACGATTAAAATGGCTCTGGAATACAAACGAAAAAAAATTAGTATAGAAGCGCCTTAAGGTCACATATAGTGTGTTTGCGAGAAATAAGAGGGCCATGACGCGGGTGGCTGGCGCCTCGCAGTCATCACAGACTCACAGTGGTGGTAGTGGTGGTGGGGCATGGGTGGCGGTAGGGATGAGAGCTGGGCATGGGTGTCGGTGGGGTTGGGAAAGGGAAGGAGAGAGAATGAGAATGGTGTGTTTAATTTGTTAATAATGCTTATCGTTGATGCTCCGTATGTGTTATTTAGGGGCTGATTATTGACTTCTCAGAACTCCATGCAAAAGTCAACATGAAAGCTGGATATGAAAGGAGGGAGTATAATATAATATACAATCATAAGTAACTAGTGAGGAGAAAGTAGGCTGTAACATGTAAAATGATTGCTCGCGAAAAAGAAAAAGGTGATGTTAAGTGAAATATGATAATTGAGCTGTAAGAAATATATACATACATATCCTACGCGTGACTCATGACTTCATGAGCCGGGCTCCCAAACTTGTTTATATGAACGAACCTCATAAAATGATTGATCCGAGTGTCAAACCTATGTCTGATTGCCAAGTGACCGACACATTGAATAATGAAGAGTCAGAGTAACATATGTTTTTGGCCTTCTTGTCTCGTTGATTCTGTCATTCCCTTAGCTTCATCTTCTGTTTTTTCTTTTCCTGATTCTCTAGTAATTGGATTTGTAGGGTATGGGAGAACCACTTCAGAATATCGATAATGTAGTTAGTGCCGCAGACGTACTGGTGGACGAGAATGGTCTCCATTTCAGTCCTCGGAAGGTCACTATTTCAACCAGTGGACTTGTCCCGCAGCTGAAACGTTTCCTCCATGAATCAAATTGCGCTATTGCTGTTAGTTTGAATGCAACAACAGACGAGGTACTTGACTGTCCCTAGTTTCTCTTTGAACATTGTTGTTGGTACTCTTGGTAGATAGTAACAATCTGTGACATAATCTTCAGGTGAGAAACTGGATTATGCCGATCAATCGGAAGTACAACTTGGAGGTACTGCTTGGTACACTGAGAGACAAATTGCGGCATAAACATAAATATAAAGTATTGTTTGAATACGTGATGCTTGCAGGGGTCAATGACAGGTCAGATTCTATGGTTCTCGGATGTCAAATAATGAGCTTACTTCGGCAGTTTTCTGTTTTGTTATAATGTCTGCTCTTTCCAGAGTTTTGTCGTGCTCAAGTAAGATTTGCTAAATCAAATCCTTCTCGTTTTGGATTTTCAGCATGGAGGATGCCAAGAGGCTCATTAATCTCGTTCAAGACATTCCATGCAAGATTAATCTCATCTCCTTTAATCCACACAGTGGGTCTTTCTTCAAGCCAACCACAGACGAGAAGATGATTGAGTTCCGGAATGTTCTGGCTGCTGGAGGTTGCTCTGTCTTTCTACGCCTCAGTAGGGGTGATGATCAAATGGCTGCTTGTGGTCAACTTGGAAACCTTGGGGATTTTCAGGTCCCATTGTTCCGAGTTCCCGCTCAGTTTGAGCAAGTGTTGAATGCCTGACCGTGAACAGGCTATACTCCAACTAGGCTAATCAATCGTCTTCATAGTATATCTGGGAGAATCAAACCGTTGTTAAGTCTAATGTTGAATTCATCCTCCATCAGGTTAGTATTATCACAATTTTCCAATAGGATATGAATGTGAATATTGTTCATTGAGCTGCAAGCTATTGAGCTGCAAGCTATTGAGCTGCTTGGTTATGCATCCTTTTTATTTTGCTGGATAAGACGGAGATAGTTTAGTGGAATTACTACTAGCTTACCAATTTTAGCAAGGATTCCGTTTTAGTAATGTCTATTCCCGCACTCTTTTGTCCGCTTCTTCTTGATAGAGGCATACCTACGTCCCTATTGCGGAGTATGTGATATAAAGCAGTATAAAGCTCTATTTCTTCCACTTCGCACGAAATGCAATCCCGCTTTGTGGCCAAATGACGAATTAACAATGATAGAATCGAGCAGAAGTTTTACACTTGGGACTCGGGAGTATATACTATTATTGTTGAGTAAATAAGGACACCGTATGGTCGACTTTAACTTTTTTTTTTTTTTCGAAAGGAGGTCGACTTTAACTTATAGAAATAACTAATCGTTATACCATCGTTTATTTCACATCTTAAGTTACGTATTGAAAAGTAGAGTTACATTTCGTCTTTTGATTAATAGCACCACTGTATGAAGTGTACCATCAGTCATCATGGGTCTAAATCATTGAGCTTTTTCTTCCTTCTTTTCTGCTCCACTGATGACTGTTCTGACCTGTTTCAAGCTTATTATAATGCCAAATGTTAATGATCCAAATCTTGTAATCTCAATTCTCAAACATTAGAGAAAAAGGTGATGGTCTTCCATGGCTCTCTCTCAACGTGTCAAACTCTTTCTGTTGTCTACTGTTGTGAGGAAGGCAGTAGACTGCAGTTGCTTGCACCAGATATCCAGAATCAATCTCATACTAAAAAGCAAAAACTTAGACAAGATGTTTGAGGCGTCACGAACAAGATTTAAACAGTACAATGACTTTACCTTTATAATCACACTTATATACGTACTTGTGACCTTGTGTAGAGCAAGAATTGCAAATTGTTATCAGGGGCGAAGTTAGGATGTTTGGACTTCACAGTGTGTCTCGATAATGGTAATAAAAACAAAACGCAAGAACATCGAAGGCATGTTTTATTCTTTAACAAAGACCACCACGGAGTATTGTTCAACTCAAAATCTTATTCTATTGTTACGGGTTTCCATTGCGTTAACTTGCAATAAGAGAGTAAACAAATTAACTCCAACAGCACACAGCTAGTTGACTAATTTGGTTGTTGGAGAGGAATATTAAATTACTACGTAATCTCATTAGCAATGTGCTCCTTTTTCATATTTTTTTTTTGCTTTAAAATCCAAGGATAAATTTGTTGTTTGAGACGGACAGGAAATGTGATTATCGAGCGATAGTGATTATGTCGATAAGTAAATCAAGCCGTTTTGATAGTAATCGATTTTGTCACTACGTCGATCAACTTATCGTCAACTCAACTGATAAATCATACCTAATCTTAACATAAACGAAATGTAACAACACTTCCCGCCCACACGAAAACACACTCAACCAAAGTACTCCGTAGTACGTCAATAACCACACGTTCACACGCCAAACAGAAGCAAAGATAATAACCGCCACAAAACATTTGACAAACACAAATTCTTTCCATTTCTTTATTCATCTTTATTTTTTTAACAGTCCATTTATTACTTTACAGTTTTATACCTTTTTCTCCCAACCATTATTCCTCCTGAACCAAATAAAAGACGCTTCCATTTCTCTCCTTCTCTCTCTTCTGTCACGTATAAATAACGCTTCCCTCACCCATTTCTCTCCTCTTTTTTTTCCTTTTGGCGGCATTATTACTGAAACACTCTCCCATTTTCTTGCACGAATCTTTCACCTCACTTTTTTTTCTTCATTTTCTCTCTCCTCTCTCTACTTTCTCTCTCCTCCGGAGCGAAGATGGGAGATATCGCCGGCGAAGATTCTCCGATGTCGGAAACTCGCAATTTCTCCGACCTCCGCCTCTCTACTAAGCTTGTTAAGGATAATGTTCACGGTTTCATTCCTCTTGATCAGGTTTTACCTCCTAATTTCGTCTTTTTTTTCGTCTTCTTCTTTATGAAATTGAGCATTTTGTACTCGCTGTGTTTAATAGCTTCTTCTACAAGCTGTTTCACTCTCGTCGCAACGTAATTTCGATTTCGTCGCGGTTTCTTGGAATATTGAAGTTATTAGTTAGTTTTTACTGTGGAGATAATGTAAACTGTTCGTATTCTGTTGCTGTTGTTTTGAATTTAAGTGTTTAGCGACGATTTCGTAGTTCCGGAATTTCGTCGTTAATTTCGTGAAGTTTGAATTTATTGCGACGGATGAATTTTAATGGTGAACAGAGTAGAAACAGAGAGTTTTGTGTTTAGTGTTGAGTTCGAAAGAATCGGAACCTCCGAATTTGTGATAATTTATTAATCGTTTGATACTTAGCTTCTTTGTTACGCTTTTACTTTATCTTGAAGTAGAATCTTGAATTAAATTAGCGTTTTAATGAATTTCCTGCGTTTCGTGAAATTTCCGGCGTTTCGATAAATTTCCGGCGTTTCATGAAATTTCCGGTGTTTCGACTTCGTAATTGCATTATTCGTAATTATGTTGTTAATTGTAATTGATGCGTTCATTTCAATTGAGGCGTTTTTTCTATTTAATTTGAAGTTTATGTAATAATTCAATTAATTGCCTATTATATTTGAGGTATTTTGACCTAATTTTATATTCTGAGGTATTCAGCGAGAAAGAGAGAGAGATTTTGTGTATATTTTGTTTGGATTTCATGAATTTGTAGGTCAATTTTAGGTCATCAATCAGTAACTGTAATTACGGTAGCGGTAGCAGTATTTCCGTATTCTGTGTTTCGTCAGCAACAAGCTATTAAAGACGCTGTAATTTTGAAATTTCTAGTGTGAAAGCAGCGAAATCTGAGTTTAAGTTCGTTTCCGTTTGAGCGAAATTTTTTCCGGATGTGTGATATTATTAGAGGTGATTGAATCTTGAATTTGGTGAAATTTGGTGTACTTGTGCTTAATAGAGATAAGTGAGTCTGATTATTACTTTCGGAGTAGCTTTAGAAAAACTACGACACGTAAATTTGACGCTTTTCAGCTTCTATAAGCAGTAATTGATTTAGTTATAATCTTTGTAGCAAATAGAGAACATTAGGCATGCTTTTGATAAGACTGATAACATGAATTCTACGTTTCTGGTTCACAGCTCGCTCTGCAGTTCATTGACACTGAGCAATTCCAAAGGCAAGTGTGTCTGTATATGATTTTGCCTTCTTCTGTTGATCGTTTAATGTCATAGTTTGATTGCGCTCGACCTCATTTCTCCTTTTGACTTTGCAGGCTCCGTGATCTCAAGCAGCTAGGTGAGTCATCTGGAGTTCATCTGCCTTGTGTTTATGCCTTCGGTTTCATCTGCCTTATGTTTATGCCTTCGGTTTCATCTGCCTTATGTTCATGTCCAATTTGATCTGAATTGCTTACTGCTTTGATGGTAAAATATGGCACATGAGCATGTGATACACTTTACTTATTGTCTCCACCGAGTTGACTATCACTTGTCAGGAACTAAATATTCCATAGGATGTCCACACATTTATATGTCGACTTATTCTATTGACCAAGCACATGTTAATCTAAGTCATTCTTTAATTTTTGTCTATCTGTCTAGTTGTTATAATGTAATCTATGCTAAGTCATTCTTTAATGTGTGCCCAGTGGACTTATGTGAAAGAATTGGGGACTAAAAATGTTCCACTGTGTTAATATCTGACACTTCTGTTAGCCAAAGCGACACTGTTTAGCTTTTGTTTGTTGACGGCTTTGTCTCTGCTGTATGCAAGACGAGATTTCTCACATTTTACCTTTCAGGCGTCACAAACATGGTTTATCCAGGCGCAGTACATTCTCGGTTTGAGCACTCACTCGGAGTCTATCACCTTGCTGATGAAACTGTCAATTTACTTAAGAAATACCAAGTAGGTTATTTGCTTGAGGTCTTACATTCTCATTTTTTTCCGATATGGATACTTCTAATTAAATATCTCTTATGCAGGGTGCGGAGCTCGGCATTGATGACTTTGATGTGCAGTCTGTGAAACTTGCTGGTAATAGGCAACATTCGCATGTTACTTAGTCACCTTGCTATGTGTAATGTGTTTCACCATCTCTTATAGTAGTTTTTCTGTGTTTGTTGAGGTCTACTGCATGATGTTGGTCACGGCCCATTCAGCCATATGTTTGAGAGTGGATTTCTTCCCAAAGCTCTCAAAGGCTCCTCCGAATGGTAATGTTTTAATTTATCTTTTTTTTTTTGGTATGTTTTAATTTATCTGTATTAGTTGCGTATCTTACAAAATCTGCTGTCACTGGCTCATGAGATATATTAAGCATTTATACTGCAAAGTCAAGCTGATTGACACTCCTGTGTGTTACAGAAGTATGGAGCCATATGTTTCTTTTCTTTTATTGAATGGTTTCTTTATATGGTATCTTTCTTGTACAAAGATTATTTGAGGAAAGGAGTTTCAAATGGTATTGTTGACATTTTGTCTGGCACTTTGAAGGTCTCATGAAGATATGTCAGTCCGATTGATCGATTACATTGTTGATGAGCATCACATAGAGATTGATGAATCGATGCAGAAGAAAGTGAAGGTGAATAATTTGGCAACTCTGTTCTCGTCATTGTACTGTTTCCCCATTTTGTGGAGATGTGGCCACTGTGTCTCTTAAATGTGCAGTTAGCTATATGATATGCTTTGCGTCACTATTTGACCATTTATCTGTCATTTTAATGCATGAAAGATAGCTGTGTGTCATACGTTTGAGCTTCATACAGTGCATTTTCGTTTCTATCTCAATAATCTCCCTGAATTTTTTTTTTATAGGAAATGGTAATTGCCAGCACTGCGCGTGCTTCAGAGCATGTAAGTAATAGGCTTTGATCAGATGACTGTCAGAGACTTTATTGCCACTCTTATACAGTGTTGTCACTTATACTTTTTTTCTGTACTCATGCAGAGCATGAAGGAAAAGCGGTTCTTGTATGATATTGTTGCTAATGGCCGAAATGGGATTGATGTTGACAAGTAAATCTTCTTCTCTTACATTTCTACATGTGTTCTGTGTTCTTGTTGTTTCGAGGGCACACTTGTCAGTTCAGATCTGTTTTAGGGCACTATACATCCTTTGATTTCTGTTATCCTGACACAGGTTTGACTATATGGTTCGTGATTCTCGAGCTTGTGGTGTTGGTTGCAGCTTCCAATTTGAGAGGTACGTATTACATCTTTGTTTTCTGCATTATACTCGGTCTCTAACCAGAGCTTCATGGTTTAAAGTTCTTAGTTCTGACACAAAATTCTTTTCATTCATAAAATCACACTAGCTGGCCCTCAGTCCCTATAAAAACTAATGTTAAGCTTAAAAATCAATGTGCTACTTAGCTGATCTACAATGCGTAGAGTCCTGATACATACTGTTTGACTTGCAGGTTACTGCAAACAATGCGAGTCCTGGAGGATGAGATATGTTACCGAGCTAAAGAATGTCAGTATGAACTAAATATTGTGGTGTGAACCAGCAATTCTCATTTTCTTTTTCTTCTCAACTTCATATTTCATAACTCTGCCAGATCTTACTATACACAAGATGTTCCTTACCCGTGCTGATCTGCATCGAACTGTCTATACACATGCAAAAGTGAAGGTAATTATCGTTCATTCTGTCCTATATGTTAGTTTGTTGTTTGATTTCTGGCTGTTCAATCTTATCATAATGCAACTTTTTGACAGTAGTAAGATTTGGTCGTGGCATAATTTCAGGGAATAGAGCTCATGGTTGTTGATGCCTTGCTGAAAGCAGATAGTCATCTTCATATTTCTTCAGCGGTTAATGATCCTGCGGAATTCTGGAAGGTTCTGATCTTGGCATTAGCTATACTTTTTATGCCTGCCATTTATCTATTTTGATTCGCTATTCTAATATACTGTATGACACTTCATATGCGCAGTTGGATGACACAATCATAAAGAGAATTGAAACTGATACTCGTCCAGAGCTCAAAGAAGCTAGAGATTTGATTTTGCGGATCAGAAGAAGAGATCTCTATCAGGTAATGAACTGCAGATATGATATGTGTGTTTGATGCTGCTTGATTGATTGTAATAGTAATGTAACACTCTTCTTATTTCCTTCATATAGTTCTGCAACGAGATCACTGTTCCAAAAAACAGTCTTGCAGACTTCAAGAATGTGACTCCTCAACAGATCGCCTGTTCTCAGGTACATAAACGAACTTTTACTGTCACTCAGTTAATACAATATTTTTGTTCTAACAGTTTTTGGGTAGGATTCTGGCGATGCTTCTCTGAATGAAGAAGATATAGCTGTGAGCAACATCAAGATCGATCTCACAAAAGGGAGGAACAATCCACTCAAATGGTAAGTAATTCTGGTCAATTAAAGGCTGATACTGAGTGATGTCTGATCATCTCTTGATTCTTTTGTCCATAAACAATCTTCATTCTGCTAATTTTTTGTTACTTGTTTCCTCTGCCTGTGTCTCGCAGTATTCGCTTCTTTCAGGTATGGTTATCACTTTTGCTTTCAAGTGTTTGTCTCTTGAGGTGAAATAACATAAAAAAATTAGTACCCTTTTCATACACTCTTTAAGGAACATCTTTTGCATGACTACTCTTTCATTTTAGAGTTGCAATTAAGAAATCCTACCTTGCGACTATGACCTTTTACACAACTTCCATTAGTTGGACTGATTTAGAGAAGCTGGGATTGTATAGTTTGATCTGTATGTTTCAATTCCTGATATGTACCTTTTCAAACATTTTGTACATCTTATCTTGTATGGCAGGATTACGACAGCCTTACAAGTGAACCCATAGAGGATGATCGCGTAAGCCACCTAATGCCAGAATGCTGTCAAGACAGGATTGTGAGAGTGTATGCTAAGAAGCCTGAACTGGTAAGTGAACAGAATGACATTGTTTTTTTTTTTTTTTGGTTACACAGAATGACATTGTTACAAAGCTCTCTGTACCGTCCTCCATATGTTTTTGCTTTCCCAGTGAGTTGATTATAATATATCATGGGCAGGTGTCTGCTGTTTCAAAAGCATTTGAGAACTTCCAGGAGAGAATGTTCTGCAAGAAAGTTCAAGTTCACGCTACACCAGACAAGAAGCGGAGGCTCCAATACTGATCTGCATTGGTGGTTGACATGTAGAAAGGACTGCAACTGTACATGGCTGATTCATAGTAGATATATGGCGTAACTTTTTGTAGCTGATACTGTGATACTGATTAGCACTACTAGGAGGCTGGTTAAATCATTTTGCACGCAAGTCATATTCCTTGTAAATCCGTAGGTACTGCGCTTGACACTGGTGGAGCTGCCTAAAGTCTGATTCTTGAATGCTGTCTGTTTTACAGCGAAAATGTAAGGATGCAGAATTGAAAGTTTTTGATGTACATATACTTTTCGGATTTACTGGTTATTGCCAGAATGAATTACACTAGTTTTTGCCAGGTTTTCATTTCCTGATCATTTTCCCTTTGTTTGAGTTATCGTAATATGCACTCTATGCAGACACAATTGGTAGTCTGTTGAGGACTTGGCCTCGGCCCCAAAAAAAAAAAAAAAAAAAAAATCGAAATAATTTCACACAACGAATGATTTTAACTTCAAGGTCGTCAAGTTGGAAAAATCGGAGGCTAGGCATGCGCCTAGACGCGTTTTTGTGTCATACTCAGTAGAGAGGTGAGCAATAGACTCAATTATAGTTGAGGATGCGAAAATCGCCTTATTCGATTTTGTTGTTGTATGCTTTAAGCTGAAATCAGCACAGAAATAAAAAGAACGGAAGAAACTTTATTGCTTCTTGCCGAAAATCTTCTGTACAAAAATAAAAGCAAACAAAATCTAACTGCAGTGGCTTTTCTGTGCAAAATTAGCCACAATAGATTGGCTACAGGAACACTATCCCATTCTATACAATTGATATGAAAACACCAAACCAACCCGGTTAACCACGGATCACAACTTCATTGGAAAGGCTTCGTGTCATACTCACCAACAGCTGGGAGTAATTTGGGCTTTCGATCTTTCTATACAGAGCTAACTGGGAATTATATGTGCAGCTCCTGCATTGTTTGTCTTCACTGGTGCTATACATTAGACAAAGTCCATTTTGCAGTTACTGAAAAGGATCTGACAAGCGCAGGATACGCTGTCAGGACATGTCCACGCATTGTGCGGCTTTTGCTGTTCTAGTGACTGCAGGTAGACACACGGGCGTATAAACAGAGTTGTCATCTCTTGATGCCTTCTGAAATTCCTCCAGGAGAATTTTTCTGATTTTTCCTCTTAAACTTGAGGCTTCTTGAGCTCTAAACCACTTTCTGCCAAACTGAAATAAAACAGTGAGCCAAAGGGCCCACAATCAAAGCATCAGTGATAACGAAGACGAAACAATATGGTGAAGCCAACTAAACCACAGTTCCAAATGAAAGAAGTCTATTATATAAGAATAACTAGGGAGATATTTGCTCCTGTGGAAAAAACCTTAGATAAATCTTCCTCCTTCATCTTTTCAGGTGCATCCTGAATGAAGCGCTCAATGTAGTACAACACAAAAAGACCGCAATCGTAATCATTGGTCTGTCGAGGAGCCTGCAGCAGGATTATGAATTGGTGAGAGTAGGTGGCAACAATCATGATCCCCAATCAATTATAGGAAATAACCTTAGCAAGAACATGAAAGGGGACAAAAAGTGGGTCAACACGATCAATTGGTCTCATAGGACAGATGACCAGACAGCAGTCAAAGGCAGAGGCAAACAATAGAGTAGGTCACTATTGTTCACCGTCAATCAAATCCATCCATAAGCCTACCAGAGATCTAAATATAATCCCTTCATTCCAATAGGCTTACATATTCTTATAAAGAACTTTTGAAACACAGGAGTTTCTGAATGCAAACTTTGACTTAGAGAGTAAAATAACTAAGAGAATGGGCAGATCGCTGCTGGCCAATTGTCGGATAAGGTTAACATCAGAAGGTAACAACTATTCCTATGTCAAAAATGTGGAGAAGCTGCTTCCAGTGACAAATAAAAAAACTGTCTCGATAGTCACACCAAGGGACTGCTACCTCACAATATAAGAATCGGAAACAGTTTAGTGAGTCACTTTCTATTCCATCATAATCTGGAACCAAAGATGATGCTCACACAAACTAGCTTTCCACACTTCCAAGTGAGTCTTAACTCCATCAAAAATTAAAAGGTTCCGATAGATGATGCATGAATCATTATTAATAAGCTTTCCAAATATTGATGGTGATTTCTGAACATGTTCTTCCAAAATTCCTAGAGTAAAAAAGCTCTGAACATGTTCTTCCTAAATCCCTTCAAAATACCTATGGCAGACGATGGCACAACTGAAATACAGCCCTCCCACCACTGATTATACTCGGACCATATTAGTAGTATTTAAATATTGATGGTGATTTCTTAAAGTCCACGTACCCCATACTGTGTGAAAGCTCAGCTCAAAATCTCACATGACTACCAACAATGGTGAGACAACATTATTCAATTATTTTTACAGTCTTGTCACTATTTTGGATGTTTTTCTGGTGGACATTGGTCTGCTGCGAACAGCCAGTGACACTAATAAAACTGCATCAGTAAGCTGATTAACAGTGTCAACACTTTTCGAGCGTCAAAGACGCACCTAAAGGTCTTAAACAGTATAAAGACTGGCTTATTGCTATTACAATTTTTCTGCTCTAATTGCTTTCCAAAATCCAGACACCATGTAAATCTACAACCTTGATTATAATCACAGGAAAAAGTGTCAATTACGACCGAAGTTGCTAAACTGAGAGAATAAACTTTTAAATTTTCAAAAATCATGCTTCATAATAAAACATTATTTGAATTTCTAATGTCAATGTGAAAAAGCAACTCCATAAGCACAGCATAAAACTATAACACTTATAACATAGTAGATCCAGTTTAAAGATCAATTGTAGTTCTTAAATAGATTTAGGTCTCGTCTAATATTGGACTCCTCCTATCAACATGACGACAACAAATATACACAGCTCAATAAGCACTACCACCACAACCAAGACAAGAGACTATGAATATTAATTACCACAATAGTTTTCTGATCAATCCTTTCAGGGAGATTTTCCTTTATCGGGTCCGGAATAGGAATATCAACAGCTCCACCATCTTCTTTCAGATACTTCCACTCGCTTTCCAAAAGACTGAAGACACCATATTAAGCTAAATAAATAACTTACGGCACTGTATCTTACCATGGTAAAAATATGTAAAGCAATATAGTACAATCAAAACAGCCTAATAGAAAGATCTGTGGAAGCCCAGATCAAAAACAACCCAGTTGTTAGCAAGAATATCATAACATGGCACAAAGAGATAATCGCTCATTAATAGATAAAGAGGGCTGAACCAAAATCATCCTCCCCTTAAAGTCTATCACACTAGCTTACATATCAACAACGTTTTGGAAGACCATAGTTTTGGATGTAAATTTGAAACCAGAGCACCAAGGTCCAGAATCTGTACCTTTTAATATTATCAAAAATCAAACTACTATTATGCAATCCCAATGAATCTAAATGAAGTATGACGGGTCCTGAATCTTCCTCGTCAGAGATGCATACTATCACCAAGCTCCAATGCTTGCTGCAACAAAGATAAATTATCCATCACAAGGCAAATAATCTACACCTAGCATTGTCAATCAATAATCAAAGAAGTGCATACAAAAATCAGCCCCTCCATCCCACTAAGAGAACAATATTTGGTCAAATTTCTAAGTCTTCAACAAAATACTCCATAAGACGCACAATTTTGAAAGTTGCAACCCATAAACTTAATTAGTGGAAGTTTGCAACAATTCGTGCATCCTAACTTTTCTAAGTTTATAAGAATTCTAGTCAAAGCTGATTTTTTGACACACAAAAAGTATTCCAAAACAAACCCAGTGGCCAAAAGGGGTAGTGTTTGTGTAAATATTCCTGCATTTTAACTATCTATGTCTTGTCACATCACCTCTTAGAACTGTGCAAATTGATACACATATCTCCCTTACTTCTGCAAGCACCTGTTTTGAAATTCTTTTGGAACCCACATTGTTGTGGCCCCAAAGTTATAAAATATATCTTTCATTGGTCAGTGAAAAATCCAAAGCACTTGCTTCAACAGATCACATTATCTTTGCAAATTCAGCACTGTCCTAAGACGTGAACAATTTTACTTCCTACTCACTACCTTAATGATCTTGCCTTGGGAAAAGGGCCTAAAGTCATCTCGGTCGCCCGCTAAGGACTTGTTCAAAACACATCAAGGCCACATGGTCACACCCTTGTACGAAGACAGGCATTGACAAGAAGTCATGCCTTCAAGCTTCCACTAACACGCAAATTATTACTTGAGAAGATTCAGGAACAACATTTTGTCTAGTTTCTTTCCTTAGGCATCCATCTCCCCAATCCTTTCCCATGCTCTTGACTATTGATTGTTTCATCAGCTGATGAATTTAGATAAACTCCGACTCTCAATAAAACTTCACTCATATTCTTAGAGAGCCTACTTGTGCAGGCCAAAGCTCCCTGAAAGCTCGCCAGCGCCTCTTATTGGAAAATTCTACACCTCACATATTTCATCTTCCTATTTTGAAATTAATAATCACCAATACAGCAAAGTCATACAAGCAATCATTATGACAGAATGAAGTTTGTTCAAAAGCTCTCGCATCTAACAGAAAGGTGAGTAGGGAAAACATAAACAAACCATTAGACTTAACTGACATTATAACACCAAGAAGTTCCTACTTACTCTTCATTTATCGGAAGGAATATATACGTCTTCTCAAATATATTGACACCTTTCCACCACCTCCGAAACTTGATGAAAAATGCCTCCTTCTCACTCTTCTGCAAGGAACCATAGTTCAATCAAATACTCAAGATTACTCAAACAGCAGATAAAGATGCTGAGCAACAAATCATGAACACCATAGATCTTGCAATTAAGTTCCACTAGGCAGGTACAAATCATGTCATTTCACTAATGATACAGATAATTATCTTGAGGATCCTGAAGAAGTTATGCTCCTAATTCAAGATGCGTGAACTATGGTTCCAAACATACTGTATAAGTTAAACTGACATTCTTATCATAATCAAGAGTAGAGTGTCAGGGAAGGAAAAGATGAAACAAATAGCCAAGTTCATAGCATTAAAGGTAATGCGAAATCAGACTTTGGATAATATCAACAACTAATTATATTTAAACCTGCTAAATGTACAGGGAAAAATCACAGGTAATAAGCTAATGATTAGAAAAGCTTTATTCTTCTTGCTAAATCATGGAAAACGTTGAGAAAATGGAACACGAGCTGTAGACATGTCATCTAATTCTGCTCAATCAAAAGCCCCTAACAATCCATCACAAAACAGCACAAAGGCCAACGTACAAACAAGTATTTAAATTAGGCTATCAAACAATGTAAGATACTGACAGTCCCCAGCTGTTGTATCAGAGATTCAAGAAATACATAATACTGAAAGTAGGACTCAATTTCTCAAGAAACCAGGCCTGAAGAAGATCACAGTGGGAATACCTGACGTGCCACAGCATCTTGGAGCTTGTTGTAAAAGTACGTATTAAAAAAATAGAACTTCTGCTTTGATCTATCAGATTTAGAATACAATTCGCGGAGAAACCTAGTAAAAATAAACCTGAAGTCAGAGTACAAGAAGCTGATTTGCACAGGCCATAACACCATTAGGGATCCATTTTAGTTACATGATATTCAAATTATAAAATTCAATACATTCAAACAAAGTCACATGATAGCCAATTGATTTTGCTACACCCCGAGCTCTCTCAATCTTAGAAAGATAGAGCATATACTGATACTCGGCTGGGGTTATGGATGATTTTGGAATCTAACATGGATAAGTAAGGTGTGTTGAGCACCTATCCACTTACAGAGAACGTTAACACTTTCTGGTTCATTTACAAACTCCCTACAGTTTGGTGCAACATCTACCTTTACAAAGCCCCATGGGACCACACATCCATCTACTCAAGATAGTTCAGCGGAAAGTATAATGTATCTATTTTCGACAAAACTGAAAAGAACTCTTAGATTCTGATGTGCTATCTTAAGTGTGGGTTAGAACGACCAATCAAAGGAAAATGTCCTCGGATTCTACTTGACAATGATATAATAAGTCAAACAATTTCCTTTATCACCAATACACAAACAGAATAGACTAGATGCAAGCGTACTGTTAAAGCCATGTTGCAGTTGAACAAAGATATAAGTGGGTACTGTTTCTAAAGTGACTGCAACATCCCGACCATTTATGGCCCTCTGCCAGTCATTTTCATAGATACGTTACACAAACATCATCTTCAGAGAAAGGGCTTCTTCATTTGAGGTATCATTCTCAAAAAGTCAAAATGCAGACTTGGAATAAAAGAAGTCATAGTATTTTCTATCATATTCCTCCGAACCCAAGAGCTCAAATTTTGCTTTTTGTAGTGTTGGGGTGAAGTATCACATTCTCACTGATACTTAACATGCCTTCTTTTTGTGGATAAAATTACTTGGAGTTAGTTTAAGAGCTTAATTAGCTATCTGTTTGCAGGTGGTCATTACCCCATAGTGTCTTTTTGTAATTGGGCATCACCCCCATGTTGCCTCTTTTTAATATGTTGATATCCTCTCTATCTTATCAAAAGAAAAATCAGAAGTAGACAGACGCTAAATACACACATGCTCTCTACAAGATGTAAGCTTACGTACCGTATGTAAAAGTTCATGATAGTTGATGTCAGACACTCGCCAGGTTCTAGGCATCTTAATTCTGAGCGGAAGATTTCAAGAGACTCAGGATCTTCCCTGTAATAAAGCGAAGGAAATCAATATATGTAAAACTAGATAGTTGCACAAAAAAAAATTCATAAAGCAAAACATTATGTCACCAGAGGAGCACGAGATACCTGCATGGATAATAGATCTTGCAATCATTCCTCCTGTAAAACATACAGAGAAGAATCACACCTCCAAGGCCACAAGAAAACAGACAAGGACAAAAAGAAATATTCTATGCCATGACAAAGAGATAAGAACACCATACCTTGAACGCCGTTTTTCAGGTTCCTGAATTTTCTCAATAAGCTCGGGCTCTTCCTCATCCACCAAAACAACAGTAGTCTCTTCCTTCAAGTTCATTCCAATATATACATGACTCGTCAGATAACGTTTTTTCTTCCCGTTTTTACAAAAAATAGCAGGCAAAGCGTGCGAAATAGAAGGCCAGTCACCAGTGAACTAATCTACTTGGGTACTACATGTTCAAGTATATGCCATATGATTAAACTCGACAAAATAATCAGGCCTGAGACAAGGAAATTTGATGCCTTCCAAGAAAAATTAGAAGCAGATCAAAGAACTACCTCGTCGTCAGGTGGGCTTTTTGAGTTCAGACCTTTAAAACCATTCCTGTACAAAGACCACACTGTCACTGGCAAGAGTCATAAAAATTAATCCAAGACAGAAAGAAAAAGACTTATCACTGGAAAACACAACAATGAAAAGCAAATAACCAGTATAGACTTGAAAACAGCCAACCCAGTTACATATTACCCTAAAGTAGCTTTCTTCTCCCTTGGTCTGCTAAGAACTGCTTAAAATAGACTAAATTTAACAAGAATGCCTCTTTTCTGGTTCTATCGACTTTCATCCTCCATACAGCCAAGTTTCTAGGCCTCAAATCCATCACCAGAAGAGAATTAAGGTTACTAGTAATAAAGCAGAAAACATCGAGAAAGGGCATAAGAAAAGAACGATCTGAAGCTATTAAATAATCAGTGACCATATCCGCAAAGTCAATAAACATGAAATACCTATGAGGAGGGGGCATATAATTCAGAGAGCTTTGAGTCATGTCTACTCAGAAACTTCATGTCCAATTTTATTCTTCTTACACTATATCAGATTAGATACTTTTTTCTTAGTAAGCACATCTGAGTTCTGACAAAGGCTTCCACACACCACCAAACAGAGAAAAAAAAAAAGGCAACCGACCGACTTTTGCTAAGAGGTTCAATTATCTATTGCCCTTGTGGTGCCTGGGATAATGTGCTTGAAATGAAAAGGGCCTCATTTACTCTAAAGTACTATCTAGGTCTATGCAGATATTATCTCTTTTGACACGCAAGTTGCCAATGAAAAAACACAACAAAATAAGCAATGACTATGAAATGGAGATACATCAAATCCATAGCTACAATAACCAATGTGTCATGGACTCGTGGGCTCTGGGCTCATAGCAGACTATTCTCAAGTAAATACAATTGTAAAACATGATAGATATCCAAGTACCAATACCATCTGTAAGCAGACAATTTCAAGCTACATACAAAATCGAAATTTAAAGTAGCCAGTGATACAAAATACATACTTCATGGTTAATGAGCCAGGGTGTTTGTCCTGTGATATAGGCCGGCTGAGTTCTAAACGACCATATTTTGAACGACCTCGAGAGTCGCTACTGGGCTTCCAAGAACGAAATTCTTTGGAACCAGCCCCCGATCTTGGTTTTCTGCCTGAGGCCAACTTTCCACCTGCCTCTCTTTTCCGCTTTTCACACGGACTCAACAAAGACATTTCAGCTTCAAAACCATTTCTCACTCGAACACTGCCCTGAAAAGTAAGCAAAACATCAAGTTAAGAAAGTAGTAGTAAGAAAATACAATCAGAAACAGTACATAGGTACAATCATATATTATATACAATACATTATGTTCTGATTCAGGGTTTGGATCCTTTCCCAACTTCTTCATCAGAAGACTACCAAACGATTGTTCCGCTCGTTTAGGTCCACCTGATTCACCTATAAGACCAAATGGTGTTTCCTTATCAGTCCTCTTCACAGCAAAGAAGAAAAAGGAGGGAAGTAAAAAATCAAGACAACTACAGCTTGGAGAACTCAAAAAACAACTACAGCTTGAAGAGCCAAAAAACCAAGATGCTTTTCAAGGCATTGATAATGAATGATGATTTTAGAGTACTTCTATGGTTCTACCCTAATGTCCACTGTGAACTTCTGATCGATAGCAGTTGCAGTTCATTTTTAAAGCGTGTTTGGTCACTAGTGATGAGATGTACACTGAACAAAAATTATTTAGTAGTGTTATTTAACATATCAAGTTCAGTGACTTCAGTCACAGGCACGCAAGCAACATGACAATAATAAATCCTATTATTCCTTGTAATGTAACAGTGTTTACATATATGAGAAAGTTAACCAAACTCAAAAGATCAAATTACATTCCCCTACATGGCACCACGTCTCTCAACTTCAAATTTCAAATACGATTCACTTCTGCCAAAAGGGTTGTACTACATTGCAAATTTCCTTACATGTAAAGCAAGCAATCACTCGGAAATAAGACTGAACAATCCGAATATTTAAAATATAATGAATAAAAAGTGTCTGGAGAGAGAGAAAAATAAAACAGCAATAGAAGAAAACACCAACCATCAAATTTCCGACGCTCCTGCACTCGGTTTTTGCATCCATCAGCAACCTGCTAGATTTCACATGAAAAATCACAGCCATTCAAAAACTTCATCCTACTATGTTATGTTAACGTGTGCAACAAAACCAATAAGACAAGAGCTGTAAAATGTAAATCAAGATAAAGCACAGCTGATTGTGATTTAAAACCTGAAACATCACTTACAAAGTGAAATCTAGTCAACTAGCTGGCTCCTTCAACAAGAAGGAATTAAATAAACAAAAAATGGATGTATAAACTTCATCTCTCTCAAACTACTTTGCTAATCATTGGTTCATCTTAAGCACACAGCAAAAAGTATTTGTCATCCCTTTCATTGAATAGAGAAGAAAACAAGGGCAATCATCTTGATTCATTAAAACAATATTGATGCTCCTTGACAATGGGAAGAGATCCACCAAAATATACTAACTCTTGCACCATAACAGCTGTAGCCATTAGGTAGTAGTAATTTCAATAACAAGGAACGACACAATAACCATGAAAATGGACATAATATTGTATGCAGCAGTTTGAGATCACATCCACATGATCACTCAAAATACTAATCACCCATCACATCATTCTTTATAAATGCAACACAGTTAAATGGCAAAATCTTTCGACAAGTTGATTTTGCAACTTTTGCACATGGAAAGGGCACTGCTAATCTTTTCGAGAAGCGTCAATGTGTCATCTTATTGGCATTTATGTTGCCAAAAATAGAACAGTACCAAATCCAAAGACTAGTCAGCAAAAAAAAAGAAAAGGGAAAAGTAGCAAATTAAAAGAATAGGAAGGAGTATCAACAAAATGGCACAATGTAACCTAAACGTGGCAGTATGGCAGTTATTCGTCAGTAAATGAAAAGGAATTTATGCCCCCTCAAAATTTTACATAACGATGAAAACAGTGAATAAAACTTTGACGTGTACATGATGCATGGTTCATAACTTCTATTCAACTCTTTTCCAATTCCATAACCACCGCAACAGTGTCAGCATACTAGCTGCTGAAACCAAAAAAAACGGGCAGCTGACTAAAGTTGACGGCAAAATGTGAGTGTTGCGCCATGAATTCGTTTTGTGTTTTCTCTAAAGTTAAATAGACAAGAACAGAAAGGCAGAAGCCGGCACTCACTTATCCATCTAAAAAACTAACGTCTTTTGACCAACTAATGAATCGAGAACCCTCAATCACAACATCAGAACGCTTCTCCTCGTATTTTGCCATGAGTAGTAGTGGCCATTTGGCTATATCGATTCCTCCGGTAAAAACGCAAGTGACATTAAACTTGCTATTGGCCATCCTACATTCCAAGAGGGAGACTATCCACAAAATCCTACATCACATGCAACCCTGGCACCGAGTTTCTAAGCCGGTTTTTAGCTCACAATTACACAATACTCGTCTAATTGGTTTCGACTTTCGACTCATCACATAACAACAAATTAATCCAACTAACAACAATCAACAACCAGAATTAGAAATAACTAAACAAGCCCTAATTCGAACACAATGTAGCCGAAACACGATACGAATTACCGAAAAAACATAGATTAACTGCGTAATAATCTCTACAAAATCAAGTTAATCAAAATTAACAAAAAAAAATTAAAACGAACGAAATTGAGAGGTGGAAAAAAAAAAAAGAGGGAAAACCTCTTGAGATTTCCGATCATTGCGGCGCCGCAATTCTTCCTCAGAACGCTCCAAGTCACGCTTCAATTTCACGCCATTATCCGGCAATTTCATAGTAGCAATCATGTGCTTCAGTCTCTTAATTTTATCCACTAGGGCAGAGTCCTCCAATTGCGAGAGGTGTGATGAAGAATCCTCCGCCGCCGCTGCAGGTTTCGTACTCGTCGGCGGCTGATTACGGCGGCCTTCGGCGGTGGAGACGATGATCAGGTTCGGAACAGGTTCGTCGTCGCGCATAAGATCGTTAATGTCAAAGTTCAACCGCGGCTTTTTGACGGCGGAGGTGGTGGTGGATGGATCGTCGTCAAACGCCATTATCGCGGTGGTTGTTACGGCGGTGAGGGGAAGTTAGCGACGGATGAGTAAATTTGGTGAGAAAGTGAGAAATTGTGTGGAATTTATGAAATGATGAAGTTTAGGAAAAAGGGGAGAATTGACTTTAATTGAGGGTTTTACTGGGCTTGTGAGTTACGACACTAGTCGCCTTGTGGTGCTACTTACTTGTCACTACACTCACTAGACTACACAGCTACACAATATTACGGAGTGGTATCTACCGTGACCCCGATGTGTAAGAACTTAAAAAAGTATTATGTTTTTATTTAGAGCAAACGACGAGTCTTTTCATTCATTCATATCGAGATCGGTCGAGGTTTGAATCTCTAACGGGAATCCGGGCTAGCTATCCTAGATAGCATATTGAAGGGCAACTCATAGTATGTGAGTGAGTATAGGAAAGAGTAGGATCTTATCTAAAAGTAGACAGATGTCGTATAGGATCATCTACGAAATTTTTCCCGTTGGATTTTGGAGTGCGTGAATTAGCTCATGCGCATCGCTTTTCAAGGTTCAAGAATAATGTGCTTCATATCATGAGCAAGAGGCAACTATACTACCCCCCCCCCCTCCTCCCCCCAAACATGGATTCCCTTTAGCAGTAGCAGGGCTTCACGTACTAAGTCTTAAGCCATTTTGACACCACGAGGATGATTTCTCCAGTGTGATTCCAAACAACCACCCCAGCCCATATACTCTCTCTCCTTGCTACAAGATGCGTCTGTATTGACCTTGACAACATTCGCTGGTTGTGGAAACCAATCAAATTTTGAAAATCCACGTGTTATCCCATCAGAGTGAGTCGGTGTCCACTTATATACTCTGAAATTCTCTATTAAGCGTAAGAAACCAAGAGCTCGTTTGGATTGTGGGAATAGAGGGTGGGATGGGATTATTATTCCCAATAACCCAAATTCTCAGGTTTGGTTTATGGGAATAGCATGTGGGATAAGGGTGAGAGGGAATTCTTATCCCTCCAATTTATTACCTAGGGGGGCAGGTATTAGAGATTGGGAATTCATTAATTAATGAAAAGACTAAGTTGTCCCTCTTAAAAAATTGTAGAATGAATTATTAATATTTAGATAGGGGCATATATGTAAAGTTCCTAAATATTCTCATCTCCATCCTAACAATTCTCATCCTAATCCAAACAAGGGAATTGAACTCTCCCATTGAATTCCCTACCTTCTTATCCCACCTCTTATCCCACCTCTAATCCCCCCAATTCTCATCCCACAATCAAAACGAGCCGCAAGGATAAGCACATCTAATCTGACAATTTGATCTTCCAAATCGCCCACTCCATGGCTAGAAACTCACACAAGTCCAGATCTTTAAGGCCACTCCTCGCTACCTCCACAACTTCCTTATATGAAGACCATTGACGGCTACCCACACAAGACGCATGAGATGAACTTGTCCAACCTGCTTGTCAAAGTGTTAAAGTTTCAGAAGGGTACAAGGTTCCAGATTGTCTTCCAGAGTTGCTCACCAGTCGATCGACTCTCACTTGTTCGCCATCCCCATGCACCCACCACACCAAGCCGGTAGCAAGACTCCACTCGCGTGCTTTTCGAAATTTTGGAGAGCACACCATAGGGTTTAAGCTATAATATATTTTCCACAACTCATAAGATGACCCCTGCGAGCTACTAAAAAGATTAGTCTTTTCCAACGGTGCCATCTTTGGCCAAAAAACATTATAACCTTTGGTTTTCTTCATGGTTGGTCATCTCGGTCACTTTTCCCAAACTGTCTTAAAATTCCTATAACACTACTTTATACACATAAGAACAACCCTTGATGAATTTAAGGAGAAAGTTATATCAT
Source organism: Spergularia bocconei (assembly GCA_963457585.1). Lineage (NCBI taxonomy): Eukaryota > Viridiplantae > Streptophyta > Magnoliopsida > Caryophyllales > Caryophyllaceae > Spergularia > Spergularia bocconei. The sequence goes on from OY734943.1 coordinate 2,517,479, forward strand.
TTAAGTGTTGTGTTTTAAGTATATACAATGTCTCGTGTCACATCGAGCAAATCGCGTGTTTTTCACTGATTTCGAGAGCATACCATAGGTTTTCATCTCTAATATTTTCCCAAACCTCATAACATGACTCTTAAGAGCCACTACAAAAAATTTAGTCTTTTCGCTCCTATGTCATTTTTGGCCAAAATACATGGGTTATAACCTTCGATTTTGTTCAATTTTGGCTATATAGTCACTTTTTACAAAATGTCTTCAAATCCATGAAACAATACCTCTAAAGATCTTAGGCCTCCCCTTGATGAATTTAAGGGGCGGGTTATTTCGTTACACCATGTTTTTAGATCAATTGTGACATGGTGTCACATCGACCAAATCGCGTATTTTTCGCTAATTTCGAAAACATAACATAGGTTTTAAGCTCTAATATTTTCCAAAAAGTCATAACATGACATCGAGGAGCTACTTTAAAAAATTTAGCCTTTTTTCCTCCTGTGCCATTTTTTGCCAAAATACGTGGATTATAGCCTTCGATTTTGTTCAATTTTGGCTATTTTTGTCACTCTTAGCAAAGTGTCTTAAATTCCATGAAACGGTACCTTTATACATTTTAGAACTTCCTTTTATGAATTTAAGGGGCGGGTTATTTCATTTATGGATGTTTTGAGCTCATATATGACATAGTGTCAAATCGAGCAAATCGCGCATTTTTCGGTAATTAGAGAGCATAACATAGGTTTTAAGGTCTAATATTTTCCCAAAAATCATAACATGACCCCATGAACTACTACAAAAATTTTAGTCTTTTTTCCTCTCGTGCCATTTTATGCCTAAATACGTGGATTATAGCCATCGGTTTTGTTCAATTTTGACTATTTTTGTTACTTTTTACGACGTGTCTTAAAATTAATAAAATATTACCTTTATACATCTTAGAATTACCCTTGATGAATTTTAGGGGCGGGTTATTTCATTTCTACATGTTTTAAGCTCAAATGCGACATAGTGTCACATCGAGCAAATCGCGTGTTTTTTTTGCTGATTTCGAGAGCACGCCAGAGGTTTTAAACTCAAATGTTCTCAAAAAAACTTATAACATGACCTTTGGGAACTACTACAAAAAAAATTAGTCTTTTTTGCTCGTGTGCGATTTTTGGCCAAAATACGTGGATTATACCCTTCGGTTTGGTTCAATTTTGGCTATTTTTGTAACTTTTTACAAAGTGTCTTAAAATCCATAAAAAAATATCATTATACATACTATTAGAAGTTCCCTTGAAAAATTTGAGGGGCTGGTTATTTCATTTAAGCATGTTTTAAGCTCAACTATGACATGGTGTCACATCGAGCAATCGCGTGTTTTTCGCAGATTTCGAGAGCATAACATGGGTTTTAAGCTCCAATATTTTCCCTAAAATCATAACATGACCCCCAGTCGCTACTACAAAAATTTTAGTCTTTTTTGCTCCTGTGTCATTTTTTGCCAAAATACGTGGATTATATCCTTCAGTTTTGTTTAATTTTGGCTATTTTTGTCACTCTTTCCAAAGTGTCTTAAAATCCGTGAAATGTTACCTTTATACATCATAGAACATCCCTTTATGAGTTTAACAGGCGGGTAATTTCGCTAAGCATGTTTTAAGCTCAACTTTGACATGGTTTCACATCGAACAGATCACATGTTTTTTATGCTGATTTCGAGACCATAACATAGGTTTTAACATCTAATATTCTCCCAATCCTTATAACATGGCTCCCATGAGCTACTATAGAAAATTTAGTCTTTTTGCCCGTTGACCATTTTTTGCCTAAATACGTGGATTATAGCATTCGATTTTGTTCAATTTCGAATATTTTTGTCACTTTTTACAAGGTGTATTAAAATCCATGAAACAATACCTTTAAACATCTTAGAACTTCCCTTGATTAATTTAAGGGGCGGGTTATTTCCTTTCACCATGTTTTAAGATCAATTGTGACATGGTGTCACATGGATCAAATAGCGTGTTTTTCGCTGATTTTGAAAGCATAACATAGGTTTTAAGCTTTAACTTTTTCCAATAAGTCATAACATGACCCCTAGGAGCTACTACAAAAAAACTAGCCTTTTTTGTTTACGTGCCATTTTTTGCCAAAATACGTGGATTATAACCTTCGATTTTGTTCAATTTTGGCTTATTTTGTTACTCTTACCAAAGTGTCTCAAAATCCTTGAAACATTACCTTTATACATTTTAGAACTTCCCTTGATGAATTTAAGGGGTGGGTTTTGATTTAAATATCTTTTAAGCTCAACTATGACATGGTGTCAAATTAAGCAAATCGCATGTTTTTCGCTGATTTCGAGAGCATACCATATGTTTTAACCTCTAATATTTTCCCAAAAATCATAACATGACCCCCAGTCGCTACTACAAACAATTTAGTCTTTTTTGCTCCTGTGCCATTTTTTGCCAAATTACGTGGATTATACCCTTCTGTTTTGTTCAATTTTGGTTATGTTTGTCGTGTTGTACAAAGTGTTTCAAACATAAACCAACAAAAACGATTTGAACCTCACGAATCACGATGAAAAACCATACAAAATCCGACTCAAAACCGACCCGTTTAACAAGTCTATCGAAACTTCGAAAGTCTAGAAAAGTATAAAAAGTGGCATGACCACCACCAAGTAGCGATATTAAACTTTTTCCGAATCCGAATGAATCACCAGCTCCTCCAAATCGAGCTTCTTATTATTATTCGTTTATTATCCTCCCCTCAAAAATCCCCAAATCAGCGTGTTTAACACACCTCCCCTTTACCCACTCAATTCAATTCTCTTCCACCGCCGTAAACATGACGGAGCCGTCACCAACTCCGACAACTCCACCCGATCCCCAACCTCAAAACCCTAACACCACCGAACAACCACCGCCAACCACCCCTCCTCCTCCTCCTCAACAACAATCCCCATCTCTCCAATCCTTAAACCCTAATCTTAACCCTAACCCGTCTTCTACACCGCCACCGCCACCACCACCGCAACAATCAACACCGCCACCTCAGATCAACCCCTTCGCCGCCGCGTCCTCCATCCCTCCTCCCGCCGCTCCGTCATTCCGTCCCGCCGGCGCTCCTCCTCCGATGTCCGTCCCTCAATTTACCCCAATTCCGCCGAACTCCGGTGTTCCGCCTCCCGGTGTCACCCCCGCCGCCGCAACACCGCCTCCTCAGCAACCAGGTCACCCTGGGCAGCCTCAGCCGCAGCCACATCAGCTAGTGTACCCGGGGCAGCAACCAGGATACCCGGGGCAGCCGGGGCAGCAACCAGGATACCCGGGGCAGCCGCAGCAGCAGCCAGGTTACCCGGGGCAGCCGCAACAACAACCAGGGTACTCGGGGCAGCTGCAGCAGCAAATGTACCCGATGCGACCGCCTTATATGCAGATGCCGAACGGGTTTATGCCACCAGGAACGATGCCCCCGAACGGTGGGTTTTCTCTCTTTCCCTTTGCAAGTTATTGTGAATTTATGATATCAGCTTTTTGATTTGGTGAAATTGTTTAATTTTCGGGTTAGTTGTGTTGCTGGTTAGATTTGGCGTTGCTTAAGATTACTGTAGTTGATGTGCTTAGGTACCTGGGCAATGTTCTCGAAATCGAGTGAAAAGGTCAGCGGTTTTTTAGCTTGATCTTGTATGTTTTGATGTCATCATGTGATGAATATATGATGGGCTTATATTAGTTTTCTGTTTAGTGTAATGTTTGTGGCTGTGAGAAGTCGAAGCCATTGAGATTCAGCCGATTCAGGCCAACCCTTAGGAGATATATAGAAAAGATCAAATCTTGTTCATAAATTTTGGTCAAGACGCTCGTATAACCCTTTAGCATCTAGGTATGTATTTGTGATTGCAGTCATTGCAAGGAGATTGTATCTAGTTTCCTTCTTGTGGGATTGTTGTTCATTTACCTATGATTAAAATGGCGCTATAGCTGTTTTTAATGCTGGATACGCTTAAGTGTAGCCACCAATTGACGATTAACTAAAGGTAGGTACTGTGTTTGAAGATATTAAGTTCTGTGGAAAACAATTCTCTGTCCATGACTCCGCGTGGTGCCTCTTATGTAAACTAGCCTCTGTGTGATCCTCAGTGATGTTATCTTTTAGGGTGATTGCGAATTAGACTCCAGAGTTTTGATGATTTATGGTGCCCACCATCCCCATCCGTTGGCACAAGTAATTTTGTTGTGGGCGGAAGCTTTGGGTACTGTCTTAGTGTCTCCTTTTACCAACAGTCCTGCAGGACTATGTGAGTAATTTGAATATGCCTCTAGGTAACTGAAACAGTAGTTACCCTTAACTCTGGACATATGAGAAATGTTTTGGTATTTATGTCTCCCAATACTTAGAGATGAGGTTTAGCTCTAATTATATTAGCATAGAGCTAAGTAAAGTGTAGTTGAGATTATTTAGTTCATGTTGCGGGAAGAGTTTGGGGAGGGCAGGTTGGAGAGAGTACTGAAAAGCTGATATTGACTAGATGACGGGGTAACAATTATGGGATGTTTTCTCCTACAGTGTCTTGATTGAATACGGTGAAACTGGTGTGAAGACTCCCTATTGCCGTTATTTAGAGACTTCTCCTCCAACTCCTGCTTTGGTATGCACATATCTGCATTTTACTCAGTTTTGTCAATTTTCATTTATAAGTTAGAAAATATATCAACAAAATCATATTTTAAGACTAAGCTTAACTGCTAGATCCAGCAGTATTCCACTGCTCCATGGTCATGCTATATAATTGTTGGTGCTGTCATGTCGATTCACTAGGGTATGTGTGGTAGTTTAACGATTCTTTTCCATGCTGGGTCCTTGAGTTGCCGGCGGCAGATCACAAGGCCACATCTAGTTCTTGGTGCCCTTGTATGGCGAGGTATCATTATCCCTTTATTTGCCACCTTGAATTTACTTCCCCTGTTCCTTCCTATTTGTCTGTATCTTAGTTCTGTTTTTTTTTTCATCATAACAATTTGGGTCAGCTAAGATTAGGTGTTTTTTGTTCAAATTCCATGATGTATTTGAGATGGTGAAATTCTAAATTTGCACACATTAGCGAAAATTTGTTAATTGATGCACGGACTATCTTGTCAAGGCTACTACTGTTTTCTCGACTGGATATGCAAGGTAAGCATACTCGGTACTTGTTGATAATAGACCTTGTATGTATTATTTGATTCTTCATCAGGTATCTCAGCTGGTCATAGTTGCCCTGCTATGCTGACATTAGCTTGTGATGTTTGGTAACAGCACTTCCTAAGTTTTAAGAAAGCACTCTTATCCATGTCTTTTTTTTTTTTTTTTTTGAAAGTTCATATCTGCTAAATAATACACTATGCTAATTAATTATGAGCCGTCTCTAATACGTTTCCGTAGATGTGGTTTTATGATAATGCAGGAGTTCGCTATCCTTATCCACCTATGGTTCGGCCTGGATTTCTTCCACGACCAGGTGGTACACCCGGCGCGGTCTCCCCCTTCCCTCGGCCTCCGTTATTGATTAGGCCTCCAGTGACTGCCCCCATTGTCAGGCCCTTTGTTTTTCCGGTTATTATACCAGTTGAGAAACCGCAAACAACTGTCTATGTTGGGAAGATAGCTCCGTCTGTAGAGAATGAATTCATTCGTTCCCTTCTGGAGGTAAGCTGGCATTCATTGGTAGTTGCTTTTATATGTGTTTGTGGATGTGTCTAGTTAAATATTCTGTTTCTGTGCATGTTATAGATTATGTTTCCGCTGATGTTTTGGTCTTTTTATCTTCAGCTATGTGGACCAGTAAAGAGCTGGAAACGTGCACAAGATCCATCTGATGGAACACCTAGAAGATTTGGGTTCTGTGAATTTGAATCTGCAGAGGGGGTTCTTCGGGCTTTACGCTTGTTGAGTAAATGCAGTGTCGATGGGGAAGAACTAGTGGTATGTTATATTCTGTTGACAATCTATTCATTCTTACAAAGGTCATTCGTAAATGATATTGGAATCCTGGCGCCCCCTGTTTTTTTTACCTGGCTTCGCCACTGGGCAGTATGGTAATGGTTATCTTGCGTTCTTTCTGTTTTATGGTCAGATAGGGGGAAATTAAAGTTTTTAATATCTGTTGCTACGTTCTTTTGGTTATAGTCTAATGCACATGGAACTCGCAATTAAGGACCAGTGATATCAGGGAGACCGGATCATTTGTAACGTTTGCATCTCTACTACATTTATCTTGTGAACATTAATTGGAGAAACCAGCCACCAAGGCAGGACACACCCACTCTTGTGAAGGCCCCTTATTGTTTGCTTTTTCGTTTTTGCTCATAATCACTAAAGTGAACTAACCATGTCTGCTAAAGAGCTATTTCAGCACGTCAACAATATTATTTTTCAGACACATCTATTTGTTGTCGGTCCAGTACTTGTTTGTTTTGTTAAATTTAGTTTGGTTGTAGAGTTTTATGCTCTTAAGCCTCTTAGCTGCCTGTGGTTACTGAATTTTAATATAGAGTCTCTTTTGAATGTAGCTGAATGTCAATCAAGCAACAAGAGAATATTTGGAGCGTTATGTTGCTAAAAAGAAAGAGGAATTGAAGAAGAAAAGTGAGAGTGAAGAAGAAGCTAAGAAAGAGGGAGAAGGTGCACCAGAAGTTGAAAAGGGTGAAGATGATGAGAAAAAAGAATCTGAAAAACCCGCTGAAGAGGAGCCAAAGAAAGATGTTGACGAGATTGAAAACAAGGAAAATGATCCGGTCAAGTTTGGCCTTGTCAGTGATGACGACCATGATTTTGATCGAGAGGCTTCAGAGAAGCTCACATATATGATCGAAGAACGCATAAAAAATAGGCCTCTACCACCGCCTCCGCCTCCGCCTCAAAGAGTTACTGAAAACATTGAAGTGCCTTCAAAATCAGGGGACAAGGATTCAGATATCGACACTTCAAAAAATGGTTAGTAATAGAATGGGATGTTGATTTTATCTCTCTTATGCCTATGTTTGCTTAACATATTTAGTATTTACACTATTCTAATGTTTATGAATTGTAACTGTAGATGAGAAGATTGATGATGAAATGACAAGTGAGATCAAATCTGCCAGTCGAGCTGAAACAGTTTCACCTGATAGGAGAAGGAATGAGAATCGGGGCAGAGATAGGGAAAGAGATCGTGATCGACGAGACAAAGAGAGAGAGCTTGATAGATTAGAGAGAGATCGTGAACGAGATAGAGCTAGGAGGGAGAGGGAGCGAGATTTCGAGGTTCAAAAGGCTGAGCGGTTTTACAAGGAGCGAGTCAAGGAATGGGAGGTTAGAGAAAAAGAGAGAGAATATAAAAGAAAGTATGAGAGGGAGAAGGAGAAAGAAAGAGAACGTGAACGTAGGCGTCTGATTATGGATCAAGAGGATGAAGTTGAAGATGATTCGAGAAAGAGGAGACGTAAGTCTGACGTAGAGGACAGAAGGAGGAGGCGACGAAGGGAAAAAGAGGAGGACTTGGCAGACAGACTTAAAGAAGAGGAAGAAATTGCTGAGGCAAAGAAAAGAGCCGAGGAGGAGAAGCAGAGGCAAGAAGAAGAACGAGAATTGGAGCCTCCTGTTGTTCCAGAGGCCAATGGGGATGAGGTACCTATTTTGTCAGAATCTGTCCTTACTGAGGCTAAAGATGATATGGAAGTGGACCAGGCCCATGTTGTCAATCCCGCTACTTTGAGTCATGCTGGTAAGTCTTATCTTTGTTTTGTGTAGTGTCCTTTCTCATGTGAGCTATCTTGGCACTTATGTTGAATGTGTTCTCTTGACTTGTTAGTTGTGACAGGTGATGGCGTCTTAGAAAACGGCAATACTGACGAGCCGATGGTAACATCTGATTCAGCAGCTGACGTCAAGGCTAGTGGTAATGCCCCAACTAAAAAGCTGGGATTTGGTATAGTGGGATCTGGGAAACGAACAGCTGTGCCGTCTGTTTTCCATGAGGAAGAGGACGAGGATGCACATAATGACAAGAAGATGAGGCCTTTGGTCCCTATCGATTACTCTACAGAGGAATCTCAAGCTGCGCACACAAATGATGGGCAAGCAGCGGCCGCAGCAGCTGAATCTGGGAGACGTGTCAATTCAAAAGATGCCAAGTCTGATGTAGAAAAGGAAAGAAGTCGACGTTCTCATGATAGGTCAAGCCATCGGGATCGTGACCGTGACCGTGAAGCTGATGATGCCCGAGCCCCTAGGATATTGGATGCAAAACAATTGATTGACATGATTCCAAAGACCAAAGAGGACTTGTTTGCATATGAAATTAACTGGACTGTATATGATGAGGTAAGTGGCTGTGTTTTGATAAGTAATTTTCATTTTCTTTTTCTGGTAACAGTTGTGTTACTATCATTTTAGCTCAGCAAAAAAATTGTGGTTCTAGTATGAATGACCAACTAGGATAAGAGTGTGTCTGGATAGTTGTTGCTTAGCTTTAATGAGATTGGCTGTTTACTTGTGTGCTCTGTCATGGACAATACTAACCCAAAACAAAATTTATTTTGATTTGCCCATTTTCAGAATCGCCTGCACGAGAGAATGAGACCCTGGATTTCCAAGAAAATCACAGAGTTCTTGGGCGAAGAAGAAACCACATTAGTGGAGTTCATAGTTGATAAGTTACGAGAACATGTCAAGGCTGAGAAAATGCTGGATCTGCTTCAGCAAATCCTGGACGAAGAAGCGGAAATGTTTGTCCTCAAGATGTGGAGGATGCTCATCTTTGAAATCAAAAGAGTCGAGACGGGTTTGGTCGCAAAACCAGGAGCCTAAAGAGTCAAGCTGGATTGCGCTCTGTTTTCTGCGGGTAATGTAAACTCTGCCTTTGTACTTCTGCCAAAGCGAGAAAAGTTTGTAGAAATCCTTTCACTTTATTGATTTTGAAGCATGTTTTGCCCTTAATATTAATTGAAACATGGATTAGTAGAAGGAAATCAATTTCGCTGATTGGTAATGTATTTTTTATCATCTGCCTTCGATCTAAACGTCCTTTTGTTAATCTGGTATTACACCAGGGCAAAGTTAAAGCTTTCATTTTTACACACCCCCCTCGAGGCTTGAGTATATAGCTTAGAAGCTAAAGGAGGGTGTAAAAATCAATCTTTTTAGGAGCGTTAAAAACCGCCTCTCGTGTAGCAAGTGATCAACTATGGACTTGAACCTTGCGATTCTTCCACTTGTTTGCATGATTGCCCTGCAATTAAATACGGCAGAGAGCCACTTATTATTCAAGTTCTTGGTTCCCAATTTGAAAACTTGCTCTCGCAACGTATTTACTGTCTTTCTAATTTGGGAAGTTGGATCACCGCACCAAATTTATAGCTCTAGTCCTTGATAACTGGCTGTGATAAAATGTGGGCGAGAAGCCTCTACTTGGCGACTTTGGAGTGCCAACATAGATATAGACTAATGTAATGTCCTCTATTACACTTCTCCATACGTCTTTTGTTATAGTGCTAAGGATGCGAATACCCAATCTCCCTTCATTTTGTTATAAGTAGGATCTCGTCGTAGATATATCAACTCAATGTCGTATTTCCACCCTGGTACATTCATTTATCCAGTACACGTCCAGAATGCACCGGAAAATTCTTCTGTTGATGATAAACCCAGCAACTTGACTTTTCCGGTTTTCCCACAACTCATTCTTAATCGGGTCTTAAAAAATAACCGCTATAAAAATCGAAACCGTCTTTTAAAAAACTAATAAATTTATTCCATGAGTAATAATATATTACTATCAGCCTATTGGCGTATTATTAGGTAGTGTCATAAAAACTCAAAAATCCTTCTTCTTTACGCTACCGTATCTGAGTGGACTTCCAAATACCACCAATCCAAAACAACAACAACAACAAGAAAAGCCCATAAAAAAATAATAATAATGGGGGTAACGGAAACCACCGCCGCCGACGAAACCACCGTAACACTCCTCCCAACAACCACCACCACCAACCACCACAAAAAGATCCCGGAAGACAAATTCCACTTAGCGTATATAATACACTTCACTCTCGGAGCAGGTTACCTTCTCCCATGGAACGCCTACATAACCGCCGTCGATTACTTCGCCTACCTTTACCCTTCCCAAAGCGTTGACCGAATCTTCTCCGTCGCGTACATGTTGACCGGGCTAATCTCACTCCTAGTCATCATCTTCGCCCCAAAAAAGTCGGGCGCGTATGTACGGATCAACTTGGGGTTGGGTCTGTTTGTCGTGAGCTTGCTTGTGGTCCCCGCTATGGATGTTTTCTATGTTAAGGGAGAAAGTGGGCTGTACGGTGCGTTTTATGTTACCGTTGCGGCGGTTTGTTTGGCGGGAGTCGCTGATGCGCTTGTTCAGGGGACACTTATTGGGTCTGCTGGAGAGTTGCCGGAGCGTTATATGCAAGCTACTGTTGCCGGCACTGCTGCTTCAGGTCTGTTTTTTTTGTTTTGTTTGGTTTTTGTTTTTGTGTTTTTTTTCTCTCTCCTTTGACTTTTTGATTGACTGATCAGTGATCACTTGTTTTTTTGTGGTTTTTTGGATGTGGGTTTGCGGTTATTGCCAATTGGTTTTAGGATCGAGTTTTAGTTTGGGGTTGTTTTGTTGGATTGAGCAAGTGGGGTTGTGGTTTAGTAATTGTGCATTGGCTTTAGGATGAAAGTTTAGAACTTTTGTTGGATTGAGTTATTGGGGTTGTAGTTTTACGAATTGTGCATTGGCTTTAGGATGGAAGTTCAGAACTTTTGTTGGATTGAGGTATTTGGGTTGTAGTTTTACTAATTGCGAATTGGTTTTAGGATGAAAGTTGCGAACTTTGGGCTGAGATTGTCTGTAATGTGAAAGATGAATTTAGCTTGAATTGTTTTTAGCAAATGTTAGCTCTGAAACGTGGGTTGGAATTGGGGATTGTAGTTTTACTAATCGCGGGTTGTTTTTAGGATGATAGTTCTGGATTTTGGGTCGAGATTGTCTGTAATGTGTAGTTGAATTTAGCTAGAATTGTTTTTAGGTACTGGTTGCTCTGGAATGTGGGTTGGGGATTGGGATTGTTTGTTGAATTGGGGCATTGGGGTTGTAGTAGTTTTACTAATTGCGCATTGGTTTTAGGATCAAAGTTGCGAACTTTGGGTTGAGGTAGTGTGTAATGTGAAGTTGAATTTAGCTAGAAATGTTTAACACTTGGGAGGGGAATTCGAATCACAAATTTAAATGCTCAGTTATGACTAGGTGAACACTTGGATTGATTGATGGAGGTGATGATGCGGTTGTGCGTATAAGTCATTTCTTATTGTGGGCATTGATTGGGCATTTGTGTTCCTTTTAGCACGTTTTATCTGGGAGTGCGGGGATCAATCTATTTGAGCTATGGCTGTTCATTACTCACAATCTTGATTGAGTTTAAGGTCAAGTATGAAGCAAAGATTTGGGACCTTTTTAGCTGTAAGCTAATTGTGATGGTTCGACTGTTCAATTGATATTTTGCTTTGATGGAATTGGGTACTCAATTTAGCTTTGCATTAATTGAATTCTCTTCACTGGTACTTCTTTTGTTTGTTGTTTTTGTCGTCCGAAACAATATGTGAGTTCTGTTGTGGTTTGATTTGTACTGCTGGTTGCTGGAGTCAGTAGGTGTGACACAGGATGGCTTTGTGCCAGCTGATATTGAAAGCACAGTCTATCTATCTGGAATCGATAAATGCTCTTGTAGGACAAATGTTCAGGAACAAGATCAGTAGCCACATAATTAAAGCTGATTAGCTGAATACAATGGTTATGTAGTGACATTTTGCATTAATGATTTTATGTGATTGAGTGTATCTAATTACCGCTATTCTGAACTTTCATCTGCTTACAATCATGAAGTTGATTCTTTACTAAGTTTCACTTTAATGTATAATTAGGCTTGGAGCTAATATATACCAGTATATCATTTGAGGCTTAGCCCGCTTTGATAAGAAATAGTGTGGTACAGAGAACCTTCTATTTATGTAGGACTGGCTAATGATATTTGGTTCAGGATTCTTGATCGTGTTATTTAAGAGGCTGGATGCTGTAAGTTAGCAATTGTTTAAGTTAAGGAAGGGGTGCACCGTAGGGATTTAGGATTATGCCTTTGACCTGTTAAGAGTGTGCAAATTGATTAATTTTTTGGGGGAGTGTGGGACTCTGAGACTCTGAGAGTACCCGTGAAGGAGGCTTTAGGTAGAAAGTTAGAGGGGGAGTCTGATCTTGCATTACAAATGGTCCAAGGGCATTGCGATGATTTGCACTGAGATTTTTTTTTTTTTTTTTTTTTTTTTTTTTTTTTTTTTTTTTTTTTCCGGTGGCAAAGGCGCACCCAGTATAATGCACTGTTTCTTAAAAATGTGTTTGGCATGCCTCAAATTACTTTTGTATTTTACTGCAGGTGTTCTCGTATCTTTCCTAAGGGTCTTTACCAAAGCAGTATATTCCCAAGATGTCCATGGTTTGAGGGCTAGTGCGATCTTATACTTCATAGTTGGCATTGTGCTTATGATAGTATGTCTTGTCATGTTCAATGTTGCGCATAGGCTTCCTGTCATGAAGTATTATAATGGGCTCAAGATAGAAGCAGTAAGTGACGAAAAACAAGAAGAAAATCCTTTATCTGGTCCTATTCGGGAAATTGTGGGAAGAATCAAATGGTATGGAGCCGGAATAGTGATTATATATGTCGTGACTCTATCAATATTTCCTGGCTTCATCACTGAAGATGTACATTCTGCAGTTCTAAGGGATTGGTATCCCATTCTCCTTATTACCAGCTACAACGTTTTTGATCTAGTTGGTAAGTGTTTTACATCCATTTATCTTCTCGAGAATGCAAATGTTTCCATCATTGGCAGTTTTGCGAGACTTCTGTTTTATCCTCTATATTTGGGATGCTTGCATGGCCCTCAAATCTTCCGATCTGAGATACCTGTGATGTTGTTGACTTGCCTGTTGGGACTTACTAACGGCTACTTCACAAGCGTTTTGTTCATCCTGGCCCCCAAAACCGTACAACTTCACCACGCAGAGAAAGCAGGGACATTAGTTGTCTTGTTCTTAACTTTTGGCCTGGCTGCTGGTTCGATTGTTTCATGGTTTTGGGTGGTCTGAGTTTCTAGGGACCTGGTGCTGTACTCTGCCCTAATGCCCTTGAACAATCAGGTGGCATGACCTCTGTATTGATTCTCATTGTTTTGAGATTCTCGCCGACCCTGTTGTGAAGCTTAAAAGGGTTACGAATGTCTCAAACTTGTATATTTGCCTGATCTCATGATGGAGACTCAGGATGTATTATGTAAAGCTCTGTAAGATACACATTTCTTTACAATCATGTAACCTTTCAAACATTGCACGTACCGTTAAGCAATTCTTTATTTCTTCCAAAATTCTGATTTCTCGAATTTTCTTGCATTTTGGGAGTAAGTCTTTGTTGTTGTGTCTAAATCTTCCATTATACGAGTTGAGATTCTGTTCATATATGGTCATAAGGCATACGAGTTACGTCTTCGACAAACGAGAGCTGGTTGATGGATTGAATGAGTTGCACAAGTTGTGTCAATTATCAGCCCCATTTACTCGTCCCGCAACTAAGTCTCATATTTCCTTCATACTACAACCTTACTTTTCTAGTTTATGTTATTTATGTGTTGGATTGTTGAAATTGAATCTGTTATTGTATCACAAGTGGTGATTTATTTGATTCTATATCATGCTCAAGAGGAGACTTACGATCTATAACGAAAGTTTAACTACGCAAATAGAATAGATATTACTAGAAAAATGATATGTAAAAGTTCAATAAGGAACGCTCCAAAACCAAAGATACATCTCTTTCGAAGGGAAGAAAAAAAAAACGATTACGTAACTACAGTGTACAGAGTATGTCTTTAACCTTTTTGCCATAGGTATTCTACGTAACAATCTGCTTAGGGGAAACAAGAGTTTTTAAACATGACAACCCATTAGCCCCCGACCGTAACATTGAATCTATTATTGAAGAATCAATCTTAATTTTTCGGACTGTCTTTGACCGTAAGTTGTACCAAAACATTCCTTGGTTGGGCCACTTCAAAAGCAGCTCACCATCTTGGATGTCTAATACATCTACTCCATAAGAGATGGGCGTAGTTAGATGACGACTGAATTCTGTAGGAAGGATAATCACTTTGCCCGGTACCCATAGAGGAGTAGTAAGGTCTTCTAAAGTCCACATCTTGACAATCCTAAAAAAATACTCGATATATACTAAGGTGTCATTCACATTCAGAAGACGTCTTCTATGGGCATATAGACGCGTTTCGTATGGCTCATTGCTAGGAAGTGGCTTGACAATTACATCTTCACTGTCATACTTGTACATCATCATATGCGCAATTTTGTTTGCGTCTGAAACAAGCCAATATGCAGCATCAGAAATATAAACTGTAGTATAATCAACCTGAGGCACTTAATAATTAATACCAATCCTCGTCGTAATCTTAGTCTTCAATCCGTACAGAGAGTACCTAACACGCTGCTTATTGTTTAGAGAAGAGCAGTGGAGTATAAGTTTATACTCGTCGGTCGATTTATCGAATATGAAACCACAAACATTATTATCCTCGATTGGCACCTCAACAAATTCTCTCGTCAAAACATTAAATACCAAGAATATTGAATAATCAATCTCAGACCTCAAAACGACCAATCCATTGCACGATGCACGAAACATGCTTGCTTTACTAGGTAAATACTCGGACGCGTGTGGCATATTATATTTTCTCGGAGTATTACTCCGATGATCCATACGAAAAATAGCCGTGGGTATACTCTTGAGGTACGTCCCGTCAAACATTATTAAACTCATCTTTGAGTTACTCTTTTTGGTATGAACGTCAACAAAACGTTTAGAAGTAATTAAGCGATACCATCGCAAACACACCAACTTATCTCTCAAGAGATCTTCAGCGGGAAGTCTTACCAGAATATCAAAGATGATGTCGTTGCTGAGGTTAGAGAATAAGTCTTCTCCATCCTGCGCATGCGCTAGAAACCCAACCTTGACGCAAATTTTCAACAAGAAATTCCACATAATTTGGACTAAACACCAAAACTTGAGCAGAAAGCTGGATTTGATGGAGTGGAAGGTGTGGTATTCGAGTAGGCACATAATATTTAATAAAGTTCTCGTGTCAGGGAATACGAGTATTACTCTAGTTTTCGCTATATCTTGAGGTTATAAGGATTATATATAGAGGAGACATTAGGTATTTACCAAAAATAGTTTAGAAAATATTTCGATTTATTCACTTATAAAAAGAGTCCTAGATTAAGTAAATCTTCCATTTATGTGTGTCGAGACTGTCTTCAATTCATACCGTCATACCTCTTTACACTTCAACTTTACGCATCACCTGAAAACAAACTTTGTTTCCATAACTTTGCCTGAACGCCTAATACATGGCCCTAATTGCCTTAATCAAACCTGCATTATTCATCAAGGTATTATATTAGTTTGAGCTGTGACGACCAACATAATAAGGGAGCATCTATCATATAGCAAGCCAAAGCAAGGTGTTGCACATGACTAGTTCAAAAGTCAAAACAGAAAACATAAATAAACTAGCAGAGATCTCGGAACCAAGAACTTCTTACTGTTAATATACTCCCTCCATTTCATTAGGTTCTTTGCATTTCGTTTGAATTCCTCTCACAGATTCAAACGAAATGCAAAGAACCTAATAAAATGGAGGGAGTACAAATTGATGGAGTACAACTATACAAAGTGTTGTAATAAAAGATAGAGCTTCGCCATAAAGATGGAAACGCATTCACAGATCAAAAGGATCACTAGTATTATTATACATCGAGCACATCTCTCCCACAGTGTATACACATTGCGAGCAACAATGATATGCAATGCTCCCATCTGAGTGCAAAGAGAACCAAGGAGACTGAACAAATTAAAGGAGGGGGTAGCCTCCCCTCGAAGACATCACATTTTCTCGTTCGATAATCCATACAAAAAATAGCCACCTTCATAATTCTGCGTCACAATACTCAGATTAGCAAATTGATAATAACCATGTTGTAATGCCCTATCGTAAAACTCATGATACTAGACATATTAGTGAGTGTAGAAGCTATAGAGTAATCTACGCGAACTCCAGGTTGGAGAAAGTTGGTACACAATCTGATAAACACAATATTCCATATAAGGATAACATGAGTCCTGAATCTTTTGCAGTTTCCCATAACACAATTGTTATTATAATCAGCCAACGGCAGCTTGCAGGAACATTTAGAGGCATAGACAAATTCAGGGATAAATTAAAACTACCATAAAACACAACACAACTACACAAAGGTTACCCAATGGAGGAAGAAAACAGCCTAAGGCCCCAGTTAAACAAAGATATCAACATTGGAACTGGTTCAAACATATCGATTTCAAAAACAAAATAAACTTCATACACAACATAAGTGTAAACACAACCAGTAAAGCAAAGGATGCATCCACCCCAACAACATAAGTGGAACAGGATAGATTAGTAGGAAAGAAAGAGCAAGAGATAATAGTTGAGGTTACACAAAGACTGGTGATAGATTAAGTATCTCCAACAAATGGAAGACGTACGAATTTCCATCCAAATACACTAGTGGAGTACTAATACTCAAGTGGACATACGTACCAGTGGAAATATTGAGGCCGGTGAAGAAGAGATGAATCCAATTGAAGATGTATAGAGCACGGTACCCCCTGCAAGAAAGACAAAAGATTAACAATTCTAGATCAACGCCATTTGTAGGCCTTCAGAAGAGAAGAGACTAAAACCGGGAGAATGGAGCAGAAATTAATCGTTTAGACAGGTACAAAACTTTCCATGAATAATGAAACCAAATAAGCTTTCAGTTAACCAAGTGTTTCCACTTCCCTAAATTCGCACAAGCCTATTACATAATTGACATGCATTGTTTCTTTCAAACAAGTTGAAGTAAGATTGTCCATGTTTAAGAAAAGTAAAGCAAAGTCATAAACTTAAACCTCTGACCAGCTTTATGAAACACACGTCATAAGCCAAAGAGAATGCCATCAAATTACTGCCAAAAACTAAAAATTACCATCGAAATACAAACCTTACAGCTCTGCAACCTTTACATTACACCAAATTCAAAATCAGAGCTTTTAACAAAATGTCACATACAAGAACATCTCACCAGACAAAATTGGAGTGACTTCTATTTATTAATTTTAGTTCTAATTCTAAGAGAGAAAGAAGTAACCGTCGTACACCATTTTCTGCACGGCTACCAGAGTGACTACGAACGATAGAAATAGCAGAGAAAATGGTTGCAAACAAAAGCTAACTCTAGTTAATGTTCAAAGCAAACCCAATCAAATGTTCAAAGCACTTTCAGTAGCATCTTAGAACTTCCCTTGATGAATTTAAGGGGCGGGGTATTTCGTTTCTGCATGTTTTAAGCTCAAATGTGACATGGTGTCACATCGAGCATATAACGCGTTTTTCGCTGATTTCGAGAGCATACCATGGTTTTTAAGCTCTAATATTTGCCTGAAACTCATCACATGACCCCCAGAACCTACTACAAAAAATTTAGTCTTTTTTGCTCCCGTGCCATTTTTTGCTAAAATACGTGGATTATAGCCTTCGATTTTGTTCAATTTTGGCAAAATTTGTCACTTTTTACAAAGCGTCTTAAAATCCATGAAACATTACCTTTATACATCTTAGAACTTTCCTTGATGAATTTAAGGCGCGGGTTATTTCCTTTAAGCATGTTTAAGCTCAATTGTGACATGGTGTCACATCGAGCAAAATGTGTGTTTTTCGCTGATTTTGAGAACATTCCATAGGTTTTAAGCTCCAATATTTTTCCAAACTTCATAACATGACCCAGAAGCTTTTAAAAATAATTAGTATTTTTTGCTCCTGTGTCATTTTTTGTGCCAACATACATGGATTATACCCTTTGATTTTTTTCAATTTTGGCTATTTTTGTCACTTTCTCCAAAGTGTCATAATATCAATAAAACCTAACCTTTATACATCTTAGAACTTCCCTTAATGAATTTTAGGGGCAGGTTATTACGTTTCAACATGTTTTAAGCTCAACTGTGTCACATAAAGCAAAACACGTGCTTTTCGCTGATTTCGAGAGCATTCCATAGGATTTAAGCTCTAACATTTTCCCAAAACTCATAACATGACCCCCAGGAGCTTTTACAAAAAATTTAGTCTTTTTCGCTCCTGTGCCATTATTAGCCAAAATACGTGGATTATAGCCTTCGGTTTTGTTCAATTTTAGCTATTTTTGTCACTTTTCAAAAAGAGTCTTAATATTAATAAAACATTACCTTTATACATCTTAGAACTTCCCTTGATGAATTTAAGAGGCGGATTATTTCATTTCAGCATGTTTTAAGCCGAACTGTGACATTGTGTCACATCGAGCAAATCGCGTGTTTTTCGCTGATTTCGAGAGCACATCATGGGATTTAAGCTCTAATAGTGTCCCAAAACTATAACATGAAGCCCGGGAGCTACTACAAGAAATTTACTCTTTTTTACTCATGTGCCATTTTTTGCCAAAAATCCGTGGATTATAGCCTTCGGTTTTATTCAATTTTGGTTATTTTTGTCACTTTTTACAAAGTGTCTTAAAATCCATAAAACATTACCTTTATACATCTTTGAACTTCCTTTAATGAATTCAAGGGGAAGGTTATTTGTTTAAGCATGTTTTAAGCTCAACTATGCCATATTGAGCAAATCGTGTAACTTTCGCTGATTTCGAGAGCATTCCAAACGTTTTAAGCTCTTATATTTCCCTAAAAAACATGACACCGAGGAACTTTTACAAAAAAAATTTAGTCTTTTTTGCTCCTGTGCCATTTTTAGCCAAAATACGTGGATTATAGCCTTCGGTTTTGTTCATTTTTTGCTATTTTTGTCACTTTTCAAAAAGTGTCTTAATATCAATAAAACATTACCTTTATACACCTTAGAACTTCCCTTGATGAATTTAAGGGGCGAATTATTTCATTTCAACATGTTTTAAGCTCAACGGTGACATGGTGCCTCATCGACCAAATCGGGTGCTTTCCGCTGATTTCGAGAGAATATCATGGGTTTTAAGCTCTAATATTTTCCCAAAAATTCGTAACATGACGCCCCGGAGCTACTACAAAAAATTTAGTCTTTTCTAGACATGTGCCATTTTTTGCTAAAATACGTGGATTATAGCCGTTGGTTTTGTTCAATTTTGGCTAATTTTGTCACTTTTTACAAAGTGTCTTAAAATCCACGAAACGGTACCTTTATAAATCTTAGAACTTCCCTTGATGGATATAAGGGGCTGGTTATTTCGTTTCAGCATGTTTTAAGCTCAAATGTGACATGGTGTCAGATCGAGCAAATCACGTGTTTTTCGTTGATTTCGAGAGCATACCATGGTTTTTAAGCTCTAATATTTGCCTAAAACTTATAACATGACCCCCAGGAACTACGACAAAAAAGTTAGTCGTTTTTGCTCCGGTGCCATTCTTTGCCAAAATATGTGGAATCTAGCCTTCGGTTTTGTTCAATTTTAGCTAATTTTGTCACCTTTTCCAAAGTGTCTTAAAAGCAATAAAACATTATGTTTATACATCTTAGAACTTCCCTTGATGAATTTAAGGGGAAGGTTATTTCGTTTCAGCATGTTTTAAGCTCAACCGTGACTTGGTGTCACATGGAGCAAATCGCGTGTTTTTTAGTGAATTCGAGAGCATACCATGGGTTCTAAGCTTGAATATTTTCCCAAAACTCATAACATGACGCCCGGGAGCTACTACAAAAAATTTAGTCTTTATTGCTCCTGTGTCATTTTTTGCCAAAATACGTGGATTATAGCCTTCGATTTTGTTCAATTTTGGCAAATTTTGTCACTTTTTACAAAGTGTCTTAAAAATCCATGAAACATTACATTTATACGTCTTAGAACTTCCCTTGATGAATTTAAGGCACAGGTTATTAGCTTTAAGCATGTTTTAAGCTCAACCGTGACATGGTGTCACATCGAGCAAATTGTGGGGTTTTCGATGATTTTGAGAATATTCCATAGGCTTTAAGCTCCAATATTTTTGCAAACTTTATAACATGACCCTAGAAGCTTTTAAAAAATAAGTATTTTTTGCTCTTGTGCCATTTTGTTGCCAAAATACTTGGATTATACCCTTCGATTTTTTTTTTTCCAATTTTGGCTATTTTTATCACTTTCTCCAAAGTATCGTAATACCAATAAAACATTACCTTTATACTATGTTGCTTCGACACGGCATTATGGGCGCACTACCCGGGTCGACACGACCCGACACGGATCCGGGTATGGAATCCGTACCGGATCCTGCTGTGGAATACTGGACACGGCTGCCCTTATAGGTTGCCAAAATTAGAGGATTGCTGTTGCTAGGATAAAGAGAAGAAACAAAGAAACAAATCTATTTCAATGAGAGAAAACTGGAAGGAGTAAGGAAAAAGATTTTGTCTGACATATTACCTCTAACTAAATATTTCATGAGATATGTTTACTCTAAATAGATATTTCAAGAGATATGTTTGCTCTAAATACATATTTCGAGATATATACTTCTCTAAATATATATTCTAAGAAATATGCATGATTATCTGATTTCTCCAGCCATATCCCCGTACCCGTGTCCAAATTTCGGACAAGGTCCCCGTTTCTTAAAATTTTAGGCTCGGAGTACCCGACACTCGAATCCGTACCCATACCCGACACCCATACCCGAGTATGAGCAACATAGCCTTTATACATCTTAGAACTTCCCTTGATGAATAATAGGGGCAGGTTATTGCGTTTAAACATGTTTTAAGCTCAATGTGACATTGTGTCACATCAAGCAAAACGCGTGTTTTTCGCTGATTTCGGAGCATTCCATAGGATTTAAGCTCTAATATTTTCCCAATACTCATAACATGACCCCAGGAGTTACAACAAAAAATTTAGTCTTTTTTGTTCTTGTGCCATATTTTGCCAAATTCGTGGATTATAGCCTTCGGTTTTATTCAATTTCGGCTATTTTTGTCACTTATTTACAAAGTGTCTTAAAATCCATAAAACATTACCTTTATACTCCCTCCATTCATATCCAACCTTCCTGGAGGCCATACTGGGAACCATTTTAACTTTTAAGACCAAATAATATAAACAGTTGCCATAAAACTGAATGGTATTGGGAGATTGCATTGCACTATGAAGTATTCGGTTCACAATATGGTCTCAGAACCAACCAGAAAAAACAGGTTGCTTGGATATGAATGGAGGGAGTACATCTTAGAACTTCCTTTGATGAATTAAAGGGGAAGGTTATTTCGTTTGAGCATGTTTTAAGCTCAACTGTGACATATCGAGCAAGTCGCGTAACTTTCGCTGATTTCGAGAGCATTCCAAAGGTTTTAAGCTCCTATATTTTCCCAAAACTCGAAACATGACACCCAGGAGCTTTTACAAAAAAATTAGTGTTCTTTGCTCCTGTGCCATTTTTAGCCAAAATACGTTTTAGGGGCAGGTTATTACGTTTCAACATGTTTTAAGCTCAACTGTGTCACATAAAGCAAAACACGTGCTTTTCGCTGATTTCGAGAGCATTCCATAGGATTTAAGCTCTAACATTTTCCCAAAACTCATAACATGACCCCCAGGAGCTTTTACAAAAAATTTAGTCTTTTTCGCTCCTGTGCCATTTTTAGCCAAAATACGTGGATTATAGCCTTCGGTTTTGTTCAATTTTAGCTATTTTTGTCACTTTTCAAAAAGAGTCTTAATATTAATAAAACATTACCTTTATACATCTTAGAACTTCCCTTGATGAATTTAAGAGGCGGATTATTTCATTTCAGCATGTTTTAAGCCGAACTGTGACATTGTGTCACATCGAGCAAATCGCGTGTTTTTCGCTGATTTCGAGAGCACATCATGGGATTTAAGCTCTAATAGTGTCCCAAAACTATAACATGAAGCCCGGGAGCTACTACAAGAAATTTACTCTTTTTTACTCATGTGCCATTTTTTGCCAAAAATCCGTGGATTATAGCCTTCGGTTTTAGTCAATTTTGGTTATTTTTGTCACTTTTTACAAAGTGTCTTAAAATCCATAAAACATTACCTTTATACATCTTAGAACTTCCTTTGATGAATTTAAGGGGAGGATTATTTCGTTTAAGCATGTTTTAAGGTCAACTGTGCCATATCGAGCAAATCGCGTAACTTTCGCTGATTTCGAGAGCATTCCAAAGTTTTTAAGCTCTTATATTTTCCCAAGACTCAAAACATGATACCCACAGCTTTTTAAAAAAAATAATTAGTCTTTTTTGAACTTGTGCCATTTTTAGCCAAAATACGTGGATTATAGCCTTCGGTTTTGTTCAATTTTAGCTATTTTTGTCAATTTTTAAAAAGTATCTTAATATCAATTAAACATTACCTTTATACACCTTAGAACTTCCGTTGATGACTTTCAGAGGCGGATTATTTCATTTCAACATATTTTAAGCTCAAGTGTGACATGGTGTCACATCGAGCAAATCGGGTGCTTTCCGCTGATTTCGAGAGCATATCATGGGTTTTAAGTTCTAATATTTAAAAAAAAATCGTAACATGACGCCCGGAAGCTACTGCAGAAAATTTAGTCTTTTTTAGACCTGTGCCATTTTTTTGCTAAAATACATGGATTATAGCCTTCGGTTTGTTCAATTTTGGCTAATTTTGTCACTTTTTACAAAGTGTCTTAACATCCACGAAACGTTGAGTGTATACATCTTAGGAGTTCCTTGGATGAATTTAAGGGGTAGGTTACTTCGTTTCAGCATGTTTTAAGCTCAAATGTGACATGGTGCCACATCGAGCAAATCACGTGTTTTTCGCTGATTTAGAGAGCATTCGAAAGGTTTTAAGCTCTTACATTTTCCCAAAAGTCAAAACATGACACCTAGGAGCTTTTACAAAAAAATTAGTCTTTTTTGCTCCTGTGCCATTTTTAGCCAATATTTAACCTTTTTATTTATTTTGACGGCTTTTCTAAATTTCCTTTGAAAGTGTTTAAATACTTCTAAAAGGTTTACAACGTTTTCGAAATTTTTTGGCGTTCACAGGACGGTTACTGGATGACGATTCATGTTAGCCGACCCCAAATCATTTTGGGAATAAGGCTTGGTTGTTGTTGTTGTATACGTGGATTATAGCCTTCTGTTTTTTCCAATTTTGGCTATTTTTGTCACTTTTTAAAAAGCGTCTTAATATGAATATAACATTATCTTTATACATCTTAGAACTTCCTTTGATGAATTTAAGAGGCGGCTTATTTTATTTCAACATGTTTTAAGCTCATCGAACAAATCGCGTGCTTTTTGCTGATTTTGAGAGCATATCATGGGTTTTAAACTCTAATATTTTCCCCAAAATTCGTAACATGACGCCCGGGAGCTACTACAAAACATTTAGTCTTTTTTCCTCTTGTGCCATTTTTTGCCAAAATACGTGGTCAGTTTGTTCAATTTTGGATAATTTTGTCACTTTTTACAAAGTGTCTTAAAATCCATGAAACATTACCTTTATACATCTTAGAACTTCCAGTGATAAATTTAAGGGGCGGGTTATATCCTTCAAGCATGTTTTAAGTTAAACTTTGACATGGTGTCACATTGAGCAAATTGAGTGTTTTTCGCTGATCGTGACAACATTCCATAGGTTTTTACTTTTAAGCTCCAATATTTTTCCAAACCTCATAACATGACCCCACAAGCTTTTACGAAGAATTTAGTATTTTTTGTTCGTATGCCATTTTTTTGCCAAAATACGTGGATTATAACCTTCGATTTTTTTCAATTTTGGCTATTATTGTCACTTTCTCCAAAGTGTCTTAACATCAATAAAACATTACCTTTAGACATCTTAGAACTTCCCTTAATGAATTTTAGGGGCGGGATATTGCGTTTCAACATGTTTTAAGCTCAACTGTGAGTCTGAGACATTGTGTCACATCGAGCAAAACGCGTGTTTTTCGCTGATTTCGAGAGCATTCCATAGGATTTAAGCTCTAATATTTTCCCAAAACTCATAACAGTACCCCTGGAGGTACTCCAAAAATTTAGTCTTTTTTGCTCCTGTGCCATTTTTTATAGCTTTACATTTTGTTCAATTTTGGTTTTTTTTTTTTGTCAGATTTTTCAAAGTGTCTTATAAAACATTACCTTTAAACATCGTAGAACTTCCCTTGATGCATTCAAGGAGCGGGTTATTTCGTTTCAGTATGTGCTAAGATCAACCTCGACATGGTGTCACATTGAGCAAATCGCGTGTTTTTCGTTATTTTCGAGAGCATAACTTGGGTTCTAAGCTCTAATATTTTCCCCAAACTCATAACATGACCCCTAAAAGCTACTACAAAAAATTTAGTGTTTTTTGCTATTGTGCCATTTTTTCCAAATACGTGGATTATAGCCTTCGGTTTTTGTTCAATTTTGGCTAATTTTTTCACTTTTTACAAAGTGTCTTAAAATCCATGAAACATTACCTTTATACATCTTAGAACTTCCCTTGATGAATTTAAGGCGCGGGTTATTTCGTTTAAGCATGTTTTAAGCTCAACTGTGACATGGTGTCACATCGAGCAAATTGCGTGTTTTTCATTGATTTTGAGAACATTCCACAGGTTTTAAGCTCTAATTATTTTCCAAAAGTCATAAAATGACCCCAGGAGCTTTTCTAAAAAATTTAGTCTTTTTTGCTCGTTTGCCATTTTTTGCTAAAATACGTGGATTATAGCCTTACGTTTTGTTCCATTTTGGCTATTTTTGTCACTTTTTCCAAAGTGTCTTAAAATCAATAAAACGTTACTCTTATACATCTTAGAATTTCCCTTGATAAATTGGTGGGTTATTTTGTTTCAGCACGTGTTAAGCTCAACCGTGACATAGTGTCACATTGAGCAAGTCGCGTGTTCATGGAAGGCTATGTAACTTCCTAGTTCAATAGACCATGATTCGAATATATGTGAAGTTAGACTAGTCCACCAGCATGCTAACATAACCAAGAAACTCTAATTTTAACAGTTGATAAAACCTCACAAGCATAACACAGACAATAATTAAAATAACACAATAATTTCAAGTTGATAACATGTTTCTCATCCATAATTACGCAAATCACTACGTAGTCTTTATGGTACAACTGTAAAAGAAATGATTGTCTTTGAACTACCTCTCCGCATCAGTGAAGATATCTAATAATCAAAAAAAGTCAAAACAATTGTATTACTAATACTATTTGGCTAATAATCGAAAAAAGTCAAAACAATTGTATTACTAATACTATTTGGCTGGACGGATATAACTACCTCAACATTACGCCAAGAATCATATTTCATCCTTAAACTTAAATGTAAAAGTCTAAACAATAACTTACCAAAATTTATCAAATTTCACAAAGACAAATTAATACAACAAGGACAACAACAGGGCAGTATTAAGAACAGCGATACTAAAAGCAAGTAAATGTCAAAGAACGAACATAAATGGGAGTGACAATCCAATGTTATGATCATAAATTAGGGTTTGATGTAAAAAAGGGGGAATAGGGAATTGGAAAATACATACCCAAGCAAAGACACCATCTTCCCATAGTTGATATATGGATCTGGAGTGAAGCCAAGACGATATGGGGGAGAGAATATGGCGATACTGTCCAATTTTATGCCGTTGATGCCCAATTGCTGCTGCACTAGTCAATGCACTCTCTATGGCTTCAATTTAATTTCTCTGCTTTGGAATTTGGGCGAAATCAAAAGCCCTCATAGTGGTGGAAAGGAGTGTCCGGGAAAGAAGAGAGAGAGGTTTATCAACAGACGAGTGAGAGTGGAAGTGTGTGTGCCTTTAGATTAGGTCCATTGTTATCTGTCAAAAGAGGCGGCAGGCCAATAGACACCCTTTTATTTACTGCAGCAGCAGCAAAGAAGGCAGCATGCCCAACATCCCCCTCATTGTTCTCTGCACCCAGGTACTTCCCAATCGCCTCCTCCGTTGTCATCAAAGGAGGCAAAGTTTTGGCGCTTATCTGACCTCACAAAATCAACCCTTTTCTTGATATTCAGGAGACGTCTCCTATCAATTATGTTTAGCTTGATGTATCACATAATACCAGGAAGAGACTTCACAAGTATATTCTCAAAGAAAACTTCAACACCATCAATAGCATAAGGGAGTTTGCGTCTGGAACAATCCAATGTGCAGCATCAAAGAGATAAACAGTACTTGAAGTCTTACTTCCATAATCCAAAAGAGAAACAGCCGCCTTCGTAAATCCACATAACAATACTCAAATCATGTGAAGGTCTCCTACAATATGATTAGGGGAAACAAGAGTTTTCAAACATGACAGCCCATTAGCATCAAACTGCATCATCTTATATGGTATCAAAGAACCAATCTTAATTTTACGAACCGTCTTTGACCGTAAGTTATACCAAAACCACCCTTTATCAGTCCACTTCAAAAGTAGTTCAGCCCCTTGGATGGCTAATACATCTAAATGATAAAAGGTTGCCACACTGTGCCCATTATAACGACTAAATTCTGTAGAGACCTTTATCACATTTAGAGGTACCCAGAGAGAAGTAGTAAGGTCTTCTAAGGTCCACAACTTGATCAGGCTATCAAAAAACTTTATATACACTAAGGTGTCATTCACATTCAGAAGGCGTCTCCTAATGAGCATGTTTGGGTTGCTGCATTGCTGAACGCCGGGAAGAGAGTTGATAGTTATACTAGCACTACCAGACTTGAACGTCATTAATTGCAAGCATAAATTAAAATCTGCAACAATCCAATATGCAGCTTCAAGGAGATACACTGTACTAAAATGAACCATAGGCACATTACCAAAGATACCTAAACTTCTCATACTCTTTGTCCTCAAACCATAGAGAAAATACGACACCTTCTTATCCTCAAGGTTTGCACAGAGGATGAATTTATACTCATCTGTTGATCTATCGAATATAAACCCACAAACATCTGTTCCAACCATCGGCAATATAACAAATTCTCTAGTCAACATGTTACATACCATGAAAGATGTACGGTCATCACACCCCAAAACCATCAAACCATTACATGATGCACGAAACACCTTCCCCGAAAGAGGTAAAAATTCAAAAGCCTCAAAAGATAAAATGTGCTTCCTTAGCGTCTTACTCCAACAATCAATACTAAAAACAAGCGCCTTCTTAACCCGACAACTAATTCCCCATCAAGCATAACAAAATTCATCACTGATCTAGTCTTGTTGGCATGAGTGTCAACAACATATTTCGAAGAAATTAAGTGATACCATCTCGACAAACCAACTTATCTCTTAACAAATCTTCACCACGAAGTCTTACCAGAATATCAACAACAAAATCATCACTAAGATTATCGAATAAATCCTCACCATCTTCATTATCCTCAACTAAGAAGCCAAACTTCAGACCAAGATTATAACAACACTTCAACACAAAATTGCACATACTCAGGGTCGTCAAAGCGCAAAGCTTGCACCAGAAGATACTCCACACCCCTATACACAAATTAGAAAGAGACCCAGATTAAATAGGTAGGCAAACTAAACTTTGATCACCCAAACTTCAAGTATACTCTACTAAAGTTCCCAAATTTCAAAACGCATTGAAATTAAAAAAATCATACGAAATTAATTAGGTTGTAACACTGGAAACCCAGATACAATCAAAGCAGCAATCGGATAATTCGCGATAGAATTAAATCCTCAATTCGAACAATCAGCATGCAGCACAGTTTAAACCCTAGAATTTTAACAATATGTAGTGATTAAAATTTGGGGGAGAAACAAGAATGTACCTTTGCGATTGCGATTGCGACGCTCGATTTTGCGCTACTCGGTCCATTGTGATATGTACTCGTCGTGAACCATACGCCGGCGAAGTTCTTGAATACACAGTCGCGTAACCATGACGAGTAATAGTGTGTAGTTTTCAGAGTGAAGTGAGTGACTAGTGAGAGTCTGAGAGGGAAAAAGAGGGTGTTGTCCAGGAAATGAAATGACCAATTTGGGTTTCCACTACTAAAAATCGGAACCGAAACCGTTAGTGCCCGGTCCCTAGAGAGTAGGGATCGGGAATGGAACCATTGGTTCCAACAACGATTTCAGGTTTCCTCGTATGAATACTCTAAGTTAAACGATTTAACAAAAGTCTCACTCATATAGTTATTATATGTTTTGATTGAGCGGGGATCTGGGAGGTGACAGTTTCGAAATGCTAAGAACTGGAACCGTTTGGAGCGGTTTCTAGAATGTAGAACTTTTTTTTGAAAGCAGAATGTAGAAATTTGAAGATTAACATAAACTACTTGTAATGGTTGCGGTTCTAAACGAGTAATCAGTAATGTTAGTTGAGGTGATGCAGCTCTACCTTCTCCACTCGTTTGCTAGTGTGATGAGGATTTAAGGACCGGACATGGTAGTGATTGAAAGGGATTATGAGGTGAAATATAAAAAATTATCTCACTCCCTTGTTTGACTAGCTAGGTGAGGATTGTTAATCCTAATATATGACCCTAAGTAATGGAAATGTGGGAATAAAACAAGTCATCATAAGTTCATATCCTACCGTATTCCCAACTCCCAAGCACAATTATCATCGTCCATGACCACAAACCGGAATAATGTGCAACTCGGAATTGTAATATCAGTTCATCCCTTATTTTTACTTATCAAACAAGCCGTTTGTAGTAGTGAGATTACTAAGTATCATCTATTATTGTACATTCAATTCAAATTACAAAACAGAGGTAAACTTGCAAAGATTTCCAACAAGTATAACTTTTATATATTGATATACAAATTGTTACAACTTACAAGTATGAAAGTGCATTAACATTCTCTAACAATGAGCTTCTCCAAAAAGATGGAAGCTCATTCTTACAAATCACAAGGATTATAGCTCTCAAAAATCCGAGCTAAACCTTCTTACATCAGAACTATTAACAGAACAACGAAAGTATATGTATGTGTATCTACAAAATAATGAACTTAAAGAAAACAAAAATCAAAGAATTTGAGGAATATTCAAGCTCAAGCTTTCACCACACATGGATAAAATTTTCGTGTGGTAAAGCCGGAGGCATGGGTGAAATCGAGCTCCTTTCCGAGAACTCAAGGAGAATGCTGATGAGAGAATTGGCTTTCTTGCTTGCCCTTGAAGTTCCTTGAATGACAAGGGAATACAAAGCTCCCATAAGAGAAGTGTTCTTTACTAAAACATCGAGCACTTCTCTACCACAATGTATACACAATGCGAGCAACAATGATACGCAATGCTCCCCTCTGAACCTCGAAGATTCAGAGGAAGACGAGCACAAGATCTTCACTATCGAGTCCAGGGCCCTAGCGCGCATAATGGCCTTAGCGCCATCACGCTTCTCGGCCAAAGCCGAGAGGACTGCCAAGGAATCGACAATAAGATCTTCGCTCTCAAGAGAACTTAGGAGGCTGACCAAAAGTGGGACTAGCCTCCCCTCGAGCACCTTACAATGGTTGCTCGAGAGCATTAGGAGGCTAAAGATAGCGACCAGGGCATTCTTCTTGCCCCGGTCACCTCCAACCCGGATCAATTCCACAAGCGATGGAATTGCATCCGGGTTATTTCCTATCAATCTTCGGTATTCCTCTACCGAAGATAGATAAAACAATGTCGCGGCAGCGTGCTGCCTCGACTCCATTTTGATCCCGTTCCTAAGAACTCGAATTACCAAACCCAACCCTCCAGTATTTACAATAATCGGCTTGCTTTCGGGGTGTTTCGAGAGATTCAACAAGGCAGCTAAAGCATTCTCTTGGGTGGTCGAATCTTTAGCTAAAATGAGACTCAACAAATACGGTATCACCCCCGATTCCACAAAACACGCCCTAATAAATGTACTCCTTTTAGTAAGCAATCGTATCTCATAAGCTGCCTTACTCTTCTCCTCCATTGTTCCTAAAGCTAGCTTGATTGACAAGAAATCGGCCGCCATATTTATAGCTCCCTCAGCTCCTAAGTTACCTACATAATTAAGGCCATTTTTTGGGGTGCCCTTAACTTTAGGGCTAGGTAACGTAATACCATTTTCTAAGCAATATTGGTTAATGAGGTGCTTGAGTGCCACATTAGGCACCAAGTCCAAGCATTGGAGCCTTTGCCCCGTTTTCGGACAAGCCGGGCTATTTCCCGACTTGAACCACTTGAGAATGGAGGTCCGATCATAGGTGTGACCCGTCGAAATCGTGACCGGGTCCACCATGATCTCTAGTGAAATGGGACACTTGAAATCATCCGATTTCAAGCTCCCGCCAATAACAACTTCCGTTGTCGTATTATTATTAGTGTTGTTACCATCGATGTGATCAAAAAGTACACATCGACAGTAGACCATGAGCCCCAATAGGCTCACGGCCGACTCTGAACCCGACTCGATTGACCCGTTTTCCTCTTCGAGGAACCTGACCTGCTCGTCACACTCGGCCCACGTCTTAATACTCAAGTACTCCATGACCCGCCTGAGATCAACCGGGTCGGGTATGACCCGTCTCTCAAACCGGCCCAAGGCTAAACCGATTGCATTCGAAGCCCAAATATCACCCGACCCGACTTCAAACCCGACCCGTTTAACTTGCCCGGTTAAAAACCCGACACACTCTCTTAACTCCCCATCACACCCACCAAACACACCCTCAGGAATTCCCTCCATTGAACCCACAACCGACCCAAACACAGCCCGAAACCGGCCCGCCACCAAACCCGAGTTCATCAACATCCACACGCGCGCGTCCCGGCGCGTGAGATCCTTCATTAAAAAGTTGAGCTCCTGGAGAGCTACGTGGAGGCCAGAAAGGGGTGAAATGACGGATTTACCCCTAAAGTTACCATCTTTGACTTCCCCAAGGAGAACTCCGAGGACCCGGATCAAACGGAGGGCAGTTTCGGCATTGTATTTATGCGACGTGAAATCAACATCAGATGATTTGAAGGAAGAAATGGTGGTACAGAGGGAAATGAGGGAGTTTATGAGGGTAAAATAGGAAATTGACTCGCTGGGTCTTACCACCGGAAAAGTCAACGTCCGGCGATTTGAATTCTCGGCGTTATAGCTCATTGACTTATTTATTTTCAAAGGGAATTTCTTATTTTTGGAATTTTTCTATATTTGGTGAAATTAAGGTTTTGGGTTGTTTTTTTTTGCCGGAAAAAGGTTGTGTTGTAGTGTTGTGTTTGGTTTGAAAGGGACGTGGAGAAGACGGGGAGTATATATAGGTGTTTCAAGGGAGACGACACGTGTCGGAATATGGGGTGATGACTGAGTGATGAGAGTTCTTGGAGGGAGCATGCACGTGGGGGAGAGATGGGTATCGGAATTAAGCTCATTTCCAGGATTTTACCCTCTAACTAACGGGCAATGGATGAGAATACTAGGAAAGTGGTAATGGTATATTGGTATATCTAGTCATGGACTTAATGATAGTCGTGATTTCGGTATCACTCTAATTATTATGTTCGATTTACATTAATTTCGTTTGTAGAAGTTTATACTTGGTTTGTATGTGGGAAGTTTACGTGTAATACGGTTAACAATGGTCGTTTAATAATTAGGTGACTAGTGAGGCAAAGATGGATGAAATGATGGGTTGTATAAAGACATGAATGTAAGTAGTAACTTTGGTGTTCTTTATGTAATGGTTTTTTTCTGTACGTGTATTAGATTATGAAAGTAATTTCATTGTCCCTGCAATTATTATTTAAGAATTAAGTTGGCTTGTATTTCTTTATGCAATCTCATCGACATTCAAATCTGCTCAAAATGCAAAGTTTAACGAAATAAAGGGAGCAAATTTTCCTCCGACCTTTAGATATATGGGGTGACTAAATTTAACTATTGACCTCACTCATCAACTCCTACATCAATGTAGGCTTTTCTTGCCATTCGCATCCGAATGTTACTTATGGACGTTACGGTTTACTCGATCTTGGCATAGATATGACTTTACATTTGAATACTTACAAATTTGGTAAAATTTTGGGCGTCTACATTGACAAATGTTGAAAATGAGTATAGACACCTCACCGAAAACACAAAAAATTGGAATCTAGAAGTGTGTTCATCAAACATGCATGTACTTCCTCTCATTTTCTCATCCTAATTGTTAATCGATCCTTTTCACTTTTTCTAATTCTCGAATATTCAAATTAAATGTGAATTTTAAAAAAGACGAAAAAAGTACGTAAAATAGACAAGTAGAGCCGAGAGCCCGTGCATGATCATACATACTCCGTATAACATATTCATGGGTATGTGAAGGCCGACAATGTTGTGAAAGTTAGCAGCTCGCCAGCTCATGATATAGTTAATCAAGTTAAAGCTCTATATGCATGAAAATAAATAATTTGTCCTCTCTGAAACCTAGTAGTATGAACAAATTGAATAATAATATGATGCAGAAGTAATATTTTTAGTTTAATTAGTATAATTGGAAAACTGTTTTATGTGTTAGCCTTAATAAAAAGGAGTTCAGTTTAAGTGTTGTGTTTGTAGGCCAGTGAATTACCCACGCTTCAAGCCCAAGTGGGCCTTTGCGTGAGGGGGCGTGTTGAAGTATAAGACCATTGTGGGTGCCCTAACCATCAGTCTAGACTTTTAGCTCAGTTGGTTATCTAACATTTTGTGTTATGATATTACATTATTAATATTTGGGATGGCAAGCTAAGGCATGGCGAGGAGTCAATTAGAACAGGTTGGAGCAAACATGGGATGTGCCGCCCCCGATTATTTAGCCGAGTCTTTGTTGACTTTGTTGTGACGAAATTGCAAAGAAGCCCCACGCTTCATCTTTCCTCAATAATCGACACTAGGAATATTCTATACATGCATTACATGAGATTTAATTAATTTGATGTACAAATCCAACCTTAGGTAATAGAGAGTAACGTTAGATTTGATTTAGCATATTACTGATCATAACAACCATACTAATACTTAAATGATAACAGTAAAACTTAGCTTGTAGCTTACGGCTCTGTTCGGTTGCACTACCTGTTTGAGTAGCAAGTACCTGTTCGAGTATCAGGTAGCTGTTTAGTAGCAGGTAGTAGGTAGTGGGTAACTGTTAGCTCTAAAAGTAGTAGTTCATGTTAGACGTGTTCGGTAGAATTAGATGTTGGGTTTATCAAAACTATGTAGTACATAGAAAAATAAATTAGAAATTGCTAGTTTTTTTTACTCAAAATGTTACTTTGGCAAACATTTCCAAAATGCTACCTAAAATGCCAACTACTACCTAAAATGTTACTTTCAAAATGTTAGCCAAACAGCCAAAGTAGCATTTTGACCCGGTCAAAATGTTACTTTCTACTCGTTAATGTGTTGCCGAACATGGCCTACACTTTATCCTTTCAAGTTCCCATTTACTTATTTTTATTAATCTTTGTCATTCATAAGGTAAGCGACTTTTTGGGTAAAAAATGTCCAACAATCAAGAATTTGTTTGATGACGGAAATACTTTTCCGACAGTCCTTTGAGAGTGATCCAGAGAGTAGGATGAAAGGCCTTTGACATGCTCCTGACAAAGAAACTGTCACTGGCCTCGAGGGTGTGTCAGAGGAATACCCCTCCGATGCCTAAGTCAGCTTTGTAAGGTATTTGCGTAGAGAGAGGGAGAGAATATCTCCATTGTTGGTTACCTTAACTTACGGCAATTTGGGGTATTTATAGAGGAGTTTGATATGACCTCACTGATGACGTCACTAGATGACAACTATGACTTCACTGTTCGGGCTCAGTTCCTGCAGTCGGGATCTCAGTGTTGGACCACTTATCGGTGTTGGAGGCCTTTCCGGGCGTGCAAGAAACCTTTCTGGATGCCCTGTCCAGACATGCCGAAGGCCTTTAAAGACCACCCTTTCGAACGTGGTAGAGCATGCATCTATGCAGATTAGGACCCTTTGTCCAGAGGAGGGCTCCTTGGACCTATGAGAGGCCTAACATGAAGATGCTAGTAGTCTATGCTTGGAGACCGCTAAAAAGGTCCCTCTTAACCGCTCGTTGGATGTACCAGATGCTTTTCATGGTTGTTCTGGAACCGACTTCCAACAGCGACTAAGAGCGTGATTAGGCACAATCAATCAAAGGGAAAAGCATAGATCAAACAGATTGTTGTAAAAATATGTTGATCTAGACTACTACTCATATAAAAAGAAGTTCGAAAAATATGTTGGGTTTGCTTTAGAAGATTACGGTAGTAAAATATCAGAAATTTACAGGATGCGTTAATATTCAAGGAAGTTTATCGTACTCACCTGATAGCAATTACCAAATTATAGGTTGATCTCAGAGCACAACATCTAGAGATAAATTAACACTACTTTAGATATAATCATCGTCAACGTCGAATGAGATGTGCTTTTCCAGAAACTGAATGTTTAAGGGGAGACGATCTTCCGTTGCAATAGTTGATGGGCCAAACAACAGAAATCCATTCCACACTTCCGGTTTCTTAAGGACCAAAATTGACTTGAGATCATCCAAACCATTGATTGTGTACTCGTAATAAGGATCCCCAACTAGGGCCCCCATTATCGACTCAATGTTCTGACATACCTCTATCTCCCTAACACTGCAAACATCATGCAAAACTGTGAAGGCTCTCGAGCTATCAGCTTCATAGTAAAATTAGTTACTCAAAACATTCTGGATTGCTCATTAATCAATCGTAGTGAGATAATTAAATGAAGATGTCCAAAGGGAACATGTTCACTCGTTAAATCCCTCTAAATTTGCAATTTTAATATTCATGAAAATAACTGGACATATCTACGGAGTATATAATAATATTAATAGGCTAACATCAAATATCTTTTAATCCTACGTGTGATCTACGCTGCAGATTTGTCATACTACACTACATTAAAATTAATAAAATTATTATTATTGTATACAAAAAATAACATACATTAATCAATATTTATTTGTTCAATTATTAATAATGTTTCATCTTCCACGCCTTAACTTTTTTTCACTGAATTATAAGGTTAATTTGAAAGTTCTTTTTTGAAAAAAAAAATGATGATAATCATTACAATGACTTTTCACCATTGGTTTTCCATTTGACGCTACATTTTAATTTGACGTACCATATATGCACTCCCCCTAAAGATGAGAATAAGAACTTGACTTTAAGTATGCAACTATGCAAGTCTAGG
Source organism: Spergularia bocconei (assembly GCA_963457585.1). NCBI lineage: Eukaryota > Viridiplantae > Streptophyta > Magnoliopsida > Caryophyllales > Caryophyllaceae > Spergularia > Spergularia bocconei. The sequence goes on from OY734943.1 coordinate 2,552,828, forward strand.
AGATTTACTTGCCATTGGATTGGAGTGTTGGAAAATTTTGGTAGAGTGCCGATAATTTTGTCCTGACTAATACAAATTCCATTGCTACTTATGTACCTAAAGATATTAGCTATACGCAAACATCCTAGTGTTATCTTCCTTCATGATCTATCAGATTTGACCTTGCACACTCCAAAAGGTATCCAAGTATAGATTTAAGGCGCGAATGGATCGTTTTAGGAAAAATTTGGTAGAGTGTCGATTATTTTTCGAATAATACAAATTTCAGTTGTGTACAAGAAAACATAGCTATACGCCTACACTATCCTAGTGCTACTTTCCTACATGATCTATTAAACTTGACCTTGCGCATACAATCAAATATTCATAAGGATGTACTCCGTCTGAAGAACTTTAATTTATATTGGGTATCTTAACTTATTTATACCGTATCAGTCTGCAGAATGACCAAAATCAGTAAAGTATGCAAGGTTACTACCAATCAGATTTCTAGATATACAGCTGCGTTAACGCCTTGGTAGTCAATGTTAGTTGGTCATCATTACTTATTAAACGTATGTATGAGTCTTGCATTGTATGAAACCTAAGTCCGTCACTAAAATGTATCCTTGTAGTAACGTAATGAGAACGTAAGCAAGTATTGCACCGTAATACCGTATCTTTGATAATACTAGATTACTTTGTGCTTTGCTGGCCGCATTTTACCTTGTTGTGAAAATATATTATTATAAAACAACAATACAAATGGTTGGTAATGATATCTCAAGGTAGATTGTTTTTTCATTCAATTTTCTTCTCTTAAGAAAAAAAATCACCAAAATCTCACTCAAACACATCTAAGTTCCAAGAATACCAATGAGATCAAGAGCAGGGCGAGTTAAATCAGTTTTGACATGCTCCTGCACAGAGAAATCGTTACTGGCCTCGGGGGTGTGTCCGAGAAAGACCCTTCCAATGCCTAAGTCAGCTTTTGTAATGTATTGGCGTAAAGAGAGAAAGTAGAGAGTGGGAGGAAAAATATCTCCATTATTGGTACCTTAACTTATTACAATTTAGGGTATTTATATAATATAGAGGAGTTTGATATGACGTCACTAGATGACTGTTATGACGTCAATGTTCGGGCTCCATTTCTGCAGCCCGCATCTCAGTTGGATCGCTTATCGGCGTTGGAGGTCTTTCCGGACGAGCAGGATACCTTTCCGGACGTGCCAAACAACAGGAACTCATTCCACACTTTCAGTTTCTTAGTAACCAAAATTGATTTGAGGTCATCCAAACCATTGATTGTATACTCATAATAGGAATCTCGTTTTTAGCAAAAAAAAATAAAAAAACCACGTAGGCTGCCGATTTGCCATTCTACACTACATTAAAATTATTTTGATTGTATAAGAAAATAACATATATTAATCAATATTTATTTGTTCATTTATTAATAATGTTTCATCTCCCATGCCTTAACTTTTTTTTTTCATTGAATTCTAGGGTTAATTTGAAAGTTTTTTTTTTTTTTTTTTTCCAACTGATGATAGTCATATAATGACTTTTGACCATTGATTTTCCATTTGATGTTACAATGTTACATTTTAATTTGACGCATTTCACTCATTATCTATTAATATCACTCATTATTTTCCAATTTTCACTCATTATATAACATATTATAGTCACTATTTATTTTCAATCATTATTTCCCAAATTTCACTCATTATATAACACTTTATAGTCAGCATTTATTTTTACTCATTATTTCCCTATTTAAACTTATTATTTTTCAATTTTTACTCAATATTTTTCAATTTTAACTCCCTATTTCTCATTATATACCATTTTATAGTCATTATTTATTTTAGCGTTAATTCACGTGGTACCCTCATGTTTTGCCGATTTGCACGTGGTACCCAATGTTTTGCAAATTTATACAAAATAGCCTTGAGATTTGACTGTTTGCACACGGTACCCAAAACTTAACTCTTTAATTAACACCGTCAACTTTTATTTTTTTAAAAAGGGTTAATTCACGTGGTACCCTCGTGTTTTGACGATTTGCACGTGGTACCCAATGTTTTGCAAATTTGTACCAAATACCGTCAAAATTTGATTAATTTTACATGGTACCTTTACCTTTAATATTCCGTTAACACCATCAATTGGGAAAAAAAACCCTTTGATTTTCTCCTTCGTCACCATCTTTATCTTTCCCCCAATACTTTCATCATCACCATATTCTTCTCCACCACCGTCATCTTCATCATTTCCACCGCCACCATCATTTCCACCCATAATAAACACCATAATCACCATTTTTTCATTCTCCATTGAAATCAACTTTTAAACGGCGTTAACAGAATTTTGAAGGTAACGGTACCATGTAAAAAGAAGCAAATCTCGGTGATATTTGATACAGATTTGTAACACTACTGAGTATCACGTGCAAATCGGCAAAACACGAGGGTACCACGTGAAATAACCCTCTTTTAAAAATATAAAGTTAACGGTGTTAATGGGAGGGTTAAGTTTAGGGTACCACTAGTTTGCGTGCCCGTGCCGCGCACGGGCTCCCTATTTGCATCAATCATACTTGTTTCACACAAAAAAACACGTTGTTAGAAAATTACATTGTACACATAAATGCCACGTTTTGAACATTATTTAACGTTATGAAAAAAATATAGTTTAGATTTGAATTTATAAGTGTTAGCTATCACTGCACTTAAAGAGTATTGGATATCCCTTATAAAAATGTTGATTACTACCACCTCCATAAAATGTACATGACGTTTTGATCCAGATGAAAGGCCTGACTTACAAATATAAATATTCATAAAAATAAATAATGAAATACGCCTCGTGGGATTCGTATCAAATTCAAAAGCACTTTCACATATAATAAATAATGAAAAGTACAATAATTTCATGCAGTCGTGACATGACATGAACTCAATATAACCCAACCCGCTGTGATCATACGTGAAATTGATCTGACCCTCCTAATTTTCAACTCTATTTGCGTTATTCATTTATTGTTATCTTGGATGAAATTACAAAGAAACCTATACTTCTACACATACGAAATCATCTTACCAACAACAACAACAACAACCAAGCCTTATTCCCAAAATGATTTGGGGTCGTCTAACATGAATCGTCATCCAGTAACCGTCTTGTGTACGCCATAAATTTCGATTCATTGGCTTAGTAATTTTTTTGGCAAGCAATTAGGAGACCATTTTATTCATGCATTGAGGGAATAAAAGATCGGAAACACAATTTGCCTTAGTAATTTACATCATTATCTTTAGATAATTGAATGACTGTCTTTAATAAAAAAATTAAAAACTAATAAAGTTATTGACTATATACATAATTGGCTTAATAAGTGTCATGTTCTCGATTCTAACTTTTAATCCAAGTTTTTGGAATAAAACTCTTTCAACAATAAATTACCACACTGAATAGTAAGTAGTAAAGAGAGAACTTTATAATCAATTTTAAAAATAATAACTAAGTTAAAGACTTATTATAATCCCTCCAATTTTGATGATGATGTTGCATTGTAAATGTCATTTATTGACCCTTATTTAATGTATCAAAAAAATACACTTTAGTTGTGACATTATAAATGTGAATAGATATTTATCAGGGTCTATTATGTAGTCATCATTTCAAAGTACTCCCTCCGTTTTTTTATATAAGTTGTTTTAGCTATTTTCACAAAAAAAAAATTATTTGTCATTCTCACCTTCCCATGACCTCCCTCATGTGATTCCCAATTTTTTTTCAATAAAGTTTTATACTCCCAAGGTCTTCTCACTAATTTCTCTTCCAAATACCATGAATCCAGTATATTAACATTGTTACTTGAGTATTTTCAAGGCCATTATAATCATTTCTTAATTGTTGTGCCATTTGCTAAAACGACTTATATAAAAAAACGGAGGGAGTATTATTTAGTCTAATTGTTTGCATCAAATGTCACATTATGCGAGAAATTGAAAAAATCGACGTGGCCTGGTAGAACATGAGTCAACCTAATCCTTTTCCCATTCATGAACCCCTATTCATGAACCAATGCTATATGACAGAATAATGATCAACCTGAACTTGATTTCGATTCTTATAAGAAAATGAATATTTGAAAAATGAAATAATAGTAGTCAAGAAGCCATAATAGAGAGAGAGAGAGAGAGAGAGAGAGAGAGAGAGAGAGAGAGAGAGAGAGAGAGAGAGAGAGAGAGAGAGAGAGAGAGAGAGAGAGAGAGAGAGAGAGAGAGAGAGAGAGAGAGAGAGAGAGAGAGGGCAAATTGTACAGAAAAATTCGAGATGAGAACTTCAATGTATGTCTAAAAACAAAACAAACATTGAACAAACTCGGGATTATGTGATCAAATAAAATTTAGTAATCAGTCTCAATAAGGATCTAAAAAAAAAATTAGTATGACCTAACCCGCTCTGGCCATACTTAGATAATTGAGGGAAAAACTACAATCATATAAGAAAACGAAACATTTGAAAAATTAGAAACAATAGTATTCAAGAGAATCCAAAAAAAAAATGAGTTAATAAATTCTGGTCAAACTTTTATATCATATTCATTTATTAATTCTTTTTCTCTACAAAATTAATACTTTTTGTATAGACATACTTTCTTCACTATACTCTAACATTGAGGAAAAAAATTATATAGCTTGGATGTCATTCATTTCTATATAATGTGTTTGATTCTCTTCATATAAACATGGCTTAATGTAGTTGAACCTTGTGAAATACAACTCTATCGACTCAAAATTAGCATACGGAAGAGTCGAATGGTAAATTATAATAACATATAAGTTGTTAATGGATAACTTTATATAGTCACTTTTTATGATAATAAGTCACATTTCTTTGCATCAAAGGTACCACAATTCAAGAAATCCAATAACTTGACGTGGTAGAATCTGACTCAACCAAACCCTTTCATAAACTATTGCTACATAACACAATAAAATCCAACCCAAACTTGATTATGATAATAATATGAAACAATGGTACTCAATAAGCCACAAAAAGAAAGAACAAATTGTATAGACAAATTCATGAACCAATGCTACATAACAAAATGCATCATGTCCAGCCCTATTTATGAATCAATTATTAACTCTTTCTATGCACATTTTTCCTTCAACACTACTGAGTAGTATATTCTAAACACATTGCTTAATCTTGTTGAATATTTTTGATATAAAACTCTTTCGACGACACTTGTACGAAATAGTCAAATTGGCAAAAATTAGTAAATGAAAATCTTTAAAATCACTTTGTAAACAACTAATAATTCACCTCAATACTTTTTGGACCTCTTTCTTTTTTTGGTAAAAGATGTGTTGCAAAATGAAAATGAGCCACAAATATTATGATCATGATTAACAAATTGGAAAAGATTCATATACTTTGTATAGATTAGAAATAATTTTATTCACTTTTTCAACCATTTAATTTTTCTACACTTAAAGATTTTAAAACTTTCCCTTTTCTATTTAAGTTAAAATTATTTAAATTTTCAACTAATTATAATTTTAGTTATTTATTAATTCTCCTTATCACTCTTTTAATATTTTTATATGTATTTCCATATCCTAATAATCAATAATATTTTTTTATTCCATCCAATAGGATTGTGCCAAGTGTCCATCAATGAAGGGTTGTACTCGCCTTTTATAATATATATTAGATTAGATGTGCAAACAGTCAAATTTCGAGGGTATTTTGTACAAATTTGCAAAACACTACTGGGTACCACGTGCAAATCGGCAAAATACGGGGGTACCACGTGAATTAACCCTTTATTTTAATTTATTATTTCCCAATTTTCACTTATTATTTCTTAATTTTCACTCATTATTTTCAATTTTCACTCATTAAGACTAATATGGTTTTACTAGCATTTGAAATGATCATTAGTTTGGTCAAGGTTATGATGAGTGGACGACCATAACTAACTTAATTTTTAAAACTAACTACAAATAAATAGAGTTGCCTTCCTTTCTCTCTCCTCTCCCCCAACAACAAACCACCACCATTGTCACCGCCGGCCACCCATACACACCACCACCTCCACTCCATCGGCCTCCATCAGCCCGACTTCTGTCGGACGGCGAGTCTACGGGGCCCTCACGCTCTCCCACCAATCGGCCCCTCTTCTCTTACTGGTAGATGGTGGTGTCGTGGTGAGGTGGTCGACGGCGTCTAGCCGTCATGAGACTGGTGGCGCAGGTTGGGACGGCGGGGGTTGTGGTGGAGCCAGGGTGGGTCGGGGAGGGAAAAGGGAGGAGAGAGAAAGAGGTAGTATGGGTTTGTTTAATGGATTGGGCCTGCAGTATGATATATGGATGTTAATAATGTTGGGCTTTCAACATATGTATCTGGACTTTCCTAAAAACGTACGCGAGGTATGTAGGAGGGCCGAAATTTAGCACACAGTGTGCTGAGGAATAGTGCATCCCACACTAAAAGACAAAACAATTTTGACCCAAGCCATGTATTTTTATACATGGTAACTTACTGTAAAATAGTAAATACTTTTCTCACATTTCCTCTCTCCTCACCTACCAACCCACCGCATCATCCCCAAATCTTCACCATCTTCATCAGATCTTCATCATCTTCAATCCTTGCTCTCTCTCCACCTTCATCAACCCACTAATCTTGTTCCCCTTCAACCAACCTCCACTATAATCCTACCACCACCACTATAAAAACAAACACCACCATTAAATAAGCCCCACCGACAACCCATATCGCATGCATCACCACCACAATCGTGTCTTCAAAATCAGATCTGAGTCGTAGCCGATCCAAACTCCATTGACGACTACCTACCTACTGCAACTTGAGTCCAGATTTCATCATACTTGCTAGGGTATGTTGCCGTCTCACACACCGGAGAAGGGCTTAGGGTTCCATTTTCCGGCGCCGCGTTAGCGGCGCCGGGAAACGGAACCATAAACCCTTTCTCCGTAAATTTTAGGATAATCACGTTTGATGTTTTTTTAATTTTGTTAGGGTTCACCCTCCCCACATAGGGTGTCTTATGGTTACGACGGCGAAGCCGTCGGAAAATTCGGTCAAGGCGGCGAAGCCGTCGGAAAATTCGGACATGGCGGCGAAGCCGTCGGAAAATTTGGGTTGGTTAAGGCCGCCGGCGTGGTGGTCAGTCGTCGGAAACTGGGTATGGATGAATGGATTTGAAGGAGGAGAGAGAAAGATTTTTTGGTAACTAGTTAATTTACTGGGTATAAATGTACGATTTCGTACAATATACATGATGAATTGTACAAAATACTATAGGATATGACGTTGGAGCCCTGAATATACCATGTATTTACATAAAAGCCACTGTGGGATGCACTATTCCACATCCCACCGTGTGCTAAAATTCGGCCCTCCTAGCACTACGTACACCAAGGGTACGATATACCAATAGTATTTTTTTTACACTTTTGATTAACCGATTAGGAGATATACCCTTCTCGATAAGTGTGTCAACCGGCCGACTTAAACCAGAGGATGGTAAGTTAATTTTTTTATGTAATTAAAGTAAGGGTAGGAAGTCTGGAGTAATTAGGAAAGCTACTTTATCTAACATAATCTAACTATTAACAACAACTTTATATGTAAAGTTGTCGAAAGGTGATACTCAATTACTTATGACCAGGGTTTAAATTAGTCAATATCAAATTTATCATCATAACTAACTACTCCACTTACACCAAAAAATTAATATTTTATGTCGTTTTATCGACAAAAACACGAACAACCATTGTAAAAATCGAACCTTAGACCTACTTCAAAAAAAAAAAAATCGAACCTTGAGACAAATTTGTCAATTGAGACATGCCCATTGAACAAAAAATACCTAGAGCTGCACATAGATGACACAATGAAAGAGAAAGAAAGAAAGAAAGAAATCCAGCTTGCAACAACTCATCAGCTGCCTCTTGTGCCTCATTGTTCACATAAGTAAGACACAACCCCTTCTGTTTTCCAACTGCACACTTATTTACTCTGTTTTAGCAGAGTATTCCTACACAAACTAATAAAAATGACAACTTTGCAAAGCAAGAACTTCCACTTCTATGCCCTCATTTTGTGTACACTCCTACTTCATAGCTCGAACAATGGCAACAATATCATCATCATTACCAGTGCACAGAGTGTGGCTCCGAGCGCAGCGCGACTGACTAACCTTTTCCCTCACCTCAACTTCAACCAGGACTTTGTTTCTGCCTTTGGTGGCTCAAATGTTCAAATTTATGGAAATGGGTCATATGCTAACATTACACTTGACAAAAAATCTGGTAACTTTTTTCTTAAGCTCTATATATATAATCATACATTCATACGACATACTCGTATTAATAAATTGTTGTAATTTTTGTGTGTGATCATGCAGGTTCAGGACTTGCATCTAAATATCATTATAATTATGGTTTCTTTAGTGCTGCAATCAAGCTTCCTGCTGGTTTCACCTCTGGTATTGTAGTAGCTTTCTATGTAAGTTTCATACTCTTTATACACATATACTCCTAAACTAGTACAGTAGTATACCATTGTCTTGTTGGCTTGTTGCAGAAGCCTCTTTTTCTTTCTTTTTTTTTCTTTTTTTTTTTTTTTACGTAAACACAAATAGTACATTTTGGACCATTTAGCAATAAGAGAATCATTAACAAGAACAACATTTCTCTAGTACGTCAAAGGCTCTGCCTAAGGAGGTCGAATGTACGCAATTTTAATTACCCTTGAATTTCATTATGGCATTATGTGGCCTTATGACGTAAGTCTTTGTATAAATTTTGCTTTGTAGATGTCGAATTGGGATCTTTTCCATCACAACCATGACGAGATTGATTTCGAGTTACTTGGGCACCAAAACCGCAAGGATTGGATTCTACAAACCAATATGTATGGCAATGGAAGTGTTAGTACAGGCAGAGAGGAAAAGTTTCGGCTTTGGTTCGACCCGACTACACAGTTCCATGACTACAGCATCTTGTGGAATAAGCATCACATTGTGTAAGACATCCTCAGCTTTACTACAAAAACTACAACATTATGTTGTGACATATGACAGCATTTTCCAGTAATTTGAATGATACGAGTAATAGGATTCGAAACTCGTCTACATCATCGAAAATTTATTCTGTGGCCCTGATTTGTGAATCACCTAGCTAGTGGCCTGCAACTGAGGACTCTTTGCGGCTGTGACCAAAACATAATGAGTTGTTGCATTTAAAGTGTTTTAAGAGAAACCAGCTAGACAACATTCCTCCAAACACAAGATGTGCTAATGGAACCCACATACGACATTATTTTTTACGTGTCTTATAAATCACAAACATAGAATTTGAACTTATAACCATAATATGAATCTCGTTTGCATCAATGTTACGCCTTTGAATATTAATACACGTCTTATCACGTGTACGTCTTTGATATGCATGCAGGTTTCTAGTGGACAACATACCAGTTAGAGAAGTTGTTCATACACAAGCCATATCAGCAGTATACCCATCAAAACCTATGGCTGTATATACCACAATATGGGATGGATCCGACTGGGCGACCCAAGGAGGAAAAAACCCGGTTGAGTACAAGTACGCCCCGTTTGTAGCTTCCTTAGGGGAAATGGAAATGGGTGGGTGCATCTACGACCCGAATGATCTTTCGGGTAAATCGTGTTCTAGAAGTAGCAGTCCATCAAGTTTGGACCCTGTTGAAGGCCTAGACTTTGTTAAGCTATCAAATCAGCAAATGCAAGGACTTCAATGGGTCAGAAACAAGCAAATGATCTACTCTTACTGTAAAGATAAACGTAGATACAAAGTCTTACCACCAGAATGTAGCACAAAATAATTAGTATATAGTTTTTATTGAATTATATATTTGTTGGTGTAATTTCTATAACAATTTTTTCAGCAAGAAAATTGAATTATGTAATTATTATCAGTTGAAGACAGAAGACTACTTGAATATTTGCTCCAAATCTCAGTGTCAGAATCCAGAACAAATGCAAGTAGCAATTGTTAAGGAAGATACGACACACATGATTGACGCATATGTAGAATCTTCATACACGACTGCTGACGCTATTCTAAAATGTTCGATGGAGACAGTAATAAGGTCGTAAACTGATTACTGTAATCAATTTCGACATTGTAAACGAAAAATCTTTCATACAGGACGTATATATGTAAGCATTTTGCAATTGTTTACGTTGCCTGATTTGTTGTTATTTGCTCATATTCTAACTGTTTATCCAACAAAATTAAAGCATAAAACAAAACTCTCTGAAATCCAACTTGAAAGAACACATACAATATAATGTCTGGATCAGACAGCTATAGCCTATAAACATTGATCAGAAATAAGAGCAAAAGTCATATGAGCTGGTTCACCAGTTACCTTTGAAATCTGTAACTTTTGTTATGTGCAACTTGGGTTTTCATGCAATAATATGCAGTTGCCAAAGTTGACAATTCTTAGACATAAAGTTCATGAAAAGTGATGAAAAATTGCCATCAATTTGCCCCATATTGACAAGAGGGCTTGTTCATGAGCAGTACAATACTTATTCGTGGATTTCACCAAGCTCAACTGATAAAGTCACGTTCTAATATGTTCATGTTTCATAGTCGATCGTATATTTCCTTGTCTTCCTACATTGTAGTAGACAAGCTGTGGTATGCATAATTTCATATACTTATGTAGTTATGTGGGTCATGAATCATGTGAGCCTTACAAGAGTTGAGTTACAGAGGATCTTGTGGAAGATCTTATGTTCATCCTAAAGATTAATATGTCTAATCAAGAAAATTAATTAGCAAATTAATTACAAGTTGTTAGTAAGCTAAAGTGGCCTCCAAATCATGTGATTCTGTCTAAATTAAGTACATTACAGAGTTCTTTTGTCCTGCTGAGAAAATCAGGACCACTCAGACACTTACATAATCTGGTTCAATATAACAGTATCTCAAGACTCTTTTAGTAAATCCATTTCGACCATTTATAACAATTTCGAAACAACTAGGTAAGACGGTATTAACCAAGCAATATTCTGATAAGACATGAAAAGCGCGTGTTGTATACAGGTCTCGACACTACTACAGTGTTAGCGACTTTTAGAGCCTGTGTCACACACACACGCACTTCTCAGATCGTACCAAAAACATATGGGCTAGACGAGTTTTGGAAGCAGAAACCAATCAACATCAACAGGAAACAGACTCAGACGTTTGAGGTTTCTCCATGTAAGACAGAGATGTAAAAGTTTAGTACCACAGTAAGCTAAAACTTGACATTCAAGTTGTAAACTAACAACCAAATCCAATTAAGGATGCCAACAACCAAATCATGTCAGCTTGCAAAATGGGGCGTTACTCAGCATCATTAGCGCTGTAATCGTCAATAGATAAGCAAGCATACTACCACAATTATCGTCATTAACATCAGCATCGATGTGATCTCGATAGCTTAAGCTTAATTTTAACCCTCTTATTTCAATAAACAGTAAGAAGAGAGTAAGTATCATTACAGCTTATAGCCAGGCTGGATTCTTCAAGGCAGTGACAACAGCCTTAACTTGCAAGTAGTTGCTCAAGCTGTAAATTCCCTTCTCTCTACCAATCCCACTCATTTTATACCCACCAAATGGGATAGCAGCATCAAAAACGTCGTAGCAGTTTATCCACACGGTACCAGCTCTAAGTGCGCGCGCTAAGCTGTTAGCCCTATCTATGTTCTGGGTGAATACTCCTGCTCCCAGCCCATAGGGAGTGTCATTTGCTCTGCGAACCACCTCATCCATGTCCCTATAGTACCACAAAAAAAAAAAAAAAAAAAAATCGAGGTAGATATTCAGTTAGTGATATTTCTCTGCATTCTGATTTATGACCATGTAAATATGTAAACTAAGTTGGCTTACTTGTATTTCAAGATAGTCTGCACAGGTCCGAAAATTTCATCTTTCGCTATTAACATATCATCCTGTCGAGGCATAAAAAATTGTTTAGCCATGCATAATCAAAAGGGGGAAGTTTGCCATTGCATTGACAATGAGAGGGGAATGAAACATATAGTATATATACCGTGACATCAGAGAAAACGGTGGGTTTAATGTAGTAGCCCTGTGTGCCAAATTTGTCTCCTCCAGTTTCTAGTTTAGCTCCACTCTCAACACCTGAGTTTATGTACTTGAGTATTTTCTTATATTGCTCTGGATCAATCTACATAGTTTAGGAGAGACACGAAAAATACAATGAGTCGAGAAAAGAAGGGGACATTAAACGAGAGTAAATAATAAAAGAAAAGTGAATAAGGCAGACATATATACCTGAGGACCTTGCTCAATGCCCTGCTTGAATGGATCACCGACTGTCCGATTGGCAGCTCGTGCCTTAGCTTTCTCAACAAATTCATCGTATATGCGTTCATGGACAAAGGTGCGAGAGCCAGCACAGCAGCATTGCCCCTGAATAGAGCCAGACATCAAGATATAATAATCATACATTTATCTTTCACAACAGGTCATTTATTATGCAGAGGGAAAGAGTTTTCTTTTCACGAACCTGGTTGAAGAAAAGAGCAAAATGAGCAGCCTCCACTGCACTATCTATGTCTGCATCTTCACATATAATAAACGGAGATTTCCCACCAAGTTCCAAAGTTACATTCTTCAGATTACTTTTTGCTGCTAATTCAAGTACCAGTTTTCCAGTGCCAGTTGATCCAGTAAAAGCAACCTGACAAGAGTTGTTACATGAGTATGTTTTACAGTGTTTAGTGCAGGCCACGGCCAAGTTTGATAAGGACGACAATCAACGAGCAATTTCAGCTCGCTTAGTTTGCATCTTAGGCAGGTGGTAACTAAGACTAAAGTTTAATTTCTGCCTGCATCACTTGCCTGTGTGGCACCATTTAGAACAAAAAAAGAGAAACAATGAAGCTAATAAGGCTGACTTGAAGTTGTTAAGTGCAGTAGAAACAATATGACCATAGACAGTCCAAACTCAATATAAAATTTGCGACTGACATCATGTAAATTCCTCTTTGAGGACATTCTCATCCAGGTCAAGGTTCAAAATCTGAAATTCAGTCTGTCTTTCTAGTTTTAGGTTTCGCAAGACTGTATATAAGCTTATAGCCTATTTTGCACAATAAGACCAGATTACCTTATCCACATCCATGTGAGAGCAAATAGCTGCACCAGCAGTTGGTCCAAAACCAGAAATCACATTGAGAACACCTGCCGGAAGTCCAGCCTGTCATACAAATGCTCCAGAGATTTCAGTCACATGAAATGGGGTAGTGTAGTTGTCGCTGTTTAGTAATGAACTTGTTAAATGTTGACAATGGTTAAACATGTACTGCGTAACAAGGTAAGTTCTTTCTCATTTTTTTGGAAAATATCTCATATGTGCAGCCACAAAACCAGCAACGCATGTCTGAGAGGAAGGGGATGAGTGGTTAAAGCAAATACCTCTAGAAATAAATTTGCCACGTAGAGGGCCGACAAAGGAGTCTGTTCTGCAGTCTTCAACACGATTGTATTACCACATGCTAAAGCAGGTCCAACCTTCCAAGCAAACATTAGAAGTGGAAAGTTCCATGGAATAATCTGCCCTGCTACACCAATTGGTTCATGCAGGGTTTGCACCTGATACGGCCCATCAGCAGGAACTGTCATACCATGTATCTTGTCTGCCCAACCTGTAGTATATTGGAAGAACATATTCTTTCAATAATCCAGGACACAATTTGAAGTACAATCGGGCCAATTGGAAGTGTTTCAATTGGTACACCAAAATAAGGTAGCTCAAATATATATATTGACAATATATTAGGAAACATCTGTGGTAGAACAGAGATTATATCGGCTACAAGTTTCAGTTACTTACCAGCATAGTAACGGAAAAGGCGCACAAACATTGGCACTTCAATTTTGGCAGATTGCTCATAAGGCTTCCCATTATCCCAAGTTTCAAGAGCAGCAATGACATCATTATGCTTTTCAACCAGATCAGCAAATTTCAGTAGTATTTTTGACCTTTCCTGCACAAAACACCCGCGAGTAGAAATTATAGGTCTATAATAACTACCTGATCAACAGGCTTTGCAGGATACAGGTGAATAAAGTTGCACTATCTCTGAAATATACTTACGTAAGCGGTCATTTTTGGCCATGGTCCTTCATCAAATGCCTTCCTAGCAGCAGATACGGCCCTGTTTACATCTTCTGCATCTCCTTCAGAGACATCAGCAATCACATTTCCTGTTCTAGGGTCTATAGTCTGAAATGTTTTCCCTGCATACACCACAACAAATAGTGTAAAAACAGTTTCTTTCTAGGAGTATATCACAGACACCAGCAGACATATTTAGTTGGACAGCCAACCTGATACTGCATCCACAAATTCCCCATTTATAAGCAGCTTAGTATAATTTACTTCCACAGGCGGTGTAATTGGTTCTTCAATGGCCGCAGCAGTGCTGTATCTGTGGAGGCCTCTCTTCACATAAGCACTCCTCCCTAATCAAACATATGCCAAAGTTTTACATTCTATAAACCCTGAAATTCTGAGCAACTAAAACACTAAATTTCGATCCAACAATCAGTACATCATGCAATCACTCCTCATATTGCTTATGCTCATCAGACTAACAAATCCACATGACCATAATTCTGACATGAGTTCCAGAATATTTCGGATTCTCCTTTACACGGTTGTTGTTCATGCAAATTAAGCACATCAAATGGACTTATCGCTCCATTCATTGTAAGAACTTCATTTCTATCAAATGCGATCAGTCTTAAACAATGCATTCCATGTCCAAGCGTGTTTCTAGTCTCAAGCTATGGAAATTTCATCAAGGGTCGTAACTCGTAAGGATCACCCTCTTTGGCCCTTCTATCCCCCCCTCCCTCTGAGCTGTGCCCCGGCTAGTACGGGAATGTCATTCCTAGCAAAAATAAGCAACGAAAGGGGACCATCTGAAGGCCAGTGGCCCAGTATTTGTACTAAACTTGTACAATCTTTTCAAATTACAACCAACTTAAGAAATGTACATCACAAATCACAAGCAACAAAAAAAGTTGCGTAATGCTCACATAGTCACATGTGTGCATGAGATGGGCCAGTTCACAAATTCGCTCACAGTATGACACAATTGAAATATGAAAGATAACTAAATTCAGCCTAGGAAAAAATGACAAGTTTTTCGCGAATTTGGCTAAATTACACAGTCAATTCACTCAATTGTTCGGTTCCTCATATCATCTCTCAAAATTGACACATTTGATTAAGGCTTAAGACCAAGAATATAAGCCCCTGATCAAGTTTCAAGTTCCATACTTCCAAACACTAATTAATGAGTAATGAAGTGTAATCACAAGTAATTAAACCCAAGATTATCACACAAAAGACGAATCTTCTGTTTTGTGAACACTTTATTTCCTAACCACTAAGCCAGCCTTAATGTTCAAAGACGTATCTTCTGTGAGACACTATATATCACCGTGATCCACCTAACAAGCCTCGATTGCACGGATCTTAGCCCGTTCGAGGCACCACGTCACAAGTCCAGGATCAAATGATCAATGTACAAATGGCATGGTAAATTTCTTAGAGATCTCAACATGCAACAATTGTAACTCCAAATTTCGCATAACCTTTGTAAACTGTAACGTCTGACTTATATTCTCCTCTTTTTTTACTCTTCCAACAAAGTATTCCCAAAATCTCAGTAACAATATCACCACCATGCCATCATTCATTCATATAGACAGCCATACTCAGAAAATAAAACATGATCAGTAAATTCATACTATTACATCGAAGAGAAAAAAACAATAACATTATCTCAGTGCCTTCAAAGGCGTATGCGCCTTTACGACGAGTAAAAGGGGGTCAGATGTACGTAACCTTACTCCTACGTTTAAAACATAGGTTTAGAAAATACGACAGTTACATGATTAATTCAATAGTCATAATCAAATATAAATAATTACACTTAAATTACCAGAAGCAGGGGAGCTGGCAAATGAAGCCAGTGATCGAGATAAAAGAGATGAAATTCTTCTGCTCGCCATTTTCTTGAATAAATTTTGTGTTTTTCTTTGGAAATTTTGATGTGTTTTCTAAGAGAATTTTTGTGATCTTCCTTCCTAAAATGCAGGAATTTCAAAGGAAAGATATAAGAGAATAAAAAGAGTGAGCAAAGTGCATGAAAAACCAACCAACTTGTGATATTACCAACAACTTTTTTCAACACAACCTTTGTTTTTTTATAATGATTTTTCAACTACATGAGGTAAAAACATGACCACTAAAACACTTACGTTACATGATCAAAAAAAGAAGGAAAATGACATGACTACTAGCATATTTTTTCATTTCCGTTTTGGTGCAAAGTCATAGTGAAATTGATCAAGCTTAGTAAATTGTCCACACATCGGCAATTCGGCGTATCTGAAAAGTTTATTTTGAGAGGATAAAAACACAGTTTTGTACTTTACTTTCCTTTAATTTGAGGGGTCGGCCAATCTCAAAACTTGTAAATTGATACGCCGAGGTAAAATAAAAAATTACCAACAAAGAAAAGAAATAAATCATTTGGTGATAACAAATGTGAATCCTGATTTGTCATATTATGTCACATGATCCTATAAGACTATAGGAGTGCATGTCTAAATTAGGCAATGGAAGAGTGTTAAGTCGTAACACTGACTCAAGGCTTATCCACATTAAGTACTGTTTACTTTTGGATATTTGATTGATGATTCATCTTTCACATTAAAACTCACTTATTACTTAGATTTGATTAGTCCTCAAGTATAACTCAGGATTTATTGTTCAATCAATCTTGCCTTATACTTGACGTATGACCATTCTCGTGTAACTCGAAAATCCGTTTACGAAATATTTGATTGCGTACTTTAAAATAAAGATTACTTAGAAAAAAAAATCACCTAATATTCCAAATAAGTTGTCTTCGTGGGAACAAATACAGTCAAGCAAGTTTTTATCAGCTACCTACCACTGCAAGAACAATTGAACTACGTACGTAATTGGCAAATTGCGAAATGATGTGTTCACAATTGAGCTTAGCAAGCCAAAGAGGACTTGGAAACCTTTTCTTTAACAATATAATTCGATGAAAAATCAATTGAACAATAATGTCTCATTCTATATTCCACCTTTGTTCTAAGTAAAAGTGACCGCAGTTTAAACAAGAAATCACTTCATCGCTTTAACATCGTTAATATTCACTCAAATTAAACAACACGTGAAAAAGAACAGGAATAGTAAACAGTGCGAACATAAAAACACAACTTGGAGATTCAGCTTTTATCCACAACTTGGGACATTTGCAAATTTGTGGGTAATCTCATCCATCTTATTGGTTGCAAAAAAAGTAAAAATAGTACTCCATACGAATAATTGGATTAGACATAATGAGAGAATAAACTATAAGACAAAAGATGTGCAGGTCGACACTATACACACTTAGAGACAAGATGATGTTCCCTCACATTATCAATGTCTGAGTACCACTGAATGCAGTATATGTTTTCCAATAATGAAGCAAAAATGTATGAAATCAAACTTAAATATCGCTATCCATAATTTCACAACCTCGAATTTCAATTCACATCAAATGTCGACAACATATGTCATTGGCGAGGACTCGAAGAACTCGAAAAGCATTTGCTTTCGAAAGCGATATTTCATGGTGGCCAAGGTTGTCAAGATTAAAGTCATGACGACACTAAATTGGGAGTTAGCGTTTTCAATAAGATTTCTTTGGCAAATTTAAACGCCTTAAATATGGAATTACGAAGCAGTACTACTAGTTTAAAGCCCTTGAAACTGACATGAATGTATGCGTAAAGCGTAACTGATAGATCCTCCTATACTCAACTTGTTCACCTGTGTCCGTTTGGGGTACCGAGTACGAGTCTACGAATTGCCCTCTCAATCCCAACTTCAGAGCTATTTGCTCGGAAGCCTCAACAGAACGATACTGTTGAAACACACCTAGGCTACCAGGGTTTGTGCAACTTAGCCCGAGGAAATTACAACTATGTATAATGTTCGGAAGAGACCAGCGTTGCTTCAAAATAAATAAATACTGTTCCTTGTTTGCGGAACCCAGAATACAAGCTTACAAGTACAAATGAAGCTCTGTAATACAATGATTCGACACTGGCAAAGAAAAACAAGGATGAAAATCGCAACTTCAGGCGGCCGGCTTTGGTATTCTAGACGAGAATTATAATGGCCTTGATTTTTTAAAGAAAACATCGATCTAGGTTGAGACGCTTATCTATTCTTTGCCGAAGTCAGCATTGTAGTGCGAACTTGATTCCAGTTTCTTGGCTTCGCACAACTTTCTTACAGCCTGTTTATTAAGCAACATGAACAAAGTCAGTACAGAGCCAAATTCATAAAAGAAACAATTACCTGCTCTCTACAGTTAGACAAGAACAATCAGTCCGTGGGAGAACCCGTTAACGACTCAAAGTGTTAAACTTGGCCCTCTTAAAAGCATCTAACCAATGTTACAACCTACCTTCATGAAATCTTCGTGAACGACGTAATCTCGCTCAGCACGAATAGCTGACATCCCAGCTTCGGTACAGATATTACGTAGATCAGCCCCATTGAATCCCTGAACAGAAACCAAAATGTTATAGCCAAGGTTGATGCCAAACAGGGACTTGGGGAAAAATGCCTATATATGTTGCTCACCTCAGCTAGCTTAACAACTGCTTCGTAATCGATCTCACCATGCTTAGCAATGCCAGCAGCATGGATTTTTAAGATTTCCATCCTGGACTGTTCATTTGGCAATGGGATCTCTATCTTTCTATCTAAACGCCCTGGACGAAGAAGTGCAGGGTCCAATACATCAGGTCTGTTTGTCGCCATTATCATTTTGACCTGCATAGAGTAAATCCAAGGTTGTCGATAGTAGTTCCACAAAAACCTCCACAATACAGAATTTACTAGATTGATTCTACGAAACAACAAAAGTCAGTACCTTGCCAAGTTGATCAAATCCATCAAGCTGATTTAGCAGTTCCATCAGGGTTCTTTGAATTTCACGGTCAGCACTAGTACCCTCACTGAACCGGCGACCCCCTATGGCATCAATCTCATCCATGAAGATGATGCAAGGCTGGCAACATGTAGACGAACAGTTACAAACTAATGCAACCACAAACATTGCAGAAACTGTATAAAGGTTCCTGGTATCTCACCTGGTGATCCCTAGCATAACCAAACATTTCACGGATAAGTCTTGCACTTTCACCAATGTACTTGTCTATAATTGCACTTGAGACAACCTACATTAACAAAGCGAAAATCGCAATTACTTCTTACTCCAGTAAATAAACTGCAGGCGATTTCTAATGGCAAAATCTGCCTTACCTTCAGGAAATTAGCATCTATGTTGCTCGCTATAGCTCGGGCTAACAAAGTCTTGCCTGTCCCAGGGGGGCCATATAAAAGAACACCCTGTAGAATCAGAAGGAAAACAGGATTAAAAATTCATAGCCCAGCAAACAATAAGGTTCAAAACAGGACCACAAAGCACGCACATACACAGGCACTAGAACACAGAAAAATACCAATAAAACCAATCCTGCACGATTATCTTACCTTTGGAGGCTTAATTCCCACCCTAAGGAAAAGCTCCGGATTCATTAACGGTAGCTCAATGGATTCCCTCAGCTCCCGAATCTGATCAGAGAGCCCTCCCACAGCAGAATAGCTAATATTACCTGGATCTTCATGAAGCATATTGTACACAACTGGATCCACCTGCGAATGTAATTAATGAGATCGCAACCAAGTGAAAATAACATACTTTTAATGCTCATTTGGATACACTTGGGAAGTCAAAATTCTCATGATTTAGTTTAGCGTAGGAATTTATAATCATGGGAATTGGTTATAATTGTTTGAATGCATTACACAATACAAATTCCCATAGGAAGTTCTATTTTCTACAACTTTGCCGATGAAGCGCCGCTTCAGCTTTACACTTCCTAGGTTTTCAGTTCCTATGATTTCAAGGGGGATCCAAACGAGCACCAGTGATTTTTTGGATAACACGAGAACTCAATGGCAACGGGAATTAATATTTCCTCGGAAAGTAACTCTCAATTCAAAACCCTGGGAAATCGGACAGAAGCCTTTGGATGTCAAATTGGAATTTAAACTTCCTAGAAATGTACTTCCCATTTGTTGTTGGGTTCATCATTGTACTTCCCATGTTAAAACGTTTAAATCTTCATCTTACGCTTTATTTTGTGTTGGTAGTTAGGACTTAAAAGGGTTAATTGTTTATATTTATATATTATGGGAATTGTGATTAACGAAGGGGGTTTAGGGTAAGTTACATCACATGGTATATGGGCATCAGAGTCCCAAAGAAAATCTTCTTCCCACCCTTTTACCAAAATGGGGCATCCAAACAACTCTAACAAAATCCACTTCCTAGGAATGAGAGTTCCCCTGAAAAATGAGGGTATCCAAACAACACCTAAGAGGAACTATAATCTCTCGTATACAAAGACTAAAACAAAAGCTATCACCAAAAATTTAGCCTTCTGCACCAGGTCTTAGTTCAGAGAAATGCATTATCCATTTATCCTAGAATCAACAACAATTTGTGCGCCCCGGAATCTTACAAAGATAATCCTGCAGAGCTCCCTTTTATTTAACAGTCTAATTTTCTGAATCTTTGAAAGAACTTATCTGCTGACCTGGCCTTCCATTCTCCCCCCAGCCCCCCAAAATAGAATTCTATATCTAACCAAGAACATTCCTTATACAATCTCATGGGTTTACACTGTACAGTTGAATGAGTTTACAGTCCCAACAGAGGAAGAAAAGCCTCCTATTATGTGTGACAAAGACTGTTGCATCCCTACTCTCCTGCCTAACTCAACTGAGGGGTAGTATCATCTCAAAGCAACAGATAAAGCTCCAACTAACATAAATTTCAGTGTAAATCTGCGCTATTTTCTAAAGTTAAGCATGGTTAAGTTTGCTGAGGGTAGTAAAAGAGACACAAAGAAAAACTTACTTCACGAGGCAGAGCACGCATGATGGTGAGAGTAGTCATATCAAGAACTACTCGTGTCCCCGAGGTAAGCTTCTCCTTGTCAACTTTATTCCGGCAACCAACAACATATCTTGGTCCACTGCTAGCTTTCACAATTACTGGCACAAAGGTAACAGATCACTCAGTGAGAAATGTTAAACATGCCATGAGAGAAGATTATAAGACACCAAACTCAATGACTGATATAAATTGGATCACAAGAAACGGAAATCACTGAGGAAAATGAAAAATAAGCCCGACAATGGAAGGCACATTAACAGAATTGAACCAATGAACAAATCTTACATCGCTCATTGTCAAGTGGCCTGAGGACTTCACCAATGATCTGTCCAACACTCTGGAGAGACTTCAAATCATCCTCTGTTTTAGCGTACTCCTTTTTCGCAGAACGTAGCTCCTCCTTCACTGAATACACCAATGTTAACATATAAGAGTGGTATCCAAAGAACCAAGATTTAAACACATAAAGTTGCAAGAGGGAAAACCGTCACTTTCTTTTAATGTTTGGTGAGGTGACAAAACCCGTTATAAAACCCATTTTAAATAAACTTTTTCAAGTACTAAAAATATCCAACTGTTATCTATTACTATGAATATCCTAGAGGCAACATTACCTTTATATATCTATCTCAACAACAAAACAAAAGATTAGTGCTTTACAAGGATTGAAGTTAAACAAAAGGTTAATAAAACCTGCAATCAGGCTCATATCAGGACGACCAAACTATAGCGTATGGCTATTTGAGCTCCAAATTAGACCTTTCACAAGTTCATAAAAGTTCACATGAAAGACTCAAACCCTAGCCATAAACACAAGTTCCAGGTTGTGCAAATGATTGTCTGCGGGTTTGGAATAGAACTCCCACCAAAAACTAAACAAAGCTATCTAATGTCCATTCCAAAGACTACAACTTGAGTAACTACACGAACATCTCAATGCAATTTGCTCACCTTTAACTAACAAATACAAAGAAAACTGCAATCCAAGCTTTACTTAAGATAAAGATCACATCTTTCAACTACAAGCAATTCCCTATTCACTTAACCTATCACACGACACAAAAGTTCAGACTTTCCAGTTCGATTTAATACAAAAGCACCAATAGGAGACAATTTGCCGTAATTCCCAACAAAGAACAATAAGCAGCATGAAACAAATTTTGGGGTTAATAAATCTGCAATCAAACTCAATGAGCATTTACCAAGCGATGGCTTAAGGGGCTATTTGAGCACAAAAACTGACCAATCATAGTACTCAGATCAAACCGTGAGCATAAACTACAGTGAACAGACCAAGTAATATAGTCGAGACAGGTTTTGGAGCTAGTAAAAACTGCGATCAACCTAATTACAGCTTGACCGAACGACAGCTTGATAAGCTATTTAAGCACAAATTTTGATATCAAATAGTACTAAGCTCAAACCCTAAGCATAAAGTACAGTTTAAGTAATACAATCAATTGTAGCGAAGTTCTGGATCAAAATCCACCCGAAAACTAAGCAAAAATATCTAATTTTACCCCCACAGAGCGAAAAACGACGCACACTTCAGACTTTTCCAATGCAATTTGCTCACCTCTAGCTAGCAAATACCAAGAAAACTGCAAACTAACTTGAATTGAGCAGAAAATCTGACCCTAGTATAACCCAAAGTTCCAGCAGTACAATTGAATGCAGACGTGTTTCGGGATCGAAATCAAAATCGAATCAACAACTAGAGAAAGATATCTAATTATAATCTCAAGGACTACAAATTGACTTACTAATTCAACATTTCAATGCTAATTTTCTCACCTCTAACTAACAATTAATAGCAAAGAAAACCCCCAAATTAAAAACCCTAATTATTCAAACGATCGAATTAATTATAAAACTTCTAAATTCGAATCCGAAATACAAAAAAAATGCACAAATCGGGGAAAATTCGCCGTGATATAATCCCCAACTAAGAAGAATTAGCAGAAGAATTAAAAACCCTAAAAATTCGATGAATCTGGAAAAATAAATTCCGATAAAATTGAAAATTAGGGTTTAATGAGCGGAAAAGGGGGGGAAAAAAGGAGGAACCTTTGCGATTGCGAGATTCGAGCTCGCGGTGTTGGAGAAGCTTTTTGCTGTATTCCGCCTGAGCTGTGCGGCGGCGGACTTCGTCTTCGGTGGCCGGCGTCGGTGTCGCCATGGTGGTTTTTCCGGAGGAGAGAGAAAGAGAGAGAAAGTGGTGAGAACTTTGTAGTGAAAGCAACGACTGATGTACACCTTCTTTTATAAGGCTTTCCTTTTTGTTTCTTTTTCTACAAGTTTTATTCGGTCGGGTTGGTGGGTGGGTGGGTGTAAACCACCCAAACGGGTCGGGTTTATTTAGACGTATGTATAAACCGACTATCGAATTATTAACTCGTGACTCGTAAAGTCGTAACTCATAAGAATGTACGAGTTGATATTACCAACTCGCATTTGGCCTATTAGTTGAAAGGTGATTTACGTTTGACTATAGGTTGGGTCTTCGACACTTGGTACCACCATCACAACAACATGAAAGAGTTGAAATTGTTTTTGGAATAATGAATCAAACTTTTATAGTTTTATCACGATTCACGACAATACAGATATTTAGATTCAAGCTCGATATCCTCTTCTGCCTTGGAGGCCTCTCTTGTATTTTGTCCTCTCTTGGATCCCGATGGAAGATTACGTAGTAGCAGAGTGGCTTCTCTTCCGGTCAGATGAAATCTTCTTTTCTCGACATTACTCCAGATTCATAGGACCCCTCGTGGAAAGCTCTCAAGAAACAACGATGTGAGAGAGGGTATGCATTAGTGATCTATAGTTTGATAGAGGGGTTTGTCCGATTTTGATAATTTTACATTCGATTTATATCGATATCATTGTAAATGTCGTATGGCATTTTAACTAATGATATTGATATTCCAAAAAAAAACACTAAATTACGAGCCAGCCAGCGATATCATGTCCGTGTTTCCAAAACAATGGCAAAGTTACTTGCGTACATTAAGTCCTCCTTGCCTCACAGTCGACCGGAGAAATTAAACTGAAACATGGAGGTAATTAATGATTGTTTGTTGCGGCAACTCTGGCAACTTTGAATCACAGCAAGCAAAAGACTCGGGAACACCAGCAAAGGGATTCTGCCTATGATAGAAGATGAGTAATAAGCACTTGATTGCCTTCATATCACGTTCAAAGACTCCAGATTCATAAGATGTTCACGAAGTACATTCATATTCTTAGTCCGTGGAACCACGACCACGTCGAAATGATCAGCACAAATGTCTTTCAAAAGAGTGAAACATGCACAAGAGTGACCATAGCCCATTGGAATACTCTTACTCTAGCTTGAGATATCTATCTACAATGCAGCATTTGGATGTGTGGGGGAGCTTGAATTCTACCAAGCTACTCTTAATTTTTGGAGCACGCGCCTGTCTCAGAGAGATGAGAAGTGCCCTGAGTTTCGCTTCCATGTCGATGCACAAGATCATGTGGATTTGAAACATCAATTTCCTGCGTAAATGAATCGCAAACAAGACATTACATACAACACAACAACAACAACAACAACAACAACAACAACAACAACCAAGTCGTATTCTCAAAATGATTTGGGGTCGGCTAACATGAATCGTCATCTGGAATTGTCTTGTGTATTTATCGAAACAAGACATTAGCAACCAGAAATTTAAAGCTCGGCAAAAGGTTAAGTCTATAGATCAGAACATGGCTAGAACATAAAAAAAATGGCTGCCACAGTAATCTTGAGTTCATCATGAAGCCAAAATCATAATGCACAAGAATTTTGCCATGAAGATCAGGGTAACACACAGCCATGACCATATAGTGCGCGAGTTCTAGTCCAAAAAAGTCTTACCAAGGACACCCTATCCCTCATCTTTGAATGATGCTCAAGAAGAAACATACAAGATATTTATTTTGCAGTTGGTATGTAATGGTAAAAGAAAGGCAGTTAGTTAGCAACTTAGCAACTATAATACTATATATGGAAACAGCTACTACTGAGTATTGAAACAATAATCATATTTCAAGGAACAATAATAGCTCATTTGCTAACCTCAGTTCGTTGTCGTTTTTGCTTACTCCTTCTCGACTCTTGGGGTTCGCTTAGTGTTTCTACTAGTGAGATCAATGTTTTAAGGGGTATAGCATACGCAGAGTTGCAAACATCCAATGACATTATTCCTATTAGCAAATTGTCCGACTTTCTGAAATATGGGGTGCCAGAAGATCCACTGTAATCATCCACACCAGACAACTGCAAAAGAGGTGCCTTAGGATCTAAGTGACGAATTTTATCTTCATCATCTCCGATTATAAGATGTCCTGCGGCTCTACACAATAAGTTACGTTGGTATGCCTCTTCCATATCACCCACATAGTCGCGTTCGTTTACATCAAACGGACACTGATACGCAACCACACCATCATGCAAAGAATATCCAACATTATCCTGGTGCGAAAACATGAAAACTGGTTCGCTTTCTACCAAAGAAAGCCCACGAGTTAACTCCGCAATAGGAAACTTTTCTTCTTTATTACGTCTTTTAACGAGAAGAATAGCAACATCTTGATCAACCCATCGCCTCAACACACTAACATTCACCCAACCACCCACACCTCCCTCATTGAATTGTCGTGCCTTAATCGTATATCTTTCGATATCTGGAATCACATGAGCGACAGTCAGGATTACTCCCATCTCATCGATGCATACACCTCCGCCAACACGCGTCACTGAGTCTCCATTTCTCTTAAACTCAACATGAATCACCCATGTACAAGTCTTCATGGCTTCAGGTGGGGGAGTATCCCTGCTCAAACTCACACCCGGACCCGAACTCATCCTTGCTCTGCATATGCATACGCATACCAAACATTGAGTTAAATATGCAAAGCGACAATCTATATATCTACGTACTTATCTATACTACAAGTACATTATAAAGGGAGATCATAAATCCACGGCATAAATCAACTGATTCACGCTCTTTTGTGCCTAGCAATCCATAAACCCACGTGGATCAGTTGATTCTAACGTGCATAATTCCCCCTGTTAAAAGGCTAACATTCTAGCCAAACGATTGGACTGACTTACAGTGTATCAGTCATCATCACCAATTTCTTTTTGGCCGGAGGAGGAGGATAAATAATGGTACGAAGACGAAACAAACCCGCATCGCCGTAGTCGGACACCGACGGATTAAGACCTCTAAGAAATTCAAATTCTTCAACATGATGGAAAGTTTCGTCTGGGTAAAGTTTCTGTACCCATAAAAGTGCGACATCTAATTTGGGCCACTCTTGTCCCTTCAACACCACTGCCTCTCGGAACTTAGTGTCGCTAATACACCTTGCGTAAATCTTACGATTGTCCCCAGGTAAAATGTGACCCACTGTAACCAACAACCCTTGGGGATTAACGCAAAACCCACCTCCATAGCTTACCTCTCTTTCACCGTCTGGTCCGTGCTCACAATAAATCACCCATGTCACATTCTTGGCCCGTTTGAGTTTCCTCCATTCCATATTTAGCTTGTTGATTACGTCTTCACCAGTTACAGGATTGAAGTTGTTTCTATTTTGGGGGTTTTTTTTTTCCTTTTTTGGCAAGGGTTTTGGTGAAATGAGGAGAAGAGGGTGTGACTTTGTGGTGGTAGAAAACTGGAAAGTGAGACCCAATTAAACCCACAAAGTTGTAATTTCACGTCGTTACTTTTTGTCACTTGTTCAAGTACTAGTGTACTACTATGGACTTACTAGCTAGTAGACACTGTCCAATTGTTTTGTGCAATATTTAATTATCTGTGTACTTCAGAAGATGAATCGTGCAATATTTAATTGTGTATTTTCGTGTAAACTTCAAGCGAGCAATTAGGAGAGTTGGGTCGGTTTTGGGTCAGGTGGAGTCATATCGGTCAAGAAGAAAATTCAGGTCGGGTTATATCGGGTAAATTATGTGTCAGTTTTGAGTCGGGTCATGATCGGATTTAGTTACCGATGATTATTAATCCGTATCATCTCATAGTCGGGTGAAATCTGGCTACTGAGCTTGCGTTCTCAATGTAGCATCTCGTATAACAATTCCATTGACTGATTTTTCATGTTAACAGCCAACTAGCTTAGTCCTGGCTTCGGAAAAACTTGCCCGACTCGCTAAGTCGCTAGTTGTACGAGTATATCTAAATTTTGATATCTTTTTATTTCTAACTTCCCCACTACACTTCACTGATGAGAAGAGGATATAACAGTGACAATAACTCTTAGTTGAGTATGCAATTGATATCTTCTCTAACGATGTCAAAATAGAATAAAAGGTAACATATTTTATATATCAATTTCGCTAACTTAAAAAACTAGTACGGAGTACTCTACTATCTATTATGAGACGGTCTCATTTAAATCTATTATGATGGTTTGTTGTCAAACCGAACGCTCTATACTACATGTTGGTGCACAACTGCACATCTGCCTTAAACGTCCACAATAACCATTGTGATAGATAATAGTTCACAATTACAGAAACTCTCAGTTGAGTCTGCAATTCAGATCCTCTCTTTTTCTACCCTGAAATCCAACCTTCAAAAGGGGTAGCTTTTACATTTTTACATTAGACTCGATTTCAATCAAGGAGACTTGAACTCCAAACTCTTCCCTAGTGGATCACTTCCAAGTTCCACATAATCAATAACCACCTATCTCTAATTACGGCACTTGTACCTCTATGAGAGCGAAACTTCTAGCAGTCAAGTGCGGCCTTCAGGAATTTATCAAGAATGACAAACCTCTGTCGGGTGCTCTTAGCTGGGTTGTGGAAATCGAGCATACATATAGAGAAGCGAATAGGGAGGCTGACTGGCTCGCCAATTTTGGAGCGGATCAGTCTCAAAAACTGTACCCTCTAGCGGAATTGCGCTCTACGGGAGGATGTTCTAGGGGTTTCACGACCTCGTTTATTAGCTTTGTAGATCTTTTTCGTTTCCTCTCTGTAACAAAAAGAAAAACATAATCAATAACCACCAAGGATAAATTTAGTCACCACAAGGTTTTCATCACCCACAAAACATAGAGAGCGGTATTAATTAGAATCCCTATAGATTAGAAAACAAGATAAATTACTCATGATCCGACTCCTCCATCTCAGATCCTGACGAATCTTCCAACTCGGACTTTGGCTCCGGTGGAGATGTCCAATCAGGAATTGGCCAACTGCAAAAATGTACAACCAAATAAATAGGTGAAAACGTATAAAATAAAAAACAAGGTCGAACTACAGAATCAATACCACAATGGAACTCACAAACAAAGCAAGATGTAAACGCTTACCTATAGCAATTGTTTTGCTTAGCCTCACCAATTGTCACCTCGAAACTCAGACGCTGTCCACCACGCCTTCTCAAGACACCCAACTCCATAGATGCACCGGCATTAACCCATATTTTTTCAAAGAACTGAAAACATAAGTGTGGCATTCTAGTGAGTTTTAGTTAACATACTTAGACGAAATCAACTACTAAGATGATGGGCAGTAATGTGAATCAAGATGCTCTCTCCTTAACGATTAAACTAATGAAAATTGAGTTTAACAACACCATACACACAACATACCTTCAAAGTACTCTCAACTGCTGAACCATTACATTCCACAATCACGTCCTCTTCTTGTAGGCCACAATGACGCAGGTTCTTTGATACCTACAGACGTTAGATCGATCACAAAGCATCACAATCGTTTACAATCTTATCCACATCAAAGGAGCAACTAAAACAAGTCAAAATGGAGTTTCAATGCAAACATTCAACACCTAATTGCCCGAGTCGATCATCGTTGATTACTCCCGCATAAAATGCCCCAAAGGTACCCAACCATCTTTTTAACTTTCATTATTATCCCTCAAATGCAACCAAAAACGGTCCTAATGCTACCAATCTTATATCTTAAGACGCACATGGAAAAAGAATAGAAAACGAGTGTTCCAACAAGTAAGCGAAAGCATCCGACACAATTCAAGTACACAAACAACTGACCAATTGTAAGAGTATAGCAAACCTGTAGTTCAGTTCTAAGAGTGCTCAACTACACAACACAAATATCAATACCCATAACATGTCATATAGTTTAATTGGGCAGAGAAAGAGAAGAGAAAAAAAAAAACACATAGCAAAAGATAAGATAACAGGCTAACAGCCCACTCTTACCACAACTTGCAAATGATCGTACAAATTAAGCATATGTCTTTTCGTGAACATTCAGACAGCTACAAAGAGCATAAATACCTTTGTGACAATAACACCCGACGAAGCAGAAGGAAACTTGTGTAGAAATGGCTCCAGAAAGTAAACCCCAGCTGAATGCAGATTAGCAACCTCCAACCCAAGCATAGGCTGGCAGAATCGTCTATGCCAAACAAGAGAGATATATCAAGAACTTTAGTGTCCGACAAACAAACAAGAACGATGTCGAAAAATATAAAAATTGAAAATTCCTAGCCTACTTCCAAGGAAAGTGAAAATGTAACTCACCCATGCTGCTTATAGAACTTCCACCATCTTAAAAATGCATTACTTGGCAGAAAATACTTGTCACCCATCATAATCCCGATAACTTCACCGTTACAATTGATAACTGGTCCTCCTCTATCAGCCTACCAAAAGATAAGCATGTGAATAGAGCAATTTAATTACAATGAACAACAAAGATGAAAAATTTCTAACATATATATATGCTTAATGACTAATAATACAAAATAATCTCAAATTCTCATTCTTTTGATAAAGAATTCACCAAAAACTAAACTCTAACATAGTTATGTTTGTTGAATATTATCAACATATTCATGAACCTCAATCAGCAAGGCACAAATAAGACTTCTATCCTAGCTACCGGCCTGCACTAAACGCCACGCACCCACGCCCGCCTTAGCTTTTGAAGGTTGTAACAACACTTACATATTTCCGAATGGTGAGGGAATAGAGCTCCTTGCAACCATGCTGAGGTTGCTTGAAACTGGTCGAAGAGAAGTAAAATTACCATTAAAGCACGCAACAAACATCCAAACAGTAATCGAATTTAAAAGTATCGGAAAAATGAAAAGATAGCAAAGACACCAACCTGATTTCACCTGAATTGGCTACCACATCACCAAAAGGACAGCGACTTAAGGCTGTAGCCGTGACACCGGGTCGGATTTTAAATAAATTGGAGTGTGGGCGTAGTTGGAAATTTGGGTTATTAATAATTTTGATTGGAATGACATCATCTAGCTCTTTAAGAGCTGCAATTTGTAAAGCATTTTGGGTTTGGATTCTCAAAACAGCAAGGTTAGTATGAAAATCACAACAGACGAATTCACACTCGTATTCCTCATGATCAACTAAATAGACCTTGACATTGACATTTTGAGGTTGGATATTATTAGTGCGAGTGAAAAGTGCAGCACTTGTAAGGATAGTAGACGAGAAAATACCATCACTTATTTTCTCGGATTCAATGATAAAGCCGGAACCTTCAAACACTTGACCTTCCGTTAAACTTATCAATTGAAACCCAGCGGCACTGTACTCGGTCATCTCTGGAGGAACATCGAACGTTACTACAGCGACAACAGAGGGCGATGCTTTCAAGATGGCGAGTTTTAAGTCAATGCTATAGTTATCGGACAACATCTTTGGTTCTTCGTTGTCAAAAAAAGAAAAAAAAACGTAAAGAAATCAGAGTTTCGACAGGACAAGATCAACACTCTACTGCTAATTACAAACTCATGAAAATAGAATAATTACAAATCAGTCTACAGCTAATTACATGGCTCTAGCACAAAAGCTTGTTGAACAGGGGCGGAGCTAGGGTTTCACGACAGGGGGTTCGGAATTTTTTTTTAACTAATGCATGGCGTAAAGTTGATTTTCAACAAAGTTACAGTATACGAGTATACTAAAACACTACTTCTTGCTTAATTATAATGGACAATACTAAAATATATAGTATTTACATTTTTAACTGACACACTAATACTTTAAATGAAATACTATATGCGCTAACCGTTAAACGAATATTTGCAGTTATCTAGAGATCTTAACCATAAAAAACGTTCTCTAACCTAACCTCAAGAAAACAATTCTTATAAGTTTTTTTTTTGAAGTAACAAGAAAACAATTCTTATAAGTTAGGTGGGGATATTTCTTTACTTTCTGAGCTATTTTTAATTTGGAAAAAATGATTAAAATGACGAATGAAGTGTTTTGCAGTATATTGAACCAAACACTCACTATTTTTTCAAAAAAAACAGTTTTCAAGGGAACTGATAATGAAATAGTAACAGTTTTATAAAAATTTGGGCATCCGAACACATAAAGTTCACGAGCTGAATAATGAATATAGATCAATAAATTAAACATAGCAATAAATTAAAATAGCAACAAATTAACATGAAAACATCTCAACAAAATTCATAGCACTTTAACTTCTTGAAAATGCAAGTACAAAGTAGAATTTAGAAACCAATGCACAAATCTTGGGAAAAGGGGAGGGAGATTCGACTTCCACGACATATCGTACACAAACACACAAAATTAGAAGAATAAAAAGTAAAGAAGGAAAAAGAACAATACGTATATAAGTTCATAATTTGCCTAAAAACTCAACACCATCTTCAAGGAAAGTTGTTTAAAATTAACTTTAGCAACCTTAAATCAGGAAAAAAAAAAAAAAAAAACTTTACAAAGATTCCATTATCACATTATATATTCCAAAAATGTAAAATATCATCATATATTTTGTATAATTACAATATCTTTACGGAGTATACGGAGTATATATTGATTTAATACTACAGAAGTACAGAGTTTTTTTTAGGTCAATTTAATTTTAGTAAAATTGAACTTATTTAAAATCTACGTCTCACACCCAAAAAATAATAAAAATAATAATTATTAAGTCTCACTAAACCGCAGCGCATATATAAATTTTTTGCTAATTTAGTGTACCAACAAAGAAAAAACTAAAACATCCTAGAAAGGCTTCGAACCCGCGACCTGACAGATAGAATTGTTACACAGTAACCGCTACGCTGACTCCTATTTCCTGTAATACCCCAACTGAAAATTGTAAAAATTCTGGAGCTGCCCCCCCCTGCCTCCGCCAATGTTGTTGAACAAGTAACAAATTAGAACATGCAAATAGAATAATAAAAGCACCTACTTTACCCTCAAACCCAAGTCTAAAGGAGCACCACTACATTACTTGGAAATAATTAAAAGAATCTAAAATTGGACTGTTAATAGTAGAATAAATAATGAAGAAAAACCCAAAACATAATTTGATTATTTATTCACACTTACTTGAACTTGACGGTGCCATGAATTACTGGTTGTTGATTGGGAGCTGAGAGAATCGGACGACCAAGCTTCCTGGACACAATTAATTTAACTGTGGGGGCTTTTGCTTTGCCGGCTTTGAGGAGACACGAATTGGGGTTAATTTAGAATTACAGGAGGATTGGTGTGTCGAGAGCTGGTTGTGACTTCTGGAGACTTGGAGAGGAGGGAGACGAAGAGTTTTGGGGATTAAAATTCTGAAAATCGCCTTTTGGAGATTTGTTTTTTCCTGGCAGTAATTAAGAGTGGGTAGTATCGTAACCAAAAAAAAAAAAGTGTAAGGGTAGTATTGTCTTTTCAGTTGAAATTGTCTTTTTTTTTTTTTCAGGTTTTTGGAAGTTTGGTTAACCAAAACCGAACTGATTTGTTATTTTTTGGGAAAATTTTACAAAATTGAACCGATTTGTTATTATTTTATTTCGCTTACCATTAAGTACATGGAACTCTGATCATCCATACATCATACATTACCGTCAAAAGCCCTTTCAATTATTGTGGCAACAGTTTTACCAAGGATATAAGAAGGTCACTGCTATTAGCACTCCACAAAGTTCTCTTGTACTCCCACTAAAATCATTATCCATTGACATAAAATAGTGTGTGTGAGTGAGAATGCCAAAAAAAACTTGTGGAGTGTCAATAGTTGTTCCGTATCAAAATTAGCTTCTTGTTAAGCTCCTCATATTTCATCGGTCAAAATTGTGGCATTTTAAAGCAAATCACAATCATAACCCATAAGTCATGAAACTCCGGCCGGAATCACTACAATATTTCATTACAAATTAGCACGAGCCTCGATAATTTTTCATAATGTTTAAGAGAGAATTCAACAATATTTCATGGGAGTGAAAAGTTGTTACATTTTAAGCTGAATCATGACCATAACTAATGAAAATCCGTCGTCAGGATTCACTGCAATTTTAGACAATAAGTTTCCGTCAAAATCTAAGGAAAAATTCAAAGAAGTACTGTACTAGTCTTCTACGTCCTAATCAAACAAGTATCACTCATCTACCGTTCTACGTCCTCTTCCTCTTTTTAGGAGAAAGGGGGAAACAATATCTAAGGACGTTGGATGGAGTCGAACGGACCAAGCGTTGCAACAAAGGTAGCAATGAAAGTGATTGGGAGAAGGTAGCAATAAGCCCTGTTCAACAACCAAACAAGACCGATTAGGGCACCGTCTGATTGCCTAAACACGGGACAACCCAAAAGCCCTTCTTCAGAGGCTTCCATGTCAAATCCAGAGATTTGGATAAGGGCAACGTTGGGGTTGAAGAGATGCCATTCACTTGGAGATCTCAACTCATAATCTTCATTGTCAGATTCGTCGGAATCGTCTGGGCAGTAAATATGACTCAGTTTCCGGTAGTCAAAAGATGTCGCCAAGGCCTTGTCAAAATCTTCGTAATCGCTAGGTTCTTTGTTTTGTAAAGCTCTAAGATGTCGACCCAAAGCGGCTTGCAACGTATCATTATCAGTAACCAACGGTTGAACCACATTGTCCGGAAATGGATAGGACACGACCCCTTGGTAACGAGAGTAAGCTACATTCCTCTGATGTGGATACCCAAATACTGCATCCCCGAACCTCAACGACAACGGGACAGCTTCTACAGGAAGATTGAGTTGGACATAGTCGAAAAGAATTCCATCTTCCTCGTCATACGTCTCAACCCACAAAAGCGTCACTCCAAAATGTTCCCACACACCACCATCCTCCTTAATCCATGCCTTCCGAAAACCAACATCAGCGTGTTGACGGGCATAGATCTTCCGCTTGCCGGGAGGAAAACTGTAGGTAGTAAGTAGTAAACCTCTGGGATGGACGCAAATCCCACCTCCACTCCCGCTTCGAGACATCACTACCTCTTTCCCATCTCCCCCGGTTACTTTCTGCTTTGACTCACACTGGACTACCCACGTTTTCTTCAACGCTTCTTCCATTCTGGCCCCCAATTACTACTACAAAATCAAGACTAATATCGGATCATTTATGCATCATTACCATAACCACAAAATCCAGAAAATCGGGAAGAAATGAAATAATAGGTTAAAAAGACCTAGATCTATGTCAAAAAGACAACTTTGTATGAAATCACCAAGTACAACCCTTGTTCAAAAAGACACTACATTGTTATTGTGAATAAAACAGCAAATTTAAAGACCAATAACAATAACAAATCAACAAACATCTAGAGCTAATAACAAGGCTTTACTGTTAGTCCAAATGAGCTCCACTATACACTACTTGGAAATAATAATGATAAGGATCTAAAACTAAAATTGGACTGTTCATAGTAGAATAAATAATGAAGAAAAAACCCAAAACATAATTTGACTATTTATTCACACTTACTTGAACTGTGGGGGCTTTTGTTTTGCCGGCTTTGAGGAGACACGAATTGGGGTTAAATTAGAATTACAGGAGGATTGCTGTGGACTGCTGGTGGTGACTGGTGAGACACTGGGACTTGGAGAGGAGAGACTTGTTGTCGTCTTTTCTTTGGTGACTTGTTGTCCTGGTAGTAATTAAGTGTAAGGGTAGTATCGTCTTTTCGGTTGACATTGTTTTGTTTTGGTTTGGTCTTTTCACGTGCCTTTTTAAGTTCTTGACATGTTATTCTCAAACATTATGTACTAGATCCATTTCGATTTCCATTTAATGTACTCCGTATAGAATATGAGCATTATAAGTGTTCAATAGGGATTTTGACAATTTGATTGCAAGATAAATGAACTATTAGGAGATAAATTGATACTGAAAAATAACATAATCGTCATCTAACTAAGTGTTCATTATAAGTGTTCATTATAAGAGTACGTAAGAAGTACTCATATAATGCGAAATTGTGAATGCAGAAGCTAGACAACTACCACGGTCTCACGGAGGTAGGCAGAAGACAGTAAAAATCGACCATAAGTAACAAAAACTCGGGCAAAATGGCATTCTTTAATTATCGTAAAGATTAAAATTTTGAAATAATACAAGAGCAATTGTCATCAGCAGTCTACAGCCAAGCAGGATTAACCAAGGGAGTGACCACAGCCTTAACTTGCAGGTAGTTCATCAGACTGTAAAATGCTCTTCTCTCTGCCCTGTCCGCTCATTTTGTACCCACCAAATGGAATGGCGGCATCAAAGATGTCAAAGCAGTTCACCCACACAGTGCCGACTCTCATGGCCGAGCATTGGCAGTGTCGATATCCTGGGTAAAGACTCCAGCTGCTAGTCCATATCGGGTGGCATTTGATCGACGAATCACATCTTGTAGGTCACTATACAGTGTGAAGCAAGGAGTGACAGCATGTCTTCCTTGACACTGGAGAAAACAGTAGGTTGAATGTAGAATCCCTGTGAGCCATACCTTTCACCTCCAGTTTCGAGTGTAGCTCCACTGCTGACACCGGAGTTTATGTATCGCATAACCTTCTCAAATTGCTCGAATCAATCTGAGAAATTCAGGAAATAACCCATCAGCCAGAGTGAAACCATTGTTTGGCTGGTTTGGCAGAAGCCATACAAAACTACTTACTCGTCGTCTCTTTGACCATGGCCACATAGTAGATTTAATGATGCAATGTGATCCACAGAAACCCAAAATAAATAAATAAATAAATAAATTCTCCTGCTTACCTGAGGACCTTGCTCAATGTCTTTCCTCAAAGGGTCATCAACTACACGTTGCATAGCACACGCCTTTGATTTCGCTACAAACTCATCATACACACTTTCATGTACATATGTACGTGAGCCAGCACAACAGCATTGCCCCTCCACAAACGCTATCGAAGCTTTTAGCCTTAAGACCTGAACTGAATATCGCCAACTGTCAAGCAGGAAACCTGGCCTGCACTGTTTTATCGTCTAAACATTCACTAACCTGGTTAAAGAAGAGAGCGAAGTGTGCCAGTTCCACTGCCTTGTCAACATCAGCAACCTTGCACACTATAAATGCAGACAATCTCCAAAGTTACAGGCTTGAGGTTACTCTTTGCTGCCATCTCAAGCACTATTTTCCCGGTGTCAGTAGAGCCGGTAAATGCCAGCTGCAAGTAGTAGAAAATCATGTTATTCGAATTGTTAGCATTATGCCACAACAGTCTTAAGCTAAATATGTTGGAAGGAATTATTAAACAGGCTGCTTTTGGGAGACATTATAATACCACAAGACTTTCAAAGGTTACAGACTGACGGGTATTATACCAATGAATACTCACATACGAGTATGTGTTTGTAAGAATAGATGCAATTTAGCCATGGATCTTATTAGGCCGTCCTTAAGAAATCCAAACAAAATTTGAGCAAAATTATAAGTGGAGTTCATTACAACTCATCTAATACTAACCTGTATGATATCTGATAAGGCGGACGCATGCTGCTAATTTAAGCGTAGCAGCTTGCTCATACGGCTTACCAATATCCCATGTCTCAAGGGCTGCAAGCTCATCCGTTTGATGCTCTACGAGATCAGCAAAATGCAACAGCACTTTGGACCATCCCTGATTAATCATCAAAGACAGAAAATTATTAAGGATAAAGTACTGAAGAAGTACACTGATTATGAAAGAAGCTTCCAGAAAATAAAGGAATCGTTGAGGTCTGACGAAATTGAAGGGATCTTTGGCCAGGGACATTCATCAAACGCTATGCTCACAGCAATGACTACCTCAGAGATCTCAGCGATCATGTCAGCTGTACTAGGATCATATTTTTTTTTCAACTTTTTCACCCAATATGGGCAGACAAGCTGTTAAAGAGTGCGAAGGGTATATGAGAACTTAACGCGGAAATTTTCACATGAGTCTGCTTTTGCTCCTCTGTTCTTTGGACCTCACCTGATGTAGAGTCCACAACTTACTCACTGATTAAAAGCTGTGCACGTTGATTTCAACTGCTGGAGTTCCAAGTTCTTGAATACTAGCAGCAGCGCTAGAAAACGAGAGATCATTTGCTGAAAATTGGTTATCCCTTCCTGATCATTAGCAAATACAAGTAAAGCATTTGACACTAAGAAGCCTACAGCAGTTACAACTTCAGAAGACAGTAGACACAATCAAAAAACTTTGAAAAGGCGGTAATTAAGAAAAAAACTCAGCTCTCACGTCAAAAATAGTGCGCGTGCATTACAAATATCTCTAAAAAAACGAAAGAAGATGCAGAAATTACCAAATGAGTTGATGTATACAGGGTATTGTACCTCTATGCCTTGATTGTATCGAGGCTGCCGGCCTGTGGATTCAGCAATGTACAAACAATAAAAACCATATAACAAAGCTCCAGAACTGAGACACAGTCGTACAAATATACAGCCAATTTTCTGATTTTCTGATTATACAAATGTTTTCCATTTCTTTTTCTTGGCACCGGAAACGCTACACTAGCAATCATTTCCAAACGATTTTACACAAAGTGATCAATAAAAAAAGAATATGAACAGACTTGGTACTAAATTGGCCTAGCTGCCTTATTACAACCCCTAAAAATTGTGATAGAGAAAACAAATTAAAACGAGTCGAAAGTGACCCGACAAAGTGTGACAAAGAGTCCAAAAGAAGGCTTCTCAATTTACCCATTCCATGGCTGTGAAATGAATGTAGCAGTCCGACTTTAGCTTGTTCCACAACATACCTTGCTGTCTGTGCTTCTCCATGAGCCACAACTCACCCAAGGCACTCTCCCACTAGCGCAAACATAGATAGCGCCTTGCCAGTCCCTAATAACAACCCCCTAGCCCCCTGCCATCCTCTCCCATATCTTCATCAGAATTCAGCTTGTAATTGCCCTCATCTCAAGCTTTCCATTGTTGTGCTGTAGCAATCAATCTCCATATTAGCAATGGGCTTTTCATAGCTCGGCCCCATAGCTCACAGCCACAAAGGATCAAAAGTATCCTGTTCACAGAGCCACCTGTTCCTCGCCAAAAGAGAGTGTACACAACACAAAAAGAACCCCTACTTTGTGGCCGATTCTTCATGTCTTCCAAGGAAGCTTTCATATGACAGGTATAATACTTAGATGCCCGGGGTGATTGCCAAAATACACCTCCATTGACTATTTTGCTTCATGCTTATACGGATTGTCTAACGGGGTGCCAGTACCCCCGGGTGTGGCCTATTGTGTGATAGCAGCTTCCAAACATCGCAACAACATATGTTACCCCTAGTCCCTCACCACACCTTGGGCAAACCACATCAATCTGAATTGAGCACATTACAAGGTTGGCAGCGATTGCTACTTTAGCAGCTTTCCATCTGAGAAGTTTCAAGTGGAGCACTCTTCCAAACGCAGTCCTAGATCTAGTATTATAGTACAATATTGTTGAAAGACTCAGCCTTGTCACCCTTTCCTTGATAAGCACATCCAGCAGTAAACTTACCAGTAATTCCAGGTCAAAGATCATCTTACAAAAAATTAGACACAATCATGCCTTACAAACAGAATGCAATTTCATATCTGGTGAAGGTCTTCTATAGCCTGTTTAGGGGAAACAAGACTCCTTAAACATGATATCCCATTTGCCATGGACTGCAACATCACATTTGTTATCAAAGAACCAGTCTTGACCTTTCGGATCTTCTTTGATCGTAAGTTATACCAAAACAATCCTTTGAAGGGCCACTTCAAGAATAACTCACCATCTTGGATGTCCAATACGTCTACACAATGGTCATAACGAACATGGCTTAGATATGGATAACGCCTAAATTCTGCAGAGAGGTTAATCACATTGCTCTTCACCCATAGAGAAGTAGTAATATCTTCCAAAGTCCACAACCTAATGATGTCATCATAGAACTCTACATATGCTACGTTGCCATTTACATTCAGAAGTCGTCTTCTAATGAGCTCAATGGAGGTGTTGCACCGTTGAACCCCAGGAAGAGACTTGACGTTTATACTCTTATTGTCAAAGTCGAACATCATTAACTGCAAATGTGTCTCTGCGTTTGAAACAATCCAATATGCAGCTTCGGACAGATATAGTGAACTATAGAAAACTGTAGGCCAATATTGGAAAGTACCTAAACTTTCGATTATCCTAGACCTTAAACCATACAGAAAATACAAGGCATGTTCATCCCTCACGGTGTAGAGAATAAATTTGTACTCATCCATGGATTTATCGAATATGAACCCACATACATCTTTTCCAACAATCGGCACCATAACAAACTCTCTTGTCAAGAAGTTAGATACCATGAATGATGATGCATCACACCTCAAAACAACCAACCCATTGCAGGATGCACGAAGCATCATTGACTCCGAGGGTAACAACTTGGTTGCTTCCGAAGACATCTTATATAGCTCTATAGTCTTATTCTGAAAATCAATACGAAAAATAGTTGACTCCTCTCTTTTGTCATTCAAATATACTCGATCAAACATAATAAATTTCACCATAGAGCTAGTCTTCGTCTTCTCAAGATGAGCATCAATGAAATGTTTTGAACATATTAACTGCTGCCAATGCAAACACACCAACTTATCTCTTAACAAATCCTCGGCCGGGAGTCTTGCCAGGATATTAAGGATACCATCATCATTGAGTGAAGGGATAGAATCCTTCTCATCATCTCGCACATGACCCAAATAGTTGCAAAGATTGTAACAATATTTCAACGTAACTTCCCACACAATCTGGACTAAAGCGCACAACGTATCTCGTATGAAACTCCATACCTCTGATAAAGAAATGAAATTACTAATGATAGCAAAGACGGAAAGATTAATCCAAAATCTCAACAACAAATTAGAACCGTCATCATCATTACTAAATGGATTAATATAATACTTAACCAAATAACAGCTAATTTGGTTGAGCAAATGCGAACTGTGTTTGGTAAAGATAAGAAAATAAGAGAAATCAAAAGAAACAAATAAAAGGGAAAAGAAGTGAACTAGTGTTTCCGTTGTTTGGTTGTAGTAAGTCTGAGGAATCGGAAGGAGCATGAGATCAATTAAGATTCGAGTGGACAAATATTTCCTACCCTTCCATTTACACCCAAATCCTTCCCAATCATTCAAACCAAAAATCGGAAACCAATAATTTTCTTCCATTTATACCATCAAAAAAAAAAAAAAGAGTCCGAATACCCTGCTCGGGGATGAGAGAGGTATGATAACTAAATTATAAATTTATAGATCATTAATAATATAAAGAATATTGAAATGGGTTAATTAAGAGAATTAATAATCAGTCAATTGTGAAGATGTGGGGGTGTTCTTGAATTAATCAAAGGTTTTGATAATACGAAGATCCACAACGAATAAGCACCACACACTACTAAGATATCTGATTAGCTTGAACGATTTATAGGTAGCAGAAATAAATGAAAACAAACCGTTGCGATTGCGATTGGGAGACTCGGTCTGTGATGTCGCCGTGGTGGTTGAAGTGGATTCAAGAGAGCCTTTTTTCTTTTTTTCTTTTTTTTGGGGTTACAGGGTGGCGGAGGGGGAAGGGAGAGGGGAGACGAAGTGGACATTGGATTGAACGAAACAAATAAATTCATTATATTATATTAAGGTCAGCAGTCTTTCTCGATGACTAAGATTCCAATCACAGCCACACATGTACACTTCCATAGTTCCATCTACCAGGTACTCAGTATCTGTTCAATAAGGGGTCGTATGGATAACATAAGAATTAAATTTTTATAGGAAATAGAATATCTCGGGAAATGAATTCTTATGGTAAATTCGCGGGAATTTGTTTTACAAGTTTGGATACCATCTAGGAACTTAGAATTCCTTGGAATTAATTTCTCATGTCTTGTTTGGTTACCATACAACAATCCATTGGTTTAGTTATTAAAATGGCTAACTTACCCTATATTAATGTAGCTAAATAAACATAAAATAAGTAATTATAGGGTCCATTTTTCTAATGCTCCATTGAAAGGTTTTATTCATAATATAAGAAAAGTAGAAAATACAGAGATCAAATAGTATCAAAAGGCGGGTCATGCCAACGGGCCAGGCCAACCGGCAGCCTTAGTTGTAGGCTTGTAACAGAAGAAACTAACACCTAAGTTTTACTGCATTCAGATCATTCCTTTGGTGGGTAAATATTCAAACCAAACGTAAGAACTAATAAGAGAATTTGAGGGAATAGCAGCTTAGCCGGAGTAATTCCCATGGCGAGCTCGCAATGTGCAAGATTGACTGAAATGCCGTCCAGCATTCGACTAACTGGGAAGATTGAATCCTAACCAACTATTCTTGATTTTTAAAAACATGTGCCTGGATATCAGTTTCGCTTTCAAGATGATGTCCAAGAGGCTGTGGATTTGAAAGTCCAATTCCCTGCAGAATTGTATCGTAAGCACAACATCAGTAACCAGAAACCAAAAAAGATGATGCAAGTTTAATGAAAGACTGATCAAAATCTAAATCTATAAAACATGAATAGAAGCCAACTACGGTCAGAATCATAAATTTTGACGATGAAACATAATTCACCGCCATTCCATGGTTATCAATCATCCCATCTCTCTAAACATGACATGCCCAATACACAGCCACTAGCTAAAAGACCTTCAGGTCTCCATGTATCATACAGAGTATATCATAACAGTGACTCAAGAGAGCTCCTGCCATAAGGCGGTGTAAGGGGGGGGGGCACGCAAGCCTTACCCCTATTGAAACATAGAGAGGCTGCGCACGGAT
Source organism: Spergularia bocconei (assembly GCA_963457585.1). Lineage (NCBI taxonomy): Eukaryota > Viridiplantae > Streptophyta > Magnoliopsida > Caryophyllales > Caryophyllaceae > Spergularia > Spergularia bocconei. The sequence continues at coordinate 2,595,084 of OY734943.1, forward strand.
GACCCAAAATTAAAATTGCTTCAAGAATCGCACCGACGGACTGCTAGTTCACAAAATAAGAAGCACAGACAGTTTTATGAGCAATTTTGCTTTATTCCATTATATCCCAAAAACCAAAGAATAATTAAGTCTTTGGCTCCATTGGAAATGTAAACACTAATCAGAAAAGCAAAACAAAAAAAAAAAAAAAAAAAAGGAAGAAGAAAATCGCTGTGACAGACAGCTTGTTTTGACAACACATTAGGAGGGGAAGGAAAGGGAGGAAAAGGGTTGAAGAAGAAATCAAGATTCAGGGGAGTGGAAGAAAGGAAGAGGCACCCCAGAGTTTAGTTAACAAAATAACTGAAGTGAGGAGGGTATGGGAGGGTGAACCAAACCCCTGCAAAGACCTAAGGCTGTAAAAAATGCAAGTTTGGAACACAACGGCGAAGTTGGTAGCATCAAACATTTATATCCATCATAAAGTATGAACATCACTTGATTTCATTCCAAATGATGAAATTGATTGTATGTTCAGTACCTTATTGCTCAGCATTCTAATTCATAATTTGATACTGCTCCTAATGGTTAAATATAAACATGTCAACAAACTTTTATGCTTTCTACAACACTACAAGCCTTCAAAGTTTAAACTCCCTCCCTTTTAACAAAAAGATAGATTCACCTCCCTTCCCCTTCCCTACTAATTCTTTTATCCAGACAAGCTTTTAATGACTACTCACTAAGCAACAGATGCTCTGCAATGCCGGATGCTGGATGCCGGATGCCGGATGGCCTCAAATTATAAAATTCCTGCTACCTCATGTTTGCAACCAAAAGCTCTACTAATTGTAACACTGAAATTTCACATTACTAGGTTTCTGATCCATAAGTGGAGGTAAATAAATTGAGAGCCTAATCTGGGGTAGAAGAGCTCATGTTTGAGGTTCATCCATAATTCATTGAGATAATGATGCTTGGCCTAGAGAGAGAACCACCAGTCCAGCTACTAGGTATTCTTACAGGGTTAAAAATGAACTGGACGACGAAAACCCCTTACACTCTGAAACTAAAAGACATACACCTCCCTTTACTAGAATTACTGAGGAGTTGCAGGTCCAAGACGACTGAAGGGAAAACTCCAAAATGACTTACTGCAAAATAACTGTGAAAAAATTCGATCACAAGTATTTGTGACTAGTAGGGAGCAGACCAGAAATTTGTGTTGCCAGAGATACTCAAGTCACCACTACAGTGACTACTAGGAGTAGCATTTCCATGTATCTTCAGATCCGACAATGTACATCATAAGCACCAACGATATGGAATGAACCTGAAAACGAGTAACTATCAACTCTGATGTTATGCTGCATTGCCACTACTCCCAATACCAATATTGATAAGGCCATATAAAGTTATAAACAAACAGTGCAGACCCAAACTGCAGATATCCAATTTCGTGCCTCAGTCAAACCAGTTTCGAGAATATGAGATAAGCAAATGAAAACTACCTTCTCACAGACTTTAACAGAAAGTTTTCTTTGACCATCTGACAGAAATTTACCACTTCCATCTTGAACAACCATACGAAATCCTTCTCCAAGCTGTCACCCTAAAATAGAAATGCAAATAAAGACATGCTAACCTTCCCGGACAAGATTAAACAAAAAAAGATAGGAATATAAAACGCATTTTTCATCTAAAAATATTGGAAGCATATAATACATAAAAAAAAAATATCCAATACAGCAGCTCAATACTGTAAAAAGGTTGTGAATTTTAAAACTCTCATCTTTTGTGACCTGTACCATAGCAAGTTTTGCATACCCCTTGAAATATACCAGCTTCCGAATCAAAACACCAAAAATACTAGATAAACAGATTTGAAAAAAGGTCAAAACATGCTGGCACACTCTGTGAAAATTACCTAGTGAACTCTTCAAGCAATCAGAACTGCATCCCACGCTAAGGAAAATTCTAGCCAGATTCTTCCTTTTGCCTGGGCGAAGTTAAACACACATGCTCACATCTTTGCCAGTAATCCAATACCTCCAACAGCAAGCTTTGCCGCAACTGCATTTCCAACAATAGCTGAAGATTTGGTGCAGTGTACACCATTCTGCTTTGCACAAAGTCAACGACCTTTTTTCCTTGCTAAATCATGACCAAAGTGCAGGATCACAGACCTCAACAGTTATCGGCAAAAATTCCTCTGGAAACGGTTTGCCGCTGGTATCTAAAGCAGTGACGGAGATCAACTAACGTCAAGTCCGTCTCAGTACCAATCTTCTTTATCCCACAACACAAGCATGGTCGATAGGGTGGAGAACAAGGGACTCAAGCTTTGGAGGTTTAAGACAGCGCTTATTACACATGAAATTGTGGATAACAATGATCTCTTATCAATATCCACTGATAATACATTACAGTCAACAATCAACAATCAGCTGAGCTTTCAAATCATCGTCCAAAAGCACTCCATGCTCAGAAACTTCAGATCCTTTTACCGCGTATCTTCAACTTTCTGCAACTTTATGAAAAAACTACTTAAATTTAATCACTATTGCATATCTAATTAGTTATCACCCTTTACTAACCCTCTTCACATGGAAAAGAAAAGAACAGGACCAAAGCGACACAATCATGGAAGAGGCCAAGAGAGCCTCCAAAGTCAGCTAACAATGCTGAAATTGAGCTCGATAATTCATCAGTCATTACATGTATTGTAGGAAAATGATCAGGATACAAAGAAGAGTAAACACGTTAGAACACAATGAGACAGACAAGAAATTCATATATTAAAAAGCCTACTTCTGGAGAAAGGAACATCTTCACAATTTTAGACAAGTATGGAACAAGCAAGGAAAAATCAACCAACAATATGCTCATTTTACCAACCTGCATTATGTGATTCCAACGTTGGGACTATTGCAGTTTGGAATATTATCATAATCATCATAGTTCAGAGGTTCTAAGATAGCCAACTCTCAATCAACATCCTCCTTCATCTTAACTGAATCAACACCTTTGAGGACCTGCAACAGATGCAAAACAAAAACTAAACTGGACTCATACAAAACTAACACTGCCGTTTTTCTGTGATTTATGTATACCTGCTGCCATTTTCACTGGTTCTATTTACAAGAAAAGTAGCAAATTGGCTTGAATCAACTGCATCTTCTTTCAGAATAATGATGATACAATGGTAGCTGCATGATGTTTTCCATGCCTCTGATAAGACCATATAAGCAATCACTTCTGCTGTGCTGCAACTGGAATGAAAAAGATAGTTTGTTTGTTTTTTTTTTTTTGTTTTTTTTTTTTTTTTTTTTTTTTTTTGTGCAAAAGATGCAACTATGGAAATCAATGACATGACTAATGCAAACTGAAATCACGTTATTTTTCTGAAGTGATCAATGTACAAACCAAATACAAAGAACCTAATAAAATGGAGGGAGTACTATTAGTTCATGGTGTTCACATGCCAACCAACCCGAAAAAATGCAGATTGCTTGATTATAGAGTAATGCAATCAATACTACATAACACAATCTAGGGAAAATTATGCAGAACAAGTCATAACAACTCAAGATTATGTTGTCAATCATACAAGCTTCAATTGCAAACTGATAGTCATTTTTATACAAAGCTTCAATTGCTAACTGATAGTGATGATATGATACATTTGACATAATATGCATATTGCATACACTGAGTGACAACAATCTACAGAACTGTAAAAAGCAAGGTTCTTTCAATTCTACGAAAGGAACTCAAAATCACACCATTAACATATATACTTACAAGATGGGACTTACAACAAACAATACATGTTAAATCAAAAGGGCTTGTTAATGTAATCAATACACCACCCATTTAGCCCAAAAATGAAATCTTCATTGAGATCAAGGTTATCATCATTCTCAACTCAAACCCATGTAATTGTCATTACATCATTTGATGTAATCAATTACTTCATCCTCCTTATGGAACCTCTTTCTCCATCCCAAAACTTTGCATTTTTGTACCACACTTGATCCCATTACATTGTAATCACAATCCCTCCAAACAAACGTAACTCAAATACGCCCATCATCTTACACTTGTTTGAATTCCTCTCACATATATATACATTTATACCCTGCTACATATGGGACCTCAAAATCTACTAGATGAATCCCCACACATGAATCCATGCTTGAGTCAAAAATTCAAATTTCCCACCATTTGCTACATAATAGAGTGCCCATACAAATAAAAGAACTAATACAATTAAACTCAGGGCTTTACCGAAGCTCAATGATCCCTTGGGAGCTGGAGCTGGAGCTGGGATTGGCGCTGACACTGACACTGACACTGACACTGGCACTGGTGCAGAGTTGTTGACAAACATAGCCGGAACATTTGGAGGGGACGGAATTGGCGGCACAATGGGTGACACAGCAGGAACTGGAGTGGGCGACATAGAAGGAACCAAATTGAAGGGGGAATCAGGGGAACTTGTTACTACTGGAGTAGTAGTATTAGTAGAAGGAGTCAACAAACACAAACTCAATACGACACCGAGATTGATAACAACCAATACCACCACAATAAACCTCGGAACGAAGATATTAACAAAACGTTGATATCTCCGTCCGTAACCAATGAGATCAAGACGAAGGATAGTGAGTTTGGACTTGAATACCTCCGAGATGTTAGCCCCTCTACACTCATGCTCGATCGAAATCAGTTCCCCGATAATGATATTCATATGCTTGATCATTTTATCGTATTTCTCGGAGATGATGGTCAGCTGTACAAATGACTGACCACCTGAAGCTAGGACAACAAGGCAAACAACAGCAATTATAAACCACACAAGCGATCGGCTGATATCACCGCCGCTTCCATAGTGGGCTGCGATCACCGCACCGATCATACCACCCTTCATAAAGATGTTGAAGGGACCAAAATCTTGCCATTCTTTAGTTTCTTTGTTTAAAGTCGCCATTTTTTCTTCGGCGGCTTTCCCCTCTTTCACCGTAGCTTCGATCATTCCCTCCACCTCCAACTTCTTCCTCTCCATTTCTTCCATTTTACTCGTCATCTCCCCAAACCCTCGATTTCTCCAATACGAAACCCTGTAACCCCAAATTTCACTTTTTTGTATCTTCCTTTTCTTTTTTATTTTCTATTTTTCCAATAATATGTTGTTTAAGCACCCTCCCTATATATACTAGGGGAGGTAACTCTGATAGGAGTGATTTTGGATGAATGAATAAAAACAATTATATAATATGTGTGAGCCAAGCAGGGTAGGGTTGTGCGTGCTGCGGCTCATCGTAAGCGTACTAAGTATGATGCTCTGTGCGCTTCTTTGGGTTATGACTTCCTACATTTCTCCTTCTCCTCTTTAGGAGAATTGGAGTCAGGTGCCGTTGCTCTATTTCAACGCATTCAACGGTACTCCAGGACGCAGGATATTGGTGCGCAGGCTGCGACACATATTTTCACTCGTATTGGTTTTTCTATACCCAAGGGTGTGGGGGCTCAGATTGTTTCGCGGCTCCCAACCAATTTCTTGTAATTTATTATTTATAATTTATATATCAATACACATAACAAGATTCAAATTAAATGAAGCATATGTGTGATGGTCCGTCATACGAGTGACAACTGAGTAGTAAAACTCTCACGTAAAAGTTATCTACATGAAACATATGTGATTTTTAATAACTTGAGCTACGTATATCAAAATATTACGATACTAATAAATTCGTGTCGAAATGTATTTCAATATAAGATACATTCACACATATTTTTGAAAAGTTAAACGAAATATGGGTTTGGTTCGTTGGTCAATCTGTGGCAGATATGCCAATGATAAAAATTGGTTGAAATATGTCAATATTGAAACTTTTGGATGAATAGGGGTGTGATTTTGGATGAATGAATAAAAACAATAATATGATAGGAGTACAATAGGAGTGTGATTTTGGATGAATGAATAAAAACGATAATATGAGAGCATATTTATTCGGGCAAAGAAACTAGGTCTTCAACCATAAAAATTAATAAAATATTGGCCAAAACAGTAAAAAGAGGAGAGAGAAGATCAAACATGGTTTTCATGAGAACCACTGATGAAGTGACAAGTGTCCTAAAAAATTTTCCCAAAAATTATTTGCTGCCTAATCTTTTTTATGGTCTATTATTTCATTTTTCATTTATAAATAAAATAAAATAAATATGTCAATGGCTACAACTTTTCCTACTCTACATATAGAGACCCATTTCGATATATTTTTTCTAACAAAAATTTCATTTTTGTTTTTCTTTCATTTCAAATATTTTACAATTAACTTTTTCACTAAATAGGTCTCCAATAAACTTGTTAAAACGTAAGTAGGTCTTCGTAGCGAAGACCAACCATGTACCCGGTCTCCACTAAATATGCTCTGATAGGAGTACAATAGGAGTGTGATTTTGGATAAATGAATAAAAACAATAATAGGAGTACAATAGGAGTATGTTTATAAGTCGTTCCCTTCATCCACCCATGTACTCCCTCCGTCTCTGTTTAAACACCTTAGTGCCCTTTTTACATATAATAGTTGTTGATGCATTGATGGTTCTCGTAGGGTAGCGTTCCGTGAATCAACAAAATTTACATCAGATTCGTATCTAATATGCTTAGGTGTTTTAAAAGTTGGCTTTTATTAAATTGTCTTACGCTATGAAAAAACGTCATGTTGGCAAAGTTTTTGGTGTAGGGACCCAAAACACTTTGAAAATGATAACTTTGAAGAGCTTTTTTTTTTTTGAGACACGAGAATTTTGAAGACCCTTGAGGATGGAAACACGATAACGAAGTTGTAATTGAACAAATGTGTTAGGAATTAAAATGGGTGTGAACTTGTGAATTTGATTGAATGGAATTATTTGATAGAGAGGGCACTACTTATACAAGTATACACCACCTACTTACATCATACGAAGTGGAGTATTACAATAACGGTGACTTTCCTAGATTATGTTTGTACAAAGGCCAAGTGAACAAAGAGAGCTTGTGCCTCCAATTGCATTTAGCTATGCTGCTTTTAAGTTCCAAGTTGACCATTGATTGATCCTTGTACGCAGTACAAGCAAACAAGTTTGAGCCTCGCCTCACATCAAAGGCATTACCTGAACTTTTTTATAAGACAACTTTCCATTTTAAAGAAAAATGTAGTTTCATGTACATTTGCATTATTTTCTTCATCTGCGCAGCATTTATATAGACTTTGTAAAGACCATATGATGACAGCAGAAAATAACAACGATAAATAAACTCTTCTGGCTTTATCATCAACGAGGTTCACACATTCAGGAGCAAAAAAAGTGATACGAATGTTCAAACCGCGTTCAACACCACCCCGGTTATAAGCCAAAGTAGAATAAGAAGATAACATACTATGAAACGAATACTAAACAACTACAACTAAATGCATGTCGAAACCTGTAATCGATCATAAGTAGCAATAACAAGGTCAAAATGGCACTCTTTATTAACACGGGAACAATTTTCCTGTGATTCTACAGCCAGGCAGGATTAACTAAGGGAGTGACCACAGCCTTAACTTGCAGGTAGTTCATCAGACTGTATATGCTCTTCTCTCTGCCCTGTCCGCTCATTTTGTACCCGCCAAATGGAATGGCCGCATCAAAGATGTCGAAGCAGTTCACCCAAACTGTGCCGACTCTCAAGGCTCGTGCCAAAGCATTGGCAGTGTCGATATCCTGGGTAAAGACTCCAGCTGCTAGTCCATATCGGGTGGCATTGGATCGGCGTATCACATCTTGTAGGTCACTATACAGTATGAAGCAAGAAGTGAGTGACAGCATTAGAGAAAAATGTAGTACTAAGAAATTTTATTACCAACTTAAAAATGAAGTGGGTCTCACTTGAATTTCAAGATAGATTGAACTGGGCCGAAAATCTCATCCTGTGCAATCAGCATGTCTTCCTTGACATTGGAGAAAACAGTAGGTTGAATGTAGAATCCCTTTGAGCCATACCTTTCACCTCCAGTTTCGAGTGTAGCTCCACTGCTGACACCGGATTTTATGTATCGCATAACCTTCTCAAATTGCTCGGAATCAATCTGAGAATGTTAAGAAATGACCCATCAGCCATAGTGAAACAGTAAAACCATTGTTTGGCTGGTTTAGCAGAAGCCATACAAAACTATTGACTCGTCGTCTTTTTAACCACGGCCACATAGTAGATGGAATGACGTAATGTGATCCACAGAAACCCAAAAAAAAAAAAAAAAAAAAAACTTTCTGCAGTTTACCTGAGGACCTTGCTCAATGTCTTTCCTGAAGGGGTCACCAACTACACGTTGCATAGCACGCGCCTTTGATTTCGCTACAAACTCATCGTATACACTTTCATGTACATATGTACGTGAGCCAGCACAGCAGCATTGCCCCTGCACAAACGATGTATAAACTTTTGTCCTTAAGACCTTTAACTAAACAATGTCAAGCAGGAAACGCGGCCCTGCACTAATGTCTAGTCTAAACCTTGACTAACCTGGTTGAAGAAGAGAGCAAAGTGTGCCAGTTCCACTGCCTTGTCAACATCAGCATCCTTGCACACTATAAATGGAGACTTACCTCCAAGCTCCAAAGTTACAGGCTTGAGATTACTCCTTGCTGCCATCTCGAGCACTATTTTCCCGGTGTCAGTAGAGCCAGTAAAAGCCAGCTGCAAGTAGATTATTATGTTATCTCCAATTGTCAGCATTATGCTGCAACAGTCTTAAGCTAAATATGTAGGAAGGGATTCTTAAACAGGCTGCCTTTTGGGGACATATAACAAAATACAGCAGAATGAATACTCGCATAGGTGTTTGAAATACTAAGTGCAATTATAGTTACATGTGAAATCTGTACCTTGTCAACATCCATGTGTGACGCAAGAGCAGCGCCAGCAGTAGGACCATAACCGGAAACAACATTCAGGACACCATCAGGAAGTCCAGCCTGCACGTATGTCAAAACTCAAAAAGGTTAAAGAATGACCTGTAGAAATCGAAAAGATTTCTCGATAACATTGAGAATTATGGTGATGCATCTGAATTTTCACTTAATTTAAGATTCGCCATTCAGAATGCTCTTGTAACCAAGAAAATTGTACTAGACAGACCAACAGCAGCATGTTAAGAAGTATGAAATTGATTAAACAGTGATTGCATTTGTTCATACACTCTTGTAAAAGTTGCGTAACTAATCTAGAATTTTGTCCATGCTCTGAAGCAAGTAAAAAAGCACAGATGGTTACCTCTTGGAGTAGTTTTGCTGCGAATAAGGCAGTCAGGGGTGTTTGCTCTGCACTCTTTAAAACGATTGTGTTGCCAGTGGCTAAGGCCGGTCCAACCTTCCACACAAACATGAGAAGGGGAAAATTCCATGGGATAATTTGCCCGGCTACACCAATGGGTTCATGAAGGGTTTGCACATGATACGGTCCATCACCAGGTGCGGTTAGACCATGGATCTTGTCAGCCCATCCTAAGGAACAAAAACATACATAAATTTTCCATGGAAATTAACAGTGATAAGACATGATAAATATAAATCTTTGTTCAAGTATAAGTTAACCCACCAGCATAGTATCTTATCACACGGGAACACATTGGTACTTCAAGCTTAGCAGCTTGCTCGTAAGGCTTTCCGTTGTCCCAGGTCTCAAGAGCAGCCATTTTTTCAGTGTTCTGATCAAGTAGATCAGCAAATTTCAATAGGATTTTTGACCTTTCCTGTAGAATAAGTAGGTCAGTACAGAAGCTGGGAAATGGAAGTAAATGTGAAAAAGAAAGAAGAGAAATTTTTCAACAAAAGTGCTATTTTAAAAGGGGGTCTTTACATAAGCTGTCATCTTTGGCCAAGGCCCCTCATCAAATGCCTTACGAGCAGCAGCTACTGCGCGGTTGATATCCTCTACATCACCCTCAGCAACCTCCGCGATCATGTTTCCTGTCCTAGGATCACATGTTTTGAACGTTTTGCCTGAAACGGTCATGTAATTAAATACAGTACTGCAAAACAGCTATTTAAACTGATTCTGCACAATCCAATCACACATGTACAGGCTAAGGCCGTCTCATAACTAAAACCATAAAAAGACATGCTTATAGTTCAGAAGTCCTCGGTTATAACTTATAAAGGCGACGTCTCAAACTTAGTTAAAGAAAGGACATTTGATGGTCTCCTGCTTGCAGTTCACTTCAAAACTCACCTGAAGCTGAATCCACAAAATGTCCATTGATCAGAAGCTTGGTATATTCCACTTTCACAGGTGGAGTAATAGGTTCATCAATGGCAGCAGATGTGCTGTATTTTGACACCACTCTGCTCAACTGAGAAGCCCTTCCTGCGCAACAAATACAGAAGTTAGAGCATCAGGATCAGACAAAATTTACATACTTATTAGCGTAGTATGCTGAACAAAGCTGGTGATAGCTAACATACAGCTCAACTCAACCGGCCACCAAAAATACCAAAAGTTGAACAAACTGGTTATGACTTATGACTGTATGTGTGTATAAAATAACATGAATTATCAAGGAATGACGTCTTTTACCAACTTGTGTACAAAACTTCAGTGCCACTATACTCGCGTCTGATATCATACTATTTCCAACCCCCGCCCTCCTCCACCCCCTGATCAGCACCCGACACAAGTCCAATGCGTCTAAAAGCAACTAAGCTATCCCGCACTTGACAAGATGATATCATCTATGGCTGATTATAAAGGCTCGGAAGATACAAGCACATTTCACAGACTGCTTCCATCGACATTCTTGGACATTAATCGGGGCAATCAATAGAACCAAGTTCAGGAATCGGATCAGGTCGACAAAGAAAAATGGACAGATCAAAGATGCCGGAATCTTAGTGCCATAGCAGGATTCATTGATACATTGGGGACAGATTAAAAATAAAATATAAAATCTAACTTGTTCATCTGACTTCCAATATTCCGAAGATTACTACAGTCATAAATCCCTTAAATAATCAGGATTGAGTTTTAAACTCAGAGTTGTGATTTACAAGCTAAACACTCACTTCAGTCCTGTATCAGCTCATTAAGATTAGTGAATGCAAACTAACTTACGCAACACATTTAGCCTAGCAACTTACATGGATCAACAAACAGCAACAAAACGTAGGAGCTTAAGCACGAAATCCATCATATATGAAATTGAAAGTAGTAAAACACGAAATCAAACCAAATGAACTTTTGTATAGTGGATCATACAGTATAAATGAACACCAACACCCTAAACAGATTTTTCAAAAGTAATAGTACCATATTGAGGAAGTGAGCGAGCTGAAGAAGCAAATGAACGAGCCAAGGACGATGAAATCTTCACAAATGCCATGACAGTATGACACCTTCCTGTAACCCTGGGAAGTGTAAAATGTCAATATAACAACCAAAACAACGACGACAACGACGAGGTTTATTCCCGAAAAGACACGAGGTCAGTTAACATGAATCGTCACACAAAGGCGATAAATAACCAATAGAAAAACCTTAAGCTAGAGATAAAGAGAATAAGATATGAGCAACCCACCAACTAGTGATACTTTGAGATGTGAACTTAACACCAATGCTAAAGCAGAAGCGTTTGAATTTTGTTAGTGGTAAGTGACTTTATATAGAAAAATGCGCGCATTTTAACTTGTTGTACCTCCATTATTCATTGTTTAATCACTGCCATAATTGATAATTATAAACTAAGCATTACCTTCATTATTGATTAGAAAAATATAGGATGTGAATTCCATGAACGCTGTTCAAGGGTCCCGTCATAATTTCACATGTATGATGTCTAAATAAAGAAAATTATCCTACAAAAGTAAAACACATCATCATTAAGATCATTTATACAACGTTATCGGTGTGATGTGGAATATGTCGTGATTCATGTTAGTCGCTCGTAAATCATTTTAAAAGTAAGGTTCAGTTGTTGTGTTCATGTTTGTTATATTCGGACTTCTACAAGGTTAAAAAAGTAGATTGCGACATGCTAGTGCAGTAGTGCACTAACACTACCTTTCCAGTTGAATTTGTTATAGCTTAACATGACAAGGGTGAAATATATGATAAAACTCTTATTATAAAGATGTGCTGAGAAGTAAACAGCTAATAATAGAGTTGTTTATGATATAGTTGACTTCAATTTTCGTTGGCCATGTTAAGACCATTTCACAACCTTGGAGAAAAACATGTCGTCAATCGCTCGACCCAATCTTGCTTTAAGATTAATTAGATTTCGAAGCTAATAGTTAAATAACTTATAGTACACATAAATGAAAGCCTAGAATCGGCACAATACTGAAGGTACGCACGTCATACCAAAGTTAGTGTATGTCAGTATGTGAGTTGTACCATCCTTAATCAAGTCATGCGATAATCGATTCTTGACTATTTCGAATGATACAGCTGATACTGAGAGTGATCGCAACATGGATTTAATTTAACGGAATTATTGAGAAGTTATGTTACTAAAACACTCCTATGATTGTGTTTTGGGTCTCAAATCATAGAAGTGCCAGACTGGTTAGCAGGTAGCAAAGTACAGGATAGGGCTAAATCACATTGTTTATCACACCAAATCAACCATTGGTTCTCGGCTCTATGATCAACCTAGAATATCCAAGATATTAGGATGGTAAGATCAGAGCTAGTAATCTAACAATATTTTAGTAATATTGTATAGAATAATAATCCGTCAGACTAATGTGGCAGGTGACTATAGGCCGATTCCGTGACCAGGAAGCTGTCCTTACCAACTCAATCCAAACTACCCCTTATATTAGGACTCTTAATTCACATCGTAAGTTGGTAATGATCAGAATGTACCGAGTTGGAAAATGTGCAACGTCAAAATGTGGCAAAACCAAAAAAACGGGAAAAACAGGCACAAAAAAAGGCGAATAAGCATGTACTCTGTGATAAGAATGCTGTTGGCTGTGGCAGATGAGACATACTGCACGTCTCCAAAATTAGTGTCAAAATCTGCAGAATTTACGAATACAAGAAGGTTATGAACTAGTAGACTGTTACATTTGGTTTCTAAACATAACACAGGTGTTTAGCTCGAGTAATTTACATGGCAAGTTTGCGATCTCCGAGATTTTCTGGCACTAAGACTGAGAAGCTTAAATTCTACCCAAGTTACTCTTGATTTTTGAAAATGTGCCTGTTTCAGAGAAATATGTGCTCTGAGTACCGCTCCCAAGCTGATGTGCAAGAGCCTGTGGATTTGAAAGTTCAATTCCCTGCAAAAAGAAAAGTATAAACATTACATTAGCAAGCAAAAGGATAAAGCTGATTCATAATTAGTGAAGGCCAAATGTATATAACATGACTAGAAGAAACAAAGGACTGGCGCAATTACAATCAAGTTCAATATGACGAATTATAATTCATGAACTTTTTTAGTTTTAACTGTGCCCCATAGATTCGGCCATCGATTGGTTTGTTAGAACAGGTGACAGTAACAATACTCAGTACAATGCATGTTCTCTAGATTGTGGCACATCACAGTAACACAGATGATGATTTGTGCCTAATGTTCCGAGCAAAGATCTCTACTAAATGAAGCAGCTCTGGGTCAAAGGAGCTCAGATGCCTTGGCCTATATCGAGAACAACCAGCCCAACTACAAGGTATTTTGTATCTACAGGTTGAATAATCAACTGGAAGAAGACAACGGGTTAAAATAGTATGACAGACGCACACCTCATGCCACTTGCACTACAGAGTACTAGGTAGAGATCCAAATGACTGAGTCTAACAAATATTAGCCAAGCAGAGCTTTAAGATGGTTTTTACTTTACAGCAAAGTAACTGTGAGCAGATGACGAAATTTTGTTGCCAGAGACAAGGAAGTCACTACTACACCTTCCCACCGTACCAGTGACTAATAACTTCTTTAAGTATCTTGCCACCCGACACATAAGCATTACTTGCAATTAAAGCAATAATATTACATATTAAGCAACAATGACAAGGGAAGCCTTGGCACACCGGTAAAGGTGTTGCTGTGTGATCGATAGGTCACGGGTTCAAGTCCTGGGAGCAGCCTCTTGTCAAATAAATTGACAAGGGAAGGCTTGCCCTCATTACACCCTTGTGGTGGGACCCTTCCCCGGACCCTCGCTTGTCGGGGACGCCAATGTGCGCCGGGCTGCCCTTTTTATTAAGCAACAATGACATGGTAAGAACCTGAACAGGGGTAAATGCCAAACTTGAAGTCAACCCTGAGGTAATGCCACTGCTTCCATACCGCTTCTCCTTAAATCTGTCAAAATAAATATAGCCATATAAACAAATGGCACAAAACCAACGTTGAAGCATCCAACATTGGGCTACCACTAGAACTACAAAATGTGTGCCATAAGTAAATTCAGGAGCAGAAAACTCACTTCTTAGCAACTTTCACAGAAAGCTTGCTGGGACCAGCTGACATGCGTAATTTCCCACTTCCAGCTTGACCAAGCATACCATATCCTTCTCCCAACCCATCACCTGAAGATAAAGAAAAATGCAGTTAATATATGCTAATTTCCTGGCCAAAAATAGAAGAAAACAAGAAGGGAAGATAAAACTTAAGTTCTTTCAAACTATAACAAAGCTTATGATAGACAAAAATTCCAATACTGCAGGTCCACAGTCCAAACTGTAACAAGATTGTGAACTTTAGAACACTATCTATTTCAGCCTGTTCCATGTTAAGTCTTACATAATCCTTGAATAAAGACCAGCTTCTGAAATCAAAGCTCTAAAGCCTACACGAGGATGAATTGGAAGAGAGAGAGAGAGAGAGTTATAAGTTATAACATTCCAGCAAGGTTGAGAAAAAGTACCAAGTGAACTCTCTTCGGGTACTCCGAATTGCATCCTATTCGCCATTTTTCTCATGTCTGTAACAGCATATCTGCAGATACAATAACCTATGATTTAGAACGCAAAGTGTAGCATATTGCTGATGATGTTACTCTAAAAAAAAACTCTGGAACTTGAACAATAGGTAACGGACACTACCTCTCTTTCATCTTCCTCAACCTCCGTCCACCCCTTTTCTTTTTTGGCTCTGAATCAGGCACCGGTAGAGGTTTTGGGATCTTGGGTGGTGGTGGCTCTTGCCACTTCTCAATCTTCTTACGAATCTCATCTCGATATGTCCTTCCAGTCTTTCCTGTTGGGTCCCCTCTCGTATAATCCATTCGGGCTGCAAGGGTAGACTTTCCAGCCAAAAGACGACATGCACGCATTTTGAGAGCAGGGGGGGTACTCTGGAATATCTCAGTCTGATCAAGATAACCAACATGTAAGTGAGAGGTTGCTGAAGAAAATCCAGCCAGATTCTTCTTTTTAATACCAAGAACTTGAACATTGCATGCTGGCATCGTTGCCAGTGATGCCAAACCACCAGCTGTACCCATAAGCTTCGCGGCAACTGCACTTCCAACAATAGCTGAAAGATTTGGTGCGATGTAAACCATTCTGCTCTCCACAAAGTCAAGGACCTTTTTCCTTGCTATATCAAGATCAAGTGCACGATCACATGCCTCAACAATTTTCAGCAAAACCTCTTCTGGAAGTGGCTTACCACTGGTTGTTGAAGCAGTGACAGAAACAACCATAATGATGGCAGATGGCAGAAGTCCTTCTAAATCAACTAAGGTCAAGTCTGTCTCATTACCAATCTTCTTTACGACACGAGCATAGTCAATAGGGTGGTGAACAAGGGACTCAAGCTCGGGAAATTTTAGACGATACTTGTCACGGATAAAATTGTGGATAATAATGATCTCATTTTCAATATCCACTGATAATGCATTACAGTCAACAATCAGCTGATATTCAGGATCATCCACCAAAACCATTCCATGTTCAGGAACTTCAGAGCCTTTATGCAGTGCTTCATCAACTTTCTGCAAGTTCGAGAACAAACCACAAGTGAATCCACAAATTTAGAAATTAATGTTGCATACCTCATCACTCTTCACATGAAAAAACAAGACCGAGACCCAAGCAACAAGAATCACAGAAGAGTGAAGAGTCCAAGAGAGCCGAGAAGTACAAAGGTAGTAGAAACCAGAGAGGGAAAATCTATATAGTCTGTTAACAAAGTTGAAGTTGAGCTAAAGCCGGAATATCGCGGAAAAAGGATGGAGCAAGTAATCAAAAACAGATACCACCCAACCAATATGCTCATATACTAACCTGCATTATGTCACAGTAACGTTGGGACTTTTGCAGTTTTGAAACATTATCAAGATCATCATAGTTCAGAGGTCCTATGTCAGCCAATTCTTTATCAACATCCTCCACCATATTCCCTGGATCAACATCTTCATGATCCTGCAACAGACAGGAATCAAACAACTAATTTAATGCAAATTACTGGCGCTATTGTTATTTCACTGCTAAGATTCAAATATTAACGACACATAGCAAAGGCTGTGAAAAAAGAAACGATGAAACAAAGCAAAGTTCAAAATCCTCACCATGTCTTCTGCTTCATTGTCTGATAAATCATCAAGATCCGCCAAGAATGAATCAGCAAGAGTTGCCTGGAATATAACCAAAACGAAACATCTCAGTCTTAGCTAAAAAGCCCAAAAAAAAGGGGGCGCACAGAAGCACAGTATGATATCTTAGATTAGCGTATCAGAAAGTTTAAATCTTTCATCCAAATTATCGACACACAGCATAAAAAAGACCTCGAACCCAACAACTCTACATCCCTACCTGCATGTATTCCTTAGCATAGGTCGCCCATACTCTTTGTTAATTCAGGTGCGAGAGATCTCTTATAAAGATCAAAACATGACACCCTCCTACTATGAAGGACAAGGGCATATCGAAGAAGAGACCAACAAAAACTCGGACCAATGGATGCGGTTTTACGCCACAAAATCTGAACCAAACAAGTTGGCAGATAGTAATCCATCCCCACCACCTAATCAGCTAAGCTTTATGCCACCGAAAACAGTAGAATCCACGCCCTCGACATCCCGAATTCCCTCAATATCCCCATTCTCAAAGCCACGACATCAAAACTAACAGAATTAACAATTACGCCAGCTACGGTTTCTCCGAAAAAAGAGTTTCGGAACACAATTAACAATCTTCCTAAACAAGCTTTCCCCTTTTCCCGTTCTCAGCATAGCTTAATCAATAATCAACAGATTTCATACATTCTAATCGCCAACTACTAACCCTAGGTTTTGCTGAACATAACATGAATAAATTAAACACGGCCAATTTAATCAAATTGATAATCACACTGAAAATTATACATCTAAGCATATAAAACATCATAATATACTTAATTAATACTCGAATAAATCAGAAAAATGAGACAATAATCAGAAGACTAACCATTGTGATGTTCGAATTTGAGAATCAATTAAATTCAAGGTTGGTGATTGCGCGCTTCAGAAACCCTAATTCGTTCAAAAATCCCCAATTTTGCGACGAAATATCAGAATGTGAGATAATCAGAAAAGTGAAGTAGAAGGAAAAGGGCAGTTTCGTCTTTTTAGTTTGAGAATCTCTTGTTTTGTGAAACACCGGCCATAGTCGGTTAATAGACCGTTGCTAGAAATGAAAGAGCCCAGCCCATCCAATATCGTGGGCTCGTGGGCTCATAGGTGTTTCGGTTTTACGAACCACTGAAACTCTATTTCATTCGACTTAAAAACCATTGATTTCATACTAGATCAGCTTTCAAAACAATCAAAAAATTTAGTCTAGCGATTGGTTAAATTTAATCTGAAAGCGCTGATTTTTTTAATATATTTAAATCGATCAGTTTAGATTGGAAGACTAGTACGGTTTATTTTTTTATCGACTCTGTTTCAAAAAGATTGCATTTCTATGAAATACTTGGTAGTTTGGTATATCATTATCCCATTCGAAACCACGTGTCATTTGGCAAACCTCGACTCTGCACCTTTTTTTCTTCTCCCAAGTACCGTTGTTGGCCTAGCGCCCTTGCTTCAAACACCAGAACACCTAATTGCCTTTCTTAGGTGGTGCAATCCCTAAAATGTTTTGAATGCCCATTGGTGTACTTAATGACATCAACTTATTAGAGTTTGAATAGTAAATTTCTTCTAAAATCGTTATCTAATCAATCGAATTCAGTCCATTCAAGTCATCGCATTCTCATACTCTACCAGTATTGGTCGCTATTATTCATTGTTTCGGCTCCGATCGTATCATCGCATTTTTTAATACTATACTGGTCCGAGTCGATACAACCCCCTAGTAGCCTAAAATAATAGAACCAAAATTATTGTCAATTGTCACAAGTTCACTAACACATCTTTACACTCACAAACTTCACAAGTGACATTAAGCACCAGATTCTGTGCCACCACCAAATAAAGAATTTTCATAATTTCTTAATTTGAAAGAATTAAAACCCTTTCTCTTTTTTGCCCTTTGCCTCACTTATAAAGCCCCCTTCTCCCTACTCTCAACCATTGCTTTCCAAGGGTTTTACCAAAAAAAAAAACAAAAAAAAAAAATCAAAAAAAGAGGGTGACTTTGATTTTGATTCTCCCATCAGATAAGGCATACAAAAAAAATCAAGGGCATCAATCATTTTTTTTCATCCCCAATTTTTTTAATATATAAAATCAATGGCTGCTGCTGAACAAGGTGCTCCAATTATTTCTGGGACAGAATTACCAGTAAAAAGGCCAAGAGAAGAAGAAGATTTAGAAAAAATGACAGAAAACGACAACAATGGTGTAGATCAACAACAACAACCCAATGGTCTTTCTGCTATTGTTCCTGGCTGGTTCTCTGAGATTAGTCCTATGTGGCCTGGTTTGTTTCCTTCTTCTTCAAGATACTCTCTTTTTGATCCATTTTGTTTCATTTTTACTGTTTTATGGTGTTTTCTATCTGGGTTTTATTGGGTTTTGTTTATTTTGATTGATTGATTGATTGATTAATAAGTGTAGTACTAATGTGTGATTTGTTATTATTGTATGTATTTTTATTGATGTTTTTTTATGGATTTGGGGTTTTGGGTTTTAGTTTTCTGATTTATTTTTATATAAAGTTTGTGTCTTTTAAAGTGATTGTACTGTAATACATATAAAATATTACGGCCGAGTGCGTTAAAGGCTCCCGCCAATGACGAGGTAATGTGGTGTCGGATGTGAAATATAATATTTCGTATAGTGATTAATTGGTAAAATGTGGGTAAAATGTCACTGCAAATTTGATCCCACTTGGTTTTATCTGGTTTTTTTTTTTAATAAAGTTCCTATCTTGGGCATGCATGCAATTTTCACTTTAGCCTGTTCTATGTTATTGCAATTATTGGTTATTTTGCTTGGTGATTTGGGTAACTTTTTTTTTTTTAACTTTTTACAATGTGGGGCGGTGTGTGGGATGTCTGCTGTTGGTAATCATTGTTCTTTGTAATGTTTTTTCACTGTGGTCTTACAATTGTAAAGTTAAATGAGCTAATAATTTTGCCATCATATGACAATTTATACGGAGTAGTTGATATTTGCTTTTGAGTCATCAATTGTTGGCTGATAAAGGTACTTTTTACTGCTTGTTATGCTTGAGTGTCCACATACTATTCTTGATTCTTACCGGAGAGTAGTGCCGATTATTTTTTTTTACTTTCGCTTTTTTGGGTCTTTCGTTTGCCTCTTTATTAGTATCGGTTCCTCGCGTGGTTCATGTTAGCCGACACCAATTTGTTCGGGACTTAGGTTTTGTGATATCTGTCACCTTTAGCACTCTCTTACTTTCTCATCCTTGTAATGGGCATACATGATTGGTCTAATCGTTTAGGTTCTCGGATTAGTGATGATTAAAAATGTGTTTTTTTCGTACTTATACTGCTATATTCTCGGTAGCTACTATCAGCGTAGTGCTTTGTTTGATAATGGAGGTTCTTAGGAGGTTGGTTCATAGTTGGTTTGCATATACTGAATAAAAATCAGGGGAGCAGACCATGATTACACTATCTGTAGTTTATGTTGAGGGACTCTGATAGTAATCATTGGTAGCACTTGACAGATTTGAATGAGCTTTGATTTAGGCTGCATCTATCAAGGCGTTAGTAATTAGAGTTGCCTGTAACATTATCCAGCTTCAATATTAAGACACTGGGGCTGGAGTAAGGTTGTAAGGGGATCGACGAAAGGTTGTCAGAGGTTCTGCTGCTGACAGTTGAGAATAATCATGCCAGTTCTATTACCATAAAGTACATAAAAGCTGCAGCCAGTATAGTTGAGATACGAGGGGGTGAAATTAGGAATTTGGGCTAGTTAGATATGGATACGCATATGTTGAAAGTGCTTATGCGATGTCATACTATTTCTTCTAGGCGGTTTCTTCCTGAGAAAATCATCTGAATATAGTTTTGTTATAATCTTATCTGTGTTCTCTTTCAATAGGGGAAGCACATTCGCTGAAAGTGGAAAAGATTCTGTTCCAAGGGAAGTCAAAGTACCAGAATGTCATGGTTTTCCAGGTACAATAAATCTCTGTTTCCATGTGAATTTTCTTCAGCTTGCTGTATGTTAGATACCTTTTTTTAAGCTTGATTGTGTCTTTTGTGTTGCAGTCATCCACATACGGGAAAGTTTTGATTTTGGATGGTGTGATCCAGCTCACCGAGAGGGATGAGTGTGCATATCAAGAAATGATCACTCACCTGCCGCTCTGCTCTATTCCAAACCCCAAAAAGGTCTCCTCTCTCTTTCCCTAACTTCCTCACGCTTTGAAGAATTCTAGTAGTGCTCACCGCCTCTGCGTCCTTGTCTAGTTGGGTCCATTTCTTCTTTAATATCGCTGCCCGTTTGGGGGTCTTGGCTTATGTCGGGTAATGTACTGAGGTTTGCGTCAGATGTTTTGAAGAGTCTGTTGCTCTCATTTGTGAAATCTGTCTTAGGTCTGGGGTGGTGGTTTGTTGATTCTCTTTGCATGGAGATCTTAGCCTTGTTCAATCTTTTTCTTTCTTTATACATTAAATACACACTTCTGCTTGGTTTTCCAATGGTGCAACTGAAACTTTGTAGTAGAAATATCTATATGGAAGTTTGTAAATTTTGGGATCCTTGGTACACTCCTCACACCCCCGGGGCCGAAACATCTGTTGGGATCGTGTCTTGTTACCTAGTGAAGGTTCTTCAGTAATGAGATTATGTCTGAGATGCTTGATGTCTCCTCTTTGGCTGTTATTTGCTCGATGACAACCTTGTTAGTTGTTACACCTTGAACCATGGGTCTATTCAAGATGTTTTGCGGAGAGGTGTAGGATATTTGCTCAAATATTTTAGCTTATTGGTAAAGAGTTCTGTGGGTAGACTGGTGTATCTCACTTCCTTATTTCATGACTCTTTCTAAAGAGTTTTTTTAACACTGATACATTTAAAGGGATTCTTGTCCTCCGTTTTTTCTGTCTATATTTTCTTTTAACATAATTTGTTCCATTTAGAGGTTTTGGTGGCTTGCAAGTTGTGACCTTGTGGTACAAATGCTTTGAGGATGGCATATGTTCTTTCTTTTGTGGGTCTATTATAATGATCTCATATTAATGTTGTAGGTTCTAGTTATTGGAGGAGGTGATGGAGGTGTCCTGCGAGAAGTAGCTCGTCACTCGTCGGTTGAGCATATTGATATCTGTGAGATCGATGAAATGGTTGTAACGGTGAGTAACATGATTCCACTGTGATTTTTCTTTAAAAGTGTGTGAACATTCATCTTTTGGCCCAAAGTGAATGATAGTATGTTGAATTCTTTATTGACGTAGTTGTTGACTTGTTATTGTTTTGGCCATGTAAGATGTAATTAAAGGTTTGAAGGGACAATTTTCGGCTCTTTCGCTGGTTATTGCTTGCTCCGACAGGCATAACCTTGAGATAGACTGACATTTTATTTCACTTAAACTCGATAGGTCTCCAAGGAATTTTTCCCTGAGGTAGCTGTTGGATATGATGATCCACGAGTGAATCTCCATATTGGTGATGGTATGGTTCTAGTCCTATCTTCTTTATTCCACATCCCGTTTTCTGTGAGAAGTTCTTACCTCTGCCAAAAAGCTTTATTTCTTCTTCCTTGAAGTGTTCTCACCCTCTTGCCACTGTTTGCTGATTAAGTTGTTCAATTTTTGTAGGAGTTGCATTCTTGAAGGCAGCTCCAGAGGGAAGTTATGATGCTGTCATTGTTGATTCATCTGATCCAATAGGTGACTTCTTATACCAGAAAACATTTGATCTCCGATTTTGTTTCATTTCTTAAGTCTCACATATGTTGTTCCACAGGCCCTGCTCAGGAGCTTTTTGAAAAGCCTTTCTTTGAGTCAGTTGCAAAGGCCCTTCGACCCGGTGGAGTTGTGTGCACCCAAGCTGAAAGTATTTGGCTTCACATGCATATCATCGAAGATATTGTTTCAAACTGTCGCCAGATTTTCAAGGGTTCCGTCAACTATGCATGGACTACAGTTCCTACATACCCCAGGCATGTCCGCTGTCTCCTCCCTTTTTGTTAGTAGCATGGTTAAAGTTTGTCAATGGTGGAACCTTAACTGAGGTTATCTAAAATATAAATTGTAGATCTCATCTAGAGGATAAGATGCCCGGCATGGCTTGTGTTTGTGCCTTCTGAATGTTTCAGGACATGCATAAGAGCCCTTAACCAGAAACTGGTCATGAGTCTTTCCTAATGTGGGTTTGTTGTGTAAATTTCAGTGGCGTGATTGGCTTCATGCTCTGCTCTACTGAGGGCCCAGAAGTTGATTTTAAGCACCCAGTGAACCCCATTGATAAATCCGAGGATGCTGAAAACACAAAGCGTCCTTTGAAGTTCTACAATGAAGAGGTAGGGTTTCCAATTCCGTTTCATGATTAATGCAACATCCAGTCATTCTTAAATTCACCAACAATGGGATCCTGACTGCGTCTCCTTTTTGCAGCTTCATTCAGCAGCTTTTTGTTTGCCATCATTTGCTAAGAGGGTCATTGAAGCAAAAGCGAAGTAGATTTTCAAACAAGCATCCCTGAGCTTCACTGATGGGCTTCAACCACAGAATAAGTTTTTAGTTTATATTGCTGTTTTGAGCAATTCGTTTTCAAGTAGCGAGATGTAGTGGACTATCCCTTAAACCGAAAGCCCCGAGAGCTTCAGGGACCCGATTTGTTAGCTTTTTTCTGCCCATGGTTCTTATTTGATCCACCAGGACTACCATGTAGAACCTGAACTATGAAAATTAGCCTGTCCTCCTGGTTTTATGAAAATTCTTACCATGTTGAAGGAGAATTACATTCAACTAACCTCAATTGTTTAACATGCAATGATTACAAAATGACACAGCCACGCAGGTACATATTATAAATGTTTTAGATCACGATCGTCGTCTCAGACACTCACACTCCGTCACAGGAGCTTGCATGTCGCTGATTTTGTTATTTGAGACTTTCTTCATCTGCAGCATCACGCAAACCTGCACTGATTTCGTCGACCCGTTTATCCAAAGCCATACCTTTACATTGATAGTAATACAGAACACAAACAACCCATTTCATCAACCTCCCTAACCATAACAGGGTAGTTCTCCCTATGATTCCGAACTTTGCATCGTATAAGAACATGCATGGAACCCTTAGAACAACCCCCCAAACGAAGAAAACCATCATCAAGTTGCGTCCGAGCTTCTCTTTCCCTTTGCTAAACTTGAGCGCCACCGCGAAAGCGTCAATCCCATGGATCTCCCCTAGACCAGAAATCACCAGACTAAGGTTCCACACAGCATTTATTTCCAAGTATTTCGGCATGACTGCGACAAAACCAGCTAAGTAGACGAAAAAAACGACGAAATCATACCAAGAAATTAAATTGCAGCCGTATAACGCTATACAAAACCAAAAGAATACTAGGAAAATAGCAGTTGAAAGGAACAGAACAATGAGACAAGTAACAAAGAAGCCTTGTAACTTCCCTTTGAAGCTAACATTACTACTCCACATAGGATCATTTTTGTGTATCTTGGATGTTACGTAAATGATGTAGTAAGCAGTAATGAACTCGAGTATGGGAAGTGCAAGAAGATAGATTATAGGCAGAAAGATCATCTTTTGCGAGAAAACTTTGGTAAGATTATCCCATCCTACTAGACCATGATAATACGGTATGTACCAGTACTCGAGGGCGGACGAGCTTGGGTATTCAACGTGTTTTAAGGATTCATGTAATGTTGTCTCAAGAAGAAACTCAGAGAAAACCATCAGGACGAGAAGAGGAAGAGATGTGACAAGGATGAAGATGGTGGAACGGGCGTTTCGGAAGGGAATTGTAAGAGCTTCTTTGAGAAGTTTAAGGAAGCCTAGACTCTGAGGTTCTTTGCTTAAGATGAGTGATGAGGAATCCATAGCTTGGAAATGGAGATAGATGTGTCAAATACGCTATGCATGTGTTTATACTTTAGTAGGGAGAAAAATTTGAAGATTAGTTGACTTAGTTGACTTTGGACTCTTATCCTAAAGAGTAAAGACTAATATGCTTACCACAATAATGAGGCAATAGAGACTTCTTCTACTAGCCCGCCCAAAAAGAATAGCCTTATGAAAAGTATAAGGTGATTGCTACATTTTAGTACTCCTTTCATTTTATTAAATTGTGAACGATTTTAATTTTGACAATTATTTGAAGTCATATTTTGATCGTCGATAAGCTATTTAGTATTTACTATGCTTCTTGCTTACGGGGAAGGGGGGCAAAATCGGGGAGGAAAGAAGTAAAGAAAGGGAGGACAAGTCAATGCCGGAGTCAATGGAAAATTTAACGGTCAAACAAAATGGTCTTAAAATGTCATGTTTAATAGGTTAGAATCTAAAAGGTGGTATTTAGTCAAAAAGTAAGGCGTGTCTGTAAAAACCTTCGAGTATTATAAAATCTATTGTCGACCATTCTCTCAAAATCTTATCGCGCGAGAAACTTGAAGTAAGCTTTTGAGCAAACAGTTCATATGAAACGTTCACCATCATAATCTTCTGTACATGTTTAAGAGTTCACAATTGTTAGAAGGATCACAGTTTTGCTACGACATTTCTTATATCTTCTTCCAGTTGTAATTTTTTATCCAGGAAGAAGATTTACTCTAAAATAAAACCACATCATTACATTGTAAAGATGAAACTACGGGCGAAGGCATAACGCTATCCAATATGTTATGTGAGGAACACTACTTTGAGGTCGTGGCTCCATGTCGCTTCTGGTTTCCATTGCATAGCACAGAACATCGCCACCATCTACAATGAACCAAAATATCCGAGTCATAATACACTCATAGAGCGAGGAAGAAAGATAGAGCGAAAGCATGAGCAAGGGAGAGGAGGGAGTGTTGTACCATTGACAAGGCTGCGCACAGAATGCTGAAACCTTTGTAGTCGAAAGGTGCATTGTTTGACAGGAACCAGACTAGGAACAAATTACCAGCCAATTTTTCACAGTTAGCTACTTAATTTACATAGCATAAGCGTAAGCAAAAGCGAAAACAGACTTACTGGTCAATGGAGTCATAACAAATGGCGAGATGAAGCCTGCTATTGCCTCTATTGCAGCCAGAGATCCTTGAGCTCTTCCCTGCAGTTTATTCGGAAACAGTCATGTGACAGAACTAATGACAACACGCCCGCTAAATTCTAGGTTCAAATTTCATACAAGGGTACAACAACAACAACAACCAAGCCTTATTCCCAAAATGATTTGGGGTCGGCTAACATGAATCGTCATCCAGTAACCGTCTTGTGTACGCCAAGAAATTTCGAAAACGTTGTAAACATTTTGGAAATATTTAAACAATTTCAAAGGAAATTTAGAATGTCGTCAAAATAAATAAAAAGGTTTAAAAAAAATATTGCAAAAAACAGATGAACTTTGAACACAAGTTAAAAAGTTTTAGAAAAATAGTTGGAAAAACCAAACAAATAAATCAAAAGGGGTCAGAAAAAGTCCTCCACATGGATAGAGTCTCGCCACCCTGCCCTATCCAACACCGTACTCTCTTCAAGCCCTAGGAAGCTCATATCACTTCTAATCACCCTCGTCCAAGTCATCTTGGGTCTTCCCCGACCCCTACTAATATTATCACTTCTCCACCCTTCTACTCTTCTAACCGGCGCCTCACTAGGCCTCCTCCTCACGTGGCCATACCACCTCAGTCGGTTCTCCATCATCTTATCCCCTATGGGTGCAACCCCTACTTTCTCCCTAATAACTTCATTTCTCAACCGATCACGTCTTGTATGTCCACACATCCACCGTAACATGCGCATCTCCGCCACACTCATCTTATGAACGTGACACTGCTGAGATTTCTGAGAAATTTCTTTCAAGAATTAATCACACTGAATATTCAAGTTGTAGAGAATTCAACTCAGAAAGTTGCTGACCTGATCATTTGAACCTGATGATCTTGAGACAATGGCACATAGCTGTAGATCGACAGAGTAGCGTACATAAAAGAGAGTGGATATCAGTGAAGTGAGGCACGACAGATTTTGCTTTTAAAGTAAGCTATGTGGAAGTAGTTACTCACTGAAGGTTTGACGAAACCATATGCAAGCCCAAGCGATACACTTATATATGGCAGCTGCAGCACAATAGCCATATAAGAGACTAGAAATTTTGAAGTACCTCAAACTAGGTTATCACTTATCACGTATCAGTGACAATTTCTATCATTCTATGTCTTGAAGTAATACATCAACTAGCACAAAATATGTCAATTTTTCAGGACGAGAGCTTATCAGCAACAAATTAAAGAACTTGAAACCTGTAAAAAGCTGATGCGAATTGTAGAATTTTTCTTACATGGTTTCATGTTAAAGTTAAAATCATCACGTGTTCATGTTATAGGATTAATTAGGAGGGTAGTTAAAAGTTAGTTAGAAATTAGTTAGGTTGTTGGGCTTAGATTGTTAGATTGATTTGGGTATAAATACCCTTGTTGTATTCATTTTACAAAAATTCAATCAATAATCAAAATCATAATTCTTTCTCAAAGTCTCTGTCTTTTCTCTCTAATCTTCTTCTTCAAGCTTCTTCTTTCTTCCTCTTTTCCTCTTCTTCTTTCCTAATCAATCTTCATCTTCCTAAAATCTATCTCTATCCCAATTGATCAGATTGGTTGAGCATTGCTCCCATTCTTTTGATTACCCTATCCTACTGTGTTTCTGGGCTAGTATTACAGTACAAATCTTGTTACTGTAACATTGGTATCAGAGCGGTTCCGACCGCACCGAAAGCTTCCGCAACACAATGAATCTAAGCATGGAACAAGGGGCAGAATCACAAGCAAGCTTTGAGGCAATAATGGCAGATTTAAGGGCAAGGTTTGATGCAGAAAGGGCACAATTGAGGGCTATGATACAGAGTATACTTCAGCAGCCCCCAAATAGCAACAAGAACGTGGAGAATCAGGGTTGGGGATATGAAACTGGAATTTTCAACAACACCAATCTTGGGTATGTTACTCAGCTAGAATTTCCTAAGTTTGATGGTAATAATGGTGTGCTTAATTGGGTTAGGGAGTGTAGCGAATGTTTTAGTTTGTGCCAAACACCTGAAAATCAGAAGGTAGACATAGCATGCTTTTGTATGGTAGGAAAAGCAGATATTTGGGCTTGGAGTTATGTGGCGGACCATGAAAATGCATCTTGGGAGGAATTTGTGTGGGATTTATGCTTAAGATTCAGGGATAAACCAAGTTATAATGCTGATGATACGGTTAACAGCCTGCTGCAAAATGGAGTAAATACCAGTGAAACAGTAGTATGGCCAAAACCCATTTATAGTGGAGATTTTGAGAATCAAAATAATGGGGATAATGGAGGCCATGGCAGCAAAGATGGTGAGGGTATCAAGGATGGGATTCCAATCATGTTTGCTGGAATTTCAGAAACTTCTGAAATTGGTGGAATCATGCGAGAAATCTTTGACAGTGATGAATGTTCACCAGAAAATTCAACTGCGCTTTCGGAAATTTCGCAAGAAGACACAGCAGCTATGGGTGATGGTTGGCAAGAAAATCCATCAGTTGAAAGTGCTGAATTTGCAGAAGAAATTGTTGAAGAAAACCCAGAAAGCAGGCTGAAACTTGCAGTTGAAGCTCTATCAAACCCAATGTTTGACCTCGGAAAGTCAGGGAGAATCAGTCTTGATGAGAAGGTTCTCAAGATTGCAATGGTGGGAAATCAAAATAGTGTGGCATTTTCACAGGAAAAACCACCTGTTTCTTCTGAATTTTCTCAAGAAATTCCAGTTGATGAAGTTTCAACAGGAAGTCCTAACTCTATTCATGAGGTTGTACCAAGAAGTCTGCAAATCAGGATTGCTGAATATCTACACATAAAATCATCCATGGATGTTGATTTTCGCTCAAGAATAAGCGATGCCGTGTCTGTTAACCAGGGGTACCAGGTGCTGTGTGGAAAGATGCCGAGGAAGAAATTCGATCCAGGGGGCAGAAATGGTGTTGCAAGGACAGAGCTGAGGTGCAGGGACCTGGAATGCAAACTAAAGCTGGGCAGGGACTTGAGAGTAAAGTCTGGGCAGGGACTTAATAGCAAATTAGCCTTGAAATGGAAAAATGGTGAAAGCCAGTTGTAGTGGGAATAATGAAGAGTTAGCAAGGTTTCTATAATTGGAGAGTTGAGGGCAACTCTTATTTCAAGGAGGAAGGATTGTTATAGGATTAATTAGGAGGGTAGTTAAAAGTTAGTTAGAAATTAGTTAGGTTGTTGGGCTTAGATTGTTAGATTGATTTGGGTATAAATACCCTTGTTGTATTCATTTTACAAAAATTCAATCAATAATCAAAATCATAATTCTTTCTCAAAGTCTCTGTCTTTTCTCTCTAATCTTCTTCTTCAAGCTTCTTCTTTCTTCCTCTTTTCCTCTTCTTCTTTCCTAATCAATCTTCATCTTCCTAAAATCTATCTCTATCCCAATTGATCAGATTGGTTGAGCATTGCTCCCATTCTTTTGATTACCCTATCCTACTGTGTTTCTGGGCTAGTATTACAGTACAAATCTTGTTACTGTAACAGTTCAAGGTGCTAAAAGATGCGAATAAACCACTCTCGGGACTAGTACATTTGGCTAATTCATTTGGAAGGTTACACTTACCCAGGATTCCCACGCCAGGCTGTAGAAAGAGGCCTGCACACAAAAACAACTGGTAAGGAAATTATATCATCAAAATGATTTATCCATAATAAGATGAGACGAACAGAAATCGCAACTTACATAAGTCGCTGAAGCAAGTAAGCCCATACATAATAGTGCTTTCTCTCCAGCTAATCCGTTGATGACTGGTACTAACAACATCTAGAGGCAGGCCAGATGGTGAATACATGAGTTAGATGGCTAAAGAGAAAAATTCGATGCATGGTATGTCTTACGAACACTTCAGCATATGGATTCACATGTATCTCATCCGTAAATAACTTTTGGTAAACTCTCTCTCTCTCAAAAAAAAAAAAAAAACTTTTGGTAAACTAAGTCATTTGGTTAACAATATCGCTGGCATAGTAGTTATAGGACTTATATCATGTTTCGTGCTTAGATCAATAAGATCACTGTATATGCACCATAGGCCCAAATTCATACATCAGGGTTTTTCTAGTGGACAAATAGGCCAATACTATGATGAACTGGAAACTCCAGCCAAGGAACATCAACCAGATTACTTAACAAAAATACATGATTTATACTGTTGCATAAACAAAAAGCAAATGATTCCTTTAGGAGAATAACAGTTAAAAAGGAACGCAGCAAACAGACCAAAAAGATACAATAAAACCAGGGACAGGCTCCACAATGATGGCCTGATGGGAATACCTGTGAAAAAACTGATCCAATTTGCACAATCATTAACGTATCTGAAGATTTGCTTTCCTTTAAATCAAAAGCGTCCTTCAAGTAAAGCTGCAAAATAAATATTTACAAATTGGTCACGGACAAAGGGTAGAAAATAAACTGACAGTCACACGCTGACTCAAGTGAAGCATATCAAGTGCATATGATTGGAAGTTTAGTTTTTTCAACATAGTAACATACCAGTAGGACACTGCTGATGCCAGACATCCCAAACTCATATAAGAATGAAACCAGGTAAATGCCCCTGAGTGAAGATCTAAGGAACAAAAAGAAAATAAAATATACCAGGTCATATAGTGCAACAAAATATAGTGATTTTCAGATACCAATATATAATCCACAGCTGCTGAAATCCTATACTAAATTAACGTACCTGGTCATGACGGCAGAAGCAGCATATCTAATCGAACTGTACCTCTCTTTGATGAGTTTAAATACAATGGACAATGGTGACTTCTGCCTTGTCACTGGTGCGCGCCGAAGAGTCTCAGTTACGAACAGTTGAATAAGAACAGGACAGATAACTAAAAGAGGAATAGACAGCTGCAATGGTAAGAGAAAGAGAACATTAATGAGAGCGTACCACTTCCAAAATAACAAATTATAAAGTTTGAACAGATAACAAAGTATGATGTTTGAACAACACACAAGGTAATAACATACCTCAAAACTGTAATTTCCAGGAAGAAACTTAGCTAACACGCTACCAAGGACATGTGATGCAGACATTACACCTGTGATCCAACTGAATGCTGCAACTCTTTTGTCATCCTCGACCACATCTGCCTGTAAGCGAAAAATACAGTTTACTCTATGATCGTCATTCAAGATCCACACAACAAGTTTAAGAATATCTTACCGCATAGGCGATAGCGATACAGAACACACTCCTCAGACTTAGGATGTAGGAAAGACCACGGAGAGCAAAGTATGCGTATATGAATCCTCTAGACCTACTAATAGCAAGAAGAGCTGCAATATAATAACAGGAAAGAAGTCAAGATAAACATGATAATTAAGGACACATCACGTAAGAGATGACATCAGCGACAACAACAACTTCATCAACAATATGCTTCAATACAGATACAGGATAGATGCCCACGAATACAAGCTGATGGCTCCATACCCCGTGCCTCTCGAATAGATATCTAATGATATAAATTCATAGCTGAAAGTGTTTAGCTACTTCAACAGGATAACAGGAATACAAGAAAATTTCAAGGAAAGATAAAAAAATATTTCAAGGAAAGATAAAAAAAGGAGGGGTGGAGTAATAGAGCTAACATTACTTACCGACAGGGAAAATAGATGTAGACATAGTCAAAAGGAGAAGCGGTTTCCGCCCATACTCATCCGATAGTTCACATAAGAGTGGAAGTATAGGAATCATGAGGAGCCCAGCAACCTGTTATTTGATTGTGAGATGCTATGTTAAAATGATGGGAAATCAACTATCAGAGCTCCTTCGAAGAACAAATGAACTAATGATGTATGAAACACCACAGAACAGATAGGCTATGACATGTACGATGCATACATATACAGTGTGGGATGACAAAGCCAAGATGACTCAAAACAGTACTGACTGACAGATTGCTTATGGAAAAGACAGACATAACAACTCTGCATTTTACATGACTTTGTTAAACCAATAGATTAACTTTAGAAACTCCATGTATGATGAAACAGCTATTAAAGACAAGCTACGGGGTGACATCTGATGCAGATTACCGTGACTTGTAATCTGAAACACATATTTATTCTAGGGTGTAAAGTCTGCTCCATAAAATGTAAGTACGGATACTAGAACGCATTGATTCTGTCTCATACATTAAGCTGATGAGTCAAATAGCATCCAACTATGATACAGAAAAAGTCATAACATCACAAATTAAGGGCAACTCCTATCAGGTTTGGATGTAAAAACCGAACTCTTCTTTATGTCAATCCGCTGTATAAGATTTCTATGTGCATTCATGGAGCCGATCCACAACAGTTACAAGTCTCAAAGCAAAGAAAGAAGGCAGAAAGTCTACAAACAAAAAAATATTAGCATGACAAAGATAAGAGGATAAAGAGAGCATTACAGTCTGTTGAAGATTATTCAGGTAAATAGCCTCCGAGCAGGTGGACTGTGAAGGACACAAAGCGCTACTGATCAATTCCATCAGAAATGGACTACATATCTCATGTGCAATTCCATGTACAAACAACGGAACTAGCAAATTCAGTATAAGTTTTATATCTCTGAACAGCAACACATCTCTCATGCTCTCGATGCCTTGCAACAATTCCCTTGCCATTTATCTTGTTTGACGATAATCCAATGTCAAGAACATGGACCATTCCTTAGGGAAAGGAGAGAAAAATGATGCAGGTCTATCAGAAACAGAGATGCAGAGCCACACAGATTTCTTCTCAAAACTGAAGTTTGATACATTCAATACATTATAATAAACAGACCTCATATAGGGATAGCCAGGCGTAGAAAAGATCAAATTATCAATAACAAAATCCAGATTAGAATTCTTTACACCTCAACTTTCCACACTCCTCGTCTCAACAAGGCAGCATGACAAAAAAAAGTAGCGAATCTAAAACGGGTACAAGATGTCTTGATTGGTCATTTCTCTTCCTCAGGAAGATTTGAATGGTATAACAGTCGGCTGGTCTCGCAATAATTCTAAAACAAATTCTATTTTCGAGTAACAAATTCGATAACCGACTATTAACATCTTTTTCCTTCACACATCTAACTCATTAGTCCCCATCAACTATGTAGGGAAAGACTTGGCAACCTTTCATTTAATCAATAAACTTAACATTGCAGAAGAAAAACCTCCTACTACAATCATAAGAATATTAGCTGGCTATTTCATGATTCATAACATTATTTAAGAAATAAAAGTGCACAAAATTTGCTAATGCAGCTTGCAGGAAGGCAATTAATCCCACAATTACGAAACGAAAACACGGTCTAATGAGCTGAATTTACTGACTAATTCTCTTCAAACCCAATAGTATATAATCAAACACCTAATAATTACATTAGAATAAACATAAAGAATCAAACTTTGCATAAAAAGCAACAACAACAACCACGCCTTATTCCACAAAATGATTTGGGGTCGGTTAACATGAATCGTCATAAATAACCGTCTCGAGGATGTCATATAAGTAACCATTTCAACATAAAACTACACTGCAAAAAAATAACCAGAAACCCACAAAATGCCAATAATTTGGGAATAATTGAAGCTCAAAAAGACGTGGCGTCAACTACAAATGATGCTGCGAAAAATGGGTTATTGCTGACTTAATTGCAATATCATATAATTATAATTGTACAGGCAAATACCCAGAAAAAAATTGCATGCGTAAGTATGTGTTGAACATAAAAAATTCGGGTATCGATAGATCGTTTATTGTCGAATTGTGACCGCGATACGGATGGTACGAAAGAGATTAATTGGACTAGATTTTAGGAAACGGAAAAAGCAGGATACGCACAAACTCAATCGAACGCAGATAGTTGTGACTTCGAAGAAGTCAAAGAGTAAACAATGAATTGCTCGCCCAACAGGAGAAGGTCTGTGCCTGCTTACAATCACGAAATACTCCAAGTTCTACAACTATGAACTACTCCTACTCCTAAGATAAATCCCCCTAGTGGGGAGACCCCAAGGGGGTTCCAAATATTAAAAGAACTAACAAAGTAGAAATTGACTTAATTTGTTGTTCAGTCGTGTCTTCAATGTTGTTCTTTGTCCTCTATTTATAGGAATAGAGGGTCTTGATTCTCCTCGTCAGTTGAATTGTGTGACGGTTATCTTTGACAAAATAACTTACGAGAAGTGGTGGTAGACAGTTGGCAATTGTATGCCTTAATCCAATATCCAACCGTAACATTCTCACATGGAGAATATACTAGTGTAGATATAAGAGTTAGTGGGTGAGATTGGTAGTTACGTTTACCAATCTCACAAGGCCAAGTTTAACCTTATCGCTGATGCACATGCCTATCGCGGATACTTATCAAGTAATTCACCAAATCATTATCATACGTACCACACTATCTGTATATGCTAGATAATGAGTAGACAAATAATGATCGTCACGCTTCTTATTTTAAGGGTAATTAGGATTACCCATAGACACACTACCTTGGACTAGCTTACGATCGTACGCAACTAGCAATAGTAGTAATCTCTTATTTAGTAGTAAGATGCCTACTAAATAAGGTAAGCGATCGGAAATTACAAAAATGTCATCAACAGTATGAAGATTCTCTCATGGTAAAAACTGAAAAGACAGCAATAATTACAGCTTGTATCAGAAGAATTTGATCTTTTTCTTTACCTGTGAATTGTACTGACCAAATAACACCTTCCAACATCATTTTTTCGAGGAGAAAGATCAATGGTGAAAACCTGAGATTTTCGCTGTCTTTTCTTTTCTGGGGTTTATGAAATGGGAAGCAAGAACCCAGAACAATATATTTTGCTTTGATTTGATTTTTACTTACAGTACATTTGAATGTTGGCTTAAGTAGTTAAGTTCCGAAAGTGGACTACTTCGAGTGGTTCGGGTTATCGACTTATCGACCATATATCAAATGACGATTCACTTAATCGAGTGTGTTTTGTTAGAGTTCAAGTAGATTTTATCGTAATTGTTCTTCAAATAATGAGCTACTAAAGTGATGAAAAAGAGTTCAAAGGCATTTGATGAACATATTCCAGTTGAGTAATTTGGTTAGAGTCAAGCACACTTGGATAAAAAGTATTCGTCAAATCTAAACTAGTACAGAGTACTAATATAGTTCCTTGAGGTCAAAAACTAGTACGGTAATATAAGGGATATATTGTATAAAACACTTTGGTTTACCTATTATGTTAAAAAACAATTGGGTTTCCTTGAGGTAAAAAACTAGTACGGTAATATATGGGAAGAAGAAGAAAAGAACATGTGTGTTAACATACACTATCGTGACCAACTGGGAACTCTTCTTCGATCTGATATATAGTACATACCAAACTGTTATTGGTTAATGATATTACCACGCTGCATATAAACTGCTGCCTACATTATTGTTACATACAAAAGATAAATAAAAGTAAACAGTTTACCCTGACTCAATAAGTCAATAAGATTGGGAGACAACAACCTGTAATATTTTCGATGATCATAAAGATCCTAAGGAAATATGGATCATATATAAAGATCGTCCTAATACTAGCAAGCTAAGATAGATGACAACGAAGTCTATCCGCTTGTTATGACTCCCTTAACCAGTGTTAAAGTATAAAGTCATTGTTTGGGCCCTAACTATCAGTCTAGACTTTTGGTTGAGTTGGTTTCCAACATGGTATCAGAGCATATATTGAAGTTTCCTAATTTCAACAACCAGTAAGATATTCTGCTTTCTGCTTCTGCTTATGCTGTATTAATCAGGTAGCTAACTGCAAACAAATTGGTTTATCCTTTGTTCCCAGAGTGGTTTCTGTCAAACAATGCACCTTTCGACTACAAAGGTTTCAGCATTTTCTGTGCAGCCTTATCAATGGTACAATGCACACCCTCCCTTCCTCTGTCTGCTCTCCCCATCTCTTCCTCTCTCTATGTATTATGACTAGGGAATATTTTGGTTCATTTCAGATGGTGGCTATCTTCTGTGCTATGCAATGGAAACCAGAAGCGACATGGAGCCACGACCTTAAGGTAGTGTTGCTGACATGAAATATGGTTTAATGTGTCTTTGCCTGTAATTTTAGCTTTATAGCGAATATACAGATGTGGTTTTTTTTTTCTAGTGTAAGTACTTTTTTTCCCGGGTCAACAAGAGAAGGGCTGAAGATACAAGAATTGTTATTAGCAATATACTACTCCCTCCGTTTCTTTTGTTTCTTTACGTTTCGTTTGAATTCCTCTCACATATTCAAAGGAAACGTAAAGAAACAAAAGAAAAGGAGGGAGTATGATCCTTGTAACCATTCGGACTGAACATGTACATATTCTCTTGACAAATACCAGAACTTGATTTGGTTATACGTTATTGCATAAAGATCTTACTACTTCCCAGGAAGGAAATATAAAGCTAGATGACAACAAAGTCTATAGTATATGGAATGGCAGTTGCTAGTTTCCTGGCACGCACCCGATTAGCTTCTATGTGCTCCATATCCTCAAACTCAAATGGGGTTCCAGTGGAAAGAGGATGTCGCGAGTCACATGTGAATTTTTCAAGCATGATGGCATTCTTAACAATGTATAATGCCAATGAGAATTCATTTGTAGCATGAACACTAAAAGCTCCAATCCATTCCAGTTCCCTTAGGTAAGTAAGTGTTCTCTTCGACGACTCTGGATGGTCTTCATCATCACGACTCTCCAACCAATTTGTTATCTCTTCTAAGGCTCTCTTATCTCTATCTGCCTGAGTCAGAGAATCAAACTTCATTGAGAAACAACATGCCCACATCACCTGCACAAATTCGCGAAATTTAGTCATTTAACTATAGAACATAATATTCGTGATTGTTAATGTTTTGAGTTTGATTACCTGCACCCTTAACTCCTGCAGCAACGGACAGGCTTCGGGGAAGCGTCTCAAATTAACAAGTCTTTCGTGGCATGGAGTACCACAGACTGTCAAGTCCAAGACACTAACATTATCAAAACAAGGAATGGTAACATCTCCTTGAATCTGCTCGTGCAAGTGAAAAAAACACGAATGAGAATAAATACGAAGCAACATAAATAACAAAAGTGAGAAGAGAAGGCACAAACCATCTTCATATCGATGTAGAGAGCAAGTTTTCTCAGATTGGCAGAAAAAGAAGCAATCTGGCCGAAGTTGGGAAGCAACTGATAGGAATAAGTGCCACCAAAAGATGCTTCAACTAGTGATGTTACATCAACGTACTCTACAGTCGCCTTTTTCTCAAAACACTCGAAATCAAACGACTCGAGATTAACAGCATCGATCTCAATGTTCCCCATGAACATACATCTACGTATGGCCAAATATTTCAACTTTGAGGTTCCGATGACCTTAAGATCTACGAGGTCATCCGAATCTTCCACAACAAGCCGTTCTAGTAGTTGGCAACGAGATAAAACCAACTCAAGTAATGCTTGATCAATGTCAACTCGCTTCAAGCATAATGATGTAAGAGACATCATAAAGTTAAGCTCAAACCTTGTAACTAAATCACTAGACAAGCGATAGCGAGCCTCATAGGTATCACCAATCGAATGGTGGTACGTAAAATCGAGCTCCAGTGATGTCAGTCCTTTCGACGACATTGCAAATTCAGCCCATCGATTAATATCATCAGTGTTCGACCTATTCAAAGGAAAAGAAACTCGAAACTCGTTGATTTCCGCGGTTGTATGAGTTTGTAGTACTTGATCAACCCAGCTTACAAACCTGTGTTTTTCGTCTCGAATAGGTTTACGCATCCGTTGGCATTCGACCACCAAAGTCCTTAAACCATCAAAGTTGAGCGTAATTGTCGAACCAGTTGATGACATTGCAGGCCAACTCACAATAACTTCTCCCTCCATCAGAAATTTTTTCAATACTGTTTAATACGAATCGCAACCGATTGATATTATTTAGAGAAACATGTGAATTTATCCGGTCAATGCGATATTAATTTTGTAAACAAATAAATATTATGTGTTTCGTATGGTTAAGGAAACTAGTATAGTAGAAAAATATCGTTATAGCAAGTGTGATTCCGATCTAATCTGATTCGATAAGATATAATACGTGCAGAAATTCAAGTTCGTTAGCAACCATGGGTTATATAGAGTCACAATGTGTCAATTACGCATGATATATACCGTTAATATCGCCGAATCTAAACCAGTGTCATAGAGTCACAGAGTAACACTTTTAAAATTTTATATACAATGACTCAATGGACTAACTCCTGTCACATTAAGTAGGCAAAACTAAGTTATAAGATAGATAGATTTGGTGCAGTAGTACAATGTTATCACTACAACTTGCCTTCAAATTCTTTACAGTTGACAAAAAAAAAAAAAAAAAAAAAAAAAAAAAAAAAAAAAAAAAAAACTTGCCTTCAAAACTTTCTACCTAGATTTAAAGTCAAACTTTAAAGTCAAACATCACCAGCTTTCTCAGATTTGCCCACTTCCTCATCAACTTTCTTCAGAAAAATTTGTGCTTTACACTCATAGTAATACAGAACAAGAGCAACCCACTTGACCAAATTTCCCAAACAAAACAACACGGCAACAATTGCAGTGACAGCAACTTCAACATTCCTGCTAAACATTCCTCCTAGTAAAAGTGGCAGCCTTACAAAAACCCCATAAACAAAGCAAAAAAGCATCAGTTGGAAACCTGTCTGTCTGCTGTGCTTCCTACAGTACCCTGAAATCTCTAGTGCATCGATCCCGGATTCGTCTTCCAATACCGAAATCACTATGCTCATGTTCCACATTGCGCTCCAATCTAGGAACTTGTAGAGCAAAGCCATGAAAAACATTGCATGAAACACTATTAACAGCATATCCATGTAACTGTTCCTTGGAAAGTACTGATACTCAAAATAAAACCCTGATGTGATGATGTAGTAATTTGCCAGTGTCCAAAACAGGCCAACAATTGTAGAATTTGACAGCAACTGAACCAAAAATGATGTAATTAGAGGACCCTCTAGCTTAAATTTTCGGTAAAAGACCTCACAGACTGTCTCTCTGAGACTTGCATCTATCTGATCACCTGTATAAGTTTTTGCAGCAATATTTGTGACCACTGTCAAGCTAAACAGCTCTATCAAAGGACTGAGCACCATATAAAAGGGAACAAGCTGTACAAAACTGCGAAATCGTTTTCGGCTTGCATCACTCTCATCATGGAAGATGAAATTATCAAGATCAAAATCATAGTAATAAGTATGGGAAGGCTGTACTACTAACTCTGATATAACACTCACTAATCTCTGAATGTTGCACTCATACACAACCATAACAACCAACAAAGGTAATGTAGACAATATCATAAAAAACATTAACTTTGTGTTACTTGTAATGTTCTTCAGAGCAGATTTCAGGATTACAACTGACTTCTGCTGCTTCAGACTGAACACAGCCTGCTCAACCCGGTTTCGGATACAGTCATCCTGCCTCAGATTATCAGGCTCACAGTCTTCTTCTTCATGTGATAGTACCAGCAGAGATTGATCAGCTTCAGAACCCATGAAATTTTCAATTTTTCTTCCAAAATACTAAAAGTCAAACCAGTGACTATTTCCTGAGAGCTTCTTTTGAGCTACTCCTGATTAAATTTTGTACCTTTTGTTTTATAATGTTTGGTTGGTTCAATTTTGCAGAAGTGTCCAAGCGTATTAATACTTGAATTGACCTTGACTTTTAAACGTTAAAACTTGTGTTATAAACTACTATTACAGTTGAATTATTCAGAAAGCAATGTCTGATGATGTTTCCCTCTTGTCTCTATGCATTAAACCATATAAGACCATTTCCAAGGTAACGGTATGTAAGACTATGATTTTTCCACAATATTCCACGAAAACTTCTTTGAGAAAAAACATTTCTAATACTACAATATTAATATTCATAGTATTACTTTTCCGATGAACGTAAGATATGGTCAAGCGATAACCCTACTTAGTTAGAGCGAGAGCTTTTCCAAAGGCATCGGGGTAATGATAATAACGAACTGAAGTTCAAATGCATGAGGAGTTACTAAGACCATAAATAAAAAAGTCCAGATTTCGAGGAATTAACATTAAGGATATATCCAATTCACATGAAATTTTGTGCTCAAGGAGTATATATTATAGATTATACACATTCTAGCACAATGACTGCCAAATTACGGCGTTAGGAAAAAGAGGTAAACCTGGGTTAATGTTCTCGGCAATTCTTCTCAAAAGTCTCTCAGACTGTGTGAAACTTCATCTGTCAACTGCACCAGCTTTGCCAAGCTCCTCATCAACCTTCTTCAGTAAGGTTTGCGACTTGCAGTCGTAATAGTACAGGACAACAGCTAGCCATTTCACCAAATTCCCTAAGCAAATCAGCCAAATAACAATGGCTGTGACTGTAAGACTGATACTCGATTTACATACTGCAGCAAGTAAGAAGGGCAGCCTCAGAACAAGGCCGTACACAAAGAACACGAGCATCAACTCGAGGCCTGTCTGCCTGCAATGCTTCCCATAATCAGCAGACTTTGCTAATGCAGTGAAACAGTTTTCTTCCCCGAAAACAGAAATCACCATTCCCATGTTCCACATAGCACTCCAATCTAAGAACTTGTAGAGCAGAACCAGAAAAACTACAGAATGAAAACCTGTTGACAGTATATTCAGACCAATGTTCCCTGGCAGGGCGAAAAAGGCACCAGTGGTGATGAAGTAATGGTTTGCTATCGGCCAAAACAGACCGAAAAGCGCACAATTTGAGAGGAACTGAACATAAAGACAGGTAATCAGGGGACTCATGACCTTATCTTTCTGACAAAAAGCTTCATACACAGACTCACTTAGATTTTGCACTCCTGTCTCCCCTGCATATGTCTTTGCTGCAACATTTACTGTTATAAACAAGCTGGAAAGCTCTACCAGCGGGCAGAAAATCAGATACAGTGGAACCAGACGGAGTAGAATCCGAAAAGACTCTCTTCTTTGATCATTCTCGTCATGGTCCACATAATCTCCAACATCGTTATAAGATTCGTAGGGATGATAAGGTTGTACTAACAACTCTGATATAGCATCCATTACATGTTGGATTTTGAACTCGTACAAGACCCTGTATGCAAAGAAAGGTGCAGTAGACAGTATCATGAAAAACATAAGCTTCACGTTACTTGTAAATATTCTCACCGATGAATTCAGGATTTCAATGGACTTCAGGTGCCTGAGGTTACTTATTCTCATACCTTTCTTCGGCTGTATGTTGTCCCGAAACATGATATCTTCTTCATTGTGTTGCAGCAAAGCGTGATCAACTTCCGAACCCATGCCCGTTTCTTTATTTGTATTCTTCATGAAAGAGTATGAAGCTGCTACTTCTGGATTCATAGATATTCAGCAAGTTGTATTCATACACATTAGTGACCTGTTGACTTAAAATACATATATAACAACATAAGCATATAAACTATGAACTTAAACAGCTAGCATCATATATAATATTGCACATGAATCAGGCATAAACTCATGTCATGAAGCTTCCTAGAAGTAGCTTACTTGAGAAACTAACTCAAGCCCTTCTGAGATCTGTCAGAATATACTAAGCTAAAATATGTATTGTTTTTTCTGTTCTGTTTTGTATGAATAAGAGTATTTACCCTCTGATGCAGTTGAAGTTCTATACCTAGACCTGCCGAAAATAAGATAAAGTACCATAATTCAGAATCTGTAAGTTTAAAATTCTGCCGCGGAACATTATAAGATTAATACTAAAGATCAAGAACAACTGTTACATGAACTGATTTGTTCTTGGAAAACCTGAATCATGCTACTCAGATAACATAGGGCAGGTAAATGTCTTTGAAGGCGCACAAAATTAACGCATTTGGAAATGAACACGATATACAGCTAGTAAAGTCTGCTGAAATAGTAGACCAGACTAGTTTCACATTTGCAGACTTATGGTTTAGCAGCAATTGTGCTGGTAAATCATGAAACAGTGCCAGCATCTTGGGTACTTATAAAACTGGTCTCACTGACAAAACAGAGAAGACTGATTAGAGAAACGCGAGACAGGAGTGATATACATGAAAACAAAGTCACAGTGTACTCGTACATTGTTTTCTAAGATGAACATACAGTAGACATGAATGCTAAAGAAGGCTACAGACTCGCAATATAATCACACCTCACATGCTTTTACAGGCTCCTTTCCTTCCAAATCAACCTTTTTTTCTAGGGTTTGTTGCTTGCAATCATAGAAGTATAACAGAACAGCAATCCACTTTACCAAGTCCTTCAAACAAACTAAGGCAATAACAATTGCAGTGACAAAAACTTCCACAACACTTGTGTTATATATTTCACCAAATAGACAAGGCAGCCTCAGAAGAAATCCTACTGCAAAGCAAATGTGCATCAGTCGGGATCCAATTTGCTCAAAATGCTTGCCATAATAGTTAGACAAGTCTAAGGCCGCAATCCCAGTTTCTTCTTCCAAAATACAGATAACAAGTCCCATGTTCCAATAGGCACTCCAACTTAAGTACTTGTAAAGCAATCCCAGAAAAATCGCAGAATGGAATCCCACTGAGAGTATCATCAAACAAGATTTTATTGGCGAGAAAGGACTGAAAGAGAGGCTGGAACTCGTAAGACTGAGATTAACCGGTATCCACAAGAATGCAATAAGGGTAAAAACTGAGAGCAAGTGAACACAAACACAGGTAACGAAACGACCAGTGGGGTTGTATTTCTGGCAATAGAGCACCTCATTAAGATCATCTCCCTGTGTATCTTTAGCATGAAGTCTTGCTGCTAGCTTAACTGTTAAGGCCATGCTAAATAGTTCTAGAAGAGGGTAAACAACCAAATACAACAGACAGATTTCGACAACATCCCAGAAAAATTCACTTTTCCTATCAGAATCTTCGAAAAATCCAATTTTTCTAACAACATCAGCATCCTCATCCACATAATCAGTGTATTCTATAGAATCAGAGAAAATATCATCTACAGGTATAGAAAGAATTGCTTTATAGAGCTTAATCTCATAAAACACTAAGAAAACAAAGAAAGGGACAATAGACAAAATCATGAAGAACGTAACTTTAAAGTTACTTGTAAAGAGCAACAATGCTGATTTCAGAAGCTCCATGGACTTGTAGTACTGTTTGAGGTGAAGGGAAATTTTCGACATTATTCTGGACTTTGTTTCACTCTTCATCACTTCTTCTTCTCCTTCTTCCTCGCGTCTTATCAAATACTCATCCGCATTGCAACCCTCCATGGTTGATGTTTTTGTATGCTATAGTATGGAGGAAAACAAACACTATAGAGTGATTTCAATGCCTAGATAGCTCAAGATATCCACACCAAAAAATAAAGTCTTAACAACTAAAAAAGGACTAATACAGACATGAAGCACATGAAAGATACAGTTAAATGAATTGTATATCTTCATTATAAAACTACTAGTAGTAACCTCTATGACTATTGACTTTGAACTACCAAGTCTACGACGGGCTATTATATATAATGATAAAGATTTGATTCAGATTTCCTGTAAAAATGAAATAATAATGCACAGAGATTTGACATAGTGCTTTCACACATGTTTTCCCCCTATCTCTTCCTATTTTAAGACTTTTTACACTCACAAAGTCACGCCGACACTGGCATGAAACTCGTCTGCATCAATAATGCCCCTTCAGTTCCTGGTTAAAGATGCAACTATGCAAGTGATAGATCAACTAGTTATAAGAAAGACATGATTGCCAGAAGAATCTGTCAGAATGTCAGCAAATCGCTCCATTTTTATATATCAGTTTACATTCTACAGAAAGTGATACCAAAATACAATGCTAGAATGCTAGTACTCCGTACATAAAGGTATCAGTTGACAGTTATCACATATAGAAATAACTTTTGCTAATGAACAAACACATACCAGAGGCAAACTTTGTATCAGTGCATCTGAAAATCTACACAGATGTCTCGGCATTGACAGGTTTTGCAATCTCTTCGTCACTCTTCTTTTCCATGGTCTGCTGCTTGCAGTCGAA
This sequence comes from Spergularia bocconei, assembly GCA_963457585.1. Lineage (NCBI taxonomy): Eukaryota > Viridiplantae > Streptophyta > Magnoliopsida > Caryophyllales > Caryophyllaceae > Spergularia > Spergularia bocconei. The sequence goes on from OY734943.1 coordinate 2,638,799, forward strand.
ATAATACAGCACAAAAGCAACCCATTTCACCAAATTTGCCAAGCATATGAACCCAATAATGCCAGCAGTAACCGCAATTCCAGCAACAGTACTCCAATTACACAGTCCGCCATACAGGCAAGGCAGTCTCAGAACAACATTAAATCCTACAAAGCCGAGTATTAACTGGAACCCAGTTGGCCTGCAGTGCCTACCATAATAACTAGCCAACCCAAATGCGGCCATCCCACCTTCCTCTTCCAACACTGATATTACCATGCTCATGTTCCAGAATGCACTCCAGTACAGATACTTGTGCAGTACAAATACGAACAAAGCTGCATGAAGCCCCAGGAGGAGTACATACACAAAATGGGTTATGTCTAACTCCCAAAAACCACCTAGTTGAAGGAGAACCAATGGCCCATTCCCGGCAATCCAACTTAGACCAAGCAGACTCAGAATTGAAAGCAACTGAACATAAAAACAGGTAATAAGAACCCCATTGAGATTATTAACTCCACAAAAGGCGTCTTTCAGAGTTGCTAGTTTCTCTCCTGCGTAAACTTTTACCGCGATTTTTATGGTTGTAACCATACTTAGGAGCTCCAGTAGAGGAAAAACCGTCAAGTACAGGACGCAAACTTGGAGAACATCATACAGAAACACCATTATCTCGTCGTTATTGTCATCTTTGATATCCATTCTACGAGAGCCATTAGTAAGGCGAACTATAGTTACACGAGGGCTCCCATAAGGGCTTTGTAGGGCACTTGGTGCAGCAACTGCTACTTTTCGTAGTTTAATCTCAAAGAAGACCATGAAAACAAAGAAAGGGATTATAGACAATATCAGTGAGAGGAAAACCTTGAAATCACTTGTTAGAATCGCCAAAGCCGATTTTAGGATATCAAACGACTTCAACTTCTTCATGTTGTGTATTACTTGTCCAACTGCTTCCCTCTCATTTTGAAACTCGACACCGTCTTCTTGCTGCAGTAGGGGAGTTTGATCAGCCTTTGGTGTACTCATGGTAATCTGATCAGTTTCTTTCCTGCACTGTTCTGGATGACTAACAGCAGAAGCACATTCAAAACTATTCATTGCTCGTTGAAACTTGACTTTGAAGTTAAAACACAGGTCAACAGTCCACACATTTTCTTCCTTCCACCTTACAATTGACTTGGTGTTGGGATATTTCCCAAACAATGGTATTTATTAATTATTAATTAATAAATAATTAGATGGTTAATAGCAGTTACTTGGCCTAATGGCAGTTACTTGCTCTTATCTTTTCTAATTAGATCTCAACCGTTGTGAACGGTTAAGATTAACTTCCCCAAGAGGCAGAATTCGTCCTATATATAAGTGATACTTGCCTTGGAAAACAGAGCAACAACAGAGCAACGTTTTCCTTTACATTTTCCTTATACAATTCACAATATGATTCTAGTGCGTTTAGGGATCTGATATCGCTAGTACAAGACGCTATCAGAGGTTCTCCTTGTATCTCAAAGACTCTTTCAAGCCCGTTGTACTAGGGGCGAAATAAGTCTTTAGGATAGCGACATTCGCGCCTGGAAACCTTGATTACGCCATTATTCCCCTACTTAGTTTCTAACAATCTAAAGACTTATTTTCTGAAATAATGGCTTCTTCGTTGAAGGCTATGGCAACGAATTTCATTAAGTTAGATAGGTTTGATGGTGGCAACTTCCGTCGCTGGCAAAAGAAGGTTCACTTCCTTCTCACATCTCTGAACGTGGTCTATCTCCTGACTACGCCTGCACCGCAAGAGAGGGAGGACGAGACTTTGGTGGAGACTCGCACAAGAGAGAAATGGAAGAACGATGATTATGTCTGCCGTGGTCATATACTCAATCTAATGGAGGATCCCTTGTTCGACACATACCAAACTGTTGGTACTGCCCAAGAACTATGGGATACGTTGGAAGCAAGGTATATGAGGGAAGATGCTACTAGCAAAAAGTTTCTGGTTAGTCAATTTAATTCTTATATTATGGTAGATAGTAGGCCTGTCATGGAACAATTCAATGAATTGGAACGTATATTAGGACATTATAAACAGCATAAGATGAATATGGATGAATGTATCATTGTGTCTAGTATTATAGATAAATTACCCCCTGGTTGGCAAGAATTTAAGCATAGTCTCAAGCATAAAAAGGAAGACCTTTCTCTTGAAGAATTGGCTAATAATCTTCGAGTAGAAGAAGAATTTCGCAAACAGGAAAAGGCAAGAGAACAGGCGAGTTCTACTGTCAACATTGCGGAAGTTGGTCAGTCCAGCAAGAAACGATTCAACAAGAGGAAAGGTTATCAGAATAAGAAGTATCAAGGCAACAACAAGAAGAAAAAACAGAAAGGGTCTTGCTGGGAATGCGGAAGTTCGGAGCATTACGCGCGGAACTGTCCAAATCCGAAACAGAAGCAAAAGAAAGAATACAATTCTGAAAAAGTGCAGAAATCTTCCGATGGGAATGATTCTTTTGCTGCTGTAATTTCTGAGATCAATATGATCGAAGACGATGGTGCTTGGTGGATCGACTCCGGTGCAACCAGGCACGTATGCAAAGACAAAGCACTCTTCAACTCCTATGAACCAGTGGGTGATGGGACTGTCCTCTACATGGGGAATTCTTCTTCAATTGCTGTACAAGGAAGAGGCACTGTCGTCCTCGAATTCACTTCTGGAAAATTTCTGACCTTGAATGATGTTTTTCATGTACCAGAAATTAGAAAGAATCTTGTATCTGGTAGTTTGTTGAACCGTCATGGTTTCAAACTTGTATTTGAGGCTGATAAATTTGTACTGTCTAAAGGGGGGGTATTCGTAGGTAAGGGTTACCTGTGTGATGGTATGTTTAAGATGAACATAATCAATAATAATATGGTGTGTGATTATTCTGCTTATTTTGTTGATGTTTCTTTTCTATGGCACAATAGATTAGGACATGTGCATTTTAAGCGTTTGCGAGATATGTCTCAGTTGAACCTGATTCCTTCTATTGATAAGTGTGACGACAAATGCAAAACATGTATGGTTACAAAAATAACCAGAAAATCATTTCCAAATTCCATTCAGCGAGATTCTAAAGTATTAGAATTAATTCACAGTGATATTTGTGAAATGAATGGTGTAGTGACCATGGGTGGAAAGAGATATTTTATCACTTTCATAGATGATCACTCTCGGTTTTGCTATGTCTATTTGCTGCGATCCAAAGATGAAGCACTTGATAAGTTCATGGTTTACAAAACCAAAGTTGAGTTGCATTGTGAAACCTTTATCAAGCGACTTCGATCGGATAGAGGAGGAGAGTATTACAATCCTTCTTATTTCGATAGAACAGGAATCGTTCATGATACAACTGCTCCCTATACACCACAGCAAAATGGAATTGCTGAGAGAAAAAACAGAGTCCTAACCGAAATGGTTAACGCCATGCTTTCCAATTCTGGGTTGGGACAAGGTTTTTGGGGTGAAGCATTGCTTACAGCATGCTATATTTTGAATCGTGTTCCGAATAAGAGGAGTACGAAGACTCCTTATGAATTTTGGAACAAGCGAAAACCAAACTTGAGTCATCTCAAGGTTTGGGGTTGCAGGGCAGTAGTAAAACTCCCACCTCCTAAACAAAGGAAATTAGGAGAAAGAGGCATAGAATGCATTTTTATTGGCTATGCAGTGCATAGTAAGGCATATAGGTTCATGGTCATTGAATCTAACAATTCAATTTCAGTAAATACTGTGATTGAATCAAGAGATGCCATATTTGATGAGAATCGATTCGTTTCGATTCCGAGGCCCAAAGATTCCGTGACTATACGATCAGAGGAAGATCATACTCAAAGTAATGATCAAGTTCGTATCAATGATGATGTCGTCGAACTTCGGAGAAGTAAGAGGGCACGTATAGCCAAGAATTTTGGACCTGACTTCTTCATGTTTTTAGTGGAGGGATCAGGAGAAATTATAAACAATTACATACCATATTGTTGTATTTCCGAAAGTGATCCTACCACATTCGAGGAGGCTGTTAAGTCTCCCGATTCCGCTTTTTGGAAAGAAGCGATAAATGATGAGATGGACTCGATTATGGGTAATGGAACATGGAAATTGGTCGATCTTCCACCCGGTTCTAAACCCATTGGGTGTAAGTGGATTTTCAAGAAGAAAATGAAAGTCGATGGTACTATCGACAAGTTCAAAGCACGGCTTGTAGCCAAGGGTTACACCCAAAAGGAGGGAGTTGACTATTTCGATACGTATGCTCCCGTTGCTAGAACTACAACAATAAGAATGTTGTTGGCTCTAGCCTCCATTCATGGTTTGATAATTCACCAAATGGATGTAAAGACGGCATTTTTGAATGGTGAATTAGATGAAGAGGTCTACATGAGACAACCAGAAGGGTTTGTTATCCGTGGACAAGAGCACAAAGTGTGCAAGTTGGAAAAGTCGTTATATGGACTAAAACAGGCGCCAAAACAGTGGCACCAAAAGTTTGATCATGTTATGCTTAGCAATGGCTTTCGCATAAATGATGCTGACAAATGTGTCTACTATAAATTCAGTGACAACCATGAGGTTGTTATTTGTCTTTACGTAGACGACATGCTAATTTTTGGTACAGACTTTGAACAAGTTCAAAATGCCAAAAATTTCTTGTCGGCCAATTTCTCCATGAAGGACATGGGAATTGCTGATGTCATTTTAGGCATCAAGATCTCAAGGAGTGCCAGTGGGATAGTTTTGTCACAAACCCACTATGTCGAAAAAGTGTTGAAAAGGTTTGGCAATTTTAATTGCAAGCCAGTTTCGACTCCTTTCGATGCTAGTGTGAAATTGTCGAAGAACAAAGGGAGTTCGATTTCACAGCTTGAGTATTCCCAAATAATTGGATGTTTAATGTATGTTATGACGTGTACGAGACCAGATATTGCGTTTGCAGTTGGCAAATTAAGTCGGTACACACATAACCCTGATAGTACCCATTGGCATGCGGTTAGAAGGGTTTTGAAATATTTAAAGTCTACGATTGACTTTGGCATACATTACTGTGGGTATCCTTCGGTATTGGAAGGATATTGTGATGCTAGTTGGATCACCAATAGTGAAGATCATTCCTCTACGAGTGGCTGGATCTTCTCTCTTGGTGGGGGTGCAGTTTCTTGGGCTTCCAAGAAACAAACACTTATTGCGGATTCAACTATGGCAGCAGAATTTGTTGCATTGGCCTCTTCTGGGAAAGAGGCGGAATGGCTTAGAAACCTGCTGTTTGACATGCCCCTATGGCCGAAACCGATGTCACCTATCTCAATTCATTGTGATAGTGAAGCTACGTTGGCAAGGGCATACAGTCAAGTGTATAATGGTAAATCAAGACACATTGGTTTACGTCACAGTTATGTGAAAAATCTTATACAAGATGGAGTTATAACTGTGGACTTTGTGCGTTCAAGCCAAAATTTGGCGGATCCCTTGACGAAAGGCCTTTCAAGGGATCTAGTGAAGAAAACATCGGAAGGGATGGGATTAAAGCCCGTTGGAACTACTAGTGTTGGAACCTCAACTTAACGCTTGGAAAAACCTCCGAGTCTTAAGTTCAATGAGTCCAAGTACAACATGTTCGTAGTTGGAAGCACTACATTAATCTTTCTCATCCTGATGTTGCATTAGTGCTTGTTATCCGTAAATTATGTAGTAGGTTGCGTATTATACTCTTAATAAACTTTGTATGGATTTATTAGTGTGTAAGATAAGTGTGGTTAGATATATATGTATAATGTTCCCCGGGAATGCCTGGGAGTACATGTACTTGATTATCCAATCAATAAAGTCTTATTCTTATTTACATTATGATTCATTTTGATACAATTACGGGTATACTTGAAGTTCACCTTTATGAGTGCAAAGTGTGGCCGCTTTTAAGGAGTCTTGTGGGCTTGACTCTTAGGCACTCATTAAAAGATACATGGACATACGGCCAGTAAAGTGTCACTTGATCCTAAATGTGTATGGAATCGGAAATGAAGTGTGTGATTTAAATTTAGTTAGTCAAAGAGGATCGTTGGTTCAAAGCTCAGTCTACCATGCTATTCTGACTAATGATAGTTTATATACACTTAGTAAAGGTTCAATCGCAAGACACCTTTATGATGCACAACGTTTCAATTTATTATGAGACTAGTTTGAAGCCCGTGCGTTGCACGGTTTCTTAAACATTATTATATGTTATATACGCACCTACCATTTTCTGAAATCATTATAATTATAGCTAAACAAAGTTTTTTTTTCTAAAGGCAATAACTTAACCAAACAGAATTATCATTCCTCTAAAACTATCGAGTAATTAATTCATTTTTCAAAGTTTCCACATTATATACCTACATACTTACATGTTACATGAGATTAATTATCTAACTTATTAATCAAGTCTATTCATAAAAATTATTTACTTTCATTAGCTACTCAAACCAACCTTTATCTTACGTGTGACTATATCACATGGCGAAAGTATAAGGATGTAAAGACTATATAAAATCGAACACAAATTATGCGAGATATATACACTTAATTATTTCACATTTCCAAACCTAAATAACAAATTGACAGATATTGTAGCATAGTGATTATGATAGAAGTACCGAATACAATAGGTTTCAGGTTTGAATTTGTTCTCTCTATTGTATACCAATGTCTAAGCACATTACACCTGATGTTAGTAAGATTTTGTATGATTCAACTTTTTCTTTCTAACATACTACTCCTATTCAAAAAGATTTTCCTGTTTCTTTTTGCAGTTTTGAGTTGTCATGTTGTGGACTATTTGTAGACCAAATGAAAGACTCGTTTACCTAGAAATCAAGTAGAGTTGGTTGACTGCAATGCCGAATGAAATACTTACTAATTTTTAAAGTAAGTGAACGTTTCATTTGGTCTAAATATAGCTCCCAACATGACAACTCAAAACTGTAAAAAGAAACAGGAAAATCTCTTTGGGTAGGAGGGAGTATTCGTATTAGGTGAGTAAGATGTTGTAGCTACAATGATTCTTGTAAAATTTTCATGAATCCAAATGAGTAATATTTGTTTACAACTAATAAATTCAGTCCAAGTTTAAAAATTTCAAATGAAATCAAATAACTTTATATCATAACTTACGTAACCTAAGCAACCAGGACATATTAATTAATTATCATGAAGAATTATATAATTAAATTATCCTCAAACCATCAAGCTAAGTTGTGTTAATGTTCAGCTTGATTTTACCACTTTTCCAAATGAAGGTGAATAATGTAACCTATCATTTCCTGAAAAATATGATTAGTCGTAAATGCAATAAAAAAGTATTTATCTTAATTTGTATGTTTTTTCTTAGGTCTCTTATTTTGTTTTGTTAAACCAATGACTCAGATTAAATATTATACATTAGTTATTTTAAAACTTTCAATTGCAATCATTCTTGCACGTTATACATTATTAATTCTTTAGACGAAAATTGTGTTTTGTCCCAATAACTTTACATATAGGGTCATGTTTCAAAATATACTTAGTTAGCATTAAAACGTAGTTTTATGTTTGTGATAAATGTCTTTATGACTGCTGAAATATTTATATTGCACCTTGCAAATTAAATGTTTGATGATAAAGATCTTATATTCTTATTTTCAATATTAAGGCTCGATCGAGCACCCGTCGAGGCCTTCATAAAAATTTCTATAATTTTTTTTCTCTTCAATAGATAGATTATATTTATAAATCGAATATTATATTCTATAGGACTGTACACTAAAATTTTCAAAACTCTAAAATGTATTCATTTGCGTCATGGGATTTTTATCCATATCCACATGCATTCAATATAATTTCAAAAAATGGTCTTTTTAAGAAGATTTCATAAAGGTGGTTAACCAAATAATTTTGGTTCATAGTAATAGTTCTAGATCAAAGAGATCTACACATATAGATTAATTTATTCTATTAAAGATATAAATACAAAACATTCGCCTAAATTACATTTGGTTCCGAAATTTACCAAAATGTAGAAAATGTCATATGTTTTTCTCATGTATTAAAATGTAGATTTGACATGTGGAATATTATCTTACCATATTAGAAAAAAGTATTAGATTGATTCATCTTTTCAAAAATACCATAAACATGCATATGGTATACTACATGTCCATAATTAATGTATGAATTTTGTACATGATTACCAAAAACTCACATAAGGTAAAATAACATTTCCATAACATATCTTAATTTATTATTCACCAGAAGCTCTAAGAAAATTCGAAGGGCTCTAGACCTCTTCAATGCCCACGAAAAAAGCTTCGTTTATAAATATACTAGTTTGAATCCCGTGCGTTGCACGGTCACATAAACATTATTGAATATTATATACTCACCTTTCATTACCGAAATCATTGTGATTATAGCTAAACAAAGTTTTTTCTAAAAGGCAATAACTTAACCAAACAGAATTACCATTTTTCTAGAACTATCGAGTAATTATTTCATTTTTCAAAGTTCGCAGAGTATATACCTACATACTTACATGAGATTAATTATCTAACTTATTAATCAACTCTATTCATAAAAATTATTTACTTTCATTAGCTACTCAAACCAACCTTTATCTTACGTGTGACTATATCACATGACACTTAATTATGTAAAGACTATACAACATCGAACACAAATTATGTGAGATATATACACTTAATTATTTCACATTAGCAAACGTAAATAACAAATTGACAAATGTTGTAGCATAGTGAGTAGGATAGAAGTACCGAATACAATAGGAGACAGGTTTGAATTCGTTCTCTCTATTGTATATCGATGTCTAAGTACATTACACCTGATGTTAGTAAGATTTTGTATGATTCAGCTTCTTCTTTCTAACATATTCGTATTAGGTGAGTAAGATGTTGTACCTACAATGATTCTTGTAAAATTTCATGAATCCAAATGAATTATATTTGTTTACAACTAATAAATTTAGTCAAAGTTTAAAAAATTTAAATGAAATCAAATAACTTTATATCATAACTTTCGTAACCTAAGCAACCAAGACATATTAATTAATTATCATGAAGAATTATATAATTAAATTATCCCCAGACCATAATTAAGCTAAGTTGTGTGAATGTTCGGCTTGATTTTACCACTTTTCCAAATGAAGATCAATAATGTAACCTACCATTTCCTGTAAATATATGATTAGTCGTAAATGCAATAAAAAAAATATTTATCTTAATTTGTATGGTTTTTTCTTAGGTCTCTTAATTTGTTTGGTTAAATCAATGACTCAAATTATATATTATACATTAGTTATTTTAAAACTTGCAATTGCAATAATTCTTGCACATTATACATCATAAATTCTTTAGATGAAAAATTGTGTTTTGTTTCAATAACTTTGCATATAGAGCCATGTTTCAAACTATACTTTTTTTTTTTGTACAAAGGAGCAGCTAATGCTGCGGGGGTGGGGGTATGAGGATTTGAACCCGAGACAACCCCCAAGCAGGTTGAGTTTCAAATTATACTTAATTAGCATTAAAACGTAGTTCTATGTTTGTGATAAATGTCTTCATGACTGGTGGAATATTTATATTTCACCTTGCAAATGTTTGATAATAAAGATCGTATATTCTCATTTTCAGTATTAAGGCTCGATCGAGCACTTGTCTTTCCATAATTGTTTTTTCTCTTCAATAGATAGATTATATTTATAAATCGAATATTTTATTCTATAGGATTGTACACTAAAATTTTCAAAACTCAAGAATAAATTCATTTGCGTCATGCGATTTTTATCCATATCCAAATGCATTCTATATAATTTCAAAAAATGGTCTTTTTAAGAAGATTTCATAAAGGAGGTCAACCAAATAGTTTTGGCTCATAGTTCTAGATCAAAGAGATCTACACATATAGATTAATTTATTCCATTAAAGATATAAATACAAAACATTCGCCTAAATTACATTTGGTTTCGAAATTTACCAAAATGTAGAAAATGTCATATGTATTTCTCATGTATTAAAATGTTAGATTTGACATATGAAATATTATCTTACCATAACTTATAGAAAAAGGTATTAGATTGATTCATCTTTTCAAAATTACCATAAACATGCATATGGTAAACTACATTTCTATAAGTAATAAATAAATTATTTGCATGATTAGATCAAAGAGATCTACACATATAGATTAATTTATTCCATTAAAGATATAAATACAAAACATTCGCCTAAATTACATTTGGTTTCGAAATTTACCAAATGTAGAAAATGTCATATGTTTTCCTCATGTATTAAAATGTTAGATTTGACATATAGAATATTATCTTACCATAACTTATAGAAAAAGGTATTAGATTGATTCATCTTTTCAAAATTACCATAAACATGCATATGGTAAACTACATTTATATAACTAATAAATAAATTATTTGCATGATTACCATAAACCTAGATATGGTATAACAACAATTCCATAACATAAATTAATTTTTTATTCACCAGAAACTCTAAGAAAATTCGAAGGGCTCTAGACCTCTTCAATGCCCACGAAAAAAGCTTCGTTTATAAATATATAAGATAAGATAAGATATAAGATTGTTTTGGAAATGGTGGGGGATTGTTGGGATATTTCCCAAACAATGGTATTTATTAATTATTAATTAATAAATAATTAGATGGTTAATAGCAGTTACTTGGCCTAATGGCAGTTACTTGCTCTTATCTTTTCTAATTAGATCTCAACCGTTGTGAACGGTTAAGATTAACTTCCCCAAGAGGCAGAATTCGTCCTATATATAAGTGATACTTGCCTTGGAAAACAGAGCAACAACAGAGCAACGTTTTCCTTTACATTTTCCTTATACAATTCACAATATGATTCTAGTGCGTTTAGGGATCTGATATCGCTAGTACAAGACGCTATCAGAGGTTCTCCTTGTATCTCAAAGACTCTTTCAAGCCCGTTGTACTAGGGGCGAAATAAGTCTTTAAGATAGCGACATTCGCGCCTGGAAACCTTGATTACGCCATTATTCCCCTACTTAGTTTCTAACACTTGGTCATAGCTAGAAGTTGCCAAGCTTGACACTTTGACAGGTAAGAGATCAGAGACACACAATTGAATTGATTACAAGGCTTCAAGATCAAGCTTTCAAAACTTTAAAACTTCTAATTTACACCCAAAATAAGATGTCACACCATCAATCCATCATAAGTTAAATTAAGGATGTTCAGATGCATGAAAAAAAACACAACACATACATATAGTTGTCTGAATTAGTACACCAAAGTCCTTAAACCAAATAGAAAACGCGAAACAGGAGTGAGCGTAAGAACAAAGTTACAGTGTACTCATACATAACTTTCAAGTTTATATATATGCTACGGAAGATGAACATACAATAGACACAAAAGAGAAGGTTACATTCTTACAGACACGCAATAGAATCACACATTACATGCTTTTACAGGGTCCTTACTTTGCACATCAACTTTTTTCTGCAGGGTTTGGTGCTTGCAATCATAGAAGTATAACAAAACAGCAATCCACTTCACCAAACTCTTCAAGCAAACCAGGCCGATAACGATTGCAGTGACAATAACTCCCGCGACACTTGTACTACACATTTCACCAAATAAACAAGGCAGCCTCACAAAAACTCCTACTGCAAAGCAAATGTGCATCAGTCCGAATCCAGTTTTCTCGAAATTCTTGCCATAATAATCAGACAAACCTAAGGCCGATATCCCAGCTTCCTCTTCCAAGATAGATATCACAAGGCCCATGTTCCAAAAGGCACTCCAGCTTAAGTACTTGTACTGTAATACAGTGGAAATCAAGAAATGGAATCCAATTGAGAGTATAACCAAAGCAGAATTTATCGACGAGGACTGATTAGAAAAGAGGCTGGAGTTTGTTAGAAAGAGATTTACGAGTATCCACAAGAATCCTAGAAGGGTCAAAACACGGAGCAAGTGAACACAAACACAAGTAATGAAACGACCAGTCGGGTTGTGTTTCTGGTAAAACAACACCTCATCAAGATCATTCCCCTGTGTATCTTCAGCATGAAGTTTTGCTGCAAGCTTAACTGTTAAGGACATGCTAAAGAGCTCTAGAAGAGGGTAAACAACCAAATACAACACACAAATTTCGACAACATCCGAGAAAACTACACTTCCTCTGGCCCCATCCTCATAAGAGATGTAATCTTGGAATTCCGAGAAAACCCCATTTGGAAGAAGGTAGCTAGGTAGAGAAAGGATGGTTTTGTAGAGCTTAAGCTCATAAAACACCATGAAAACAAAGAAAGGAACAATAGACAAAATCATGAAGAACATAACTCTAATGTTACTTGTAAATAGCAACAAAGCCGATTTCAGAAGCTCTATGGACTTGTAATAGTTTTGGAGCTGAAGAGAAATTTTCGACATTATGCTGAATTGAGCTTCACTCTTCATCTCTTCTTCATTTTCGTGTCGTAGCAAACATTCATCCACATTGCAACTCTCCATGGCTGATGTTTTTGTGTGCAGTTTAGAATTATTTTGGCAAGTGAAGGTTGAAAGAAATAGCAAGAAAGGCTAGAATATATAACTAAGTGAACTCAACAAGATGAACTTTTTGCTTGTGATGTGTATGAAGACATAAAGTAGTACTTTAGGTTAATTACTAATTGTTAATCTTCACTTAAACAAATATTAGTCAACCTTCCGAGTGCTCATCACTATGACTAAATTACGAGTTTACGACGTGCTAATTGAACATGTGCCTAAAACTAGATTATTTTTACTCTATAAACCTGGATAAATATACAGATCTTTCACATTGCGCTTTCACACACATGCTTTTCTCCTTTGTGAATTTCTACACCCTCTTCGTATTCAATAGTTGTTAACACTCACGAGATCATGCCCGCACTGGCATGGAACTCGTCTGCAGCAATAACGCCCTTTCAGTTTCTCGGAAACAGATGCAAGTGATAGATCAACTACTTACAAGAAAGACATGATGATTGCTAGAAGAATTCGTCATGTTTTCAGAAAAACGTTACATTTTCAGTTTACATTCTACAGAAAATGATAACAAAAGACAGTGCTAGATCGAATGCTAATACATAAACGTATCAGTTGACAGTTATTACATAAACATATGCCAATGAACAAACACATACCAGAGGCAAACTTTGCGCCGGTGCATCACAAAATCTACACTGATCTTTCGGCATTATTGCTAGGTTTGTCAATCTCCTCGTCGTTCTTCTTCTCCATGGTCTGCTGCTTGCAATCGAAATAATACAGCACAAAAGCAACCCATTTCACCAAATTCCCCAAGCATATGAACCCAATAACGCCACCAGTGACGGTGATGCCAGCAATAGTATTCAAATCATACAGTCCACCATACAGGCAGGGGAGTCTCAGAACAACATTGAATCCTACAAAGCTGAGCATCAACTGAAACCCAGTTGGCTTGCAGTGCTTGCCGTAGTAATGAGTTAAACCAAATGCGGCCATTGCATCTTCCTCTTCCAAAACTGAGATCACTATGCTCATGTTCCAGAAAGCACTCCAATACAGATAATTGTACAGGAGAGCTACGAAAAAAGCTGCATGAATCGCTATGGAGATTACATACACACACTGGGCTATGATTTTCGACCAAAAATCATAGAATACGGGAGACATTGACCCAGTTAAAAATAGATGATTTCCGACAATCCAGCTTAGGCCTAGCAGGCTCAGAAATGAAAGCAACTGAACATATACACAGGCAATAAGAACACCCTTGAGGTTATTAACTCGACAAAAGGCCTCTTTCAGAGTAGCTAGTTTCTTCCCTGCGTAAACTTTTGCCGCGATTTGTATGGTTGTGACCATACCTAGGAGCTCTAGCAGAGAGGAAACAGTCAAGTACAGGAGGCAAACTTGGAGAACACTATACAGAAGCATTCCCCGGTCGCTGATTTCTGTACTGTAGGGATCAACAATTCTAGGAGTCTCCTTAGGAAGGATATCTGCACTGTAATGATCAATTCTATGAGAGCCATTAGGAAAGATAGTTGTATGATCAATTCTATGAGAGGCAGAGCCATTAAGAAGGACAGTCGTAACGGAGACATCACGTATATGAGAAACCATGATTGTAGAAGTGCTCCTATAAGAGCTTGTTAGGACACTTGGTGCGGAAGCTGCTACATTTTGTAGTTTAATCTCAAAGAACACCATAAAAACAAAGAAAGGGATAATAGACAATATCAGTGAGAGCACAACCTTGTAATCACTTGTGAGAATCGCCAAAGCCGATTTCAGGATATCATACGACTTCAACTTCTTCATGTTGTACATGACTTGACCTAATTCAAACGACCTGGTTTCTTGTCCCACTGCTTCCCTCTCATCTCGACACTCGACATCGTCTTCTTGCTGCAGTAAGGGAGTTTGATCAGCCTCTGGTATAGGCATGGTACTGTATTTTTTTCGAAACAAACTACCAGTATTCTGATCAGTGTTTTCTAAACTTGAATGATACTCAAGCTGCTTACTTACCTAGTTATGTGCTCTCTTCTGGATATATTAGACAGTAGATTCCCACTCAAGCAATTGATTGGTCGTTAAAACTTGACTTTGAAACCCAAGTCAACGCATGCACTTCCACCTCATAATTGACTTGGATATTTCCTGGCAATATAGTTGCCAAGCTTGACAAAGAAGAGAACTTTTTGCAATCTTGACTATTCCTTGACAGATGAGATAGACGGTTTACATAATTACAAAGTTTGAGAGTTAAGGTTGGCCTAAAATTGGAAGTGTCCCGAGTTCAAAATCTCATATTCCCATCCCCGCAACGTTAGCTGCTCATATATACCCAAAAAAAATGGAATTATGAAGTTTCGGTATTCACTTTCGAAACATAAAACCTTCTAAGCATTCACCACAAAAGATTATATTGGCGAAAAATGGCTGGAACTCGTAAGAAATTATAAGGATCCACAGGAACTCGGAAGAAATGGTGAAAAACTGAGAGCAAGTGAAGAGAAATACATCAAAAATAAGAGGCAGGGACATTTATTATTTATCAGAATTCATCATGATTTCAGCAAATACCAAAATGCAGTACTAGAGTGTCAGTAAATAGACATATCAATTGACAGTGATTACATACACATAAGCTGATAAACAATAACACATACCAAAGCTAAAGAAGTTTTCTCTGTATTGCTTTACAAGATCTACACAGATGTTTGGGCATTGACAGGTTTGGCAGTCTCCTCGTCATTCTTCTTCTCCATGGTCTGCTGCTTGCAATCGAAGTAATACAGCACAAAAGCAACCCATTTCACCAAATTCGCCAAGCATATGAACCCAATAACGCCAGCAGTGACCGCAATTCCAGCAGCAGTGCTCCAATCATACAGGCAGGGCAGTCTCAGGACAACACTGAATCCTACAAACCCGAGCATCAACTGGAACCCGGTTGGCTTGCAGTGCTTGCCATAATAATGAGCCAACCCAAATGCGGCCATTGCATCTTCCTGTTCCAAAACTGAGATCACCAAGCTCATGTTCCAGAACGCACTCCAATACAGATAATTGTACAGTACAGCTACGAAAAAAGCTGCATGAAGACCTAGGAAGGGTACATATACACAAAAGGCTATGTCAAACTGCGAAAAATCATTTAATGGGTACACCATTGGCCGTGTGAAAATTAACTGGTTTGCGATAATCCAGCTTAGGCCAAGCAGACTCACAAACGATAGCAACTGAACATAAGAACAGGTTATGAGAACACCCTTGAGACCATTAACTCGACAGAAGGTGTCTTTCAGAGCAGCTAATTCCTCTCCTGCATAAACTTTTGCCGCGATTAGTATGGTTGTGACCATACTCAGGAGCTCTAGTACAGGGAATATAATCAAAAACAGGAGAGAAACTTGGAGAACATCATACAGAAATACGACTCCCTCGTTGTTGTCGTGATCGATGTACTCGATTCTTTGAGAGCCATCAGGAAGGTGAACAAAGTGCACATGAGTCTTCCCATAGGGCCTTCCTAGGACACTTGGTGCAGCAGCGGCTACCTTTCGTAGTTTAATCTCAAAGAACACCAGGAAAACAAAGAAAGGGATGATAGACAACATCATCAAGAGCACAACCTTGAAATCACTCGTAAGAATCGCTAAAGCCGATTTAAGGATACCATACGACTTCAAAGACTTCTTGCTATGTGCAAGCTGACCTATTTCAAACGATCCTGTCTCCATTCCCACTGCTTCCCTCTCATCTCGGCATTCGACATCGTCTTCTTTCTGCACTAGGGGAGTTTGATCAACCTCTGGTGTACTCATTGTGCTGTACTTCCCGAAAGATAATCAACTACCAGGTTCTGAGTAGTGGCTTCGAAACTTTATGTTAAAGTTGCTTATTTTCTTGCACTCTCTTCTGAATAAATAGACTGCTGACTGCAAAAAATCGCATTCTAGAAATTGATTGGTCGATCAAATTTTTACTTAGAAAATTCAAGTCAACCAACGCTCTCCCACCTCACAACCAGCTTGAATTTTACTCGCGATAAGACTGCGACTTGCAAGAGAGGTTCAACCAGAATAAGGTGAACCGTAACCATTCGAAGCTCGCAAAAAAAAAAAAAAAACCGAACCCAGGATGTCACACCATGAGCTACATTTTCACCACCTTTTCTTAAACCTGAGGGGTTGGAAGGTGGTTTTTTCATACCAAGCCTAGTAGCCTACTAGCAGTGTGTATAATTTGAAGATTATTTACTCCGAACTTAAGTGAAGCATGTCACTCACGCTGAGGCTACGACCAAATGAAATTGGGATCTCATGATGATACAAGTTCCGAATGGTTCAAGGATATGAGAAATGCATTAGGGGAGACGATAAACCTTTGATAGCAAGCCCGTCTTTTCATTCCACTAAAGGAACACAAACTGGTCTCGCGAAAAATTACATCAAAATCTCCAACTTTGCACTAGTATATGCACGAAAAGAAAAACAATGTAAACATGGGAATCATGAGACATTAATGTTGAGAGACATGGTCTTGCAGCAAAATTGTGTGAAGACCATCAACTAGCCTCGCCCTGGGTGTCCAATCTACCAAGTCACTATCCACCATTGACACAAGTCGATAGATGCCGGGAGTTCAAATCAACACGCCTTTCTTGTGAAGAAGGATTTACACAAAACCAAACTCGCAATTGCTTCAGAGTACAAGAAAAACATACAACATAGTAATGGAAAAGACGGGCATCATGGGTGAAGAAGGCAATTCTATGTGCAGAAATCAATTCCGTCATCAGCATTCAGCTTATAGAAAGAGCTAATGAAATCAACCAATAGATTCGAAACAAAGGCGTCTAACTCTAATAAACACCACATTTCCTTTAGGTGACTATCTGATAAAGTACACATTGCTACAAGTGAAATGATGTGCAACCTCTTTCTCGGTATCAAACCTTTGTAGAAAGGTGAAAAGAATGATGAGGCATGAGATACCAAGAAACTTCTACAGCTTGTAGTTGTAACTACACTATATTGCAAACTGGGTGCTCAAATCAGATTTCTTTTGTTGAGTGTTTCAAAATCCGTAATTATCAAGAAAAACAAAGAACCAAAGTTATAGAGATGTATGACTTCCATTGTAGTACGTCTAGTTACTCTTTAGAAACTAAACAAAAATCAAAGCAGACTTCAGAGCGACCAGATGTCACCAATCATTTTCATTTGTAATTAATCAGCTTACTCATATCATCTCATCAAAAATCTGAACTACAACTACTAAAATTGATCATGCATACACATTTTACTTTAATCAAAATTTAGCCAGGTTATCATGTTGAGTTCTTATATAGTAACATAAAGGACACCCTAAATAGTGATCATTGCAAGCAGGAGTATAAAAGAAACCTTTACCTGCTGAAGGTGTCGCTAAGAGATTTTCTGTAGACAGAACAGGCGAGACGTAATTTGCTCAGAAACAAGAAAGCTGCGGCAGCACTTTATACCGAGGCGAGAACAAATGGAGGCAAAAGTCAAAGCTCAAGAGAAGAATGCGACTCAAAGGTGTTAACCATTGGGGTGCTTGCTGCCTAGTTCATTGCCACTCTTGGATGCATAATTTGAATATCTAGAAACAGACCCCTTGATAATTCCTACTATACACTCACAATCAGGGTATCAAGACCACGAGTTCAACCTCTTGTACCAGGCATTCAAAGAATTCTTTCGCAGAACATCAGGAGCATGGTCGTAGAGACGTAGACGATGAACTAAAAAACTACAGTGGCAGCCAATGCTTGGGAGTTGCAGATTCATGATGATATGAAGCTAAGAAGTGTGAAGCAACGACAAGTAGTTGATGACGCACAGAAGCAGATTACATAAACAGAGCGCAGAACGCAGTAAGAGGCGAGACGATGCCGTTGCATCCTAAATCACACCTCAAAACACAAAACATGAACTTTTAGTGCTTCAGAAACATAAACTTCACACACATTAATAACACATTACGAAATTTAGAAGTATATGACATAAACACACTAGTAAACCACCAGAATAAGAGAAACCAAAAGAAAAAGGGCTAGCAATATGACAATCATAAGAGAGACCTACAACATCGAGGCAGCTGCAGAGACCAAGCCCTCTCCCTTTCATCGTCAATGCAACAAAAAAGTCATATCCACATTAAGCATGTTTGTGGTGAACGCCAAAGCCATCACATGCACAGTACTACTACCCAGCTGCTATTACTACTCTTGGACAAGCGAGACCGCTACTTCCAACATTCTCGAACGCCGGCTCCAGTATTAGATTCTACCAAGAAGAAAAAAAATACCCATCAAAACATAGATCATGATGTAGGTATGAAGTAAAGCAATATGATCAGATGACTGTGCGGCAAACAGCATTGCATGAAAGACTTAACACTAATACTCTTGATCACAGAACTAAAAGTGATCTTGAACGAACTCAAATATATATGGTTAGGAACATGACACTCAATTAGACCTCCAATTACATGCTGTTCCCCAAAAAATATCAATGTGCATAGTGAGATCACGATTACCAGATCTGATCCCACACCAAGGATATTAAAATCTCTTAGACAGACTCCCCTGATCAAAATAACTTAAAATTATGACTAGATACACCAAATCCGTCCATATTACAACTTCGAAACATCGCTAGTAGCAAAGCCAACATGTAACCATCAAACCCCGGCTAAACAAATTCAACCGCCATTATGGCATATTTTTGAAACCTTCAAAGAGCATATCAAAGATTCAAACTCATCCATGACCCGACGTTCGTCTATAGGAGGAAGAACAACAAGCCAGATCCAACTTTAAACCATGGCTAACCACCAATATCACAAGAAGCCCATAATACCAGGACAAGAACTAGAAATTCACATACCCGTTTGCATATGGTGATACACGACGAGCACGCCGATAGGGTGGGGACCTGCTGTAGCTCCGACCACGGCGAAATGCAGGAGAAATGCTGCGCCTCCTTGGAGGAGGTGATCTCCTTCCCCGTGGACTATAACCACGCGGGCTGAAACTCCTGCCAAATGTTATCATCATATCATTCATCAAAAGGAAACACCATAATTTGGAAGTTTGGATATCAAATTTATCTTTTTTAATAGATTCCATGCCAATTATGTATGGTCTCTAGCTTTTTACTGACCCGAACAAAAAAAAATCTTAAGAACATGTCTTGTCCTCATATATGTACAGCTACTGAAAAATTTATGATGGGACCGGCAGAAGTCCCAAATGAAATAATATGATCAACTGATCCACCAGAACCATCTCAACACCCAAAATAGATCGCAACAAAGAGGACAAGGGCAGACCAAGCAGGAAGAACAAGCAATACAATCATATGCCCCAGTAACTCCTTACTCTTCTGTCCCAAACAAAGCTCTCTCAAAAACTTTCAGCTATCTCAAACAATAAGAATCCCAAGTATGATTTACAAATACTATTCTTATTTTCTTGAAGTAGGAATACATGTTCCTCGAATGCTCTTACCGGAAATTTGAACTAAATTTTGAGAGGAACAAGGACATATGAGGCTAAAGGTCAGATACAAACCTGCGTCCATAGCTAGGGCTTCTACGATGACGAACAGGAGTTGGACTCCTACGACGCCCACCTCCTGGGCCCCCTCTAGAGCCAACTCGCAAGCGACATTCTCGAGCAAAATGCCCAGGTTCACCACATTCATAGCATTTCATGTCATCACCCCCACGTCCACGCCCTCCACGGCCTCCAGGCGCTCCACTGCCCTTTGAATTATGAGACAGTTCCACACGCCAACCATTCCGTCCTGTTAGCCAGCATACTTGTGTCAGGATAGTCCAAAATCCAGAGTACAATGCCAACAAAAGCAGTCTACGAGGTTGTAAGAGTTATAAAACAAACATGTTCTAATTATAATTGCGAGGACTGATGCATAAAAGCACCACATGTTCATTAAACAAACGATAATCATACAACATCATAACAGTTAAACAACACAAGAATGCCAATACAGTACAATGACGGTGATAGAGTCCAAGACATTCACGAGTTATAGACCTTTAAGAATATGTCAGTAGATAGGAAGCATGATTAAACAACATAAAATTGCTGTATACACAAGCCACAAAATGCAAGAAAGAAGACGACAGACAAATCATAAATTACTTTCAGGAAATAAACTACAGACCCAAACGCCTTATCATAACTCATGAGCAAACCAATAAAAATAAGAAAAACCTCCACTTTTCACTGCAAAAATTATTCCATTCGGGAATAGAAAATACGTGGCTCAAATGAAAACCAGAGCCACTAACGGCTTGTTTGGATCAGGTGCGGGATAGAGAAGAAGGGATTGAAGTCCTACACTCCAATCTCCATCTCTCCTCATGGCCACTCTAGCTGTTTCTCAATTCACTCCCCCACTTTCTTTCCGCCATTGTGTGATCTTCTACCTCCATTTTCAGCTATTTTTCTCACTTATTTTTCTTTGTGTGGAAATAATCACAGCACCGTCTCTTCACCAAATTAGGAATGAGGAATCTTTTTAGTGTAGCCGCCTATTAAGTATTAACTCATACTATTCCTTATCTACACACTAGAAAGAAGACATACCAAACATGCGGACTCTCAGAAAATAAGAAAGTAAGCGGGAAAGAAATTAAAGACATCAAAACATCCGTAGGCTTAAAACAAACGACAGGATTATACCATCCAGTGCACGGATTGCATCAAGTGCATCTCTTTTGTCATCAAACTCGATAAAAGCATAGCCTGGAGGCCTCCGAGCTACCCATACACTGCATTAACAGCATCAGATCAATAAATAAGATCAATCAATTAAAAGCTAAACCGAACTTCTCCTCTAATAAACACAAAGGTCCCCCAATCAAATATATCGAAAGAGTAACCGAACTTGTAATACACAGAGAACCACCCTCCTTCCCAAACTTGTTCAAAGACAAATAAAGTTCAAAGCTTTCAAACAACGAATTTTAAAGACGAAATAACGAAACATTTAACGTTCCCCAATCGCCGCAGCGAAATCAATCGATGTTTAGGGATCAACACACAATAATCATGCATTAATAATAATAACAACAAATTCAAGCTATGTTACCGAACTTCTCACAACTAAAATCACCAAATATAACAAAAATTTACTGAAAGATGAAAAATTTACTGCTAAATTTACATCGCAACGGTAAAACCAACATCAACAATAACATTAAACTCCAATTATTAAAAAAAAGTACTGAAACAAAAAAAAAAAAAGAAAAATAAACAACGAAAATTAAAGAAGAAATCAAGAAATTAAACCTGCGAAGAACACCAAAAACACGGAACTCATCTTCAAGCTCACGCTCAGAAACATGAGGATCAAGATTACCAACGTAAACTCGCGCCATTCTTCGATCACCTGCCAAAAACAACAAATTACGGCGAAAAAAAGATTAAAACGGTAAAATTAAAAGGTTAATAGAACACTCTAGGGTTTGATAATTACCGAATTGGAAGCGTAAAATTGAAGCTTTTGAGGAGAAAAAAAAAAAGAGGAGAGAGAGAATGCGAACCTAGGGTTTTTCGCTTCAGAAAAGGGGAAAGTTTAACCTTGCTACTTCAGTAATAGTAAATGAGTGTTTATACTAATTACACCGGAAGTTGTGGAGTTAAAAATTACTCGGAAAGTGTTATTTATTGGGCTTTTTTTGCGGGTTTGGGCTGTTTACCAAATCATTATTATCTAATACTATATATTAAAACCTGAAACCAAGTCTTTCTTAGGACGACACTTGGCATACATTAATTGGATAGAGCATAAAAATAGCATTAAATACAATTATCGGTTAGGATATGGTAATAAATTATCATACATTAATTGGATAGAACATAAAAATAACATTAAATACAATTATCAGTTAGGATATGGTAATAAATTATTATTATAGCTAATTTATGGAAAATAATCATTATGGTAATTTATTAGAACAAAGATAAACTAAGATTTTTCTTATGAAACGAGTATAAACAATATAAATATATAGCCCGGGCGTGACACGGGCATGCAAACTAGTAATTTCAAAAATCACTACCACATGATCACCATTATTATCTCACAGTACTCTATAGTACCGAGTATGGGATTAAAGTTGGCCTAGCGGCTAGCAAGTCAACATGTCTCGGGGTTGTCTCGAGTCCGAATTATTATATCCCTATAGGCTATAGCGGCTCCTATGTACCAATAAAAACAAACAAAAAAGGTAAATCAGAAAATGCAAACCGTACCAGTGGGCCGAGGATAGACCTCCGGGTCCATGGGCCGTCCAACACGTTCTTGATAATAACTCAAAAACAACGCATGGGCCGATATCGCACCCGCCTCCTTGGGCTCCAACACTATACTATGGGCCTTCAGCCCGTAAACCCGAAACAACGACGACAAAACCGCCATCTTCGACGACCAAGGCCCGAGCGCCAACACCACCGAGTCAGCCTCAATGACTCGCCCGTCTTTCAAAACAACCGAGTCAACTCGCCCTTTCTCACCAACCTCAACTCGCTCCACCCTCCCAACCACCACCTCCGCCCCGTACTTCTCCACCGCCTCCGCCATCAACCTCCTCGTGAACATCTGCGGATGAACTTGGGCCGTCGACCGGGCCGTCCCGATCGTCTTCCCTAACTGGGCCGGGCCATCTACCCAATCAGGGAGATCCTTATCCTTCGGGCCGGGCTTCACGGGCCCGGACTCGTTATTCCTGTTCTTAAACGAAACGTTAACGAATAGAAAGATGCGGTGATGGTCGATGTTAACTTTATTTATAGTAAGAAAATCAACTTGTTTATATGTTTTTCTCGGGTTAGGACTCTCAAATTTTGAACGTCTGGCATTAGTTGTTCCATGTGCCAAAGGAAAAGAGCGGAGGGATATTGAATCATTTGTTCTCATAGTGTTACGACATTGTGATGAGGAAACGAATAATGAGCAACATCGAAAATTTCACGATCTCTCTAATCATCATGATTGTGCCTCTAGGCTTTGATTTGTTTTGTTGACTTTTACAGTCGGTACTCCATTAAGTAACGAATTTAGGATGAGAGCACAAAGACACGCCCAATAAAAATTTCCACCAAAAAGAAGATCACTAGCCGTCAACTTTAAAGTCAGAGGCTAGAGAGTACTACAATCTTTTACGAACGAAAAATATTTGATAAGATTCTTCCTTTTCAGTTCTAACTCAACGAACATGAATCGATTCTCATTCGTTGGACAAGGCTATGTTACTCAGACACGGTTAGAAGTATCCGACACGGGTGTGTGTCAAAGTGTCAGACACGACTATTTAGTGAAAATCTATTTCTAAAGTCAATGAAGAGTCAAACTGTCAGAGTAACATAGACGTACAAATGACCAAACATCGTATATCCAACACCGATATGTAAAGATCAATCGAAGAGTCGGAGTGACATAGCCACAACTCCACAAGGCTAGGAAACTTACGAAGGATTTAAGATTTGAAGGCACCACCCCCAACTTTCCTAGTTGATGCAAATTGCAAGAAAAATGCAGCAGTAGACACTAGTCACACTACTAGATTCCTAGGCAGCGTAATGGTCGGGCTCATAGCCTCGCCATTGACGCGAAGCATTGTTAGGTCCGTTTCTTTACGGTTGATTAAAAAAAAAAAAAAAACTAGACAGTAAAATGACTGAATAAAGCTTCACTGTCAAGTTTTAACAAAAAGTCAAGAATTGGCCCTTGAAGAAGACCAATAAGAACTCCCACAAATCTTAAAAAACTCAGACACCATGTGAACAAATTTAGACAATCAGAGATACTAATGTTGAATCAAAATACCTGACATCATTCTTAGGGGGCGTTTGGTATAATATTTGTAACGGAAACGGAATGGAATGGGATAAGAAATGGAGTGGTTTCAAGTTCCATTACCTACCATAAGTTGTTTGGTTTGCCTTAATCATGGAATGAAATCATTTGGCTTTCTCTTTCCTCTCTCCTCCCCCCTATCCCCACCCTCCCACCACCGCGGAACCACCGCCATCAGCACCCATGACCACCAGAGTCAGTTACGTCACCACCGGGAGACTTGGCCTGCGCCGGCGCCACCTCGACCATACATCGCGTGTCTGCCACGTTTCCCCCTCCCCCCTATTTTCCACTTGAGAGGTGAGAGAAAACGTAAGATAGAAGAATAGAGATGCGGCGGTGCAATGGTGGTTGTTATGTTTGGCGGCAGAAGGTGTATTCTACGGTGGAGGGTGGTGGTAGGTGATGAGGCGGTGGTTGTAGGTGAAAGAGATTGTAGAAGAGAAGGAGGGGGAGAAAGAAGAGAAAAGGGAGGACGCCGGCTTGGTGGGGTCGTGGGGGTCGCCGGAGGCATATGGTCGGCCACGGCCGGCGATGCTCCGGTGAGACTGATGATGGGACGTTGGGGGCTGAGGTGGTGGTGCCGTGGAAGTGGTGTGGTGTGGTGTGGGGAAAGAAGGTAGGGGAGGAGAGAGAAAATAAAAATGAGGGGAATGGAATTGGATACCCCAAGTTGGAGGAGGGTTTCATATTGGGGGAGTGGGTTAGAGGAGAGTAATGGAGTGGGAAAAAAAAGAATTAAAACCAAACAATTAGTAACGTAATCGGAGTGGGATTCCGTTACTTGGACTCAAAAAATGTCCAATCAAACATGCACTTAGTTCTGTCAAACTATGATAGGGCGGTTTAATTTGTCGAATTAATTTCAATCTTAGTCTAATTATTACTGACATACTGAAAAAGTTACTGAATTACTTCCAATTATGGACATAAATCGTCACTATCATTAGTACACTGTATCTTCTCGGATAAGACTCATAAAGTTTGACAAAAACCCTTCAAATGTCCATTCAAAATCTTAACTTTTTTCTGGGTTTGATTGATGATTGAGTTTTACACATACCCATCATCATATTTTTTTAATTAAAGATTGAATTTTTATCAGCATTTGTTACATTTTTTGGTGGGTAATTGAGGAATCTTCTTCCTGAAGACTTTTACTGGGTGTGATTTAGAACCCAATTCATAGAAATTTGAAAAGATTGCATTTTTCTGAGTGTTTGTTTGTTACTTTTGGTGGGTTTTTGTTGGGTGTGAACAAGAAGCTATCTCATAAAAATTGATGAATGATTGAATATTTTTGAGTGATTTTTGTGAAATTTGTGACAATTTTTTTTTGGTGGGAAGTTGAGAAAATGGAAGGGGAAGGGATAGAAGAAGAGAGGAGTAGCTTGAAATGGGTGGGTAGTGGTGGGAGTGGAACATCAAGGTGGGTTAATGGGAGTGAAGTGGATTCTGAGGATTTGCCAATTTGGTCAAAAGTGGAGGAGGAGGAATTCAGAAAAAAGTATAGTTCTGGGTCTGGGTCTGTCAGAAGAAGGCTAACCAAGAAGCCAAGAAGAGTTGATTCACTTGATGTGGAAGCTATGGTCATTGCTGGTGCTCATGGTCACCATGATAAGGTATGGAATTCTTCGAAAATTTGTAGTAGTTTTAATTGAATTTGATTAGCATGATTTATGTTAGTCTGTTTTGTTTGTAATGCATCAGTACTTGGTTGGATTTAACTTCCTGTGCTATTGGTTTATTTTCGGGTTGTTTGAGTTGTGATAGAATTTGGAGTTGGATTGAGAAGGAACCTAGATAGGGCTATGGTGTTGGTCAATTAGGGGATGTAGAGTAAGATTGAATAGGGAAACTGTGGAAAGACAGACACTTTAAGCTGTAATCATAAGGGGTTCTAACAAATTGAGCGAAATAATGTCCTCGAGTCACTCTTGGAAGTTGGAAGGAGCCATTGATGTCAGAACTTTGTGTATGAATGTGATGGCAATTGGCAAGTAATGAGTATCGTTTTTGAATTTCGTCAACCTGAATTTGGGTGGAAGGCGATTCCAAGATTCCATCATAGGGCTTTTCCTTGAAAATGGATTGAGGGGAAGTGAGGAGTTTGATAGCAATACTTTTCGTATTTGGGTAGCTTCATCTACTTAGTGACTGACACTCTCCAGCATAGTGTATCACATTATTAGTTTGATACAATACTTTGATCTTGTCTGTATTTAAGGTTTGAAACTCCGGGCGACATCTCCTCATTTTTGTTAATTTACTCAATCCAAACTAGTCTTTGTTGACTGAGCCTATTGAAGGTTTCCATCCATTGCCTTCCATATGTTTCAGTGATGTAGTTGGTTCTCCTGCTGGAAATAGGCTCCTCACTGTGGACTTTTTTTTGGTATTCCACTGAAGACATGATAAGGATTCATGTCGGTATCACTGATTCAGTATGGAAATCGTCACCCAACAGCTAGATTGATCCAAGCTACAGCCTACGGATGAATGCTGTGTACAGTCTATCTTTCAAATCAACAGTTTCTGGTTGACTTCTATTCTGAGAACTGTGAACTTCATATAGTCTATTTGAGTAAAGATTAGATAAGAGGAGTGGAGTCTGGATATGACTTAAATTTCGTATAGTCTAGCAAGGATTGTGCTGAGGAGGCCAGGAGGGGCTTTTTCATCCTCTACATTAGTGCAGATTATGATGCCTGTGTGTTTAAAGTCATGTTCAACATTTTGTTTCACTAGTAAAGGCCAAAGGCCGGGATAAAAATAATCGGAATGTTGAAAACATAAACTGTTGCAAACACAGCTCGAAATGTAATATTTTGCCCCCATCTTGTATGCTGTTATCATGCAGGAGGTCTCTACTTGGCGTACTCTTGCTTTGGCGTTTCAAACACTTGGTGTGGTCTACGGTGACATGGGCACAAGTCCTTTGTATGTCTTCACTGATGTGTTTAGCAAGGTGCCTATCACATCAGAGATAGATGTACTGGGGGCTCTGTCTGTAGTCCTCTACACAATAGCCCTTGTGCCTTTAGCAAAATATGTTTTCGTAGTGCTTAAAGCTAATGACAACGGGGAAGGTATTGGATTTTCCTACTTCGATGTTTGTGTGATAAGCTTAGTCTGTGATTGCTTCTATCTGTTAATTATCAATCACTTCTACTGCAGGGGGTACCTTTGCACTATATTCACTGATATCCAGGTATGCTAATGTGAATATGCTTCCAAACCGCCAACCAGCGGATGAACATATCTCGAGCTACCGGCTTAAACTACCCACTCCAGAACTGGAAAGGGCTTTGAATATTAAAGAAGTTTTGGAGAGGAAATCCTCCTTGAAAGCTATTTTGCTGTTTGTGGTACTAACTGGTACTGCTCTGATTATAGGGGATGGTATCCTAACTCCAGCTATGTCAGGTACGCGAATTTCTTCAAGGAATCACATTTTATGCCTGTTCTTCTGACTGGAATGGGCACATTTGCTTGAATATTTATGCTTGTATTTGCCATGTCTATGCAGCCATGAAGTGCATCTGTTAGCTGTATAAAATTTATAATCTTTACTCTCGTAAATAAACCACCAATTACGCATTTACTTGGAGATTAATGCTTGTATTTGCCACTTTTATGAAGCTATAAGGCATTTCCAGTTGACGTTAAAAAAATGTAGCCATCAGCACCTGAGTAGTGATGGTTTCGTGATTTTACAGTCTTACAGTAAACTTACATCTCATCACATATATTCCTTTTGCAGTAATGTCAGCTGTGAGCGGGTTGCAGGGTGAGATAAAGGGATTTGGTCCAAGTAAGTATGCCTATCCTTGTGTAGTGCTTTGTGTTCTTTCTGCCATGCACCATCATCAAAGACTTACATGTATCTGCCCACCTGCGTCACCATAATCGAAACTCTGAGCTTCATCATTCATGTGAACTCGAATACTGAGTACTGTGTGGAGGTCCAATAAAAATTGGAACATGGAAATCAAATTAGGGACAAGTTGTGCTCTAACCAACTATCTTAGACAGAAGTTTTTGGTATTTGGTAATATTTAACAGTTGATTTCGTCTGGACATAGTTCAAAAGCTTAGTGTGGAAATACTATCTTCCTCTGTTCATCACACAATATAGAACTTGTAAAATTAAACACTCATTATTGAGCCGTTTTCGTCTGGACTTTACACTTTTGAACTTCACAGCAATGTTTTTTCGATGGATTAACCAACCAAAGTTTGTTTTCCATATTGACAGATGCTGTGGTCATAGTTTCAATGATCATTCTGGTTGGTCTTTTTAGCATACAAAGGTTTGGGACAAGCAAAGTTGGTATCTCATTTGCCCCCGCGCTTGCTTTGTGGTTCATTTGTCTGGCATCTATTGGATTGTATAATATTTGCAGACATGGTATTTTTGTTGTGAAGGCCGTAAATCCAGCTTACATCTACCTCTTCTTTGTGAAGAACGGTAGACAAGCATGGTCATCTCTTGGTGGTTGTGTTTTGTGCATCACAGGTATGTTGAGCACTTTGTTTGTCACTCTCACTGTGAATTTGAGCTTAAGAACTTCTTTGGTATGCTCAATTCCAGGTCCTTGGACACTGTATCTCGCAGAATGACCGTCTTCTCTTAGCTTACTTGTCAATACAAACTGCATCTGTTCATTGTAGATGGTCCTTCTATGGCTTAGTGTTGTATACTAATAACTCGCGTAGGAAAACTCACTCTTCTCGGTCAATTTTGTTTTTGAACCAATTGCAGCAAGTAATAATCTAGTGTACCTCACAGTGATCATAGATGGGATCTTTAAGGTCAAGTTTGTTCACCCTCAAGTCAATAAAGTATAAAACTTGGTCATAATATCGGAGAATGTGACACTTGAGAGCTGAGAAATCATCAGAAAGCCGAAAACTGCTGGTGCCTGAAATTTTTACTGCGCCGTTTATGTGACTAATTAACCTTTGTGCTGCAGGAGCTGAAGCAATGTTCGCTGACCTAGGTCACTTCTCTGTTCGCTCTATACAGGTAGGCATTCTCTGTTAAATACAGTGCATCTAAATTATACTGCTTCTCTATCTGTCTTTGAATTCTATGATAACCTGCAGATTGCATTTACTTCCGTAGTATTCCCCTGCCTTCTGCTAGCCTACATGGGCCAAGCTGCGTATTTGATGAACAATCCAACCTCAACTGAACGAGTATTCTATGACTCTGTGCCAGGTAACATCTGATATAGTTTTTTTTTTGGAATTATGAATAACAGAAAATTTCTGTTTAACATCTCAAACTTTCTGCAAAATAGAAGGATTTTTCTGGCCGGTGTTTGTTATTGCTACTCTTGCTGCCATTATTGCCAGTCAGGCCATGATATCTGCTACATTTTCGGTCATAAAGCAATCTATGGCCCTAGGATGTTTCCCACGACTGAAGATTGTTCACACGTCAAAGAAGCTGATGGGTCAAATTTACATTCCTGTTATCAATTGGTTTCTTATGGTGATGTGCCTTATTGTGGTCGCAACGTTCAGGAGCACCACTGACATTGCAAACGCATATGGTGATTTGCCTGACCTCTTTTTCCTTCTTTCTTTCTATCCCTTGTTCCTCTACAGTACCTAATACTCACAAGTGACAACTGAATGTCATGTTTTTCAGGAATTGCTGAGGTTGGAGTCATGCTGGTGAGTACCGCCTTGGTAACACTTGTGATGCTGTTAATCTGGCAGACCAACATATATCTCGCTCTTGCCTTTCCTGTAGTTTTTGGGGCGATAGAGTTAATCTACTTATCAGCAGTTCTGTCAAAAATCTTGGAGGGTGGCTGGCTTCCTCTTGCTTTTGCTTCCGGCTTGTTGTTGGTAATGTACACCTGGAACTATGGAAGTGTTCTAAAGTATCGGAGTGAAGTGAGAAATAAACTCTCCATTGATTTCATGCATGAACTTGGTTCCACACTCGGAACTGTAAGGGTCCCTGGCATCGGATTAATGTACAATGAGCTTGTTCAGGGTGTTCCTTCCATTCTCGGACAGTTTCTTCTTAGTCTGCCAGCTATTCACTCAACAATCATCTTCGTTTGCATCAAATACGTTCCGGTTCCTTCTGTCCCTCAGGAGGAGAGGTTCCTCTTTCGAAGAATCTGTCCTAGAGACTACCACATGTTCCGCTGCATTGCTCGTTATGGGTACAAGGATGTCCGTAAGGAAGACCATCACCTATTCGAACAACTTCTGATCGAAAGCCTGATAAAGTTCCTGAAAAATGAGGCTCGAGATCTTGCCCTGGAGGCCAACCTAGATGATGCAGATGACAGTGCTTCAGTCCAATCAAGAGGGTCAGGTCCAAGCACTGATGTGGCCGATGACCTGCTGACGCCTCTGATGGGAGATCAGAGAACAGAAGAACTGAATGAGGAGCTGCCATCTAGTGTCATGTCATCAGAAGATGACCCCAGTGTAGAGTATGAACTGTCTGCCCTCCGAGAGGCTATCGACTCAGGATTCACGTATCTGCTTGGAGATGCAGATGTTAGAGCAAAGAAAGAGTCATGGTTCCTCAAGAAGCTGGCAATCAACTATTTCTATGCTTGCTTAAGAAGGAACTGCAGGAGAGGATCTGCTGTTCTCAGAGTCCCTCACATGAACATCATTGAAGTTGGGATGACATACATGGTCTGATATATATGTTATGCCGGCCCTGAGGTGAGGTTAGCCATTCTATTTCACCCGCCCTTATGCCGGTATATAGTCTATTGTGATTTGTAGGGGTGAATCTAGCCCCATAAGACTCGGGTTGTCCCCTATACAATATTATATTCTGTAGAAGAATAGTTCCTAGTTCTTATATTTTACGGAACTCTTAGCCAATATGTACATGCTTTTATACAAGTCTGGTTCCCAGAATACCACAGTAGATTCGCTACTGATTATTTGGTTCTTTGTAGTACAAGTCCAAAGGTGAAGGATCAGCACAATGGTATTTTTCGCACACTGTACAAACAGCGTGAAAACCATCATTGAAACTCAATTACTCACTTGCTCGTACTACTCAATGACGCTCTATCATCGCTCGATACTCGTTGAGTCATCGCTTTTACTCCTATCTGTGTCAAGCCAATATGAAGTCTAGCCTACCAACTAATTACCATGCTTAGAGAGATGATGGTTGGGCTGGACCCAAAATTGAAAATTGCAAGACTATTTTTCTTTTCTTTTCTTTTTTTGTGGATTGAAATATGCTCCTACAGTCATACTACTGTATTAAGGAAACAATGATTGAGAAATCTTTATCAAGTAGCTGTATATTGACCACCACGTCCTCTAATAAGAAATTAATTTAAGGGCAATGATAGAGGAGGCATATGACCGATCTTTGACAATTTTTGATAGTTATCGATTTAAGTTGGTTGATAGTGTTCGACGTGTTCGTGTTACATTTTTGTTTCATACTCCCTCCATTCAAGTCTACTCTTCCTATCACTTTTCGACACGCACTTTAAGGTGCGATTCTACCTATGTTTGAGATTACATAAAATCCTATAATTTTGTGAAAATCACAATTGACATTTAATCTTGTTTGTCTAAATTTTTTGGAATTTTACGTAATCTCTAACATAGAGAAAACCGCGCCTTAAAGTGCGTGCCGAATAGTGTTAGGAAGAGTGGACTTGAATGGAGGGAGTATTACTCTTGAGTCTTTGTAAAGTGGTTTGCAAAATAGATACCGTCGATTCGATTGATTCTTCAAGTGTTCAAACACCTTTCCCGTCGATTCGATTTGATTCTTCAAATTAAATTGAGCATTGGTGGTCCGGTGGATACTCGTAAACGAACAAACACAAGTCCTACGCAACTCCATCATAGAGATTTCTTGACCAAAAATTTCTAAACAATCGTTCAAATGATGAGTTTTCAACTCTTTCTTAAATCGACCGAGTCGACCTCTTACGGACTATATGTAATACGGTTATGCATCATTGGAAGATTTGACAAAGATGTTGGCTCACTCCATTCCAACAAAAAACAACAACTTGGAAAGAAGGAACACGTAATTGGAAGCAAGGTCATGCAGGTGTACAAGCTTACAAAGAAGAGTAATGGCGGGAAATAACGTCCACATCATCAAGAAATTGCGATAACGACTTTTTGGGAGACACTGAGCATTCAAAAATTAGGTAAAGGAGGTTTTGGAGGGGGGCCTCTAAATATTTGGTACGTACCCCAAAATTTGTAGGTATTGTTCCCTCGTGGATGCGTCATCTTATATAAAATGGGACATAATCTTAATCCCAACAATAATATTCGGATCAAATTTTCTCCCTACTTTAATCAGCATCACTAATCATATTTTGATTGTGATGCATCCACCACTTAACATACCATCGTGATACAACTACCACGGCATGCATGTACTCCGTATACATATGGGGGAGAGTGACCATAGCATTCCCCAATCCCCATACATATGGATATCACAAAGGTTATACTCTGGCTCCTAGCCTTTTCGTGCGCATGATAATAAATACTCGTAACTAATAATGCTATTGAGAATGAAATGAGAACTTGAATTTAAACATGCTCAAAGCATAGTGAACAACAATGTATATTCTCGTATAAAATTTTAATGTCTCCTCCCTTGCATATAATGAATTTTAAAAGTTTTAATAATCGGCTAGTAGTATACCTATAGAACGTTTTACTTTCACTAGATATGAGTTGTTCGAGGAACCTATGAGTCTAGGTAATTAAACAACTTTTTCATTTTTCAGAAAAAAAAAATAAATAAATAAATAAATGATTAATGAGAAGATGTGATAATAATAATTAACTAGTTTTTGTGCCCGTGAATTCACGGGTCTGCTTTTCGTTTCTTTTTAAGCAGGAAATGTAGATGATATCTCTATGACAAACTTTGTGTATGTGATCTATCATAGTCTCCCTTCACCATAACTTTGGTTCAGTAAATCTAATATTTCTAAATTATTGTTATTTTATTCATATAGCTCTCGAAATTGTATCGTAAAGTAAAAAGAGGTATCGTTGTTAACAGTAATTTTAAATGTCCTTTCAAGGAAACTAAAGTGTCGCTCTTTGCTATACTTTTAAAACATATTCTATTTATTACGAAATTAATAATTCTACATGGAAATTACGAAGTTAATATGAAATCAGATTTGTATTAGTACTTTTATTTATCTTGGTTTCCAATACCTAATTGCATGCTGGTAGTTAGGCCCTATATGATAGGACTTAATAAACGGAATATTCAGATCAGATCATATTTATTAAATTCAGATCAGAAGTATTCAAATCAAATTTGGTCAGATCAGAATCTTTCAAATCAGATCATAGACATTCAAATCAGATCAGATTTAAGAAATTTGATCATATCATAATTAACACTAATCTCGAATTTTATTCAGATCAGATCAGAGCCATTCAAATCAAATCAGAGTCATTCAAATAAAATTTCATCAGATAAGAGCCAATAAAATCAGATCAGATTCATTAAAATCAAATCAAATCAAATCAGAAAGATGCAATCCTATCATACAGGGCCTTAGTACCCTTATTGTGATACACTTTTCCTAATCTTTTAGGGCTAGATAAAATGAATGAAATGTGATCAATGGTTACCCCTAACTGTGACCAGTCGGATGAGGCTCAAATGATGGTCCACACAAAATTGCGAGTGCTTGGGTCCAAGTGTCCCAACTTTCGCCCAGCCCAGATTCATGTAATTAATGGAAAAAAAAATTAAAAAACACCCTAGCTTTATCTTTGGTTCTTGACAATAGAGATATCAATGGCTATGATCCAACATCCGGAAAGTTCAAAATCTTTACAAAATACAATAACAGGAAACAAAGTTTAAAGCCAATATGATTCAAAGTCAGCAAACTTGGACTATGTAAAAGTCACACCAGGAAAACATAATGCAGCAAAACCGAACCCCTTCTTAAAGGTTCGACGGTTTTTATAGGATAGAAACACCGAAGGGTAAGATAATTACTTGAGCGTAACTGCGTAAGCAGACATACAACTTTAAAGCTAATACTAAATTTAAAAGACTACACAAATGTAATAGAATACAGCGTAAACATAGCCGAAACTGTCGTGCATTAGTACAGAAAACTTAGCACAAAGTTCAGACAATTTTGTGCATTGAACTCATTACGCAATCACTAACTCTTATCATTCTTTCATAATTCATACTAAAGCAGTATCCACATTGACTCTGATTTTACCCATTCGCTACCGTTCTAGCCTTGAATCTCTCTATACTTCCATCTGTTTTGTGTTTAATTTCGAAAAGATCCAATAGCTTTGTGACCGGGGGTAGTAGTAAGGTAAGCTCCCATTCCTGATTAGTTTCCAGAGGATGTAGATCCTTCATGGCATTAAATCACCTTTCATGCTTTTGAGCCTATGAGAAACAATATGGTTCAGTTTCAATAAATACATAAGTCAGGCTTGCCAAATAGCTTGAATCAAAATCATGCAGATCTTTCAAAATCCTAGCCTGAAAAGAACTGGATTCAGCATAAGATGTGGTTGGAAAAACAATTAGAATCTTGATGTTGCATTTGAAATTGTTTAGTTTTTGTAGATAATTGTCACTATCTGGTCGATTTTCTTGCAGCAGGTGACTCATTTACCACAGTCTTGATCCATTTCTAATAGAAAATGTAGGTCGAGGACTTGAGCTTGATTGTGAGCTTCTAGAAAGGTCAGGAATGTTCTCAGAAATACCTAGGCTGCTCACATCGTTGTCGGAAGCAGGTGACTTGGCTTTTGTGGGCCTTCGTAACAAATAATTAAAAGTGAGGAGGCAGAGTATGTTACAGAGTTTTCATTGATGCACTATATATATACTCACCTTTTCATGAGCAGTGCTCTTGGCCTCTTGAGAAAATAGAGGAAGACCTTCGAGAACTGGCTTCCACACAGACCTTTCCGCAAGATAGCAATACATACATGGGCATTCCAGCGCCTTTGCTGCTTCTGTATCAATAGACTGGAACACATACAAAAGACTTGTTTAGAAAGAAATTACCCATAATAAAAACTATATACTTCTCGAGCATATAACAAAGAGGATACTTCAACTTTGAAGCTAAATGGCATCTTTCTCTCGTCGGCATTAGCAAATCCCTCTGCAGAAACAAAGAAACAAACAATATGAATATTACATCAACAATTCAAGTTGTTTTGGGTTCTCATATATTTGCCTGTTCAATAGCGTTTCATTCTGAGCTATAATTATCCAATCCAAGGACATAAAACACGAAGTAGCTATGTCCATGCTAAATCACCAAAATCAGTTAGAAAGACGAACACTAAGCTATCAGGCCCACAATGCATATAACCAGTAACATGGAATGACACAGATTGCCAATGCAAGTGAAATAACCTGGAGATAGTCCAAGAAAACAATGACAACAATCATCACTTGGCTTTCAGCTGTATGATGAAAGCAAAGTGATGAGATAAGAGAAGAAAATGGAAGTCTCAACTCATATTTATACCTAGATACTACTTATCAGCCCTATCGCAAGCTTATGCAAAGAAGATAAGTGCACAGTCACATACACCAAATGGAAACATATGACATATAATGCAGCCTATAGCCCTACTTATCTATCAGATATTCAAATGTCATCGTTGCTATAAAGTTTAACAATTGATTCATTGACAAATGATAGCTCCTAATATACAGAATCACATCTGAGGTTACATAGTCATCCTTGTTCTATGACAATATTGGCCTAATAAAGCGATCTAAGCTGGACACCTTTTTCAGCTTGGAACCACTAAGTGACGAAGGTACGTTTGCGAGTGTGGCTTATTATTTGGCCAAACTGGAGCAACTGCAGCATGACAAGCAAAGATCATTGTTTATTACTGTTTTTCATTACTCTATTCTGTGTATTTCCAGAAAACTCCCAGTTTGCTTCCACGTCTTAAAAAACACATAAATAATAACACCAGGAAACAAAATGGTTAGCTGTAATGAGAATATTAGCGTACCCTGATCAACTTAGAACCTTATACAATCTCGGTCCTGGAGTTGCTGTTAATTATCTAAGAAAATACAACCACTTAAAATTATTAGAGGGGAATAGGAAATCAAACTCTTACATTAGAATATAAGTGTCGTTGCCGAGTTAGAACTCCCAAACAAAAGCAAGTGAGAAGTCCACACATTGTCCCCAGGAAATAAGAGACAACTAAGCATAAAAAATAGTGAAAGACACTTTGGAAAAACACGATTTCTTGTGATAGAACCATAAAGAGACTGTGATAAAGGCATAAGCTGAATAAGGCTCTACCCCTAAATTGTTTACAGATCAATTATAGGTGAAACAGTGAAGAGCCTGAACAAATTCACGTATGTGCATGCGAACATACCACTGTAATCGAAAAGGCAAGCATAAAACAGTCACACAAAATCTTAAGGTCATTAGGGTTCATGTTCCAGCTATATAAATTTTCGACATTTTCAAGCATTTTTTTTGCTATCGTGTCCTACCTTTGCTCCCTTTGTTTTTGGTTTCGGTATGGTGCTCTTTGGTATGATATCCTCAGGTATCCCATATATCATATCTACTACTGATGCATGTTGACGCATCATGCATGGACACAAAGTTCTCTTTGATAATATTAAGTCAGGTTACACTAAAAATGCAACAACTTTTGAGGACGTGGACCAGGATGGCTTTTGAGAAAAGATGACTCATTACCTACTTTGTTTTAAGGATTTTCCAACACCTCCGACCAAAGTAAAGGTGGGGGGAGGAAACATATTTGTAGAATACAACAGAAACAACAAACTCACCTGGGAATTAGAGGGAATATCATAAATTATGACCATATCAACTTAAGCTGCACATCAACCCACTCATCAGAGCAACCAAATGAGATACAAAGGCCCTACTGGGAATTTGCACTTGATCCAATCAAATAAGTAAACAATCGAATTGTTATAAGATACGCCTTGACCAAAGAATATAGCAATCCCAAGAAAGTACGTAGCATACACAAATCAGGAAAAACTTGCAGCTTGATTATAAACAATAAAAGCCTCATGAAGAGGCGTGTAACTTTAATCATAAAGGCCAAAACCCACCGCAAAGATCAATGCTTAATTTCTTTTATCCAATAATTTCAAATACTCGTATGGAACGAATTGCAAGAAAAATAAAAACTGAAAAGCAATTGGCAGCAACACTATCGTAGAAGCACCGAATTGCAACAAAAGATCCAACCGGAAAAAGCTTGACGAACGAACTGTACAGCAACTCGAACCAAACAAACATGTCCGAGAAAACCTATCCTTATTCTCAATTATTTGTCATGAATTGGTAGAGCCAAGAGGAAAAAACCATAAAATTAGAATTAAAACCTTGGAAGTTGACGCATTGTTGTTGCTGGGTGAATCAGACAGTAGAGTGGCAGGGTCAGGGTCAGGCACAGTCCTCCTGAGAAATTCCAGCGACGGCCGCGGTGGTGGTGGTGGTTGCAAATGACCAGATTAACTTGAATCTTCATTCTTCCTCATCATCCTCTACACAATAATCATTATTCACTAAATTAATTATAGTCATCCGATTTTATTCATTTTTCAGATTGAATAAAGAAGGAATAGATGAACTAATCTGAAATCAGTCAAATACCCATTCAAGAAATCACAAAAATCAACAGAATCCAATCTTATATATACAAAAACACATGAACAATCAAACACCCATTAAACAAATCATCAGGGGAAAAAAGACCCAAGAAAATCAAACAAATGGATAAAATTTAAAATTACAACCTTGGGAGTTGAAGCATTATTATTGCTGGTTGAATCGGAGAGTAGTTTAACAGGGTCAAAGAGAGTCCTCGTGAGAAATTCTGGCAACCGCCATGGTGGTAGTGATGGTGGCAAGTAACCACATGGAGCTTGAATCTTCATTCTTCACCATCATACTTCTTATCATCTACACAAAATTAATTCCAATCATCCCAATTTTATTCGATTTTCAAACTCACGCAACTACACCAAATACAATCAACCAAATTTCGAATAAGTGAGCATCAAATTCAAGCACGTCACTCTCAATCACAATTCACAGGAGTGACGATCAACCAAAACAATCAATCCGAAGATATCAATAAAATTAATAACAATTAACGGGAAAAATTCATAAGTATATAATTGGATTTCAAATTGGTAGGAAAATCACAATCGCGCATCATAGAAGAGTGATGAAAAAATCGTAACGAATCGAATATATGATTGAAAAGGGGGAGAATTAGGGTTCTTACCAAATTTGGAGGGTCCAGGTTTCTGACGACGGTGATGTTGTTCATCCATGGCGTCGAGATGTGCGGCAGAGGGAGGAAGCGGTGAATGGAAAATAACTAAAGATTAATTAATTTCTAATCAGTTTAATACTCGGGGTGGATGGGGAGGAGGACCGTTTGATGAAGATTGAAGAGGAATTGGAACGGGAAAGTGTTTCTGATCCCAACTGATGAAACTGACATGGATAAGACACATGTGAGGGGAGAAGGGAGAAGTTGAAGGGGCATGATTAATATGTGATAATGGCGCGAGGGAGTTCGAGGAGACGGGGATATTCGACGTGGAAACGATAATTCCATGAGCTTTTTGGATGTGACAAATAAGCATCTAGCTGGCTTTTTTTTGTTAAGATGCAATACAGATCTGCCACGTGGCCGCGAATGTCACACTATTAATAGATAAGTATAGATGTTTTGAGGCTCAAAGAAATCATTAGTTTTTTGGCTTTTCGCCTCTTGTTAAATAGATCAGTTAATTACCTAGCTAGAAACTTACCGAGTATTATTAACCTCAACAACGATCATTTGTTAGAAACCTCGAAATTTTACCATTTTCATTTTTATAGTCTCATATTAGTAATTTACCCGAATAATCATTCAAAACTTATTGTACTCATCTAACACTAAACACGTACTTGATTTTTTTATACTTGCACGATGGATAGATGTGCTGAGTAATTAAGTGAGAATACATCCATTAATCTATCTGCTATCCTGATCGATGACTCATAGTCACATTAGTTATTGACTCAAATAATATTGTTCGATGTATGACTAAAATCTGTGTTTTGGACTCCTGTACACGAAAACTTTGGCTGCTACAGCTACATACATCATACGTGTATGTATAATCGCCTCCTAGTTGACGTGTGAATGTGTGATGCAGGTTGTAATCAGAATTCGATTAAAAACTTTTTTGGATAAGCTCCTATTTTGACACATACGTACATGTATGATTATATATTTAGTATAATAGTAGTAATGTAGTATGAGACTATATATATATGATCCAATCATCAAGGATCGGACCTATAGTGCTATAGGTCGTTGTTATAATATCACGTACAAGGACTCACGTACACCATCACTGTGTTTTCAGAACATTTCAAGTGGGGATTCTCGATTTCATTTTAAATCTAATTTCTTAATTAATTAAGGGAAATTTTCTCTTGAACATATATATAGTGTTTTTTTCGGGCGTGTCACTCTTGATAAAACAACTGATTAATCAAATCTTAGAATGCTTCATTTTTTTTCTATAAAAAAAGGTGCGGCAATCAATACCGGACTATCATGACTCATGAGCAACAAATTGAAATAGTGCCGCCACGGCGCCACGCCAATAATAAATCAACTATACAAGTTTAGATTAGCTTATACGGAGTACTCCGTATATTTGCTACCTCGCACTTTTGATCTTATGATCGTCTATTTATCACCATGGTTCAATTTCTCGTGATTTCCAAGTACATGACAACAAGTGTCGTCAAGTGATCATATTATATCTCGTCAGAAAAGACTTAATACCGTAACGTATTTGCACAAGACCACGATGATGATGATGATGATGATGGGACCTAAGTGTAATTTGTTGTCTATGTTTTACAAGAAATTGGAAATTCCACTCATCTTATCATATCACCTCATCGATGTCCTTATAAAATCATATTTTACTCACTTTTGCCCTTCAAAAAGCCATGATGGTCAAAGTGTCAAACAAGGTAATGGAGCGTGTAACCAACATGCAATGTAGCGCGTGAGTCTTCACGGAATACTCTAGATAATTGGATCTGAACACGTCAGTGAGAAAATGCAGTCCACGTTTAATATCTTGTACACATCTCAACAATTCCAAAGGTCCATTCTCACGCGCTGCGGATGGCGTTGAAACATCACGCGCTAGTTACATCATTTTTATGCAATTTGTGCTCACTTTATTAGCCTGAAAGAAAATATCGTCACCATATTTTGGCTTTTCTTTGTTTCTTTATTCTTTATGAAACAATGGCCTACATTTTTTTTTTTGCATTTGTTCGTTTCTTTATCACAGTAGCTCATCTACTCCTCTTATCTTTCATCACTTATCACACCCTTTAATTCTTTGTTCTAGACATTTCTTGTGTTAATTTTGGTGTTATTTTCAACAAACTCTAAACACTTTTTTTCCCTTAAAACTACTTTGTTAAGTCTTTCCGTCCATCTTTGTAAAGAAAGACCCGTTAAAATTATATCAAATAACACTAATTTAAAATTTAATTAAATTGAGGCATGCACATTTCCACGCTTCACATTACACGTGACAAAGAGAGCATGCCATGAGATCAGTTCACATGAGGCGTGGAAATATCAGTGTCCTTTATGAAATTGATATACTTGAATCATACATAACCTTGACAAGATTCAACTTATATGACCCGAAGAGGATAAATTCACATCAGTCTAATTTAAATCAATTAAGATCACATTAATATTCAGACTAAAACAAAAATTCACAACCTAATCATATCCATTGTGGCCTAAGTAAGATTAAATATATGTGCCTAAATCATAGATAACGTGCATTGCTAGTAGTACGCATTATTTATCAATAGGAATCACACATAACTTGCAATTTTGTCACAAGAAAAATTTTCTTTGTTCCAACTATGTTTTTTCTTTCTTTCAAATATTCATGAACCATTTTCAAACATCAATGTCTAGAAAAGCAAAAAAGCATCCTCTTATTAATTTCAGCATGTACAATTTAAGTAAATTACAAATAAAGTTGTACTATGATTAATGAAATTGATAACCTTCATTACCATAATCTCCTAATAAAGATATAAAGTTATGACTACTTAATTAAATACTTCAACTACATTTATATTTTGAGACCTTTAGAATGCATTCATCCAATCACTCTGTATATTGCACATATTCTTCTTATTATGCTACATTAAGTTAATGTAAGAGTACAAGATTTAAAAAATTGTAGTATCAAATTTATTAAATAAATAAATAGGTAATATAATATCATAGTATTCTCAGAATATATACATGGATTCATGTGTGCACCTAGAATTGTCAAGTGGAGTTTTAAAATCTTGATAAATCTAGTATTGAAAGAATGGCAGTTCACATAATAATAGATGATGGGGAATAATGAATTCATGTGCATTGTGATAGTAGAAAAAGTCGCACAAACATCTGAGAATTTTTCGATTCCTTTGGAATTGTTCCTTTGAAGGGTAACAAGCAACCAACATGAGCAAGTAGCTACAACTGATCTTTTTATGTGGTATGTATGAAATAATTCCTTAATGTATGCCCTATATTTACATTTTTTTTATTTTGTTTTGTGGTTGATTGCTTACATTTCCTTACATTGTGATTGTTAAGATTTGATAGAGTTTGTTTTTACATATTCATGTAAAATCGACTAATCGAGCTTAGAAAACCATCATACGGTTATTTATGGCCTAAAAGATTCGTGTGTGGTGTGACATTTTATCTGTTAATCAACACTATTTTCTGAATATTTAGATTGATGAATAGATGTGACCAACCAAATGAACGTGTAAGACATTTGTTTAGACAAAAAAAATACACCAATGTTTTAGCCTTTTAGATTCTCTGAATTTGTCCATTAACAATTACTCGTGACTTTCGGAAAAATTTCATGTGTTTTATCATGCTTTTGAGTAGGTAGTATATAACTCGTGTACTTTGAATACGTATATCTTAACGATAAATGTATTTGAACAATAAATGGTTACTACGGAGTAGTAAATTTATTAGGTGAATGATTCTAATTCGAAGGCGATTATTTTAAGATTCCAACTTAAATAACCGAAACTCCGAAAGTGTTGTAGAAATTACCATGTCCGATCCCAACTTTGGTCCTAGCATGTCAATACGCATGTGTTACTTGACGCAAACTTATTGATAAACAAAAGCGTGTCTAGAGTTGTAGACACCAAAACCAGCGACAAATTTGTATATAACTTCTGCTTTACTACTTATGTTAACTGGTTTTTGTTACATAGGAGTAACTAATGTTACATGGATGAAGATATGAGGATTTGAATTAAGATAACTCCATATTTGATCTTTTAACCATTAGGTCAACCTTAATTTTCAGAAAGTCACGATTCAGACCCTATGCGATTGGATTGCATTTTATTATCTGATTTGATTTGATTTGATTTGAATTAAACTAATCTAATTTGATTTGATTTATATGAATTTGATTTGGACTGAACTTATTGATGAATCAATTGCATTTAGATGAACTGATAACTAGAAGTAGACTAGATTAATTGATTGCTATTTGAATAATTCCAATTTGAGTTAATCTGATTTGAATAAAATTGATCTAATTTGATTCTATTTAAATAAATTCAATATGATTTGAAAACACTATTTTATAAGTAACGTACCAACTCAAATAAACACTCGAGAAGTAACATCTTCTTGAACAAGTTTCTCATGTGAAAAAATTCAGACCATCTTTGCCACACCTCACTCTCCATCTGATAAACCAAGTGGTGAACAATAAATTCTTCTTCAAATAAATAAAAATCCAAAGCATTATTAATTCTGTCTTTCTCAAACATCACGCAAAATATTCTCAAAAATCTGCCCCCCATGCCATATCATACTCTTTGATTCCACAGCTTCTCCCTCAAGTCTCAACAACTCCTACTGTATTTTCTCTCTCCTAACTTTCTGCCTTTTTTGTTGCTCAACTACTCTTTTTCATTCTACACAAACTTACCAAAGAAGTTACAGTTTTTACTGACAAAACAAAAACTGACATTTTTTGGGTAAGGTAATTACTAATTAAATTGAGTTGGAACTGTACTCTTGAAGTTACTTCTGTTAATGCAAATGGGTATGTCTTTGAATTGAATTTTACTTTTTTGGGTGTTTGTTTCCTTTTATAGAAAGAAGAAAG
Source organism: Spergularia bocconei (assembly GCA_963457585.1). Lineage (NCBI taxonomy): Eukaryota > Viridiplantae > Streptophyta > Magnoliopsida > Caryophyllales > Caryophyllaceae > Spergularia > Spergularia bocconei. Next base: position 2,682,578 of record OY734943.1, read on the forward strand.
AAAGAAAGAAGTGATCTTTTTTGGGAGTGTTGGTTTTGCTAAAAAAATCCCAATAAATTAGCAGCAAAAAGATGATCTTCTGGCCTTTATGAGAGAGTCTATGATGGATCCAGAAAGTGGGTTTTACCATAATCAAGTAAAGGTTAGTTCTTTAATTATTATAATTTAGTTGTGATTGATTGTATCTTCTTTTACAAGCTATTATTATCCCAATTTCATAGATATAGTCATGTAGTAGTAGATTGGTAATTATTGCAAATTTTGAGGTGGAATTTTGAGTTGGGGTTGTGTATTAATGCATGATGATGGTGAAACAGAAGGAATCATGGAGGCAAGTTTTGATCTTGGCATACCAAAGTTTAGGAGTTGTATATGGTGATTTGAGTACATCGCCATTATATGTGTATAAGAGTGCATTTGCTGAAGATATTGAGCATTCTGAGACAAATGAAGAGATTTTTGGGGTGTTGAGTTTCATTTTTTGGACCCTCACTTTGATTCCTCTGCTTAAATATGTCTTCATTGTACTTAGAGCTGATGATAATGGTGAAGGTGGGACATTTGCTTTGTATTCCTTGCTGTGTCGACACGCCCGAGTTAACTCGCTCCCTAATGGTCAGTTGGCTGATGAGGACTTGTCTGAGTATAAGAAAGATGTGGTTGTTAATCCTAACCAGACTGGTCTTGGGTCGAGGTTGAAATCGACTTTGGAAAAGCATAGGGTGTTGCAAAGGTTTCTGCTTGTGTTAGCTTTGATTGGAGCTTGTATGGTGATTGGAGATGGGGTTTTAACCCCTGCTATTTCTGGTAACTTTTTCTTTTTACCTTGATGTAAAAAAGTTCAATTTTCTGGTTTTGGTTAGAGTTTGATTGGTAAGATTGATTATTGGGAACAGTTTATTGATGTGTTGTATGTTTTGTTGCTTTTTCTGCAGTGTTTTCTGCTGTTTCAGGTTTAGAGATTTCAATGTCACATGAGCATCACAAATGTAAGAATTCCCAGATTTTTTTCTTTCTCATCTATTAGTTTTGCATGATAAGGAAATTTACTAAAATTAGGTAAAGATTATGACTTGATGATGTTCTTTATGGGTGTGATTTAGTGAAAGATTTAGATTTTTCGTTGCGAGTTGGGTTAGATTACTGGTATGTCATATCAATGATAAGTTGATAACATATCCAATTAGGTGTAGCCAAAGGTTCCTTTGATGTGGTACTGGTAGGTTCTACTTTTCGTCTAAATTGGCAACTGGGTTCGGGTTAGTTCCTTAAGATGACAAATGTTTCCTTAATCCATTACTAAGTGGGACTATTGCACACTATTCCTTTGAAAATTAGTGGATTAGGTAGGTCATGTCCCTAAGCTGAGTGTGAACTTGCATTTATTTATCTCTCATCCTTTATTTTAGTTTTGTTGGCGTTGTCGATGGTGGCCGGTGGGGTGTGTAAGGAACGATGGAAGTGAATATTTATTCACGGAACTTCGGAAGTACTGTATTATATGTTTTAAAACTCCTCTAATCTATCTACCCTGTGAGTGTTTAAATTTTTAATTCCTGTGCGTGTAAATGTAGAATCAATTGTCGGTACAAAGTTCTAAGAAGCATGTCATGAACTGTGTAGTTTATATGTATAAAAATTCGGTGCTTTATCAGACTGAGTAGTTTTGTTAGGTCTGGAGAAAAATGTTCTTTGAAGTGTTCAGATTTGATCTATGCATTTACCAAGAATTAAGCGCTTTCACGTGGTCAATCTCTTGGTTGATGTAGGATGATATTTTAATGTTTCAATTGACTGTTGGGTACTTTTAAAACCACTTTGGCTACTTGGCTGCAAGTATGAGGGATCGCCCCTTTTGTAGAACTGTTGATGTTGAATGTTGCCTGGAAGTTTTTTTTTTTTTTTTTTTTTTCAATACTTGGTGTTAGACCTAAGTAAAGTATTTTAACTTTGCGCAAGTTGGTAAAAGATTCATCTTATTAAAAAGCATAGAACTAAAGCAATGTTGAATTTTACCATGGAAAGTATCGCAAAATGAAGGTCCTTCTTCAGATGACCTACTGTTAAGTTGGGTGATTTTCGACGATCTTGTATGAGTGTATCACCTCATTTTAACTTCTGTGCTCTGTCGTGATCTGACTAGTTGAATGTACTAAACTACTAATGTTCTTCAATCCATCCATGGCTAGTCTATTGTTGATATTGTATACCCCTCATATACAGCATTGAAGATTTGAAGACTAGTAGACTACAACAACAACAACAACAACCAAGCCTTATTCCCAAAATGATTTGGGGTCGGTTAACATGATTTGAAGACTAGTAGACTACTAAAAAAAAACTGTATGCTTGAATTAATCTACAGCGACTGAGTCTTTGTTCTTAAATTAATCACACGGGCAGTGATGACTGATAACACCTATCAATTTTCTTTTTTTCTCCAGTTTATTGACCTGCTTATAGTGAACTTTACCCTAAAAGCTTTGTGCCTCTTTTTGCAAGGCAGATGTAGAAGTCCCAGTTGCATGCCTCATACTCATAGGCCTGTTTGCCCTCCAGCATTTTGGCACTCACCGCGTGGGATTCTTGTTTGCACCAATTGTCATCGTTTGGCTCTTCTGCATCAGTTCCATTGGCTTGTATAATATCATACGCTGGGACCCTCAAGTGTATAGAGCGCTTTCACCTTATTACATGTACAAATTTTTGAAAAAAACACAAACTGGAGGTTGGATGTCTTTGGGTGGAATTTTGTTATGTATTACAGGTAATACTTTATTTTTATCGTACCATTTTCTGGCCGTTCATTTCTTTCAGTGGACTATATTGAGAACATCGTGATTTTCAAGTGCAGGGTCAGAAGCCATGTTTGCTGACCTTGGGCACTTCTCACAATTATCAATCAAGGTATTTCTTACTTTACAGATACTCCCGATCTTTCATTGAGTGATTTGAGTCTGGAAAGTGGCATTGCTATCTTCTTTTTAAAATTCTCGTGGATATATTTTTCCTATTAAGCCACACAAAGTGAGTGAGGGACTGAGTGAAAGATGGTCATTTTCTGCTTCATGCATTAGGTAAATAATACATTAAATTACCTTGCTATACCCCTACAATCATGAGGCCTTACCAGTACACAAGTTTGTCACACCAATTAACTAATTAAGTTATTATGCTCATGATGTTTGCTTGCTTTTATTTTCAGATTGCCTTTTCTTTTGTGGTGTACCCTTCATTGATTCTTGCTTATATGGGCCAAGCTGCGTATCTATCACAACATCATGAAGTGGCCAGTGGCTACCGGATTGGATTTTACGTCTCTGTACCAGGTAACCCCTACAAATCCTAGTTCACTGCTTTCTCCTTTTTCCGCATAAAGGAGGAGTTATAAAGCCTACTTCCTGCATCAGTCTTATGTTTGATTGAAATTTTATGTCGCAGAGAATTTAAGATGGCCAGTGCTGGGAATAGCTATTTTGGCTGCCGTAGTTGGTAGCCAGGCTATAATTACAGGCACCTTCTCCATTATTAAACAATGCCAAGCTCTGGGATGCTTCCCACGGGTGAAGATTGTACATACGTCATCGAAAATTCATGGGCAGATTTACATCCCAGAGGTGAACTGGACTCTGATGATATTATGCCTGGCAGTCACTATAGGTTTTAGAGACACAAAACGTATTAGTAATGCATCAGGTATGACCTGGCCTTGAAATACTTTTAACCATTGGCTGGATCAAATGTATATATGCAGTCTGAATTGAATTGATGCTTTCTTAATTCAACAGGTTTGGCTGTTATCACAGTAATGCTCGTCACAACGTGTCTGATGTCTCTTGTTATTGTTCTCTGTTGGCATAAGAGTGTCTTCGTTGCGATTGCCTTTGTCTTATTTTTTGGCTCCCTCGAAGCTCTGTACTTCTCTGCATCTCTGATCAAGTTCCTGGAAGGAGCTTGGGTCCCTATTGCTCTTGCATTCATCTTCATGGTCATAATGTACGTCTGGCACTATGGTACCCTCCTAAAGTACGAATTCGATGTGCAAAACAAGGTTTCCATCAATTGGCTTCTTAGCTTGGGGCCGAGCTTAGGGATCGTAAGAGTCCGTGGCTTAGGCTTGATACAATCTGAGCTTGTGTCTGGGATCCCAGCGATATTTTCACACTTTGTTACTAATCTGCCGGCTTTTCACCAAGTTCTAGTATTCCTATGCATCAAGTCGGTGCCAGTTCCGCATGTAAAGCCAGAGGAACGGTTTCTTGTTGGTCGTATTGGCCCAAAGGAGTACCGCCTTTATAGGTGCATTGTGAGGTATGGGTATCACGATTTTCACAAGGATGACGTGGAATTTGAGAATGATCTAGTGTGTAGCATAGCAGAGTTCATTAGGGCCGACACTGCTAAGAAAAATGGGATGAAGGGTGAATTAGATAGGGACACTGACGAGAAAATGACCGTTGTTGGAACTCCGTCTACCCATGTTGATGGAATTAGAATGCAGGAAGACGCGGAGGATGAAGCAGATCGTCCTGGAACATCTGAGTTGAAGGAGATTCAATCTCCCTTGGTCACACCGAGGAAAAGGGTAAGGTTTTTGTTGCCAGAGTCGCCAAAGATCGAAGATGGGGCAAAAGAAGAACTTCAGGACCTAATGGAAGCAAGGGAGGCTGGAATAGCATACATAATGGGGCATGCTCATGTAAGAGCAAAGCAAGGATCAGGTTTGCTTAAGAAGATCGCAATTAATTTAGGTTACGACTTCTTGAGAAGGAACAGCCGAGGACCTGCATATCCACTTAGTGTTCCTCATGCATCGACGTTAGAGGTAGGAATGATCTACCATGTTTGATAACGTACAATGCTACATGATTTTGCATACACTGTAAATGATGTAATTTTGTTTTAGTATATGAATGAGGCAATCTGCAATGTGTTTGCTTTCTTCGAGAGAATATAACAAGCCAGTCCAGGAGATGTTTGGGTTTGGGCTTATGTTTGAAGTAACCAGTACTTTGCCTCATTTAATGTCGAATTTTGATGGGCTAGAAAAGTCTGGGATAAACGAACTGGGTTTTTGCTAAGGTCCTCTTCTTAATGTTCGGGTTTTAGGTAAGAAATGGCTGTATATACGACAACAAGCCTTAGTCGCGAAATGGCTTTACACTCGGGGTCATTTGCCAAAACGACAATTTTGGCAAAACTATTTACCAAAACGACAATACCTTGAAACATTTTACCAAAATGACCACTTTTAAGGAAAAAAGACTCATTTTTAAGGAAAAAATACTGTTTTTTCTTTGTTTAAAATGAAAAATAAAGCACAATCTAATGAATAGAAATCCACCAAACCCCAACCCCTTACTCCCTCCACCGTCCCCAACCCCAGCAGGCAGCAGCCCCTCCTCCAACGGCAACCATGCTACACTAATTACCGGGACCGGCCGACCTTTTCCTCCCCCAACACCGCAACCAGCCCCCACTTATCGTCCTCCTTTTCGTCTCTTTTAGCCGGGTCACAGGGGTTGGGGAAGTGGCGTCCGGGCGGCGACGGTCGGACTGTCTCGGTCAAGGTGGTGATGTGGGTGGGCTGTGGCAGGTTGGGTTGGGTGAGTGCGGCGGTTGGGAGGAGAGCAGTGAGCTCGAAGATGAGATATGAATTAAATTTGGGTTTCTTTTTTTAACTTATTGTTTATTAGTTGGAATAATAATAATTGTCATTTTGGTCAATAGTTCTAAGGTGTGGTCGTTTTGATAAATAGTTTTATTAAAATGGTCGTTTTGGCAAATGACCCTTACACTCGGGAGGAAATGTACTAGACGAGTAGTTCACGTCAATTGTAAAATTAATCTGCACCGAGGAATGTTAGTTGGAACCAAAATTGCGAATGCATTCCGGCATTTCAGTGATCGGAGACGATTTCTCGATGACTTGTTGATCGCAAATCTGTGATGAAGGATGGCCGTTTTATGAATAGGTCGGGGAAGAAATATCTGAGCATGGAAGATGCTTTGGAACATTCCACTTTATGTGGGATCCTTAATATTTGTCAAATACAATTGGGAAAGATTAAGACCGTCAAAGTGTTTGTACTAACAAACATGTTCAACCATTATCGATCATGGTTTGAGCTTATTACTAAATGTGATTCTATCCCATAAGAAAATCCAAACCACATCAGAGTCAGAATTGAAAGTTAGACAGAGTCGAAAGTTATTTATATAGGAGTTGGAGCATGATCTTTCCGAATTCTGGGGCGGACGGTAATACATTAGTAACTGTAAGCCCCTTGGTTTTGCCACTGAGCTACATTTGTTCGATTTTAGGTGATCATCGCAGGTGTGAACGATTCTACAAGCAAGTCATTTGTGAAACCGAATTCTCAAGTTACACGGGGAGTTAATCTCACGACCTCTTGATAGTTGGTAGTTGGTACCACCACATCCTCTTATCCTCACTATTGCGAAAAGTAATTTGTGATATTTGTTGAACAATAATATAAATAATAAAACAAAGAAGATCTACTAAAGTCTCTATACAGTATACAGGCAGAATATGTAGCATAGCATGCACACCACATCTCATCTCATGCAATGACGTGCCGACAGTGGGGTCCACAATCCACCTCATATCCGTTTTATGCGGCGAATGGATAAGCTCCGAGCCTCCGACCTTCCCAACTTACTTTGTCACTTGGTCAGTTGTCACTCCGGCCCAAATATCATAGGATCAGTATGGTTTAACCCGCCCGAGAGGGGTATTACGGACATGAATAAATGAAAATGAGTACAATATTCAACGTCAAAGTCCCAACTCTTAACTTGATTGTACTCAGTAATTCGTAGTTTGCTAGATGAGTTGTAAAGATGATTGTATAACAACGAGGACTTGATGTACCCGGTACCCCAAAAGGATTTCATTTAGTTTGTTGTATTGAAATTCCGTCGGAGATCACCTCTGGGCCAAATGAAATAAAACATTATCCTCCTATTATCGAAGTTAAGATGTCAGAACCTGAATTAATATCGGTTCCACTAACTTGTGCCACATGGGAGTAGTCACATACACCATCATGTCCACAACTCCACAATCTTATCAAAAAGCTTTTACCTAACTTTCTTACATTTACTTTTAACAAGCTTTGACAATTTAAAAGTCAACCCAAAATATCTAATCAATGAAGTTCATAATCAATAAACTACCCTTTATGAGTAACATATCTAGATGAGGTAGAGAGGTATAGCCTCATCAAATTTGGACTATGTCGACCAAACAAGTAAATAAATGTGAGAGACAAGGTGAGTGAAGGCCGAACAACATGAGGGACATGTTATCCAAAGTCCAAACCCAATCCAAAATGGTGAAAATGGCCTTTGAAGCGTAACAGGGGCGAATTTAGGAGGCGTTCGTAAGATAAACTTACTTTAGGGTCTTTAAATATAAATACTCCACCTAAAGTCGTAGAAAGGAACAAATTTTTGAATCATTTTGAATTACATCTCGAGTCAAAGTTCAACTAAAATAAAGTTAGAGGTCTACAGTGTAGACACCCAAAAGTGTCTACAATCAGGCGATCAGCAATAATTTTACTACACTATCAAAATTTTACTACTCACATCTCAATTTTACTACCTGAAAATTTTCATTACAATTAATTTTACTACTCCGATCTCAATTTTACCACTACTAACTCAATTTTACATTGTAGACAAATTAATTGTGTCTACACTGTAGACCTCTATCAATATGCTATTTACAAATACAGTTTACGTAGTTGCTCTCCCTTTCACGTACTAATACAACCGCGACATAAGCATCTGTATTTTTACCAATATATGGATTTCACAAGAAACTCCGCCTGTGAGTGTTTTTTTTGGCATTCACTGCCGGTCTCAAGCCCGGATAAAGGAGGAGAGTTGCGGTAGGTTTGTGGCGGCCAGCGTAAAACAAGCCACATCTTATGGACATGAATCGAAATTTAATAACCGTGGGGGCGTCCCCTTCACAGCGACGCGCTACACTTCCTGGACCCGGGTGTGGTGATAAGTATGCAAGGGTCTCTAGGTCGTCGCCCCGAAGCGACGCGCCACTTCGACGCCCGGGGGTGGTGTCAAATATGCAAGGTCGCGCTACACTTCCTAGACCTGGGTGTAGTGGAAAATATGCAAGGGTTGCTAGGTCGTCACCCCGAAGTGACGCGCCACTCCGGCTCCCAGGGGTGGTGTCAAATGTGCAAAGGTTTTCAAATCATGGACGGGAGCGGGCAAGGAAGCTTATTCATAATGGTAAGGGTAGTAGGCTTAGGTTTGGAACGTGGAATATCAGGTCTTTGACAGGGAGATCTTCGGAGGTTGTGGAGGTTATGAGGAGGAGAAGGATTCACATTATGTGTTTACAAGAGACGAAATGGGTTGGGGCGAAAGCTAAGGAGATCACACCATGGGGTTATAAGCTTTGGTACTATGGAAAGGATAAGAGTAGGAATGGAGTTGGTATTATTATTGATAAGGAGTACACAGATGATGTGGTGGAGGTTTCGAGGAAGAGCGATCGCATTATGACAGTGAGGTTGGTGATTGGGAATGAGATTATGACTGTTGTGAGTGCTTATGCTCCACAAATTGGATTGGATGCATCTATTCGTCAAGAATTTTGGGAGGAGTTAGAAGAGGTGGTCCAAGGGGTTCCTAGTGGGGAGAAGTTGATTATTGGTGGGGATCTTAACGGACATGTGGGATCAACGCGGCATGGTTTTGAAAGCGTGCATGGAGGTTTTGGCTATGGGTCGAGAAATGAAGGAGGAACGAGTATTTTGGATTTTGCGTTAGCTTATGACTTGGGTATAATGAACACGTGGTTTGAGAAGAGGGAGTCTCACTTGGTGACATACAGGAGCGGAAGTAATGCGAGTCAGATTGACTTCTTTTTGGTAAGGAATGCTTGGCGTAAGAGCTTTACGGATTGCAAGGTGATCCCTGGGGAGAGTGCGGCTACGCAACATAGATTGGTGGTACTAGATTTCAGGGCTAAGGGTGGCTTAGGGAAGAGGCGGCCACAGGTAGAGCCAAGGATCAAATGGTGGAAACTTGAAGGAGAGCACAAGGAGGCTTTCTTGGAGAAGATGGCAGGGACAGATGTCTGGTCTACTAGTGTGGAAAGAGATGTAGACTCGTTATGGGTTACTATGGCGCATAAGGTAAAGGAGGTGGCAGAAGAGGTCCTCGGTGAATCTAAGGGGAAAGCGCTACCGAGTAAGGATACATCTTGGTGGAATGAGGAAGTGCAAGAAGCAATAAGGAATAAGCGGAAATGTTATAAGAGTTTGGGGAAAGATAGAAGTGAGGAGAACTTCGAGAGGTATAAGGATGCAAAAAGAGCAGCAAAGAAAGCTGTAAGAGATGCAAGAGGAAAGGTGAACCAAGACCTATATACAAGATTGGATACCAGAGAAGGGGAGAAAGAGATCTACAAAATTGCACGCATTAGGGAAAGGAGGACTCGGGACATTGGTAGGGTGAAATGCGTCAAAGATGTTGATCAAAAAGTTCTTGTTGATGATAAGGAGATTACGGAGAGATGGAGATCGTACTTTGATAACTTGTTCAATGGTGATCGGGTGAATGATATTGGAAATGTGAACATTCATCCGAGTATTGTTAATCGGGAGTTCAGGCGGAGAATTCAGAAGGAAGAGGTGAGGATGGCCTTGAAGAAGATGGGACGGAAGAAAGCAGTGGGGCCAGACAGCATACCTATTGAGGTTTGGAGGTGTCTTGGAGATAGGGGTGTGGAATGGTTGACGACACTTTTCAACATGATTTGGAGAGGTAATAAGATGCCGGTGGAGTGGAGGAAGAGCACTTTGGTCCCTTTGTATAAGAACAAAGGGGATGTTCAAGAGTGTGCCAAATATCGCGGGATCAAGTTGATGAGTCATACAATGAAACTTTGGGAACGGGTGATTGAGCATAGATTAAGAAGAAGTGTGAAGATTTCAGAGAATCAATTTGGATTTATGCCGGGAAGGTCAACTATGGAGGCAATTCATCTCATAAGACAGACAATGGAGACTTATCGGGATAGGAAGAAGGACCTACATATGGTATTTATTGATTTGGAGAAGGCGTATGACAAGGTACCAAGGGAAGTGCTTTGGTGGGCTCTAACTAAGAAAGGAGTTCCGCAAAAATATATTGACATCATTAAGGACATGTATGAGGGAGCTAGCACGAGAGTGCGGACTAGTGTAGGGAAGTCAGAAGAGTTCCCTATTATCATTTGAGTGCACCAAGGGTCCGCACTTAGCCCGTTTCTCTTTGCTATAGTCATGGATGAATTGACGAGGTCAATCCAGGATGATATACCATGGTGCATGATGTTTGCAGATGATATAGTGTTGATCTCAGAAACGAAAGAGGATTTGGAGAGAAGGTTGGAGCTATGGAGGGACACGTTGGAGTCTCGAGGGTTTCGGTTGAGTCGGAGCAAAACCGAGTATTTGGAGTGTAAGTTCAGCGGCATTAGGCAAACGGAGACGGGGACGATCATGTTGGATGGAAAGATTGTTCAGGGATCAGATTTTTTCCGATATTTAGGATCGATTCTTCAAAAGGATGGAGAATTGGATGGAGATGTGGCTCATAGGATCAAATCAGGTTGGTTGAAGTGGAAGAATGCTACAGGACTTCTGTGTGATCGAGGATTGCCCAATAAGTTGAAGGGTAAGTTTTATCGAACGGCAATTAGGCCGGCACTGTTATATGGCACGGAATGTTGGGCCGTGAAGCAGTGTCACGTTCATAAGATGAGTGTGGCGGAGATGCGCATGTTACGGTGGATGTGTGGACATACAAGACGTGATCGGTTGAGAAATGAAGTTATTAGGGAGAAAGTAGGGGTTGCACCCATAGGGGATAAGATGATGGAGAACCGACTGAGGTGGTATGGCCACGTGAGGAGGAGGCCTAGTGAGGCGCCGGTTAGAAGAGTAGAAGGGTGGAGAAGTGATAATATTAGTAGGGGTCGAGGAAGACCCAAGATGACTTGGACGAGGGTGATTAGAAGTGATATGAGCTTCCTAGGGCTTGAAGAGAGTATGGTGTTGGATAGGGCAGGGTGGCGAGACTCTATCCATGTGGAGGACTTTTTCTGACCCCTTTTGATTTATTTGTTTGGTTTTTCCAACTATTTTTCTAAAACTTTTTAACTTGTGTTTAAAGTTCATCTGTTTTTTGCAATATTTTTTTAAACCTTTTTATTTATTTTGACGACTTTCTAAATTTCCTTTGAAATTGTTTAAATATTTCTAACATGTTTACAACGTTTTCGAAATTTCTTGGCGTACACAAGACGGTTACTGGATGACGATTCATGTTAGCCGACCCCAAATCATTTTGGGAATAAGGCTTGGTTGTTGTTGTTGTATATGGATTTCACAAGACTAGCTTCACCTCTATGATAAACTACTAGAGTGAGGTTTTACGGGACTAGGTTCGCTTAGGGGTAAAAAGGTAAAAGACACTATTTTCTTCACGTGGTATAACACGTGGCGAGCCCTGGTCCATCCGGCGGCGTTAAAATATTGTACTGATTTTGCTTTGCCAGCTAGGATGTCTAGCACATTTTCTCTTGTTGGGGGTTTGACAATTTAATAGTGGGCCCACTCGAGAGGGTCGCTTAGAGATTGACACGTGTCGAAATTTGAGGAGAGAGAGTATAGAAAATGTAATTGTTTTCTTTGTTGTGGTTTCCAGGAGGATTTAGTCCCTTCTTTTTGGCCTAATTTACGTCCATGCCATTTTTCTTGTACTTCACTTTTTTTTTTTCGTTTCCAATTATTTGGGATTTTTGAGTGTATTGAATGTGCTTTTACACTGGAAATCTGGAATGTAGGAAGAGAGAAAAAATCAGAGAGACTCGTAAAAGAGGAGTGGCATGCAGGAACTTGGTAGCAGTAATTGTACAAGTATCTTGTTCAGGCCTTCAAGGTAAAATACTTTATACGACGGCATGTTAGTAAATACGATAGGTTGTAATATTTTTCAAATTGAATTATTTCTAACGTGAATTTGTATATCTTATGGTATATGATTTAGCTTAAGTAATAAGGAATTCGGATCAAATGAGATTGACCTTCAAATCAAATTAATCATTTTAGATCAAATCTCATGAAATTCAATTAGTCATGTTCATTTCGTTTAATCAATTTACCTTAGCTTATTTCAACAGCCTACCATCGTGTTTATACAAATCAGATCATGCATGCATGTCATGCAAAACATATGTCATTGTTGTGTAGTTGAATTGTACATGTCGTAATTGAGCTAATAAATGCGTGATGTTTAATATGTTGCTAAATCGAAGTAATTAGATAGAATGATAGAAAACTAACTGGCCAAAATAAAAAATCTAAATTAGATAAAAGAAAAGGGAGTATGTAGATAAACTAGATTATTGGATGAGGAGTACTATGATGATATGGTATTTTAATAGATGAGCACATGTGCATAAAGACTTGGTTATTGCAACCACTTGGGAGTTAGGACTAAACTAAACAATTTTTTTCTTATTTTTCATTTGACTATGACTATCCTTTTCATTATCTAGTCTATAACTTAAGAGAGCATGCAGGGACATCATGTGCTTTTACTACCTTGTGAGCCTACCCATAAGGCCATAACTTGAATAATTAATAGGATAATGTTTTTTATTTTTTTTTATAATGAACATTATTGGGACAAGCCAAATCTTAGCCAATAACAATTTTCTTGGCACTATGAGTTTATTATCATATTTGATAAAGTGAAAGCCACAATTATATTTACCAAGTACAATGGGATTATAATTTATGGAGTGAAGGGCAAAACTAAGTTATTAGGCAAATAGATCGTACATAATATTTGTTTAAACAAATGAAAAGTGAGTGCTAACAGTTATAATGAAAGATCCACTGAAACATCCTTTGTCCGAAAGAAATTGCAAAGTTTGTCCAATTCTCTTTATTAATATTAGTATCTTGTCATTGTCTCTACAAGTATATCTTATGATCCAAATACACTAATTAACCCTCTATACACTTTACACTAATCAAGGTTTATAACTAACTAAGCTACCACGAAATAGTCAAGAATTACAAAGTACAATTTGCTATCTAATTTGCAAGTTCATATGAATGAGTTTCAGTTTACATGCCTCCATGACTGATTACCCATTTGAGACCAGGCCATATTTTTTTTTTGTTATGTTATTGTATTAATGGTCAACAATTTTAGGGTTATTATACTCGTATTTAACTCCATGATATGTTTATTGTTTATAACCTATTATCAAATAGAGTTGGCATCGAATAACATGGTCGAAACCTTAATGAAATCAATACCAGTAAACTACATGATATCATGTTTTGTTTTTATTTGCGGCCTGAATAACTCAACTTGAAATACGATTGGTTGATCAAATACAATGAATTTTGTTTTAATATTGGCATAACAAAACTAAAATTTTTAAACACGACTCCTAACAAAATCACACAGGGCCTCACTCAATGTTCGTTTAATAAAGAACTCAAGAAGGTCGATGAGTGTTGAGATTGGAAGTACGTAAGGGTACTAATGTCAAATAGAGTTGATATACACAAATCCAACATCTAATATGGATGAAAGCTTAATAAATCAAACCCACTAAACTGCGTGACATCAACTCTTGTTTTCATTCACGCCTTAAGAGATTCAACTTGAAATACGATTTATCTAGCTAAAATATAACGAACTTGGTGGTATTATTGACGTACTCCGTAAACACCAATTACAATTTATCATACACGATTTTCAATTGAATCATGCAGAACCTCACTCAATATAATAAAAAAAACTCATAAAGTTGATGACAACTGAATACCCCCATCGTGACGTCGTCCTACTTCAAACACCCCATTTAAAACCCTCATCTATGAGGGTACACAATAATAATACTAATCAGTTAACCAATCTTCCAAAAGAATCCGATGACTCAGTTAACTCGCCCAAGCTAATTTTTCAGAACTCCGATTATCCGATCAATATGTACAACCTCCTCATCAATAGTTAATACGACGAGATTTTGGGTATGAGGTATTTAAAGTGGGAAGTAGGTATAAGGGTAGTAATGTAAAAACACATGAGTGACAAGGCCACATACTATAAAATACTCCTACAACTCTACAAGTAGAACAGTAGTAGTAAAACCTTATCCAAAACTAAGGTTAAAAAAGCTAATAAACTGTGGTAAAACCCACATCTGTCCCCCCCCCTCTCTCTCCTTCTCTCTGATCTTTTCTACATTTTGCTTCTTCAATCTCTTCACTTCTCTCTCTCTTCGTTAAATTGTCACTACTCAAACATTTTCTCAACTTATTCCCCATTAATTTCGGGTGAGTCAACTTATTCACCCTCTTTTTATTCTTCTTATCTGATCTAATCTAATCTAATCTAATCTTTTTTCTACTTTAATTATTTTAGTTTCTTTTTATGATTAATTCATGTTAAAGTTTGTGTATTTTGTGTTTAATCGATGCGTAATTAATAATTTAATGATTTTAATGAATACCCAGATCGTTAATTTTGTTGGGGTTTTGTTATTTTTGTATTTTGTTTCTAATTTTGTGATTGGTTGTATAGTAAAGTTTTGATTTTTTTGGTTTTATTTTATGTGGTATGTAATTTGAGCTTGAATTTTAGGTGTTTAAATTATAATATTCATATTTTGGTAGTTTTGGTAGTAATATGTTGGGTTGATTTGTTTGGTTATGAAGGAAAGAATTATTCTTTGTTTGTGAAGAATGAAATGATGAATGATGCTTTAATTAGAAAGTATCCCATTTTTTTGGGGTCTTCATTTGGTTAGGTTTTAAGTGAGATTTACAAGCTGCTCATAATAATTTCTGTAATAAATTTATGGTATGCTTCATAGTTCATAGGGGTAAAGCTTGCGTATATCCGACCCCTCTTTACCTCGGTACAGGCGGCCGAGGCGGGAGTCGTTGAGGCACTGGGGTAATGTTGTTGCTGTTGTGGTTTTTGTCATGCTTCATGGGGTATTGTTAGAGGGAGATTAGAGGAATTCTAGCTAATAAAGTGATTGAGCTATCCGAAATGTTGGTACAAATTTAGCAAATTAGGTGGAGATTAGTATGTGGTTAGGCAAACAAGAAGAAGAAAGTGGAGACTAGTGACTTTGGAATTAGTGTTAGGAGGACTCATTCCCACCACTTTTCAGGGAGGTTACTCAACCAATTGTTGTTTTTCATGCTTGCTTTTCCCTTTTCGGAGGGTAGAAGGAAAGGAACGAGGTTATGCAGCCTGTGTCGTAGGAGAATAAGTCCCGGGGTGTGAAGTGTTTCAAACATTTTATCTGTTGGTTTTGTTTCCCATTTCAAGTGTCACTGCTGGACTTCAGGATGATGTGCTGATCTCACTATTAAACTTTCTCGTTTCATGCCTTTGTCGCCAATTCAAACTGTAGTCAACCTTGAAGATCTACACCGCTCTCCTTAACATGCACATACACACTCTTGATTAGCCACGTAGCTGTGGAGTATGACATTTGGATCCCTGTCACAGTTATTCACTTTGTTAGCCAAATTCAACCTCCTCAATTTTTAATGTGGACGAGGACACTCTTATTGCTGATAGTGGGGTTGTTTAGGTGGTCACTGACTCACTGGTCACTGAGTGCCATGGTACTTAAAGGTTATACCTTTTCAATTTTTTATTCCTGGTATGTGCTCCAGGGTTGAACAATCTTGGATGATCAAGCATGATCAGTCATAACCGCAATTGTACTTCAGCTTAGATGTTAATTACAATCAAATTCCTCTTTCTTAGTGACTTTTGACAGTTAACCGGACCCCCCTCGCACATTCGTATCTGTGTCAAGTTGGTGATAGTTCAATTCTCAACTTTTTATTTGTTTTATAGATTAGCCCTGTTTTTCTTCTATCCCCTCCAGCTGTTTAATTTATTTATTTTTCATTTATGGGGCTCGTTAAGGATAAGGGTATCTGTTGCTTTCCTCTTGGCATAGACCTTTCCAAGTTTTAGTGTTCTCAAACTCTTGTTTTCGTAAAGTTTTTATTTCAATTCTTATACATCTGCTTTGGAGGGTACAGATGTGTGTGTGTGTGTTTTCCGCATCCTACTTCTCATCGGCGACTATGACTATCATAGTTGCCTTTTGCAAATATACAAGAGTTGACATTTTTGTGACTGAATACTTGATGTTGCTTGCCTAGATGTGATGCACAATTGTTTGTCGACAAAATTCTGCAAGAATCAGTATTGTTGTTTTCCAGAAGTTAAGGTGTGTCAATCACCAAAAAAAATGGAAAGAAGCTAAGCTTTGTATGGTTCATTTGATGTTATACTAGATAACATCTTAAACAATCTTTTCTAGGGTCGCCTACTTACTGGTACTTAAGATGTAGGATGATAGAGCTTTTGAAATGATATATATTAGATGTGTTACCTTACCTAGTTTAATTCTAGTAATGTCAATTCTGGAGGTAGCCCGAGTTAAATGTTGTACACTCCTTCTATTTTGAGGACTACTGAATGGAATCTGAAACGATGTCAAATCACTCGTTGTTATCTGATAAAAGGTCTTTTCCCGACTCATGCCATTTGGGTGGGGGAAAGGGGATTTGATTGAGTTGAAGTAAATGTGATGCACGGAATAAAGCTTGTGTTTTGATGTTTCATGTAGTATTCTCACATGCTTTGTCATTTATTTACCAACTGCAGGTCTCCTGTATGCTTGAGCCCCCAGACAGAAGCTACTACCCACCATGGCTTCAAGGTCATATGGAAACTTGCTGGGCCTGGTCTCTGGCGATATGCTAGATATTCCACATACCCCTAGAACTCTTCCACGGGTTATGACTGTTCCTGGGATTATCTCTGACATGGATGGTCGTGAAAGTAGTGATGACGACACAGATGTTTCAGTTGTCCGTGAGCGGAAAATAATAGTTGCAAATATGCTGCCCCTGAATGCTTTTAAGGACGTGGAAACTGGAAAATGGTGCTTCACCTTAGACGAAGATTCAATTTTGTTGCAATTGAAAAATGGGCTCTCACCTGATTCTGAAGTTATCTATGTTGGGTCTCTGAAAGCTGACATCGAACTTTCTGAGCAGGAAGAGGTTTCCCAGAGGCTATTGAGGGACTACAAATGCGTTCCCACGTTTCTACCTCTTGATCTACAGAAGAAATTTTATCATGGGTATTGTAAGCAATATCTGTGGCCTCTTTTCCATTACATGCTGCCTATGTGTCCTGATCATGGTGATCGTTTTGATCGCTCACTTTGGCAGGCATATGTCTCCGCTAACAAAATTTTTGCTGATAAGGTAATGGAAGTCATTAATCCCGAGGATGACTTTGTTTGGGTGCATGACTATCATCTCATGGCCCTTCCTACTTTCCTAAGGAAGCGATTTTATCGTGTGAAGCTGGGTTTCTTTCTGCATAGTCCATTCCCTTCATCAGAAATCTACAGAACTTTGCCTGTTAGGGATGACATTCTGAGGGGTCTCTTGAATTGTGATTTAGTAGGTTTTCATACATTTGACTACGCCCGCCACTTCCTGTCATGCTGCAGTAGGATGCTTGGTTTAGACTACGAATCAAAGAGAGGGCACATTGGTTTAGATTATTTTGGTCGTACTGTTTTCATCAAAATTCTGCCTGTGGGAATCCACGTTGGTCGTTTGTCATCTGTTTTAAATCTTCCTTGCACCTCGGCCAAAGTTAAAGAAATCCAAGAACAGTTCAAAGGGAAAAAAGTGATAGTTGGAATTGATGATATGGATATCTTCAAGGGCATCAGTTTAAAGCTGATGGCTATAGAACAACTACTGCATCAGAATCCAAAGTTCCATGGTAAATTGGTTCTGGTTCAAATCATAAATCCCGCTCGAAGTTCAGGTAAAGATGTCCAGGAAGCTATGCGGGAGACGTATATGATTGCTAAAAGGATCAATGAAGTTTATGGTTCTCCAAACTACGAGCCCATAGTTCTCATTGATCGACCTGTACCACGTTTTGAGAAGTCGGCATATTATGCAGTTGCTGAATGTTGCTTGGTAAATGCTGTGAGGGACGGGATGAATCTGGTTCCGTATAAATATGTTGTCTGCAGGCAGGGAACACCTACCTTAGATGAAGCTTTGGGCATTAAGTCTGACACACCTCACACGAGTATGCTTGTGGTCTCAGAATTTATTGGATGTTCACCTTCTCTAAGTGGCGCCATTAGGGTTAACCCATGGGACATAGATGCTGTGGCAGAAGCTCTGAATTTAGCTCTTACGATGCCAGATGCCGAGAAACAGTTGCGGCATGAGAAACATTATCGGTATGTTAGCTCCCATGACGTGGGTTATTGGGCACGCAGCTTCCTGCAGGATTTGGAAAGAGCATGTAAGAATCACTATAACAAGCGGTGCTGGGGTTTTGGTTTGGGGCTTGGTTTCAGGGTTGTATCTCTTTCTCCAAGTTTCAGGAAGTTGGGTGTTGAGCGAATTGTCTCAACGTACAGGAAGACTAGTAGAAGGGTGATTTTCTTGGATTATGATGGCACTCTTGTACCACAAAGCTGTATGAACAAGTGCCCCAGTTCCGAAGTTGTCTCCGTTCTGAATGCTTTGTGCAGTGATCCTAAAAACACTGTGTTTGTTGTTAGTGGTAGAGGAAGAGAACCACTAGCTGAATGGCTTGGCCCCTGTCAACTTCTGGGTATAGCAGCTGAGCATGGATACTTTTTGAGGTTAGTTGATCATGGTGCATGATGGCTTTATTTTCTTGGTAGAGTAGATGTTATTTCAACTGGAGGAAAGACAATATAAAAAATAGATTTGCATAAAAGGTGGTCTATCTCAAGATTAAGAGATCAAGGACAACGTAGGACTAGATGGATAGGACCAAGTAGTGGTAGATCACATACTAGTATACTGTTTTGCATTTCTCTTTTCTTGTTGTTCTGACATTAAAGTTCAAGTGGCTTACAGCCCTGATAATTATAATAAAATATACCACCGCTTATGGGTTAAGACACAAAAGGTACATCTCTGTTATACGGAGAGGCTGTTTCCTGGCTACAGGTGTTGCAGAGTCAGGGCAAGCATATGTTAGTTTATGAAAAATAAGGCGCAGGGGTTTTAGGAACCATTTTGACGCATGTCGACAATATCCAAAGTTAAATTGTATGGACAGAAGCACTTAGTTACAATAAACATTGAGAATTATTTCTGAATCAGTGTGAAAGTTCAGGACCTTGAATTGTACGTAGAAATTCTCTGTCTACTTATGCAAGCTGATCTTTGTTGGTCTTCTTGCAGATGGAATAACTCTTCTGAGTGGGAGTCTACTACTGCCGAGGTTGATTGGAAAGAGATCGTTGAACCTATCATGAGATCATACACTGAAGCAACGGACGGCTCAACCATAGAGGCTAAAGAAAGTGGCCTAGTATGGCATCATAGAGATGCAGATCCTGACTTTGGGTCCTGGCAAGCAATGGAGTTGGTGGATCATCTCGAAAATGTGTTAGCAAATGAACCTGCTGTGGTTACTAGGGGTCAGCATATTGTGGAAGTTAAGCCACAGGTACTCGTCTTTGCCTACATAGTGAAATAGATGTCTTTTTTCTAGTTGTCTTGCTTGTGCATGCCTCTAGTTGTCTCTTGCTTGATTTCCCTCAATTGGTTTCGTGTTCCACTTCTTTTTCCTCTTTGACCCACTCCGTTTCCGGTTGGTGTAATTCAGGGTGTGAGTAAGGGGGTTGTTGTGGAGAAAGTTATGACGACAATAATGAATGGTGGGAAGCGACCAGATTTTCTCATGTGCATTGGGGATGACAGATCGGATGAAGACATGTTTGAAAGCTTATTGAAGTCAGCTTCAAATTCACCTCTTCTCTGGACTCCTGAAGTTTTCTGCTGCACTGTGGGCCAAAAGCCTAGCAAGGCTAAATACTATCTTGACGATACAGCTGATGTTGCAAAGATGCTTTCAGGTCTTTCTTCTGCTACCTCAACTCAAAAACCACGGTATAATCCTCATGCGCAGGTCTCTTTTGAAAGTTCTGTCTAGTAGCCGATGTGTTTTATTTAGATGTAGATGCCCTGGGTCTCTACACCAGAATAGGCCTCGTATTTTTCGCTATGAGATAGTGATAAAGAACATCCATTTTGGAAATACACAAGAATCCTGGAGTCCCCTTAACACGGCATCTCTGATCTGAAGGGATATAGAACCTTGTTTGTTGGAGGCATCTGGGGCTTGTACATGGTGAAAGACTTGCTGGTAGTTGTGAGGGATTTCGAGTGTTCTATTGGTTGAGGACGCCTGGGGTTGTAAATGGTGAGTGTAGTATAGCTTATATCTTTGGCGCAGATTGTCTTGAGGTGGTTTTGGGAGGATGCCTGTGGGTTATGGCAGCAGATTTCCCTGTCAACTTGTACATTGTTTTCCCAGCGCATTTTCGGTTTGGTGGCAAAGCTCCCTTTCAGTCGACTGTGTCTAACAAGTGATTTGGGTTTATCACAAAGACACTGGGAGATACTAAATGGTCATACCTTTAGCGGATCCTCGGTGCTAACAAAAAAAAAGAAAAGAAAAAAAAAACTTTTGCGGCGTGCTCGTTTTCTCCTGTGTCCCATACCAGAGACTGCTTTGCTGTGTGCATTACTGCAAAACTAACTACTGTTGTTAGAATGGGGTTATGATATGATATCTTTTGTCTTGTAAATGTCTTTCCATAGATGGTCAGTTGTTAAGAGTCGTAAATCGTAATCACGGGGCAATTGTTTACACGTTATTATGTATGTTATTACTCGGACATGGAAAAAAAAGAAGAAACGGCTGTCATCGTTCTTTTAACACCTCTCATATTGGTTCCTTTCGACATCTTTTGTGTAATATGCATGGATATGGCAAAACTTGAGTGATTGATCATGAATTTGGTTACCCCAGTGGATATAGACGTGAACCTAAGCAGGTCCACAGGAGGAAATGCAGCATGCCTTAGTTGTAGGCTGCACATGGGTAAGTGTAGTACTGTAGTGACACTAGTGAGTAGTGAGTGGTGCTGAAGTAGGCAATGAAGACCTGTAGACTGTAGTGTAGGTAGGGAGGAGGGGGTGATTTCCCCCCTTTTCGGATTGATCTTTACACTAACCCTATTAGCGCGATTATGTTGTGTGAGATCATTTCGGAAAAGAGTGTAAAAACCAGGTGTGATTGGGAGGGCGGAATCAGGATCTTTCTCTGGAATTTCCGTAAACGGCTGTTTAGAGTGCCGAAACTGGATATCAAGGTAAGAAACACTTTTCCGGGAACGGGATGGGGAATGCTGAGGGAGAGCATGCAACTTATTGCAAGTTTGCAACAGATGATATCTTCCTACTAATAACTGTAGAGTAGTCCCTAAATTTTCCAGACAATAGCATGAATGGGCTACCCTCTGCTTTAGCTGGATCAAGCAAAGCATTATTAAGATGTTACTAGTTTGGTACTGCCATTTGAGACATGGGTTAAAAAGGTTAATGCCCCATTTTTAATCATCTAGGAGATTGAATATGACGCATGAACAAATTGGACGACCCTACTGGCCGACTCTAGTCACCCCATGCAGGTACTGTGCTGTGTTTTCGGTTTTCAGCTGATCGACTCGAGTTTTCGTGTTGGTCGAGCTTCTCTAGTATACCACTTAAATTCGCCCGTTGAGCTTCCTTGGGCTTGGATCGAGTCTTTTGGTGTTTATTTCGTGACTCGATGTTCATGGTCTGTTCTCTTTCGAACTTTTTAATAGACTATCGTAACGTATGAGTTTCACGATATCATAAATTTTATTTTGGGGCAAGCTCGTGATTCGCGATTGTGCTAGCATTTGCAAAGTTATCAATCAAAAAAGAAGATTCAAGAATTGTTTGCCAAATTGAGATGAGGCAAAAAGAATCAATTTCACTAATGATGCATGTAGCCATATAGGGGTGATATGGTGGGAAATAGAACAGTGTAATCACTAATAGAGGCACCTGCGCTGCCTACCTGTGTTATCTCGTGCTTCACTTGTTGGGTGAATTTATAGATTGGTCACATTCTTTTGCTTCCAACAGTCGGTCAATAGTTTGCAGGCAGATCACATTTTGTATCAATTATTTATACGGAGTAACTTCTTTCATCAATGATCGACCCCATCACAGGAGATTTGTGTAAATAGAGCGCGGCACGAAGCAAACACGAATAATTGAGATCGACATTTGCCATTTTCAATTTGCTTGTCTTACTAATACATTAGTGAAATTCGTTAAGTGAATGTGATTATTCTGATTAATGATATGGATTATGAGTAATAGTTTTCGGAATTGTTTCTATACATTTGACCCGAATATGACATGAACACGAACAATATACATGCAACATCCAATAGTTCTAGATATGATGCGCCAAAAACAGTGTAATTGTTCACCAACTATCATTATGATTTCTTTGAAGGTGGGAATAAGGATGAAGATATGAAATGAATGGATCCACATCAACATAATGATTGCAGAAGCGGCTAAGTTCATGTAGAGTTGTAGACCTTCTTAGATCAACATAGTATTCAGTTCAGTTAAATCTTGTAATCATTCTTAACTTTTGTAAATTTCTTCCAAGATCAATTTATATGAAAAGAGTTACAGGGGTAATCTAAACAATGAGCTCTTCACCTTTGTGATTTCACTAGTTAAAAATTCGCTCACATAAGAGAATACGTAAATTAAAACACGACATACATAATAATGAATCTGTTTATAATGGAACAAAATGGTAAGTTGGGCATATTTCCGATCGGACCAAAGTCCATTAATTCGGAACGTGGCCCTATGCATTATGTTGTATCAAATACCACATATACCAAAATTCTACTTAATGGATCGAAAATCAAATTAAACTACCTACTATATATCGAAAGCTCAATCGTTTACCAAACGATAAAAATTCGATCTATTTTACGGTCCGAAATACACAATCAAAAGGCGGGGTACCAATGTACCATAATATTGTACTGGTACTCCATAAAACTTCTTAGTGACGCCAAGCCTAAAAGTTAAAATCTATAGGCGGTGACTTAACTCCATTGCTTACCTCACTCACCAACACACACACACACACACACACACACTTATATACTCCGTATTTCCCTTTCCATTTTAATTCCATAGTTTTTCCCCTGGTTTTGTTGAAAACATCCCTTTGCTTTTATATTCCCATACCATGAAATTAATTAATTAAATAAACCTTAGAAAATGACATAATCACATTTTCTCAGTCTCTCTCTTCTCTTTTACTCTTCTCCTCCCCACTCACTGAGCTACACACTTCACTCAAAAAGAAGCAATTTTTGCCCACACTCAATAACTTTAATTTTTACCCCAATTTTCTCTCTCCTTTTTTTTTTTTTTTCATCTGAATAAAGAGTTCTTTCTTTCTTTCTTTAATCTTTATCACTTTAGTTACAATTTTTTTGCAGAAATTAAAAGATACCCATTTCAAATTCTCAAAAACCCAGAAAAACCCATTTCTCAGATTTCATTCACTCTCCCAAAAATCTCACCTTTTTCCCACTTTATCTTTCTAGGGTTTTCACTTATAATGCAACACTAAATTTTACTACTTTTTTTTGTGATTTTATTTTTCTGGGTACATTTTTATTTGGAAATGGAGTTAATGGGTAGGAAAATTTTGATTGTATTTGTGTGTTTTACGCTTCTGTTTTCTGGGTTTTCTTCAGCTTCAGCTTCACCTTTTCCTGCTAGTAAGTTCATCATAAACCCTCTTATTATTATTTATTTTTACCATTTCTTACAGTAATTTTTTTACTTAATAATTACCACTAATTTTATGTTTATTGTCATAAAGTTTTAATTTTTTTTTTTGTGTGTGATGTAATTTTTTGTTGTTGTTGTTGTTGTTGCAGAAATTGTAAGTGGGTTTGTGTCAAGTTCATTAGCCAAGTTGATGAAATGGGTGTGGTCACTTAAAACCACTTCTAAAACAGGTAACTTTTTTGGATCTCCCTTGCTAAATTTTATTTCCTAAAATGTGCTTTTTTTTAATGAATTTAATGTGATATTAATCAAATATGATAATTATTATTTTGATGATGATTATGATGATGTTGGTGGGTTAAATATGCAGCAATATCAGGGCGATCAATGATGAAATTTGAGAGTGGGTATAATGTAGAGACAGTGTTTGATGGGAGTAAGCTTGGGATTGAACCTTATTCTGTGGAAGTTATGCCTAATGGAGAGCTTCTTATTTTGGATTCTTCTAATAGCAATCTTTACAGGATCTCCTCTTCTCTTTCCCTTTGTGAGTCTTGTGCCTTACTCTAATCTTTGTTTATTTTTGTCGAATTTCGTCACGCTTTAGTACGTAGCATTGCTTTATATGACGATTCATGTTAGTCGACTGTTGTTGTTGTCGTTGTTGTTGATTTTGCCATCAGACCGTCTCACTCGAGTTTAGTCGAGTGGTGTTGTTGTCATCATCATTTAAATAGACCTGAATACGGTGGGAAAGGGGGGGGGGGAAGGGAGTTATTGATTTTGCCATCAGACCGCCTCACTCGATTTTAGTTGACTGTTGTTGTTGTTGTCATTTGATTAGACCCGAATGCGGTGAGAAAGGGGGGGGGGGAGTTATTGATTTTGCCATCAGATTGTCTCAGTCGAGTTTGTGTGGTGTATTTTCTATTTTCATATGAATTTTAGTGGCATAATTGGTAAGACAATAGTTAGGAGATAATTATTGGTATTAATTTTGGAATAGTTTGTCGATCATTTGATTGGGTGAGCATAATTATCACTTATATTCTTATAACGTCTTTTCTCTTGATGTGGATGTCTGTATGATAATGTCTTTTGGTAGGATGCAACTTTAAGTGTGAATTGTGAAGTGTGATTGTCAAGCTGAAATTTACTTTTTTGTTTGTTTGGTGGTACCGCCTCTTTTTTGAGCTTTCGTTATTGATAATGTAACATGCTGTTTAGCGACTCAGGAATTGGTCCATTGAAAATTTTGTTATGACTGAACTATTGAATTGATTTGGATTCCCCTCTAGTCTATCTATGATATGGTTGTCTCTTTCTTGTTGTCTTCTGATTTAAGTTGTATCAAATAATGTATCTTTGAGCACATGCACATGTGCTTTGTTTATATGGATTAGTCCTTGGTTGTGATTCATTGAGATATATGCAGACAGCAGGCCAAAGCTGGTTGCTGGGTCAGCTGAAGGGTACTCTGGACATGTAGATGGGAGGCACAGGGAGGCAAAGATGAACCATCCAAAAGGCGTCGCTGTAGACGACAGGGGGAATCTATATGTGGCAGATACAGAGAACATGGCAATCAGAAAGATCAGTGATGCAGGTATCTCCAGCACCATTCATAGTATTACTTTGTAAATGGTTAAATCAGACCTATGTAATGCAGAGGAGGGAGCGAAGTCAGCTTACTAAGTGCTGTTCCTTAATACAATAGAATTTTGTTAAGAAAATAACATGGGTTGAAGGTCCCTAAAACATGGCCCTCAAATATATTATAGGTTCTCGACAAACTTTGATTGCTCGGATTTCACGGTAAAATTATGGGTTCTTATGTGTTAGATTAAGATATCCAGCCAAGCTAGGGGTCTTCATTGAGATTTGAAAAGTGCTTGGTTAAGAGAAGGGTTGGTATTCATCTTGGGCTAATTGATCTGTTCTATTGTAGGAGTGACTACCATCGCTGGTGGGAAATGGAGCCAGAGAGGTGGGCATGTGGATGGACCAAGTGAAGAAGCAAAGTTTTCCCAGGATTTTGATGTGGTCTATGTAGGAAGCAGCTGTTCCTTGCTGGTCATTGATAGGGGAAATCGAGCTATCAGAGAAATCCAACTCCATTTTGACGATTGTGCTTATCAATATGAAAGCAGCTTCCCTCTTGGTAAGTCTGCAACGTATTTTTTTTTCTTGGGACATCATCTGCAACACGATTTACTTGATTCTGTCCTTCCTATATCACAATTGTCACACTGCTTCATCTCACCACCTTTTTATGTATGATAACAGGAATCGCTGTCCTGGTAGCTGCTGGGTTCTTTGGCTACATGCTGGCCCTTTTGCAGAGGCGAGTGGGAACGATTGTTTCTTCCCAGAATGTAAGTAACTTGTTCTTCATGCTCTTTGCGAACAATAATAGAATTTCTGAATATACCTCTTTGCATGCATGCTTTTTTTTGACAAGTGGGATATATGTGGTTCGTAGTTGTACTCATTATTTGACTCAAGTTCCTTGATTAGGATGTACAGGTAACAGAAAGCATTCCGCCAAGTTCGTATCAAAAGCCTATGAAATCCGTGCGGCCTCCGTTGATCCCTACTGAAGATGAATCAGAGAAGCAGGAGGAAAGCTTTTTCGGATCCTTGGGGAAGTTGCTGGCCACTACTGGCACATCAGCCATGGAAATCGTTGGAAGTATATTTCCAGTTTTCAAAAGAAAGCCAGTCCCTTACCAATACAGAAACCAGGGGCATTACCAGCAACCCAACGGCCACTACCAGCAACCCAATGCATGGCAGTCACCAGAGAGCTTTGAGATTCCAAAGGAAGAGGAGCCTCCTTCCATTGAGACTAGGGCACCTACTCCAAAGAAAACCTATGCCTTCATGTCTAAAGATGCAGACAAGATGCAGCAACAGCTGAGACAAAGCCGAGCTTTCTACAGTGGCTGGGACGCCGAGCTTCAGCAACAGCAACAGCAACAACAGCAGCAGCAGCAGCAGCAGCAACAGCCACAGCCTCAGCCACAGCCACAGAAGAAACATCAGAACCGCCATCAGCATCATTCTTCCACCCCTCACACTTACTATGAGCAAAGCTGTGAGAAAACCAACGAGATAGTGTTTGGTGCTGTCCAGGAGGAGGGTCAACGTGAATCAGTCATAAGACCGACTCCTTATGCTATGGATTCAACTATTCGGTACAGAACTGGGTACACCCGTGGCTTCCCATCCTATACATAAGTCTGATCTTTGTTCTGTTAGCACATATTATGTCTTCGTATTATTCCTTATGAAACATATAGATCGATATCTTGATCTCTTTTTGAAGTAGCAGTAGAAGTCGTACTAGTATCGAGTAGTATATCTTCACTTTGGGGTCGTTACATCGCCTACCCATCAAAGGCTTTTGTATGACAGTAGGAGCAAAGTAAAGGCATCCTTATGAGTACTGGTATATTGAAGTTAGTAATACAATGCCCATCCTCTCATTGTCTATTCAAAGCTTAACTTCTTGTTTTCCTACCATGCTCTCTTGCTTGGAGAAGGAGAACAAGGCTGTAAAGGTCGGGTTCGGTCTCCGAGAAACGGGCATGAATCGAACCCGAGCCATCATTGCCCACACAACTAGATTAATTTTATGATGCCCACCTTTGTACATTCCCAAAGGCCACAATTTGTGAACACCACACATTAAAAATCCCAACTCCAAAGATGATATACCTTGATCCCAAAGAGTATGAAAAGCTTAAATCCTTCACCTCCCACATGGGTTTTCCGATCATATCGCGACGCTTACGGCTTAAGCATCTTGTTTGTATCTGATCAAGCTGATCCTTGAAGATACATCTAGAAATCCATATTGTTTTACAGGACTAGAATCCAAATGTTTTGACAACTTGCTATAAAACTTATGGACCATTGATAGTTGTGGTATGTTTGTTGTTTGCTGCATTTTTATAATCCAGATTCCCGGAGAAAAACTTATACCATTATCTACGTAGAGAGTTTTACCATATAGTTAGTTAATCAAGGAAATGTCAGAATTAGTGCGTTGTTGTCGCAAGAATATGTGCTGAGAAATCACCAGTTTCTTACTGTCAGCACCTGCAGATGTAGACAGAAACAAACAGCAGAATCTGCAATAGAGATTTCCATTATTGGCTGCTCAAGTGTTCTTCTTTTATTAGTTTTACAAAGTGCAACTACAGTTCCACGCTTGGATGCTAGTATATACAATACACAAGATGCAGGGTCCCTAGTGTGTGTCCATGTCAGTATTTTGCGATGCGGAAAACTCCTTTTTGGGTGCCGCTACTTCTACACCTCTTGAAAACTTTGTAGGCCAATCGTGATGATAACATGAAAATGATTATCAACGAACACTATTAAACCCGGGAATCTCATACATTAGATCTAGCACTGAAATCACACAGCTTGAATAATCGAGTATACAAGGAAACTCGAAAGTATACGTAAAAACTTGGAAATCAAACGTGAAACATTGAAATGCCTGACATCAATCTGCTTAGCACGAGCCGTGTGATATATAAACGTTGGCAGTATAGTGTTAAACAGTCGGTATTACATCTAACTAATTTGCTCCACCATCAGCTGTCTGATCTGAGTGCTGCAAACTGCTGATTTACCCAAAAGAAGCAAAAAGCATCAACTTCAGACGTTAAAATATATACAAAGATTCTTATTATTGAAGCTTAACATTCGACTTCTGTCTACAGAAAAACAGCACGCTTGAAGCAAAGATAAAGTGAGATCATAGGCAGAGAAGAGGTGGCACGAAATCTACACTTCCACACCTACAAACATTAGAAATGTCATTGAAGGGTGAACATAAACACACAGCTAACATCTTAGTTATTTACAGAAGCGCAGCAGATGAGGTTTCATTTCCTCTTGACTACACTAGATACCCCAAGGAACGGACCCTCGAGTGCAACAGACTTGTGAGCATCCTCACCAAAGTCTTTAATGCTCGACTGCATCAGCTCATCAATCTGCCGAGGGTGATTTCCATCTTTCGCCTCTGCAACTTCATACTTCAAAAGGTTGTTACCCTCGCCTGATGATCCCAGGTTCCCATCAGAAGTTATCAGATCCTTCAACTGGTTAGCATACTTCTCTGATATTAGACACCCTGAGCTACTGGAGTTATCACAATCCAACAGAGAAACAAGGTCCTTATTTACAGTTCTAGAACTAGACTCGGGTCTTTTTATCGTGAACCCAAACATAAGAGTTACATGAGACACTAGCAGCATAACAAGCTGCCTAAGAAACGCGAGTGCTGAGCTAACAATTGCGCTTCTGTTGCCGTAGTAAAGCATCCGTATTTGTTTCCCCAGTTTCATTTGGTAATGTGTCCATGACTTGCTGAGATTGAGAAGATTGAACCCATCCTGTCTACAAAATTTGTTTAGAATGGCTAAGAGAAGTCCCAGCTAGTGAGTTTGGGACAAAATAGCGGAAGCAAAACTTACTTGTGGCATTATGTAAGGACGAATTGCGAATCCAATTACTAATCCAACCAGGCATGGAACTATCAGTGCTGAAGCCCATACTGCAGTGATCCCCAAACCTAAAGAAGCCATAGGACATTATCACAACAGGACATAAGGATGATTTTCCAGGAGTGTAACAATATTGTACTCTCCATTACACCACGGCCAAAGACTGCTTGATAATTGAAGAAAACACAGAACATCATTCAAATATAAGGGATTGCGCACAGTCAGCATACAATTAGCTTAACACCGAAGAGAACTCCCAAAGATTACAGACCAGACCATAGTAAACATCAATATAGTTAACATCAGATCATCTTAGAGCCACTTAGGCACCATCGCTGTTGTTATTGCTGAACTTTTATGTAAGCATGCACCACATTCTATCAGATTAGATGCTTTCCAGGGGCAAATACTCGGCCAAAGAAGGTTAAATTGCAACTTCTACATCCATATGATTACCGATTTCATCTTTGAATTTCACATTCTTATCTAAATAACTAGAGACTAGTATTCCAGTTTGTTTTTCGTAGAGACCCCTTCTTTCCTCTATGCTTGTACCCATAGCAATAAAGCAAAATGGCTCACAAAACTGTCTGCGCTTCTTCCATAGTGAAGTAGCAGCCAGTCTGTTCCATTCTCGAAGCAATTTTCATCATGGGTCATCAGTAAGCAGCCTCTCTATGTTTTCAACGTAGGGGTAAGGCTTGCATACATCGAACCCCCCCCCCCTACCCCGCCTCATGGCTGGAGCCTTTAAGGTACTTGGATAATGTTATTGTTGCTTGTACCCATATGAATATAATATGCATGTGGACCTTTGAGGAGAGGGGGGCAGGAAAAACAGAAGTACGAATGACCAAGATTTCAGACATAAGGAGCACATAATGTTCATTCAGATGTGATATTGGACAAGAAGATACCAGATTTGGAAGAACCACAGTCCTCTTGCTTCAGATCAATCTGACGGATCAATTTCTGACCATGGTCTACAATCAGCAGAGCACACATCTCTGGAACAAAGGTTAGCTCATAATCTTTAGAGAATGTTGCATTTTTTCCAGGTCCATCAGCACGACCAGGTATCTTCGAGTTACCACCCGCAATAGTGGTTGTGACACCTAAACATCAGTCAGTCCCAGTGATAAGAGGCGTCAAGAAGCTCAATCGATAATTCAAAGCATATTCATATAAAATTATGTCTTGCTGAGGCTGAAGTAAAAGATAAAAACCTAATCAACTATAGGCACGTGCCATAGTTAATTATTCAGCTATGCGATCTATTCCTTACGGTACAACCTTATTCATTAGAGGCGTTAAACTCCAATTAGAAGGGTTGATTGTAAATTACGATTTGAGTCTCCACGAAAGATATAGAAAGTTGCTTACTAAGCACAACTAACGTTGATTTCCCCAATATCTAAATCAGTTCATTCTTATTCACACATAAACACAAAAGTTTGACTTTGATAAAAAATGTCACATTGTCATGCCTAAGTGCCAAGAAAGAGTGGTGAGAAGGTATCGATGCATCTAAAGCCATATGAGAAAAAGTCATGTCACCCTGTCATACTGTTGGCTGTTGCAACTGCTGCAGGTCAGGTTGCAGCTGTTAAGTTTAAGGTCAGGTTGCGCTACGATATTTCAATCTGCTTAAAAGCTGCATTTAAGATAAAGTTGGGTTGGGGTAAGTCTGGGGTCCCTGGCTTGATATAGGGACACCTGATCTCAGGGCCATGCACTACTAGTTCAAAGCTCTCCAACCAACTGAGGACTTCCTTCCAATTAACATGTAATCATCCAAACCTAAGTGCCTGATCCTTTAGCCAGGCAAAAATCAGCTCAAATGCTACAATCATAGCCTAGCACTTTACTCGATGTTTTTGGACTAATAACTTACAACTTCAACCGACTGCTTCAACAGTGAAACCCTATGTGGAACTAGGGTTTCGGTCAGGTACTGGTACATGTCATATAGTCATCTCAAGTCTCAACCAACAATATAACCTCATAGGGTCGTACTACGGCGTGCAACAGAATCATGACCAAGATTTCAGAAGGTTTCACCACTGAATGAAATGCTCTTAATAGTAAGCTACTAATACTGGTACAAACATTTAAAAAAAGGGTTAAGGAGACTCAAAGAGAAAGAAGTAAATTGTACCTGAGCGACTAATCTTTCGAACAGCCATATTGCTTCTATCAGCAACATATACATTTCCCTTCAAATCCACAGTAAAGCTTCTAGGTTTGTTGAATGTAGCTGAAGGTGCATCACCGTCAGAATACCCGGCCCCATTTCCAGCAAACCTCTTCAGGATACTCTCTAAACAGCCCAACAAAAATGTGTTACATGATATAGTAACAGGTATGTATATAGCACATTGTTCATATGTGACACATAATGAAAAGCTGCCTCATGGAGGTACAAGTATGCCATAACGTTATCTGTCTAGAATTTATGACCAGACATTTCGGCCAAAAAGCATCAAACGCAACTTAAGTGTTTAAGAATTCATCTCTTCAATGCAGTCAAGTATTGAAAGCACATCCCCAACGCCTCTAATCATAAATTAATTAAAGACACAAAGTTCTTCGATGATCAAGTTTGACAATCTAGATAGTTTACCCACTTTGGTGACAAATGATGTTATCTCTGGTCCCAACTTAATCCATTCTCTTAAAACACGACTTTTTATTTGATATTAATGGTACCAAATGATTTGGTAGTAGTAACCAGGTGATCGTCAATGGGAAAATATTGAAACAGGAGAGCAACACCGAACGGGCCAAAGGATACCCAACCACAAATTTGGGATCATAACTTAAACAAAGAAGTAAAAGAACCACTTATGTAATTAGTATACTATCACAGCCACAACTACAAGTCCACAACAAGTCATCAGTGTCCTTATTTACAACTATCCTACTCTTAATCAGTATAGAGAGACCAGTATAAGCCTTTGCGACTCATTAAAGATAACACAACTAAAAAGGCTCATCGATAGCTCATTTTCGACTTAAAAAAGAAAGGGAGTATTTATTAACTGAACATAGCAAACCCTTGTATTATGGAGTCATCTCCATGGTACTCCACGCTCTCACTCATCGTTCTATGGAATATACGATAATTTAGTTGTCATATTCATCAAAACGGGTATACAGTCACTAAAGTTGTAGGTAGAGCACAGATTATAAATCCGGCTCCATTGCATAACCAACATATACAATGTTCTTTATAAAAAAAATCATACAGTATATATCATCCAACTAAATACAAGTATACAACAACAACGACAACCAAGCCTTAATGCCAAAATGATTTGGGGTCAGCTAACATGAATCGTCATCTATAACCGTCTTGCGTATGCCATTAAAGTTATAGGTAACGGCGATCTTCACTAAACTTATAGGTAGGGCACAGATTATTAAAAACCCACTCCACCATATAACCAACATATACAATGTTCCTCAACAAAGCCTTAATTCGAAAATGATTTGGGGTTAGCTAACATGAATCGTCATACATATAACCGTCTTGCGTATGCCATAAAAGTTAACTAATTTCCAACAAAAATCCTTCCCAAAAAAGTAAACTTTAACTTCAAGAAGAAAATAAAAACACTAGTATCAAATAAATTACTCTTTCTCTTCAAAAAATAATAAATGGATGAACAATCAGACATTTTCAACAGTATTTGTATCAACATAACAACAATAAAAAATCACAACAAAAGGATGAGCAAGAAAAGATGTAACCTTGAGAAAGTGGGAAAGAAAGCGTGTAGAACACACTTGATGAAGAATCAAGGAGAAGAAAGTCATGTGAGTCTGATCGAGAAATAACTGAGTGAGGGTTTATTTGCAGTTTATTGCCATCAACAACTGTTTTCACTGTGTACCCATCTTCATATATGATCTTCTCTGCATACCCTGTGTAAATAAAAAAAAACATAATTACTGCAGTATTACAGTAAAAAGTTCTGAACTTTGAAACCCAGAAATAAGAAAGTTAGTGGTAAAATTTGAGTGTAATTACTGCAGTAACAGGAGGGTTAATACCATGGAAGATTAGTAGGTTGGAAATGGTGAAAAGGGTAAGAAATCTGAGGAATTCCATGGCGCACCACTCTTAGCTCTTGTGTGAGTGATCGATCAATGTGGTTTTAGGTTAAAGGATTTCACTTCTGTAAAGCTGGACAAAAGTAAAGTGAGAGTTCGAATGTTCGACGAATACTAGTGGAACATCTCTTAGTTTGCGGCATTGGATTTAGTCCGATTTGAGTCGGGTCGTTAGGTAGATAGATGATAGGTAATGATCGGACTTTAAAATTCGAACTCGGGACGTGCTGGTTGGTATCCTAACCATTAGGTGAACTTTGATCCTCATACATGACTTATTAAAGTGTTGCTCGTGCACTAACTCACATGATCGTCACCCCTTTAGTAACAAAAAAACTCACATATACAAATGTTTTTGTGCCCTATGCATGATATGCAAGTTCTCAACGCCTAAAAGACAAAGTAACTCGTCAATTTCCATACACAAATATTTAGAACCTATAAATCAGTCAAAATGCCATCGAGATAACCAATCTGAATTTATCGGTGAAAATGATGAATTTTGGCACTATTAATACGCCACTAAAATCATTCGACGACAAATTCAAATTTACGATATTAACAATTTTCTATACATACCCATCTACTAAAGGTGAGTAGCTTTACAACTCTTTCTCCAGACTCCATTCATGTGAAACACAAACCATTTTCGATACATCAATAAATAGAGATCCATCTCATAAAAATCCATTTTAATGTAAAAACAGTACGTACCGAAAACTCGATTTCGCAAGTGATTTTTGACACACTCCGTATTTGTTTTGGCTAATCTTTACATCTTTACATGTCACAACTTACAATTTTGACACAAAGCTGTAAAATTTTTTCCATTCGAATTTGGGGAAACAATTCACATTCAGATGTAATAAAAATGAAATCGAAACCCCAATTTCACTTTATTAATTAAATTAAATCACTCAAAAATTTCATCTTTTTTATTTTCTTCTCTCTTTCTTCCCTCTTCTATATCCCTAGATCTCACTCATTTCTCATTGATCTTATTACAAAGTTTTGATCTTTTTCTTCCTTGTGGATCACACTTCAGATTTGATTTGTGCCCTTGATTTCAATTTTGGGAAATTGGGTTTTTTTTTTGGGGTAATCAAATCAAGGGTTTCTTCTTGTTGAAGCTCAACAACACTGGACCAAATCATGAATCCCTTTTCTTCTGGAACCCGTTTGAGGTAAGTTTCCAATTATTTCATAATTTCCCAGATCAAGTTTTTCCTTTGATTTTGTTTGTTTTGATTATAATTTCGTAAAGTTTGCAACTTTTTTGTAATTAAATGTGCAAGTTTACAACATTGAATTTTTGTTGGTTCATTGTATGTATAGATGTTTTAAATGTAGCGTCACTCTTACTCTTTTTATGATTATGGGTTTCAATTAAATGTGTAGTTGAATTGTTATTACAATGCAAGTGTTATTATGATTGAATTGTGTAGTTGAAGATTGGTGGATTGGGAGTTTAGGTTGTTAGATTGTGTGTGAGGTTTTCGACTTTTCGTTCCGAATTCAGAAAAGCTGTGGTATTTTGATGCAGGGACATGATTCGCTCGATACGAGCTTGTAAAACAGCAGCGGAGGAACGTGCTGTTGTCCGAAAAGAGTGTGCAGCTATTCGTACTGCTATTAGCGATAATGACCCGGAGTATAGGCATCGAAATATGGCTAAGCTTATGTTTATTCATATGCTTGGTTACCCTACACATTTTGGTCAAATGGAGTGTCTCAAGTTGATTGCCTCTCCTGGATTTCCCGAAAAGAGGATAGGATATCTCGGGCTTATGTTGCTTCTCGATGAAAGACAAGAAGTTCTTATGTTGGTTACGAATTCCTTGAAACAGTATCCTGATTTTTTAAGTTGGTATTTATGCAGCATGTGGTTATTATGCTGTGAATTGTTATTGTTAAGTTTTTCTGTTCTATGTGCAATTGCTTGCTGCATAATGTGGTGTCATTATTCCTTAAATTATATAATAGAGACCTCAACCATTCAAACCAGTACATCGTGGGACTTGCTCTTTGTGCTCTTGGGAACATTTGTTCTGCAGAAATGGCCCGTGACCTGGCCCCAGAAGTAGAACGGCTGCTACAGTTTCGGGATCCAAATGTGCGAAAAAAGGTAAGATTTTTCTCCTAGAACTGATCAATGTCCATGTGTCAAGCAGATGAAGTCCCTGCATATTTAGGTGTTCATTCTAACATGTAATTTGAGTGGCCAACTAATTATGCTAATTTTCCATATGTTAATTGGACCAGCATTTGTTTTCATTCATTCAATTTGCTGTTAGGTGTTGTTATCATGTCCTGTAAATGATGTTGTTTGAAATGCTACTGCTTAGCATCAGTAATAAGATATTTTCTATGGAGCCTTTATAGAATTTCTTGCTACAGCAACTTTACCCGTGTGGCATGTCTTGTGTATGTTCTTTGAGGCCCATTGTGAAGTTTGACAAATACATGTTTACCATGTGAATGCTTTACTCTCTTAGATAGTGATGATGTCGAATCCACTAAAAAATATATGACAACTTTCCTCTCAAATAGGCGGCATTGTGTTCAATACGGATTATAAAGAAAGTCGCTGACCTGGCGGAGAATTTCATTAATCCTGCTGCTGCGTTGCTGAAAGAAAAGCACCACGGAGTCTTGATAACTGGGGTGCAACTTTGTACAGATTTGTGTAAAGTTAGTGAAGATGCCCTTGAGTATTTCAGAAAGGTATCATTTGTTTTCTCCATCCCTTTTTCTTTGCATAAGTGTGTTATTATTTAAAGTGTATTTTTCCATAATGATCTTGTTCGTCTTTGATCTTTCCTTGATTTAATGTGACTGGTTTTCGCCTGAGTTTAGTTGTCTGGTTTATTCTTGAGTGGTCAGTGGTTTCTTTTTGCCACATGTAGCTATGTCCTGCTTAATATACTGGTTACATATCCATATTTCATAACATATATACTATTAATTTTCTCCGTTTTATCTAGAGCTATATAAGTCATAATGTTGTGCGTGCATGTTCGTTTGTCTTCCTTTTTGGTTATACGTCATGTATAGAGAACTTATGATCAGTAAACTTGTGATTTGATCAATTCTGACCTCGCCACCGATCTTCATAAAAGGAGGTTCCTTTGTTGCTCATATGGGATGTGAGTTTATTTTGCAATTCAGACTTGTGCTTTTGTGTTATTTATTTTACTCCACAATAGGAAGTGCCCTAGAGTTGTCCGGGTTGATTATACTATTATATAAGTTTTTCTGTTCGTGTTCCCAGAAATGCACAGATGCGGTGGTGCGAGTTCTAAAGGATCTTGTGAACAGTCCATACGCTCCAGAGTATGACGTTGGTGGAATTACTGATCCTTTCCTCCACATCAGACTATTGAGGTTTCTGCGTGTTTTAGGGCAAGGTGATGCCGACGCTAGTGACTGCATGAATGACATACTTGCACAGGTTGGTGGTTGTCCTCTGAAATGTCTGGTTTCACTTATCCTGTATGACGGCTTATTTGGTGTGAGCTGTTAAAAGTTATAAGTTTGTGCTTAAATCATTGAGGCACTAAGGTTGCCTGGACTTAGCATGATAAATGGAAATTGGAGAGGCATTGTGAAATATTTATTTGTGGTCTTCATGTGGTGGTAGCAATTTGTAGTGAAAATGAATCAAGAAAAGCAACAGTTTATCAGTGTAGATAACCCACCAGGATAGTGCTAGTAAAATTGTACTAAAATTCCTTTCCTCCTTCTCTGCTCTATGAACCCACATTATTGTGTTTGTGCTGCACATGTTTCATTTGGCACTTCACACCATTTTACTCTAGAAACGAAAAAGGAGTTGATAATGACACTTTTATTAGTTTATGTTATGCAACTTGTTTGGCATGTTTTTGTATAGATGTCATGAGGTTGGCTTCATTCCATATGTCTGTGCTTATATGTGAGCTTAGTCTACGTGACATCAAAACAAGCATGTTCTTGTTTATCTTCTCCTGACTAAAGGTCCACAAGAGCAAGCTTTAATCAGTATTTTCCATTCCTTATCCATCTCTCCCCCAAAAGGAGATAGACTGAGGACTGCATTCATAGCAAAATGATGGATATCAG
Source organism: Spergularia bocconei (assembly GCA_963457585.1). Lineage (NCBI taxonomy): Eukaryota > Viridiplantae > Streptophyta > Magnoliopsida > Caryophyllales > Caryophyllaceae > Spergularia > Spergularia bocconei. The sequence continues at coordinate 2,720,166 of OY734943.1, forward strand.
ATGAAAGCAACTATATTGGAAAAAACAGAATATGTCCTTGTAGTCATCGGCTCGTCGCCCATTATCTTGTTTATTAGCGTTCATACGACATAACTCTCTATTTCTTTATCAAGGTCATTAATTTTTGGTTGGAAAAGACAAAACTGAATGTCTCTCCTATCTATCAATACCCTCCTTTAAGTTTTGATGGCCACTCAAGCAGTTTTTAGTTCTTCATCTAACATTCTGGCTATTAAAGTGAAATTTTAATTTCAACCTTGATTCAAATTCTTTGTTACGTACAAATGGATTTTATTGGTCCATTTTCAGTGTTTCATGCTGCTGGTTTGCTCTCGAACCCCTGTGGTATTTGCTTATTGACTCCCTTCGTCTTTTGGTCATTTTCAATGTTGAATGTGATTTAGGTGGCAACAAAAACAGAGTCAAACAAGAATGCAGGGAATGCCATTCTTTATGAGTGTGTGGAAACTATAATGAGAATTGAAGACAATAGTGGTTTGCGAGTGCTTGCCATAAACATTCTAGGAAGATTTTTATCTAACAGGGACAACAATATCAGGTGCGTACTTTACTTTGGTTTGCCATTGGATGTTCTCAATTTTCATCTCTCTCTCTCTCTCTCTCTCTCTCTCTCTCTCTGTTTTTTTTTTTTTTTTTTTTGGGGGGGGGGGGGTGTTGTAGGACTTAACTAATATTCGCATGCAGTTTTCTGTCTCTTTAGGCGTCTGTGATCCAACAATCTCTTTCTTTCACTCAAGTTTCATTTACTCTCTTCGAATTATATGTTTTCTCATTTCATGCATGTCTTATGGCTGGCAGTTGATGGTTGAGGCCCAATATAGAAATATTATGTTATAATCAGAAGAGTCGTGTTTTTTTTTTTTGTATTGCAATTGACAGTGTAATAATGATTTCCATCAATTTGAGGGACAGTTTCTATGCAATATGTTTGGACTATTAGCCATAATGGCATCCGTTGCACATATATTTAGCTTCCATCTTTTTTGAACCGTTTACATCACCAGTGGAGTTGGCGTAAGACTTTCTAGAAAACATTTCACCGGTGTAGTAGTGTTCACTACCGCTTCTATGTGAGGTGTGGAATCTTTTGTTCTTGGTTTGTCAGCTGCTTGTTAGTTGTAAGTTTGTAACAATTTGTCTTCTGTTATATTGTGTTTTTTTTTTCCAGCTATCTGTAGCATTGCTTTTCAATGCTATATTGCTATAAAGCATATGAACAGCTTTGACTTGAGAATGTTAGATTGATCTTTACTACTTCTTTGTCTGCTTTAGTTGACGTGAGTATGAAGCAATTAGTTTGATGATAATGGGGAATTGATCGCTTTGTGCATTTTTACTAGCTGTCATGGTTCTAGGTCTGTTTTAAGCGGTTGATATCTTTTTTAAAGCAGATATGTTGCTTTGAATATGTTGATGAGGGCTATCAATGTTGATTCTCAAGCTGTACAGAGGCATCGAGCAACTATCTTGGAATGTGTCAAGGTACTTCTTGTTCTGTTCAGACTTCCAAGTTTTATGATGGTTTTAGGTGTCATAACTTACAAGAGTTGGTAATCTATGAATTTACTCAATTAGGTTTAAAAATCATAGACACTTTTTAGATTTCATTTCCAACATAAATTTTGGGTTTGATATAGAAGATGACAAAATTGACCACTGAAGAAGCTTTCCTAGCTGTTTTAAGGTGATCCTTGCCAGTCACAGGCCATGAAAACGTTTGAACACTCATACTGTAAAGAAACACATTCCTTTGCATTGCAAAATGCTTCGTGTTTTGTGTGATCAGTACACAATTGGTCCTGCTTTTCCGTAGTTTCTGTTTAATACACTGGTTATCTGCTGTTCAACTGAATTATTTGTGGAGGTCAAGTTTCTACTTTACATTAAGACGCTTTTGACCATCATTGCCAGGATTCAGATGCTTCAATCAGAAAAAGGGCTCTTGACCTCGTTTATCTTCTAGTCAATGAGAGTAATGTAAAACCTCTGACAAAAGAGCTGATCGAATATTTGGAAGTAAGTGATCTTGACTTCAAGGAGGATCTGACTACCAAAATCTGCTCCATTGTTGATAAGTAAGTGATCGTCGCTATTCATGCTTATTGTTACTCCATTTGTGTCTATTGTGCATGAGTAATACCTAATTTTTATGAGCTATACTCATCAATATGGTCAGCAGTGTTTGGAGGAACTGTTGGTTGGGGAAGTTGAAGTAGTAGAACCAAAGGAATTACTGAATATGATAAGAGAGGCGAAAGGCTTTAACTTTGGTACCTAGGTGAACATGGTTTAGTCAGAGCTGTTGACGAATTTTGACTGAATGGACCAATTTCCAGTATTCAGTTTTATTAGCCCTCACTTTGAAGAGTTACCCGTCATTTTAATGTGCCTAGAAGATACTTTGGGATTGCCTGTACATTATTGACCATCAATCCGTAACATTGATGATGTTTCCTTTGTTTTGTTTTTTTTTTTTCCTAATTTTTGGATGGGAGAAAGGAGGGTTGGGAGTCATGGTTGTTGGTGGAAATCGAACATACCTGCTCTGAAACATGGCAGTAACGAATTCTGAGTAGGTAGTTCATAGACAAGAAACTAAGAGCTAAGAGGCAATTTACACATGGTAGCCTCTTTGGTAGTTGTTTGAGTTATTCTTGGTTTGTTATATTCAGAATACTAATATTCAGAATTTTGGATGTAATATAGTACTGTAGTAGTGACAAGGTGGAATTTAAGGGGAGATATACAGTGACAAGTAGGAAGTGTAATTAATGTATTACTTGATTTGACAGATATTGTCGAAGGTCATGGTATGCAAACACCTCTACATATATAAATGTTATATTACACTCCCTTGCATATTAATCCTTGCCTTTTACCTATTCGAAAACATTACTTTGCTCCTGTGATTCCATCACCCAAAGACGACCTTAGTTTGACGGATTCTATTATGTGTGCAAGTTTGATGATTGATATGATGATTCTCCTGCGCTACATTTAAGGAGCAGTGTATCTACAGTTTCACATCTACAATTCTACAAACTGATGTGGATTTTTGATGTTGAATTTTATTATGTATTGTTCCTCAAGTATCATTTTTGTTACAAATTTCCTTTTATAAAGAAACCTCCTATCAGAGTATTTGACTGTGAGGCTATGGCCAAAGTTTCAAACCTATCCCGGTTTTAGGATTAATCAGACTTTTGACATCATAGACCTTCCTAACTTTTAATATTTACGGTTTTCAGATAGCAACTTTTCAAAATTTTCATGACATTATGTATAAAACATTAAAACCGTAAGTATTTATTTAATACCTCATGATTTGAACTTAAAATGTCATTGCTTTGGTTTCAGATGGTCCTTTCAAGTTTTAACATTGAAGTATGTGATTTGTGTTTGACAAGAAAAAGTCTCCGTTCAGTGTAATTGCTCTGAATTAGCTTCCAGTAATTTGATTCTTCAGAAGCCCTGATTTCTGCTTTGGGAATAACTACAAACAAATTTCCATCTAGCATTTTTTGAAGCCCGTCTTTTAGCAAATGTAAGAGTTGGACTAAGGAGTTTTTGCGATGATTATTGGGCAAAAAAGGAATGAGATTGGATCTTAGAAAGCATACTTATTTTGTTCCGTGTGTGGCATTTGGATAGTTGCATTACCTCGTAATTGCTTCTTTGTGCTTATAATCTGATATTTAATCTCTATAAATGGTGCCGTGTGTTGATCTGATATGTTCTGTTATTGTAGCGTCTATTGTCACAGAATTTGATGTTTCTATTTGACTTTATTTATGCTTTTAGATTTTCCGTAAAAGCCTCTCAAGATAGGGTGAAGATTTCCGACAGGCACTGGGTAATGTAATGCTTTTGTTTCTTTAGGTTTTCTCCGGAGAAGATCTGGTACATTGATCAAATGATGAAGGTTCTTTCTGAGGTATGCAGTTCCTTGGTCAGTATGCATTAGTTTTAGATTTTTCGATGGGTCTGGAATCCCTGTTTCACGTCTTAGCATCTTGGTGATGTTTCTTCAGTTGTGTATTGGAATGACATACATTTATAGATACTTCATATGTTTGAACTGACATTCTATCCTAAGAAACGGAGGAGAAAGTTAAGTAGCAAATTTATAATACAGACTCAAGAAAAAGCTAGTCTCTCTGCATCCTGTTTGATCCCCTCTCCCTCTCTTCATTGGTTCTTGCCTATATTGAAGTACTGATATTTATGTTTTGCTTAGTAGGCTGGAAATTATGTTAAGGATGAAGTATGGCATGGACTTATAGTTGTGATAAGTAATGCTATCAATCTCCATGGATACACAGTCAGATCCTTATACAAAGCTGTTCAGGCGTCAACTGAGCAGGTAATCTCTTTTATTCTATTCATTAACTGTTGAGATTCAACTATGCCACAATTGGAACATCCAAATGTTAATGAATTTGTATTTTCACCAGGAAACGCTTGTTAAAGTGGCAGTTTGGTGCATTGGAGAATATGGTGATATGTTGGTCAATAATGTTGGGATGCTAGACATTGAGGACCCAGTAACTGTAAGTTCATTTTATTTGTCATTTATTATCTTCTTACAGTCCAGAGGATTATCCATAAGTGTCACTGAGTCCGGGTCTAAACATGTAGAGGGACATTAGGTCTGAAAATGGAAGGTCTGCTCGCTTCTTATGTTGTCGTTTTGGGTATGGTTTCTCTCTCCTGGAGATGCGGTCAAATTTTAAAGTGGCTTCTTTTGTAAAATAAAGTGCAAGTGTTTTTCATAATGTTGGAGCATTTGGGTTTGTCTCTTGGGGCAATGTTTTAGTCAATGTCCCTTACAGTATAAAAGTAGGATAGAGGTCCTTGTGATGTAGTGTTTCAGTTAACATGGTCTTTTCAGTGGAAACTGGGAGGGAAACAGTGTACCCAATTAGCAGTTGCAGGTCAATTTCCACTTAGCTACCAGTCTTAAAACGGGCACTTGGGTAGTGTATTAAGATAAGTAGCATAAGTAGCCTAAAAACGTTCATTATTAGAACGGTTCATTACAGAAGCACCCTTCGGTGTTGGCCTGTTGTTGTTGATGATGTATCAAGAGTTCTTTATTTATTGATTTATTCCCCTCAAAAGAAGGAAAAAAAAAGAGATTCTTTATTTATGTGTTTCCTTGACCTAGGTGGTGCAATTATGTTAACTGCATATTTTGATTTTCTGAACAGGTGACGGAGTCAGATACCATTGATGTTATCGAGATTGCCATCAAGCGTGACAATTCTGATATTACCACTCGTGCTATGTGTTTGTCTGCTCTTTTGAAACTTTCGTCTCGATTTCCAGCTTGCTCCCAGTAAGGGCTCGTGGCTGACCTCAAATTATATAGTTGAATTCCGATTATACTGTGATCATTGTGGACACATATCTAAATCTATAATTATTGGCAATGATATAACTCGCTGACGACTGGGATGCAAAGATTTGACTTTCTCTTTAAATATCACTGGAAATTTTACACAAAATCTGATCTTTCTGAACCTTGTTCACTTGAACATTATATGAACTTTCGAGATATTAATATCTTGGAGTTGACAGGAATAAAGTTATGCAGAAACTTTTGTAGCGCCTAAAGACGTGACTTGAAAGTGTGTGGACATATTCTTCTATGACCAAATCCTTTTATGTTAAACTCCTTGTGCAGGAGGGTGAAAGAGATCCTGGTGCAATACAAAGGAAGCCTCCTTCTAGAATTGCAGCAAAGAGCTATTGAATTCAATTCCGTTATTGAAAGACATCAAAACATTAGGTTGGTCTTTGCTAACCCCTCATCATATTCTTTTTTATATATTCCAGTTAGCTTTTGGATTATTGGCATATGATGGTGGAATGGCTAACAATGCTACTGAAATGATTACAGATCTGCATTGGTGGAACGGATGCCTGTATTGGATGAGGCAACATACAGCGGAAGAAAGGGTGGCTCTTTACCAGCAGCAGTTTCAAGCTCTAATGGGCCATCGGTAAATCTTCCAAATGGAGTTCCCAAGGCAGCAGCTGCTCCCCTTGTTGACTTACTGGATTTAAGTTCCGACGATGTCCCAGCACCTAGCTCCTCGGGTGGAGATTTTCTACAAGATCTCCTTGGTGATCTCTCACTTGCCCCATCGCAGTCAGGTGTGTTTTGAATAGAACTTTGACATTTGATGTTTGGTATGTTGATACGTAGTGGTATGTTAACTCTGACTAGTCTGTCAATTTCACCTCTTACCTGGATCGTCTTTTGAATATTTAGAAATATAAGTCCATAAAGAGAGACAATATGCTTGAGAAAACAGAATTATTAGACCTTAGTGTCCTAGGGTGAATTTATACGTGCTTTCTTTCTAGTATAAATAGAGCCTGGACTTGATGAATGTAAGATACCCGATATGCAGTTCATAGTTTTGATGAATGGTTTTCTGCCCATGTTTGATGGTTTCCTTTTCTATATAAAGGTTCTGGTCAAACTAAGCGAGCAGGAACTGATGCGCTAATGGATCTGTTGTCGATTGGGAGCTCACCTGCACCAAATAATTCAGCTACTCCTGACATTTTATCCTTGAGTCTAGAAAGCCAGACTTCTGGAGCATCATTGGAGGGGTTGTCATCAGTCTCATCGATGCCCAAAATAGGGTCATCTCCCAATGGAAGTGCTTCTATTGCAAATTTATTGGATGGTTTATCTTCCAGTCAGCCAACAATAGGTACTGTATTCTGATTTTAAAGCTGTATTGATGAGTTGCCAGCTTGTGCAATACTGATTCTACTTCTCCACATCAGAGGGTAATGGTCCACAGTTCACACCCATAGTTGCATATGAGAGCAGCTCCCTGAAAATGACGTTTGACTTCTCGAAGGATTCTACCAACCCGCAAATTACATCTATCAAGGCTACGTTTATTAACTTATCATCGAACATATATACTGATTTCATCTTCCAGGCGGCAGTTCCCAAGGTATCATATGAATTAATGAACTTTGTAATTATGTTTTTATCTATTGCAGTCCCTCAAATCTTGTATCTGAAGTGAAGGCTTTTTAGGCAGAGTTAGTTAATAAATATTGATGTTTTATTTCACAGTTTCTTCAGCTGAGCCTAGATCCAGCTAGCAGCACTACGCTTCCAGCTAGTGGTAATGGCTCGATCGTCCAGAGTTTACGCGTTACTAACAGCCAGCATGGAAAGGTATCATGTCTTTCATATTCTTCGGTTTCAGAAACCATCTAATGTCTTCTTCAGCCCTCCTAACCCTTGTGCACGCAAGTTTGCACAAGCACACCGTAAATTTGGAAATGAAAAATTGAAAATGAAACAGGAGTAAAAAGAAAATGAAAAATGTAATGGTTAGGTAGTCAAAGTTTATGCATGTTAATGTAATGTGAACGGGTAAATAATGCTACGTTTGCAGTTTGTGCATGAGCTATATTAATGATTGTCACTCATGTAGTTTGGTACAAGTGAAAGATATTGGTTGTGTTGCATCTTAATCTGCTGCCGTGATAAAATAACGCATAGCCCCTATAAATTTGCTACATGGCTCTGCTTGCATTTGAAGCTTTGTTAAACCACTGATCTCTATCTACCTTCTGACCTGATGTGAACACATTTTGTATTCTTCAGAAAGCCCTTGTAATGCGCCTAAGAATAGGCTACAAGTTAAACGGGAAGGATGTTTTAGAAGAAGGCCAAATTAGTAACTTCCCACGTAATTTATGAGGTTCACTGATCAGCTGAGACTTCAAATGAGGCGCGCATCAGCTTACAAGACTCTTCAAGTGAGAGAAGACACCTCGTCGTCCGTCATGTTAGTGAGCAATTTATCCTTCTAATTCTTCAAATGTAGTAGGCATTGTGATGTGGCTTGTAGCTGTTCAAATTTACATATCTTTGTGGTTGTTCATTCCTCTTCTTTCTTCACACTTTTTTTGCCCCCATCTTTTTTCTCACTTGGGCGGTTCGTGTACATTATAACTTGATTGTCATTTGTATCAAAATGTGGAAAATGAATTTTGGAGAGGCGATAGGATGAAACGATAAATCTCTACATTTTGTAATTGAGGAGCTGGAATTCTTCCAGCTGCCTGCTTTTACCATAGCTGAGCTTCATACTTTCCTGTACTATGTTCTTCAGTAAAAAGTGGCACTTTTTTGCGTAATTTCATGCATGATTTTTTTACTGATTGCCCTGCTATTCCCCAAGTGTGAACCCTAAGATTAAGAAAGCACTTATCTTTGTATGATTAGCCCACTCTTGGGAATGAAGGTTCACACTTGTGTCTGTTTCTTCCTATAATTTTGTCTTTCTAAACGCAAATTTCGTTAGAAAGATTCCTCTCTCTCTCTGATGTTGATAGCTTTTCAGTAAGTACTGATGTTGCTTATTGGAGCAGCTATCAGCCTATCACCAGTTCGGCACTCCTTCGGAGCATTCATACAGTCCTGTAACTTGTGAGATGGTGTTTTAGAGTTGCGGTCTCATATCGTGGAGTGCTAATAGTTGTTCCCTTAGCTAATTCGACTTGTCCATTTAACGTCTTAAACTCAACCTTTGATGTGATGTTTGGTGATTCGCTTCAATATTATTGTTTTCTTCTATTGAAGTATTATGGATGGTACTTTGCAGAGGTGGGAACTAATGTGAATAGAGGAAGATATATGAAGGAATCTTGTGTAGGGCTAAGTTTTGAGGCTTATATAAACCTCTACAATGTAACCAGTATATTCCCACATAAAACATCAGTAATCACTAATAGAATCTCTCAGCAAACAATAATGCATTCCTTGTTTAGTTTTGTTCCGTTAATAATTGTATCTTCACTCTTACTACTTCCTAATCTGTTAATGGTTGATGCTAGAAACTTGGCTTCCAGTAATGGCTACTTCTCTGTCGATCTCATTCATCGTGATTCACCACTCTCTCCTTACTACAGTCCCTCTGGGACACCACAAACCCGCCAGGGGAGACTAGCCCTCGGCTCAGTCTCACACCACCACCGTGTCAGTTTATCATCTTCGTACTATGGCAGTACTAAGAATGTTCAAACTGAGATAATCCCCAATGGCGGAGATTATCTCATGAAAATTGCCATAGGCACTCCCCCGGTTGAATACACAGCTGTTGCTGACACTGGGAGCGACCTTGTTTGGGTCCAATGCGCCCCGTGTCAAAGTTGCATCAAGCAAGATTCTCCCCTATTCAACCCGACTAAATCCTCGAGCTATCGCTCAATCCCTTGCAACTCCGAGTCTTGCAACCAGCAAGGCATTGAGAGTGGCTGTCAACCAAGTGACACCAGCAATGATGGTTCCTGTTCTTATACCACACAATATGGAGATGGAACTAAAAGCGCAGGTGGCCTTAACACTGAAACCATTAGTTTTAGTTCGCCTGCAACATCATTCCCTAATTTCATCTTCGGATGTGGGTATGACCAGCAAGGTGACTTAGGTTCCCATGGAGCTGGCATTGTAGGTCTGGGGGGAGGGGAACTGTCGTTGGTTTCGCAACTTAGCCCAAATATTAACTACAAGTTTTCCTACTGTTTAACTCCTGTATCATCAGGAGTTAACAGCAAGCTCAGTTTTGGTCTTGATGTAACTGGTCCGGGAGTTGTATCAACTCCCTTTACAAACCAAGGCGCGACTCCTACGTTTTACTCTCTTACCCTGAATGGTATTACTGTTGGGGATAGTTCTTCTGTCCCTGTGACAAAGGACGTGATCATCGACTCTGGTACCACTTTAACTTATTTACCCTCTGATGTGTATGACGGGGTTAAAACCGCGCTAAAGGGCGCCATTGCCCTCACTCCTGTGACTGACCCGAACCAGGTTTTTGACCCTTGCTATGACTCTGAGTCCCTGGGTCAAGGTTTAAGCCCCCCTGATCTAGTGTTCCATTTTCAAGGGGCTGATGTTGTGCTCAAGGCTGAAAATATTTTCAGAACAGTGGACAATCTGGCTTGTTTTTCAATGGTTCCTACAGATGATACACCAATATTCGGAAATATAGCTCAAGTTAACTTGAAAATTGGGTATGATTTGAAAGAACAGCAGGTTTCTTTTGCACCAGCAGATTGCACCAAGTATTAATCTGTCAATGCTGTACCCTGTAGTTGATATAAACTTTCAATTTGCTTAAACTTAAGTATTGTTCTGTCATGTAAGTGTGTACGAAGTATTCTGTTTGCGCTTTAGTCTTTCCTGTCACTAGTGAACCTCGTTAATGTTGTGTATGATCCGTCTCTCTGGTAATTATAATATCATGTGTCGTTACATACCTTGTCGAGTTCAACCATCCTCGTCTCTGACGGAACTTCTACAGACAACTGAATCCTGATTTTAATGTTCATGCTCAGTGTGTTTTGTCTCTTGAAATATGCAGTTTTGAGGGAATAATGCATACTGAGTTTTCCAAATATGCAGCTGATTATAAGCCTTTTTCAAAGAACTGTTTACTAAATAATGTTAAGAAAAACACTGATATAAACACACTGTACTGTTATTTTTCTGCTAAAGAAACAAAAATTATAGAATTAGTAGTTACAAAATGTCTAATCTTCTCTTTTATGTCTTCACTATACTTTCCTACACTCATCTGCAACATCTTAGTCTTACTGAAGCTAGAACTCAGTTACATGATGATGGCTTCAGCATCACTCTGATGCACAGATTTTCACCAAAATCGCCATTTTACAACCCATCCCTGTCGTTGAGAGAACGCTTCCAACAATCAGTCCTGGCCTCGGAATCAAGGCATAACCAAATAAAACAGCTGCAGAACAGCCTACTTGATACTAGTATTATCACAAATCAGGGTGATTATCTCATGAGTGTCTATGTTGGCACACCACCAGTTGAACTTGTTGCTGTCATAGACACAGCAATGGACCTGACGTGGTTTCAGTGCACACCTTGCGCGAATTGCTACAAACAGAATGTCCCTATGCTCAACCCTGAGTCATCCAGCAGCTACCAAATGCTTCCTTGTGACTCACAGCATTGTTCTAGCCTTGATACTGCACACATAGCCTGTGATTCGGACTCAGATCAGTGCTTATATTGGTATACTTTCGGAAACCAGACAAGTATGACAATGGGAATCATGGGAAATGACACATTCTCCTTCAGTTCATCTGATGAAGAAAGCCCTTCCTTTCCCTTGACAGTTTTCGGATGTGGTTATGAGCAGGTTGGGGAGTTTGATCCTCAATCAGCAGGTGTGGCAGGGCTAGGAAACGGTCCTCTGTCGCTAGTCTCTCAACTAGGTTATCAAATCGACTATAAGTTCTCCTACTGTTTAGCTGATGCTACATCAAATTCCACCAGTAAGTTAAGATTTGGCTCTTCTAACACAGGTGGACAGTCAGCTGTCACAGTTCCTTTCCTCACTAAAACTCCTATGAGCTTCTACAATCTCGAATTGAACAGCATCACTGTCGGACAAATGAGTGTACAAGTTCAGAATGATATAATCATAGACACTGCTACCACACTCACTTATGTAACCCCAACCATCTTCTCTAGCCTGGAGACTATGGTGAATGCAGCCATTGGGATGAAACCGATGTCTAATAGTCTTATAGACTCCGTTTTGTGTTACATGACAACTTCAGGTGGCGTTATAACTCCCCCTGATATTGTGTTTCATTTTAGTGGAGGTGACTTGATACTAAAGGCTTCGAACATATTCTTTGTATATGAAGGCTCCCTTTGCCTGTCAATTACCGCGACACCGGAAGAAGATGATCCCCTGATCTTTGGGAACATGGCTCAGGTGAACTTGGAGGTCGAGTATGATCTATTTAACAAGAGTGTCACCTTTGCTCAGAAAGATTGTACCCAATGAAAACAATTAAGATGTAGTATACAATAAACTCGGACATTTTTGTTTTCGGGAGGACATATTATTACAAAATAGAATAAAGACGTTTCAAGTTTTACATCCTAATTACTATTACAAAATTAATAGTTTCACTCGACTACCTAAACATACGGGACCCAGGCTTTGATAATCTCGTCACACGAGATCTTACCAATACTCCAATTGGGCCCGTACGAGTTTTGGTAAAACCAAAACGGATCCAATTCTGTCTCCAGATCCCCCATCCTCCTATCGTAGTATTGTACCCAGGTTTCCTCACAGCCCAACCCAACTACACTCACTGCATGCCCCCTCTCTCCTTCCCCTAACGGCTCTCCCTTTCCCTTATACACCTCAAGCACGGCTCTCTTCTTGTTGTAGTCGGATTTCACCACGAATCCGCCGACAAACCCCCCGCCCGATTCACCCTCTGTCGCCCCTATCTCCTCTACCAACTTTCTATAGTCTAAAGCACTCCCGGTACATATTTTGTACCCTTTCAACTTCTTAAGACGCCCGTCACTTGTAGGCATACCAACCTTAATACAGTGATCAAGTATCTTGACTTGATCTTTGGAGGCGATGCCCCAAGGACCTTCCGAAGGTGGAGCAAGGATCCTATAAGTTTGTGGGCCCTTTCCTTTCTTCATCCTCTTCACCTTGACTCGCAAATTAGCCACATAGGCTAGGGCTTCCCTCCAACATACCTCTGCAGTTTTAAGCCAAATGCGTTAGACAGGAACACTATGGTAAAGGATAAGCTTCAAATAAGTTGTCTAGGGCAGAACAAGTAACACCCACCTTTCTGATGGATGGCAGGGTCCAATAAACTCTGGTTATTGATTTTTGTATTGGTCCAAGAATCAATGGTGTGGAATTTCTGGAATACTACTTCGTTTCTCATTGCATACACTACAACAATAATAACACAGCCTAGTATTAGTCCCAACATGATTTAAATTCGGCTAACTTGAATGATACAAAATGGAGTATCAAGTATGTACGTATAAAGAGTAGAGTAGTGACACACATTGAATTGGTTGAAATATCAACCAACGGAAAATGGGAAAAAGACAATCAAGCAATAAAGTAGCGAACATCTTAGGAATACGTTAACAATCGTACATTAAAATTAAATGGTCGAGTAAGGAATTGAGGCAATCACTTGTAATGATATCTATAAGGCATTGGCTAATAGCCTAATAAGGAAAGGGTGAGACTACATCACCACCTAACACCAGGCTAAGGTTCAAGCTATCACAGCAAATTCTGAAAACATCAAGTGACAGTATGACACTATTATCATGATAAACATGCCCTTTGGTTAAATACACAAGAATCTTACAACAAGATGTCAGAGTGCACCACAAAGATAAATTTATCTAGTCCCAGAATCATATCGGCCTACGTACAAAGCATAAGGTAAATATCATTCCTAACAAAGTTTCTTTACCACATTTTCCGAACAATTTATGAAAAAGAGATAATCAAGGGAAAAAGTAGCGAACATCTTAGCAATACGTTAAAAATCAACATTGAAAGGGAGCTTTAAGTCGATAGGCTAATTTCTTTTGACAAAGAGGTCTAGACCGAAACAAGGTTTTGTTGTGTTTTCTAATAGACTATTTTCTTTCGAGTTCTCTATCGAAACTAAGTTTTGCTATATGTGTCAATAGAATAATTGTTCACTTGAATTGAGTCAATCACTTGTAATGGTATCCAAAAGGCATTGGCAAAATAAGGAAAGGATGAGAGAGTACAATACTACCATTCTACCAAACACCAGGACAATAACTTAATAAGTTTCATCTCATCAAAGCAAATTCTGAAAAGATCAAGAGACAGTATGACACTACTATTACTAACTATGTAATTTACATGAAATGTTAATTCCCTTCCAAACTCCCAACACAACTCGGGTATAGAAGTTGTTAACTACTCGTAACAAATATTTACAATAACCAACTTTTTTTTTTTTTTGGAAAACATGACGAAGGCACAATAAGACAATAACTACGAGTTCACTATTACATCCTCCAATGGAGGAATCCGATTTTTATTCTCATTACAAATAACCAACTTTACTATTTCAAATGTGATGCATCAGTAGTCATTTCAGTTTACGTCATCCCCTCCCTAAATCAAAAGCTCAAGGCAGTAGTGGTACGGTATAATGGTATTCATCAAAAATACACATTGTCATGTTTTACTAGCTCTAACAACTGTAGCACAACCACCCCCTATATTCTTTAATTAACAAGATATAGCCACAAATTAACTTACATAATGAAGGTTTATATATCCTTAACTCTGTAGATGAAGAACTTTTTTTTTTTTTTTTTTTTTTTTGCGAGATGAAGAACTTTAGGTGACAATATTATGATAGACATACATGCATTCTTGACAAATGACTGACATCTATCCAAATCATACCCTTTTGGTTAAATACACAACAAGATTTCATATTTCAGCACATAGATAAATTTACCCCAGAATCGAATCGGTCTCACAAAGCATAATGTAATTTATCATTCTTAGCAAACTTTTTTTTACCACATTCACCGACCAATTTACTAACAAGAAACTCACAAAAGTGCAATTTGAACTCCATCCTAAACAACACTATTATCAGCCAAAAAAAGCCCAGTAAAACATTATTCTCCAGCCCAGCATATGTTTGGTGGGCTTAACCGGCCCATATTTCTCCGGTGAGCCCAAGCCCGGCCAGAATACCCAGTTCCCATTAATTAATTAACAAAATAACCAAAATGAAAGAAATTTGGTGCACATTAAATTTGATCTAAGCATTATGCATGGAATTTTCATGGCTAAAACCTCCATAAAATATCAAATTCTTGGCCATTTATTACTCTTCAGAAGTTCAGATCTAAGTAAAAACATAACCTTTGAATCTTTCTAAACAAAAACATAATTTATACCCATCTATGAACAAAAAAATGCATGTTTATGAATGAAAACACTGCCCATGTAGTCACCAAAGTATGTAATAATGCATATTCTGCACTAAAAAGTGAGTTTTTAGAGTGTATACCAAGCTCAACGGACCAACGGTCTTGTGGTGGTCGTCTTTCTTCTTCTCCGAGAACCTGTCCATATAGTCACCAAAGTATGTAATAATATTGCATATTCACAAAAAAAAAAATAACAAATAGTTTGCACTAAAAAATGAGTTTTTAGAGTGTATACCAAGGCCTAGCTCAATGGTCTTGTGGGCGTGGTCGTCTTTCTTCTTCTTCTTCTCCGAGAACCTTCTTTATGAAAACCCACAAATATAGAACACAAACAAAACCAATTAGTTACAAAAATAGCAGCATTCTCACATAAATGGAGAAAAAAAACAAAGAACAAGATGGTGTTTGAGTACCAAATAGAGTGTAAGAGTGTTGATGCAACAAACAAACTTAGGGTAACGAAATTGAGGTTATTTTGTTTACTAAGGAAAAATCATAAACTTAGCTGATTGAATAACTTGAATATTGAAGTGAATTAATTCAAAGGTTTTTTTTGAAGAAACAATGTAGATTCAAATTTATTTATTTTTTACCAAAAGTGGTATACATGGAGAATAGTGAGAAAAATTACCAGAGATGAAATAAATTGCAAGAGGAACGATTTACTTTTGGTTGACCGTGTTTTGTGTGTGGGTGTGACTTGTGAGGGAAAAGTTTTGTACAAAATCGGATACAGGACAAAATATGTTTTGCAGAAAGTACGTAGCATGGAAATGTGATGGCAAAATCAAATCTCAGGGATTTTCATGCAGAGAAATTGAATTGAGTGATATAAATGAAATATGAGTTTGCATTTTTACTTTATTTTTTTTTACCGTATACTTGGAAAGTTGGGGAGATACGTTGTTATGTCATTGAAATTGTATAATGGTTTACAAATGGTTATACGGAGTATTGTCGAAGAACGATTCGACCGTTCCTTCTATTTATTCTACATAACCCAAGTGATACATTTCCATCATGCTACATTGCAACAAATCCCTAAATGATGCCTTTCCATCCAAACGAATGGACCGTTTCTTCTATTTCTTGGTAAATTCGGTGATATCTTCCGGCCAGGAGTACACCAGTGTCTAAAGGTGAGCCGTTAACGGCAAGGATTCAGCCCTTTAAGCGAGCTTTTCTCATTGGCCTCGCGTATAGTTCACCAAAACCAGGGAAGAATTCGCCAAATTAAGACACTTTATCATTGAACATGAGCCATAGTCCGTCAAAATGGGCAAACATAAGAATACGAGTTTGCCAGCAATCCAACGATTCATACTATCAGTACAGTTTTCATCCTCGTACGAAACCAGCCCAATTTGAAAACATGATTAAACAAAAGAACGAAGAGGAGCCAAGACATACCCAATTACAAATTTACTACAATATATATATATAATGTCGCACTTAAACTTAACACACACCTAGTGAAAGGGTGTAAACAAATACAATAGGGTCAGTTAACATTTTTTCAGCTTTCAAGCGACAAACATAGATTAGATAAGTTATATAATGAACTTCCATCACTGCTATCAATACCAACAAGTTCACCAAATAGGATTAAATCCTAACAGAGACGGTTTCCAGGCAAACAAGCTAGTATGACCTCCTACACGAACTTCAGATCTTGTAATCAGCTGGATGATAGAGAAGATCTGGGCATATTTTGCAGCCCCAGCGAATAGGAGCACCTGACAAACAAAGTAAAACAGCCAAATATAAGATTAATCAAAGAACACTGCGCACAAGAAATTCAAAGTTTGAACGCAATACATATGTACACATAGATGAACACTGGGATGCGTAATTAAAAGTGAAACCCTTGGGTACAGATAATAGAGTCCATCTTATGGATAACGTCTCCAATCCTACTTTCACCTATAATGTCAGACCAAAACTACTAATCTATGGTATTTTAGATGTAATGGGTAAAATAAAAGGGTACTACAGCCACAGAGCAAATACGATTCGTGGTTGGCCAACATGTAAAGTAACAAGGAAATGTCGATGTAAATTGGCACAACCAAGTTGCAATCAGTCAAGAAAGTGCTTTGCTAACAACATTATAGTTGTGTGTACACCAAATTTCTCGCCATTTCCTGATTTTTGGTTAGTACCACACCAGAGGCAGCAAATATCTTCCTCGGCAGTCCATCTTGGAGATGCCAAAGCTCAGCCACTCAAGTTAAGACTACAACTTCTTGATTTTCGGTTAATTGTATGCTATATATTGTTGTCTAGTCAAGTCAGGATGGGAGAAAAAAACTACAGATACATTTTGGGGGATATGGATGGTGATATACTTCAGAGCATGACATACACAGAGTCACAGACACATCTTGACTTGAGAGGAAACAATTCTAACAAGCTTCATATAACAGCTTCCCGCTGCTCAACTCCAAATGAGTTAATTTCAAAAGATAACACTTTCTCAATAACAAGGGGGGGTACAAACAATACAATAAACACACAACAATGGGAACGGGGTAACAGAGAGCACATTCGGCTGAGCGACAAAAACTTTGACCCGCCCTTACTATTCAACATTAGCTGGTCAACAACTTTTCACATGCTAGAAGGTAATGACATTGCACATTTGGGCGACTAAAAAGGAATAAGAAGAATCTACTAAGAGTACACCAGTAAAGGACACGCAATGTGACAGTCAAAATGAGGGCATACAAAAGTTATGAGATACTTACAACAATTATCAAAGCTCAAGATAACACACAGCGTGACAGCTTCAGCAGTAAGGTCATTTAGCAACTCAGCAAAGAAAAGTTTTGGCGATGGCCGGATTCCAGAACTGTCTACACTTTTACTCTGAGCTACGAAGTTGCAATGATACATCTCTCCATTATACATCCCAGAAAAGCTTCCGTGGGTTGCAATCAGTTCATAGTCAGTACCCTGCAACAACCAAGTGAACAATACAAAGATCAACAAATTGCAATCACAAATACGCACAGGAAGTAAATTGAATGCACAATGGGCATAAAAACAAAACAGACGCACGTGTTTTTGGTTGTAGAACTTAAGCGCGGCTTTTGCACAAGCAATATCTTGATCCCGGTAAGACTGCTTCTCATTTTCCGCCCAATGTATGATTTCCTTCGTCAGACGCTCCTTTAGATTCGTACGCCTGGTTCTGAAGTCCAGTAAAAGGGACAAAAAGTTGATATATAAAAATCGCTTCATAGAAAAATCACAATAGAAAAAATTGATATATAAAATCCACAAGCTTCATGAAAAGCTGTAGAAAAGAACCAGGATAAGATGATGAAATATGAAATCAACGAGTGTACATACTTGGAACGAGATTTCTCAATCATAGAGAACAATTTGTCCCTCTCCTCCTTAGGCATCACTGGTGAAATTTCAACTGGTGGGAGGCACGTACTCCTTCTGTTGATGAAAAATCACAATATATGAGATCATATCCAGACGTCCACGCAACACAAATAAATTATTTTATTAAACTCCATTGGACCATCGTAACAATTAGTTTGGTAACGACTGGTCATGTAATACAACAAGATACTTGAAGCGAAACATTTGGTAATATAATTCAACAAGTACTTGAAGCGAAACATTTGGTAATGCAATTCAACAAGATACTCGAAGCGAAACATTTGGTAATGTAATACAACAAGATACTTGAAGCGAAACATTTGGTAATGTAATTCAACAAGATACTTGAAGCGAAACATTTGGTAATGTAATTCAACAAGTACTTAAAGCGAAACATTTGGTAATGCAATTCAACAAGATACTTGAAGCGAAACATTTGGTAATGTAATTGAACGATACAGTATGATGACAAACAAGCTACTTGGAGCGAATATATAAAATCAAAAGGAAAGAAAAAAGCGAGAAAGGAGACGTACTTTGTACCCTTGTTAGAATCTCCAGCTACATCTTTCAGCTCCCTAAAGTTTCGCAATACAAATAATTATTACAATTTACAACTTAATCAGGAAATAAGCAGCATATTAATCACTTCAAGTTTGATCGGATTTAATTACCTCTTCTTCTTCGGTGGTGCGAATACCGTAATTGTATCTGGTACTTCATCCCAATTGTATCTGATATACCAAAACAAATTCAGGAAAATTAGGGTTTTGAATTAGAAAGGGGGGGATTGGGATTAGGAGGTAGAGATCAAACAATTAGAAAAACAGACTTATTAATTGGGATTTCTCCCCCAAATTGAGGAAATTAGGGTTTTTATAAAGAAAAAGAAAACATACACATCAGGTAAAAAGCCCTGGTCGATCAACTTCTGAGGTTGGCCAAGTCTGAAATCTTCAGAGCATAATTTAGTAAAAGGGAGCAAAGTTGGTGGAGGATGCTGGCCGGGATACAGGACCTCAAAAGGGAGATTTTCACTCTTACTTTCTACTTCCATCTCAACGGAAAGGTTCCTTTGTATTTTTTATTTTTTATTTATTTTTGTGACGGTCCAATCTACTTCCAATTATATGTAGTGTGACTCAAGTTTGTTTATGGTATACAATTGGACGGACTCGGATTAGGGAATTTTGGACAAGGAAAGGGACCATTACGTACGGAGTAGAATTATAGAAAATTAGCAAGTATATATAGTAATGTACGGAGTATAGTATAGCGTATGCACAGAATCTGACTGGGCCGAACCTCAGTAGGTCCGGTCCAATTTAACTGAGTAGAACATAAACACTTTTTTTTTTTACTAGTTCTGGAGTAGTCGAATGGATCGGGTCATTCAAAAACGCACCTTTTGATTTCACGTAATCTTGTTCACTGTCAATTAGCATGCAGAGCATGAGATTTTTGCAAACCCAAGGTTTACCCAAGACTTAATTCTTTCTATGTAGGTAAAGTCTCATATGAGACGGTCTCACGATAACTTGTTGTAAGACTCCAACAAATGAACAGAACTAGCAAGGGCGACGGTCGTATTTCATGACTAATGATAAAAATGACCAAATCAACTTGTCATCTCTTAGAAGAATTGTGCAAGTTAAACTTCAACAACGATCTAAATGTGCTGTCATCTGAAGATTTGTGCTCTAAGTATTGACACCTGAACAATTAGTAGCTGATGGTGTTTATTCATCTCATTCCGTTGTTCTTCCATCATAAAATGCATCTCATGTAAAGAACATAGCTAGAAACTTAATTCACACAGAAAGTGTATCTTCAGACTTACAGCTCAAATTGTGCATAATATGAACCTGAATACCTGATGTTGTTAGTAAGACTGTACCTACCATTACCAATGTTAGGTGAGACTACAAAATATACGATTGATTTCAGGTAATCTTGTGCACCGTCAAATAGCATGCAAAGTATGCCATCTTCAAAAATCTCATGCTTTGCAAACCCAAGGTTTCACCTTTTCTTACGCCTGAAAACCTCGTCAACTACAATTGGATGATCGACGACATGTCAGACATCTACAAGAGCCAAGTCTACTCGGAGACTCAGACAAATCAGCAGAACGAGCGAGCGTAACAAGCAGATTTTATGATTAATGATAAAACTGACCAAGCTAACTTGTCATTTATCAGAACTATGCAAAATTAAACTTCAACAATGATCTAAATCAGCTGTCATCTGAAAGATTTATGCTCGAAGTATCGAAAACTGAACAATTAGTAGCTAATCTGTGTTAATGCACACTTGACCTGACATTCTAACAACTAACACATTATACATCATCTACTATATAAAAACTTGAACAAGAAGTGAACATTACCATTACAAAATGGTAAATCACCTTATAAATGCAGCCAGTTTTATATGGTAAATGTAAAATAAAATTCACCTTTCAAAATGTACACACTGCTATTCTATCTGCTCATTTCTGTATCTTACAGTCACCTACAGAGTTTAACACTAACAGAAGCTACAACCTCCAGTCGTGGCTTCACTTTCGATCTTATACATCGCTACTCCCCGAAATCTCCCTTCTACAGCTCTTCCATGACTAACCAAGAGCGGTACCAGAGCCTAGCCCTCCACTCTTCATCAAGACACCGTCACTTGAAAAGGCTCGAAAGTAGTGACTTTGAGACGGATTTGGTTCCGAGTAATGGGGATTACCTCATTAAAATCTCGCTTGGTGTACCACCTGTAGACCTTTTTGTAATAGCAGACACTAGTAGTGACCTGATATGGGTCAAATGCAAGCCTTGTTCAGACTGCAACATGCAGAGCAATGAAATGTTTGATCCAAACCAATCTACTTCTTTCGAAACAATCCCTTGTGACTCACAATATTGCCCTCACATTCCTCAGACACAATGTGATACCTTCACCAACATATGTCAGTACTGGTACACATACGGAAATGGTTCAAGTTTAACCTCAGGGTTCATGGCCAAAGACATGTTTACCTTTGGTTCTGTCAACTCCAGCTTAATCTTCGGATGTTCCCTGCAGGAAGATGAGGATTTTAACAGTGGTGCAGCCGGGTTTATTGGCCTCAGTGGCGGGCGCTTCTCACTGATTTCACAGTTAGGAGTCTCTAACCAGTTTTCCTACTGCCTGACCCCTAGTAATTCAACCTTCACAAGCAAGCTAAGATTAGGCAGCCATGTTGTAACAGGACAGGGAGCTGTTACAGCTACTTTGTTACCGCGGTATTTGCCTAGTTTTTATGTGATCAGTTTAAGAGGCATAAGCATTGGTCAGACAAGGTTGCATGTGGACAGGGATGTATTTGTTGACACAGGTTCCACACTGACCTATATAGATCCTACTGTATGCTCAAGTCTCGAGCAGGCGGTGAAAGAGGCCGTAGGAGTTCAACCAATGGCAAAACCACCACAACCAGAGTTCAGCTTATGTTATGATAGGGACTCAGGATTTAGTCCAAGTCCAGCATACATGGTGTTTCATTTTGATGGGGGCGAAATCTCGTTGAGAGGAACCAACATTTTTGTTGACTTGGGTGATGTTTTCTGCTTAGCTATTGTGCCTTCACAGGAAGATGGTGATCCTATGATTTTAGGGAATATGGCTCAGGTTAACTTTGAGGTTGAGTATGATCTAGACAGCAAGACCATGTCTTTTACTCCTATGGATTGTGCCCATAGAAATATAGGGGATTAATCTTTGTTCCGAAATCTGCCACCTTTGGCAATACTTCAAAACCATCACCAAAACAGAAACAAAACAAAAAAAAAAATCGAATGAATTTGAAGAGTATATAGTATTCCTCAGCTTATTTGCTATTCTGTGCTTGTTTAACATCAAAGTTCACATTTAGACGTCAAAAAAAAAAAAAAAAAAAAAAAAAAAAAAAAAAAAAAAAAAAAAAAAAAAATTCGTTTAGTTTGTTAATAATGCACCTCATCTAGTGTTCATTGATCAGGCAAAAGTTCATTTACCTGTCATTCTCAACTTGTTTAACATCAAGGGAACACCATAGATAGCAAGACTTCATATCACCGAGGACAATTTGCGAGTACAAGTTACGCAAACTCAGATCAGTTCAGCTTAAAAGGAGGATAAACAGGCAGAACTATTCAGCAAGTAATGCATATCACATGGAGTAAACAACATAGCTAAAAACTTGGAATTCAAGTGAAATGCAAGCCAGTTTCACTCCCAAGAAGAAAAGTGTGTGCTTTGAAACAGATCTTTTACAGGGGTTCTCAAGAGTATTTCCAAGTAAGAAGCTGAATTGCAGATAAACACAGTAACCCTGACATATAAACATCACAGATTTTGCCACCATCCGAAAAAAAAAAAAAAAAAAGATTGTAGAAAGTTATGTGATAGCATGATTAGTATATATAGACTTATATTTCTTGTCTAATTAAAATGCAACTACTTTACACAAGATGTACACTCTACTGTCCTGTTTAGCATTCCTGATACTGCAGACTCCAACATTACCTGAAGCTAAACCCCAATCTGATGGTTTCATTGTCGATCTTATCCACCGATATTCTCCCATGTCTCCATACTACAACTCTTCCATGACCCTGCAAGAACGTTTTCATCTTTTAGCACGTGGCTCGTCTTCAAGGTATCGTTACCTTAATTGGCTCAAAAACACTTCTACTGATACTGCCTTGATCCAGAATGAAGGAGATTACCTCATGAAAGTCTCGGTTGGTGTTCCACCAGTCGACCAATTCGTGATTGCAGACACGGGCAGTGACCTCATTTGGGTCCAATGCAAGCCTTGTGATGATTGCTACCCACAAAAGTACGCAATGTTCGACCCAAGACAGTCTTCCACCTTCGGAATAATTCCTTGTAACTCTACATTTTGCCTTAGTGTACCTCAAAATCAATGCATTTATTCGGATGAATGCGAATACTGGTATGCTTATGGAGATGGATCAACTATGACATCAGGAATCATGGTCACTGATGTGTTTACCTTCCCTTCCACAAACAATTCATCAGGGAATCTCAACTCCTCCTTGGTGTTTGGATGTGGATTCGCGCAACAAGGAGACTTTTATGAGAGTGAAACCGGTATAGTTGGCCTTAGCCCGGGACCTCTGTCGCTAATTTCTCAACTGGGTTCTTCCATAGATAACAGCTTCTCATACTGCCTAACTCCAAGTACCTCAAACTTCACCAGCAAGTTAAGATTAGGCACTCATGTTGCAGCTAAACAAGGAGCTGTTACAGTTACAGTTCCTTTGTCAAGCAAGTACTCTTCTGAATTTTACGCTATCACTCTGAAGGCCATAAGCATTGGCCAGACAAGGGTGGAAGTAGACCGAGACATAGTCATTGACAATGGTTCGACACTCACCTCTTTAGACCCTGGTATCTACTCGAAACTTGAGAAAGCTGTGAAAGAGGCCATATCGGCTAAGCCAATGACGAAACCACCTGTGCCAGACCTCAGTCTATGCTATGATGTAAAATCAGGATTTACACCTCCAGCAAATATTACCTTGCACTTAAGTCAGGGTGACATTTTGTTGAACTCAACAAACTTTCTGATTGACTCAGGTGATTCTGTCTGCTTAGCAATTGTGCCTTCTTCAGAAGAAAATGACGACATTATGATTTTGGGGAATGTTGCTCAGGTAAACTTTGAGGTGGAGTTCAATCTAGACAGTAAGACGGTGTCTTTTACACCTGCGGATTGCGCACTTGGAGACAATTCAGAATGAGTTACATGCATCAGCACTGCAGGTTTACACAAGGAACGTTCAGGAAGCCTAAGAATCACTTTTGACAGTTGAAACAGATCAGCCAATGTCGATCGACTATGGTGGTATTGCGATCACAAACTAATATGTAATCCTAATTACTCAATCACAAGGTAATTAGCAGAACATTACCAGACAGAAGTCACAGGCTGCCCTCTACAGAATAAAAGACACTTTGGCAAGTAGCAACAACCCTGACTTGATCACAACAAGCGACACTATCTCATTTTCCGTCATGACCCTATAAAGCGATACTAACATTCAAGTTAGTCACTCAAACAGTCAAACTACCCATTTATATCTGACCCACTGTATATATCAAATGTTTCATTGATTTATAGCATAGCCCACTCTTGAATGAGCCCGTTTCACGAAAATAATTTTTGTCGACTAAAAACCGTCACATATGCCTCATGGAACAGATTAAACCCAAAAGTTCATGTATGTATACTAATGAATTTTAGTGTATGTATCATAATTTCATTTATCTCATATATACAAACTTTAATTATTGTCACCTTAAACTTTGGATCTTAGAGTCTTCAGCACTATGATGATATGATCCTTTGAACTTCTATGCCTAATCAATTAGTTCTTCGACAGTTTTGCACACCTGACATTATCACCCGAAGCACCTTTTTTTTTTCTTTTTTGAGGGATTACCTGAAGCACTTTCGTCTATTACTTGAGTGTCGAAAAAAGAAAAGTACGTCTCATGATCTCGTATCCTCCAATAATAAATTATTACCGATTTCAGAATAATTTCGCTACCAACAATTACAAGTCTTATCTTTGCCCTTGCAAGTGACCATACCCATGCTCTAGCTTATCTACCGCGATTGTCTAGTCCATGCGTAAGAATATTCCAACCGTTTTAATGAACTTTTTATGTTTGTTTAAATATATGAGAACCTAAATCAAACATAACGAATCGAAAGAAATCAACAAAAGAAATAGAAACAAATCTAGCTACCTACTATATGCAAACAGAGATACCGTCCAAACCACACTATGTTTTTGGTACAAAGGAGCAGCTAATGCTGCAGGGGGTGGGGGTATGAGGATTTGAACCCGGGACAACCCCCAGGCAGGTTGAGTTCCTATCCACTAGGCCAACCTTAATCCTCCCAAACCACACTATGTTAAATCTAATTGCGGCTAGTTTAATCTAATGCCATGCACAATGCACATTACCAACAAGTCAATTACGTGATTATCACGAGTAAAATAAATATAATACAGCTACCGTTGTCTTCAAGTATACGGCACCTTGAGCATAAAATTGTTCCATGAACAGATAATAGTATTTTCTAATAATACAATTAACCGTTAATTGTAATTAGTATATAGTACTAAGTTAATTAGTATGTTTTGGTTACCAAGAGCCTCGGATTGTTCACTATGTTTGTCCATTAGTCCCTTATAATACTATGAACAGCAAAACATCTGGTTAATTTTTGTCTACTTTTAAGGATGTATTGTCCGGCTATATGAACCATTATCATGATCTAGGCATAAAGTCTGATATACATTTTCATGACATTCTAGGTCGGAGTATAGACAAAACATCGTTCTTACATAAAGCACACTACACCGTGTTTGCACGTTCTGTTCAATTTATTTTCGTCTAGCTTATTTTACCTTAAACTTTGTCGATGTTACTACCTGAAAATTCTCGGGATTTTCACGAGAAATTGAAAGTTTGAAACTTGTGATCAGTGATGATCTAGTGACGTACTAATGTACTATATTAATCATATAACATATGTTACTAGTTTAGTACAGTAGTAGTCTTAATCGTATCAAACTTTAGTAAGGTTAGCACTCACATTAGCATCGTGACATATCTTCTTCACTAAGTTGGCTTCTTCTTGAATCTTGACAATCATATCTCTCAACACCTCTCATTTTATCCTCCACTTTTACTCAGATTGATGCTCACATTTCATGGAACACAAACATCGGCCCCCACATTATGTTCCTCTAGACGTATCCTTAACTTTAGAAAAAGTCACCAATGTGGCAATATTTCCACCCTCTATTCCAAACAACTCGGATTTAGTAGCGCTATCTCATTTTCCAAACGACTTAACAAACGTTATCGGCTTATCTCCAAACCAAACGCGACAGAGAGTTTCACATACAAGAACACAGGGTCACAGGGTACGCTTCAAAAGTCGAAAGATCAGAAGATACAAGCTAAAGCATCAAACACCAACTCGTGATATTCAGGCAATCACCAGGACATGCATCAATTGCAGTCTAAGAGGGAAAACAGTTGTTGCTTTCTTCTAGTTCTAGTACACAATCAACTATATGGGGAAGCAATGTTAAAAACGACCAAGTTTTTGGCGTTTTGGGACAGGTAGAGAAGACTGACTCACATATAAAATACAACAACCATTCTTAACATAAGAACAAATTAGAGAATAGAGACACCATGTCAAACTGTCACACAGCTCAGACTAATTTTGTCCCAAGGTTACCCAATTTTTGTTGCATTCCAATAATTGGACATGCATATTACAAGCCACTTCATTGTTACCTAATCTGGATGAAGAAAGGGATTTGTTACACAACTACAAGTCATAGGGTCATTCGAGGGTGACACATTTTCGTAACTAAAATTCGACAAGTATATGAAAATTTTGCAAGTTCATCATCCAGTGTATTTCCGATTTCATGTAATCACTTTACATATCTTCTACAAGCATATCAACACATTAAGTAGCCATCGGAGATCTCTAGTTCCAGGAACCCACAATTCAGGACAAGTTTAGCAAGTGCAGTGCAGCTAAGGTTATGTGCAAAGAAAGTTAATCCAGCAAAATACAGGCAGGCTTAGCAGTGCTGTTTTTCTCTATTTTGAATAGCAGAAACTTACATTAATGGCCTATTGGCTCTGCTTAATAATAGTAACATGGTTTTGCAAGAGTTTCTTGAAGAAGAAACAACTGCAGTTAGAATTATTAATGCCTTTAATGGTCATAAACACCTCAGCAAACTCACCTTGGACAAAATTTGGTAGTTCGTACTTGTTTTATAGTACTTGGATCTTTAAGGAACTACTTATGTAACCCAATCTTATGTTTATATACAAGAGTATATGACACACTTTCATTGAAGTGGGTTGGATTTCAGGACTCAATGCCAATAGTTGTTGAGCTAAAAGATTAGGCATTAGGTCATCTAATCTGACTGATTCAACAAAACAACTCTAAACCGAACATAACATGCATAAAACTAGTGTAGAACACGGGATCCAGCCACTACCGGCATTCCAAAACACGCTACCATGTCGACAAACCCGATTCCCTCTGAGATCATATAGTGTTAGTGGGAGTGCTTGAAACATAGTATTTTCTTAGTACAATTGTATGATCACAAACCAAGAAAATGGGCATATGATAAGCTAGGCAAAGCATGAAAGCAACATCTCAAAAGCTTTTGTATTGAATTTCATCAAAAGATAAAGTACACTGCCATTAGCCTAAAAGTTAAGGTGGAAAGGAACATAATGCACATCAGATTGCCAAACCCAGGGGAAAAAAAAAGAGACATAAATACAGTGGAAAAAGAAAAAGTAAGACTAAAAATAAAAAAAAATAAAAAAAAGAGCATACTCTAAAATCTAAATCTAATATGATTCAATTTTGTAAGTAGTGGGTCATGATGAAAAGTTTACAACAAGCAAAAGAGGAGGTTGAATACCTTCATAAAATCATGAGGCTTGACCTCTGTTAGTAGTCCAAGGCAAACTCATATCAACATTGATACCACTAAAATCTGTATTTGATGAATTTGGATATTTGCCCTTCTTAGACCACAACCATATCTTAGACACTGAAAGAGACTCTTTCTTGCTCCCAACACTAATCTTCCTAGCCTCAGCATCAGCAGCATTAGCATTAGCATTAGCAATGACGGTTTTCGCAGTCGAATTCGGATTTTGCCCATTTACCCCTTCAATCCTCTTCAATTCAGCACTACTACCATTGGATGTTTTATTAGGACATAATGCAACTTGTAAAACTGAATCAGCAACCACATATTGATATGAACCCATTGAATAACATCTCCTTGCATCCAAACTACTACTACTAGTCTCACCAACATCACACTCTTTCACACGAACACCACTTTCTACTTGAGTAACCTCATTACTTGTGCTCCTAAACTTGCCTAATCTCACAGGAAACACCTTCTTATCACTAACAATTTCGATCTCGAAAGACTTCTGATTCCTACCAACTCCACCCACATTGCAAGGGATGCTCACCCCATCACTATCATCCCTCAAATCCTCGAAATCGAAAACCGGGTTTTCGATAGCGTGACCAGGGGTGTAAAGAGCACCCCTACAAAGAGGGCAAGTAGAATTGGACAATAACCATGTGTCTATACAATCAATATGAAAAGCATGACTACACAAAGGCAACAATCTCAACTTATCTTGCTCAGAAAACTCACACAAACAAACAGCACAGTCAAATGGTTCCTTCAAACCCACAATTTCCTTGTACAAAAACACAGGCAGGGCATCAATAAATGCCTGGTCTAACCCTGAATCATGCAGGTGAAAAAGCTGCTGCAACTGTCTCTGAAATGTATCAGAACTTGAGATGTTATCAGGGTATCTATTAGACTGTGAGATTGTTGAAGAAGCTGAAGATCTTTGCTTCACTAAAAACCTAACTAACAGGTGCAGTAAACCTGATATGAAGAATATTACTGCCAATATTATTATTATGAACAAAATTGCAGGGCTTATTTTTCCACCTGATGAAGAAGAAACAGGTGGAGATGTTGCTGCTGTTGCTTGTGAAGTTGTGTCTCTTTGGAAGAAATTATGGTGAGACATTTTAGTGCATACCCAATTAAAAAAGATTAAAACTTTCACCCCAAATTCATATAATTTTTAACATATGGTTATAAATTTATATGATTTCTCAAAAACCCAGCTTTGGATTCATGATTTCTGACCAAACCCAGGTCATATTTCCTGCAAATTAGAGAACCCAAGTTTTATAAAATTGACCCAGATGAAATTTATCAGGAAAGATCAAATCTTGAGTTGAAATGAGGATGATTTGATATGAAAAGGAGGAGTCTTGGGGATGAAAAATGGCTTGTAAACTGTGCTTGGCTTCTACTTCTTTGACTAGCTTGTAAGACAAGCTCAAAGTCAAGGTGGGGGGATAATTGAAGTATAGAAAATAGAATGAAAGAATTTGATTTTGAGGGTAATTTTTTAGGGGAAAATAGTAATAGTAATAATAATAGTTTACCAACCTCTTATTTTTATGAAGTTGTTGAGCAAATTTTCATGCTTGAAGTTCTTCAATTGAAATCAGTTTTTTTTTTTTTTTTGGTTGGAGATTGTTTGAATTTTGGGGGAAGATTTGGGGTAATTTGAAAAATAAAACCCTATTTTTTTGATGATTTTTTTCAGCTTTATAAGATTCTCACTCTATGGTGTTTAACAGTGGGAAAGAAAAAAGTTATGGGGGAAAATTTAAAGTGGAAGTTACTTGACTTGAGATATTGGAGTTTCAAAAGAGAAAATTATGGCAAAGGGGTACTTAAAATTCTCAGCTCTTGTGCTTTATACTCGAGGATCAAGGTTGACCTAGTGGATAGGAACTCAACCTGCCTGGGGGTTGTCCCGGGTTCAAATCCTCATATCCCCACCCCCGCAGCATTAGCTGCTCCTTTGTACCAAAAAAAAAAAAAAAAAAAAAGAAATACTGGGGTATAATGGTCAATTCATGTCTTGTTTGTCACTGTTTAGATTCTCCTTCCTGTGAAGGTCTTAAATCACATATTGGAGTCAAAGGCTCAAAGGTTTATCACACATGTGATGTGGTATGCTGACACTGGTAAGTGGTAAGTGGTAAGCCCAACATTGTAATATGTCAATGTTATATTTGACCATAATAAATTCATAATTTTCCAATATAGTAGTGACGCAAAATGACGCTTATTAAGGGATATAAGGATACGTAACGATGAATACAAAACGAAAATGCTTGAAATTCAAATTAAATTCATAAACTTTTTCTGTGTTAATCTCGTATATATGGAAGAAGAAAAAATTTATATTTGACCATAATAAATTCATAATTTCCCAATATACAAGTGACGCAAAATGACGCTTATTAGTTATTACGGGATATAAGGATACGTAACGATGAAGACAAAACGAAAATGCTTGAAATTTAAATTAAATTCATAAACTTTTTTTGTGTTAATCTCTTATGGAAGAAATAAAAAGAAAGGTATTTGGAAATACCTCATATTAAGATGAGCAAGCTTAGCATCATCATCACATAATCCACCACCATTTCCACCACCACCGCAATACCAATATTTGATCCTGTGACCTTGTGGTTGTAGGACTAAGCCTACTACCAGCAAGACACCAGGAGATTGGTGAATAATTCACCATAATAATTCTATTTAATAAGACTGCAGTGAATTCTATTTATCGTACGAATGACGCAACTTTTGTTTCATGATTGAGTAGTTTATAGGATGAAACAACGCACTTGTATCAATTTCTTGTTCTCCCGAAAATATCCAATAATGGATAAACGACAGAATTCAGCTCAAATATTCACGGGCTTAATGAAACATTGAGCCAAAAGTGAGAATACAACAAATAATGTAAGAGGCTTTACTTTCAGAAATCCGAGGTCCACTTGGTCATCAGATTTGCGCATTGGACCATCATCATCTCCTTTTTTTTTATTTGCTAAGGCACTTCGATTGTGGCAAAATAGCTAGTCGCGGCACGAGGCAACTAGTCGTTATGGTCCAATTTCTAGGCGAGATGTGCTTGTGCCGGGACCGAGCAAGTCGGGGTTCGTGTCACGGCCTCGTGTCCGGCTCTAGCGTAGGCCGATCCCATTTGGTTTTCTTATTGTCTACTAGGATTGTAATGTACGGAGTATAAGAGATTAAGGAGGGGACAAGGCTATTCTTGACCCAAAAGGGCTATTGGTACATAGACTAAAGACTGTGGACCGTGGACTAGTATGAGTTGGATTTGGGATTACTAATTTAAACGATCGATTGGAATAGTTATATCGTACATTATAACTATCATGTTAAATGACAACATGGTCTAAAATGAATGTTTACAATTTAAAATATGAGTTTATATAGCACAACAATTTAAGTGATACACAATGGAATTTGTATTACAGAATTAAACTTGAATCAAAAGTATACATAAACCAAAACAATCTATATCAATGGTATCAATAATTGAATAGTGGACCTAAACGACTAGTCCATTAAACCATAGTGCAATCAGCTGGAGCAAAAGAGACTTGATTAGCTTTCAAATCATACCCAACTTGGAAGTTAACTTGAGCAATGTTCCCAAATATGTAGGGAGCCTCCGAAGGTATCATGGTCATACAAGTCAAACCATTTAGCGTCCTAAACGTGTTCTCACTCTTAAGCACAACATCAGCCCCTTTAAAATTGAACACCACATCCGGTGGATTCACATCTGCCTCCTCATAACAAGGATCATAGGACTGGTTGGGATCCGGCACCGGGGTAAGCGCAATGGCATCCTTCATTGCTGCCCTAACCCCGTCATAAACATCAGATGGTAAAAACGTCATAGTGGTACCAGAGTCGATGATTATGTCGCTAGCAACGGGGATAGACGTACTATTGTCCCCAATTGTAACACTATCTAGTGTAAGGACGTAAAACGTAGGAGCCTCATCTTGTTTGGTAAAAGGAGTTGACACAACTCCTGGCCCCACTACGTCAGCCCCAAAGTTAAGCTTACTGTTGACTCCCGAAGTTCTCGGGGTCAAACAGTAGGAAAACTTGTAGTTGAAGCTTGGGCTGAGTTGTGAAACTAACGATAATGGGCCGCCACCAAGCCCAACAATCCCATCCGCTTGGGCTCCTAGATAACCTTGTTGGCTATAACCACACCCGAATACGAATGACGGGAACCCGCCCGAATAAGATGGGAAGCTAACGGTTTCCGTGTTGAGTACGCCGTTAGTTTCGGTTCCGTCACCGTACGACGTTCCATAAGTGCATGAGCTACCGCCATCATCACCGCCGACCGGTGCACAACCGGTATTATCTAGACCGGGTTCGTTGGGGTTGCAAACCGGGGACGTGCATGGGAGTACTTGGTACGTAGAGGACCCGGTTGGGTCGAAAAGTGGGGATGGTTGAGGTATGCACCCATCGCATGGTGCGCACTGGAGCCAGAAAAGGTCGCTCCCGGTATCGGCCACGGCCGTAAATTCCACCGGGGGAGTTCCTACGGCGATTTTCATGACGTAGTCTCCCCCGTCTGGAATGATGGTAGTTTGGATTTTGTTACTATC
The DNA here is from genome assembly GCA_963457585.1 of Spergularia bocconei. NCBI lineage: Eukaryota > Viridiplantae > Streptophyta > Magnoliopsida > Caryophyllales > Caryophyllaceae > Spergularia > Spergularia bocconei. Next base: position 2,752,631 of record OY734943.1, read on the forward strand.
GTAGTGTGTTGATGATAGGGTGATTTTGTGGTGGCTTGAGACCGAGCCGAAGGTGGAGCGTTCCCCTCGGCCGCCTATGCCGTTGCCTTGTGGACGGTGGATGAGCTCGACGGAAAAGACCCCGTTACTATTAGTATTGTTATGGTAATTAATGGAAGTTAATTTTCTAGCGTTAGCTAAGAAAATAAGATTAGTTGCCATGAAAAGAAGAAAAATAACCAATGCATGCATGTTTGCTTTAATATTGGCTAAAGATCAGAATTGTTTATTTAATAAAAAGAATTATCGAACTGTAGAAATACGTTTGTGTTACAATTTAAGTGTCGTAAAAAACGGATATTAGTAATATGAGTAATTTTAATTGATTACTAATAGTTGAAATGATTCATGTGTGTTGGAGTGGTAGGATGAGATGATTTATATAGTAATGAGTCCATGCATGGCCAATCAATTGTCGTGTGAAGGAAAATATCATCGAAAGATGTTAGGACATTTTGCCTAAGTCTTCTTAAAGTCTTTGTCTTTTAGCGTACATTAGTCTAATGATGTTTTATTTCTTTTTTGTGAACCGTATGTGACAAGTTCCAACTGTTGGAATTTGGAAGTCCAACCTCTTTAATTACGTACTTAGTTCTCTTATAAGGACTCAAGAGTGTCGCCTAAATGTCAAGTCGCCAAACCTATACATCGACTGTACTTTACTACTTTACACCTTAAAGCAAACAATATAATCTAAAAAGTAAAAAGTTGTTTTGTACTTTTTGACGGTTAAATTGAATTTCACTCAAACGTTCGAATGGACATCTAAATCATTGAAGATGTAAGGAGTAAACGTAGAAACTTTCACCTAGTGTGTTATCGATCGATCGAGAAAGTGATAGCTAGGATGAAGTAATCCCGGATGTAACCGTAGATTCTGGATGCATTTCGCAAAATTGACGTCGTCGAAACTTCCTCTTTCCGAAGAAAACAAGTTAGGCCACTTATTTTTTGGAAGTAGTAACAAATTTCCTAAGGGGCGGCTTAAACGACAAGTCACTAAACTGAGACAACTTTGGACCAGAAAAGAACTCAAGGTTGAAATGGAAAAGTCAAGTTGTCAACATACGTCGGGCCTTATAATGAGTATAAGCCCACCTAACTCGGCCCATTAATGTAAACGAATGAGCCCAAAACGCAGACCCAATTAATGGGTTAAGATTTGGAACATGGTTATTTTTCATAAATTCTTATTTTTAATTATTTTTATTTATATATACGTTGTTATAATGCGCAAAAAATAATTAAAGATCGAAAAAAAAAACACAAGATAGTACATGCATACATTTCATATGTGTTTAAGAGCTCGTAAAATCACCACTTGTACACATGAATTGTATATCACACCGACTCGTGAAATAACCACGGTTAGTAAGCTGTTGACCAAGTATAATTAATAGAAAGGTGTTCACGATGATGCTTTCGATCAGCTAGTTCCTTCGCTTTCGATATTGTCTTACCATACCATTTTTCGACACCGATTCCGACTCCCGGCCAAACAATATACAAAGGTCGTGGGCCTTATATCTCCTAATCATAGCTTGGTGAGTTGGTGGTATCCTCGATTCTTCTTACGTAAGAATATCTCAATTTTACTCAGATGTAAATTTAATAAAATCTTAAATGGTGAAAAGGGAAAACCTAGTATGGTAACTGTATTATGAACTTGAATGTGACGAAAGTGAGTTGTACTAAATAAATTTGCATGTGAGTTGCATATTATTAAAACAGAGAATATTGAATTTGTAGAAATCATTTTTATTGAATTATGAACCCATGGTCTGAGATGATTTACAAAGTAGCTATTTATACTACAATTTGATAACCGCCTCATAACGGAATTCAGTTATGCCAGGCTGTCATTGATAGTGACATGTAACCACTTATTCTAGTGCTTGTAGCTGCATTTGCATTCCTTCAGATGCTTCTATGCTCTGTTGTGGCTTGCTAGCTTGTCATATACTCTACATCTTGTCATATACTCTACATCCCCCCCTCAAGCTGAACTTGGGGGTGAAGACACCAAGCCCAGCTTGGCTACAAAGAAGGTGTGCTGGTCTGCCCCCAATGCCTTGGTAAAGATGTCTGCTGTCTGGAGCTTGGACTGGACATGAGAGGTATACAGAAACCCTTCTTCTACCTTTTCTCGTACATAGTGACAGTCCAACCTTAAGTGTTTCGTCCTTTCATGGAACACTGGGTTGGCTGCTATGTATTCTGCTGCCTTATTGTCACAGAATAAGGGAACAGGCAAAGCCAAAGTAATGCCAAGATCAAAGAGAAGAGCATGGAGCCAGACCATTTCACCAGCTGTATGACTCATAGATCTGTATTCTGATTCAGCACTTGATTTAGAAATGGTCTTTTGCTTCTTTGTTTTCCAGGAGATTAGTGAAGAGCCTAGGAAGATGCAAAAACCAGTTAATGATCGACCAGTAAACTGACAGGATCCCCAATCAGCATCAGAAAAGCTGCTGAGCTTCAAATTGTTGTCTGCAGGATAAAACAGACCAAGCTGCAGTGTGCCCTTCAAGTATTTCACCAAATGCTGTGCAGCTTGGAAATGAGGAAGTCTCGGGCAGCTGAGAAACTGACTCAGCTGCTGAACACTGTAAGAAATGTCTGGTCTGGTTAGATTTAAGTACAAAAGTCTGCCAACTAGCCTTCTATATACTTCAGGATCTTCCAAAATGTCACCCTGATCTGGAGAAAGATGGAGATTTCTGGGAAAAGGAAAAGAAGCAGCCTTGCAGTCAACCATTTTCATGTCTTGAAAAATGTCAAGGATGTATTTCCTTTGATTAAGAACAATGCCAGTAGATGATCTTGCAACTTCAATACCAAGGAAGTATCTCAGCAACCCCAAGTCTTTGATTGTAAAAGCAGCATCCAATTTAGTCTTAATGCTCATAATATGGTCCAGACTGTTGCCTGTAACAATCAGATCATCCACATATACCAAGATGACTGTAAATATACCTTGAGAATTGTATATGAGCAGTGAGTAATCTTGTTTGGATCTATGAAACTGTTGATTGAGCAAAAACTTGGTCAATTCAATATTCCATTGTCTTGAAGCCTGTTTTAGACCATAGAGTGATCTTGTCAACTTGCAAACTTTGCCTGGCACTGCTTTTGAATATCCCTCTGGGAATGCCATATACACCTCTTCATCCAAATGCCCATGAAGAAAGGCATTGTTGATGTCAAGTTGATGCAGAGGCCATCCTCGAGCTGATGCTATTGCAATTAAGCATCTCACAGTTGTGAATTTAGCCACAGGAGAAAAAGTGTGCTTAAAATCCTTTCCCTTTATCTGATTATAACCCTTGGCAACCAATCTAGCCTTATATCTTTCAACACTGCCATCTGGTCTGAATTTAATTTTGTAAACCCATTTGGCTCCTATAGCCTTTTTACCAGTTGGAAGATCAGTAATTTCCCAAGTATGATTAAGTTCCAATGCCTGAAGCTCCTTTTCCATAGCATCTACCCATTTTGGATCTTTCTGAGCTTGTTTGTAGGTAGCAGGTTCAGGAAGAGAAAGAACTTTTGCTAAGGAAGCAATGTATTGTTGAGAAAAATCTGAAAAATCTCCTGTTTGCAAAACCATGTTAGCTGCAGCTGAAGGTATCGCACTGTTCGGAATGTTGTGCAACACAAAATCCTGCAACTTAGAAGATGGTTTCCTGATTCTGACAGGTCTTTGATGTACAGAATCTGCAGTGGTGGTTGTGTCAGATATGTCTGGAACAGAAGTAGATGGTACATGCTCTTGCTGATTAGATGTTGTTTCAGCTGGAATGACATGCTCAGAAGCAGGAGTATTTAATGGCTGAAAGATCTCAGGATCATCGAGGAAGGTTTCTGAAACAGCACCAGGATTTCTGAAGGAAGATGTTGTAGATTCTGTTGTTTCTGAATTCAGAAAAGGAAAAACAGTCTCCTTAAAGATCACATCCCGGCTGCTAAATACCTTTCCTGTTGACAACTCATACAGTTTATAGCCCTTTTGTCCAAAAGGGTACCCTAGGAGCACACATTTCTTTGCTCTTGGTGAAAATTTGTCACTTTCATGCACAGCTGCATAACACAAGCAGCCAATTACCCTGAGATGGTCATAGGTTGGTGTCTTATTCAGCAGAATCTCCACAGGTGTTAACCAATTCAGGACAGAACTAGGTAGGAGGTTAATTAGATGAGTTGCAGCCAAAATAAGTTCACCCCAAAACCTCTTGGGAAGGCCTGATTGAAATAGAAGAGCCCTAGCTGTGTCCAGCAAATGCCTGTGCTTGCGTTCAGCTCTTCCATTTTGTTGAGGGCAACCAGCAATGCTCTTCTGATGCAGAATACCATTTTGCAGAAACAACTGATGACATGAGTCTTGGACTATTTCTGTACCATTATCAGACCTGAACATCTTGATTTTGGTAGAAAATTGTGTCTGAACATAGGCAATGAATGCAGCCACAGTTGGACAGACTTCTGTCTTATCCTTTAGAAGATAGGTCCATGTTGTTCTGGACTTATCATCAAGGATTGTGAGAAAGTATGATGCACCAGTAATTGATCTGAGCCTGTATGGCCCCCAAAGATCTATGTGGATCAAATCAAAGCAAGCAGATGCAATAGAATCACTGGAATAAAAGGGAAGCTTGTGATGCTTAGCCAAAATGCAAATTTCACAGTCTGCAATCTTATTATTAACATCAGAAACCTCTGTTACATGTCTGAGCTTTCCTAGTGACCCATGACCAAGTCTTGAATGTAGAAGAAAAGCATCAGATTTACTAGAAACATGTGCTGTAACAGCAGACTTATTAGCAGGAAATAAACCAGATGAAGGTTCTAGATGATGAAAGGTATACAATCCAGCAGTCCTTGCTCCAAGTTGGGAAGTTGCATCAGGTGTAAGGCCCTGAATATGACATCCAGACCCAGTAAAAGTGACAGTCAGACCATTATCATCAATAAGTCTGCCTATTGACAGCAGGTTATGCTTGAATTCAGGAACATAGAATACATTCTGCAGCAAGATTTCCTTACTAAGTCTAACATTCCCAATTTGCTGAACATATGTATATGAACCATCAGGAATAGTGACCTTAATAGGTGGATTTAACTTCTGAATATGGGTGAATAACGAGAAATCATGACACATATGATCTGAAGCCCCTGAATCTAGCAGCCATGAAGAATTATTTGATGCTGATAAGGCAGTGACCATACCTGCCATAGTGTAGGGTGACTCAGTTATATGTGAAGGTGAAGCTGCAGCTGCTGACATAGGAGATGCCTGATGAGATGCCTGACTCTGAAGTTGCTGATAAACTTGATCAACCACAGACTGATCTACTCTGACATAATTCCCAGTTGCCTGATCAGTGATGTATACAGGTGGATTGAGTGGTGGATTTGCACCATAGAAGGGTTTGACAGTAGAATGGTTGCCAGATGATTGGCTGAGGTTTGATGCCACTGTATGAGCACCCATTCTCTGATCATTAAGCATAGGCTTTGCTCCCCTCCACCAAGCTGGATATCCTACCACTTTAAAACAGTCTTTTGTCTTATGTTCAGATTTATCACAGTGGATACACTCAGATTTTCTGTCTGGCCTGTCTGATTTGGGCCTTTTTGCATCCCTGCTGACTGAAGTTTCCTGAACAGGTTGGTTTGCAGAGATATAACCAGGGTTTGGTTTGTTTGGATGTTTGTAAGGAGTATGTGAGGCCATGGCTATATTTTGTGGCATTGCAGGAAGACTCTTGGCTTGTGACTCAAGCTTCTGCAGAGTAAAGAATGCTTGATTCAACTTAGGGAGAGGATCAGTGGCTAGTATCTGATCTCTAACATGACCATACTCAGGTTTCAGTCCATTTAGAAACTGCAAGAGTCTGTCTCTATCCTCCCTATCTATAATCCTCCTCAAAACTTGACAGGTACATTGAGATAATATGCCACAGTCACATACAGGAATAGGATCAAGACTTGCAATGTTTTGCCACAAAGAATTCAATTCACCATAATAAGCAGCTAGTGTATTTGTTCCCTGAGAAACTTCACTAAGTTCTTGCTTCAATTGAAAAAGAAATGGAGCATGAGTTTGACCATACCTTGCTGTCAACTCATCCCAAACTTCTTTAGAAGATGTTGTAAACCCCATATGATTCGCAATCTCCGGAATCATCGAATGTAAGAGCCACCATAGTACTGTATAGTCGACTCGCATCCAATCATAGTAGCTGTCATCAGACTCAGCAGGCTTAGGAAGCTTCCCTGTCACAAAAACCAGCTTATTCTTGCTGTTCAGGAAAAGTTTGACATGCCTCATCCATGTGACAAAATTTGCTCCATTAAAATCTTCGACTGCAATCTTCTGTATACTTTGGTCACCATTGGTGAGGAAGTATGGATCGCGGTAAGAGGCTGCAGACGAATTTCCAGATGGTGTAGACATAGCATCAACCATTTTAGGCTTGTTCGAGAAGATTCTTGCAGAAGATTTCAAGTAATTCACCAGAAACTTCACAGGAACACCAACACTATCCCAAAACCACCAAACACAGTAAAAATAGCTGAGAAATGATCGGATTTTCTGAAATTGATCAGAATTGCCGAGAAATCAACCAAATGTATGAAAAACTGATCAAATTTTGCCGAATTTGTCAGCGAAGAACAGTCGAGATTCCACGATCAAAATAAGCAACTTGTAGAAGAAGCTGCCTTAAGATTCCACGTTTTCTTGTGGAATTTGATAGAAAATCTGCGGAATTTTGCAGAAATGAAGCAAAAAACAGTTAAATTCACTGATTTTCAGCGAATTTGAGATAATGTGAGAATTTCGGAGAAAATGTCTTCGAAATTTGGCGAGAAATCAACCAATTTAGCTGATTTCAAGTGGATTTAGCTTCTCGAATACGCTGTTTAGTTTATCAAACAACGAATTCTAGGAGAAACTGTAGGATTCTCTACTAAACAAAGGCTAAAATTTGTAGCGTAATGCGGAAGATTTAGTGAGAATTGGATCGGTTAGGCTGATACCATATTAAAACAGAGAATATTGAATTTGTAGAAATCATTTTTATTGAATTATGAACCCATGGTCTGAGATGATTTACAAAGTAGCTATTTATACTACAATTTGATAACCGCCTCATAACAGAATTCAGTTATGCCAGGCTGTCATTGATAGTGACATGTAACCACTTATTCTAGAGCTTGTAGCTGCATTTGCATTCCTTCAGATGCTTCTATGCTCTGTTGTGGCTTGCTAGCTTGTCATATACTCTACATCTTGTCATATACTCTACACATATGTAAGCTCACATGAGCATATGAGATGTTATAGTGGAAATCGTGATAAAATCTAATGGTCCATCAAATAAAAGGATCCTCGATCAGGATTGGCTCATTGGAAAAGATCGAGGAAATCCTCATGCTTTGCTACGTACTATGAACTGTCCAAACATGGATATGTCCCTCTTATTTCTTACTTAATCATAATCTACTTACATTTTTAGTTACTTCTCATGTGCACCTCTCTAACATTGTTTTGTCAAATTGAAGCAACCTAGCTAGCTAAGTAGCTAGTATTAGCTTACTTATAATACTTGAGAAAAGATCTATATGAATATATGCCAACTATCATTCAGCAAAATGCCTCGACCAATTGGTTTTCGTGGTAATATATATCTTGAGGTGATCTTTCTTAAACCAGAATTCAAAATCGAAAATCTGATATTTATCTAAACAACTCGATTTAGCTCATTAAACAGAGTAAAACCGACTACCCATCAGCAAGCTCTACAGCTCTACTAATACTACTGCGAAATTGCGCAAATATATCGACATATATAATAATGCATTATCGATCTTACATAATGCTTGGTACAAAGAGTATAGTAGAATGTATGGTAGGCCACGATTTGATGATTCTTCCCAACATGTAACATGACACAAACATGCAGAGTTATGACTATCAAAGATTGCACGAAAAGGTTTGCCAGATGAATATATAGTGGCACATACAACAGGTCCACTACATACAACTCCCAACAACGTTGGCATAAAACTGTGTGGCAACTTATAGAGACAGCTATCTCGTCCTTTTGACTTATTCTTTTTATTTGAGACTCTTGTCTCCTTAATTTTCGATAACTCTTCTTTCATTTTCGTATGTAACATATTTTCCAACTATGGTCTAAAATGTTCTTCCTATAAGGTTCTTCATTCTTTTGTTTTGCCCTAGCCCCTATAGAAGGGTACATTGATGATCTACAAATGTGACCAGTTCAATTGATATTAGCCATTACATCTACGGCCTGGTATTTAATTAAGTACGGAGTACTATATAAGTGATCGATTTAAATTATTAGTACGTTAATTTTAATTTGCCACTCATCTGTTAGTTGTACGGATGTTTATGTGGAGTATGTACTTAAGGAATTAAGGTAAAAAAGACGAACCGTAAAAGTAATATTTGTATTTTAGACGAGTAGAAGTGATCTTAATTAGGGTAGACTTAATCTATAGCTAGTGAACAAATAATAATCGACCCTAACTAATGTTCACACAATTTAATCAATTTATTAATTACTCTAAAACATGCATAATTATGCATCCAGAACATCGTCCTAATAACATAATTTAAGTATATAAGATTACATGAGTTTCTACTTACAATAACTAACAATGAAACCCTAACAAAAAGATCACTTTAAATTATCATGTGTAAAAAAAGCTATTTCAACCAAAAGTGTAAATTTGAAAGGATTAAGTTCATGGCTAAGCCACTAACGCTCAACGGCTGAAACGATAATCGATTCCATACTCAACATTATACGAGCTAATGGCTAGCATAATTCGTTATGTATGCATCTCCATACTCGAGGAACAACATACTAAATGGCAAAAAAAAAAAAAAAAAAAAGTTACGACATGTATACTACTATGTGATGTTTTTTACTCAACAATAATAATGCTATTACAGCTTGGACGTACTAAAATGATCGAACTTATATTAGCACATGATTAAAATGGACTTAATTATAAAAAAAAATATCATCTAAAAATTGTGCGTGACCCCCAAATTTTGGGAATATATTAAAATTAATTAATAAATATTGCTAAAATGTAGATGTATATTTCATTAATAATTTCTACTACATTACTACTAATTAAAACTTCCAAAACTAATTAATTATGAAATGATGATGATGATGAGTAGATTTTGGAGAGAGCTTGAAGTAAGTTAACTTGCAACCTCAAACGCAAAATGTAGTCAGCTGTTACTAGAAAAAGGCGGTCCGGGTCCATCCCTCGGCCACCCGGCACTATCCTCTGGAGCTTCCTGACCTTCCTCTCGACCGCCCCTCGCCGTCCCTTCCACCTCCTTCTCCGCTGCATGAGCTTCTTGAGTGGCGATAATCGCTCCGTCTTCATGGCGGAGCCTCTAGGGTGCGGCATTGTTTGGTGTTTAAGGGTTGAGAAAGAGAAGGAAAATGGGGTGTAAGCTAAGTGTGTAAGAGTGTAAATTATGACATACCAATAATTAAGAAATGTGAAGAGTGGTTTTAATTTTGTGTAGAGAAAGTGAGGGACTTTATAAATAATGTTGATATTAAGGAGAGGATTGATGGGTGGATGGGTTGTCCCATGTGACATTGTGTGAGGGCAAAATCCAAAGTGTGGCCGTGGACTTGGGTCGGTTTAAATTAGGAAGGACAGTCTTCATCAAAGCATTTTTATTAGGCACATTATTTGACAAGATGTGTGTATATATAAAAACGATATAGCGTTACTGGGACTCTGGGAGCTGTTAATTACGCGTTGAACATACATATTTGAGGTTTTGTTAATTGTGTTCAATATTCGGCTATATTAATTAAGAGTTTAAGTAGGAAGCGCGCTTTTATAATATCATAGGACTAATTAGATGGAAAATACTAGGAGTCTATATGTAAACAAATTAAAAAGTGTTACATTAAGTTTGTAATAAATAAAATGAAATAATTGTGTAGTGTCTACTTATATATATGGGATCGCGTGATACGAAATTTTACACCACCAGATGGTACAAAATGTTAATTAGAGTTATATGTCAACAGTTTAATTAGTGGTTTTAATGATTTTCTACGATTCTAAGAAAGATGAAGAGAACAATTTAGAAAGGAAAAAGAATAAAATGTTCATATGCTCTTTATTTGTTTATATATTTTGAACTTCATGAAATGTTTAATTACTCCGCCAAAATGTGATCAATTTACCACCAGTACATTAGCTAAGTTGAAGTAAATTTTCAATTAAGCTCTAGTACTGTATGTACTAGCTACCACATTGATTGAAGTAAGAGATCTACCAACTTTAACTTCTTAGCTTATAAAAATATGCATAACGTCAATATTATTATCGTGAATTATTCTTGATTATTAAGGTTATTATGCAAAAAAAAAAAAAAAAAAAAAAAAAAAATTCAGAAGACGATGGTCCCTGCGACGTGATTGCACATCGATCGGTATGAGGAATGAAATTTGGAGGGTTCACGAGTGCATTAATTTATAACAGGATGAAGCCATGTGAATCTTTGATGGCTTTAGGGAACAACTCCCGTGGTTTCATAACATACCGGTGACATGCATCTTTACGTACGCCAAAACGTCAAACATGGTCTTTACTCCCTCGATGCATTGTTTGAAATTGTTGACGTACTGGTTTGAATATGTATTCAGTCGGTTATTATTCACTTATTTGTTTCGCGCTCACTAGTGAAATCTCAGTTAAGCTGTATTCGTTGGTCAATCTCTGCTCCTCCTGAGTAGTCCTGACTTAAATTTTTTGAGAATAGTGTGACCCGGGTCAAGAAGATAATCGTAATAGATCGAGTTGTATTATACTCTAATAATAGTCCTATGATCTTAATCTCAAAACGTCGAGCTAATTAACTAGTAAACTTGAGCTTTAATCTGTTCGGATCAGATTGACTCGTCTACACTTGAACTAGATCGATGCTTAATTTGATTGTATTGTGTTTTGCATGTAGTCATGTAGGAAACATCACTACATATTAATGGAGTACAGTTTACCTTAGCTTACACTGTTTATTTCCATGGATGCAGGAACTGTCCAATATAGCTAGAGACAGTTTTCGATCAGACTTAGCTTGCTTGTAGCTGAAGGCAACTCGTTTACCCAAGTCATGAGGGAAATATATGGCCTCTTCTAGCTATCTATATGATCTAGAGTGCCAAATTACAGCTTTTTTGTACTTAGAGATCACTATAGTCTATAGTGTGTACAGTGTACTGTACGGCATCACACATTCAAACCGGCCTAGAGTTTTTTTTTTCTTTTTCTTTTTCCATTTCTTTTTTTGGTGTTACATTGTTCCGAATGTATATACGCAAACTTTACAATGCAAATGAAAATGTACTATATGTCAATGCAAAGATGCATGCGATACCCGTTATTTAATTATGTTACCCTGATTCAAATTAGACGACAATTCATTTATATTCATATTTGTGACATCTAACAGATTCGTCGGGAATTAATGTATGCATGACAATATGAGATGCATTCTAATCTGTACGTGTGAATTGAAGGGACCATCTTGATTATACCTTTGGAAGTGGGGGTTAGGGGGTACGGTGCAGAGTAGTATTATGAGAATTTCAGAAGCAAGGGCCATAGATCAAGAATCATATATAGAACGATCGAGCTAAAGGCCGGGCCAACCCAATTACACTCAAAGCTTAAGGCAATGTACGCATGCAATAACGAGTAACGACTGCACCCATCTGTTATTGCACCCATGCTTCACCATGTGGTTTGCCAACCTTTCTGATTGCGACTCTTCGTTCCCTATATCTCCTGCACACGATCAAGTCACATAGCCTCTTTAACGCCAGCACTCAATAGTAATTATTAGAAATGGCCGGCCGGGGATCATGTATGATAGCATCATGTATGTCTATGGGGGAAATGTTACAGAACCATTCCAATTTCATTCCAATAACCAACAATTTAGACTGATAATTGATGTCAATTGGCATGCTGATACTCTTAACACGAAATTATACATTTCAGGCGGATGCATGTGGCTGAAATAGTAATTATTTATAAAAACTTCAATGTCCCACGCACATTTCAACAATGTATTAATTCATCTTTTCGTATTTCAAAATTCCGATATAATAAGTAGAGAACAATGCTAATGCGTTATAATTAATATACATCAAAAGTGATTTTAAGGTGACGGAAACGAAGCCTTATTAGCTTGATGATCAACATACAAGCTAAGTCGTTGATACTTCATGAGTTCATGTGCATAATGTTTTATAGGACCAAAGTCACCAAACAACACAAAAAGATCCAAGTGAATGAAGGCTGAATCCTTTTTAAGTATGGTGGGAACGGAATGCACATGGTATGCACATGTCCCTACTCTTTTACGGGTATCACCCTCCCGTTGCCGTTTCTTTGGCGGGTCCTTCCAATTCTCAACCATTTTAGTCTTTTGCTCTACTTGATAGTTGAATTGATACCGTACTATTGATTCATGATATTCTCTCCGTTCCTCCGAAGTCTTTCGTTCTTCACTATTCGTGCTCATTTGAAAAATGATAATTTGTCGATAGTTTTATTCGACATTACAACCGTTTTGTCTGAATGAGTGAAGTTGACGTAGTGATTAAGATATTTATCTGCTCGTATATGTAAAAGTGTACTGATAAGGTATTGAATTGAACTTTACATCCATTTCTTTGGACTTGGAATGTGACTTTAATTATAAGGTCCTGATTTAGGTTGCATCTACGAACTGGCTCAGGCCCAACTTCCAAAGCCCAAAGGGATTGGACTCGTCGGCCACAAACAAAGTCAAACTGTAAGGGCTTATGGGCCATAATAAGGAGCAGTGTTGGACGGAGGAACATGAATAAGTAGGCCTTTTTTTTTATTCCATTTTAAGTGTGCGTCCATTTTTTTTACTCCCTCCATTCAACTTCACTTTTCCTCGAAGCGCATTTTAAGATGCGATCCTGACTATGTTAACGATTATGTGATGTAAATTGACAACATTATGGACACAACATTGAAAAATTAGAAGAGTGGAGTCTAGTTTATTAAGTTGTAAGATGGAATCGCACCGAATTTGTGAACTGATCTTCTATGCTGATTTAAGCCCATGATGATCCGCTGCAAGGAAAAGTAAAGATAGGGCAAACTGATGCAACGAAACTTGAAATAAGCATAAACGATTTACATATTATGGTGGCTACCACATACCCCAAATGGCAAATACGAAGTACTAGTCCGACAATTGCAAGGTGATTCTGTTTGATGTAACTTAGATAACAATGAACTCATCAAATTAGATTCATTCCAATCGAATCTGATCAGATCAAATTAATGATCAATGAATCTAGTGTATTTGTTATTAATTAATTTGTTTAAATTTACGTTAATTTTCAACCAATTAAATCAAATCAAATTTACTGAAATTAATTGAATTTTAACGGTGTGTTCAAATTCAATTCAGACGAAATCTAATACCAACATTGCGGTCATATCAAACGGGTCCTAGCCTCCTAGGTTGCAAATACTAAGGAAAGCGGTCGTCTAAGCAACAAGTCGAAAACCCCAATTCATAAATTTGTCTTTCATTCGAGCAATACATCAAGCCATCAATCTACCACGGCTGCCGAAGAAAACCTTCTTCTTCCATCTCACAACACTATCGTGTCCGAATCCTTTCTTTTTTTTTTTGGTATAAGAGTCCGAATCTTACTATAGCAAAGGTTCATTATAATTCTATTTTCCATATTTCTTCGTCTAGGTTTATTTACGCTTTGTTTCAATTCTCTTGCATATTTAAATAAAACGTAACCAATCGAATGTCCTTTCTTTATATTTCCAGAGATGGGGAGCATTCCACAAAAATCGTTGTGGGGCAAGTTTTGCCATTCAATCCAAATTATGAGGGATTTCATGTTCAAAAATTGTTGGAACAACGTCGGAGTCAAGTTAGGGTTTTCAGCGCCGGATCTTAACGATGATATTATCTTTGATATTCTCGTGAAACTTCCCGCCGAAGATTTATTAAGATATATAAGTCGGTATGTTTGCGATGGAATCACTTATTTTCTTCCAAATATTTTGTCGATGTTCATACTAAGACAACCAACTCAAGCATGAATTTTATGATACTCGGTGGGGTAGTAAGACCCGCAATGAGTAACGCAACTATTTATCGTATGGATTATCGGAGTAACACTCTCAAGTTACATAATTTATCTTCAGAAGCTTTCGAACTTTTACCTCTTGATGAGACATATCAGTTTCGTGCATCGTGCAATGGATTGTCTGTATTAATTTGTCATAAGAGTACATATGTCATGGTATGTAACTTCTTGACAAGAGAATTTGTTATAGAGCCCATAGTTGGAAAAGATGTTTGTGGGTTTATATACGATAAATCGGACGACGAGTATAAACTTATACTATACGCCTCCTCTCTAATTAAATAATAAGTTCTCGTATTTTCTGTACGGATTATTGACGAGGAGTACGAGGAGTTTAAGGTACATTTGATTATGGGCCTATCATTTATCGAAGTACGTATACAGTGCAGTCAGTGCTTGTCTCTGAAGCTGTATATTGGATTGCTACGGACGTGAACTCGGACTTATTACAATTGTTCAAGTTTGAGAATGATAGCGTCACCGTCAAGTCTCTTCCCGGCGTTCAGCGATGCACGGAGTTATACATGTGGGTTAAGATGCGCCTTATAAATGTGAATGATACCTTAGTATACCTCGAGTTCAATGTGATAACTCTAGCTCTCGTATCGTGTATACGACGTGGTGGATATTCAAGGTGGTGAGCTACTCTTGAAATCATTTGATAAAGGATTGTTTTGGTATAATTTAAGGTCAAAAGAGATCCGAGGAATAAAGACTGGTTCTTTAAAGACTAATACGGTGAAAATGTTAGAGGCTAATGGGCTATCATGCTTATATCTTATTTCCCCTAAACAAATTATTGGGGCCGTGGGCGTTTAGCCGAGATGTAAAACATGATGTTATCTCGATTTAATTTTGCTAATTGTATGTATCTCGATTTGACAATAATTTGCATATCGATTTCTAGTGTTTTTTTATTCTTTGCTTAGTCGAACATCTATTACGGCCTGGAAGTTGTATTTACATACATATACTGAGGGGCAAACTATTTAACTAAAATTAACGGAACAATAAAAAGTACGTGCGAGTTCTAACAAAAATAATACAGCATTCATCAAAAAAATTATTTAAAATATCTCATATATTGTCATCTATTATAAGATGAACTTACAACAATTTACAAGTTTAATTACAACCATGATTTACATAATAAGCGAAACGAAGAGGAACATCGAGCTCTCAGAACTTAATTATTACTGGATTCTTGAGGTGAAAGTCTTCCTAGACCGGGGGCCGGGCGGCTGCAGCTGGCAGCGGAGCCACCTGAGGTTCCGCTCGTAGTAGTACTACTTGCCATTTATCTCCTTTATCTAAGCATCTCACAATCACCAAAGTTATCATAAAAACTAAGAATACAATTCCAGAAATATTGGTCAGAGCGAGTAATAAGTGAGTCTTGTATAATACGTAGGCTACCGCACACACCAAAAATACACATGAACTGCTAAGGGATAGTACCAACATCGCCCACGTTACAACTGTCCGTACTGATGCATCCATTTTTCGGTCCGAATTTCGAAACCAATTCGATCAGCTCAGGGAAGGTGATTATAACGTATGAGGATACTCTCTAGTAACTTTTTTTTTTTGGATTGATCAAATTAGAAATAATTTAGGCTGCATGATTTCAATATATAGGTAATTGTGTCGTCCTAATTCTGAATTGATTAGGATTCCAGAAATATATATATGAATATGAACTACTAATAATAGTAGTAGTAGGACTAAGTGTACATATATACGTACGTATTAGGAGATGATGAAAAATTGACGAGGAATTGAAGTTGTGTACAATTTGGAGAACTTGTAGGAGAAGATTAAGGAAGAAGAACCCTAGCTGGCTAGCTAGCTCGTTACATTACATATATATAATTAGTACATCATGCTACCGAAGTAGAACTTATAATTATATAGTTTAATTTGCATATATACATATCTCAGAGTGATTTTTAATACAACATGACAAATTTCGGGGAGATCGAGTTCGAGTCTCGGTATAGCAAAGATGATGATGGGGAATGTGAGGATGTATTCGCTAAACTCAACGATGATGTTATCTTTGATATTCTGGTAAAACTTCCCGCTGAAGATTTGTTAAAAGATAAGTTGGTATGTTGGCGATGGCACAACTTAATCTCTTCGAAAAATTTCGTTAATGTTCATACTCAGACGGCCAAGTCAAACATGAATTTTGTGATATTTGACGGGGCACAACGATCGTTTACGAAGGCGACTATATATCGTGTGGATTATCGGAGTATAGCACTCTCAAGTTACATGAATTATCTGCGGAAGCATTCGAACATTTACCTACTGAATTGATGCAATTAGATTTCGTACATTATCGTGCAATGGATTGAGTGTTTTGAGGCGTAATAACCGCACATCATACATGATATGTAATTTCTTGACAAGAGAATTCGTTGTAGTGCCGATTGTTGGAAAAGGTATTTGTGGATTCATATTCGATAAATCGACCGATGAGTATACATTTATCCTATACGACGATGGACGATGTAATCACAAAGTATCGTATTTTCTCTATGGATTGAAGACCAAGAGTACGAGGAGTTTAGGTGTCTATGATCATTCACCTGTAAGTTGGATGTCCTATATAAAGCATTGATAAGATGTCAGATGAAGTAATGGGCTTAGTATTATTTTCTAAATTATTGAAATATCTTCACTACTGGGCCTAGGCTTTGGGCTTTCATAACAAATTTCCTTTAAATCTTGCTCGCTAAGGCTTGCGAGCTCGAGTTCGAGCACAGTGACTTTCCTCACGAGCTCGAGTCGAGCAAGGCCTTGCTCATGATCGACTCGACTTGTTAACACCCCTACTCTAAAGGATTGTTTTTGTATAAGAAAAAAGGCTATTTATATATATGGATGGTTCAGATGAGTCCGCCTACTTTGGTGAGTCCGTGAGTCCTTATCTGAACCGTAGATTGTAGGTCAGATGAACGGTTGAGATGCTTCCAGGGAGACGCGGGGGAAAATAGAGCAAAGTGTTGGAGAATTTCCAAATAAATAATTGGTTAATTAATTATCGAGTAATTAATTAATGGTAATTATTTGATGTATCTAATTGTTGTTAAGTTGGTTATACATAACTAACTTATGGTTAATGTAATTGTGTGTGTAGATTAAATCAATGGCCACGATTTAATCTTAAGATGCACCATTATATTATATATATACCCATGGGGGGTTAGACATTTAGACAATTTACAAGACAATCACAATATGACAAACATCATAATGAAATGATGAATTGAGAGAATTCATCATCCCACATTCATCTCCATGCATACTTCCATGATTCTAGTGCCACTTAGTGTGTCGATATCGCTTGTGCAGGCGCTATCGGGGCTCTCTTTGTATCTCAAAGACTAATTCTTAGGCCCATGCACGAGGGGGCGAATTAAGTATTTAGGATAGCGATTATACGCGCCTAGAAGCCTACGATATGCCATAATCAACCCCTATATTTCCAACAATCTAAAGACTTAATTTCGCGATTATGGTATTCATCGAATGTCGACGGTGTGGAATTTGGAACATTGGTGATGGTTATAACGGTGGCGCGCATGCATTTGGTCCAAGTGATTTTTGTCCAAATCAGATAAGTCATTTTACCATATATAAGTATGGTAATTAACTTCTCTATGATGATTTAATGCATGTTATTATAGACACATCTTGGTCGTGCATGTTTTCGATAATAATCTTGTTATAACATGGTTGTATCATGTTTTGGTATTGCATGCATGTTAATTATGGTGTAAACATGTGTTTGATCACGCACTAGTTTGATGAATTTGGATGTGTATGCTTTCACTCATGTTCAGAGTTGTTTTCGCGTAATCAAATTGCCATGATTGATCTTATGATATGCGGCTGATTTCCGTTTTGCCAAGCGGTTGGAAGTTAATAATCATTAGTATGTGAAATGTGCATGAATAATTTTTAAGAATTCAAGCATGTTTTTGTTTGGACGCATCGATGTTTGTCATGTTCCTACTGATTTCATCCAAATACAACATGTCATGCATGATAATATGATATCCCGTGTCCGAGCGAGTGCGGACATATTTGCTTTTGCTTGTTTTTGGCAGTTATTGGTTAGTTTGTGATTAATTTGTTATTAATTGTTAACATTTGGTTAATTAATTGGCATGATTTGATTAGTGTGATCTCTTTACACATGTTGCTTGCATAATGTGATACGCATGGACGCATGGTATGTATATGCATGTTTGGTGTAATTAGTATGTGTTTGGTCATACATGTATACACTATGTTATATATACGAGAACATATATTAAATAATGCTTGTGTATTTCTTGTCAATGCATGAACGGTTTGTTTTGGACTTTGGTGATCCGCATGATCCATTTGTTATTTGATCAAAATGCGACACCTGTAATTAAGTTGATAATGATTGTCATCATTTGACTTGATTTGTTGATTCGCATGAGTCAAGTGTGTGCGCGAATTTCCGCAAAAATATCGAACATTGGTGTTCAGATTTTGCGAGTACGTGTTGTGTGTGTGACATAACATGTGATTAATCTTTTTGGTTGTTTCATTTGTCGTTTTCCGATTAAATTTCTTGTAACGTTTAGGGAGTATTATGTATGTCTATAATTTGTACATAGACAATTATTCTTTAACATGAAGAAATAGAAAGGAAATGTGTGTTATGTTTACGGAACAAGTTTGAAATAGAAAAGACGATGTATGTTCTTTGGTCTATTTCGCTTGAGTTGTTTGTATATAAA
Source organism: Spergularia bocconei (assembly GCA_963457585.1). Lineage (NCBI taxonomy): Eukaryota > Viridiplantae > Streptophyta > Magnoliopsida > Caryophyllales > Caryophyllaceae > Spergularia > Spergularia bocconei. The sequence goes on from OY734943.1 coordinate 2,771,697, forward strand.
TTCAAAAGTGTTGAATTTAGTGATAACTTTGTTGATTATAGTAAGAGTAACTATAATCATAAACATTCTTTGAGAGTGTTTACGTTTGTTTGTCATATTTGTTTATTACCTAGTGTTTAGCCAAGATTGAGAATCATTGGCTAATGGTGGGGGTAATAATGGTAATATGTCAAATATGTTCCTCTATAATTACATTAAGAGATTCTGAAAGTGCATATGTTGGTGAGTATGTATGTAGTATGTACGATACAAAACTCACATTGTTTATGAATATTGTTTTTACCCGGTGATGCCGTTTGTTGGGCCATGTCTATGAATATAGTTGGCTAATGGTGGGGGTACGTGACAATGATTCATAATGTGTTAATTGTGCTTACGTGTTTCTCTTGTAAATTTAAAGGAATTGAAGAGATTAATTCTCTTCTCGTTGGCAAAAGAGTATTTGTTACTCTATGCGTGTAGTAGTTACCTTGTGTATTCGGATGCCCTTGGTGGTGGTAGTATGTAATACTATCAAAACTGGTATAACTTTAGTTATCTAAAACATGTTTTGCGCATCTTGTTGTTTTAGATATGTTTGACAAGTTTCTTGGAAAATCAAGTGGAACATCTTATGTTCATTATTGATCAATAATGATGTGATGTTCATGATTTATGAGACTTGTGTGATTTAGGGATGTGTGAGCCCAAACTTAAATCAATTATGGTGGAACCTCAACTTAACGCTTGGAAGAACCTCCGAGTCTTAAGTTCAATGAGTCAAAGTACATCATATGTTTGATTTGGAGCACTCTATCTTATTTGGCATCCCGACGCTAAGAGTGGTTGTTTCCCATGAGTTGGAGGAGGTTGAACATTTTGTTCTTAATAAACCTTTAGGGGGTTGTTCTATTTGTATAATAGAATGATGTATTTTTACTACATCGATCGTTGTTGTACTAACATGGGAGTACGATAAGGTTTACCTATATGAGCCATAAAGTAAGGCCGCTTTTGGGAGTCTTGTTGGGCTAGACTTCTTAATGCTCATGAATAGATACATAGACACACGGCCAAAAATGTGTCAATGATACTAAGAGGTGTATGGGATCGAAATTATGTGCGTGACTTGAAATCAAGTAGTAAGAGAGGATCGTTGGTTCAAAGCATAGCCTACCATACGATTCTAACTATTTGAAAGACATTTCACTAGGTAGAGGTTCAATCGCAAGACACCTACTATCGAATCACAAGATTTCAAAGTTTGTATTGATTTGAAAATTGTGGGGGATTGTTGGAGAATTTCCAAATAAATAATTGGTTAATTAATTATCGAGTAATTAATTAATGGTAATTATTTGATGTATCTAATTGTTGTTAAGTTGGTTATACATAACTAACTTATGGTTAATGTAATTGTGTGTGTAGATTAAATCAATGGCCATGATTTAATCTTAAGAGGCACCATTATATTATATATATACCCATGGGGGGTTAGACATTTAGACAATTTACAAGACAATCACAATATGACAAACATCATAATGAAATGATGAATTGAGAGAATTCATCATCCCACATTCATCTCCATGCATACTTCCATGATTCTAGTGCCACTTAGTGTGTCGATATCGCTTGTGCAGGCGCTATCGGGGCTCTCTTTGTATCTCAAAGACTAATTCTTAGGCCCATGCACGAGGGGGCGAATTAAGTCTTTAGGATAGCGATTATACGCGCCTAGAAGCCTACGATATGCCATAATCAACCCCTATATTTCCAACACAAAGGGGGTCTCAACGCAACGTTACATTCCAAAAACCAATTTTCTCTCTCTTAAAAATTCCCCCAAAATCAAACCACCACCCCCACCGCATCAACCAATTTCTTCCAAACTTTTCGTTGAAGCTCATACTGAGAAGGCTGTTCAGAGACGAGTTTTATAATGTTTGATGCGGAATTAACGCTCGGATCGAAAATACCAACTATTTTTCGTATGGTTCATGAGGAGAAGATTCCGAAATTACATCATATGTCTTCGGAAGGGTCCAAATATTTGTTCTTTATGGCAAGGATGTTTCATGCATCGTGCAACGGATTAATAGTTTCGAACTCTTTTAATGATACTAATCCATCGTATATGGTAAGCAACTTCTTGACAAGAGAATTTGTTCTAGTGCCGATCAAACAAAAAGATGTATGCGGTTTCATATTTGATAGGTCGACACAGGAGTATAAATTCATTCTCTACAAAGACGACTACGAAGGTAAGCGCTATCAGAGGACTTCGTATTTTTTGTATGGTTTGAGGACGAAAACCATTAGAACTGTAGGTATATTTGGTTGCCAACCTTTGCTATATTTCAGTACGTTGAGTATGGCTGAAGCTGCATATTGGATCGCTACTGACGTAAACTCGTGTTTGCGATTAATGCTGTTCAAGTTTAACACTGAGTGTATAGGCATCATGTCACTTCCCGGCATTCAGCAATCCACTTCCGACAACAGGCTTGCAAGAAGACGTCTTCTGAACATGAATGACACCTTGGTATATACAGAGTTTTCTGATAGTAACTTGATCAGTTTGTGGACTTTGGAAGAAGACCTTGATACCTCTCTCTAATGGCGACTGAGCACCGTGATAGACCTTCGTAAGGTATTTTCGCGTTTCCCATGGACATATGGTTCGTCGTCGAACAATTATTATGTAGATGTATTGGTCATGGAAGACTGTGAGTTACTCTTGAAAGGATTGTTTTGGTATAACTTACGGTCAAAGACAATCCGAAAAGTTAGGACTGGTTCTTTGGTATCACAGATGATGTTGGAAGGCGAGGCTAATGGGTTGTCGTGTTTAGAGACTCTTGTTTCTCCTAAACAGATTACTGAAGACCTTCCGAAGATCTGAGTATATGCATTTTGTTGGATCATTCCCGGATTTGGAGCTACTCCATATGAGTATACATCTTGTTCATGTTAGTCTTTTCGAGGGTAGAGGTGGTACCTTAATTACCTTTTGTACTCCGTAGTAAACTTGTAAAAGAAAGTTTGTGGAAGCCCAAGCCCAATTTGAATTGGATTTTTTTGTGTCCATAAACAAATAGTCTCATGGGCTAACAAGAAGCAGTGAAATATTCGAACTCAACACTGTATTGGACCCAAATGTACACTCTCTCTAATTATTTTCTTGTACTTTTGCACATTCTATTCTCTATTATCGTCGTCGAAAATCGAAAACTTATGAATTTTGAGAAATAAATAAAAAGACTTACGAACAGTCGAACATTACAAAGGAACGTATGAAAATAATCAAATATACTATCCCGAATATTTTATTCATAATTTGTATTCAACCATTCTAATCAATAATTGTAGGAACTAAAAATAGTGACTTAGTGAGAATATTGGACATACTATTAGGAACTACAATTACACTAAATGCAAAATAAAATAAAAACATAAAGAAAAACCTATTCTGCTAAGAGTACAATTACAACTACTAGGAAGTCAAATTTTGAAGTGATTATTACACCCTAAACACTCATTAGCATATGCTAGTCCATCTATAAACTTCTCATCTATTACAACAAGAGTACGTAACACAATGTCGTCTATGGCGAGATAAGGGGTGTCGAATATACGAAACTTTACCCCGTAATCTTGTCATCAATTAATTCATCAAAATCCAGTACTAGGCCTATTAGTTGCTAGGTTAAGATCTTGATGATGATGATACCCAAAATGTTGCTGATATGTTGACATCGAACTGTTACACTCTCCAATTACTTCATTATTACTCCTTAAAACATGTTCATGGTGTGTCTCCTCATCCAACTCTTCCTTGGCCAGCTTTTGGACACCTGCTGGTGATCCCACATACTGATGGGCTTCCGGGCCGCAAAACCCAACGGACACTTGTTGGGCCGGGCCAGGCCCAACTGAGGGTAGCTTGGAAAGCAAGGCTTCAAGGCTGCTCATAGAAGGGGTGATCATCTTAACCATGGGCTGATTTTGGGCTTGGTCGTACCCATATGGGTCTATGAGTTGGGCCGGTGTTGGGCCCATTGGCCCAATGCCGCCTTGGTAGGCCCACATTTCGGGCGTGATCATGTCCACAGGCCTAGGGAATGCGTTGGAGGATGGGTGGGGCAAGAGTACCCCGGGGATACTTTCAATGTAGGCGAACTTTTTTCGGAGTAAAACGACGTAGCTTAGGTCCTCCACCACCTTGTTCACTGCTCCTAGTTGTACCACGCCTTCCCTCACTGCTATCAACGCTATAGTCTGCATATATAACAACATTCACTAGTAGCATTAATATATAGATTTTCACGATCTTATATTCAAAAGAAGCGTCACAATCACATGTTCATTGTGTTATAATCTTCAATATGAGACCCAACATAATAAATGTCCGGAATTACATAACACGGTCATAGGGTGAAAACCCGTGGCCTTTAGATTTGACGTACTGAATAACTTAATCTTGACTCTCTGTCGTATTATTATATCTCGTTAACCTCGTGATCATAAAAACTGTGTTTGAAATTTACCAAAAGAGATTGCATTTCTTTAGGATAGGACGTTGAATTGATTGATGATTTTCAGACTTTGTGTATGTACATGTACATGTATATATGAGACAGTAAAAGTCAGATTTGTGTGAATTTGAAGATCTAACTATACATGGCATTTATATGTAGGGACACTGACTGAAGTATAGTACAGTTTGACGACTTGAAATATACGATTATATACCTTAATACCAGACTGAAATTGGGCTTCCCATGTCCTAGGTTGCTGCCAAGAAAAAAAAATAGAAGTGATCAGATAAAATCACTCGTCTATATCTGTGTCGATAATACAACTTTTGCGTGAACCCGTTTCATATAAACTGTGACAGTATGACACTGTGAGGTAAATATACCGCATCAGCTGAGTTATGCCATGCAGATAAGAAGTTGATTTCTTGGTTCTCATTTGGTTCTTTGTAAATCCATTTGTGGCTGTGATCTGCTGCTACTTTACCAATCAATCTGTTAACAAAAAAAAAACCACCCAAAAAATGACATTAATATGTTAATAATCTTACTATATAGCACAATAATTATAATTTATAAGATTAGGGATGTGGTTAAAAATAATGTAAGTACCCTTCACCATAGTTGTAGATTTCATGGGACATTTTGAAGAAAAGTTCAGGCTGAAGACCCTGAAAATACCCTTCAGTACAGTTGCCATAGTTAGCTGAAGATGTTCCTGATGATGTCGGAAATTCGCTGCCACCGCCACCACCACCACCACCACCACCGTTCATCTCAGTTGTTGACGAGGCGGCGAAGTTGCAAAATCCATCTTCCCACACTAATATCCTGATCATTGTGTTATACATATGAATAGTTAATAAAAATAAACAATGACATATATGATATAAATCATATGATAAAAATAAACAATGACATATCATATGGAGATGTAAATACCAGTTTCTTCTGTTGCCTCTAGACCTATCATAAGCTCCTCCATGGGTGTCCCATCTAAAAAAAAAGAAATTACAAAATGAAGATCATTTAACTAGCTAGACATGACTAAATATACAAAACGCGAAAACAAAGTTTTAGTCTCGAAATGATTTGGAATCAGGAACGACTGTTATTTCGAGGGCTTACTTGGGAGGAGGGTAATTTCGAGGTAGGATCCTCCAAAAGACAGCATAAACCCATTGAGAGTTCTCTTGGCAACATAAGCTTCTTAAGGTGTATTGTAGAAGATGAGTCACTGCAAATGGGTTTAAGTGTTCTTCCATGGCTTTTCTTTCACACTTTCTCACTCACTTTTTCTTGTGTAACCCATCGGGTTTTGAAGAGTAGTTGATATCTAAGTAATGTCATATATATCCTTCTTTATATAAGGGCTACCCAACAAGAAAGTCTCACATTTATACCCTTCATTCCATATTATGACCCTCTCTAATAGCCCTATTTTTTTGTTATAAATACTTTTGAAGGGTAATTATGAGATGTAACTATTCTCATTCATTTACACACATTGTTAGGTTTAACTATCATTGCAAAATATATAAATAAATAAATAAATAAAAGGGCAGCCCGGCGCACATTGGCGTCCCCGACAAGCGAGGGTCCGGGGAAGGGTCCCACCACAAGGGTGTAATGAGGGCAAGCCTTCCCTTGTCAATTTATTTGACAAGAGGCTGCTCCCAGGACTTGAACCCGTGACCTATCGATCACACGGCAACACCTTTTACCGGTGTGCCAAGGCTCCCCTTCAAATAAATAAATAAATAAATAACTAAATTTAAGTATAATGCTTCCTCAATGAATAGAAACAAAATGTACTCATGAATAACAATGACCTTAGATAGAGTACTTTTTGTGATAACCTCTTAAATGATCCTGTCCTAACCCCTAATGATGAGTAGTATTTTGATTTGAACAAACAAGTTAACTTTGAACAACATTGTTTCTTGATGAGTAGTTATTGTAGACGACCAATCAATGACTTTTAGATTTTTGTTCATTTAGGTCAGGCACCGCGATTATCAAATGCTCGTTATCACATTCCTAATCAATTAATCAACGTGTTTCATTTCTTGTATTTTCCTTGGTGCAAAGCAACTCTAACTAATCCTATATTTTAAGTGTTGCCTATATATCTATTGAGTTAGCTGACATCTACTAGACATGCAATCTGACGCAGATATTAAAACGCGTCCTCGGCATTTGACCTCTCCGCAGTCCTCATTCAAGAGACTCTAAACGGTCTTTGTGTGTGGAGCTTGCATTCAAAAAGGGTACTCATAGATTTTCTCAGAAGTTCCTTTATATCTTTCCTTACCCCAATCATGAAGTATCAGCAATGGTATTGAAAGACCAAACCTCAAAATTCTACACATAACATGATCATCATGACGAAGAAGATCCTCATCTTTTCAATTCAGAATTACTCTTTCTCTCTCTCCTCTCTATTTCTTTCCATACCTCGTGCAAGTGTCTCCCTCTCTATTTGCATCTTCTCTGACACTGTGTTACAGTTCATGATATATGATGGTCTTTGTATTTACATTGGATACGTATCCCTTTTTAAATGCTTAATTATTAGCACTGTTATCGTTATCGTTACCCAAATGGCTCTACAGTCTACCGTACATTATAAGAGGTTATTTCTAGATAATCACTCGTAAAAAAAATTACTACATTAACCTTCTCTTCCTATATATATATGGTTTCAAGCCATTTTACCTAACTTAAGTAGTTAAGGATCGGATATCTTAATTTACAAACAAAAGAATTTTAATTTAAAGATAAAGTTCCAAATATAAGCAAAAAATGCGAACCGAAAAGAATTGCATTTCATATATAGCATATAAACAAAAGCTCTCGATGAAGTTAGTTTAACACTATATATTTAGTAAGATCTCACACTAGCTATGAGACGGTCTCATATGAACGAACAAGTATATACAGAATGAACTCACTATATATGCTACTTGTGTTTCACATGACATAAAACATCATACTTTAGTGATGATGCATGTATATCAAGCATAATTATTAGTTTGTTAAGTAACTTATTATTTCTTATTGTCCATTGAGAAGGGTTTTTAGCAGCTGTTCGATCAGGTCAAGTGGGAAGGAAGCTAAGGATGATAAGAAGGGCAATAATGATTAATGATTGAAGATTTGGTACAGACATTAGTTTATGTCTCTTTGTCATGGCACCATCTTATCTTTTATCATACCAAACAATGCTTCTTTTTACACCATAAAAAGTTTCAACTTATTAATATGATGAAAGATTGAAGTCGAACCATGTAAATTCTATGCAATTTACATGTTCGGTCATTCGAAAACACCCTCTGTGTGTATTCAGCACATGAGAAAGGTTGCACAAATGACATACCCAACCGTCTCTTATAATAAGAGACGTGAACATTTGAGGTGCTGAAGTAATGTCGTTAATTGTTATTAATAGAAGATTATAGTGAACAAAAACAGTAGAGACAGCAGCATATGGTGTTGAAATAAAAGCTTACATATTACTATTATTACTACAATAAAATTTGTGGCTCTAATATCATATACTATATCTTATGCTGTACTAGTGCAGTCTTTTTGCAGAAGGGGTATGGTATACTTGGCGTAAACTCCATTATCAAATAATCCAAAGCAATGAGCAAGGATCCCAATACTTGTAGGACAATTACCCCTTTAAATTCCTTTATCATCACTAGTACCCTGACACAAATGGGCCAATATTTTGGTTTAGGAATACCATACATCTAAATCTAATGGGGTCCTTGCCACCTCCACTAAAGTTGTGCATTGATTGTGATTGTTAAATTACATTTACAATCCAAAGTACTCTTAATACTTCACTCTTAATTACTTATGTATGTTTAGCTAGGGATTGTCTTTATTAGTTTGGTCCTTTGTGTTGTTCCTTGTGTAGGGAGTAGGGACATATTATGTTAGTTAGGCACTTAGGCCATCTTCTTTATATCAAAGCTAGATTCTGGCATGATTACATAAATGTGCCCTAACAATGATACTCGGAATGAACCCAGAATTGAAAAACGGAATAATGATCAAAATATATATACGGAGTAGAATATATATCATTCGAAATCACACCACGTTCATCTTTTGAATGTATGTAAGGTTCATCTTTTGAATGTATGTAAGGGAACATCTCAAATAATTGATTGTGGTTGAATTGCGTTAGAAAATTTCTTCGAATTTTAAGAGTTATACTTAGATTTGAGCTCCAGATAATATGTACTATTAGTAGGGATGCCAAGGAAGTGCCTTGTAAGAAAGATATCATGGCAAATTAAGTGTCAACATCCAACCATAAATTAGTGTTAGTACAGTAGTTACAAAACTAGCCAGCATATTGCTTCTAAATCATGAACATCTCCATGCATTTGCATTTCTCTTATTTCTTTCTTATTGGGAGACAATCCTTTATCCGTACTGACTGCATTATGAAAGAAAACAGATTCATTATAATGTGTACTTTTTTCTTGCTAACAAACTAGTTGGTATAAGGAATGAATAATGTTGAAGTGACCATAATTTTTCGTACTTATTTATCAAGAAGCATAATAAAACCCTCAAATATGTATTCTCCCTTAAGAATGACGGATGAATTAATCTTGTAAAAATATTGAGCCATTTTAATGTAAACTAGGAAAAAATAATAAAACATTTTATTCTTTAACGGTTAACTTTTTGGATAGCTGGAAAAGAAAACGAAAATAGGATAGTAATTCAGGAACGACGAGAGACTAATAATCCTTTAATATGAATTACATAAGTAGTCTCTATCCCTCTGTCCATGCACAGTGGATTGCATGATGACTAAAAGAAGAAGGGGGGTTTTCATCAAAGCATTCATTTCCTGTTGTTTTTGCAGCTGCAATTTTGCTGAGGAGAAAGAAAGGTTTATTGGCAGAGTACACCAACATTAATTTTTTACTCATTAAACTCACTCTTTGACCGGCCAAACACACCCTTAGCTTCCACAACATTTTCTAGTCATTGCATTTTTCAGTTGAAAGTGACACGCATTGCTCTGTTCATTATTTCCCTCTTTGGCTTCTTCTCTAAGATAGCAACCCATTGAGCAAACACACCAAGACATTTGTAAAAGGATCAAAAAGGAAATAAAATGAAGCTAAGAAGTTAAAATAATACAACACCCTCTTCGATTTTCTCATAAGTTAACGCTCTTTACCGTATCACCACATTGCTAGTAAATTGAACTTAATTATAAAACGAGCGAGGCTATGACATTCATGCATATTATGAAATGTTGACATTTAAAAAACGAAGGGAGTATTAATCATGATGGTACATGGCAGAGTGAATAGATCAAAAATGCGAGTGTTCACTTAGACCTTAACAGAGATGTAACTTGTATTATTGCAATGTTTGTGTTACTTTATGATATACTTTTGTAATTGTATATATGGTCCCCTAGCTAAGAGCAGATCAGTGAGAGGAGTAATTTCACGTAGTGCAGCCAAAGATGAACTATAATGTGGGTTGTAGTAAGCACATTCATATATATGATACAGTAGTATATACAGTGTTTGAATAGTCATGATGTGGACACTTCAAATTTAGTATCAACTATCAACGACATTGCATCAAACTAAACGGCCAACAAAGTAGTAGTAATCTTAAGTTTGTACAAATACTAGCTAAGAGAGTAGAGACACATCTTCCAATAAGAAGCTCATGCTTATGTATGCATGAGGTAATACAAGATCACATATTTTCTTTAATTTATAATCCTTTTTCAGTAAAGTAATGAATGATCAATCACAATGTTATACCGGGTAAAAGGTTACGTATTTATATTCTATAACACGTAATCTCTTTAATATTGGGATTTCTGAATTATTTTTAAGTAGTTGAACTTGAACATACTATATCTAAATGATCTAATTTAAGTAGAAGGTTCTACCTTATTTGAGGAGGTGTGAATTGGCATAAATACCTATTAAGCTTTATAATGTATGGGCAGGTGTTGGCTAACAGTTACATGAACTTTTTTTGGTGTCTTTTAAAGGGTGTTAATGGTATTAAGTAATGAATTTGGTGCTTTATTGTTGGCTTTTGAGATATCTGTGCTTTTTTATGGGCTTATATCAATTATATGGTATAAATGTACAATAATAAAAACATGTCATGTGCCATAAAAATTTTGTTGGGATTGCAGAAGTTTGGTATGTATGAACTATGAACATAAACACTATATAGTATAGTTTCTTGGGTGCAAATATACTATATTATATCATCAAGAATAGGCAACAAAGAATGGCAGGATGGAGAGTCTTGGTCAAGATCACAGGAGTGGGATAATATGCTTCTTCCCATCCCTTTCTCCTCATTAAGGACTGGTGGAATCTCACCCCCTTTATAATTTGTGTCACGCTCAATATGTTTCCTTTATAATTTGGCATTTGAAATGTTATATTTTTCATGGATGAATCTGAAATTGAATCATCTCTATTTTTACATTTAAGTCGCAAGGTATAAAATTCAGGCTTAAACATAGTAGATCTACTGAAACAACGTAATCTGACATCATATACATATACGTAATTACGTATTAATTTGTAAAGATGGCTCCAATATAATTATATATATGTTGAGACTATCTAGAATATTTAGTCACATTTTTTATATGTTTGCATGCTCAATGGATTTACTTGAAGTTGATCAAAGAAGCTAAGGATGTTGAGATCAGAGACAAGGAGTATATTAATTATTAATTAATTAGTATTAAACATTTGTACATTAGGAGTGTGACAGACAGACACCAAATCTTCCTTTGTAGTCCTAAATCCCAACATTATATTATAATCAGAACGATCCAAACAGTTATAATCTATCTACTGTTTTAGAAGAATGTTTAAAGCAAGAACATGCAACAAATTAGATTAAATTACGTACAGTATAATGTACAGTATTATATACAGGTGCTGACTAAATAATTATTGTTGTTTAATTATCTTATACACTGTTAGTTTGTTTGCTTCGGAAGAAACAGCAGTAGAACACAGTAGAAGCTTTTAACTAGGTTTTACTGAGCTGTAAATAAATCTGTACGAAATGAAGAAAAATAAAAGGTGGGCGATCGATTAAATAATAACTGAATTGTGCAGAAAAGTTCAGGGTTATAAGTCCAAAAAAAATCTAAATTTCAGTGTTTTTTCTTGGAGTGATAAAATTGTTTTATGTCTCCTAAAAACTTTATACTATAATTTATAAATTTATGATTGATCCCTTAACTTTTTAGACTTTTCTTGATGTTCTAGCTTAGAATAATTAACACTGGGTGTTTCCTCTATTTTTAAGGACATAATGTATGGGTACTTGTGATTTTTTTGTACTTGTAACTAGACCTGGCAACACAGACCCAGACCCGAACATCCGACCCGAAATACTTGACCCGAACATCCGAATTTGACCCGAATTTGTAATTTGAGTTCAACCCGAAACCCGAAATGACCCGACCCGAACCCAAAATTAACCCGAATACTGTTTGACCCGATATTGACCCGACCCGAAACAGACCCGAACTGAAATGACTCAGACCCGAATAATCAAACATTTAAAAGAATCTATTGAACAAAAGGGACTTGGATAGTTATATCATATCTTCAAACACTCCAATTAGCAATAAAATTTCAACTTAAGATAATATGAGACAAAATTTGATATTAATATGTTTAAATTTGAACATTTTAGAATGATTTGACCCGAATCCGACCCGACCCGAATACGACCCGACCCGATTTTGACCCGTAGTTGAAACACCCGAACTGGACCCGACCCAAACCGAACCCGACCCGAACCGAAATAGACCCGAAATATATGACCCGAATAGTGACCCGACCCGAATAGACCCGACCCAGACCCGACCCGATTGACCCGTTTGCCAGGTCTACTTGTGACCTCAGAATGAAAGACCTTCTTGGTGATCTGCAAGTGGCTGTTCATGCATGCATGAAGATGAAGGTAAAAAAAATCTCATGCAAAGTAAACGTTCATAGTAAAAACACTCTATGATATAAAGATCAAATTGTTTTCAGAGTTTGGAGGTTGTAGAAAGTGCAGTTGATGAGTAAGTTGTTTGGATGATCGATTCAAGTAAGAAAAACAACAAATTGATACGTCGTTAAAGATATCAAAATGATCACAAATCATATAAAAAGACATATAATTAGAGACTCGTCGATCAATACATCATAGATGTTTAGAGCTACAAAATTTATAATGACATTCAAAGCTCAACATTCTAGCTAGACAAAACATCGATCATCACCTAGCTATATATGTGGCTATGTAGAGCAATATAGGAGCTGGACAGAGTTCCGCATATATTTCGATATGCTTCCCTCGAACAAAAAAGATGTGGTACGTTAAGTTGTACGTCATAAATCAGGAATCTTCACTAGTCATGAATAATCCACACCTAAAGTGTGCATGACATGAAATCAGATTGACTTTTCCATGCAAAGTATCATGTGATTGCACCCTTGAATTGATCGATACATAATTATAATCGCAAACTCGATCTAGTATTTGCAAGACTAATAAAATTGCAACTTGAGAGACTACAAATCACTTATAACTCATATTGTTACCAGATTATGACTCAACTTTAATTTGAACTTAATCTGATGACCCTAATTCATATTGACATAACCCGTAAATTTGTAGAGTCGCTCATCATATTTATTCCACTAGTTATAGTGTAAGGAGTAACAAGAAGTTTAGGTAAGAGTACGTTTGTATGGCAATGGAACCATGGAAGAGTAGTAAGCAATGTTGTCATATTATTAAACGACTTGTGGATCGTATGATGTCACTCTCAATTTCTTTAGTAATCCTCTTATGATATTGTCTCATACCAAAAACCTAGTTAATATGGTGTATGACACTAGATAAGAAAAATGATTTTTACTACATGATCTAACGTGTATAACTTCAAAATTCAATCATATTTGTCTCACAACATAAGTGGACAGTGGACTTTTGATAAGTCCCTTTCTTAATTAAGCAACATACTATAAGCCAAAACTAAAAGTTGGCCACCTTTCTCTAATCTCTGTACTTAATCACTCAATTAAGGTTTATCTGCATGATCATCTGGCCCAGTTAAACAATGCATGAATGCATGATTGGAGCCAATGGCATCATTATTCTTATATTTATGCTAGATTTGGTAAGCATTTTATATCCCTAATCTAATTTGTACCCAACTTAATTAATAATGTCTCCAACTGAATCATGCATTGACCCTTCACTTCAATTCCTTTCTTTCTCTATCTACTTGTCTTTGTTATTCGGAAACAATCAACCTCTCTACGTTTTCATCACTACAGACTAATATGTATAGATGTAACACTTCCTGACTTTTATATAGGCGGAAGAATTTGAGCCATTGTGATAATCGTTATCAAGGACATGTACTAGCTAGGTTGCAATATCATCATCGTATCTAGATTGAGTACGTAGATAACCTAGACATGCGTTTAGCGTCTACGTATGTATGCAAATATCCATCACCACCCTAAATTTTGAAGGCATGCAGTTAGTTTGACATACTCCAGTTTGATATATATGAGTACGTAAAGTTTAAACTTTAAAGAGTGGTAATAATTTGAACAAGTGCCTAAGATCGTGAGTGCAAAATGGCTTCACGTGATGTCTTGGAGGTTTTCTCGCAGTGGAAAATGTTGGAAGTAGCACTACATTTTGTAGGCAATTTTGACCACCAAGGACCGGGTTGCATGATCGATCCCCCCACTCTGTCAGTTTTCATCATTGGTTATTTGTTGGGGCGAAATTATCTTCTGTGGATTCAAACCACTGATCAAAAGCTCAAACAGACCAATGTATAAAGGTGTCCACAGCCGGGTCGGTCCACGCCGGGCCTAATAACGAGTCAGACGGATTTTCTAGGTTCCGGGTTTTATGGCATTGTGCCGGAAAAATAAGTTGAATCCTTGTAAACGAACTTAATCATTTCGTATCTAGACCACTCTTGCTTACTCGAGCCCGACCAATTTGCCCCATACGAAGGTACCTAGCTTAAATTGTAAACCCGATTATTATATTCAAAAATTGCTCGATCACCAATAGTATGATGAAACCCTTACTCCTTATTAGCATTCACAAATCATCATGAGATTCATGACATCATGGATTAATTAGATTAATCCTAGGACATTAATCTATGCTACTTTTTAATGGGAATTTAATCAATAATAATGTATTAATGTACCAAGTGTTAATTTCAGTTGGTAGGGAACTAATAAGTGAGTAAGATATACGATACAAAACTCAAGCCAGCTACATACATAATTAGTTAAGAGAAGACTAGATATATAGTAGGGTAGAAAGCGACTAGCAATCATAGTGAGATGAAATGGGATCCATGATATCATGCACCTTTAGGGCTAGGTTTGTGAGGACAACTTGACTCAGATATCTTTGGTATGTGGGGTTTATTGACACTTTTACGAGCGGGACATTTGACCAATCTCATTTACGAATTGTGACACTTCCCACTATCTTCTCCCTCACTTCTCCATGTGTTTGTGTTCGTTTCTATTTAGAAAGGCTAACTAGATCACAAGATGAGTCTTCTGCTATCTCTTTTTTGATTGACTATATATTGTCTGAAACTTTTGAGTGAAACCGTTACATTTGCACTACTTTTTCGTTAATCATTGTCAATAAGTGATATATGTGTATTTGTAAAACGGCTATCATATATCAGGTGCATGCATTTTGGCTTAAACTAAGAAATGACTGATCGACACTTCATCTCCGACCATTTGATACAAAATCCCCGAACCCAAAAAGTGTAACGCCGAGTACCAACTCATTCGGTTGATTCATTGTTATTCTTCGTACGAAATTATTATAGTTTATAGGAAATGATTAATTGAAAAACGCATATTTATAAGGTTGTTTACAAATTTCTTTGAGATGATCAGAGTTTTCTCGAAACTTCATATAGCATATCTATATAGTGGTGGACAATCAATCAATCAAAATCATAAACTTTACATCCTCTTTCATTCGAGCATGCCTAAAACTCGTTATATATAAGGTTTGACGACCCTAATTTGTCTCCAACAATGTCATTTCATGCCCCCAAACACAGTGTTACTGGTACGCTAAGCTTAACTTTCTCTCTTTACAGAAGGGATATCACATGGGATGAACCTTAATTCTTCTTACCACTTTAGTTTTTTCTTATCACAATCAGCTTTTGAATTACGTACTCTTGTACGTAATCAAATCTATACTAGAAAACTTTCTAGTTGCACCTTTACATCATTAGTTAAAAATGGCGAATCCGGTTACGTCACAAAAATGAGTTCAATCAATTCGACCTTATATCATTTCACATTGGGTGAAACTTGAGAGCTTTTAGGGCATTAGAGTAATGACGATGTAGTATACGTATCATTGTATCAAAGATATACGTACACGATGTATCGAATCAACAAGTAAGGATGAATTAAACAGCATGATCACGAATCTAGTAGAAAAAAATAGTAACAGAAGATATAAGTTATTATCGTACGTACCTGGTAAACAAAAAGAGAGAAAATTGAAGAAGTGACGCTAGGGTTCTTCAAAATAGCATTGGAGTATTCTCGAGTACGCAACCATACATAGTTTATGAGTTTTGGACGATCGTGTGTGCATGTTGATTTTACATGGTGATTGGATTGAACTGAATAGACGTTAGGGTTCTTCATTTCTCATCGATTTGTAAATTGGGGAAAAAATGGTGAGATTTTATGTTTCAAGATTCAATTTAAGAAACCCTAGTGAAACTTGAGAGCGAGATGAAAGAAATGATGTTTAAACATTGCACAGTATAAACCGTGTAACCCGTGTTGCATTACTGATGTTTTAAACATTGCACATCTATCAAGCATCGATCGAGAAAAAAAAAATTTAGGACAAACTTTATGATGAAACCTCCTTTAATAGATACTGAGAATCATCTATTCCATTTGACTTTATGAAAGAACCGGCTCAATCTTTTCAAATTTCAAACCAAACGTAAAAAATCAAAATAAATGGATAAATACGAGTCTGATATAAGTTAAAGTTGTTATGACTGATCATTAATCCTTAGGACTACAGTGAACTACCGTTCATTCTTAATTCTTTAATCTTTACGTTGAAGAGTTATGGACCTTAAGCCGAGTTACACATAACCTAGCTAGAATTTCATGACATTTCCATAGGTATACTCCCATATAGTCTCATGCGAGCGAGTGTTTATAATGGAGATAGACTTGGGACTGATGACTTTTGCAAAGTAAAAAAAGAGGGAGGCTTTATTGCCAATTGGTTGACAGATCTTAATGTTAAAAACACGTTAAATTTGGACAATGAAGCAGCTCTTATCTAGTTAGGCTTCTTTGTCAGTAGGCCATAACATTCTTGCTTTCTTTTGACTATCCTCCCTATTAACAGGCCTCCGCTGACATTATTATTGTATATGGGTTAGGTATTTGTCATGTTAATAATAATGCCTTAGTTTGATCCTAAGTCTAAAGTTCGAACTTGAAACCTACGCGTTTAGGGACGCGTTCCCTGTTTCTTACTGTTTGTTCAGTATTTGAGTTGATTGAGTTTCATGTCAACTCAACTAACCGCGTTACCTATCATTTCTTCCTCAAGTCTTGTTGTTGACTTATCGTATCAAATGAGCTCGTCCATTCTTGGTGAGCAATCCTTGTGTTGGAAATACTTGTGGAGTTCATAAAATTCATGTTGTCAAAACACCGCCCGGCTCAGTCAAAGTTGGGCCGAGAGCCCGAGACCCAACAAGGATCATATTCAGCCACACTAAAACAAATAAACAAGCCCAATTTGGCTAAACTAAGTATCCTTGAGTTCGACCCATAACTAAATTGTTTCACCCATTATTATCTCAGGCTCGGCCCATTATATGGATTTTACGATTTTGCATTTTTCGTCTGATCCATGCCCATGGAGTAATATGCATTGTAAAGCATCGTTTCATACTTTCATATACGGAGTAGATGTCAACTAGCTTAACCGCCAAACTCAAAAAAAAAAAAAAAAAAAAACTTAGCTTAACTCACAAGGGTCATATGCGTTATGTGTCCATTTTGTACACCTACTAAAGGTTTTTGACCCTATTACTTTGCATATACCCATAATATGTCCTCTAGGTTAATTTTTAGAAATTTGGCCTATTTTTACTTTGGAACCATTTTCAGACAAAAACGGTGGATTACATACTTTTTTTTTAGCAAATTTGACCAATTTTTGTGAAAGTTCCAAAATCTCTCAAAAATTTAGAATATATTAGATGTACTTTTATTGGATATGTTAATCGATTAATCTATTTTTGAAACTTTTTAATGCATATCCGCACACGTCAGCTAGTAAGGTTAGTATGCAATTTGTGTCGATTTTGTACATCTAACAAAGGTTTTTGACCCTAATTTTTTGCACACATATATAATATGACCTTTAGATTCATCCATAAAAAATTAGACCATTTTTATTCTGGAGCCATTTTTGGCAAAAAACGGTGGATTATACACTTCGTTTTTAGTCATTTTTAACCCATTTTTCTTAAGTTGCGAAATCTCTTGAAATTGGAGCATGGATATCCTTGATGTAAATTTTTTTGGATATGAGAAACAACTCATCTATTTTAGAAGTTTTTAACGCCTTTCGGCACACGTCAACTATTAAGGATAGTATGCGTTTTTTGTTGATTTTATACACCTACCAAATGTTTTTGGCCCTAATACTTTGCACACAGCTATAATATGACATCTAGATTCACCCATATAAATTGGGGTGATTTTTATTTCGGAGCCATTTTCGGCAAAAAAAACGGTGGACTATACACTTCGTTTTTAGTCAATTTTGACCAATTTTTTTTTAAAGTTGCGAAATCTCTCGGGAATTCGAGCATGGATATCCTTGATGTAATTTTGTTGGAAATGTGAAACGATTCATCTATTCTTGAATCTTTTTAACGCATTTCCGCACACGTCAACTACGTTACTCAACTAGTGAGGCTAATATGCGATTTGTGTCGATTTTGTACATCTAGCAAGGTTTTTGACGCTAATACTTTGCACACACCTATA
The DNA here is from genome assembly GCA_963457585.1 of Spergularia bocconei. Taxonomy (NCBI): domain Eukaryota; kingdom Viridiplantae; phylum Streptophyta; class Magnoliopsida; order Caryophyllales; family Caryophyllaceae; genus Spergularia; species Spergularia bocconei. The sequence goes on from OY734943.1 coordinate 2,790,379, forward strand.
ATATGACCTCTAGATTCATCCATAAAAATTTAGACCATTTTTATTCCGGAGCCGTTTCCGGCAAAAAACGGTGGACTATACACGTCGTCTTTTGTCAATTTTGACCAATTTTTTTTAAGTTGCGAAATCTCTTGAAATTGCAGCATGAATATCCTTGATGTACTTTTGTTGGATATGAGAAACGATTCATCTATTTTAGAAGTTTATTTTTAACGCCATTTGGCACACGTCAACTATTAAGGATAGTATGCGTTTTTTGTCGATTTTATACACCTACCAAATGTTTTGGCCCTAATACTTTGTATACACCTATACTATAACCCCTAGATTCAACCATAGAAATTGGGGTGATTTTTATTACGGAGCCTTTTTCGGCAAAAAACTGTGGACTATATACTTCGTTTTTAGTCAATTTTGACAATTTTTTCTAAAGTTACGAAATCTCTCAAAATTTGAACATGAATATCTTTGATGTACTTTTGTTGGATATGAGAAACGATTCAACTATTCTTGTTCTTTTTAACGGATTTCCGCACACGTCCACGGTTATTGGTAATATGCGTTTTGTGTCTATATTGTACACCCACCAAATATTTTTGGCACTAATACTTTGCACACACCTAATATGACCCCTAGGCCCACCCATAGAAATTTAGGCCATTTTTATTCCGGAGCTATTTTTACTAAAATACGGTGGACTATTATTCACTTCGTTTTTAGTCAACTTTGACTACATTTTCATAAAATTGCGAAATGTCTAAACATTTTTATTTCAGTGCCAATTTGCGCGACAGACCATGACCATATATTTTAATTTTGGCCAACATAAACAATGTTTTTTTAAAAGTAGGAGATTGCATCATGCATGTCTCAACGAAAAGGACAAGGTTCGGAAGATATGAGTTAAGTAGTGACTAATTATAGTAATTTACTATTGGAATAATAGACTTTTGTTGCATTCCAATTTCCAAAGCTAAGCTACCAACTTAGAGGAGAGAAAGAGAGAGCGTGAAGGAGAAGATGTGGGAGATAAAGATGATGGGATTAATAGTGATCATGGTGATCATGGAAATTATGGATGTTACCTGTAATACCCTTGGCAAAGCAGCCATGGCTAAGGGTTTGAGTAATTATATCTTCACCACTTATACTCATGGAATCGCTTTCTTCTTCCTCATTCCCTCTGCTTTCCTTTTCCACAGGTTTGTCTACTTCATTCATTCCTTTGGTTTCTTAAATTCGCTTGGGTTTTGTACTCGTCTAGTCGTCTCGACTCGATCACGGGTACAAAACCCAAATGACTTTATTAACTAAGCTAGCTGATATTTGCATGCAATTCGCATAATCCCAATTCGTATTAGTCTTAAACTTTCATGAGGTATTGTTTGGTGGATTGATCATTACTATATTTGGATAATCATTTTTTATATACAATGCATTCAGTCCTTTAACTTAAGGGTTGAATACGAAATGTTATCGATAAAGTTGGTTGAGTCTTGTATCGACTCAATTAAGTGCCAGTGGGTTAATTGTCTCATACTGTATGGATTCAATTGATGGGTTATATGACAAATGTACAGGAAAACTCCAGTGCCACCAATTGGGCTTAATATCATTTTCAGGCTGTTCTTACTTGGTTGTGTCTGGTAATTATCTCTCTCTCTCTACTCGAAAATGTATGCATGCACGTCTTGATTTCGCAGATGAAATAATTGTGTGAATTTGTCCAAATCGATCAAAGTTTTCGGCAATAATTTTGCTACGCACTTTGAATATTTCATCATCTGATCATGATAACGTGCGTGTGGAGCATGTTAAAGTCCACGGACACGAGTATTAGAATCGGTCCAAAAATGCTAGGGACGATTAAAGAGTTAAATTAAGAATTTCGAGTTAAATTCGAGGTTAATTGTTTCTGGTTAGACTTAACTATGAACCCTGCGACAATGATTCATTGATTCAATTGAATAGTAGCTCAAAATAGCGCAGTAAGATTGGGTCTCAATTATTGGCTTAGACTCTTGGTTAAATTGGTGACGTGATGGTTCCTCAGGTCCAAAATTGGCGATGGATGTTAAAAGGTATAAAACCGTTGTTTTGGACTCAATCAAGAGATTAAACCTTTAGTTAAGATGATTCTTTACCTTAGTTAACTAATCTTGTTGCACACGAATTTGTGTACAACGGGTGACTGATATATGCTAAAAATTCGGACTTTTGAAGATGCATTGGTGTCTTTGTTGATTTATTCGATTGGTGGCGGGTGTTAGAGTATTGCTGACTTGTTCCATATCTGTTTTGTTTGAAATAATTGCACATTGTACTTTTCCTTGCTTATTAGTACACGTCAATTGTGCTTTAGTATTGACAAAAACAATAAATTGCTCAAGATTATTGGCTTCTAGATGATACATACTTTGTTGGATTTGTGTACAAGTTTCTACTGGCAAAGTGAATGCTGAATCCGTCAGCAAGCCAGGCCAAATCCCTTTCCGCCATTTATTTGGTGCAGTATTGTAGAAGTTATTGCTTTGACGTCCGTCGTAAGGGGTCCATTAGGCCAACCTTCACTCATGTGGATTCTTTGTTTAGTAGTGGGACTGTACTGTGGGAGTGATGTATGAGAAGTATGTGTGGAAGTTACATTCTAACTTCCAAGCTTAAGTCTTCTGCTTTAAGCTACTGAGTTATGAGAATTGCCTGTTAAGTTTGGTTTGTGTTATATGATGCAGTGGTGGATGCTCGATCTTCTTGTTCAGTGGAATTCGTTACAGCTCGCCTACACTTGCTTCAGCAATGAACAATCTATCCCCTGCCATCACCTTCCTTATGGGTATCATCTTTAGGTAACACTGAGTCACTGACGAGTTGAACTTATTTGTCGACTGTTAACAAATCCCGAATGTGATGCCATATTGGTTTTATAACCTCAACATTTCTATGTTTGCAATTTTGCATCTGTTATTCCTTGAGCTCCATGAACTTCATTACGAAAAACCTCGTACTTTATCACTGACCATAGGAACCCGAGATCTCTGCTTAATGAAAAATAATGTTATGGTCGAATGTCAATTGTATTCTGGAAAAATGCACTTATAATAAAAAATTACTCCTGTAGGATGGAGAACTTGAGTCTAAGAGCGCATAGCAGTCTGCTCAAACTGATGGGAACAATTGTGTCCATTACTGGTGCGTTCATAGTGACTTTCTACCAAGGTTTGCCAATAAGAATATTTTCTACTGAGTCCTCTTTACTCTCGATGCTTCGAGAAACCAGCCAGCAAGATTGGGTGCTCGGGGGACTCTTCCTCTTTGCTAGTAGCATGTTTCTTTCTCTGTCTTATGTCACCAAGGTAATGACTTTACAAAACGATTGAGATAGTTTTAATTGGTCTCTTATATATGACAGGGAATACTCGTTTTAGTTATCCTTTCTTCAATATGTTTCTGTTTAGTCGAGTTAAGCTTGCTTTAAGTTGAAGTCACCTGAGGATGTGCCATTGAGTTCGTATTTTCCTGAATTAGTCATAGTGTAGACAATACCATAGTAATTCCTCGTGCTGTTCTCCAGACCTGGATAGCAAGGGACTTCCCTTCAGAGGTGCTGATTACACTGATCTCCTTCTTCTTCGAAACCATAGTAGCTGGACTCGTGACCTTTGTATTAGAGGAAGATAGAAGTGTTTGGATGCCAAGAGCTGAAATCATGTGGATTGCTCTTCTGTTTGGGGTAACGATTCACAAATAACAATCTTTTGTCTTGAAACCGTCAAATGTATTTCATTGATTTCATCTTTTATGGTTAGTATCCCGGATAAAGTAAACTAATTTAATTTGATTCACTATATATCTAACTTCTTCAGACCCTAGAAGTTGGTGTCGTAAATATAGTCCAAACTTGGGCATGCGGGAAGAAGGGACCGTTGTTTGTAGCAATGTTTAAGCCACTTCAAATGATAATTGCAGTAATCATGGGTGTCTCTTTCCTTAGTGATGTTCTTCATCTTGGAAGGTATGTCTTGTGCAAGAAGTTTTCTAGTCATTGTCATCTAAGACACTCTGATCTACTCAATCAAAGAGTCAGGGTTGGCCACTGCGCGGTTCAATATGGTAATAAGGTTTCTTATGTAATGCAGTGTAATTGGAGGAACAATCATAGCACTTGGATTTTACACAGTGATGAAAGGTAAAGCCGAGGAAGAGTCTCCGAAACTAGCTGATGAATCTGCATTGTTATACAGGTCGGAAGAAGATTCATCTCTACATAAGGTTCCTCTTCTACAGAACAGAAGTATGGAGGTATAGAACTCTGGGCAATGGGCAGTGTAATCTGTGCATGAATGCAGTATATATTGTACGTCGACCCCATGATTATATTTTTAAGGCCCCTTATGTATATACCTGTAAATGTTGCCAAGTTGAGAACATTTTATTCATCTGCTTTGGCATATGATAAGCCTAACAGCTGTGCTAATGCCCCGAAAATTACATTGTTCCCAATAATGACGTACTGTCAAGGACGTTGCTCACCAAGCTCGCCTGTATCATTGTAATTCTTGAATGTGAGTCAGAACTCAGAACCTCCTCTGAGAGTCTGCCATACGAGTTCAGAAAGATTAATTAGTACTTCTTGCTATGACCTGATCATCTGTGCAATGTAAGGTTTCTGCCTTTGCTGGTCTGCAGGGTTGATCCAGTGATCCTGTGTCATTTACAAGAACCTGCAGAATGAATACATCAGTCATTCAGTCGCAAAGTGATTGATGGTTTCAATATGTTATGGTATTAATAGTCCTAGGGATGCAGGCATAAAAAAATGGGCCGGGAAAAGTGTGTTGCCCTATACGGTCGTATTGGCTCGAATGTGGACTAAAAGTTTGGACAACTAAACTTGCTTGGATGACTTCATTTGTTATGATGTCCAGCTCTCTGTTTAAGTGTCCAGTTCATTAAGCTCATTCATCACATGTCACCCGACGAGGCTAGCTTGCGTTTTTTGCTCAATGTGTGAGTATACACATGGTTTTAGCTCTATTGTTTTGAAAAAAACCCATAATACTATCCCTACCTAGGGGCTTCCACAAAAGTTGGAGATGTTTGGACTCCGATACCATTTTGGGCCAAAACTCGTGAATAGCATTCGCTTTTGTCTATATTCTGCCATATTAGCATTGTTCCACATTATCTAAATGTTATCCAAACATTACCATAAACTCCTTGAGAAAGCCCTCGATAAATTTGAGGGACCCGTTCTCTCATTTAGGGGGCTTTTAAGCTCCTTTGCGGCCCGTATTTCAATAACGGTTATACTTGTCCCAATACTCTGCCGAGAAACCACGTCAGAAAAGGAAATGAGTCTACTCACTCTCTAATAACATGCCCCAACATAGTATTGGAGCTAGCAAAACCTTTTCAATAACACTAGAGTATGTTTTGATTGATTTGTAGGGTTCAACTCTAATATTAAGACATAATCCGAGACTCCCCGAAGATATTTTCATTTCACATCATTTTGCTAAAAAAAACAGTGGCTATATGCCTATATATACTTAAATTTTAGCCACTTGAATTTATTAAAAGTACGTTATTTAGTGCGAGTGTCGATCAACGAAAAAGACAAGGTGATTCGTCAGATATGTATTAAAGTAGTAACTGATTGTATAGTACTACGTTACTACATAGTATCATTAAACTATTGGTGCGACTTTTGTTGCATTATCCAATCAAAGCTTGCTACCAACTGTCCAACTGATAGGAGAGCGAGTGAGGAAGCGTGAAAGAGAAGATGTGGGATGTAAAGATGATTGGATTAATAGTGGTAATGGTGCTCATGGAAATTATGGATGTTACCAATAGTACCCTTGTTAAAGCAGCCATGGCAAAGGGTTTGAGCAGTTATATCTTCACCACTTATACTCATGGATTTGCTTTCTTCTTCCTCATTCCCTCTGCTTTCCTTTTCCACAGGTTTGTATGTATATATACTTCATTCCTTTTGGTTTCTTCAATTCGCTTGGGTTTTGTACTCGTCTAATCGTCTCGACTCGATCACGAGTACAAAACCCATACGACTTTACTGACTAAGCTAGCTGGTATCTGCATGCTTTTTCGTAAACCCAATTTGTATTAGTCTTGTAATTTCATGATTTTGATGTTTGTTGATTGATCATTACTAAATATGGATAATAATTTTTTTTATACAATAATGTATTCCTAAGTCCTAAAGTTAGACGTTGTTGATTAAGTTGATTGAGTCTCGTATCGACTCAGTTACGTGCTCGTGGGTCAATCCATTTCACTTCAATAATTGATCATGGGATTTATTACAGGAAAACTCCAGTGCCACCAATTGGGGTTAATATCATTTTCAGGCTGTTCTTACTTGGATGTGTCTGGTAATATAATTATCTCTCTTTCTCTCGTCTCTGAAATGTATGCATGCATGTTCTGTTTTCAACGTAGAATTTTGAGTTAAATTCGAGATTAATTGTAGTTGGTTTGAGTTAACTATGAACCCTGCAACAATGATTTATTGATTCAATTGAATAGTTGCTCGAAATTTATTGGGTCTCAATCATTGGCTTAGGCTCTTGGTTATATTAGTCACGTGGTGATTCCCGAGATCCAAATTTGACGATTAATGTAAAAAGAAATAAACCGTTGTTTTGGACTCAATCATTAGCTTAGACTTTTAGTTCAGATGATTTGGTGCAGTATTGTTGAAGTTTTTGCTTTGACGTCCATTGTAAGGAGCCCATTATGTGGATCTATAGTAGTGGGACTGTGGGAGTGATGTATGAGCTAGAAGTGTCTTCTTCTTTAAGCTACTGAGTTGTGAGAATTGCTTGTTAAGTTTACTTGGTGTTGTATGGATGCAGTGCTGGTTGCTCCTTGTTATTGTACATTGGAATTCGTTACAGCTCGCCTACACTTGCTTCAGCAATGAATAATCTTTCCCCTGCCATCACCTTCCTTATGGGTGTCATTTTTAGGTAACACTTACGACTTTACGAGTTTAACTTATTTTTCGACTCTTAGCTAATCACGAATATAATGCCATTGCCATGTCTATATGAGCTTGTACTGAAATTGGACAATTCCTTGATACTTTAAGTAGCGCGAACTTTTAACAGAACTTAGAACTTTATCATCTGACCATAGAACACGAGTTTTTCGTTTAATGAAAAGACAGTATTATGATCGGAAATGAGCTTATAATAAAGGTAATTACTCGTGTAGGATGGAGAACTTGAATCTAAGAGCGCAGAGCAGTGTGCTCAAACTGATGGGAACAATTGTGTCCATTACTGGCGCGTTTATAGTGACTTTCTACCAAGGTTTGCCACTAAGAATATTTTCTACAATATCGCCTACTGACTCCTCTTTAGTCTCGTTGCTTCGAGAAACCGACCAGCAAGATTGGGTGCTCGGAGGACTCTTCCTCTTTGCTAGTAGCATATTTCTTTCTCTGACTTATGTCACCAAGGTAATAACCTTACAATCCGATAAAGATAGTTTTTATTGGTGTCTTGTGACAAGAAATGTTGTTTTTTTGTCCATTTAAGTTTGCTTCAAGTTAAATTCAACTGAGAATGTGGCATTGATGATTTCGTATTTTCGTGAACTAGTCATAGTGTCGACAATGTCAATAGTAATTCTTCGTGTTGTTCTCCAGACGTGGATAGCAAGGGACTTTCATTCAGAGGTGCTGATTACACTGATCTTCTTCTTCTTCGAAACCATAATAGCTGGACTAGTAACCTTTGTATTAGAGGAAGATAGAAGTGTTTGGATGCCAAGAGCTGAAATCGTGTGGATTGCTCTTCTGTTTGGGGTAACTAACTAACTATTTCATCGATTTCTGTGGTTATTATCACGGAAAGAGCAAGCAAATTCAATTTGATGCACTGTCTAACTTGTTTCAGACCCTAGATACTGGTATCATAAATATAGTCCAAACTTGGGCTTGCGGGAAGAAGGGACCGTTGTTTGTCGCAATGTTTAAGCCACTTCAAATGATAATTGCAGTGATCATGGGTGTCTCTTTCCTTAGTGATGTTCTTCATCTTGGAAGGTATGTCTTGTGCACGAAGTTTTCTAGTCATTGTCATCTTGGAAGGTATGTCTTGTGCACGAAGTTTTCTAGTCATTTCTTTCGAGCATATTGTAATGTTTCTTGAATATGATCGAGGGTCTGTCACTGCATGGTTCAGTATGGTAATGTTTCTTATGCAATGCAGTGTAATTGGAGGAACAATCATAGCACTTGGTTTTTACACAGTGATGAAAGGTAAAGCCGAGGAAGAGTCTCCGAAACTAGCTGATGAATCTGCATTGTTATATAGCTCAGAAGAAGATTCATCTCCGCACAAGGTTCCTCTTCTACAGAACAGAAGTATAGATGTATAGAACTCTTGGCAGTGTCTAATTGTCTGAATATTTATGCGCAACTGCAGTATATAATGTACGTCGACCCCTTGATTGTATTTTTGAGGCTCCGCCTCCTCATGTATATACCTGTATATATTTGCAAGTTGATAACATTTTGTTCATCTGCTTTGGCATATAATTACAGCTGTGCTAATGCTCTGAACATTACATGCTCTCAATATTGACTACTGTCATGGACGTTGCGTGCTTACCAAGCTCGCCTGTATCATTGTAGTTCTTGGACGTGAGTCAGAACTCAGAACCTCACTCTGAGAGTCTGCCTTACAAGTTCAGAAAGATTAGTACTTCTTGCTGCGACCTCCTGATCCGTGGTTTCTGCCCTTTTTGATCTGCAGGGTTGATCCAGATCCTGTGGCATTCATAAGAACCTGCAGAATGAACATCAGTCCTAGGTATACAGGCATACAGCAGTTGGAAAAGTGTGTCGCCCTATATGGTCGTATTGGCTTTGAATGTGGACTAAAAGTTTGGACAACTAAACTTACATTAATTAGAATTAGTGGTTTAGTCCACATTCACGCCAATACGACCATATAGGGCGACAAAATTTCCACATTCTTGCATCCCTAGGACTCGAACTAAAAACTAGTTAAAATCCCGTGTTATCTTACTTAGGCGTTTTACGTTTATCGGGTACGTTACATGAAAAAAAAATGAATAATGAATGTAGACATTCCGACACATGTTGAAGTGTTTAACACAAGTAGTCAACAACCAGAGACCACAAACATCATCATCCCACACATCAGCAAAACAAAACCCCACAACAACAACAACAACAACCAAGTCTTATTCCCAAAATGATTTGGGGTCGGCTAACATGAATCGTCATCCAGTAACCGTCTTGTGTACGCCAAGAAATTTCGAAAACGTTGTAAACATGTTAGAAATATTTAAACAATTTCAAAGGAAATTTAGAAAGTCGTCAAAATAAATAAAAAGGTTTAAAAAAATATTGCAAAAAACAGATGAACTTTGAACACAAGTTAAAAAGTTTTAGAAAAATAGTTGGAAAAACCAAACAAATAAATCAAAAGGGGTCAGAAAAAGTCCTCCACATGGATAGAGTCTCGCCACCCTGCCCTATCCAACACCATACTCTCTTCAAGCCCTAGGGAGCTCATATCACTTCTAATCACCTTCGTCCAAGTCATCTTGGGTCTTCCTCGACCCCTACTAATATTATCACTTCTCCACCCTTCTACTCTTCTAACCGGCGCCTCACTAGGCCTCCTCCTCACGTGGCCATACCACCTCAGTCGGTTCTCCATCATCTTATCCCCTATGGGTGCAACCCCTACTTTCTCTCTAATAACTTCATTTCTCAACCGATCACGTCTTGTATGTCCACACATCCACCGTAACATGCGCATCTCCGCCACACTCATCTTATGAACGTGACACTGCTTCACGGCCCAACATTCCGTGCCATATAACAGTGCCGGCCTAATTGCCGTACGATAAAACTTACCCTTCAACTTATTGGGCAATCCTCGATCACACAGAAGTCCTGTGGCATTCTTCCACTTCAACCAACCTGATTTGATCCTATGAGCCACATCTCCATCCAATTCTCCATCCTTTTGAAGAATCGATCCTAAATATCGGAAAAAATCTGATCCCTGAACAATCTTTCCATCCAACATGATCGTCCCCGTCTCCGTTTGCCTAATGCCGCTGAACTTACACTCCAAATACTCGGTCTTGCTCCGACTCAACCGAAACCCTCGAGACTCCAACGTGTCCCTCCATAGCTCCAACCTTCTCTCCAAATCCTCTTTCGTTTCTGAGATCAACACTATATCATCTGCAAACATCATGCACCATGGTATATCATCCTGGATTGACCTCGTCAATTCATCCATGACTATAGCAAAGAGAAACGGGCTAAGTGCGGACCCTTGGTGCACTCAAATGGTAATAGGGAATTCTTCTGACTTCCCTACACTAGTCCGCACTCTCGTGCTAGCTCCCTCATACATGTCCTTAATGATGTCAATATATTTTTGCGGAACTCCTTTCTTAGTTAGAGCCCACCAAAGCACTTCCCTTGGTACCTTGTCATACGCCTTCTCCAAATCAATAAATACCATATGTAGGTCCTTCTTCCTATCCCGATAAGTCTCCATTGTCTGTCTTATGAGATGAATTGCCTCCATAGTTGACCTCCCCGGCATAAATCCAAATTGATTCTCTGAAATCTTCACACTTCTTCTTAATCTATGCTCAATCACCCGTTCCCAAAGTTTCATTGTATGACTCAGCAAAACAAAACCCCAATTTGACTAAATTTGATTCTCTTCTTTTGCTTGCTCCTCAGTCATCACCACCACCTTCAAGTCATTCCTATGAAATTTTGAGAGAAAGCTTCACAAAGAAGCTAAAAAGATGGAGAGTGAAGCAGGTCCATACATAGGAATGATAATGGCAGAATGTTGCCAAGTTGGTTTAATGATAATAAGTAAACAAGCATTTTCAGTGACTGGTATGTCCAACTTTGTCTTTGTCACTTACTCCAATGCTCTTGCCTCCTTCATCCTCCTCCCTTTCTCCTTCTTCCTCCACAGGTTCCCAATTTCTTCCCAATTTCATCCATTTTTGATTGAATTTTATCATAAAGTTGATAACTTTGATCTTATTTCATGATTTATTTTGGTGGATTTTGATGTTTTCTCAGGTCTGATTCTCGTCCTCCGCTCACTTTCTCTCTCCTCGGTTGGTTCTTCCTGCTTGCTCTTGCTGGGTATGTTTTACTGTTTTACTGATACCCTTTTCGCTTTTTTATGTGTACGGAGTAATATGGAAGGCGACGGTATTATCGAGAGATATTATGGAATAATATGGTCGGAAATATTACGTTTTGGGATTTTTACTAGGTCCTGTTGCCACCAATTGAATACAATTATGTTTACTGTTTTATTGACCCTTTTGCATTTTAATCATGGGTTTTGAATGTTATACAGTAATTTTTTTTCTAAGTTTGATTGCGGAATTACTATCTTTTACCGTCAGTTGATTAGTGATATTTATTATGTTTGTGTAAGATGAAGTAAATGTTTTTTTGCTGAATTTGTGTTGGTTCAGGTGTTTAGCACAGTTATTTGGGTATGCTGGTATTAATTATAGCTCGCCTACTCTTGGGACGGCAATGCTGAATCTTGTTCCTGGACTTACATTTTTGCTTGCAATCATCTTCAGGTACAGGTTTTCGAGTTTTGGTTTTATAAGTAATTGGCTAGATTGTCTATATTCCGTAGATCAGTGTAATAAAATCACTTGTTTAGGCCAAAGATGTTTACAGTGTGTTCAGTGTCAGCTTGCTTATGCATTCTAATCAAGAATCTGAATAAAGAATACTAGAATAGCGTTAGATTGTGATCTCCTGAGGTGTTGGGGACTTTGGTTCGGCTAGATAGTATGATGCGGAGCTTTGTGGTGTGAATCATTTGATGAAATGGGAACTGTTTGACATTAATGTAGTCGGTGCTAATTGCCAAATTTAGGCTGAACTTGTCTAATGTGTGTCTTCCTAGCATCTTGAGTCATGAAAAATTTTCATCTGAGAACTAACGGCTATGGCCTCATGTTGCACTCTTGGTGATTTTATGCTTTCTCTCATCCGCTGCTTTGGATTGGTGATGAGTTTTCTGTCAATTGACAGTGAACCTCCACTTGGAAGACTGTAGAAATGATGCTTTATCACATCTAGTATGTGTTTTGCTTATTGATTTTCGCTAAAATGTTTCCGTACTCATTGGTAAATTTAGGTCTTCACACCCTGACTAAATTTACACGTAAGTTGCTACCCTTTCAAGTGATAAATTGGTATCAATAAAGGCGTCTGTGGATATGACCAAAAAATGAAGAGTGTGAAATGGTTTGGCTATACTAACTGACATCTTCCTGCTGTGGAGCTGTAGACGGTAGTTATTTCGGAGTAAACTTTATATCTGCAGTTTGTGTGTGAGCTGCTCCATCAACTGTATTCATGTCTGTATGGCTTGATTAGTCAGTGAGAGGATGCCAATATTATATCCTAATTGTAGATATCGATGATATCTTCAAACTGACTGATTTGTCTGTCTCCCTGCTATTTACCATATGAGATTGTGGTTGAAACTTATAACCCAACTGAAAATTTAGCTTGAGCTCCATATATTAAGCTGCAAGCAAGAGTAAAAGAGAGTCACTTAGAGAGAAATGTGAGAAGATATTCTGTGTTATTTAATGACTGAGAGATGTACAGTGAAGTTGTCTAAAGAACCAAATGACAAACAAGTGCTAGAAAACTAACTGAATGCTGACCAACAAAATAATGATCAGCTGAACACAATATCACATACCATCTTTTGAAAGGAAGGTTGCAACCTGCTGTACTGATGTATATCATATGTGTTGTGCTTTTTCTTTCAGGATGGAAAAGGTAGATTACAAAACATTAGTTTTTGTGTCAAAATTGGTTGGAACCGTGGTATCTATTGGTGGAGCATTTGTTGCGACGCTTTATGAAGGTCCAGCACTCTTTTGTGTTCCTGTAACTTTGAATTCCTATCAGCATAATCTTCTTGGAGAGCAATCAAAGTGGATAATTGGTGGCTTCTTTCTGGGTATCGATTGTGTGATGGCCTCAAGCTGGGTTATTATTCAAGTGAGTTAAAACAAACCTGATAAAGATCTAGAGTTACTATGATGAGCTGACATATTAATTGAATATTGCTACTGTCTAAATCCAGGCAGTGATTCTTGCAAAATACCCCGCGGAGCTGATTGTTGTGTTCTTTTACTGTTTCTTTGTCGCTATCCAATCAGGAGCATTCACATTGATTGTTGAAAGGGATTTAAGTGCTTGGAGCTTAAGCCCAAAGTTGAGGCTGCTAGCAGTTTTTTACTCAGTAAGTCAATCTCGAATCCAATTGTCAAAGATGAGTAACCACACCAGCAAGTGCGACTCACTTCTCTTTCAAGATTCTAATTTTACATATATCTTTGGTGCTGTGGTGCGGCGTTCACTCTTAAAACATCAAGCTTTTGCTTGATTAATTGAGTCGACAATGTAGCTGACGAGTGTCAAGAGTCAATGCATGTGAATGTGTTCATGTGTCTAAATCAGAGCACCTTAAGGACTGGAAAATATACTCTTTCTTTGTTCCTAAAGTAGATTCCGATTTTGCAGGCTGTATTTGGTTCTGCACTCCAAGTTGGTCTTACCTCGTGGTGCTTGCGCCGAAAGGGACCTGTTTTCGTTTGCATGTTTAAGCCGCTGGGGATAGCAATAGCTGCATTTGTAGGTGTTCTGTTCTTTGGGGATACATTATATACTGGAAGGTATTGTGACACTTTGAGATTGTCATAGCTTTCTTACTTGTACCATTAATTTGGAGTTTTCCCACTCCTGAATTTGATGTCTGAATATCTGATAAAGATCGTGCAAAATAAATTTTTTAGGAATGTTGCAGCAATGACTCAATCAGCTGCTCTTAATCTTACATCATGTTAATTATAACCTAGGGGGTGGGAAGTATAATAGTAATGGAATTCAGAAAAGGATAAAAGATGCAAGTGTTGGCTCTGTACTATGGATGTGATGTTTCGTTTTGCCCTTTCGAGTTGTGATACATACTTTACAGATTTAAGATTACTGATTGTTCGTTCGTGGTTCATTTGTTCTTGATGCAGTTTGCTTGGGGTGATAATAATAATTCTGGGGTTCTATTCTGTTATGTGGGGAAAAGCTAACGAGGGGAAGACAGGCAAAGACTATCAGTCAGCCGGCCTGCAACCTAAAACTGAGAAAGTACCCCTGCTTGGTAATGATGTGGAGGGTTCGACGAATCTTGAAGCTTAAGATAGGTGTGTTTTCTTTCACAAGTTCTCAGCTTTTCATACTGTTGGCCACTTTTTTATGATTGGCTGGTCAAATGTTGACCTGGCATGCTGTGCCTGTGCATTTTGCAACAACGGAACAACCCTAATTTTCATCAAAACAACCCTAATTTTCATCAAACCCAAGTGAGCTCTGTGTCAGTTCACAGCACCCAGTTGATTTTCTTCACATAACATTGATCAAGTAAACTCATTCTTCTATTTTAATATGGTCTCATGGGAGGTCAGGTAATCCTTCCCAAGGATATGGCACATAACCCTGTGCAAAATACAAGTGACTGAGCGAATGGTTCCTGACCAGCCTAAACGGAGATGCTCAAGTCTTCGTGCCATTAAGTTCGATAGTAAATCCTAGATCAATACCAGACCTTAAGGTGATCCCATGCAACATAATTAGGGGTCTGACAAATCCTGATATTTGGTAGAAGTTAGGACTACAGCCATTTTTACTGGGTTCACTTCAAAATTTCTACTGCAATCTTATTCCCATCATAGTGGTGTACACAGTCGTCAAGTCGTCATAAACTAATCATATTTCCATGTGATTATGTGATGGGGTAGCTTGAGTTAAATAGATGTAGATGGTATCTTGTATGACAACACATCTTAATTCTTTTCCTGCTAGTTCTGTCCTTTAATCTGTCCATTTCCTACTTGAATCCCGCTCACTTGCTTAGTTCATGATACGAAGAGAACATGCAAAATGCTGCATAATTGATAATTCAAAATGTAGATGTAGTTATGTTAAAGGAAACGATATCTAAGTTATGGCTCAATACGCCATTGTTGCTCAATATCCCTAAACCTTTAGGAAGGGTCTGGAAAACGGAAGAGTCAAAATAGGTTTTTTTGATGTTGTTCAATGCCCTCCCCAGAGTAATTTGGGATTAGGTTGGCTCGCCATTTATCCTGCCAGAAAACAGTAAACAGTAAATAAAAAAGACTTTGATCAGTATGATCACAGTGAGAAGACAACCCTAGTTCTTGGACTTTGTGGTTCAGTCGATTTCTTCCGGTGACAACGAGATATAGTTGAATTTGTAGTATTCTATAAAGATAAACTGGACAATGATTAGGACTTAGGTACAATTTGCTGAAAACTAGTTGAGTTTCTGTGCCCCCATAAGTGAAACTTGGATCTAGTCCAATTACAAAAGGTGTGAGATTATGTGGCAAATGTCCCTGTTTTCTCAGTGAACTAAACTGTCTATACCATTTTATTTGGTGATTATTTGTATGTGTCATGGCTAGAACTATATCAGGAGGCATTTGTTTACTAACTAGACATGCATTAGTCAACCGGTTTTATCCTACATTTCGTTTTCATTTTGTCGGTGAGCATACAGAAGCGAATTATGTATGAAAGAAATGCTCTAATTCAAGGGGTTTGTACCTTTTTGAATGAGTCTTGCATAATCCTCTTTACTAAACAGAATGAGACCTGTCGAATGAAAATGTCCTTACAGAACAATGCGGCGCCTCTACGCTGGAGAAGTCACCCATGGAAAGGGTCCTAAGCCTCTTAAGATTGCATTTGACATGTCTTTTTTTCTTGTTTATTCCTAAGGATTGCCTCATTATTGGTCTGTGCTGGCTTTTCTTTTTCTGAAAACCGCATTTTCGATTAAACAATGCATGGATAACTCTGGCTTTTGTGTCTGCAGGGATCTATTTCTAGGACATCAGAAAAAAAATGATATGATTGCTGGATGTCAAAAGGTGGAAGAAGTCACAGCAGAATGCCAGAAATGCTGCCTGCTATAACTCATGGCACTGAAGGGTTAATTGGCCTGGTAGTGCAGGCGTACAGGTGCATGCTAAGTCACGATGATCCCTTCTCTACATGCATGCATTATTCATTAAAGAAACCATATTTGTATGATTTTTTGCAGGAGTTGATCTCCATAATTTGTCCTTGATGTACATAAACCGTATCTTATCGATTTTTCGCATTATTCCCTGCAAATAATGTAAGATGCTAAGATCAAATGTACAGGTATTGTATACATGATACCCTCTTCTTGATTTAAGAAATGTACACTATGTATCGGGAAGACGGGAATAGTCCTCGTCGGTTTTTGTATAGATCCATTTCCTAGTTGAATGAAGCGACAAGGAAGCGATTGACTAGTTATGAGTTATGACTAGCAATCTAAACCAACCGAGCTAACTGACTTCTACTTGATTACTTCAATTGTATTTTCTCATGCATGAAATAAACATGGTGAAATTTTGCTATTTCATTTTTTTTTTATTATTTGTTTTTGTTTTGGGGCACTTGAAAGTTGACTATTTTTGGAAATGAGTAGTAAGACTTTGTCGTACTTTTACTTAATTGGGCTGTCTTAGGTATGGGCAGTGGCCCAGTGGGTTACTAGAGTGAACTATTTGGAACAACAAGCTGACTTGAAAGGAGACGACTAGTCAATGACCAATGTGATGGAATTAAGTCAATTAACAACATTGTGATAATTGTAAATCGTATTATATACTAGTACAAAAGAAAACTAAAGTTAAATACCTCAACAAATTATTCTTGGTTCCCATGAATTGTTATCGTTTGAGATTTATACATTCGGTAATCGATCACCTTTTTAATGTTTTCCGAAAATGCAAATACCTTTGCTTTCTACTTGGTCGTTGATCGGAATAAAATAGAATCGTGAGTGTTAATTTATAGAGAGATGCATAACGAGTATGTACATGCGTATAGCTAACAAACTCCCCGATTTGTGTCTCTTCCTGCTTTGATTGGGATCAATATTGAAGAACATGACACTTTGCATTAGTAAATCATTATTTCAACCCAATTTCATATCTTCTTATAAGTTTATAACACTTTTTATTACACATAAATTAGTGGCCTATCCAAAGTCTTCTCTTATCCATAATCGAAGACCGTAATTCCTATGTATGTACAAATTAAAATTCAGATAATCAATTTTTAAGATGAAAAAACTATTTTACAATTGAAATCAAATTTCCCCTATTTAATTTAAGGAAAATAAATGAGATTATTTATGTAGCCCTTCTAATTGAGAGATGTATGTAGTAGATTCATAGCTGCTCCTACAAAGCTACCAACAGCCACATACAAGAACACTTGAAGATCAAGTGATCTAAAAGAAGATTGAGGAGGAAGATATGGAATATGGCTGTTTTCCACCATTTCAAAGTTATTTTCATGGCCTATATTTCTTTTTTGATAATGGAAAACAAACTATGCCGTATTTTAAAATACTCCAAGAATTAGAATCCAAAAACTCATACATATATGGCCTAAATTCAAACTAGTGCTTATTCATCACCTTTTTTTAGTTGATCGTATAGAATTGTAACCTAATCCTGATTGCAACCTGAAAAACGTTATATGCCTCGAATCCTGATTTTTAAAAGCTATATGTCATGACCTCAAAATATAACATTATTAAAATAAATTAAACGATAATTATTAATCTCAAATCTTCCACAACAATACTGAATTTCGAAACCCTAACTTCAACATTACTACTTCATCAACAAAACCCTAAATTAAACGATAATTATTAATCTCCTAGCTCGCACTTGAACCACGAATGTATAAGTATGACTGTACGTACGTAGCATCTTTTTTACTATATTATAGGCCGGTTTGTTCTACGTGACTCATAATCGTTGAACTACTAATATATCTTCTTTAATTTCGTGGCTATAATTTGTTCATTTCCCCCTCATCGTGAAAATCTGGTTTTTGCTACCATTGATGTCATTTCCATCATAACTCGATTTCCATTACTCCGAGAATAACTTGCTCGATCTAGGCCAGCCATGGCTATGCATGTATAGACTATATAGAGGACCTCCATTAATCGCAATTCGAATCATTTCAGCTTTAGAACTACCATAATGCTGATCAGTGTCCATATATAGAAGCTAGTCGTTACTTGCCTACTGCGGCCTTACTAGGTTAGATTTGCCTTAGGACTTGCTATATCCTACTACATATCCTAAGGATTTCGATTTTGTAATTTCAATGCTAGAGTTCTAACTTCACAAATTGCAGATTACCCCAAACTTCACCTAATTTTGTTTATCTTATTATATATTGTGAATGTAACGATGACTATACTCTTTCAACATATTTTGAACACACAATATATACAATTCGTTTAATTTGCACTTTAATTTGCCCCATTTTGATATGTCTAATAAGTAATAATTCATGTACAAGTATCATAAAACTCCGTTGAGGTTACTACTCGGTTAATCTAATCTTCGTAAAATTTGACTTGTTTACGGCTTGAGTATCTTAAACTCGAGACCCTTTAATATGTAGTACATGAATTGAAGTTGATAATAAACTTCATCAATAGACCCAATGTAGAATCACGTATATGTATATGTTTGATACGATAGCATCATGATTTCACTGTACTCCACAAAAATCAAATTAGCACCACGTTTTAGAGCATACGTACGTAATCCATGCTTAATTAAGATTAACCTAACTAACACAATAGATTAAGCACTCCATACTAAATGCACCTCTAAGAGAATTCGAAAAGATCTCTAACTTTTTTTTACGACCAATTTTCCCATTTGGTGGGGCATGAACCAATGCTAGCCACAACACAAATTCACTTAAACCCCACCTAATTCTTTTTTCTTACATAATATTTTCAAAAAAAATAAATAATTTTTTGCAATTAGAAGAATATAGACAAATGAAGAAATGACATGTACAATAAAAAATGCAAATAAAAGCTTATGTCAGCAAAGGTCAAACGAAAAACAAGCCCAAAAAATGCTGAGTCAGCTGACTATTTTTGAAAGACTTATTTCCGAGCTGCTACTTCCCGCCGCCTATGTGGCTACTTAGTTACATGAAAGGTTAACCAAGCTTTATAACTTTAATTTTATTCTAATTTTAATCAAATTAATGAAACTATGTCACCTTTATTATAGTTTCTCACTTGTATAAAAAGGGTTGGAGAAGAAAACTTCTCTCCCACCAAGTGTCGGAGAGAACAACTACTATTTCTAAGCACTAACCCGACCTGATCATCAACCTTATCGATCTTTGTATCTGCGTGTGTGTCTGTGTGCGCGCGCATTTTGTATAAAAGGGTTCCGTTAAGAAATTAATGGAGTTGATGTTGGAAGATAAAATGTGCGCAATGGTGCCATTTATGATGATGTTTATCATGGAAGGTTGTACGATTGCCTTAACAATTACGGCGAAATCGGCCATGAGCGCCGGAATGAACCAGTTTGTTTTCGTGGCTTATTCGAACGCTCTTTCGTCCGTCCTCCTACTATCTTACTCTCTCATTTTTCATAGAGATAGGTAAATTATTATTACCATTCTTCTATATATAAACTTTGCAATAATAATAATCATCATATTATATATACACGGAATTATCGATTATTACTATATATCGATCACATGAAGTCATGAAGATTGATTACATATATAAATCTAATTATTTTTATTTTTGTTTGGGCAGTATGAAGAAAATATTCAACTTCAAGCTTCTATCGAGATTCTTCCTCCTTGGTCTTACTGGGTTCGTTCTCTATCAAATCTCTTATGATTATGCTCGATCACACCACGAAGCTAGATTTTAGGTTCGAGATCATATGACGAAATTCTGAACTCGATAAATTTATCGTTTTTGGTAATTTAGGATTGTAATTCATCTCAGTTTACAGCTAGATAACCATGCATGCTGAGCACGATGCATGCAAGTTAGTTGAATCTCCAATTTGAATGTTTCTACGGCTAACCACGTAAATGTTGGCTCTTAGGATTCGAAAAGACTTAGCATAAATAGTCTAGTTTCTAAAAAGTGTTTAATTCCATTGTTGTACATGTTCAAGATAAAGTTGTTTGATTAACACGTCTTTTTCGAGCAGTAAAACATCGTGGATAATTACATATGATATCCATCCGTACGTTATATTGCTTAGATATGAAATATGATCATTCTACCGTGAATAGTTTCGTCGTTCTATCGTGAATAGTTTCTTCGTCAAGATATTATTTTCGAAAAAGTCAAGATATATGCAAGGTTGATATATTTTTACTGTTGTGGTGATGGAGAAATCATGTGTGTGGATTGCAGGATAACAATAGCTCAGAACCTAGCGTTTACGGGGCTACGTGACAGCTCACCAATTGTGGTGTGCGCGATGGGTCTTTTGCTCCCTTCCTTTCAGTTCTTCCTCAGTCTTATTCTCAGGTATACACCTTTGTCTTCGTCAAATACTTGGACAGTGTGTGTTTAATTGTCAAATTTGTACCCTTCTCGCTCGCATTTTGTTAACGTTTTAGTTTAAATTTCTCGTACCTCATATATATTCGAATCAGTAATTATAGGTTCCTTTATTTATTTGAGTGATATATGCAAACCACTTTTTCTATGACGATGATGTTTGTAAATGATGATATCCCTTCATATATAAATATATGATATGGGACCTTCAAATCTAACCAAAGGTGGTTGAGAGAAAAAATCAAAACGGACCACCACCTAATTATACAAATAATTATAAGTATGTTGGAATTATTGAAAATTGATTCAATTAGCCAGGATTCGACTTTTCATTGGTTTATATCTGATTTCTAATGCTTTAAACCTTAAATACTTATACTAATCGTGCGATGTAGTAGTGGATTATAAAAAATAAACTAAAAAAAAACTACTAGTACGTAGTTTGCCTGATTCTGTACACTACTATACTAGGTGCATATTTGATACATGTTGATAACTTGATATATACTTTTTCAATATGCAAGATGTCCTATGTCATCATCTACAATAGCTCCAAAATTTTGTGTCACTTAAAGTTGAACTGTTGTTATTCTTCAGTTGTATATATTAATCGACGTACCATGCATGTTTAGTGCACGTTTTTATTAAGTGGGTCAAATTGGAAATGCCATGCAAATTGAAATTATGCAATCAATTATGCTCTAATGCATTGTTTTTCGGTCAGTGCGAATTATCAGACCGTTCATGTTAGCCAACTTTAAATTAAACTCATTTTTTATCTATTATTAGGAAGACGCCGTTAAACATATCGAGTAGAAGCACCAAAATCAAGCTAGCTGGGGTTCTAGTATCAGTAACTGGGGCTCTTACGGTTGCTCTTTACATGGGCCCTTCTATACTTAAAGGCCCATTGTTCAGCCCACGCCTGCTTAGCGGCCCAAAACCTTTCCTGGTTTTTATCTCAGCAACAGATGAGTGGATGCTTGGCACTTCTCTGCTTGCTGCTGGCACCTTCTCTATTGCAATATGGAGTATCATACAGGTACTCATCGATTCATCTTCGCAAATAAGCTTGTTAAAAATCAGGATTCTAAACACGTGTACAACATAATTTGCCAATAATTACGTGATACGGAGTATATAGCACAATATGGATGCATCAAACTGCAGCAAATGAGTTTCGAATCCTGGTTTTTAATAGATTTTGTTGAATTCTAGCTAAAAGTTAGAAATGCTAGCTAGCAAGTAGCAATGCAAGTATGCAAGTGCTCACTAAAATTCTATAAAAATATCTACTCCAAATAAACAGGACATTATTGTGAATTTGTGACTTTGTGACTTTGTTTTCATGATAGTCGACAATTCTCTTATTTTGCTTTTGTGAAATTTTGTTGAATTCTTTTTCAGGTGTCGACGTTCACAAGATTTCCGGACATGATGGTGATTGTAACATGTTATACCATATTTGGGACCATACAAACTGTTTTTGTGGACATAATTGCAAATGGTGATCTTAATGCTTGGAAGTTAAAGATGGACTTGGAGCTCCTAATCATCATCTTAACTGTACGTAAATCATTTCCCCGACTTATTCGATTGTTATAACGTAAAGTTGCATATATATCGCGAGTTATAATATGTCATTATGTCCATATGTATATATAGTAGTACTAACGTATATATGTATGAATAATGTAGGCGTTATTTGGGACATTGGTTCGGAGCAGAGTCCAAGCATGGTGCATGGCCTTGAACGGTCCGATGTACGTAGCTATGTTCAAGCCTTTCGGGTTATTTTGGGCTTGTTTGATTGGCCTTAGCTTATTTGGTAGCAGTCTTCACTATGGGAGGTAATTAAAATTTCTTAACTCTCTTTGTATATCATTACTATCATGCATATTCAATTTAATGTATATTGATTGATTGAATCTAACATGAATATTCAATTACATACTTTGCGTATTTTGTGGTATATACGCCATTGAATCTTTCATAAAAATGTTGTTGTCGCGTTGTGGTTTGATCGGAGAAAATAAGATGTCATTCTTTTGTCTTCTTGTTAATTCGGGCCTTTTGCCAAAGTAGCCATTTAATTGAAACTATTGCCCATAATAGCCATACAACAATAATATTATCCAAAATGACCAAATTATAGGAAAATGAATGAATTTGAACCCAAAAATAAAAAAAATAAAAAAAAGATTTGGTCCGGTTTTATGAAATATAGCAGAAATAAACCCAAAACCCCTTTTGCCCTAAAAAAGAAAAAGGCCCTTTTTCCCCAAGATCGTTGTTCCTCAGAATCTGAGAATCATCATGGCTTCGGAACGCGGGATGTTCTTACCTTGCATAATTCAATTCCTAGTATGATAATTAAAGAGATGGAGAATATTAAGAAGTATTGTGAGGTCAATCGATGTTCATTTTGTTCAACTTGCAAAGAAATTGGACATAATCCAAGGACTTGTCAATTTGCAAATAAGAGAAAAGCAGAAACATTTCAAGACAAAGGTATGATGATTTCTGGGCAGGTACCTAGCTCTTAGTCGTGGCTATACTGAATTCGGCGAAATAATGATTTTGTATGTTTTTTGTTTTTTTTTTTTTATTCATGAAATTTTTTATCTCCAAAATTCAGAATTTGGTGGGAGACTGATTATGATTTGGGAAAAAATTTGATTTAAGAACAACAAATTTGATTGCGAATTTATGAATTGGAAAAGAATAGTGCGTTTGATTATTAAGCTACTGGAGGATACTGGGATCTATTTGGTGATGTTGGACCGGATGTATAAAGCTGTTGGTTTGGCATACAATATATTGGTTCAATAACTATATAAATTGATTGTTAAACCGGCTACCAATTACCATGCGTTGGTTTGGCAATTTTATTCCTAAGATTGTCATTCTTGGCATTAGTATTTGAGTATGGCTATTACGGAGAATAGTTTCAATTAAATAGTTAGTTTGGCAAAAGGCCCTGTTAATTCTTACAAAATTTTCAATTTTTGTAGTTAGGAAGAAGCTAAGCCATTAGAAAATAAACTTTAAACTTTGTTCCATGTTTATAGTTTTATTTGATCCATCCGATCCCTTCATAAACTTCATGAGCCACTTTTAGTATTATGTATGTATTGATGAGTAGTACGTAATTATATTAGTGTCTTATTCGTGACTTTGAAAGATGAGAGGATAACATTTTGAGGAAAATTAATAAAGTTAACCAAAATTCACGTGGTACCCTCGAATTTTGGCCGATTGTACATGGTACCCAATTTCACAAGTTTGTGCACATGGTACCCCTAAACTTACTACTTTGTGCACATGGTACCCAAATAGTAACTTCCGTTAGATTTTTCCGTTAAGTGATGATGTGTCGGTTAGTTGTTAGGTAATTAGTTAATTAAATTATAGATTTAATATTTCAATTTAAAAAATTCAATAAATTCTTGGAAAAATAAATATATTTTTTTCAAATAATTTTTACAAAAAAACTTTATTAAAAAACTAATTTTTCAAGGGGTACCGTGTGCACAAAGTGGTAACTTGAAGGGTACCATGTGCACAAATTATGATTTTTTTAAGAGATAATATTTTTTATGAAAAAAAAACTTGTTTTTTGGATTTTTTTTTTGTTTATGAAAATATTTTTTGGATTTGTTTTAAAAAGTAAAAAAAAAAATTATTTTTATTTTTTGGTATTTTTAAAATGGAAAATAATCATTAATATTAACTAATCTACATGAAAACTAACTATCACATCATCACTTAACGGAAAATCTAACGGAGGTTATTATTTGGGTACCATATGCACAAAGTGGTAACTTCGGGGGTACCATGTGCACAAACTTGCCAAGTTGGGTACCATGTGCAATCGGTCAAAGTTCGAGGGTACCACATGAATTTTCCGAATAAAAATTATAATCGGAAATGTAGGATGTGGATTCGTAAACTATTTATTTGATGCATGGTTCGTTATCATCTTTTCAATTATATGAATAGAACAATGTATACTCCGAATTTTTATGTATACCATTTGTAGTTCCGATAAGCTAAGATAACTGCGAGCGTAAATCATAACACTCTACTCTTCCTTCATGCAGTGTGATAGGTACGGGTATAGTTGCGATGGGCTACCTAACAGTACTATGGGGAGTAAGGGAAGAAGCTAAAAAGATGCAAGAAGATGCCACCAAATCTCAACCAGATGATCTCAAGGCTCCCCTTTTACCACAAGAAACTGGTGATGAACAAGTGTGAAAAAAAAGTTACTGCACACTGAGTAATAAAGACTAACCAAAGTCATGCAGGTAAAGACACTAGTATTCTTGACACATCAAGATTTTTAATGTTTTTATTATTTACGGGAAATGATAACATTTCATTGATAAAAAGTTAAATGACGTAATAAATTTAACAGACATTTTCATGAACAACAGATCGATCAAGATTTTTTCCGCTCCTCCACACTCGACATCTGCCCTACATTAATTAACAATGTTTTCTTCCACGAATAATCAGGTATATATTATTGAAGATCATCAAGTATTAGCATGGATTAGAACGAAGAACGTAGGAAGCTTGATCTTCTATCTACAACTTTATGTTAAGATCTCTGATGCTGGAATTATTGAAGATGATATGTGAATTTGTAAATATTCATGTAATATTGTATTTATCCCAAGTTTTAATAGGGATATCGATCGATTGGGGTATGTTATGTAGTATTGAAGCATATGCATATATAGAGTTCAGAATTTGATCAAATAGGGTTTGAATTTCTAAAATTTAGACATTCGTACGAACCCTTGTAAGTTCCCTAAATATATATTTAAGAGTACAAAATTGAGGCCTCAAAAGAAAATACTAAAATGTTTGCCTTGTTTTATCCAAGATTATCATTCCTAACTTTCTTTTTTGTACATAGAAGCAGTTATTGTTTTAGGATTTGGGATCTCAGAATTATTTGAACCCGAAACAAATCATAGACACGCACATTGATCATTTATTACTAAACCATTCTGACTTCTTCAGTTCGTTATTTCAATGCGGTTTTAGAATCTCTAATTAATATGCGAGTTTCATTAATTAGAAAAGGAGATACATTTATTTAAGAGAGTAACCACGATGAATGTTACTCAATTACAGTAGACGTTTTTTTTTGTACAGACATATATAATCGATAAAATACCAACTCTGGAAGAAAAGTTATCAAAAATAAAGAAGAAATTATCTGTACGCTTTTGGATTTTTTTCCCTATGCAACACCAAATTCTACATACACAAATTCAAAATTCTATTTCACATATAAAACAAAACAATAAATTACAAATACAATAAAATGAACAAACTAATTTCCGCAATAATGATGACATTTGCAATCCTTAATTTCTTAGGATGCTATCAATTAACTTATGCGACAGTTTACAAAGTTGGGGACGGATTCTGGGAGCGAGGAGTCAACGGTCCAAGGTGGGCTAAGGGGAAGCACTTTGTCCAGGATGACATACTTTGTAAGTTATCCTTATTTTCCGATATATATATGTTTCTCATCAACCGCTGCGTGTTTACTGACAAACTATCAGTTCCTTTGCACGAGTAAGAAACCGATGTCTTTTCACGGGTCTCCCTCGTGCATTTTTGTCACTATATACAAATTATTGTAACCAGGAATCTAGACTACAGTGGTGGTGTAAACTGTAAACCAAAGTCTATAGTTCGTGCATGGTGTGTAATATTTGATTCGTTAATTATTATATGCATGGTTATATCACATATGCCCCCTATATATATATATGCATGGTAATTAACGTCTGATTTTGTACGTACATGCAGTCTTCCATTGTGGAGAAGGTTATTCCGTGGATGAAGTAACATATGAAAATTTCATGACATGCAACGGAACAAACTCAATATTTTATGCGTCGAGTGGCGACGCTTCAATCCCTCTCAAAACCGTTGGAATGCACTACTTCATTGGAGCATTACCTGAGATGTGTACAGAAGGCTTGAATCTCACAATCTTCGTACACCCGAAGTAGACGAAAGTTATTACTCTCTCCATTTCTTTTGATTCTCACAAAGAAAATAAATGGATGAAATATTTTAATTTTTAATTTTTTTTGAAGGGATATTTTAATTATTTTAAGAAATGTGAACGTGATTAGAAATTTCCCTAATGATATTACAAAGATATTTTTGTAATGTAAACGTGATTAGAAATTTCCATAATTACACAAATCCATACGCGTATTTAGTTATTTTAAGTAACACTACTATGTATTGTTCCAATCCTGTTTTCTTAATGCATCAATACTTTCTATTTATAAGTTTCAATCAAATAAATTAATTGAGCTGGAAATATGCCAAAATATAATTATAATAATTATTTATTACATTTCAGCTAATAAATAAGGGGATTTATCTAAACTTATTCATTACCTTCTACAACCATATTCCTCTAATTTCTCTCATTCTGATCTCATTTTTTTTTTTTTGCAAAAGTTCTTCTAATAAAATGGGTAGGGCAAGAATAGCAATGGAGTTTATAAGGAAGGAACAAAAAAGGGATTTAACATTTCAAAAGAGAAAGAAAGGGTTGCTTAAGAAAGCACATGAACTTTCAATCTTATGCAATGTACCAGTTTGCATAATTATCTACCCTTACAAAGAAGGCAACAGTCGACAATGTGTACTCCCTGAAGTCTACACCTTTAAAGGAGAGGATGCGGAAATTAGTACTGAAATCGACTTGTCACGAGCGATGGACCCTAAACTTGCTCGTGAATTAATTGATCGTTACTTGGCGTTCCCTAGGGCGGACGAGAGGATCAAGAGATCACTCAATTTAAGTGACATGTTCGAAGAGAGGAAGCGTAAGGCCGATCAAGAATTGTCTAAGCTAAGGCACAAAAATGCTAGGGTTACGATTTCAAACTTTAGTGTTGATCAACTCATGGAATTGGTCCTTCATTTGGATCATAAGATTGAGATTGTCAAGGAAAAAATCGCGGTGATGAGGAGTAACAACAACGGTAATAATTCAGCACCACATATGATCACTAGCGATAGTTATAACAACAATAACTCGTATCTCGCTCTTCAGCAACCCGATGCCTACAATCAATTGGTGCCCTTTGAACCAAATAATGGTACGTATGTTGATCACAATAATAATAATATTGGTGGTTGCAACTTTGGTTATAACATGAATATGATGGAGCCTATCTACATTGATCAAGGACAAGACATTGCCGGCAATTATTTAGTGTCTTCGTCGCATGGTGTTGGTGCGTGCTTGCCTATTTCAGTCCCATTTCATCAGTATTTCCCTATGCTCTCTAATTATCATCTACCAAAGTATTATTAATGAAGTTTTATATACTATCTCAATCAAATTAATTATCTTGGTTAATAAGGGGATTTAATTCAGATCTTTAGGTAGATAGCTAGTCAATAATGTCATGAACTTGTTTAATTATTTCATGTAAACAATTAATTACATTGAACAATCTTCAGTATTGTGACTCTGTGATGGGCTTGTTTTGATTGATTGTACTTGTTAATTAGTTTGATTTGAGTGTACTTGGTTGCATGGTACAAACACATTATTCTATCGTCGTTATCAAACTACTCATATCTAACGCGACTATCCGTGGTGTCTCCATTTACATGTGGCGTGCCAAAACTTTGCTAGTCCTTGATAGAGTGAATACAATCATAAACGGACCGACAGATGAAAATTACGGGGGTCGAATATACGCAAACTTATCATGAAAAAATCATTGAAGATGCATTTATATAAAGAAAAACTTTGGCCTTGCCTTTGAAATACATGAATAATTGATGAAATAGAGTATAATACTTTAAGGTTCAAAGTAGTGTGCCAAATTTATTATCTAAGGCCCAAGGCTTAATTAGAGCATGCATTTTAATAAATCATTACCAGGCCATATATGATTATATGGTAGGTAGTGTGATAATTAAGCCGCCTTAGCAAGGTAACCATCAAGTTCCTTGAAGGTGGTGATAGCAAATTGCTTCAAATCTTCAGGGGTAACTGGGGCATCCTCCTCCTTTGCCTTCTCATACTCACAAGCCCACATCACTAAGCTTCCCTCACCCTTGGGAGTCACAGCCACTTGAGCCTTGAAGCTCTTGAAGAAGCTTATGGCTTCGCCATCGATCACGGTGTAGGACATGATCTTCTTCTCGTCATCGACTGCATCGATCCTCTCCTTCGAAAATGTGATTGCACTCCCTGCATTGCATTAGCATTAGAAGATTAGCGCGTTTTTGTATTTTTATTGGAAAATGTTTTATGAGTGAGAGTTTTGTCGCCTTTGTGATCATATTCTGTAGAGGATATTATATTAATTAGTTGCATGGAAGGTGAAAAGCGAAAAAATATGACTCGTGACTTCGTGAGTGAGAGTTTTGTCGTCATTGTGGTATGGTAGCTACTAGTTTGCTCATGTATAATTCAAGTGACTTTAACTAAAAAAAGATGTCACAAAATGATATAACTATTCATGCACTAATTATAATCATAGGATGCATGTATAATTAATGTATGTATAATTATGTATGTATGTACGTACCATCGGCGTAATTGTGAAGGCTGACGGACCCAACAGCTTTACCATCACCTTCAAGTATCTCAATGCTCTTGTAATGCAGAGGAAGAGCCTTGGGGAAGAAGCTTGGGGAGTCTCTAATGGCGTTCCAAAACTTGTTTGCTTCACTCTTAACCTCGACGTCGACCTCGAGCTGTCCAGATAATGCTGCCATTTTCTTCACTTGATGATATAATGTGATGAAATTATGTGATAAAGTTAGTAGGGGATTTTAAGCCTAAAAGCATATGATAAAATGATGTAAACAACATGAGTATATATAGGCAAGATTATGCATGGAAGCGTAGTGGGTTTCATAAATTCGAGTAAGCAATTAGCTCAACTACTGCCTCACATAATTAAAGCTTTTGGAATTAATGTCGCTCTTTGTAGATGTGTTTATTTTTTTCCCCTATATGGAATGGTTATGGTGTAAAATCATTATCTCGACTTTAATTATCAGTTTGATCTTTTAGTAAAAGGATAGAGGTCGATATAGTTCTTTTTTACAAAAATGATCCATAACAAATAATGCGGTGCTTGGTTGCTAACTCTATTATTGTAAATTGTTTGCAAAATGCATATTATGTTGTTGATAGAAAACATGTTTTGAACTTAAGAGAGGTCACGACTCACAATTGGAATAACAGAGTGAAACTGTAATCTATTTATCCTTCCGAAATATGATCAAGATAATATATGCCGTATTAACGACACCAGCTCCACCAAACAGCTCTAAATTTTGGAGTGTATTAACACGATATTCACGGCACCAAATTGCTAAACCTAAGCGGACGATACCACAAAATGCATTGAATAAAAGGGGCCTACGCCATCAAGAAAATGGAGTGGTCTGTGATTTGCCGGTGACCGCATTACGGGTGGCACAATTACGGCAACATATTAATTGTCTCGCATTTATAGAACTGGCGCAGTAACATGCACGTATTTTGTAAGTAAAGCCCATAGATTTCATTCTAACAAAGGCCCATTCTATTATGGGTTTATGTGTCTCATTGCTGATCTCTTCTGAGATCCAACACAGCCTCAGACAATTTAGGCTCGTATAATCGTTTTTTATTTTTAGTTTTCAGTAGTCGTTTGGTTGTATACGGAAAATTTGGATGTTTGTCTCAATGCTATGATTGGTGGTTGAGTTTGCTTGATGAATTTTGTTCACCAGGCCTGAATAGTGAATACACGTTGCATACTTTAATTAACACGACTATCGCAACAACTGATAACTATATGTCTCTATATCAAATTGATCAATTACTCTCATAAGGTGCATGTCTCGCTCGATCTTATTTAGTCAGCACTTCAGCAGCTTAAGGTGCAATGAAGGGGAATTTGGACATATTACAACAAAAACAACAACCAAACATTGTTCTCAAAATGATTTGGAGTCGGCTAATGTGAGTCGTCATTGTAACCGTCTTGCACGGACCATAAAAGTTAAAGATCATTACGAACATGTTTAAAAAAATATTAAAACACGGATATCATCATGTAAGTATACTTACTCCAGCGACAAACATGGATGTATTATTTCACCAACCTCGTGAAAAATACCAACCCTTTACTCTACTGCGACTTCTCCAAGTCTGATCAAGAAAATCATGGTTTACTTAACCTAGTCTTGTGAAATGAAATTACTATTATCGTATCTCTAGCAGACTAGCACTTCAAAATGTAAGTGACAAGATAAACAAAAGCCAAATATTGAATGTTAAGCTTCTGAATGCCAGTTCCCTGTCCAGATCATGTGCTCCTCATTGAGCCTTTGTAGCTCTTTGCTCCAATACTTACCAAATTATCTTAATACACTACAATTACGCTCCATACTAATATGGTTTATAAAGCATCGTTTCATATAGATGTCAACTAGCTTACTCCACAAGTTATACGAGGGAGTGTTGATGACAGTTCGAAATTTAAAACAAATTTCTTTGCAAAGATTAGCTATGATAATGGAAGCTAAAAGGGAAATCTTTTGCATGAAAAGGCCAACTCAACTGCCTTGATATAATTTCTGCTCCTAAAACAATAACAATATGAAGAAATAATACAAAGAAACTTGTGATAGAACAAGCTTCTTTTTCCTCACCAAACACCCCACATCTCCTCCAAAGGTAAGCCTCTTGTTTCTTTTTCTGTCATTTTTTTTACCTTGCTTTTTCTTTTCCTTAAAGTATGTATTCTCTCACTCTATCTCTTTCTATCTCTAGAAACTTGGTTTGTTGGAAGATAGTGTAGTGGAGTATTCTTCAAATCAAGTTTTCACTTGCTCTCTACGTACTCCTCTTAAGGATTCCCAAAGCCATACTGCATAGTCTTCTTCTTTTGTGTACATGTCTTAACGAGTAACAAAGACGAACTTACAGTTGTTTCGCGTGTTTTGCATTTTCTGTCCATGCGTGCGTACAAAACTTTCCATAATGCCCTTCGGTCTGGTTTCAGCGTGGAACAAGAGGCGGAGAAGCAAGTCCCAGGATCAGAGTGCTCTCTGTATGCATCCTAGCTTTTCGTCATTCCTTCAGGGCCGAATGATGCCTGTATTTAAGTACAAAACAAAGATAAAGAGGTCTTTAATCATTATTGGATAGAGTAACAATTATGATATTGTATAATAACATAAGTTGCAAAATTTTCAGGGACATACAAACCTGCGGAATATTGGCAACTTGAAGATCAGAACCCGCCTGCAAAAAGGCGCTATGGATCATCTGTTTTCACCCTTAAAGAGATGGAAGAAGCCACAAAAGCATTCAGCGAAGAGAATTATATAGGAAAAGGTGGATTTGGACGGGTTTACAAGGGCGTTCTTCGATCAGGAGAGGTATGCTGGTAGTGTGTTAATACAATGTCTTTGTTGCCAAAAAAAAAAGAAAAAAAAAAAAAGCAAACAACTTTGAATGCTTGGTGTAGTACGGTCTTTAAAAGATATAAATACTGGAGATGGAATGTGAAAATCTGGTTTCATCCCAGTTTAACCTCTAGTTATGTTAATAAGGTAGTACAGGGTTAAACTGGCAGCGAAAGATATGCTGTTACCAAATATCATCTTCATCATCATCATCAAATGACTGAATTTCCAGCTACTGAAACCCTGCTGCTGTCTGATAACTCAGGTTGTAGCAATCAAGAAAATGGAGCTGCCACCATTTAAAGAGGCGGAAGGAGAGCGTGAATTCAGAGTGGAAGTTGACATCTTGAGCAGGCTGGACCATCCGAATCTGGTTTCTTTGATAGGGTATTGCGCAGATGGAAAGCATCGGTTCCTTGTGTATGAATACTTGCAGAACGGAAACCTGCAGGATCACTTGAACAGTGAGTTCACTTCAGCAGAAAAAGAATATTGCACATTAAATTTCTCAACTGAACTTTACTTATCAGTCGATGTTATATTGTAAGGAATAGGTGAGACCAAAATGGATTGGTCAACAAGACTCAAAGTGGCACTTGGAGCAGCAAGAGGGCTTGCATATCTCCATTCAAGTTCATCAGTCGGAATTCCGATTGTCCACAGAGATCTTAAATCCACCAACATACTTTTAACCACCAACTTTGATGCTAAGGTAATAACTCGGGGTCATAAAACTATCCTTATTGTACAATAGTATTAATCTACTAATGGCTGCTATACAGATATCAGATTTTGGACTTGCAAAGTTGATGCCGGAAGGACAAGAATCTTATGTAACAGCCATGGTACTAGGCACTTTCGGCT
Organism: Spergularia bocconei; assembly: GCA_963457585.1. NCBI lineage: Eukaryota > Viridiplantae > Streptophyta > Magnoliopsida > Caryophyllales > Caryophyllaceae > Spergularia > Spergularia bocconei. The sequence goes on from OY734943.1 coordinate 2,823,315, forward strand.
ACTTTGATCCAGAGTATACATCGGTATGTTTATTCTCTCATGATCGCTATAGTTGCTTGTACTAACCTCCATGATTCAGCAAGTTGATTTTCTTGAATTCTTTTTTTTTTTTTTATATAAGTAAGATAGGATATCAATAAATTCAAAAAGACACCAAAGGGGTCATTCATGGAAGAATATCTAATGTCAGCTCTCCTCTCCCCCGGCCCCTCCCTCTATCCATTGCCTGTAGTAGGAACTGTGCGGCCTAAGCCCAGGCAAGGAGACAGCTTATTTCAATATTACTTCACTTTTTTTTTAAAGGATGTTAGGAAATCAGTGATAGACCTTCCTTGATGACATACAACAGGCCCTTTATCTCAAATGCTGGCCATTACCTCTTTCAAAAAGTTCACACCCCTGCCCCCTCCCCCTCCATAGGTTAAGAAGTTTCTGTCTCTCAACTCTCAACAAACCCTGATGACCTTAAGCTGCGTCCCATATCCTAGGGACACTAAAAAGTAAAAAGACAGCAACAAAAAGTTCTCCTCTTGTATACCCCCGAGTCTATGATACATGATACATCTATGAACTTATTAACCTTCAGCAATGGTAATATGTCTCATGAATGCATGCTCTGTCGGTGACAGACAGGACGACTGACTCTACAAAGTGATGTTTATGCATTTGGAGTGGTGCTTCTTGAGCTTTTGACTGGACGCAGAGCAGTGGATCTAACCCAGGGGCCAACTGATCAAAACCTTGTGCTACAGGTATGTCATTTAATATACAGGCATGCAGAATATGAATGCCAACCCATGCATATTACTGACAACACATTCGAAATCAACTATATCTTTCAGGTTAGAAATATGTTGAATGACCGAAAGAAGTTGCGAAAGATTATAGATCATGAACTACCAAGGGTTTCATACACAATGGAATCTGTGACCATGTTTGCAAATTTAGCATCACGTTGCGTACGAATTGACAGTAGCGAAAGACCAACAATGTCAATCTGTGTGAAAGAACTTCAACTCATATTCCATACGAATTCCAAAGGGTTAGGTATGGCTCTACATACCCTTCGGATGGTCTAAATTTTTTACTGAGACTCTGAGAGGACAGGTCCAGAACTCACCCCTGTCATCCGTCAAACAAATTTTGGATACCTTGAGTCGAGTTGCTACAAAAGAGAAATGTAGGCCTAAATTCATGTGTCTACCCCCATGCACCCCCTTCCCAAAAAAAAAAAAAAAAAAAAGTTGAATCTTTTTTTCATGTCGGGTTGAGAGGGAAGAAACTGTAAATGTTTTGTTCTAGTTCTACTTTGTGGGTTATTCTTTTCATGTACATTTGACCATTTATCAATGTAAGTGAACAATCTGCGGCTGAGATTTTGCCCTCATATAAGCACAAGCTGCAGCAATTATCTTTAAATGTTCTCTCCGATGACAGCGCCATTTAGAAAACACAATTGCATCAAATAACATGCACTCATAGTTATTGTAATAGATATATACAGATCAAACTTACTTGATGAGAAGCAGAAACTCATTTGTCCGTATCAGGAGTATTCTGTGCAACCTAAAATAAAAGAGACCGAGGATATTAATCGAGTAGGCTTTGAGAGTACAAAACCACAAAACATAAGCATTTGCTGGACAAGTTAGAACCATTACTCGAGAACTACGTCAACAGATCAAAGAGCTCTGAATTGTTACATGTCAACTCGATTTAGAAAGATAACCTATTAAACAAATCAAAACCCGTTATCTCAAAGTTGTAGCACGATGATTTGGTTGAAATTTCTTGGTACCACGTAAAAGATATTTGCACTATATTAAAACACAGGTGAAAAAGGATTTGACCCGATAACTTGCATCAACGTGCTACTCAACTATAGCTAATCAAAGGAAGAGATTGCGTTCAGAATTGCTACCCATTATGTATAATTTGCGGAGGTTGTAAGGTATAACATACACAGTTCACCCAATACGAGAAAAGAAAGGGAATGGAGGAGGAAAATAAGGCTCAAATTACCTCATCAAACAGCAAAGGTCCGGATGCAGTATCACCATTGATTTCAGAGGTCACTTCTTCTTTGTCATCAATGATAACAGATTCTAAGGGCTTGCTCAAATTGGGAAGTTCCTTGTACATCAAATACTTTCTTCTCTGAAGTGTGAGTAAGATGAAGAGGCTGTCTGTCTTAAACACTTCATAGCCTGCCTTTTTATACATGCTAAAAGGAGCTGTATCAATCAATCTACAGTGCAAGTATACATCTCTCGAAGAAGACATGCTTGATATTAGCTCCTCACTTGCCTTCAGGAGATGCCAACCAATTCCCCTCCTGATATATCACAACGCCTTACAATCAGGATTAAGAAGTACTACCCACAGAAGCACAGTCCTAACTCAGGTACTTTGCATCATCATTCCAATGAGGTCTTAATCAAGTTAAAATATGACAAATTTTCCAAGCTACACCACCCTAACGGTATATCTCGGTATCTTGCAGAAAAAAGGCTACTTGAGCTATAATATCAAATTCAGCCACTAACATTACCGCAATCCAGTTCAGTAAGGAAAATTATATAAATGCAGACAGCAGCAAAACTAAAAGCCTATAGATTCAAAGGAAGTATTACTCTTCTTTTCTCGGTGAAAGGAAGTAGAAGGAAATTTAGGTATGTCTTTGGACTTTCTTCTAGAGCCAAACCAACCTTAGAAACCAACAAAAAAAATTCTCCCATTTCTTCTAGAGACAAAACTAAGTCCCAAATTCGTAAACGAAAACATCAAGCATTGGTTACTCAACAGTAATCCCCCACAGATGAACAGTCCTAGCTCAGGTATTACAACTCAGTTAGTTACTTACAAGCTACATCAAGCTGTATCATCATTTAGACGAGCTCAAACAAGTTAAGGACTTAAGGTATGTGAGGTTCTTCTAGCTAGATAAAACCTAAAAACATATCAGTATCTTGCAAATAATGGCTGCTCCATATCACATCATGGCATCTTAAAGCTTCTCCATCAACTCCAAAAGCAACCTTTCCAGTAACAAGAACACTACAAATGCAACACCAGCAGCAAAGATAAAAGAGTCACACTCTTCTTGACGCGATGAAGTATGCATTCGACTATGGGACAGATATCTCATTCTTGGTTTCTTAGAAGGCCCTAATTAGAAACTATGACAATTTTCAGGACACCAAAAAATTCTACTCCTACTATCCAAACAAAACTTCCCCAGCACAAATCTCAGTCAGTTCAACTTTCCTCTTAAGTCTAATCAAATTTAGAAACCAGCATTATTCAGTTTTCGGCTTTTCGCCTTGCAGGAAAACATTCACCCAACTAACAGCAGACATACATTTTCCCTCCAAAACAACAATGGGGAAAAAAAAGGTTCCAATATGCATAAACAAAAAGCATCAAGCATTTCAATATATGTAAACACTACTTCAAGATTACACATCATACACACTCATACAAGAAGCTAAGAACATAAATTATTCAACTTCCAATTGCATAAAAAACATCAAACACTACCACAAACATCCACATAATGCAGTGCGTATAACATAAGATACCAATTCAAGAAAGAAATCAGTTGAAAAAATGATATAAAGGTAAAGAATTTCACCTTCTAAATTGCTTTTTAACAGACATGTTACAAATGTAAGGGCAATTTTTAGGAGGTGTTGGTGTAGGAGGAGAAGCATTAGCACCCCTCTTATCAAAAGACATTTCCACAGTCCCAGCCAACACTTCTTCTTCTTCACTCTCCTCCCCAACACCATCTTGATAGCTTCTTAAATACGCAATCAAAGTCACAGCATGAGGCATCAAACCCCTCCTCTCAACCAAATACTGCTTCACTAAAAAACCCAACAATTTCAAGTACATATCAGGCAAAACCATAGACTCAGCAAAAGATTCAGCTAACAATCCAACTATCATATCAAGTTCAAAATCATTCATCACCCTAATAAACAAATACCCAGATGATAATTTGCAAGAATAAGTGTAACTTTGAAGGAATTCAAGCTTTCTGAGCTCATCATTGGTCAGAAAACGCCCGGATTTAAGAGGGATTTGGGGGGTTTCGGGGGAAATTGAGCGTGAAGATGAAGATTGCTCGGAAGTTGAGAAAGGTGTGAAGTGGCATTGGTTGATTTTGGAGAGAGACAGTGAGAAAGGTTGAAACTTTGGTGTGAAAAATGGTTTGAATTGGGTGGAAAAGTGGTGGTGATAATCTGAAGAAGGGAGGAGAGAGAGTGTGGCAGCCATTGATAAGCTCTTGTTATGAAATTCTTGACAACTTCGTGGACAAGCTAAGTGATAAGATGCGACTGAACCAAAAAATTTGAGTCCAAATGTTGTGATTTGTGAACTTACTCTAAACAACACTTCATTGGAAGTTACTTAATTCAATTCTTGATGTGGTTCATTATTGCGCAATTTCGACAGGTTATGGTCATTTCTAACTTGACGGTTTCTTTTAAATTAGAAATCTAGGCCACCTTGATTAAAACCACACACTGATAACGCCTCTATCAACAATTACGGTGTGGCTGAGGATCAAGGTTGGCCTAGTGGATAGGAACTCAACCTGCCTGAGGGTTGTCTCGGGTTCAAATCCTCATACCCCCACCCCCGCAGCATTAGCTGCTCCTTTGTACCAAAAAAAACAATTACGGTGTGGCTTACCCAAATAATAATGTGGGCTGTGGCCTGTGGGCGGGATCTATTATAAACTTATCACTAAAGGTTCTCAAATTCCCCAAAATCACAAACCACTTCCCATATTTTAAGTCACAGGGTTAGTGATGAACTGATGACGAAGGGTGGGATCCAAATGTGAAATTTTAAGGCTTGGGTTCGTGGTATGTAAGAGGTTGGTACGCGGTGACTGAAAATGTGCTAGGAAGCGAGGTAGAGGGTATTGCGTTCATGATAACATTCAACTAAACAAACTCTTTGATACGGTTTTTAGATGCAAAGAAGGTTTCTTCGTACAAGAAGTAACAACTAATTAAAGACTTTGAATTGAAGCTTGTGATGGTAGGCATTGGTAGCTAGTAATCCCATAGTTGAAGATCATTCAGCAAATTCCTCAGTCCCTCTTTCGACAATCGGCCCTCATGAATTACTACATCTATGTACTACTCCGTATATGATTATTGTAGTTTAGGTATGAACTTCACGATTAATGTCGAGTGACAAGTAAGATTAGCAAATTAAACTAGTAGATGTATATTATCTCATCATGTTACTGTTTACCTTCTGTCCTCCATGGTGAAAGCAACATTGTTCATGAACTAGCGCATTTCTTAATTCTTTTAACCTTTTGTCCCACATCGGTGAAGAAACTCACCCCAAGGGACAAATGCAGATATAAAAACATGCGTTCCTCCTCATCTCAATCTCACGCAGCCATGCAGTGAGCACAAAGCGAACTATTCTTTCGCCTTTTACTAAAGAATACCGTGTGCTCGCTGTATTTAAGTGGCATACGTTAATTTTTGGAGGAGGTTCCGAAAAGGGACTTCTAACAATTCTTATACACAATGTTTGTTGGAAACTTCTGATTTGCAGTATTGACTAATACTACGTTGAACAATACTGTCTTTATTTAGGATGAATGATATTGAGCCTGCAATTTCCTATTCTGGTACAACTTTTTCATGAAACTTCGTGCTCGAACCGATACGACCTGAGGAAACCGCTTAAGTTATATCAAAATTGAACCTTGGACATGAGAATTGTCATGCTCTAGTCTCTTAAAAGTTAAAACGAAGACAGATGTAAAAAGAAAACATGAGCTAAAAACGTGGACGGCAGGATTCGAACCTGCGCGGGCGAAGCCCACATGATTTCTAGTCATGCCCGATAACCACTCCGGCACGTCCACTTGAATGCTAATTCACTGCAAACAAATGATAAAACTATATTGCAGTAGCAAGAAAATTAGGAAGTTGTTGATGTAGGACTGTAGGTATGTATCTTGTGCATTTCAAAATTTAATTCTTGACCGACAAAGTGACGAGTTACTCAAACAATTCATTCTCATGTTTTAAGGACCAATTAAATTAAATAGATAAACATGTTCAAATCTTGGGCTCCCAAAATGGAATTACTCAAACTTGGCCTTAAGTACCCAAAATGAGAATTTTCGTTACTTTTCATAATTGTAAAGGTGAAAGACAAGTTCGCTTCTAGTTGATCAACAATTACATAAATGGCGATCTATCAATAATTTTCAACTACCAAACTAGACACGTTCGTCTCTATCCGAAAAGATTAGACCTAAAACCTGGGACTCAAGTAGATAAGCTGAGCCCGTTGCAAATGGATCAAATTTACGCAACCAAAGAGAGTTAGGAGAGCCCTGGTTTGCGATGCTCTACCGAAGAGAGCTAGAAGAGCTCCGGTGAGCTTGTGAATGTCCAATCTGCGCAGATGGGCAAAGATATGAGGGAGCCGAAGAGATCTAGGAGAGCCATGGCTAGCCTCTAAGCCCAGTCTTATAGTAAAAGGGGACTCACACGTGAGGGGGAGTGTTAAAGAGAGCTACACCTGTGAGTGTCGAGTTGATATGTATATAAACCAAGGAGTTACTCCACTTACTGTCAATTGGTTTTAGGATGAAACCTTATTCCATGTGGACTTTCTCTCCTCCTACGGGGGTGGCCCAAACCCGATCGTGATTTAACAGTTATTAACTCTTAATAAAACGTATATCCTCTAATCCTCTCTGGTAACTCGTCTCAGAGTTACGCATGCATCATGTGAGCATCTTAACACTTTTTTCCAACTTTTCCTCACAAAATAAAAAGTTTTTGTACAACTTCCTCTATCCCACATCGGTCATAAGAAGCAATGATAGGAAGAAGAAAGGGTATAAAAGCAACACTGTTATTCTAGAATAAGCATACCTTTCTCGGCCTTTTGGCTAAGATCAAGTGTAGTATCTGTTCTTATCAGTTTAATATCTGATATGTGGACCACGTGTCCACACGATATTAAATTTATTTTTTAAGGGAGGAAGCCCACCACAGTAGCTTGCTGCTGGGGCTTCCGAGCGTCGCCCTTGCGTTGCACTATTGCACGGGCTTGGCGCACCCCACCAAATCCTAGTCTAATTTGATTTGTCCAGAATGTTTCTGCTGATGCAATATCAGAGATGTTTACCAGTTTCAGAGTTCATAATATTTTGGGATAAGCTGATAATTTGTTTATCTTCTGTGATAAGGAATGATGACAAACTGCGAATTGAATTCTCTTGACATTCCGTTACAGGTGCCCCTGCGCGAATCCTAACAGCTAGCCAGTATTTCTAGTGTAAATTAGTGTTGTGATATGAAGCGTACGAAATGCGACTACTGAGTACTAACTGAATTAAGATGTCGGAGTAGTGATTGGTGTATAACTAATTAGGCAATGAAGAAGTGATCAAGATATAATCAGATCACTCATCTGCAGTAACACAACTCATAAGATCAGATAGATCACTGGGACTTATAAGTATGGGGTAATTTCGATAATAATCAACAATTACACCATTTATTTGTTCTAGAGCACAAAAATCAATTACATCAAAACTTTGCAGGTCCAGAGCGCGCATCATTAGGAGGCACCTCTCTCATTAACAATACTTGATTGTTTGACGTCACTCGATTTTTCACTGTATTGTTCCAATTTTATCAGATGTCCACATGAATATTATGATCATAATAATGTCGAGAGGTGGGGGTGAGGTAAAATGATTGGAAATGATGTCTTATCATCCCACATCGGTGGACGGTGGTAAACAAAGGAGCCTAATAAAAATCACGGTATAAATTCAAAAATTGAAAGATGTTCTAATCACTTACCTGGGCGGGGTCAATGGATGATCAAGAAGGTCCATGGCTTAAGTTGGTGGCCTCCATTGCACTTTGCGGAGGAGCGCCTACTTAACACTGTCCCCAAGCCTGGGAGAGTGTACGTCATAATTTGTGGCCGTGGGGGCCTGCGTTCGCGCGGCCCCTATACAATTCCAGTTCAATAATTGTATGATCTTGTCCTCAACAATGCACTCCGTATGGGTAGTAGTCGATGTCGAAATTTGGTGCAGGAAACAAGAAGTTAAATAGTTGTGTAAACAATGTACTCCTAATCGAATTTCGATAGTAGGTGTAGCCGTGTAGGAAACAACAAAGCTGTGCAGAAAACAGGTATGATCACTGACAAAGACTCACAGTAGTAGTAGCAAGTTCGAAGTAGGAGAACCTTAACCTTTTCAACATCATTGACGTAGTGACTAGTTGGCTTAGCTTTGGTGTGCATAAAGGACTAATTTATCACATAAATAAGGCACCAAACATCTCGTCCTGCATCACTCTATCCTTATCATTTTGACGCGAACTCCCCTTGCATTAGTATGATGTTGTATCTCATAAGATCAACAAAGATTAGTTTCTGTATAATATCAGCCTGAACAACAAAGCAAGTAATAGCTCTAATTATGTATATTTTGAGCTTCACTTGCAATTTTCAAGCTTACACATTGATTCGGCAATACTCCATTGATTGAAGGATTAGGGGTTGCGTCAATAATTAGCAGGTAAATTTTTCGCAGTAAAAATTTGGACCATTTCTCGATTTATGCGTGTCATCCTTGCGCAGGGGCCATGCTAATCTTCTCTGTATCGTTTCAATTTTATCAGATGTCCCCGAAGAGACAATTAATATATGAATATCACACTTAATAAAGCCGTAAAAGTTTTCTCCAAATTTCGATGTGGGTCAAGTTTGCAACTTATACAATGGGAGACTTGGGAGCCTATGAAACTGATGTCTCCTAAATCCTTGTACTTCAGCTTATACTCCGTACAATAAACAAGAATCGTCAGCGCTCAATCCTTGTACTTCAGCTTACCAATTAATTTTTGGACACGAACACAATTGTTTCTATGCACTGAATCACCTACTTTCCTTACGAAGGTACCTACACTTCAATTTGTCTCGGCGCAGGGTCCTTTTAATTTCCTAGAGTTCCTTCGTGGAGTATATATATACCCTTGCGTAGGGGCCATACTAATCTTCTTTATATTGTTCCAACTTTTATCATGTCTTCAAAGAAAACAACACTATAGCGATAATGATGTGCACTACCCGGGTGCGACAGTCCAGGGTCACGGCCGATATTTTAAACCGTGGTCTACACGAACTAATTTATCAGATTGAGGTGAGTTTTAACCCGATTTGATTTTAAGTGAAAATTACTAATCAGAGTTTAGAACTGAAATTTGAACTATGAATTGGTGGGGTGCGCCAAGCCCGTGCAATAGTGCAACGCATGGGCGACGCTCGGAAGCCCCAGCAGCAAGCTACTGTGGTGGGCTTCCCCCCTTAAAAAATAAATTTAATATCGTGTGGACACGTGGCCCACATATCAGATATTAAACTGATAAGAACAGATACTACACTTGATCTTAGCCAAAAGGCCGAGAAAGGTATGAGTTGAATGATGGATGTCAGTCTGTTTTTATATGATCTTACTGAGAGGTTCTCTTTTCAACAGCCGATGTGGGAGAAAAGCAAGTTTTTCTATAATAATTCGGCCGTATTACCTTGGCGATCACCCTCTTTCGCTAGCATTTTAATTACAGCATCGATCACTCAGAAAGAATCACAGGAGTACTAGCAACAAGCTAGGTAGTTCTTGTTGAAGAAATTCGAGTGATCGTGGCTTCCTGACGGTAGTAAGTCGTCGAGTTTTGAAAAAGTTCGGGTGAGTTAGTATTCTGTTGATTTCGTATTGCTCAACCACGAAACCTTGCTTTCTCGCTGTCTCGCTGTCTTAGGCCATCTGCATTAATCTTGAACTTGATTTAAGCCGACATAAAGAGTTAGCATTCTGTGGAGTATGTATTGCAACTGCTGAGTATACTGATATTAAGATGTCGAAATTTAATTGCGAAAAGTGATTCATGTAGATCTAAATAGGCATTGGTAAAATTCTAGTCTTGACTCAGGAGTATCTGCAATTGAAAATGAGATCTGTATATGAAATGTCTGGCTGTCTGCTGCAAACTACCTCAAACGCCTGTAACACACTAACACAGAACAGTTTCATGTGGCTCATTGATGAAGGCCTAAGCATAATTCATAAGATCACTGAGAATTATATGGAATAATTTCGAACATGATGACTTGATCAATAAGTACACCATTCATCATAGAGCCCAAGGATCAATTACATCAAAACTAGACTGCCCAAGGAAAAAATTAAGCAGCTGAAATTTACATACATTTGATCATTACTTGAAACACTTTGCAATTTGCATACAAGATAATGGCAGAAGGCTACATCATGCGCGGTGCAAGATACATTAATACCGTGCATAGCCAGGTCTTGCCCATCAGTAGTACCACGTTACAGTACAGCAGATGTGACCTTCGGATGCTCGACTGCTTGTACACCTCCGCCTGTTTTAGGGTACCACGCTACTGACTCGTATATGACAGCACATCATACAAGGACACAGAACAGCATATCAAAAAGAAGCCTTAGACCAATAGTTTCGACAGCCATAGATGCCTCTTTCATTCTTTGCTACCTGTCTAGTATATGCTCCAATTGTTACGGCACCAGAGAGGCCGTCAAACTGGTGCTAAGAATAAAGATCAAACAATGATAATGGCCCGTTCATTCCATTGATGATTTTCGCCATCTCTTCATAATATCAAACATGATTTCATTCCATGTATCAATTGGTCCCGGTAAGCACCAATGCACACAGTCGTTCTGAACCCGTTCCTTAATCCCATCGGCAAAAGGGTTAGGATACATGTAAGGACCCGGGTGACCATCAGGCCTCAACATTGCTATTTTGGTCACATCCAATGCTGCTATCCGAACTTTAGGCAAACTATTTTGATCTGTATCTAACAAAACCTTGGCATATTCCACTTCTTCCACCTCTGCTTTCCTCATCTTAGCATCCATACCTTCAAGAGCCTTCTCCCCTTCCATGTATGGCTTTGTTCTAGGGCAAGCCCCCAACTTATCCCAATCTCCTTCAAAATGGTGCGGTGAAAACGTGGTAACAATCACGTCAATCCCGTTCCCCTGTGCGCCTTTCCGTTCAACTATCGCCTTGAGTGTGGTATTAAAAGCCTTACCAAACACCCCAAAGAACTCAATCTCAGTACAGTTCACACCTTCAACGGAATGGCATCCAAGCACTGAATCCCCATCCATATAAACAGCAGGGTGCAAATACCAATGCCCAATCGACAAAACAACCATATCTATCGAATCTAGATCAGAAACCCACCTCTCATCAACAGAATCAAAGTACAATTTGTTATGATTCAGCTTTCCATCATTCGTCTTCTCAAACCCTTTAACCAGGAAAGGTGACCAATACACGGAAACATTGGCATTATGAGAAGGGAAATGCCACCTCCTGAATTTATTGTCATCCCCATTTGTGTACACCAAATTAGGTGGAGAAACTGATCCTAACATGCATAGTAAGGACTCCAATTGATTCCTTGCCATAGAATCCCCGATAAAAGCCAAGTGTTTCCCTTCAATAATTTGCAAAAACGATATAGGATCAAACCTTGGAAGACTGCACTGCCTCGGTCTCCACCTCCAATATAGATAACCCTCATCAGGCCTCCCATGGCTCATACAATTTTGTCCTTCCTTAATTGTTCCACAACTCGTACCATTATACAACGGACCTTTCTTATCACTCACCCATTCGCCATTTGTGTAGTCGCAAGTTGATGGTACTTCAATTCGCTTCCCTTCTCGCAAACCCTCATTCCCAGTTTCCTTTGCTGAACAAAAAAGACAAATTCTTTGAGAAAACCCCTCAATTCTAATGCCAAAGACTAGTTAGTTGGTCCGAAACTCCGAAAATCTGGAAACTTGACATCTTAAACCCCCCTATATAAACAGATTGCTGAGGCAAATCTACAAATACCAACGTTCTAATTGGGTGCTATTACTAACAAATCATAATTTTCTATACCAATTTTTTGCTCAAAACATAAACAATGTAACAACTACCCATGTTAATTCAACCCCTACAATTGCAGAAAAATGGGACTTAAATGAGTGCATGATCCACCAAAACACAAGATCAGAAGAACATCACATTTTATCACAAGAAAAGATTGCTTATGTCACTCATTATATCACCAAAAAAACATCCAAAAATAGCAATAATACCATAATTCAATTTCATTCCCAAACTATAAACAAGATTAACAAAAAGATCTCACCTTTAGAAGGTATTGTTGCTGAATCTAAAACCCCATTTCCACTTTCCTTTTCTGCAACAAAAGGATCCAACTTTACATCAACAAACCAAAAACACAATACCATACACACAACCCACATCATAAAAACAAAATACCCAAAGTATAAAATGAAGCTTCACCAATACACAACCAAAAAGTTCAGTAAAAAAGAGCATACCTTGAGCAGGAAATGTAGGAAGAGAGGAAGAGAGAGAAGAAGTGGTAGAAATGGGAGTGAAAGTAGAGAAGTGAGAATCAGCAGGAGAGTGTGAGAGTGAAGGAGAAGGATACAAGTAAAATCTCAGCACAACTATTGGTAAAATTGCATATAAAACATATGGTAGTAATTTTCTTGTGAGTGATTGAGTTTGTTGAGATTTCCATGGGTTTGTTGCTGTACTACTACCCACCATCTCTTTTACACAGACAACCAAAAAAAGAAGCTTGATCTTGAAGTTTTTCTTGCTTTTCTCCTCTCTTTCTCCCCTGTTTCTTTGTATCTTTCTGATCTTTTTCTACTCAACTTTTTAGTTTTTCTTTCTCATACATAACATTTGTTCAGGAGAGAGAAAGAACCATTCCCTTTGTTTCTGGGGTCTTTAAGGTTGCAATGATGAATGGAATTACACTTATGTTCTCTCTAAACGCGGTTTTAAAGAGATAATTTATACGTCGTGTTAATCTTGCGATACTAGTATGACTTTGTAATTTGGAGTTCACGAGTTTAAAACCTAGCTCGTAAATGTGTGTTGTTTTAGCTAAAATGAGTCTAATTAATTTAGTAATTTCGTCTTGACATTTGGAAATGAAAACTACATTGAAGAGGAAGAAACAAAGGTCTTCAAAGTGTCAATCTTTATTCTCAACAAAATAGTTGTAAGTCCTTTGTAACCCAACACTAATCCAAGAAAAAAGTAACCCAACATTAATTAGGTAGTGGAGTAGTGGTTTAACCAGCCATTAATAATCAACACTTATACTAATCCCTACTCTATACTTTAATCTTGTCCTAGATTCTCTTAAACCCACATTATCAATTCATTTCCAATGATAGATACAGTAACTGATCTTCTTAGTTAATGTTAGAGAAGTTTAACTTGGGATGGAGTGGTATAGAGTAATAATCAAGGTGCAAATTTTGAGCATGTACTTAGTACATGTGAGATCAAATTAATACGGTATATTAACTAGCACCTTGCGGTTGGGAATCAATTTCGCTCTTATATTATCAATTAATTTAACTTTTTTTTATCCACCCTTATATCATCACCTTAAGCTTTGTTTCAACCTCGAAAATTAAAACTCAATCTAAATCAGTATCATATATAGGTCGGTCGTTTTTGCTGTTATTTTTTTCCTGCTTATGTGATTCCCTACCTCGTTTTACAATTGATTGTGATGGAAGTTGTAATAATTATGGTTTAATGAGGAGTGTTGGACAATCTATCATACGGAGTATGTGTTTTGATGCACTAGATTCCCTGGAGTAGAGTAATTAACATCATTCCCAACCGAAATAATATGGTGTCAGGCGTATAATTAAACATACTCCGATCCGCTCAGGGTGGAAACTTCCTTGCTTCACTCTCATGCACACCATAATACCATATTACTACATGTCTACATGACTACATGTGATGTGAATTGTATGACAGACATGTTATTTTAAGCCAAACAAATAACACTTCCATTTTGGTTCAATGCATTTGACCATATATACAGTTGTGTGCCTAGTACATACAGTATATACACACGATATCGAGAGATATTCGGTAACATGAGATACTTGCACGACTCACATACAACTATACAAGCAATAACGCTTAATTTTTTCCAAAATAAGTTGAGTTCTTTACCACTAGGCCAACCTTAATTCTCATCTTATAGATTTCATGAAAATGATATACTCTGTATTACGTTTGGTCTAGATCGGAAGTGCGTACATGACATTAGCAAATAGTGGTATCCGAGTACGCACGACGTCGATACAAGGACGAATACCCTTCAGGCCTTCATAGTGAAGAGGTCGAATTGTCGGTTGTGTACGACTACTACAAGTGAAACAAATCAAACAATAATAACTTAATAAGATAATGAGAGACTGCTACATAAAAAAGACGGACTTTAAAGTGGTCTACTCTCATCGCTGTCAGTCACAGACTTTGGCTCCCATTCCACACATTGTGCTGTGCCACTTACCTAACATTTGTTCAACTCGATCTAACACCTAATTTTTTGGTACTTACTCTTTAATCTTTAATGATGGTTTAAACTATACTACTCCCTCATTTCAAAAAAAAAAAACTATACTACTCCCATGTTAATGTGTAATACGGAGTAGTATTATAGGAAACTTCTAAGGGCAAGTATGTTTCCGTGCTCAAAATTATCTGCGTCACGCTATGCTCTATCTATCATAAAGCAGTTAATTTTCAGTGTGGAAATGATACTTTTAAAATAGGAGCAGATTCAAGTTCTACAAAAATTCGAGCCGAGGTCTATGTGATAGAAGGTGGAAACCACAACCACTCGCGTCTCTTATGTTCCTTTCTCTAAAACTGGCCGCTTTCACGAATGATCACTGTTTCCATATAGTTTCTACGTGGTTACACCTTACATTTATGAATGCATGTGTCACTCAATTTCGGCCCCCAATCTAAACGGTGTTTTTAAATAAGATGATACTAGTCAAACAAATGTCACTTTCTCATACTCAAAATTCCCTTTAACTATATATGGAGTATACATTAGTTTTTTTTTTTCCACCCCGGAAAATATATCACATTAATATGAGATGATCTTATATTAGAATTTCTGATAAACTTTCAGTGAAGAAATTATATCACGTCCAACATTTATTGAGTAGAAAACATGAGGTTTATGAAGTTTATGGGCTTCTCCATGTAAACCCATTTTGTAAATTACATCCTGGACCTTTATAATGAGCCCGCCCAATATGCTTACTTGCGCGCTTTAACCCAAATTTAGAGTGAGATTATACCATTCATTCCAACCTTTAACCCAAATTTAGAGTGAGGTCCGGTCGTCCGAATAGTCTTTAGTTTGTAACCTCAGCCGACTTCATGTCCGTTTTTTTTTTTTTGAGTAATATAATATAAAGAAAAAGAGAGAGAAAGGATTTTACTAATAATAATAAAAAATGGAATTAATTAATAACAGTATATATGAATTCTTCATTTGCGAATGGCAATTTGCAACATACATAAAATTTCAACAAGTTTTAATGTGTCCTATTATACAACTCTGCCAACAAGTTTTACTCTAGTAGCTGGTTCTACTGTTGTGCACTGAGCTGAATTTTCACAAGAACTTTGCAACTGTATGAATGTTAAGAATTGTTAGTAGCAGCAGCTTTGCTTTGCATCCTCTTCCATATCAGGCTTCTTTAGCACAAAAGTCGCTAGGCCTATAGGCCGATAGCTCCAAAAACGTCTCAACCAACCACTCTCCAACCTGCCAGCATCCTGTCAATGTGTTCCTGCCCGATGAGTACCAAAATTCAGGTTGAACATTACAGGTTACGGCAAAGACTTTACTGCATTTCCGGGACAGTGATGCTGTGTTTATCGTCTAAATTTCTCTTCCACTCCGGTTGAGAAAATACTACAGGTATCAAAACTGTGCACTGTCGAGTCACAGAAAGCTGCATTCATTGAGTCATATGACATCCCAATTCCCAAACGCCTTCCAACTCTACACAAATTATGATGTGTGCCATCTCTTGATAATATCCAACATGATCTCGTTCCAAGTATCTATCGGTCCTGGCAGGCACCAGTGCACACAGTCGTTATGGACACGTTCCTTAATCCCATCAGCGAAAGGAAAAGGATACATGTAAGGGCCAGGGTGACCATCAGGCCTCAGCAATGACAATTTGGTCACATCTAATGCCGCTACCCTAACATTAGGCATGCTATTATGATCAGCATTCAACATAGCTCTGGCCTTTTCCACTTCTTCTACTGCTATTCGCCTCAGATTATCATTCATTCCTTCAAATTCCTTCTCCCCTTCACTGTAAGGCGTTTTCTTAGGACAAGCACCAAACTTATCCCAATCGCCTTCAAAATGGTGAGGCGAAAATGTAGTCACAAGAACATCTATGCCATTACTCTTCAAGCCTTTCCTCTGAATTATAGCCTTCAGGGTTGTGTTGAAAGCTTTACCAAAGACATCATAAAATCCAATCTCGGTACAGTTGTCCACAGAATGACATCCAAGGTTCGTACCTCCATCAAGATACATGGCGCGAAGTAAGTACCAATGGCCGACTGACAACACCACCATATCAATTGAATCCAAATCAGCAGCCCACCTCTCATTCACAGAATCTAAGTGCAACCTGTTATAATCGTTGTCATCTGCTTTCTCATCTCCTTTGACAAGAAAAGGCGACCAATACACAGAAACAATCACATTATGAGACGAAAAATGCCATCTCCTGAACTTTTTGTCATCCCCACTCGAGTACACAAGATTAGCAGCAGAAATAGAGGCCAACATACATAGCAATGACTCAAGTTGGTTCCTTGCCAATGAATCTCCAACAAAAGCAATGTGTTTTCCTCGGAGAATTTCTAAGAACGATTCAGGATCAAACCTCGAGAGATTGCATTGCCTCGGCTTCCACCTCCAGTAGAGGTAATCAGTGTCAGGCCTTCCATGGCTCATACAATTCTGCCCATCCTTGATTGTTCCACAACTCGAACCATTGTACAAAGGGCCTCTACTGTCTTTGATCCACTCGCCATTCGTGTAGTCGCAGGTTTGTGGGATTTCATTCACAATAGCTTCTTGTACAAGTTCATTTTCAATGCTGTTTTCTGCTCAAAACACAGACACATTTAACCAGCACACACACGCATCAGGCCACGTTTCCCTTCTTGTACAAGGTACTATATACACATTGTTCAATGATCACCACATCAAATCACAAAGATAGTAAGCAAAATCTTACCTTTTGGAGGTAATGCTAATGATTGTACAACCTCGATTTCACTTTCCTTTTCTGTTCGAAACAAAAACAAATCAACAACTCAACAAGTGCAGATGTCAATCTTCTAATGCTAAATTTGCAAATCAAGTAACAATTGTGACATGATCATAGGAATAAGTAAGCCAAAGACCGAAAATGTAACGTCTACAACAAGCTTTCAAAATCAATTTGCACCCTCTAGACTAGGATTACACCATCTTTTGATACCAAGAACTACCTTATATGCTGATTTTCACCATATTTTGGTCATAAATCAAGAAATCAAGTCCATATTTTAAATATTAAGCATGTTTATCAATTGGTAAATACTAGTATATGCTGCCTTTTGCACAAAAGTTACAACATTTCGACGTAATTTCTTACCATAAAATCAGAATTTGTCAATGTATCTTAAGCAAAGAGAGTGTTTCCAAATCCGATCAAACACAATCACTAGCAAATCAAGTAATAGTGAAAAGGTAATAATCAAAGATCAAATGCGTGCGATAAACGTACAGAGTAAACAGAGCAAGTAGAACCTAACAGGCTAACACAAGCCACTTTGTCGCTCGCCTAGTGGTTTAATTTGACAGTGCGACAATTTTACTAGTTGAACTAGTTGACATATCCACGACCGTTTAAAATCTTTGAATTTCTATACGACGAGAACGAAAATGAGTTACTAATAAGCGTTACAATGACGGTCCAAGAGTAACATGCTATGTCATGTTGTTCACACATAGTCACACACACATACATGCATGAAACACACTTAAAACATAAACATCAAAGTTTCACCCAATAAAAGGCAAAAAAACATAGAACAACTAATCTTGCAAAAGAAAAAAAACCCATAAATTTTCGACGAAAAAAACAATGAAAATAGCGTAAAGATTTTACCTTGACTACTGGGTAAGGGTGGTGGTGATGATGATGAAGAAATGATGGAAATAGAAGAAACTTTTGATATCTGATCATAATGTGTGGATTTAGGGAGAGAAAATGGGGTAAAATAACAAACAAGAAGAGCTAAAGAAATAATGGCATAAAAAACCATTGATTTCCATTGATTCTTGGTAAAATAATAATAATGTGATGAATATTGTTTGGTTTTCCATGGATTTGTTGTTGCACTCATTTTTGTGTTCTTTCTTCCTGAGTTTATTTTTCTGGTGTGTTTCTTACGCTTTTTTGGCACTCACTTCTCTTCTTTTTATTCTACTGAAATAACCCAATTATTGTTGCATTTGTTTTTTATTTTCTTTTTTCTTAGAATAGTAATTTTTCATTCCTAATTTGTTTTGTTTTGTTTAGTTTTATTTTAAGGGTGTTGCTAAACGTAACCCGAAAAATACTAGCGTAACCTATTTTTTCCATTTTTCTTCCAATATTACCCTTAATGATATCCCCTCCGTCGAAAAACATTTTCGGTGTCCCGCACTTGTTTTATGCGACCTTTTCATAATTTTTAGTACAAATATTTGCATTTCGAAAACTTTTTCCGGTGTACCGGCCTCCCCTCTCCCTTAGTAGATCTGTGGCCCTCCGTAAAATAAAACGTATAACAAACTTTTTCGAGCAAGCAACAGTCATAATATAATATCAAACACTAGATTGCAATAATATCATGGAACGTTCGAACTTGACGAAATCGAGCCAAAATAAAGATGAAATTGAGGTACATAATAGCTTATTATATGTCGCACAAAATACGCGTGTTTAATTCATTTTTTTTTAATGATGGAAAGACAATCTGTATAATAAAATATTAGGTTTATGGTATTTGTGTTATTTTGGGAAAAAGTGGGGACATAATAGGTATTTTACCAGGTTACGTTAGTAAAAAAAAGTTGCATTTAGCAATCATGTATTCTAATTGAGTTGGCAAATGGAGAAGAGACAAAAGAAGAAGGTTATTGGTACACTTAGTCAAAGTAAAGAGTAACCCAATAATTAAGGGTTAGTAGGTACTAATTGCCGGTTGATTTTCTTCCTCATAGTATGTTTTATTACCATCCTTGGAAATATTGAATTGACATAAACTTTTACTTTAAAAGATTCAACATCTGAATGATTAATGCGTTTGGTTTTAGAGGAAAACAAATTGTCCATGAAAAAACGTACTCGCTATATCGACACATAAGTCGGTTTAGTGACAATCGATCTTAAAACATACTACGCTATCAAGTGGCAATGCAATTGGCAGTACATTCAATTCACTTATGTTTGTTGTCTTTCTTCGATGAGTAGATATCAAATCCTAAATCCTAAAGATTTGAATTTTCCTCCTACACATATATATCATGGCTCATCTAGTTAAGTTGTTCATTATGTTTGCGACCCCTGAAAATTAAAAGGCTAGCTAGCTTTCTCTTGTACGCTATTTTTTGACATAAATTCTCTAGTCGCTCCTGTATGAATGACCGTATTTTCGTTTTCTAATATGTTACTTTGACACTCATTTTCCTCTCATCCGCGGACATTTCTATGAATGAATGACCACATTCTCATTTTCTTAAATCGTTGATTCTCGATACAAATTCTCTTTCATTTTTTATGGTATCTTCATAAGTTCCTAGGAACTCAATACGATACTTTTGTTATAGACGAGTATTTAAAAATGTTAAATGGTGTGAAAATAGATCGGACCTCTCATTTTTTGTAGTACAACGTTCTAAAGTGTTTTCCTGTTTGTGGCATCAGATTTTTCTACGTGAGTGGCTTAATTTTTGAGAGTAGATGAGTCACTGTACTACATGTGTAACAGGAAATGTCAACTCAAACCTTTGTAAACTTGTACGAAAGCCAAGTGCCAGATGCTGACTTGATTAGGTATTTTTTACATGTGATTTTGTGAACATGTCTTCCCAATCGGAGCTCCACCGACGGCATCATTTGACCCGAAACATGCAATTGTGTTAAAATAATATTCAATCATACTAGTATAGTATAATTTATAATTTATGACAATGTGGAGGGTATAAGCATAACGTGAGTGAGCTGCGTACCACTGAACTTGCTCATCAATTATAATGAAAAGAATTAGATCATCATTTGAAAAATGACAAAATAAGTTAGTATAAAGATTCCCGTCTTAATGAGTTTGATCACATATTCACATAGTATATTGAGAGACGCCATTGCTTAAAAGATCCACTAGTTGAGCGATAAGCTTGTGGTAGATACACGATTCCAATTTCTCACACTAAAATACACGGAGTATTGAACGTTGATCATAGAATGCAAATGTTAGATACTCGTACAAGCTCCAAGTTCTTGTTACTAATGATATTTATGTATGGTGATATTCATTGGGTGGACTGCATTATTGGTTTTGGGGTCAAGTGTTGTTAAGGTCGATTGTGTGATTTGTGCCATATAACGACCATTGTCTATGGAAGGCTAAAGCAGATATGTTTAAGACGTCGGTCAAAATATTTTAATTAAATAGTTTTTAGTTTAATTGGGATTCGAATGGATTATTGGATGTTCAACAGCTCCATCAAAATCCGGAACCAAATCCAATCCAATACAAAATTCTAATTAGGATTGGATTGAACTTTGGGTTCTTGTGAATCAGTCAATCTGCTAAGCCCACTTTCCATGTGGACTTGTAATAGCAAAATAAATTTGGGCTGAGCCCATGATTAACCTGCTTGAGTAGGTTAACCGATCGAATGAGCCCAAAGTGAGCCATGACTATCTAACTGAGAGCCGAACCTCACTTATTAATCAAACTCATTTCTAAGGATCATGGTTGAACTAATGATAATAAACTCAATTCGTCACTTAGGCCCCGTGCGATCCAACTTATTCAACAGTGTTTTCAAATCAGATCAGATTTATTCAAATCAAATCAAATTAAATGAGATCAGTTTTATTCAAATCAAATCAAACCAGATCAGAATTATCCAAATAACAATCAATGAATGTAGCCTATTTTTACTTATTAATTCGTCTAGTTGCAGTTAATTTATTATTTAATTTAGTTCAGATCAAATCAAATCAAATTTATTCAAATCAAATCAAATCAGATCAATTCAATTCAAATTAAATCAGATCAGAAAAATGCAGTTCAATCGCATAGGGCCTTAGTGATACCGAATTACCGATGTCGACAATATGTATTCAAGTTAAAGGGTCGAGGGCACCATAAAGTCAAATACGGTGCCAATGCAAGTAGACCCATTTTTAAAACCTTAAACCCACGTTATTAGACTCACTCGACTACTCGAGCTAAACCCGAACCCAATTCGACTCGTTTACGCCAACTTAGATAAGTTCCCAAGTCCCAAGTTTAATTTCCGGGTCTTTCACAACTCACTGCGACCCGAACGAAATCATCTCACTCAAATCGGTTCCTACTCAAAACACACTGCAATTAATTAAGAAGACAAAGAAGCTTAACGAGGAAGATTAGAGAAAGGAGAGAGAGAGGAGAGAGGTAAAGGATGGCAGCAACAATGGGGGACGGAAACAGTGAAGACTTCACAATTGGTTGCGTACTTCAAATCAAAACAACACTTGGTGAAGATTTTGAAGCACAAGTTATCACCTTTGATCGACCCTCCAACATCCTCGTCCTTCATATCCTTTTTTTTGTTGCTAATTATTTTAAAGTTGAAATCTTTCTATATTTTCTTGCCAATTTAGTTTAATTTTTGATGTGGGGTTGTAATTTGATTATATGGGTTTGCTTAACTTTGAAGTTTGTTTACAAGAGGGTTTGCAATCTGGACCAAGGAGAAATATAAGGCTGTTGAAGGCTAATTTCATTAGGGAATTCACGTTTTTGCGTCATGCTGAAGATCCCCTTGATGTTAAGAATTGTGTTCTTGATCTTAACTCTCTTCAAGCTAGAGAAGAATCTGCTATTAGGTTGATGTTGATTAATTTCTTTGTTTTTTTTTTTGTTGATTTTTGGTTGATTTTAGGGGTGTTTTTGAGTTTTATGATGGTTTAATTTGGTGAGTTTTGATGGGTTTTTGTAGGCAAGCTGAGATGGATGCAGAGAGGATTGGTGTGGGTGTGACAACTGATGCTCAGTGCATTTTTGATGCTTTGTCGAAAACGTAATGTCCCAATTCATCTTTGTTTTTAGCTAGGTTGTTAATTTCTTAATTTTGATGCCCTATGTTGGTTATTTTTTTATGCTTTAGCTAGGTTGGTTTGTTAATTTTGATGCCCTATGCTAGTTAGTAGTACCTAGTGAGGATTTTCGCCAAGCCGGGTGTGGGGAGGTTTAGATGTACGAAGCCTATGCGTATGTTGATGGCATTCTTTATGTGGGATTTTGATGTAGTGGTACTTGGAGGTTCACTTGAGTGGATTTACATGGATTATTAATGGCAATGGAGTCTCTTTCTCTAAGTTATCTTCCCCTTTGACTTGTATTAGTCTCATCCTAGTTGGTATTGAGTAAAAGGTGGATGCTTGGTGTGGTTGTATTTGTCCGGAAGAGCTGTAATTATCATCTTTATTGGGTTGCTGCGTTAGGAAGGTAGTGCGAAAGGAAGACTGACCATATGCCAATTGGTTTGTGCAAATTTGCATATTCGGACTCCTGTGGTAGAATTGAATACTTGTTTGTAGGAAGAATCATATGCTTCTGCTCAGTTGCGAGATGCATTTTATAGGGGTTAGGGTTTGTCAGAGTCTTGAGCTTTTGTGCTTGCAGTAGGCGGGATTATGAGGTCGATTTGTTGATCACATTGAAATGAGCGGGTGGGTTTCTTAAAAGTTCTTCTGATAAGAAAAAAGTTGCTTATCTTCTCTATGGCTTGTGTTGGATGGCTATGTAGCTCTCTATTTCTTCTGTGTAGTATCTGTGCTGTTAAATGCTTGTCTCTGAATCTCTGGTATTCTGCTCGAGAAAAGACTGGTGTTACATATGTTGTCTGAACTGGGGCAGAAAATCGAAGTTCAAATGTGAAAATATGTATTGAAACTCATAGTTTACAATCTATACCATGGTGAGGCTTGTGCTAGTTAGTTTAACATATAAGCATAGTTAGTTCATCGACTGTTATTCAATCTGAAGGAGATAAGTTCTAAGTTAGGAAACTCATATGAGAGTTAACTCTGCACCATTAGACATGAATAAATGATACATTGATTCATGAACAACTTCAAACTGATGGCTAATTAGTGATTTTATTATAGTCTATACACTCATCTGCTTGATATAGCTCTACATCTTTAGTTGGAGAATGGTATGCCAATTTCAACTTTGAATCGAGAGAAGAACTTAAAAACGCTCATAAATTGAAGGAAAATCTTGAATAACCTCATATGCTCAAGAGAAGAATCCACTGCAATATCTGTAATATGACCTTACATATGACAATAATACAATTCAACACCACAACTTAAATGAAAACACTACCGTACCAGCAGGCATGACCTAATACAAATGAAATTTAGGCTTTAAGAAACAATATATGACAAATTGCTGGATAAACTGATGGCTAATTAATTGTGTGCTTTGACAAGTTATGAAGTAGGTAGATTTGCCTGGGTGAGAAGTAGGTTGACGCTGTCCTTGCAAATGAAACATAACATAACCTTACAGACAGGAAATCAGGATGTTTTTTTTTTTTTTTTTTTTTAAATGGCCAGGATTGAGTTTCTTAGGTGTTTTCGAATTAGCTTATTTGACTTTCAGTCAATCTCTGTGTGATAAACTTTAAATGTTGGAACTATTTTACCATGGATTACAGCCTTACAGGGACATGGTTTTGTGATGAACTAAAAAGGTTTCTGAGAGTAGACACAATATGCCAAACATTGTAGAATTGATGGTAATTCTGGCATAATTGCATAAATTGACATAATACCTTCAAATACAATAGAAATTAGACGAGTTTCTTTGGGTGCCCTCAGACTCCCAAATGTAATAAAATTGTATACTGATGAATGATATGATTTTCGAGTCCTCAGTGCTGCCTACTAATAGCATTGCTATTGTAGTATACCCCTAGCAAGGAAGTAATGAGTGGTCTGACTTAATTGCCCCTGAGTATGGTTGGCTTGGCCAGTTTATTACAGATTTTTGATATAGTTATTTTTGGTGTTACTAACTTCCTTTGCTTAGAATTATGGATCCAGAACCCTGCCAGTTAACTAGCATATCTAGTTTGAAAAATGGGAACCCAAATTTCTTATTGCGGCAGTGTGAAACATATGTGTGATATGAGATGTGGATATGTGAAGTTTTCTAACATGGATCTCTGGGATTTGATGGCCTGTAGTGAGGATAGAGGTTGGTTTCCCTGAGTAATGATGACAAATTGATGATGATAATGACATTGCTAGAAAATTTGATTTGGTGGCGTGACTGGCGTCTTATCTTCTGAGACATAGGATTGTTATTGCTGTTTTTGTTGGTAGTTCTATCTCTATCCTTAGCTTTAATATGGTAACATGCATGTGAATGCAGTTGCTATGATTTCTCAGTCTGATTTCGTCTTCATTTTTAATGTTCAACCTTGGTGATGGGCAACCAACTCTTCAATTGAGGTGTGCCATCTCTGAGGCCCGAGATGCAGTTTGTTGCGTCAAGTCATTAAGAGTTATGGACTCATAGGCTAATAGAGAGAATCTCTCTTGTTTAAATAGTCTCAGACTCTAAATGTGTCATTGACTTTTTGTGGTGATGGTCTTGTGGTCTGTATTCTCTTATGTCCCTTGCTCTTTTGTACCTGAAAACTTGAGGAGAGTAGACATCTTCACTGATCCATTTTTGGCACAAGTTGTTTGCACAATGTTAAGCCCCAGTGCCCACCGCTAGTTAAGACAATTGATGACTGTTCAAATTTTAGGCATCGGGACAGTTGGCCATTGTTGTAGTTTTAGTAACTTTTAGTGCCCGCCTGACTACTATTGATTCTGTCACATCTCCTGTTGATTTCCAAAATGTTGGATACGAATGTAGAGTGTTTCTGGTATTGGATTTAAATAAGATGATTGCTTTCAGTTGCCAACTGCTATGGGATCATTTCCATTGTTTTGTTTCTTCGATCTTTGATGTCATTGGGCTACTATCTATGGGTTTAGCTTGTAGTTGCAAAGGGTCACTGTATTATACGGAGTATAATGTAGTATGCCTGGGGGGGGGGGGTGAGAATTGTTCAGGGGCGGGTTGTAAGTAAAGTTGGTGTAACACTATGCATGATTGTGGCCAATTGCCATGACTAAAGTCTAAAGTGGCTAGTTTTTCTATGAACAAATTACTGCATGGACCTATGAAAGTATGAATCAATGTTTCATCAGTGGATTCTGTACATCATGAGATCCTGAGACTCATCGTTGCATATGCAGGCTTCCTGTTCGTTGGGATAAGACTGTCATAGTCGTGATGGACCAAGTACGAGTCAGTAGTCCCTATCTTCCGGAATCTGTGACTGGTGGTACTCCGGCAGCAAATGAGCGTGTGAGGAAAGTGGTAAGATGAACTCGAGCTCTTCCTCGATGCATTACAGTTATTTAACTTAATCTATTCCTGCTTTTTTATTGACTGGTCACTTGCTCTTCTGTCGTAGCTTAAAAATTTGAAAGGAAAAGTGTGAGGGCCTCGTCACTGAGACAGAAGTACTTTTGAGGAATCGTGATTCTGGTCCAGACGCTGCTGATGCTTACATGACTGAAGAATGCCGGAATTTCCAGCCATGTTCAGTTTGCGCCTCGTTTTCCCCATCCCAAGTCTTTCTTCATACTTTCTCCCTCCGCACCTCTCTACTGATCCATGTAATTGTCAATCATGGCATCTTACAGTTTTCTGATATGTACTAATAAAGACTTCTCGACTTCGTGTTATGAGTAGATACACCATAATTCACCGTATCTCAGAGGCTTCCGCGTTTATGCTTCATGTTGGTATAGAAATCATCATTTGATGGATATTCTCGAATAGAAAGATGTTGATCGACAAGTTTAAGACACAAGAATTGCTCACCTCGATCCCAATGGTACTTTGTGTGACTGTGACATTTGACATTGATGCTTAGTCCACAGCTTTTTCCATACAAAAGTTTCATATTTTTTTTTGCCCCGAGATATATCCTTAATCCCTTTGCTATGATTACGATAATTGAACCAAAATTGACATACTCCAACCTAAACGGAGTTTTGAGGGGGCTGATAAGAGTTACGCTATCCACTACACGGATATGTAGTTAAGAAAACGATGGGAGACCTCGGTTTTCACCCATTGTCCCATTCCCACCATTTCCAAATAATCACCCCTTTCGCTGGGAGTGTAGTAGTATAATTCATTCAATAAAACTCGAGTTTTGAACTATAGGTATCAATGTTCTTGTAGTCATTGCGTAAAGTCATTATTAATGCGTAATAGCCTATAGACCATACAACCCTGTTAAGGTACTTGGACCTTCATCCATTCAACGTTTTCTCTTCACTTTTCATATATAAAACTTATTTCATTGTTGTCAAACAAAAAAAAAAAAAAAACAATGTCACACCCCTATTAATTAACTATGACGCCAAAACTTTGAAACGCAAAGATAGACGTTTTTACTCAAACTCACGATACGTAATCACAAGACGGTCACATGACCTAGTGAATCCATAAGACGTACACATGAGACATTATCGTCACACACATTTTTACTCTAATTAACAATAGTCTGATAGGCCAGGTAATCACAAAACCGTCACACGTCCTAGTGAATCTATGACGATAAGACGTACGTACACATGAGACTCAAAAACCTTCTAATAACGTCACGCACGGCCTATCAACTTTAACGTCTACATTCCGTAACGCTTTTACATTCTCACTCTAACTAATGATAAGTAATCACGAGACGGTCACATGTCGTAATCACGAGACGGTCACATGACGGTAATACAGTAGTAGTAGATGATAAACTAGCTTATTAGCCCGTGCAAAATTGTACGGGTTGTTATATGAATTTGGTAGGTCCCCACTCGAAATAATCCGTAGGTCCCCACTGCATAAAGGTAGTTCAGTTTGGCCTCTATTTTCGCATTTAGCCAATTATTGGACTACCAGACCCAATCAAAGTGATTGATGAAGGGGATCGGATTCTTTTCAACGGACAAAAATTTCAGTCCTTGTCAAGCCATACCGGCTACAATTTGAAGTGTGAACCAGGGTCCAGGGGATTCTATATAAGTCACCCTGTTCATCAGACATTATAATTCTATTAGCTCACACAAAAAAAAAAAATCTGTCACCATGAGCACCAATATTACTCAGTAGTTAGACTTCGATAAGAGGGTAGCCACCGTGTTGAGAAATGTGGAGATTTTTCTGGGGATCGTCAATGTTCTTGTTTGGATGATGAATGGCTATTTGTTTGCTGTACAAGATGAGTTAAACGGCCACCCAAGGATTGTTAATTGGATTGTGGATGGGAGAGAGTGGATTGGGACTAGATTCTTTGTGTAACAACTCTAAATTTTGACCAACTATAAATAGAAATAAATTTAGAATTGTCACGCCGCAATGGACTATCGAGTCAATTGTTAGGCTAGAAATTCAATTACAATAAACCGATGAAAGTAAAACAGCGGAAGTCTTTAAATATCGAACCTACAGTTCTCAAAACAAATTCTCAAATTACAAATCCAAAATGGAATAAAGTCTGAAGTGAAACAAAGTCTTTTAAAATCCCCAACATGATCAGCCCCGTAGCATGCAGCCATAACATCAAGACCTGTCAACTATGCCATCGAAGATTGACATAGGCTCCAGAACATGGTAGGGACGAACCAGAAAACAGAACGTCAGCACAGGCTGAGTAAGAAGAAATATACATAAAGAACAAGATATGATACGCGCCTTGAGGCGCGTAGCTAACAAGAACGAATTGACGTTATAGCATAAGAATATCGATAACAACAAATAGTAATATCAAAGGAGCATCGTCGCTCAATCAACCGAATTATGTATTTTATTTTAGCTAGGGTCCTACCCCATAGCCCACTTAACGAACTATGTTCGAGCTAGAGTTGTAATTGTCACCCTAATAATCCCTAGTGTGCACACCCCTCGCAAGACGGGCCGGTAGGACGAGCTCCCATCTAGGAGGAAGACTATTAAGAAGTCGGTAGCTAATCCGACCCAACGTACCTTTATCAGAGGTATATCAAACAATGATCGGCCGAGCCGAATCCATCGTACTCTAGGTGGATTCAAATATATTCTTTCATCCGTTTTATATACGTTATTCGAGGATGCATTATTTGACGATACAATTTGTAATGATCATAATCGAGTTATGCTAGAAGCAAAACAACATGAAAGAGAAATCAATACGCCACTCGACCAAGTGGCCGAGTGGTGCCTTCGGCCAAGAGGCCGAGAGGCGAAAGGCCGAGAGGGTCAAAAGGCCGAGAGGGTCAAAAGGCCGAGAGGCCGTGGCGTTCGGGTCTCGAGGATCAATCGATCAAGGCAAACGAAGGTAAGATAAACGGCAAATTCCCATGGTGCCCCCGAACTATGTCAAAATGCTCGCGGTACCCCTATGTTTGAAACTTATACCTTCCGGTGCCCCTGAACTTTACACCTATAGGCACGTGGTGCCCTTGTCACCTCTTATAATCTAACACCGTTAACTTTTGGATGTTAAACGGTGATTTAACCTATAATTAGTAAATTTTAATTAAAACATTTGCAATTAATTAGCTAATAAATAAAAGTAAACATTTAAAAAAAAAAATTTAAAAACCCCAAAAAAATTTCTCTCACCTCAGCCTACCCCACCGCCCCACCCTCCCTACCGCCCAACAACCACCCGCCGCCCCTCCGACCACCTCCCCTCCCCCCGAATCCACCACCACTGGGCCGCATAAGGCGGCGCGAGCCCAGTAAGGTGGGTCATCGGGGCTGCAAACAAGCGGAAGACGGCAAAAATGGGTATTTTCGAGCCCAGATCTCGGCTCGAAAACACCCATTTCGCCGTCTTCCGCTTGTTTGCAGCCTCGATGACCCACCTTACTGGGCTCGCGCCGCCTTATGCGGCCCAGTGGTGGTGGATTCGGGGGGAGGGTAGGTGGTCGGAGCGGCGGCGGGTGGTTGTTGGGCGGTAGCCGGTAGGGAGGGTGGGGCGGTGGGATAGGCTGAGGTAAGAGAGAAAAAATTTGGGTTTTTTTTTTTAATTTTTTTGTAGTGTTTTTATTTTATTTATTAGTTAATTAATTACAAAATATTTAATTAAATTTTTACTAATTGTATGCCACATCACCATTTAACATCCAAAATCTAACTCCGTTAGAAAATAAAAGGTGACAAGGGCACCACGTGCCTATAGGTGTAAAGTTCAGGGGCACCGCAAGGTACAAGTTTCAAACATAGGGGCACCGCGAGCATTTTGACATAGTTCAGGGGCACCACGAGAATTTGCCGTAAGATAAACTCAATGATAAAATTAGGAATAAGCAACATGTGATATAAAATGATTGTGTAAAGCAAAGCAAGCATGCGATGATCATACGAGGTGTATCAATAAGGCAATGGCTAGTGAAGTAAGTTGTGATCAACGTTCTTACCTCATAACGCTAATCCTTAATCATCCAATTATAAACTCAATCCAAAATTCCCTAATCAAAAAGATGTAACCATAAGTCTTACAATTCACAACTATCACTAATATAAAACGGATCCACAAAGGAACAGTGGTAAAGAAACACAAATAACTTCTACCTCCGATATTGGATGACCACCAAATTTTAGTATGTTGTATAATAGTATGTCATAAACCTCTCCTCAAAATTTCGTCCAAAGACTCCAAGGGGATCGACGGGAATAAACTTCACAATGAACCACGAATAACAATTAGGGTTTACTCACGAAAACCAATGTAACTTTTGATACAAAAGTCTAGGACTTACCAATTTTGGATATGTTTTAAAACCTATAGGTAGGACCGTAGGAACATCTCCACCAAATCTCGTCTTAAAATAACTTCTGAGTCGACAAGAATCATCAGAACACCGAGGCGGCGACACAGTCTCCGGGTAGATAGACACAACTCTACTAAAACACCTCTACAGTGAGCATCCTATAGAATCTTAGCACGATCTATATGTTCCTGAACTCTTATCGAAAGCACGGTTCTAACGCCACCAACCATGCTCTAATCAAAGATTGTATGAGAGAATTATGTGTGTTTGAAGTTGACACAGTGATGCTGGGAATTTCTGCGGGTGGAGGCTACGAAAAGGAGAGAGAGAGAGAGAAGGAGGCCGAATGTTCATGAATAAAGCAAGGGTTTTCTATGAGGGTAGGCTCGAGTTTGGGTTTAGCTAATTAGGTGGGTTGCGTGATCCAAAAATCCGACCCAAATACGAAAGACTAACGAATTCTCTTGTGTAATTCTATAATTAGAAATCTCATAATAATTCAATCGAATCCCAATAAACCCTTAATAAAACTCCCAATTACATTATAAACGTAATACCCTTATTAAATAATTACCCAAAAATACGGGGTATTACACCTTGCTTTTTGCAGGTTTGTCAGGGAGTTTCTTGATAGTTTAGAGGCCCCTGGGCGACAAGTAAAAATAGGCCCTTGAAAGACTATTACTAGTCAAATATGTAATTATAAAACGACATATATTGCACATAAATTATAAAACGACATATATTGCACATAAGCTACCCATGTAGTGTACATCAACTACACAATTATCTCTACCTCGAAAAAAAAAACTACACAATTATCGTATAATATTAAAGATGCTTTTTGCAGGTTTGTCAGGGAGTTTGTGAGGGGGCCAGTGAATTGGTTCCTTGTGGCAATTGGGAACTTGGAGTTGAATGTTGTATACATATCAGTGGCTGCCCAATTTGCCGGTGTGATTATGGATATGAGGGATGCTAAAGTGACTGGTGATAGTGTTCTTGAGACTCGTAAAGGCACCATCGAATGCCTCGTCGTCTCTTTTAGTACTTTTGCAGTTTCGCACAATTTCCTGATTATTGCTCGCGAAAAGTTTCAAGATGCACCAATATTAATCAGCAGTTAGATTTTTTTGATTTCGATAAGAGGGTAGCCACTGTGTTGAGAAATGTGGAGATTTTTCTGGGGATCGTCAATATTCTTGTTTGGATGATGAATGCGTATTTGTTTGCTGTACAAGAGGAGTTAAACGGACACCCAAGGATTGTTAATTGGATTGTGAATGGGAGAGAGTGGATTGTGAATGGGAGAGAGTGGATGGGGACTAGATTAAGTTATTGTGATGAGGTAATTATCCCAGCTTTTTGCATGTTTGTCGGGGAGTTTCTTGATAGTTTAGAGGCCCCCGGGCGACTAGTAAAAATAAGACTATTACTAGTCAAATATGTAATTATAAAACGACATATATTGCACATAAACTACCCATGTAGTGTACATCAACTACACAATTATCTCTACCTCGAAAAAAAAAAAACTACACAATTATCGTATAATATTAAAGATGATTTACTAATCAAACAAACAAACTAAGTTTGGTAAGATAAGAACTTGTATCCGATGAATTTTAGGCCACATCGTAGCGTCGGCCCCGGGGCATTGCCCGGGCTCGGACCCCGTCAGGGCCGGCCCTGAGTATTTATGTATAATGTTAGCATAAGTAATCACCATATCGACAAGTTTAGCAGTTTATCTTAATCATACAAGATTTGATGAATATGATGATGTTGCATCATCATGCACATGTGATTCGTGGGTTAATCTCAGGATCATACATATGATTGTTGTCACTAATAACATGCAATCCTAATTGTTGATTTCCGGTTTAGTTTAGTACTAATATTTCCGACTAGGATTACAATTTATAACGCCCTTTTGTAATACTCTTGTCCTCCTACTACTCAATTTTCTTTGAGATAAAAATCTATACTCAAAAGTATTTATAGGAATACGATTTTTATTATGGTAAAGTAAATTTTTTTTCCGAGCCATCAATTAAACCGTCGAGAGTAAGATTCACGAGACTAAAACAAAAGGGGGTGGCTGTGTGGGGTCGAAATGTCGGAAGTCAGGAAATGGTTTGTAACAACCCTAAATTTTGACCAACTATAAATAGAAATAATTTAGAATTGTCACGCCACAATTGACTATCGAGTCAATTGCCAGGCTAGAAACTCAATTACAATAGACCAAAAGAAATAATACAGCGAAAGTCTTAAATGTCGAACCTACAGTTCTCAAACGAAATATCAAATTACAACCGAAATGAAATAAAGTCTTTATTGAAATATGTCTTATGAAATAACTCCCACTCATGCACCAGCTTCACTAACATGCAGCCACACTTCAAGACCTGTCAACTATGCCATCGAAGATTGACATAGGCCCCAGAACAAGGTAGGGACGAACCAGAAACAGAACGTCAGCACAGGCTGAGTAAGAAGCAAATAAACATACAAAAGAATTTAGATACGCGCCTTGAGGCGCGTAGCTAACAAGAACGAATTGAAGTTATATCACAAGAGTGTCGATAACAATAGATAATATAGTCAAAGGAGCATCGCCGCTCATACAACAGAATTATTCATTTTATTATGGCTAGGGTCCTACCCCATAGCCCCACATATCGAACTTCGTTCGAGCTAGAGTCGGAATAATGACCCTATTAATCCCGAGTGTGCACACCCCTCGCTAGACAGCCGGTAGGACGAGTTGTCCATCTAGCGAGGAAGACTAATAGAGGACCGGTAGCTAACCCGGCCAGAAATTACCTTGATCAGAGGTATACAACGGCGGCCAGACAAGCTGACACGCGTAACTCTAGGTGGTCAATATATCATCTTTCATCCATTTTATGTATATTATTTGTCGGTACAAAATTTATACGATCATAAATGAATCATGCTAAACACAAAGCAATACGAGGTTAAACAAGTAACCACTCGGACGAGAGGCCGCGTGGCTCGGAAGCCACGGCCGAGAGGCCGAGAAGTAAAACGGCCGAGAGGCCGGTCACATGCGAAGAATTTGTGAAGCAATTGTACGAAGCAACCAACGATAGTACGAAATCAATGATGAACTTGAAGCAAGAATCATGTGATACGAACAATTGAGCAAAACAAAGCATCGGATGATCATACAAAAGCTTATCAATGATTCAATAGCAAATGAAGGTGTTTGTGATCAACGTTCTTACCTTACTTGCGAATTCTCAAGATCAAATCAAGCCTTAAAACGGAACTTCCTCGAATACACAACCTAAAATCACACAACAATACTCCAATTACTAACCAATACTCATCTAGCGCATCTAAGACCCTTAAACTTAGATTTCACCAATCAAATAAACTCCGATTGATACCAAATTCGCACAACAACCTCCTAAGCATGTTAACTTCATGAATCTATCATTAAATCACCATAATAACAACTTTAACAACCATTTAAGCCAATTTTCAGATCTGGGCAGCATGTATTATCACCATTAAATCACTCTAAAACTTCACCAAATCACAACCAACGTTTACCAAAATCATAATAAACATCCCCTACAAATCTCATAGCAATCCACCCATAAAATCACTCATAAACTTCACATAAGCCCTAATTTCAAAACCCTAGTTTCAAAACCAAACAATCATGCATTCAAAACCATAATCTAGCATGATCACGATTCAATTAGATAACTTCTAACGATCTAACTCAATTTACAATACAAAAGGCAATAATCTAAGCAAGCCCTAATTAGAAATAATGAACAAGAGGGTTTAAGACTTACTACTCTTGATTATAAAACCAAGAGGAAGTGGTTAGGGTGGTGGTGGTGACCGGCGGCGAGGACGGCGGTCGACGGTGGTGGCAGCTCCCCTTTCTCTCTCCTTCTCTTCTTCTTTTCGCGCGACTTTCTTCTTCTCTTCTTCTCTCTTTTTTTTTCTTCTTCTGCGGCTTTGCGCGTGTGATGGGGTTTTGGGAGGGTTTTGTTTTCTTTTTTATTTATTTAATAAGTAGAATAAGTATAGTAAGGGTATTTTTGGTAATTCAGCCAAACAACTGCCAAAACGGGAAAGTGTCTCCAAAAGTGAAAGTATGCTCTAAATTCCCAAAATGAGGCTTTAAGGACTTAAAATAGGTTCTTCCCAAAACTTAATACCATTTAAGGTAACCCAAAAATGTGGGGTGTTACATGGTTGATCAAGGGGTTGCTTTTTCATAATTGCAAAGGTAAAAGACAAGTTTTTCTACCCTTTCTTTTTTGACTAGCAGAGGAAATTTCCCCGAATCCGCGGGATCAACGAACAAGTTCCAAATTAACCAAAAACAACCCCAAAACTTGCACTGTTATGCTACAACTCAAGGATCAAAAATTCAAAAGGGTGTGTTAAAATGGTAAAGGCGACAGTGCTCATCTGGCAAAGATGCCCTTTTTATACTAGTAACTTTTTCTTTACGCGTCCCCTATCACAAGTATATAGAAATGAAGCCAAACAATTTACATAATTACGGAGTATGATTTTGAACAATAGTTGCACAATAAACTTTCTATTCCTGTACTACCAAATGTTGAATGACGTGATAAGCTCAAATCCAAACACTAATGATTAAGAAATTTTAATACTATCAACATTTTGATAGACCATAACCGGACCTTTGTTGAATCGAGTATTAAGATTTGAGGTACACTTTCATAGATCAATTACATATTTACATGCACATCAACAAACATTTCTCTATCAAAATATCAATGTACCTACATCATATTCCCAAAGTAATCGATCAACATCAATTACATATAAATGGCGGTCTAATGACTAAAAAAGGTTAATAATATCGACATCTTGATAGACCTCTATCTATTGAATCGATACATAGAAGATCAACATGATCCTTGCGCAAGCAGGATGACACGCATAAATCTAAAAAACGATAGACCTCTACTGAATCGAGTATATAACATTTGAGGTGCAATATCACCAAGTACATGCACATCAACAAACATTTTTCTATCAAAAATACAATGCACTTATACATATTCCCAAAATAATTAATCAACAATTACATAAATGGCGGTCTATTAATAATTTTCAACTACCAAATTAGACATGTTCGCCTCTATCTGGAAAAATTACATCCAAAACTCTTTGACCGACCATCAAACAACACACCTAATTGGCTAACTCTACAATCTACATACTCAAAAACCTACTAATCAACAATGTCACACCCCTATATATTAATTAACTATGACGCCAAAACTTTGAAACGCAAAAATAGACATTTTTACTCAAACTCACGATACGTAATCACAAGACTGTCACATGACCTAGTAAATCCATAAGACGTACACATGAGACATTATCGTCACACACATTTTTACTCCAATAACTAACAACAGTACAGTCTCATAGGTAATCACAAAACCGTCACACGTCCCAGTGAATCTATGACTATAAGACGTACGTACACATGATCAGACTCAAAAACCTTCTAATAACGTCACGCCCTAGTAACTCTAACATTAACAATCCGTAACGCTTTTACATTCTTACTCTAACTAACGATAAGTAATCACGAGACGGTCACATGTCGTAATTAGTAAGTTCAATAAGACACCACACCGAAATATATAGACGACAAAGATTCCTTGGGGAGACAGACAAGGTATATTTCATTTGCTCCACTTTTTAACTTTGCTTTTTAAGCTCTCCGTCCCCTTCTCCCTACCATAGTACACTCATCACTTCCTCGCCTTCTCTACTTTTTTTCCGTAAGTTTTTGTTGTATTATTCTTATCATTTTTTTTGGTGCACTCAACACAAAATTTCTACACCACCACAAAGGTTGTACACACACATACACTCTCAAAATGAAGTGTTTTTATGTCCTAAACTTCTAAAACAAGCTACATTATTAGTACATTGCAGCAATTCCGTTTTTATTTTTTTTTCTTTTTGGATTATTTCTGTTTA
The DNA here is from genome assembly GCA_963457585.1 of Spergularia bocconei. Lineage (NCBI taxonomy): Eukaryota > Viridiplantae > Streptophyta > Magnoliopsida > Caryophyllales > Caryophyllaceae > Spergularia > Spergularia bocconei. The sequence continues at coordinate 2,859,523 of OY734943.1, forward strand.
ATTTTAGCATCTGGGTTTTGTTGGATTACATAAATAATACGTGGGTTTTTCTGGGATTTTGATTTTGTGGTTGAATTTTCGTTAAAAAAAAAAGAAAGAAAGGTGTTTTCATGTCCTAAACTTCTAAAACAAGCTACATTTATTATAATTTTTTTAGTGGGTTTTTGTTGAATGTAAAATCTGGGTTTTGTTGAATTGCGAAAAAGAAACGTGGGTTTATCTATGATTATGATTTTAAGGTTAAATTTTGGTTAAAAAAAAAGTGTTTTTTCATGTCATAAAACAAGCTACTTTACCATATTTTAGTGGGGTTTTTGTTGAATATAACATCTGGGTTTTGTTGAATTGCGTAAAATAGACGTGGGTTTTGTTGGGATTTTGCTTTTGTGGTTGAATTTAGTAGAAAAAGAGGAGTGAAATTGTGAAAAAGTGTAATTTTTTTGTTGTTTTTGCAGAGCGTGAGAAAGAAGTTATGGCAGGTGGTGGAGGAGGAGGAGGAGCGGCACCGCAACCGAAACAAGATGAGCAACCACATCCTGTGAAAGATCAACTTCCTGGTGTTTCTTACTGCATTACTAGTCCACCACCCTGGCGTTAGTTTACTTTCTCTTTACGCTTCACATTTTTACGAAAATTGCGATTTATTTAAGACGATTCATGTTAGACGACCCAAATCTTCGTGACTTACGTCTTGTTGTTGTGGTGTACTTGTTGTTACGATTTTATAAGACGGTTCATGTTACTAGACTAAAATTCTCGTGCGATTTCGAGCTCCTATATATGTGTGTTTTTATGTGATTTGTATAGATTGGTGATCGATTTATGTTAGTCAATTGTTGAAGATCTCTAGCATATTCATGTTGTTGGTGTTATAATTTGATTTGTGGGGTACCTTTTTATTTGATTGTGACAGGGATAAAAAGTAACTCAATAGTCCATGAACTTTTGAATTTTGGTCAGTATTATGTGTGAATGTGACTTATATATGTGAATGTTGCTGTCTTACTTTGTTAGATGTGGTCCTATTGATCCAATGCATCTCTTGTTGTTGTGTGTTTATGGATTTATGTTATGAGATTAAAACTATGGGAATTTTACTAGAAATCGCGATTTTTCGTGGTTGTGAAATTTTGTTCTTGTTGGTAAAGCTGTTGTTGTTTCAATTGTAACAGATGAGGCGATTTTACTTGGATTTCAGCATTACTTGGTGATGTTAGGGACAACAGTGCTAATTCCAACCTACTTGGTTCCCCAGATGGGAGGAGGAAATGTAATTTTGAGCTTTTCGGATTTACAAAATTGATGCCATTCAAAAGTTTGTGTCACTGACTAACTAAGATAATTGACTATAGTTCATTTGTATGGTAATTATATGTAGGAGGAGAAAGCTAGGATGATTCAGACCCTGCTGTTTGTTGCTGGTGTGAACACACTTCTGCAGTCACTGTTTGGTACGCGATTACCAGCAGTTATTGGGGGTTCTTATACCTTTGTTCCTACAACGATCTCAATTGTATTGGCTGGGCGTTACAATGGGATTGTTGATCCTCAAGAGGTTGGTCTAGTGAATGTCTTTGATTTCAAAATTGACGGATTTTTTTTTACCTAATTATGTTCAGTACAAGCCCCTGATTGACGACTTGGTATGTTTTGCAGAAGTTTCATAGGATCATGAGAGGAATTCAAGGTGCTCTTATTGTTGCTTCAGTCCTGCAAATTTGCATTGGATTTAGTGGGCTCTGGCGCAATGTAGTAAGGTAAAGTAGAATGATTTATGAGCAGAACAGTTTTAATTTAAGCTACACTTTCTGACATTCAGTTAAATTTGAGAAGCTTGTGAACTTGGATACATAACCATGTAGGGCCTTTCTAGAAAAATTTCATGCTAGTCTTCAGTATTAACTTTGGTGGTTCAAAAAAAATAGTTGAGTATTATTCATTGAAGATATGATCTCGGTCTTTCAGGTTCCTGAGTCCGCTGTCTGCTGTTCCTTTGGTGTCTCTTGTTGGCTTTGGACTGTACGCGTTGGGTTTTCCTGGGGTACGTACTTTCCTGTTAAAAATTCACAGATAGCAAAGTTTTTGATAGTGAGATGTTGCCAGAACAATAACTTTGGTTGCTTTTATGTTACTTATCAGGTTGCAAAATGTGTTGAGATAGGGCTCCCACATCTTATCATTCTGCTCATCTTCTCTCAGGTACACATTCTAAGATGGTATACTCTTATTTTACATATATGAGAGGAGATTGAGAGTTTCCTGCTAGCCTTGATGCTATATTTTGAATTCAAAGTGTAATTAATTATGAATGCTGTATGTCTGCAGTACATACCTCATCTGATGCGTGGTGAAAGAAATATATTTGACCGCTTTGCTGTTTTAATCTCCGTGGCCATTGTATGGGTTTATGCTCTCCTCCTCACAGTTGGAGGTGCCTATAAGCACAGGCCCGAGACAACTCAGACGAGCTGCAGAACTGATCGTGCTGGTATCTTGAGCGGTGCTCCTTGGTAAGGGCTTGCTTTCTTCCAGCCTACTAGAAACAAGTGGAAGAACTGGTTTCAGTGTATATTAATATATATATGAAAATGAGCACTATTGAAGTTTGATACTAATTACAGGATGAAACTTCCACTGGTTAGCAAGTGTAGTAGACTTTTGTACAATATTATGCCTTTCCTGTTAGCCGACCCCAAATCATTTTGGAAATAAGGCTTAGTTGTTGATGTTGTATGCCTTTTGAATGGAGTTTTCTTCTTCTTCCAAAATCTCAAGGAATTTTTGCTCAGTATTCAGACTGCAGTATTTTCAGACGTCAGACTTTTGAAGTTAGATTGCAAGATCAGACTTCTGAATTATTATTGTGTTGTGCAGGGTAACTGTTCCGTATCCATTTCAATGGGGAGCTCCGACTTTTGAGGCTGGAGAAGCATTTGCAATGATGATGGCCTCATTTGTTGCTCTTGTGGAGGTTTGTTTATTATTGAACTGAAAAACATTCTTTCCAATATCTACTTCTTTCTTTTTTCTGGTGACAAAAATCCTTGCAAATTTCTATATTTCTTATTGTCCACATTTCATTTATCTCTTACGAAGCTTCACCCTGTGGTTCATTATTCTGTCTCACTTCTGTTCTCTCTGATGTGATAGTCGACTGGTTCATTCATTGCTGTATCACATTATGCTAGCGCAACTCCAGTGCCACCATCTGTTCTCAGCCGTGGAATTGGTTGGCAGGTAAACACATTTCATCGAACTCATAGCAAAGAAACCAACATGGTTCCTAGGAATATTTCTACTTCCATTGTTCCTGAAGTTCCGTGAATGATTGAATTTTGCTATTGACTTGCTTCCCTTTTCCCTGCCTTTTTTTTTTTGTCTCAGGGTGTGGGCATTCTTCTGTCTGGCCTATATGGAACTGGCAATGGTTCATCAGTATCAGTGTAAGAATACATGTTTCCCATCTCCTTAACGAACCAGAGTTGTCACTTATATGTTAAGCTTGATCATAAATCTTGGAAGTTTGGAAATTGAAGCATTTGTTTTGTGTACTCATAGGGAGAATGCTGGTCTGCTGGCATTGACACGTGTTGGAAGCCGAAGGGTGGTACAGATTGCTGCAGGGTTCATGATCTTCTTTTCCATACTTGGTAAGTTGTTCTCAGATGGTCTTTCCAGAGGGGCTGGGGTGGGCAGATAGCAGCAAGTGTAATGCTGAAGTATCTAATCTCAGACGGTTATCAGAACTGACAGGCTCATATTTCATATGCCAACTGTTGCAAATTGAACTGGTTGCATCACTGATTTGGATTTTGTTTCTGATCTAGGTAAATTCGGAGCTGTCTTTGCTTCCATTCCAGCACCAATGGTGGCTGCACTATACTGCCTCTTCTTTGCTTATGTTGGTATGCTTCTCGTACGACAAACATGTTATTTGTACAACTATTCCTGTAGATCTCCTCAGTCTTCAGATCTTCACTATGCTGTCATTCAATCTGAGCAGGCTCTGCAGGTATCACCTTCCTTCAATTCTGCAACCTGAACAGTTTCAGAACGAAGTTCATACTAGGCTTCTCGGTTTTCTTGGGCTTATCTATCCCACAGTACTTCAACCAGTACCTAGTTGTGCATGGGTATGCTCCAGTCCACACTCACAAAAGATGGGTAATACTCTAATTTAATTCACTTACATGCCACCTGAATTCCGAAATTTTCTTCATGTATTCCAAATTTGCCTTACTCTATACTAACATGGTTTCCTCTACTTTGATTCAATGGACAGTTCAACGACATGGTGAACCTGCCATTCTCCTCGGAACCCTTTGTGGCCGGGTTGATAGCTTTTTTCTTGGATGCCACGCTGGGGAAGAATGACAGCGCAACCAGGAAGGACCGAGGACTGGTGTGGTGGGACAAATTCAGGTCGTTCAAGTCTGACACTAGGAGCGAGGAGTTCTATTCGTTGCCCTTCAATCTCAACAAGTTCTTCCCTTCTATTTAGCTTTCCACTTCATGGTCTCATCACAATGTTCATATAGTTGCAACATGTCTATGCTTAACTTTAGTATATCAGCTGAGATGATAGAAATCGAAATAGAAATGGAAATTCATAGAGCTCTTTTGTCCATAGAATGCTTAAATACTCTGTTGATCGTGGTCGAAAATGAATGCATTTGTTAATCAGCGAGGCTTATCATTCACGTTTTCTTTCGTTTACTCCCTTTTATTATTGCATCAGCTTTTGAGTTCTGAGGCCTGAAGGCTTCTACTTCATCTAATAATGTTCTAATCCTCACCTGCATTATGAAGCATGACTGATTTTGGTAGTTGTTTAAAATTCCGATTCTACTTCAAACAAAAATACGTTAGACAATTTCAAGTGTGTAATGGAAATATCGTGAAATGACTTTCTTATTTTTAGACGGCCCTTTAACTTAGAGGTTACGGTAGATGATTTTACTAAGCGTGAAGGCGTTTCTTGTCCGTTCACCAAATGTGAGATCTGAGCTAACAACCAGCCCAAGTGCGTAGAAGTCCATATTCACCATGGAAGGCCAACCCAAAGTGTGTGGTGTTAGACTGTCAAGTACACAAAACTCATGATATAAGCACTTTTCACCCCATGAACTTGGAACATAGATATGGAGCGTTTCCGAATTGTACCCTACCATTTTCGCTAATTACTTATACGTATGTTAAAAAGGTTACTCGAATCAGATTAGATCAAATCGTTAGTTACTCTCCAAGGTTATAAATCGAAAAATGATAGCTTTCAATTTTGTTATTTTTATTCTCAACTTCGGTAAAACATGAAAACGCGCGATTTCTAACATTCGACCTACAAAAATGCACTTGCGATAACGTAATAGTATAGTGTTAGAGATGATCTTGACTTATGTATCCAAGAGACCACATTGGTAACAACACGAAAAACGTGACTTGATAAGAACGCAGGCTTGAGCGTTACGACTAGATTTTTGTCCTCGAGAGAGATTTTTGAGAACAAACGAGCATTCGTAGCAAAACTACAAGGCACGTGTTTGTAGTAAGATGTTGTACTATCAGCAAATATCGCCCGCAAATCTTCACCCTATTCAAACACTGACACTCTTAATTAATTTTGGTACACCCTGGACCTCTAAAACAGCATATTACTACCTTGATCTGCTTATCACTAGTTAATTAACACTTGATACCTCGAGAGATTTGTCATAACTCATAAGAATATAATTATGACCCATGGAATCGATTATGATCATGGTTGGACAATGCGCAACTAGATCAGTATCTAAGATTTGAACTCCGAAATTGTGGCTATATTTTAAAAATAATACTAGGAGAGGACAAAATTGTAATCCGAATGATCAAATTTTGTATATATGAGATTGAGTTGAGGATACATTTGCCCATAGTCCATAAACTTTCATCCAAAAACACTGACAATGAAAATAATCATCCGTACTAAAACAAGATCTACTGGTTTGTTTGAGAGGAAAGTACTATATTCTCATGTGAGTCTCATCCCTTAATAAACAAGTGGTTAGGGATTCGATTATTGCCTCTCGTGAACAAAACTAACCAATATTACAAGGGTGAGCCAATAAATTGACTTGTGTGACTTGAAAGCATTGCCTACTCATGATCAGCCCATAATACAAGATCATTGGCAATCTTGAACATATTCTTATACGAGCATAATGCAGGTTCCATATATATTATTCCTGATGATCAGAATTTTATTTCTTCTCTTGAAATGATTTGATATATAATTTAAGCCAAAAAAATGTGCGCCAAACTTTTTTTTCATTCGAATAAACATAATAGTAGTGCGAATTAATCGTACTAATAATTGGCTAGCTAGTTCAATGTGATTAGTGGGTAGATGCAATTAATTATGACATCGAGTAATAGAGCATCACCTGAGTGAAATCTTTAGCTAATCTTTGACCATCTTTTATTTCATCTCAACTTTGATTATACACCAACTCGGCCACTCACATGCAAAATACAACTTTTTTTTTTGGTTGCAAATTCTAATTATTTAAAAAAGAAAAAAAAAACTCTTTCAGTTGATCATCAATTGACCACTATGATTACTTTGAAAGTACCTAGGGAGATTACTCAAATGATTTCTATCTTGATGATAATCATCACTTATGATGATAAGTAACAAATTAAAGGGTACATTACTTAATGTTATTTGTTAAAGAAAAGTGCCTTTAATTTGATTATATCTGGTCCAAAAATAGGTCTAATATAGCTTGGACTAGCTAGCTAATTTGGCCGAAATGCTATGATCAATTTGTTGTTTGCTTTTTATTTGAGTAAATAAAGCATGAATCACTAACGCTTCGGATAGATTCGATATATCGATTCTATAAGAATAAGTGATATGATTTTAAGCACGTGTTTCAAAATGTTGACATGAATTTCAAAATTTCAATTCCTCTCACGTATCCACAGTTCCACACCATTCTGGCAGAATGATCATAATGAAACTTCAAATTTTATAAAATCAAATCATCGGTCATTGCAAAATGGAGAAACTCCGACTAAGTCTCCTAAAAGTAGATCCTACTACGGATTATATATTTCTTCTCAATACTAAAAATCAAAACTACACCTAGCAATTGGCGAAATATTTAAAATTTTGACTTAGTTTCGAGTTCATGCGTGCATTTCTTTATTGGCCGTGATTGCCATTCATAACAACCATTAACATCAGCAAAATTACGATAGTATTTTCTCATTGATGTGCACCACTTAGCTACCATAACAATAATCCCCAAATTTAAGCAAACTTGTCCTACATGAGAAAAAGACATGAAATTATCAAGACAAACAAACGGGAAAATGGTGAAATAAACCTTAATAAAAGAGAGTGAGATCACACCCAAATACTAAAAGAGATATAATTGCATAAATGTAAGCAACCAAAATAATTATTGGATAAGATGTGAGACGTAATCGAGACTGATTTGTGTGGGTTACAAAATAGTGATGTAATTTTTGAGTGAAACAATATTGATATGATCATGCTAATGACATTATTTGGTGATGTGCAGTAATACTATTTGACACTGGCTTTAGTAACATGTCATCGGATAGTCATTCGTGAACCATCTCGTACCGCAAAAAATAACTTATTGAGCATCCTATCATATGCAAACGATATACTACTCCGTATGTAACAATGTAACATGACATCTTATCCAAACCGCCCATCTCATCACATTCCTTATATAACAACTATAGTAAACACCAGCTACTTTAGTTGAGTTCAAAAGCCGTTAACATCAAACAACCATTGCAGTTTTCTTTACACGATTAAATTAAAGAAAAGAGTAAATTATACTTACACAAGAGAGAGTGAGATGCATTGCAATGGACTTGTAGTTAAAGCACGATAGACCAAAATTAATCGATTGTATATCTTAGTAATGTGTCTTACTTTTTCTTATTATTCTACCTTGTTAGCGCTTAGCTAGAAATCATCAACAAAAGTACTCCGTAAACACTTATCTTACGTGATTGATTAACAATTATTTTATAGTGATTTGAAAATCAAACAATCACATAATAATTATTGATTGATTTTTAGTGATTATAATAAAGATATTTATATAATTGAATTATTCTTATTAATAACTTTGGATTTAGGAGATCCATGGATAGAAAGTGACTTGAATTTATAAATGATGATATAACATTATCTTGTATTCATGTGAAGAATGGTTTCAGTTCATATGAGAACAGTCCTTCCTATGGGAACCATGAGAACCCATATGGACCATTAGATCAAACGATCCTACGGTTAATAGATACGCGTGTTTATTGACTCACTTTTCATCTCAATCATCAAGAAAACACAAATTAGAACTCTTACTGACTTTCTCTCTCCTCCCATCCCATCCCCTTTCATTCCGCCATGGATTTTCCTCGAAAATCTTCCAAATTTCTAGTTTTGTTCTTCAAATTGAATTGCAAGTTAGCGTTTTCCAGATGATGTTTGAACTGTTTCCACCGTCATCTGATCATAATTTTAATTCAAGGTAACAATTTCAATTTTGATTTCTCTCGTTATTTCTCCGAGTTGTATTTTGTAAATGATTTGTTCTGTCGATTGTGTTGTTTTGTTCGCCAAGATCAGTTTCTGTGCTTCGATTTTCATTTTCTCGTTGATTTTTATCGTTACAAACTTTTCCCCCAATTTTTAGGTTAACTTATTGGCGTAACCGCGATCTTGATTGTTTCACTAGAGTTAGTCTCCAATTCGATTGTTCTTGATTTTGAGTGGATCTTGTTAAGCTGAATTTTGAAGTGAATGTTGTGATTCTCGATTTTCAGTTGTTGATTTGTTTGCGTTTGTGTCCTACCTCAAGCAATTTCGAAGATTCAGGCTAGCGCATAAATTCCGACGCGAATACTTCCGTATAGATGCATTTTTGTTATATGTCGGTAGTTCAACTCTGATTCTATAGTATTCTTGAAGTTCATTCTTTTTCTTGTGTTCTCGCATTCTTTTCCTTATGTATGTTCATTCACTCTAATAGAACAAAAGTTTTGAAGTTTGAACGACTCCCGCTGAACATAATTTCTTAACCAGCAGCTTAGGACTCACAAGCGCCAGAACCTCGACTATTACACTCAAAGGTAGTCCACTGATTACAGGACTTGATGAATGCTTACTAGCTTGACTATAACATTGTCTCCTGAGTCTGTCAAGGTTTCGACAGTTGTGGTTACGGACTTATATTGATTGATAAATCAATGTAGCTTAGGACTGTTTCATCTGCAGTTTTCTTACTTATATGTGGTGACATGACAAATTGACTATATGGTGTATCAGGCAGTCATCCTATGACCTTAGTCACCACAAACTCAAGTTGATTTTATTTTCTGTAGCAGAAATGGCATAAATTTACACACATTTTTCGGATTGTAATTAATGTTGTCAAGATGTTATTTAGTTAACCTAAGCAACTTGCTCTTGCTGAAGCTTGATGTTGATGCTGATGCTAAAGTGCTCTACAGGCTTGCTAAAGATGATTAAGTGATTGTTGTTATTCTCGATTTTCTTATGCTGGTTAATTCTTTTCCTTGTGTACGTGCATTTAAATACCATCTATTACGTTAGTGGAGTTGTGTTGTGTACTTTCTCAGACTGATAATGTTATAATGTAGTAAACTGTTTCTTTATATTCATGTGTAGGCCTTTGAGTGTTCAGCTTATGAGTAGTGTTGGGTTCAAGTATATGAGAGATGAGCCTTTGTTTAATGAAGCTATTAAGAAACAGAGGTGTAAGTTAAGATCAGTCTCTCAAGGAAAAGATTGAAAAAAAATAATGTCAGTAACGAATGTACTACTTGTCCAGCTAAAGGTGTTGGAACGAAATTCAAGAAGAGAAACTAGAGACAACTAGTGATAATTAAGATGAGTGTTCGGCAGATTGCTTAGGAAACTTTGACAAATAGTGTAATGCCCTTTTATTTTCTCATTGAAGCTGGGTAGCTCAACTGGAAGAGCGTCGTGTAATGCACGAGGTGTGGGTTCAACTCCCACGTCAGCTACAAAATTCTTGAAAACTAACTTCAATCTAGTTCTGTTGTAATTCTAATGCACATTTCGATCTAGGAAATTAACTCTCTCTGTCTCCGATAGAGATAGGCCGAGATAGGACCCGGATTGTGAGGACGTAGGACAGCGTATCTAATGCTTTGGTGCAAGTTTGGGTAAAGTTCTGATCAACTTAAATCTAGTTCTGCTTGTGGTTCTAATGTATCTAACCTACAAAGTGGGGAAAGTTTTTTTAGTAGGGAGAATCCATATACAAAAGCCACAATCATTGTTTAAAGAGCTCATGTAGGAATTGAACCTACAACATTTATGCATGGTGGCATAAATGTTATACCAATTGAGCTAGAATTTCATTAAATCCATAGACCATAGCACAAGACAAAATCTAACTAATCATTTGGACGATCCCCTCTTAAGCACATCAAGTGTAACATACATCCAGCAATACTAGTGCATTTTGTATAAAAACAGATATACTGTGACTTAAACTAGTAGATGATCAACGTCTTATAGGTAAAACTAATTACAGCCAAAAACAACAGTTTTAGAGATGACATGTTGGATGTCCGAGTGCTGCTGCAAGATCAATAGAAACATGAACAAGATGCCCAGCAATGAAATGCCTTACCAGTGAAAGATTAAATTAACATTGAAAGGTGCATTTTGTGACAACAAAAGGTGCATTCTGCGACAACAAAAGGCGCATTCAACGACAACAAAAGGTGCATTCTAGGGCGATCAAAGGTGCATTTTACAATGATCAAAGGTACATTCTACAGCAAATCAAAAGCGCATTCTACAACAATCAAAGGTGCATTCTTCAACAATTAAAAGTGCATTTTAAGAAGATCAAAGGTGCATTTCATGACAATCAAAAGTGCATTCTATGACGGCCAAAGGTGCATTCCATGACGATCGAAGGTGCATTGTAAGACGCTCAAAAGTGCATTCTAAGACGACCAAAGGTACATTCTAAGACGATAAAGGTTAATTCCACAAGAATTAAAAGTTCATTCCAAAGCAATCAAAAGTGCATTTTAAAACAATCAAAAGTGCATTCTACGATGATCAAAGGTACATTCATAGACAATAGAAGTTCATTTTACAACATTCAAAAGTGCATTTACGACGACCATAGGTAGTTCCTGCCACCTATGTTGATGCTCATTTCCCGTACGATTTACAACAATAAAAAAAGTGCATCCCAGAGCAATCAAAGGTGCAATCTGAGACGATCAAAAGTGCATTCTCTGGCCATTAATTCATTATTCAAGTCTCCAAACCCTAAATTCTAAATCATATGCACAGCGAAAAATTGAACACTTAAAAATATCAAAACAAACAATCATAAGATCCCAATTATGCGAAATTTACCTACAAAACTCTTTAATTACAAAAAAAAAAAAAAAAAACAGAACAATCGAATCGGAAATTACTTTCGCGAAAAGAGGAAAAATCGAAATCGGAAACAAATAATTGAACAAACAGAGAATGAGCAATGTACCTTTTGGTTCTATGTCGTACTTTTCAAGAGCGTGATGAATTGAGGACTGCGTGTTGAATTTGGGTAGAAGTTGGGGAAGAAGAGGAGCAGAATTCTTCGAGATCTGTTTTCTCGCCTTTTTTGGTAATTTTTTTTCTTTTTTTTTTTTGTTATGGACATATGGGTCGGGACTCGGGAAGTTGGGAGGGGCTCGCTAGTGATATTTCGAGCGGTCGATTTCGTGTCCAATTTGTACAATCCGACGGTGGATAATAGTTCTCATGGTTCTCATGGGAAGGGGTGTTCTCATGAGAACCGGGCCCTGTGAAGAATATACCAAGTATAATATTTTGATTATTATGCTTATTAGTTATAAGTAAAGAGAATTTTGTCTTATCTCTAAATTTTGTACTTTAAAAAGTCATCATCCAAAATTTGTTGGTCATAGCTTGAAATAGTACACCTATATAAAACAACAAAATTTAGGTCGTAATATAGAGTAATTAAATAAGTAAAAATAATAATACTCCTAAAAAGACTATCAATAAGAAAAATGGCCGGCTCCTCATCACTCTAAAACCTCAAGTTAACATCTGGGGCACCAAAAGAGCTCAACCGTAGACCTTTGATGTGGCAAGTAAGATGTTATACTCGCTCATGTATTCGTTAACGTTAGATTTAAATTCATTCCACATACTTAAATAATTCAAGAAATACGTAATTAAATAATTTCACTATAAGATATGATCTGTTTCGCCTAGGCACCATCATTTTGGACGAAAACGCTATATCCTATATCGACAACGATACTACACAATTTGATCACCAAACATGTGCCTAAACACTACTGATCTCTCATTGATCTCCATCTATCAATTCTCATGGAAATGAAAACTTAGCACTTTCAAATCATATCATTATATTCGAATATTAATCAAGAAGCTCAAATAATCCTTGACCACCTCCGTCGACAATGCCGATATTGGCCCATTTCAATCAAACCCACATCGGATGACCCATCAATCCACGTGGCCCCATAACAAATGCTACATTTCAGGCACTTTCTTGGGTACCCAATTGACCAAAACATGATTACTTAATTATCATCCCTTAATAAGTAATTAAGAACAATAACCCATATCACCAAACACTAATCTACCCCCTTTATTAGTTTATTGCCCTTCAAACTAAGGGTACCTTAGTCCCTTAAGTTTATTTTCATTAATTAATCATCAAAATTGCCGTCCAAGAGAGGAAACTTGTAGGTATAAAAAAGCACATGTACCCATTACACATTACCTAAGTTAGTTGGGTAGGAAGGAGAAAATAGTCATATTAGTAGTATTTAGTACAACTACAAAGCTAGCTCATTCAGGTTAGCTTTGGTAGGACTACATTCTATAAAAACTACAAAAACTACCCTTTGTTTTTCTTTGATTGATCAATTTTTGGTGGGTTCTTCATAAAAACCTAAGAAGATTAGTCCACATTATTATTGTCTCTCCTCTTCTTTCGCAGCTTCTTCTACAAGCTACAAAAAAAAAAGATGGGAAATTGTCAAGCAGTAGATGCAGCAGCATTGGTGATACAACACCCAAATGGTAAGGTAGACAGGATGTATTGGTCTGTCAAAGCCAATGAGGTGATGAAGTTGAACCCTGGTCATTATGTCTCCCTCATCATCCCTCTCCCTGTCTCCGGTAACGAGACGGCCGTGACCGGTGATGAGAAGAAGAAGGTCCGGTACACCAGAGTTAAGCTGCTCCGGCCTACTGACACGCTCGTACTCGGTCATGCTTATCGGTTGCTTACTTCTCAAGGTTTGTCATTTGTGCTAAGCTAGACAAGATCGAAGCTTTAAACTTCATGTTTACTCTACTTCAGGGGATGATCATTGGCCTTAAAGCTTATAAAGTTTTGTTTGTTTTGACAGAGGTTAAGAAGGTACTTAGAGCAAAAAAGTTGGCAAAGGCAAAGATGACTGATATGGGTTCAGCTGAGAATTTAGAAATGAGTCAAGATAAAGAAATTGAAGCAAAAAAGGAAGAATCAGAGACAAATGATGAGGTAAAATTTCATGTCAGACAAATTTCTTAGCATCAATCTTATACAACAACAAAGCCGTACACTTAAAAATGATTTCGGGTTGGCTAACATGAACCATCACTGGTTCACTGTGTTTTCTAGCATCAGTCTGTAAAACAACAAAGCCTTTACACTCATAACAGTTTTCGGGTTGGCTAATATGAATCGTTTACGAACAAAATTGAAAAGATCAGCTGATTATCTTTATTCAGACATCTAAACAGCAATTTTTGGTTTATTTGAACAGGGTTCAAAGCAAGAAAGAAAATTAAGGTCAGGATCAATGAACTCAAGATCAAAGACGTGGCGGCCGTCATTGCAGAGTATCTCTGAGGCTGTGAACTGACTTCAGATCGTAACCATGAAGATTTCCTAGAAGAGGAGGAATTAAAAGGCAGAGATGGTGAAAATATGCATAAAAAAATTACTGTAGTGTTAATCTCTTTCTAATAAGTCCACTTCTGATGCTATCTAAAATGCTAATACTTCTGTTAGTTCTGTACAGTTAGAGAGTGATAATTAAATTTTAAAAAAAAAGATTAATAGTTAGTCTGGAGAAGTTGTGCAAGACTGCGAGTGTAAGCTTGTAATCTAAGATGGGACATATTTTTTACTTCCCAGAATGTCAATGACATGAATTTTGCAATCTTGTCCAAAGATCACTTTCTGTAGTTTGTTCAACAGTCAACAACAAAAGAGGGCAATAAATATGGTTACTTGAGATCCATAGAAATTTTCGTAACTTGAGATCCGTAGAATTTTCGCTAAATATATATCATGTCAGTTTTGAAAGTAAGCATCTAAACTTCAGAAGTTTATATATCTCGGGTTTAAAGTAACAATTGTGTTTCTGAAGTTCAAATTGGTTACGTTACTTTCAATCTCATACAAGAATCTACATAAAAAATCTCGTTTGGAGTTGGGATGATAGATAAGTGAAGATGATTTACTTGGATAGATCTTAAGAAGACGAATTCCAGGCTTGCCAATCACGGTCGATGTGGTTTTGAGCCCAAAGCAAGGATTTACGAGCAGCAAGAGCAGCACCAGGCAAATTATGTTCTTTGATAGCAATCAGCATGTATGTGAAAGGCTCCACCAATAATGTACCTGGCCCTCCATACTCGTTGCTCATAAATTCATGCAGTACCTGATTGATTGTTTCATGCAGAAAACAAAAAGTACGTCAATTTAAGAGTGAAGGCCATCTGTGAATATTTTGTCACATCAGTCTTTTCTGAGTGATTCACCAAGAATTAACAAGTCAATTTACAGTAGAGTATAGTTGACAGATCAATCCATAAAATTCCAAGAACCATTATTGTCCTCTAGTTTGCGTATGAACTCAGGATTTATGGAGATGTATCTGACAAGATTAAACACACCACTACTTGCAGTAGTCTTGTTCGACTGCTACTTCTCCATATTGATCCTCATATTCAATCTTCCTGTAAACTACAATTCATGTATACCCTTGTCCATTTTACGCGTATAGCGAAAGTAGCACATCTACCCTATTTAAGTTATCATAAAAGCTCGGAAAATAAAGCTCGGATAAGACTTGTCCTACCATCGGTAGGATTTAAACCTCATAAGCTCTTAAGTCACCGGTGTGAACTTCTAAAATCGTGTCTTAGTATTACTCAGTAGTCGGTACATACATGATACTAAGCCGAACTTTAAAAATTCTGAATTAGTACTCGTACGACAGCTTTAGAAACTACCATGATCTACCCATAACAGATCGAAAAATACACTGCCTAAGTGCATTATAGAATTAGGTGGTAGTACATCAATTCATATTTCCTGTAATGCAAATTGAGTCTATTGAGCAGTGCATACATAATGAGAACTAACTGCCAATTCAACGAAGCTTCATGGAAAAGTTTGAAAAAATGTCACAATTTGATTATGAAACCTGACAGAAAATAATCTGATTCCTTCTGCTTCCTCTATTTTGCACCCAGTCCCACCAAGCTAATGAACCAGCCAGAAAAAAACAAAGGGTAAGAAGAATGAATGTAGGCAGAATTCATCTATTCTTTAGTTTCAGATTGAACTGGATCAACAGAGGAACTATATAACTGAGCTTTCTGAATTTTGTTTCCTGAAAAATTGACAGTATTTTTGTCTGTAGGGGCAAAGATGTAACATAATTTCTTATTATAACTAAATTGACAGTATGTTCAACTCTTTTTGTCACTAAGATCAGAAAGTGCCTCCCTAACAAACATTAAGTGCATGCCTGATTTCCCTTAGTTAGTAAAACTCCTGACACAGTAGTCAACACAGTACTCCGTAATCTTTAACAATCCTTGTGGTTAGTAAAACTCCTGAGAGTCCTGACACAGTAGTCAACACATCAGTAATGTACAAGTTCGACATCAACTTTTGGGTAAGACCATCCTATGGCCAAACGGGGTGACATTTTAACTCAAATTAAACCTTCAAAAGTTTGCCCGAAAATCTGAACTTCCTCACCCATCTTATCGCGTAACGTCTTACCGAAATATCTGCCTACCATAGAAAAACTCCACTTGATGTACCTTCCACAAAACTCCAAACATCCATTTGATACAAAGAGTACAGATGAGAAACTAGAAGATTGGAATGTTTGGATTGTAGGAAAAACAGACTCTCAATGGGGCAGAAAATGTTGTCCACTATCCAAATATAGCCAAAGTTTGAGTTTCTTAATCAAATCATATACACCATTTGTACTACTATCATTTAAACAGACATATAATTAAAAGAAGATTTCTGAAATTTCTAAGAAAAAAATGTTACAAGTTCTTAAAATTTTAATATTGTAGGTTGATTCCCCATGTTGTCATAAAATGTTAAGATCTTGATCATTTAAAAATTGATGGTTGTGTCCCCTACATGAGTCAAGTTTGAACAAGAAACAGCATTCTTTCATTAATTATGTGAGCCCAAAGATGTGCTGCATCTCACATGGCTTACATAAACCTGTCAATTAATTTACACATGTAAAAAATAAAATGTGTAAGAGTTATAAAATGTTAGTCAAGAAGCTCAACTCTGATGGTTCGGTCGGATTTTCTGACAGTATGATAACCATATGAAAGTTTTAAAAAATATTTAGACCAAGAGACAGATGAACAACATTTTGCTAAGAGCTAGATTTTCTGTTTCTTTGTCTTGTTGACAAAATCAAATGATTTAATCAGGTTTAATTTCCTTGATTATATTCAAATACATCACTATTCCTTAATGACATTGATGCATTTTTTCAAATACGTCATACACAGACACACACAGTTGGTGGGCATTTTTTAAAGATTTTCACTGCCCCCAAAATGACCTTATAGTCTTCACTAGTTGACTTGTTTAGGTAAAATGAAGCTCCCCAAAAATGCCCTACTCTGGGTATCTAAAGTCTTCTAAGTTCTTAAACTTCTTATTCACAGCTTATCTTTAGGTAATTACCGTGCCCGGAGGTCCGTCCAGACCGTCCCTCGTGGTAGGATGTACGGGTTCGGACACGGAGATTGACAAGGACACTGAAAACAGTAGCATACTTGAGCTTGCATTATCACATCCTCAACAAGAAAAGTTGATAAGGTTTGAAAAAGAGATGCAAGAATTTTCAACAGGCATTTATAAAGCTGAAGTGAGTGGAAAAAGGAGCACAAAGCAAACGGCTGAAACAATCCCACTGATAAATAGAACTTAGAAAAACTCCTATGTTGATCAGTAAACTAAAGGCATAATCATTCATAAGGCTTCAAAGCAAAAGACTTTACTGCTGGTGGGACAACTAGATACAATGAATAAACAGAAATGCACTGATCATAATGGAAGCATGAACGACGTAATGATGAGCCAATAATAGTACTTAAATCCATAATCAAACTGTACGGTAATACAGCTCTTTCAGAAGAACTATTGCTTATACTAAACATTATTATTCTAGATAAGAGCCTAAGACAACTTCATAGCAAACCGGCGTTGGCGTGGGGGGGTTGCACTTAGGATAAGTCCTTCTTTCTAAGGAAGCAACCCAAATTGCATAATTAAAAACAAAATGTGTAAGTTGGGGCTGTAGGAATGGAATCAAGGATGACCTTAGTCCTTAATAAGACAAAGTAAACACCTTAGTTTACTTTTGAATCAACATAATCACGTACTAACACGAGTGTCCTGTTCAAAATATTCGAAAAGAAAAGATAACACTGGTGTTTGCAGCATCAGGAGGAAGGGGAGGTAAAGGAAGAGCTAAAAGTGCATTTTCCATAGTAAACTTTGAAATTAAACCATTGAAAGATTCAGATTTACAAAGGCGAATGGGAATAGATCCCTCCATTTCTCTTCCATTCCCTTCTCCAAGATGGCCATCCGAAAGTGGGAATTAGTCTCCTCCATATCTCCCCCCCCCCCTTCCTTACTTAATCTCCAAATATCGGCCCCATCTCAACGCTATCTTCATTAGAAGAAAAAAAAATGCTCGTACCTTTAGAGTTAGACTGGGTCAAAGAACATAAAATTAAAGTGTGTGCCTAGTGTAAGCCCGGTCATACGGGCATGGGTGAGGTGGAGTCCCTCTCATGGAAGCACCTATCGTCCTATCGTAGTAAGTACACGCGAAAACTATACCATATTATTGTCATATGACCACCTGTCTACATACTGATAAGGAAAAGTCTATAGGCAACAAGAGGGTATCCAGTGAAGATTTTCAAGTCAATTTCATAACATTTAAGTTTCTCAAGGAATTAGTTGCATTCGCATAGACAAATCCAAGTAATTTCTCTACAGGTTTTGCAATTAAGAGGCTTGTGCCAGAGGTCAATCCTAGATGATACCATGTGAAGGGTACATGGTTAAGATGGACCCTATTTGATCTCAATCATTACATGCCGGCCGAAACTATAATTGACCATAATTTCCATGAGTTCAACCTTACTGAGCTCAATCTAATAAACGAACAATTCGTTGGACTAATAATAGCAGCCTGAAGTAATGGACCAGTAAACTACTTATTGGTTGCAAACTGAGATGCTGGGC
Organism: Spergularia bocconei; assembly: GCA_963457585.1. Classification (NCBI taxonomy): domain Eukaryota; kingdom Viridiplantae; phylum Streptophyta; class Magnoliopsida; order Caryophyllales; family Caryophyllaceae; genus Spergularia; species Spergularia bocconei. The sequence goes on from OY734943.1 coordinate 2,878,197, forward strand.
TTTAAATGAGCCAGATTCTTTGCTAATGTGAGCAACCAATTGCTTGACCAATAATAATTCATACAGTGGTGAATACTGTAGAATACGGTTGGAGACATTCTTTGGCTACGACATCCAATTTTGGGTGGCGGAGATGGTATAAAGCACATCTGGTTTAAGAAGATGCAAACGTATATTTCCCACACATCCAAAAGAAAAAAAGCAAAGCTAGAAGATGCAAATGTACATCAAAGCCTAGATAGTGCAGACTTGGAAAAATCGTCCTACACTTGGTCTCGCTAAGTGCCAACTCAAAGCTTCTGGCTATTACTAGATCAACCTAAGACCTGGAAAGACAGTGAGAGCCTGAGGTATCTTACCTGCAGATCGTAAGAAAAATAAGACCTGAATGAAAGCTAGCTAATAATAGCCTTCCTCCCCCATCAAGCAAAAGCAAATAAAAAATGGACCTTTAGAAATATTGTTTTCCACCAGTGTTACCTTAATTGTCTTTCTGAGTGACGGTTCATCACTTCATCCTGAGCGACGCGTCCTGAAGTCTCATCTACATCGGCTATAATGTTTCAGACTCTGAGGAGTTGCACCCACTGTACTTGGTCATTACTAAAAACCAGAAAATAAGGTCTCTATCAACAATCTTCGCTTCTTTCGCCATGATCAATAGGTGCTCGTGAGATTGACTTCGTTTTTGGTACTCGACAACTCATCAAGATTATATAGTTGTTCAAAAACGTTTGCCCCGTGATAAAAGAAGCTAGAGAGTAGAGACAGATCAACATTTTCATTTCAGCCTTTATGAAGAACAAATGGATAACTTGGTAGTTTCGCTATTCGAGTTCTCATTGCATCCAGCCAAATCAAGGGTTTCATTACAGTTTCTAAGAACCTTAAATGGTTTAAGAAAAGGTATTAGAGAAAGCAAGACCCGGGTTGGAGTACTGCATTACGGTGACTTGTTTCGGGCAGGGTAGAAATGCAGAATGGGAGGGAAATAGGGCTGAATTGTCACATTCACATGTTTAGTTTTAGGAAACTATTGTGAATGGGAAGATTGGATAGGAGATGAACGAAAAGCTCTCCGAACAAAAGTCTCATTTTCTTGTTCTCCCAAATTTGAGCAACATATGCATATGGAAAGCTAAAAATAAAAGTTTCTTACTTTTCCTTCCAATTCCTTTGATCCATAACCCCTCCGTTCTTTTAGATTGTTAACATCTGCTATGAAGATGCGAGAGGAATTCAAACCAAACGTTAACAATTCAAAGAAACAAAAGAAAAAGACTTCTTTTGATGTTCACCTATCCAAGATAGTAGTAATGAAATAACTCAAACTAGCTAGGATCGACAAAGCTCGATAATTTGGTACTTGCATTTCGGAGATATATATAGGAAAAAGCGAAAAAGGGAATGGACTACGAGTTCGATAAATGGAACAAGAGTGTTCGCTCTTTACCCCCTACTTATAGTGTGAGCTAAAGTTAACTGAATTTCCCGCCATTAACCACCCGCCAACTAACCCAACTGTCAATCAACCATAACTAACTAACTAACGAACCAACAAACCAACAAATAAGCATTTCAACAGCAGACATGTTATAGACAAGAAAACCCACTTCAAAACTATCCAGCAAATGGCTTCTCAAATTAAATTACTCAGTCAAGCATTTCATCGAACACCTTGTAGGCACAAATTTAATTACCTTGGCACAGACATTGACAACCTCGTCAAGTTCATCCCCAAATTCATCGTCGTTTTTCGATAGCGCCTTCTTAAGCTCAATCTTGAATTTCTGGGTTTCCTGCAATGCCCATAAGAAAGAAACTTGTATCACAAGCTGAAAAATCAGTTAAGAACAATGATCGTTGGAGTTATGAGCTTACCGCGTCGGCAAAAGCCGGAATTGGATCGGGATAAACGTGTTTTTGAGGTGGGTTTGCTCTGAGGGTAGGGATTGCGGAGGAGAGAGACTGGATTGAATGATCAGATACAGGGGTGCGCAGGGTAAGGGAAGGGGTGCGCACGATAAGAAATTTGACCGTTGGAGTTTTGGCGGGAATGGTTGAGTGAAGAGGAAGTTTAGGGAGTGTAAGGAGAGCCATCTGATGTGGTGCGGCGGTTGAGTCGCTCAGTTCAGTTTTATGTATAGCGATTCAGTGTCCCTACATACTTTGGGGGTTCCTTTAATATTGTTAGGTTTTGGGAAGAAAAAAATACGTATTTCGGTATTCGATGACAATACGTGCTCATTAGTTGAATTTGCGTTTGTATGAACATTACTGATAATGGAGTGTTAATTAATAAAGAAAAAAAATTGATCATTGTTTTAGATTTGGTGGTATAGAATGTGCACACTAATATCGACTTGATGAAAATGACATTAAATTACGAGGAAAGTGGTAATATTGTAGCAACGTGGCAATTACGAGCATGGTAGTGAGCAACATGACATTATATAAGGTGACGCCTCATTACTAAATCCGCAACTACTCCCTTCATGCCACATGAATAGACATTAGAATTGTGTCTAAAAAGTTTTGGCAGTTTCAAATACCAGAAGTTTTACACAATACACCAGTATTAGAAACTCTTTATTTGCAGAAGAAATTTTATCTACATCCTAATTCCTAGCAATCACCATGGCATAAAAAAAAACCATTACACTTGTGACAGTAAAACTATAAGAACTTCCACACAAGAGTCTGCATCTCCTGCCAAGCAATGCCCTCATAATGCGCCTGCGAACGAGCTCTCTCAGCTTAAGCTTTGTAAGATATATGGTAATATCAGTCACACCAGCAGCATCAAGATTATATTTTCGCAATCTGCGCAGACAACCCTGATACAAAACCTATTCTTGTATGTATCTTGAAGACTTGAAGAATACGTCTTTGAGAAATATTGTGCTAGTTAAAGTACCCAATCTAAGGATAAAGAGGGTGTCAGTGTGACTGATTTCTTCCAACGGCTACTCTTACCAGTGACAGTAATTTCAGAACTAGTTTCGGAACACAATGATGAAGAAGAAGCTGATGAATTGCAGTGACATATTCTCTTTTTCTTCAAATTACTGCCTGATATTACAAATAGAGACCCTGCATCAGAATACACACAAATTAAAACTTGTTTGCTCAGCTCAGTACAACACCAAATTCGACATCTATCTAGGTTCGAGATTGAAATTTGTATACAACAATTCCACCCAATGATACTCATATCAGTGAATATAACAACAAATGTAAGTGTGGACGTTACCAAATCGAGCAAGACGATTGACCCAAAGTGGGATTGAATTCCCGGTGAGCCTAAGACAAGCTTCTGTACTAAAATGATTGCAATTCCTGGTGATCAGACTGTAATCATCCAACTTGTACCGAGAAGCGATCTCATCAATGACTTTCCTGATTTCCCCTGATCGCAATTTTGTCCATCCTATTAAGATTGTTTTCCTGAACGTAAATTCCTCGCATTCCTTAGGTTTCGTCCTAAAAATCCCGGCTGTTCCATACTCATCGGTTCCAAATGCGTACTCCACTCCATTAACTGCAACGATCAGAAGAAGAACTATCAATGAGTTGTTCAATAATTCTTGAGTTAGCTGAAGCCGAAAACAAAACAGACATGTTTGATAAATTACCTTGCACGCCAGAGTGGTGAAGTCCGATCCCTAACCAGTATAAGCAACTACTTATTGGTGTGATGTCGTAAATGTTAAGGTAAACCGGCATCAGACCAGTAGGAATATCAACTTCAGGTCTCCTCCTACACAAAACAATGTCGAAAAGTCGAGATAAATAAGCAAAGAATGATCCTAGGAGTCTATATGTTTACAATAAAAAAAATTACCTTGGTGAAATATCAGGTGTTGATGAGCAACAGCTATAACAGTCTAAAATCGAAACGTGTTGTAGAAATCGTTGCAGGGTTTTTTTCCTCGACTTAGGCTCCAAATGAAGCTTCACGTTCAAGTCAGTAGACTTCTCGTTTTTGTGATCATCATGTCGGACTTTGTTCTTTGGAGAGCCAACTTTGAGCGCATCACTGTTTGGGTGCTTTACTCGGACCGTTGATTGCAACCATCGGAGCAAACGAGAGTGAAATTTGAGCAACCATTTTACAGAACTCGGTAAATTTGTTTCATTTCTTGCCTGTAATAATAATAATGAACATTCAAATGTTTGTTACCTAATACTTGAACTCGTCTGTTTACAATTCATATATATGTCGTTCTCACTTTACGTGAACATTTGACATTCAATTTCGCAAAAAGTACTACTCAAACCTACACATGAAAGATTACTACTCTATGAACTACTATTAATTTCCCTCGAGAAATATGTCAAGATCAGATCTTACCAAATGTACGTAATCTGGTTGAATCTCTAACAAATTTTCCGATGAACTCAATGAAGCGGGAGTCGCCACCTTAACACGAGATGGTGCATCTTCAATCAATATTCTGCTTTTGTTGCAATCGATTGTCATACGGCTAGGATCAGTACTCTGGCATAAGCTAATCTTTACGTTGCGTAAATTCTGTTAAAATCATGCACCAAGGTTTGAGAAATAAGGATCGAGTACTAAATTTTTGGAAATTAAGCAAGTATATATCATGATCAAATCATCAAAGAAATAATCCAAAGGTGTTTCACGGGAACTACGTACGGCTTTCATATAACGAAGTAACACCATTCTTAACACGATTTTTCATTATGAGTCGTTAGAAAAGTATTCTATATATTATCAATGTTGAATGTTGTATCACTTGCGTACATCTGACTCTCATTTACTTATCTAAACTCTATGGATATCGCGATTAAAAAATGGAGGGGGGTGGGAGTAGTTGATTGAACTAACCAAATGTCGTCGATAAGCAGATTGGATTATAGCGGCTGCAAAATGATCCTTCAACGATGAGCTCAAAGGAGTCACGTCGCCACGAACAACGTCTGCATGAGTACCTATAGTAGTATTAGGAAAGCCATGAAATTTAGTCGTAGAAAACATTTTTTGGCAACGCTTAAAAAGCTTCTTGAACACTCTACTACTCATTTCGTCGTCGATTGTTGCTTTGGTGCTTGTGAAATGAAGAGGGATATGATGGGAGAAAATGAGAAATGATGGGTTGATAAGATTTGTGAGTTAACAAGAAATTTAACGTTAGATTGTGATAATATTTAGGCAAGTCTTGTAAATATGGTAACGACAATGGTCCGATTATCAAATTTTCAAAATCATGAATGTGAATTGCCGAATTTAATTTAGGATAACGGGAAATTAGTTCCATGAAAGTAGCTGGAAATTCAATTGTTATTGTTACACGCTTTTGTTGGTCCGTTCAAAAAAAAAAAGGTGCCTATGAGAATTGGATTCAAACGGTCTTTTTGAAATTTTAAGGGCGAGAACGAGATAAATCATAAATGTAAGTATGTAACTAATGTAGGGCTTCTCAAAAAAAAAAAAAAAAAAAAAAAAACACTAATGTAGGGTGTGTTCCGTGTTCGGCGTGTTTGGCAAAATTTGAACAATGTTTGTCTGCCTTGACGACAGAGTCTTGTATAAGACCGTCTCACAATAATTTATCGTAAGACCAACTATAATGAATCGGCAGAGTGGCAGACCATCATGACAGATGCGCGGTTTATAAATGGGTCGGATGCAATTAATTCAAGATCTGGCTAGGCTAGCACTAACCCAGTCCGACCAAGGCCACGAGTTTTCTAGTTCAGATTTTTAGGGTTCAAGATTGGGGAGAACCAGCCTATAAGGCTATAACCGACTTGGCACGACCGGTGCACCACACTAATCGGGTTGGTTTTATGGTTAGTGGGTTGCAAACTTACGCTGTTTTGGGCCTAAATAGTCGCGAGGTGGCCCATAAGAAAGCTCAAAGGCGTCTAGCTCGATCTGAGTTGGCCCATGTTTAAATTTGAAAGCTGTAACCCAACTTTCGTAGCAACTTTTGACAATGGGTTACCTTTGTAATTTTGTTTGTGTTGTTATATGGTGGGTAATTAACTAGTTATTGAACCCTCGAAAAAAAAAATTAACTAGTTATTGAAAGAAAAATAAAATTCATAAAACTGTGTCACGAATGCAAAAATATAATCACTCTCAACTTAGGCATGGGAGCGGGGTTAGGCGCCCCTCACCGCGGTACAATACTTGCATTTCTAGTTACACACCTTAAACAATTTGACTCAACGATTCACATTCCATATCGTCACGATTATTGTGGATTCAATCAGGCGCCTCAATTTGTTTCCGAAATTGGCCACTTCACACACCGCTACCCATAGTCATCTCATGACTCATGACATGTATGAATCACAAAATCACGATCTTTGTGATAACTATAATAAGTAGTGGTACATAAAAAGATGTAGATGGTGAAGAAGATAGATTTTCTAGTTGATGATTGAAGGAATGACTCTTTTTGGCACCACTCTTTGGGAAATGGAATAGAATGGTCCAGTAGGAGCGGGGCATGCACTAACACAAACACAACGTATGACAAAGGCTTTAAAGAACTATGCAACATCCGCTCCTCCTCGGCTCCTCCTCTTCACCACGCTCCCCCAATATCTCTTCCTCTTCTTGTCCTCATTACTTCTACTTGTATTTCACATAATACCCTACATTCTCTTTGCTTTTTTCTCGAATGTCACCTCACATGACTTTATCAGGTAAGCATGCACAATCGATCTACTAACAACGTATCCAGAACGGAATTTATTAATGGAAACTCTCGACAGTCGACAAGTAACATAATCATGTTCATTATATATCACGTTTGGCCAGTGAAGGTGTAGACAAATAGATCGGAGTTAAGATGTGTAATTTTTTTTCGTTCGTTTCCTTGGTTTCCCTTGATTGAAATAATGTTGTAAAAGACCATGTAATGTGAAGCGAATTATCACATATATATACTCTGGTATCATCGAACACAACTATAAATTCATATTAGCTTTTAAAAGAAACACGGTTAACCCGTACACCTTAAACACCTTTACATTCGCCCGAGACATATATGGGATAAAACAATGTGCAAGTAATCAAGTATATATTATGATCTGCATGCAGACACACTCAAAACTTTAGAAGTCGGAATATATACGTTTTTTTAGGTTTAAGCACGTATGGCTTTACATCAATTTCATTTGTGCAAAGGCAGAGAGATGCATGATGTATCATGCAATGGGGACACAAAGTGCTTCAGTAAGCACTGTGTTGTGGTGCTGTCTTGCATTCAAGCACATAATTTGTATCATATAGATCATATCAAACTAATTTATTTTTGCCAAAAAAATCATTCCAACTTTTGAACTCTTTCAACTCAGATGGGCCTATATTAAGCGTTACCTTAAAAAAAATGGCAGTTGGTGTTACAACCATAAAATTCAGCTTTAAAAGTTGTAATTTTTATCATTGTGATGCTCTCCTAATTCCCTATCTTTGTCATGGCCAACTTCAAAAGCTGAATTTTTGTCATTAAAGAAAAGCAATATCATATGTATAAAGAACTAGATTCTGCCCCTCCCTATAGACCCTTCATAGGCTTCATTGCATGATACCTTTATTTTGTGACTTACCTTAATACCCGTTTACACGTACACCTTCCAATCTGAACCAAATGTAATGCGACAGTCTACATTTTCACGTAAAGAAAATAGTTGTACCTGCTTGAATTTAGATGTAGTTGGATAAATCGCTTCTAAATTAATCGTAGAAGTGGTGAAATTAGACTAGTGGCTAGTGCATTTGCTCGATTTAAATCGAAGAAATAGTTGTAGAATTGAATGAATGATGAAGAATTTGGTAATGAATTTGAGCTGGATGGTAATGTATCAGCAACAATCTTCAATCAGAAGAAATTTCAGGTAAATGGTGGTCAAACAAGCGCGCGCTTGGAACAGAGTATTGTGGAAATTAAGAACAGAGTAACAACCTTTTTAACTACTTTTGCTGACTGTACACTCTTAATGTCCTAGAATCATTGGTATGAATTCTTGATTTGATATTTTATACCTTTCATTTAAAAGAGACCCAAAATCTTGGTTACTAATTCAATTACACTAACTTCACATTAAACTATCGTTCACATTTCATAGTCGCTCGACTATAAAATTCTATGTCGAGAATAGTCTACATCGTTGCGCTATCTCGGAGTAAACCCCAGGGGCATATACACTATTACAGTTGTAAATCACCTGGCCTACCCTCATGTGCCATAATTGATATTACTACTCCATATGACATGAATGTTTTTGTTCGTTACTTGTTGCAGTCTTACCAAAAATTAGTCGGCGTTGAGGAAGCAACAGCTTGTGTCTTACACTTGAGGGTAAAACAACATGATCTGACGTTGCATCACTTGCATGGGTCGACATTGCTTAATTCACAAGAGTAAACTCTATTTTCTCGAACAATCTTAACTAACTTATGCTCGAGGCCTGAAGGTCCAAAGAGTTGTTAAATCAAAGGTCACATGATCGTTCATATACAGATGTTGTAAGAGCACCGACAAATGTTACCTATAATTTGAGGTACTAATACTCATTAATCATCACCTTTTTGAAGGCATAATCTATATCAACACAAATGTTACCTAGACATTCAGGTATACAAAGAAATATAATAAATGAAGTAAGTTGGACACCTTAGGCAACCTTCTAAATTTCCACATTCGGGTTTTTCTACATAATACAGATGCTTGAGCCATACATGAAGAAATATCAAGGGAAAACGAATGATGATCAGAGTATATACGTCATATTAATGAATCCAAGATACAAACATATTACATAAAACGACCCCGTCGTTCAATCCGGGACTTCACTATTGTATACTATTGGCCACATATTTTGTGGTTTCTAAGGTAAGATACATTATACATCCCATATACTCCGTATCAAACGAATTACAGTACAATCATAACGGAAGAACATAAACAACTGAGGCAACATTTTCCCGCCAAAAAAGCACAACATACACACACACGTGCAACTTGACGCCGATAGTACGTGCGACGCATATAAACTCAAAGTCTCATATAGTGCAAGTTTTTTTTTTTTTTTTGAGAGTGTAACACTCCCATTTATTAGAGAGCTATCTTATTCATGCTTTTACATATCTCCTTGGCTTTCAAATCCTCTCCTTGATCTTCCATGAGTGAATGAGAAGCCTCAAATGCAATGATGACAAAGCTAGACAGAAAGATGGAGAGAGACACCGAAAACTTGGCTTATTTTTCTCCATGAAATTCTTCAACAACCTTGAATTTTTTGCCCAAGCACACCCTTGATTTTTCCTCACTTATACACAATCAAATGGACCCCCCTTTACCAAAATCTCCCCTCCCTTTCATCCAACCATCAATGCAAAGTATATATGCAACCCTCGATTTTTCGCAAAATATATTCATAATCTCACGACAACTACTTGTTTATCCTTTATTTCCATACACCACAAGAGGAAGATCTTAGAAAGGTCAAGCACAGGTGCATCCCCCCCTCGATTTATTACGATAACTTAAAGGTCTAAGGTTCAAGCATCGGCAATTCAGCACCCTCCTAAACTTTTTTGTCAAGTTCCGCCTCTGCCCGCCCCCTTATACTATTACTCCTTTGTCAAACCAAATAAGAGTACACAACTACACATAGTATGACAGTACTTTGTACTAAGTCCATACCCTTGAAAATCTGCAAAATGCCATTTGCCCCATTTTCTTTCGATAAAAATGGCAATAATGCAGAGTGACGGAGGAAAGAAAAATGTATAAATATCCTCCTATAATCATCTAAAAAACCCTCCTAGGAAAAAAAAGGCATTGAGGATTCTAGATACCTGTCCTTTTTTCTTCAACTAAAACTCCCACCATTAAAAGTCATCATCCATCCATAAATGGCTGTTTAGTCTCCTCCTCTTATAATATGGTGAGGATGTGGAAGAAGACGACGATGGCGATGATGGAGAGTCGTTGTAGGCCCTGACTCTGTTGATTTGTGCAGTGACTCTGAATTGTGGTATAACTTTGATGGACTTCCTTCTGCTATGATCCGCCACGGATTGTTGCATTAATACGTAGCAATCCCTGACCTTGTCCTGTACGATTTAAGGGTACAAGATTTTGTTATTATGAATCTTTAAGATAGACAAAATAAGTGAAGAAATGAAGATATAGTACAGAGGAGATGATGGAGCAACCTTATTAGTATATGAAATGGTGTAAGAAAAATATAACTCAAAACAACGCAAAATGATTGCAGGGTATGTGTGCTTACTTTGCACAGCCCATCACACCATGATTCTGCATGCTCAGGAGTGGCAAAGGACAAACTAGGCAATTCACTTGCTGCACAAAGTATGGCTGCTGCAGCAATGCTTGATGGCCTATACTCCAGATAGCTGGCCTCTGCCACATCCATGAGGCAACTTAATTAATAAACCTTAATCGAGCTTTAGATGCTTATAACATAAGCTAAGACGTCGATTAATTAATCGTGCTTTAGAGTCTACTAGGCCAGACTAATTTCAGGCACAACCAACCCAACTTCAATGGTCTAGGCATGATGGTCTAAGTAATAATGTAACTTTAGGGTACTATTGCCTAATGCAAATAATTACCTTGTATATTAGAGAGAATAATATCCGTGGAGCGTGCCATTAAGAGTCCTGCATTAGTTCCTGATACATCAAGTTTGTACGAGAAGAAACTCGTGTAGGTGAAAGGTGTAACCAAACGTAATCTCCAATCGAGGACACCGAGAACAAGAAGTTCCATCCTTTGGATTGTCTTTGGCTCGAATATGAATTTAGCACCTTCCACCTAATTAATAATTATCATCAAACCAAACACTAAGTTAGTTTGATGGTAATTAACTAACTATAATGATGATTAGCGCAATGTATTAGGCTAGTTGCACTTCACAAGTTCACAGTTCATAATGATGATAATATAAACTACAAAGTGACATGATAATTTGGCATTGAGTAGAGAAGAAAAGGAGAGAGGCAATGTGATGGTGACCTGAAGATCCAATAGAGAAGGAACAAGAGGTTCCTCCATCTTGGCAGCTAGTGACAAGCAAGCGACTGATAAAAGTTGTAATGGCCACCCACCTGTTTGCTGTAGATCGAGCAAAAGCAGCCATGATATTTAATTAATTAACTACTCTTAAACACAAATTATTATCTTAATAAGCGGCAAGTTACTGTATCCATAAACACAATCTGCGCTTAAACAGACTTGTTATAATCACCATCCATTTTGTGTGAGTGAGACCGTCTTACCACATGTTATAATCACAGTGTCTAATGCGATAAACTGTTTAAAAGCAAATCAGGATACATCTTGACATCTTGTGTGTGAAGTGGAGCGTTTCACATGCACTCACATTCAGACTAGTTTAGTGAGAAACACAAAACAATAAGTATACAATGTGATGGTCCTAGTAATAGTGGTATGAAAGAACTACTCACTTCTTTACTTAAAGTTTTGCTTTATTGGCAACTTAGCATTACCACCACTTTGGTCACGTTTCATTTTGTTAACGTTTACTATGTAGAAAGACTAATAGCTTAAGTCATCTCTGGATATAGACACTTTCTCATCAAAAAAACATTCTTTGATGAACAGCTTGGAAATCCATTTTCTTAGACACCAACCACGCAACGCTAATCAACAAACAAACCCACGATTAGCGTCACTAATGTACGCTTATCTAATAATGAATGGCCTATCCGCCTATCTCTCGATTAGCTTATTCTAAAGAGTAAATATCTTCTGCCTTTTAATATATAAAGCTTTGGCCAAGGAGTATACTTTAAGGATAAACAGATCATCGATCTTGAGAAGCTCATGAAACTTTTAGATACCTTAATTTTTACACAAAGTCATTTTTAAATGCACATAAATATTAACTTTTATGGAGTAGTAGATCCCAATTGAGAAATCCAAAATCAACTTTTTAATCTAAGTCAAAAGTGACAAGTTATTAGGCTACAAAGGTATATGAAATAAGCATACTATTCCTAGAGTTTGCTTCTAGTGAATCAGTGCTGGTCTACCATATATAGACTCTGCTAAATAAATCATTTGATCCTGCAAAGTGAGATGGAGCGTATAAACATTTCCATCAGAGGAGCCATGTTTTTCTACTGATACAATGACCCCATATATTGGCACTTAGTCACCACACCGGTATCCAGTAAATGCGACTAGGTCTAACATTAGGTAAGAAGATAAATTAACTTCTAATAACGCTCTTACGCTCACTCGAGAGGAAAATGTTTAAAAACAACGATGAGGTAGGGACATTCCAATCAGACCTTAGTGGCGCGTGCATGATATTACAAGGCGATGCCAACCTCAGTAAACTAACACGCTTTCACATTGACTCGGAACTAAATAAACTAAGAGGTCTCTAACTCAAATCATTGAAGCCTGTATTTCAACACGATAGGGCATTCGCGTGAAGGAGCCTTATTATAATGTACGTTTCCCGACCACCAATTAAGTCTTTTGATTCAAGCAACACATATGGGTAGTGACATTTCTAGATTTGATCATAAATCATAATCATGTGGGAGTAGAATACACTACTATAATAGTGGGTTTAATTACTACAACATACAGTCCACAATGTCATTATTAATCTGATTGACAAAGGTAGGCCTGATAAATATTATTAAGGGGGGTGGGTGAGGAGCTACCCTTTCTTAGCTTGTTTCTTACATGATCATCATCATCAAAAACACCCTTCCACTAGAATTATTCACACAACAAGAGAAATACATTAATAAGTTTGACAGATCATGCTCGATCAGGAGCCTAATTATATTTCATGAAGAAGAGACTATACACTATAAAGCGTGAAAGAGAAGCTCAATTATGAGCTTTAGCTAGGTCCCTTGATTTCAGGGGGAACTACCCATTTTTACATAAACATCCAAATACATATGTATGTATTTTCTTAGCATCTATCAAACATGTACAATCAAATAATTTACTCAACTTAAATCATGAATTTTTAACACTTATAGATTAAATATCAGTGTATAATGTAAAGTAGTATGTGTAACTTACTGGTAGATGGTGGGAGCTTAGAAAGCGATCATAATAGTTGACAGCGAGGTACGCTGTCACTGCCTCAAAACCATAGAATGCTCGCACCTGTATACATATTAATCATGAGTATGTACCCAAAATCCATCGTATCGATCAACAAATATTATATACAGAGATTTCGAAACAAATCTAACCATCTTATCAACTGAGCTAAGTCGTTAAGGCATTATTATCGTTACAAGTTGTATTACCATCTCGACATAAATTTTCGAGGTATGACCTGGAATTAAAGCGGGGTTTATCTATTTTCCGAGTTTTGTATTTTACGATGTATTCGTTAATATATCTATGTTTTTCGAGTTGGAAAATTCGTCCACAAAACTAGAGCCATATGTGTATCAAACTATCAATCTCAGAAATTTTGTTATTAATCAAGCACAAGAAATTAGGAATGTGTTAATTTGTACGATTTCAAGTTTGACTTTGAGTCTTGGTCAATGGTCACATTAACAAAAAATAAAAATCTATCTCAAAATTCTCAATTAGTCAATAACTATAATAACAACAATAATATTAAACTAATCGCCAAATCGCGATTTTTCAACTAACCATGATTAAGGGGTATAATTAAATCTATCTTTACAGGACAGAATACAATACGCGATCTAGGTAGAATTTTGTTAAATTCCCGCGAAATTTTATGTTATATTCCCGCGAAATTTTATGTTAGATTCCCGCGTAATTTTTTTGTTTGCCGCCAAATGTTAAATGTCGGTGGTAAACTGGTAATTAAACACTTCACAAAAAAAAAAAAAAAAAAAATCTAAGATCAGTTTTTAATACCAATGAAATTATTTTCACCATCGTAACTCAATTTTACTATCGACACAAATTAACTAAATCTAGTACATTAATCGTGGTGTAATTAATTTTACCATCGACATTGACATTTCGATGTAGATCAACTTTACCGACTAATCTAACTTTACTATCATCGTAGACATGACATAAATCGCGTAAAAATTCACGTCAACATTAGACAAGATAAAAGTAAATTAAGGTTAAAAGAAAAGTGAAAAGTCAAGTACGAAGGCGCGCCGCCACTTTTTCTCAGTGATAATTACGTTCATCAAAAAAATTATAATTCTTAAAATCTTAATTAATTAACACGCACGGCTCAAGTTAGCGTAACCACTTTTTTCCATCATAAAATTAAAAAAATCCGCTTTTACTCACCGAATCAAATCAAGCATAACGTAACGTAACGATCCATCAACAACAACGGTAATAATAATGTTTCGTAATCCGTAAGTTTCGGTAAAAAAGTAAAAAATATCAGTAATTCTCAATTGTTTTGTTTTTTTACCTTGAGAATCCATGAAACAGAGTGAGAACGGTGAGTAACAGCGGCGGAGGCGGCGGAGCAGGAGGAGGAGGAGGGAGAGGAAGAGTGGCGAGAAGAGGCGGAGCTCCGCTCGTCTTCGATGAATCCAGCAATCGAAATCTCGTCGTCGTCGATAAAACTCGCCGGAGATTTGACGTCCGATGATATTTCCGGCGAATCTCCGGCGATTAATACGTCGTTAGATTCTTCAGAACAGAGGAGGTCGGGAAAACGGTCGGAGTAAGATAGAGACATTTTTAATTAATTTAATTAATTATCGTTGTCGTCGTCGTTGATTTTTCATCGCGCATAGGATTCCATGATTCGGAGAGGAAAGAGAATTTGGGTGGGAAAATTGGATTGGGGATTTTTTGGGGTGGAGTGAGGAAGTTGGGGGGAAGAGTGAAGGTGAAGATTTTGCGCATTTTTGCGACTTTGTGAGTGTGTGTATATATATACTCCGTATGTGAGATTGTGATATAATATAATGTTTTTTTTCTTTTTCTTTTCCCTATCTACAGTGTTTTCTTATATAAATAAAGTGAATATTGGTCTGGATATTTCGTTCTCGCTATAAGATGGATATTTCGTTTATGCATTTTGTATTATTGTTGGTGGTTATGTAGCGAGGTTTATGTGGGTTTTAAGTAAAATACGGCACAATATCATATTTTTCTCGATTTTGTAGTAGCGAGATGGATTAAATTCATTCATTAGATTTGTTTATGTAGTTTGTTTAGAGAACTCCTTGCCTGTATTTAAGTGGCAATAATTGAGATCGGTAACTTGGTCGGTGTTCTGTTTAAATAAAAGCTAAAAGATCACATTTTCAAATTGAAAAATGGGAAACTTTTTAAATTTGCGATGTGTCGATTTCTTATTAAATGGGACATCATTTTGGGACAGGTGATCCAAAAATTCTATTATAATTGTCAGTATTTGACAATTAGGATAAGGAATAAAATCAGGATCGTTAGATTAGGATAAGATAAATGTTAGCCGTTTGATTTTTTTTAACCATGGTTAAAAAAAGTTCCTACAATACACCTTACCACACAGGATTACAAAATATAATACTTTTTTATGTATTCAAAATATTTTTTTCCCTAATTAGTTTGATTTTGCTATCCATTTTTATCTGAAATATTTGATTTTTTTAATGAAACAAAAAATGGTTAATTCCCAAATTCAGTAAAAGAATATATTTTTTGAAATAAAAACAGAAATTAAACAAAAAACCACCCATCCCCTTCCCTTTCTCTCTCCTTCGGCCCTCCCCCTCCCCCCTCGCCGGAGTATCTGACCCACCCGGCCACCCCTGCCTCATCGCCGGTCAGCTCCATGACCGGCGACTCTCCAATAACCATCCTCACCGTAATTATCAAATGGAACATTTAGTAAGTGAAGGCGGGGGAAGGGGATGGTCGGCGTAGGTTTGCCGGTGGCGGGATGGCGACAACGGAGGTGGCTGGGAAAGGTGGTGAGTTCGTGACTGGTACAAGAGGAGGCGGTGGAGGGGTTGTTACTTGGTGGTGTTAAAAGGGAGTGGGGGGAAGGAGAGATGAAGGGGGGCCGTGATCAGGATTATTTAAGTGGTTGTCTAGTTAGTCAACTAACCGATAATTATAGTCAACGCATCAGTTATCGTATGGAGTAATATTTGTTTTATCGTTATAAATTTAACCGAGTTACTTTAATGGTCATAAGAAGTCTGATCTTAGAACTTGTATGGATTATTAGTTTATTTACGTATGATTTTTCAAAAATGTTGTATTATTTAAAAAAATATAAAAAATTTTGATAGAGGACTCTTCTTTACTTTGTGGATAATACATTTTTTTGGATCATTATGTGGATTATCAATCCTTGGTGATTTGAAGATCTCCCCCTCTTATTGTGAGCAAGAAGGTGATACACATAGATGTCGACTGACGAGCAGAATCCAAAGTCCAACTAAGATGGCATCTCAAGTACTTGGACAGACTCACAAAATCAAGTCCTTAATTGCCACTAGACTTAGCACCCACTTGAATATGGAGTACATACATGCTATTTCATTTGTTTCAACGAAATCTTACAAGTCATCTACATACATTGCAACTTTGTGTTTTTGACAAATATAAAAGGGTGTTTTTGTTAAATAAAAGTCATTTTGAGATTCGTAATAATCTCCCAGTGAGACATTATAGACATAGAATACGTGATTTAGTGTCATCTTTACTAGTAAATACATTTCAGTCGACCATATTCTGCAACAACCTTAATATGGATCATCGATGTCTCTACTAGTCTCTAGGGCTCTCATATTAATGCTCCACTAGAGTATAGTGAAGGAGGAAAATAAACATGTATGACATCTTAGATCTACAAGTTACTTCTAAAAGCAATTTCACATGGGCATGTTTACTAGTAAGTAATTAGGTATATATAAAGCTAGGTTGAAACAAGTCCGCCGAATTCAAGTAAGGGTCGGAAGATTCACACAAATTTAAGTTAAGTTTCAACGAATCCTAATCTTAAATTAATCGCATAAGTTATTAATAGTCTTTAAATTTAGCCGAATCAGTAACAGTCAGCGTTATTTTCGGTTTGTTTTTACGGACCGGATCAGATCGGATTTACCAACTATACCTATAACAATGTGGGCGGCTCCACGCTGAAATCAATGTGTTAGCCTAGAAATTTAATAAGGCATTACCATTATGGGCAAGATTGTCACCAAAGACGGTACCATAAAGTGTAATTATGCTAAAACACATCTGAGATTAGTTGGTAACATTTGCTGTTAATTTATCATTACATATATGAAATTGGTACAAGCTATATAATTGAAATTTAGAAGAGTCCTAGCAAATTAGTGTAAAAAATTGGTACAAATTGACAGTTGTTTGTTCCTACTCTCCCCCTTTCTTTTTCGGACCATAATTGTCCTCTGATCCTCTGTCTGGTAAAGAAGCCCAGATCGTCCTTAACTTGTTTCACATGTATTGCCATGCTTTCCCCTCTAGCCACTAAGATATCATTTAATTTCTAGAGATTTTAAGTTGTTTCTTTGTAAATTTAGATTTTTTTTCTTTTTCGAATGGGTATTTAGAAATGAAAACTCTAATAAAAATGAGTCGGAAAAAGAATTTGTTCAACAAAATGGGGTGAACTGTGCACGTAGGCTCGGTCTTTGGTTCGTATAGAGCTGTCAGTTAGCGTGGCGGCTCTAAGTAATCGTGAATAGTAGCAATAATTCAATGCTGACTAGCCGAGTCGAAAGCTAGAAAATTAGGGTTCAGTGTTGGAACAATACCGAGTCGAAAGCTCAAAACATTTAGTCACAAGGGTCTGACCGGTATATATTAGCTAGGGCGTGTTCCGAAGCAAAGGGCGCGGTATGGTCCATTATGTTGAACGGGATGAGATCGAAGACTAAAATGGTTATTTTTTGTGGGACGAAGACCTGATGATTGAGATATCTTCCGTCCGGACAGAATATACATTATGTTAGTAATTGCACGAATCACTATGTACTAGCAAGCTATTATCTACCGGATTAGCTAGGCATGATTTTCGAAGTCATCAATAGATCTAATAAATCAGTTCAACTAATCATTTACATTCAATCACTCGGACTAATTGCATAAAGGTCAAAGGCTCATTACTTGGAGTTTTGAGGCACTTTGTGTTATAATTATGTATCGATTTTGTGGTGCATGATAATTTAGTTGTGTGCGTAAAACTCACTAGAGAGACAAAATTACAGAACTCATCTTAGGATTCTAGGAATGTAGTAAAACTTAAGCAACACTATAATACTCTCACTTGAGAGTTTAAGAAGCAACCCCTGACGATGATATGCTCTCGAAAAAGAGAAGTACGATAGCATTGCCCTCTTGTTTCTTTGGAATCTTAAGGGACTGCTTTTTATTGTCTCGTATTGATTATATGCGAGTTATTTTGATGGAAATATGGAATTGAATAAACCGTCTCATTTAATTACAAATGCTCATAATCATCTCAGGCAAAAGTTTGGAGTTTAGGCTAATGGACAGTTGAGGCCCTGTAATTAGTTTAATACCTTAACAGACCCTCAAGACAGTGTGCCTACTGTGTGTCCTTTAATTCATTAGTCCGATGATCTGGCTACAGTTGTAAATTACAGTTGAAATGAACTGAATAAGTACAAAGTCAAGAAACGACATGTACATTTTCCGAATCTAACAGAAAATGCTCACAACCTATCAATTCATTTTACAAATGCTCTTAACCTATTAATTCATGGTAAATAAGTCCATAAACACCTCCTCAATTTTTACTCTACCAAAAATTACCGTGACTCTTTTTAACTGAAAAGTAAGGTGGGAATTGGGATGAACAATTCTTTCAATTTCATAGTTGGCTTTTTGTAACGTCGTGTTTGGTTGCACACTAAAGTGCAAAGAGTAAGCAGTGAAAGCCTACTTTATTTTTTCCGCTAAAATAGGTTGGCTGATTTCACTAAACCTTGGCTTTTGGCGCAAGAGCCAAACGCAGGACGCTCCTCTTACCCTTTCCCCGCGCGCTTATATATATATATATATATATATATAATTAAAGCTGCGCAAATTATCGGACCATTTAATTTCATCCATGTTTTATCAACTCCATGGCCCCTCCCTAGATTTTCTCATCTTGTCTTCCTATGATATTTCATTCTATATCTTCAACTTGTACTTAATTTTGTCCCAAAAAAAAGGAGTAGGACTTAAGATCGGCATATGTTTTAAGTATCCGTTAATATAGTTCTAGATTGTAATTCATTTTTCATTTTACATATAGGACTCCTTTCTATTAAGAAATGTGACGAATGTCTGTTGATTTTGAGTTAGTTATTTATGAAGATAGTAGCTCGGCTAATATATCAGTGATAAAAGTGAAACGTCGTATATGCACCTGCACACAATTGTGTAGTGCTGAGGTGTTTGAACATTTCATTTGTTATCTCCCAAAATAAGAGAAGCTTACTTTTTTTTCCGTAACAAATTCAAGGCAATATGAATATGACCCTCTTTATTATTACGACAAAATATAAATATCGTGAAACACAAAACAACCTAATTCTTGCATCTTACATTGGATGCTTAGCTAGTAACATGACTTGGTCATGACGACCATGTTTTACACACCACCACCTCTTTTTTTCCAAGTCCCAACCAATGCAAAAGACGGAATTTATTTATGACCATTGGTCAAGTCATATAAAAGACTAAACTTGTGCAATATATATTTCATCTAGACGCAATCTCTCCCTCTAACTTTTGGTTGGATTAAATGTGGGCATGTGATTTAACCTTTCGGAACTTATAAAAGACCTAAACACTTTGCGAATTGCGATTCCATGTGATCATCTTTGTCTTCACTTTGGTCCTCATCTCTACTAGGAGAACATATAAAGTTCCTTGAGCTACACATTTTTTTTAAAGTTATCACATTACCTACAATAAAATGCGTGCAAAAATTCAAACCAAACGTAAAAAGCAAAAAAAAAAAAAATGGAGGGAGTAGCATTCTTCTCGTACAAGTGTAATTGTCCATCTCATAATACACCCCATCAGTCCCATCTTTAGATCTCTCCACCAGAATTTGGAGAATCCGAGTGACCTCTCAGTCCTAGATGTAATTGGTTCCGACTTTTTGTCTGTCTAAGCGAGTATATATTGAATGAAGTTGATTTTTATTCCCTAAAAATGAAAAAAAAAGTAGCATTTTTGCTAGTTGTGATGCCATACATTTGTTTTTTAGGGTAGCGATACAAGGATTTGAACAGGACAAACCGAACAATTAATTTTCAAACCATTACGCCAACATTGATCTCCATGATACCAAACACTTGCGGATGTGCAAAGATCATAGTCCATAATCTATACTTATTGCCTCATTCAAAATAGCTCAGCCCATTCATCAGTCCAGTCCATCAATTCTACCATTGATCCATCTTTATCTCTATCGTCATTCGTCCCAATTATTTGCTCAATTTTTGTTTCCTAGCCCTCCTTTTTTGCTACTCCAAAAACTATCATGAACGGTAGTTGTAAATTCTAGCCACAACATCACTCCTCGAGTCGTCGCAATTCAAATCGAGTGTTGTTTATAGATCTTCATTCAAAAGTAGTTGAATAATTGCTCGACCTAACTCGTCAAAGTTTCAAGCCGAGCTTGAACTTAAACCGTGTTTACAGAATCACTCAAGTAGAGCTTGGTTGAGTTTTAAAATAAGGTCAATTTGAAGTTACTCGCAAGTTGGACCAACTCATTCACAACCTTAAAACACATAATCACAAGTCATTTTTGTCTTATTTGAACGTTATTCACTTACTCGTAATTTCTTAATTCGTGTATAATTGATCCATCTTTATCCCTATCGTCATTCGTCCCAATTCTTTTGGTATCGTGGAGGGTATTTCTAACCAAAAATCGTTTATCATGAAGTGTATTTCTAACCAAAAATACTATCCCTAGAGTCCTCACAATTCAAATAGAGAGTCGATTATAGCTCTACAATCAAGTAGAGCTGAGTAACTTCTAAGCCTTATCTCGTCAAGTTTTCAAACCGAATTTCAATCTAAGAAAGATCATCATATCACTCAAGTGGACCTTCTATCGAGTTTGAAAACGAAGTCAATATTATCATATCATATATTATATTATAATATAATTACCGGTCCCTTTCGCAGCTTATTAGAGCGTCCACCTCAGCAATGACATCAGCGACAAGTCATAGCTGATGTCATCAGCCAATTTTTAACAATTAAATAATCGGGAAGGATAATTAATATTCCTAAATTAATTTCAATTAAGCTGCTAACTCGGAAAAAATGGGAAGCAATCTTTGAGAAATATATGGCCGAAAATATGCAGGATATTAATTTTAGGTAATAAAATCTGTATCAAAAATAAAATTCAATAAGCAAAATTTGATCTTAGCATATATTTCGGCAAAAACAATCTGCTGGCGGTATCCGTACTTAATTATTCAAAATATTCCGAATGATTTAGGCAAGGAAATCTGCGGCACACATTGCATTTTCTATAGTTAAACGGCATATTTCGGGAATAAAATCATTTACAGCCGAAAAGAAAGCTAACAATTATCGTTAATTCCTAAACCATACTAATATATAAAACGAATTCCTTTAAAGCAGGAAATAAATCACGCGGAAGAATAAAACGAAATGCTTAACATTAGGCATAATTACGGGAAGAATAAAAAATGCTTATACTAATGAATATCCACAGCAATTTTATTCCATTTAAAAAAATATATGGGTTACATGTACACACACCACCTACATTAGGGTTTCAAACTTTCTCAAATCGGGACATCTATATAAATACATATTGTGAGCCATTTCTATCCCCATTTAAACATTACCCATTTCTACGATTCTACAGCAAATATTTGAGCAGCGATGAGAGAAATGTCACCTCCCAAGCTACCCCATGTTATTTATGCTGCTAACAACAATCCTACTCTACCAAGAAACACTAATCGTATGTACGAATTGCTGGATGCCGATCGAATACAATTTATTAGAAAGCAACATTCGATCATATACCTGTTGAGACTCGAGTTCGAGAGGCTACGAACCAAGATGAGAGACCTCAATCAACGTATGGATCACTATGAAGGTCACCTTAATGATTTGCAATACATGCCGCAAAACAACTATCAAACTGGAAGTTTAGAAGATTTAGATTAGATATGTCTCCAATAATTTCTTTCCACATTCTTAGTTGCATTGTTATTTAATATGATCATGTATCATGATTTATTTGCTCCCTTTATTTTTATATTAATACCAATGAATATATGATTGTACATGGGGAAAATACGTACTAATATGATAGAAAAGTTCACAAATTGAACTCCTTAAAAAACGAACATCAGTCTAAATGTCCAGCAACTTCTGACAAACCTTTATACCATATTCCCAAAAGCCGAATGACTTACTGCATTTGGTCGTCCAAGCGTAATGGATACATCCTCTTCAACTCGACGGCTATAAGGGGCCTGAATCTATTCATCAGTCATGCTGAATCAAAAAGCACACCATGACCAAAACTTACCCATCAGTAAAATAACCTTCAAATTACCTTCAAATTTCAACTATCAACTGAACATTTTCGATTTAAAATATAAAAAAATTTAATATCAAATCAGACCAGTAAAAAGATCGATCAGTTTACGCGATATGGGTGGCCATTGAAATTTTATCATATATCATATGTGTATTATTTATTATTTATAATAATCATAGAATGTTATTATAAAATATTATTGACCGTTAATTGTGGCAATAATCACAACTAATTAGTAAACAATCTTTCCTTAAAATATGCCAACAAACAGTATGCAACAATATCCCGTCAATATCATTTCAAATCACAAACAACAAGTTATAGTAGGAGAGAATTTTATACTAAAAGCAACAATATTAATTGGGCTGCTAGGTTTTAGTACAATTGTTTTTTTTTGGCAAATACATCAAATTAGGCTACAGAATCGGGCAAGAATTGAGGAAAAGAAATTACCGTATGATTTCGTTGCAAAATTGCACCTATACAACCGTGCAATTTCTTTCCTAAAATCTAGCAGATGATTTCGAGGGAGAAATCAAGCAGTATTCTTGCCCATCAATTAGTACAACAAACATAATATATGATACGATTTCCTAAATTACCGTATAATGTACATGAATCGTTATTGCGCCTAGAATTAAGCAAAATCAATAGCTGGAACAATTATTCACCTTCCTAATATGGCGAAATTACACACCGCGGTACAAGTACGGAGTATAACGTACTGTAATATTCTAGGAGGCCTGCAAGATTAAGAAATACTCCTATAATATTCTAGGTATTCCTAAGTTATGTCTAAAAAATAATTTATAACTATTGCAAAAATATAAGAGGCCATGTGAAAGCATATAGGAGTATCTATATTTTACTTATTGATATCTAGCTAGGACAATCGGTGAACCACTTTTGCTATAAACATGAGCTGTATATAAAAACAGTTGATATATTACCTCAAAGCATCCACCCCAACTCGGCTTAAAGATATTGCAAAACTTGATCCCCATCAAAATGGTGAATCCGCAAACCATTTCCGATGCACCTCCCCAGTTGGTTAAGCTTAATCAACTGAAACGTCATTATATCGCACATACATGTCATTTTGACGTACGGGGAATAACTCATGTGTTTTAATTCCATGTAGGCTGGTAATTTGGACGGATTCCCAAGGGAGTTTAAGGCATTGATTGGAAGAGAATTTCTGTTTATTATCAAAATAACAGAGAAAGACCTTATTAATAAATTTGAGACTTTTACAGCAGATCATGTAACCAATGATCCTAAAATATTGACTCAATTCGACGCTCTTTGTGAGGTACTATTTTATTGATCTACCTAGAGCAAAATTCATTGTTTACTATATTACTTCAATATTGTAACTCACATCTATAAACTTTTAGGAAAACACATCAAATTTCAACAACTCCGTTTCAAATTCAACCAGCTTCACCAGTGAGGAAAAGGTAGTACATACTCTTAAACAGCTATGACATTAATTTATACCATAACTGAAGTTAATCCTCACCACTCCTGTTGATTTCAGGAGCACGGCATATCTGAATGTGGTAGTAGTGCTCTCACCCCAAAAAAGCGTGGTGCGGTTCACACTTTAGATGAAAGTGACGATGCTGATGATGGAGGCTGTTCTAATGGCTTGCTATCAACTACCAAGAAGCTGGTCAAGGTTAAGATGGAAGGGCTGGCTGGAGTTGCAAAGACTCTATGATAGATTAGATTATTTTGATTTTAAAGACTTTTATCATGGTTTGCAGTGTTTATTTTCGGATTGCTATAGTTTTGGGATATTTTATGTCTATTGAACAAAATAGGGAACACAAGTATTTACAATAATGCATCAAATAGCTTAGGAAATTCCACTAAATCTACTACAGCTGTTCTTACAATTTACCATATTAAGTCTTTAATTTTTTCTGCATTTTATGAAATTTCAACAAAATAATATATTTGGAGCGTTTCATTTGGATTCCTTATACTACTCTGTTTAATGTGCTATAGATACTAACACATCTGGTGGGTTACTTCTACCAAACTCTGGGTCCCCATCTCTCAACCCCGTGAGAACACCATTAAGAGACATTTCCAATGGTACAAAATTGGCAGGACTTTTAGCGAAGACAAAGCTAATAATTTGGGATGAAGCTCCTATGATGCATAAATATTGCTTTGAGGCTCTTGATAGAAGTTTAAGAGATGCGCTCAGGGATGCAGAAGGTCGTCCATCCGAAAAGCCGTTTGCTGGAAAGGTTATTGTATTCGGAGGTGATTTTCGACAAATCTTACCGGTAGTTCCAAAAGGCACCAGACAAGATATAGTCGCGTCCGCTATCAACTCTTCATACTTATGGAACTCATGCAGAGTACTCAGGTTGACAAAGAACATGCGACTTCGAGCTGGAAACTCCGAGGAGGAAAATAGAGAGGTGAAGGAATTCTCACAGTGGATACTCAAGGTTGGAGATGGTATAGTCGGAGAGCCCAACGATGGTGAGTCTGTCATAGAGATTTCGGATGAGAATCTCATAACAGACGTTCGGGACCCTATGGCTGCTATAGTGGAGAGCACTTACCCTAATTTCACACAACACTTGTGGGATCCTCAGTACCTTCAAGAGAGAGCTGTCCTAGCCCCTACCCACGACATCGTTGAATCCATCAACGACTACATGTTATCACTCATTCATCATGAAGAAAGAGAGTATTTGAGTTCTGACTCAATCAGTTTGGAAGAAAAGGATCCGAACGTTCAAGAAGATTTGTACTCAACAGAGTACCTGAACTCCATAAGGTGTTCAGGACTGCCAAACCATCGCATTGTGTTGAAAAAAGGTGCTATCATTATGCTTCTCCGAAACATTGATCAGTCATCTGGACTTTGTAATGGGACGAGGTTGGTGGTTAACCAACTTGGAAATCACGTCATTGACGCCACTGTCATTTCAGGGAGCAACGTTGGTCATAGGGTATTTATACCCCGAATGAACTTAACACCATCTGATGCTTCTAAATTCCCAATTAAGTTACAAAGGAGGCAATTCCCATTGGTGGTTAGTTTTGCGATGACAATTAATAAAAGCCAGGGGCAGTCCCTATCCTACGTGGGGTTATATCTACCGAGGCCTGTCTTCAGCCATGGTCAACTATATGTAGCGGCTTCTAGGGTCACGACTAAGAAGGGATTGAAGGTGTTAATCTGTGATGAGGAAGGACAAACTTACAATACTACAACTAATGTAGTATAATAAGGAAGTGTTCCGACATTTGTGAGACTTGACTACAGCTTTAATCGTTGATTATTGTTGTTATTTTTAGAACAATATACTCCAAATTAAGTGTTTTAAACAGTATTTTTCCCACTTTCGAGTTGTCAACAGTTTTCTATTCTTCAACAGATGAACCTTTTTTAAACTGTTTTTAGAGCAATGCAGATGTCGTAACATATGAAGAAAACATACAAATTTTAGAGCGTTATTTCTTATGAAATCTGGAAAGAAATCGAAAGTTACCTCTTCAATACAGTTGCCGTCTCCTCTTCAATCAATCGAAGTCCATGCCGAGAACTATGAATTTAAAGTTGTACATAAGTAAAGATGTAAAGGGACTCTACCAAATTCACATTTTAATTCAGCATTGGCCTTAGTACCCAATTTGATATTCAATTAAAATAGAAGTGATCAACCGATTGAAATCAAAATTAGCACCAAATTTGACATTGACCTTAATCTTATGTGTAATTAGAGTGTGATGTGTACCTTTTTAATTGTTCATATACACGCAGATACTACGGCATGAGATCAATTAGGAACTAAACTACGCCCAAAACCAGAAAAACCATGAAATAATGCGATTACAAAGGACTAAAATTCGCCCGATTAATTCTACCGAAATTGTATATTGCACTATCAGTACAACGAATTTAACATTGAACTCTAATTTGACATGTATACTTAACACTGAGATGCGTAAAACATGTTGAAATCAACGAACTAGCAATGATTTTGACATTGACTTTTAATTTAACATGTACACTTACGTTAAATTCAAAACACGCAGATCGCAGATCATTCCGGCAGCTGCTCTACGCCTCTACTCGCGTTAAAATCTTGATCAAGGCGTCTTCTTTCTTCAATTCGAACGGATAAACCTCCATCCCTCAAACGGAAGCCACCCACTGAACGAAAATCAAAATTTGTTACCCCAAATTTGTTATTATTGTGGGGAAGGTTAATAAATCGTGGGTAAATTTTGATTTGATAGAGTTGTGAGGGGCAATGATATGGAGAATTTGTTGGATCAGATGTGGGGAAGGCAGCCGGAAGAAGAACAATAATGCAATGAAATATCTGTATGTGGTCTTTTTTAACTTCCTTTTTTTTTTTTTTTTTTTTGAGATACTCTCTTTTTTAGGTAAAACATCTGAATTTGGTTGTTTATTTGTGTTTACAACAAAATACATGACTTTATAAATCAATCTAAATAATCAATTTTAGAAGTCAATAAAATTAAAAATATTAAAATAATCAATTTAAATGAATTACTATTCCACACTTGAGGGTAAACTATCCTATTTTTTTAAAGTGGTAGCACGCACCTGTAGTTGTTCGTTTTAATTTTAAGATTGCGTTTCTGTATTTTTGGATTAGGACTCCCTTTCAAACATTAGTACACCAATGACATTAGCAATAAGATGGTATTGGCTTATATTAATTTCTAAGCATTTTCCATATAACTGTTTTTACTACAACAGCCCGTGCAATTTTGCACGGGTCAGTAAACTAGTATTAACCATTAGTCACCCCATTAGCCTTCAATTACACTATCCACGTCATCAATGACATCAGCACTCATTTAATAGTTTGACTGCATAAAAAATGAGCTTATGAAGGCTTGAACCTTGAACCTTGAACCTCAAAGTTATAATCTTAACATTCAACCACCAAGCCAACTGATTTATTTGATACTTTTATAAACAAAGCAATACATAAAGGATTTGAGATTTTGTGAGATAATTTCGGAAACAATATTGGACGAGATTTTCAGAATCATATCAAATCATTTTATTTTTGGAGATAATTTAGGAAATAATATATATATATATATATAGGCACAATATATTAGGAAATAAGTTTTAGAATATTTTAGAAAGTATTATTTAGTAAATAATTTTGGAAATGATACTTGATTGATTTATTATAAAAAAAAATGGCCATAAATAATCTGCGATGAGCCTTAATTTAAGGACCTCACTAGATGCGTTATAACGATACGTGCACGATATGTTGATGTGGATTAGATTTTTTATTGTGTTACAAAGAGATGTGTTATCATTTTCAACAACCATTAGAGGACAGAGGAAATATTATAAAAAAAAATTCATTATAATTACGGGATGTATTACCATATGAAAATTCTATAGATAAATTACGTTTTCTTTTAAACGAGTCTAAATTTAGTTTTTCAAATTATATGGTACTTTCGTACCCTCCAACACATCTTGGGTTTGTTTCGTTTTAACTCAAAATACAGGTCAACGGGTGGGGTCATATAGTTGATCAAGATACAACCCTTTTTTTTTTTTTTGAGATCAAGATACAACCCTTATAACTACAGAAATGATCTTAGCGTTAGTGTACAACTTCGCTTGCCACGTCAAGAACTCACGACCATGCATTTACACTTACATTGATCCCAAACACATATTATTCACACTTGATTCTTTTAGACATACCTCAAGTTTTGCGTTTTTTGTTTCCACACCACCATTATCACTTTAAATTTAAACTATTTACAGCATTTTTGGGTTTCCTTTTGTCGTAATTATAGAAAAATTGGGACAAAACGCAAAAGAATACTGGTCAAAACGGGTTCGAGTTATTTATGGCCAGAACTTGATTAGGAAAAAACGGGCTATGAACCTTGAACAATGGGTCACACCTGGTCGGTTAACTTCTTTACAGTTCTAAAATTTTACGTTAATTATGATTAATAAAATAGAGTTATAACCAAGTTTATATAACAACCCGTGCAATTTTGCACGGGCTAATAAACTAGTTCTGAATTGTTCGCTAACCGACTCAACACATTATCACCTTAATCATAACTTCGCAAGTCATTAATCTAATTCAAACGTTTCCACGATTTCTTAATCCGTGTGCAAAGAGTGACGTTACGTTATCCACCGCTACTACTCCCCCTCCCGGCCAACCTCGAGCAGACCTCTCTGCCGTGCCTCAGACTTATCGCAATTCCTCCGCTTCTAAAACCCTCACCCAAATCTAAAACCCCAAAAATCCTCTCCAAAAATTTCCCCCAAAAAATCCAAAAACCCTAAAATTACTCCAATCAAATTCTCTCTCTCCACTCAAATCATGCAAAACCCTTCTCTAATTCCAACTTCCCTAATCACTTCTCCACCACAATCGTAATAATTAATACTATATACTTACCAAATTTTATCCAATTAAAATCCCCAATTTTTTCACAAAAAAATCACCCAATTTCGTGATAAACTGTGATGAACACTTTGTTCACTCAAATTTCATCATATTCAGCTTCAATCATACGCAACTCAGCTCGTTCAATAGTGGGTACTTCGTCTTTTTACGGCAAATGCTCGAATTTATCGTGCAAAACGAGTGTAGTTAAATACTACCCTGTTAAAATTAAGTCTAGTGTGTTGGGATCATCTGCATTGTCTAGGTTTGGGATTACGCAGTGTTGTTATTATTCTACGAAGAAGGGAACGACCCGAAAGCGTAAATTGAAAGCTGAACCAGTGATGATGGACGAGAAGGAGGCGTTTTTTGTTGTTAGGAAGGGTGATATTGTTGGTGTTTATAAGAGTTTGAGTGATTGTCAAGCTCAAGTTGGCTCTTCGGTGATTAATTCTTCATTTCCCCTTTTTTATTTCAGTATGATTTTGATATAATTGTTGATTATGTGGAAATGGATTAGTTAATTGTGTTGTTCATGTGTTTGTTGTTTTGTTAACATGATCAATTGTGAATTTTCGGTGTCGAAATGTGTAGAGTATTCGAGAGTATGGAAGACGGGCCGAAAGTACTTACATTGTTGTAATGTGATCTTTGATGATAATGAAAAAGATTGAATCTTTGAAAGTGGGTTTGTTCTTTGGCTGAAATTGATTGTGTAGAATGTATGTGACATCATGAGAACCAAAATTTGCGCCATATGACTAGCTTAATTTGAATTAAGTTTTTAAAAAATGGCGAAATGGGAAGTTCGTGTTGAAACACGAAGTTATCTGACTGTTTTGGTAGCATTGTGGCTCCTAGACAAGTAAATTTTTTTTGTGTGGATTTGTCGTTCTAAATTTCGTTTGATTGATTGGATTTTGCGGAGTTTTGAGTGGGGTGGTTCAGTAATCAGTACTAGTGGTGAGATGTTAAGGAGGTACCGATGTTTAGTATCATCGTAACTGATCTTTTAACTATACTATAGATATGAGGGTCTTTTGATGACTTGAGGAGTATTTGGTAGATTCTGGCAACAACATGCCTATCTGGTTTGCTGGGACGCCTTCTAATGAAAACAAACGCCATTCCCTCTTAAATTGTTAGCATACTAAACTTCAGATAACATACTCTGTAGCCCTTTCATGCTTAATTTCCTTTTCTTTGTTTTAGGTGTATAAACTATGGCCAATCCTGTTGGTTGTCAATTTGTCATATTAAACTTTTTTTGTTCCAGAATTTGGTTTTCTGATTTCTTCAGTACCTAATCTTCCATTTGTGCAGATATGTGATCCTCCCGTGAGTGTATATAAAGGTTATTCATTACCTAAGGAGACCGAAGAACATCTTGTCTCCCGTGGCCTTCAGAATGCACTCTATACCATCAAAGCTTCTGATCTGAACGATGATCTTTTTGGCTCACTTGCTCCATGCCCTTTCCAGGTAAACTTAGTTGATAGTTTTCTATCTTCCCTCATAATCTCTTGTCTATTCGTCATATGTTACTTCCTAATGAAATTTAAATTATTTGATTTTTTGGATGCATGTACAACACATTACGCTTCATTCGTGGATCCATCCAGTTCTCTTAGTCTCTGAGTGTAATAACAGGGTTTTCTTAATTTACATTTCAGGAGCCAGCAACTTCCACAGGTGAAACATCCACCATGGATTTAACACAAAAGAGGCCACACGATATGCTTGGTTCAGGAATTTTGGTTAGTTGACTATATCAGAACTGCAATCATTTTAAGCTATTGTCCAGTTTACCATGGGCCATTGGGCCATAGCGTTTCACGATCTTTTATCACCTTAATCTCCAGAGTTATAAACTTGTAATTGGAGAATTTGACAAACTTTTCATCATTATGTCTTTTAATTGGCTCTTATTTAAATCCTCCAAGTCTCCATAGCCCAGTCGTCTTTGTTTACTTGTAATCATCAGCAGATAATCTATCTACTAAGGATAAAACGGATGAGATGCTAGAGGTGAGAAGTGAGATGTGGAGAACTGGACATAGTAATAGGTTGAGAATGAATGTGGCTGATTACTTTAACAGCTTGTTTGGTCGAGGACTCGAGGTAGTAAAATGGAGGAATGGTAATGTCTCTTTAGTTGAGATGCTCCTCTTGAACACCCATGGCAATGCTCTTACCTTTTATTCAGAAAGTTATCTTATTTTATAGCTATTAGCAATTTAACATCAATGAGGGCGGTGTTCAGAGTTTATGAAGAAAACCTCTTGTTTGGTGGTATAGCCTCATTACTGTGGACATCCACTTGGGATATTACACTGAAATACAATAATTCAGTATAAATTCTTTTCCAGACGGGCCAAAAGAACATGATGCACTTCATCATGTTTTTGTTGGTGCAAAAATTGTAGCTATTCTCATCTTGCGAATGTCTGTAAGATTTTGGCTACCTGTCGCATGTCTTTGATCTCCATGACCTCTCTCATGATTTTTACGCCACATATGGTCCTGGGAGCAGCCTCTTGTCAAATAAATTGACAAGGGAAGGCTTGCCCTCATTACACCCTTGTGGTGGGACCCTTCCCCGGACCCTCGCTTGTCGGGGACGCCAATGTGCGCCGGGCTGCCCTTTATATGTTACTTTATTTTGGCTCAAGGACCAATTAGACCCCCTTGCATATTGTCTTATTGAGTATACATATCTATCGTTTACCCACTGAAGAATGTTTCGAGAGTTCTGATCTGCCAGCCACAACATGTTAATGTGATCGTATGCCGTTTGCTATGTGAGCTCTGGAAGGTTTTTAGTAATATCTCGTTGCTATAAGCCACTTTGGTGAGGTCATGCAGCCTGGGATTATTACGTGTGCCTCAGTGACAATGGTCTGAAGAAGTGTGCTGTTCTATGTTGAGTTTCTTTGCTTCCGAGTATTATTTTCATGGAAAAACGAAGGGCTGTTGTATGATTTCATTAAGCTGTGTTGTAATACTGTTAGTCAGGTTTTCTGAAATATTGATTTGCTCAGGCTTCTAGCAATCGCAATTACCTTGTTTTCTCATAGTTGCCCTGGCTACTGTGCAGGATGCTGATGGCTTCTCATTAATTCCCACTGGTCCGTCAAATAAGCTTCAGAAGTTAGATAACATGTCTTGTGATAGTGTAAGTTGATTCCATGACTTGGTGCTGCCTCTGATACGTTTTTACTTTGTTCCTTTCTTGCTTCTTCATGTACGATAGGTCGATAAGTTGTCAAACTTGAATGCCAAGAACCAGAATACTTGTGTTTTTCGTCAAGAAATAAAAGAGTGTACGTTTTTCTTTTTTTTTTTTTTTTTTTTTTTTTTTTTTTGGGTAACTAGCAAATTAGCAATCATCTATCTGGCCTTCCTTGGCCTCGCCTTAGTTGGGAGCCTATGGGCTAGTGTGTTGGTATTTCATGAGCAATTGTGTTCTGTGACTAAGTGGTTTAATTTCAGTTAAGAGATCTTAATCCTTTGACTTATTTTTGATATGCAGCAAACTTGTGTTCTTGAGTTTGATGGTGCTTCAAAAGGAAATCCTGGACCAGCTGGTGCTGGAGCTGTGCTTCGAACTCTCAGTGGGACCGTGGTATGAAGCTGATTCCTATAATTACATTTCGTGTCTCTAATGACTCATTTTTGTATGGTTGGTTACTATTATATTTCTCATGAAAGATGGTCATGTAGATTTGTAAAATACATCAAGGCTTGGGAATAGCTACCAACAATGTTGCTGAATATCGATCTGTCATTTTGGGGCTAAAGAGAGCTCTTGAAATGGGTTATACAAGTATTCGAGCAAAAGGTGACAGCAAACTTGTCTGCATGCAGGTTTACTTTTGGCTCCTTCCTTTCTCTAAATTACGCGTTTTTCCTTTCCATGTGAAGTTCACATATTCGTGATTTTAAGCTTCAAACTAAGTTTATACAAAGTCTCTAAATTCCTTTTGCGAATTCTGAGGTGACAAGTACTTTATTTTCCAAATGAATGAGATCATTTTATGAACGAGACCATAAAAAGATTGTTTGATACACAAATTTTACTTAGGGAGTTGACGGGGAGGGGAAGGAAAGAGTGATGTTTCTGTTTTCCGTCCAAATCTTTCCAACAATGGTGAGATTGGGTCTATTAAGGAGGGATGGAAAATGGATCCATATAAATAACCCTACCCAAACAAGCTCTAAAGTTTAGCTCACGAGTCATGAACTGGGAACTAATGACTGATAACTGAGAGTAACTGGCCTTTATAGATGTTAATCGATTACAGCAAAAGAGATGCCTACTTCTGCCTGCCGTTATATTCTTTAAACTTTTTATGGCCTTCAATAATTATCGTGTAAAAGTTTTTCAAGCTTCTTAACTGTGCCGTCTGTCATTGTTCTTTAAGATGACGTTTCTCTCTCTCTCTCTTTTTTTTTTTTTTTTTTTTTTGTTAAAAAAAAATTTATTTTATGTTTTATAAAATATAATAAGCGATTCCTGGGGACAGTGAACCTGTCAAATTTATGCCTGTGTCAATGACTCTACGTGGGTGATTAACTCTGCTTTAAGAACATGGTTACTGTCATCTGTGTACATACTGGACACACTCGAGTTATCTTGACTACAATTGAGCCTACAGTCTTAGCTACAAGCTTGGCTCCTTAATTGCTGAGAGCCTAAGAGCCTGAGATAGTTCTTGGAAATGCCAGACTTTAATGTGTAGATGGAAGCTATTTGTACTTCAAACCTTTGTATCAGGTGAGAAACTGATGACAGAATCTTGGGAATACAGCTTCAGGGTTTATGGAAAGTCAAGAATCAGAACATGGCTGACTTGCATGCCGAGGCAACGAAACTGAAGAAGAAGTTCACTTCTTTCCAGATCTGTCACGTGTTGAGGGTGTGTACCTACTGTTATGTATCTTATCTGTTTGTGCTTTGTCGTATAATACAGTGATCTATCTTATTAGCCGGTGGTCCATTGTCATATACATAAAGTACTTTTGCTTTACCGTTTCGTTTGTTGAGGGTGATACTCTTGTAGAGGTCCTCTTCAGAGAGTTGTTAGTGCTGTATAAGGCAAACAATTAGCTTAGGAGTTAGGAACTCAGGACTGGCCAGGCTGTTTAGATATTCTTAAAGCCATATGAGTCTTCTTTCCTCCCCCTAGCACCTAGGCATAGATGGTTAGGTGTAGAGGTGGCCATTTGGCACTAAAAGCCCGGACCCGCACTGACCCGGTAATGGTCAAGCCCTGGTCAAGGCCCGGCCCGGCCCGGCACTGCACAGGCACTGGAAAGCCCGGTCAAACCCGGGCTAGTGCTAGTGCTCAGTTTTTCAGGCACTAGCCCGGTCAAAGCACTGGTCAAACCCGGTCAAAGCACTGGTCAAACTCAGTTTTTCAGTTTTTTTTTAAAAAAATTTGGTCGACGAGGCCCGGCACTAGCCCGGTCAAACCCGGGTCAAAGCCCGGTCAAAGCACTGCGGGCTAGTGCCAGTGCCCCAAAAGTCGAGCACTGGCACTAGCCCGGTCACCTAGTGCTAGTGCTAGTGCTCGATTTTTGGAGCACTAGCCCGGTGAGGCCCGGCACTAGCACTGGCCCGCACGGCCCGTGGCCACCTCTAGTTAGGTGTGTGGGTGCATAGTTCCTGCAGAATGCCACAATATTCACTATGGTGCTAAGTGGTATCTAGAAGTATTAGTGTCCATCATGGATTAACTCTTTTTTATTTTGTTTTTGTTATCATGCCCAAATATATGATTAGATGTGGTACTGCGTATGTGTACGATATAGTTGTGGGACTTTTGGCTGGGTAAATGGAAATTCTGTTTTTTTTTTTTTTTTTTTTTTCCAAACCAAATCCAATCAGGCTTATATAATGGTTTGTCATAAACAGTGACAATTAGTTATTCACTGCCTACTTAATAGAAAAATGTTTCATTAGGAGATAAGATACTGATTACCCCCCCTTTTTTTTGGATCAAGACCACCCCTTAGGTTATATCATCAGCTTCAGTCGTATGGAGTATATTCTAAAAGTTTACCGGCCATGTTCATTGTAGGATTACAGTTTAGATTGGTTGGGCTAGGAATCTCCATGGATAGGATTAGGGGTTTCTTGCCATTAGGGGGCGCAGAAACTAGTCAGTTCTAATATGGAAGAAACTTTTGTTTCCTCTTTGTTAGTGGCTAGACAATGGGTAGCCTGTTTAAGTCATTTGGCTATCAATTTGCTGTAACAACTTACCACATGAATCAGACCACAAATTCACCTGATTGCTATTCCGCTTTGTTTTGACTTGGCTTGTGGCATCATGCAGGAACTAAACATGGATGCTGATGCAGAGGCAAACCTGGGAGTTACTCTAGCTAGTAAGTGATCTCTCCTTTTCTATGCTTTCTACAAATTCTTTGTAAGCTCTCTCTGACAATTTCACTGCTGTTACAGATGGAGAAGTACGGGAGAACACGGGTTAGCAAAATTACAGACCTTCAGCTTATTAACACCATGCAGAAGATTTTCCACATTCTTATAAGCTTCTGTTGTCCGCAATCAGAAAGTGGTATGTCTTCGACCTTGAGGCTGATGTGTAATGATGTTGGCTAAACACTCTTTGCTAGCAAGGTAGAAAACGCTTTCCCTGAGAATGACGCCATCTTTTGTACGGGGGAAGTTATAAGCCTGATACTAGGAATAGTTCTTGTTGTTTCTGAGATCATCATCCCATCTGTATATCATTTTTTGGAGAATTACGGGATAATGTCCTATTTTTCTAATGGACAATCATTTTCTCTCCATTTTTCGCACTTCTATACTCTACTAGGTATACAGGCCAGGGCTACAAGCCTACAAAATCTCAAATATTACGTGAGGAATCTTTTGTTTTCCCTTGGACAACAACGAAATAATCCATTGTCACAACTCGCAATTGTCGAGTCTGACCAAACACGTAAAATGCAAATCACGATTTTGAATCAATCCAAAACAGGATATCGGTCCCAAGTTAACAAACTCGAATCAACTAGACATCCCGAGGTTATTAAACCCGACTCAACCCAACACGAGCAGGACATCGGTCCGAGTTTAAGGACCCGAACCCGGCAACCCCGTTTGTTTCGAGCCAAAGCATATAAATGCCGCAATTCAAAAGTCAGCTCTCCGGACATAACCATTCTCTTCTTGGAGCTCAAGCAAAGATCATTAGACCAAAAAAAAAAAAAAAAAAAAAAAATGAAAAGTGTACGGCTTCTCCAAATGCGAGACGTCCTGCACACGATTCTCAAACAACCGCCGGCGCTCTACTCGTCACTTGCATCCGCCAAACCATCTACCACCGCCGCCGCGTCCGCCACCGCACCGGTTGCTGATTTCGTCGGAGATGTCGAAATCTTTGGTACGGCGCCGATAAAACCAGCTGCGATGTCCATGTCCCCTCTCCTTCAGCCACGTGTCGTCATTTTTGACGGCGTCTGTCCTCTCTGCCACTCCGGTATCTCTCTCTCTCCTCTCCTCTCCTTTCGTCGCCGGAAAATGCCACGTGTCGTCATTTTTTTATTTTTATAATTGTGAATTGAATTTCATACTTAAGTTTTAATTGGTATTAGTTTAATTAATTAATTATTTAATTAGCATGTGGTTTTGGTGTGCAATTGTGTTTGGAGGTTATGAATGAATGATATTGTTGTTATTGATTGGTAGATTATTTTACGAGATTCCGAATTCGAGAAATTGTTTTGTCTGTTTGAGCTCAATTGTTGTTGATGAGTAATGAAGAAGATACGGAGTATATTCCAAGGGAATAAAAATGAAGAAATTAAATCGTAGTTGGAGATCATTGTATTTGATAGAATGTATGGTGGATTTTTAGGGTTTTGATCAAACCATTGGGAGGGAATTGGGAAAAGATTGAAATGTGTATGGAAATGTGGTGTTGAGACATCTTTTTCCTTATAAAGAGTCACTGAAGTTAACATTAGGAGCGAAGAGCCAATAAGTCGAGCCAATATGAATCTAGGATGAAATTGGAGACTTCAACCTATCCGAGATATAATGCAAGAACTATAGATGACAATCGACTCATCTGTCCCACTTGGTGTCCTATTCTGTGTACGCTCCAATCAGGTGTTAGGATTTTTTTATTATGTATATTTATCAAAGATTAAAGACACTACTCTGTGGGACGAAGGAACCACAGTGCTCTTGATACTCGTAGACTCAAAAACGTTGAGAGTGATGGAGCCATGTGAGGGAAACTTTTGTCCTACTCCAAGGGGTGGACTCTTTTCCCATACCCCATCTAACTATCTAAGACGGATGGGCTGACCAGCCTGCGCAAGGCCTCTCCTCCTCCCTCTCTGGCTCACAGTCTAGCAAGCATCCCGTCTGCTGTCTACTTTTCGAGTCAGTTAAAGCCTGTGCCATATAGTTACTTATTTTCGCTGACCAGGAAGCTGTAAATTTTTGCAATGCGTCAACCCCCTTCTCTAGCTGTGGTGCTTCGTACAAGCAGTCTGATAAGAAAGCCCATGAACAGAGAAGTTATAGTCGACCAGTCACTCAGTCAGCTGTTTGCTCGTCGAAATGAATATCAGTGCTCACCAAAGCTCTCTTGGTTACCAATAATGTTGAGAATTCATACGGTACTGCATCCATAATTATATGATCTTCAATAGTAGCAAATATAACCGCATGTATTGTGCAATTGAATCCAGGTTTTCTCTGTATTGTAGTCAATTTTCCTCAATGTATTTGTGGGTCTTGATCAAATATTATAGTCAAATCCACTTGTTGAGCTACAATGATAATAAGCTATACACAGAAACAAAATTGGTCATACTTAATTTTGTTCCATCAATTGGAAGCTAACGATTTTAAGTACTCACGTGAAAACCAGATTGAGATTTGGTGTACATTGATTTACAGGAATTCGAAATTTTGTAGCATCAGAGGAACAGAGCGGAGAGAGACGGCAAAATAGTAGCAGTTGCTTTCTGAAAAAAATGTTTTGTCTAGCAGTTTTGAAACTGGAACTGTCACTCCTTTTGTTTTGCCGTTCTGCTTGTTGTGACCATCCAGTGTGTGGGTTTCCTAGGAACTTTTTTTTTTTTTTTTTTTTTTTTTTTTTTTTTTTTTACCATATTGCATTTACATAGTAGGAACTTGGAATTGTAGAGTAACTTCTATCATTCTATCATTGAGCTTTTGGAGAATAATAGTACTTCTCACAGTTTAAACTCATCTTCTTATGTGCCTATCATGTTTGCAGGTGTGAAATGGATTATTAGAGCTGACAAGCATAGGAAGATCAAGTTTTGTTGCCTTCAGTCTGAGACTGCTGAACCTTATATGAAGCTTTGTGGCGTTGATAGGGAGGATGTGCTTCGCCGCTTTATATTTGTTGAAGGTCTAGGCCAGTATCATCAAGCTTCTACAGGTTAGAACCTTATTCCTTGAACTGGTGTCTGTATCTGTCAGTGTCTCCTATTCTTTGCCAAAATCATTGGCTGTGTACTTGTATTTACTGGCCTCTTTCTTGCCTTCCATAGTGCAAAATCCGACGTATTGTAGTGTTTAGTTTGGGCAACTCATATTAATATATATGTATGTGTTGTTCTTGCTGTTGTTTGTTGTGATGTCAAAGGCTACAAAAGTGACTAAGTTGTATCACCTGATTACTGCTTTTGTTGGAATTTCGAAAAAGATTAATGCATCCGTAGAGTAGCGCTCAGTAATTACTAATTTGGATGTTATGTAGAAGAAAAAGTCACCTTCACACCGTGTAGTGGATATGTTTATGCCCATAGTTATCTGGCATTGATTTGAAATTCAGAGGAGAGGCGCGTTTCTATAGGAGTTGCCTGTGGTGGCTATTGAATTGTACCATTGATCCGGCCTTTCCATTTTATTGATATTCTGCCCTATTAAAGTTCTTTGGCCTGTATTTCTAGCTTCTTTTTCGACACATCCTCGACTCTTATATTCTATAGTATTCTAGTTCATATCCTGATATACATTTCATTGGTTCTTTTATCTTAACGTTTGGGTGTGGACATTTTGCAGCTGCACTAAAAGTGGTTTCGTACTTGCCGTTTCCCTACTCAGCT
This sequence comes from Spergularia bocconei, assembly GCA_963457585.1. NCBI lineage: Eukaryota > Viridiplantae > Streptophyta > Magnoliopsida > Caryophyllales > Caryophyllaceae > Spergularia > Spergularia bocconei. The sequence continues at coordinate 2,917,328 of OY734943.1, forward strand.
CTGAGCTCTCTCTTGATAATTCCGACTCCAGTGAGGGATGCTGCCTATGATTACATTGCTAAGCGGCGCTATAATTGGTTCGGTAAAAAGGAAGAATGCCTTGTTTTGCAAGAGCCTGAAATGCTTGAACGGTTTATTGACAGAGAAGAGCTATTGAAGCGGCGCCAATCAGATCTATAGTTTTCTTGAGGAATAGTCTGGTGTACATAGCTCTGGTTTTTGTAAAGTACCTTGTTTTTCTCGAATGATCCTATGAAACTGTTGCAAAATGTACCACAAATATGATGCCATACTTGCGAAAATTCATAAGCCAATACACTGAATAGAAAATCACATAAATGAAAGATAAATTTTTTTGTTGGCCAACACATATTTACTCCCCTACAAAGGCCGAAACTCGGGGTTACTAAACCTACGCTAAAAAAACACGATTAAATTCGAACAAATTAAGGATATCGAGTATCAAACTCCCTGTATACTAAATGCACAGGTTCACTTAGGATAGAGATGCCGTGGATGACGAACTCAGCTACCGCTGAAACCGCGAGAACCACGGCAATAACCGTACCCACAGTACCCACTGTAGGAATGTAGAGCGCGTACAAGTATGAAATCCCGAGGACGCCGGTGCAAACTGTGATGGCTCGTAGTAGCCGTGAGAAATGGCCGCAACACCGACCCCCGGGAACGACGACACAGAGGAGCGAGTACACGATAAGTAAATGGCATACGAAATCCAGCTTCTTACCAATACAGTGTATAATGCTTGTTGGCGGAATCCGACGTCCCATTTCTCGGTCTTCCAATACGAGCACGATTCCGACAGAGATTATCGCCAGGATCATGTTGCACGTAATGAGCCTGTTAATGTCATCAATCTTGTAAAGCAAGTTTTCGATTATGAGCTGGAAAAACAGCAGCACCCGAATCCACATCATTTTGGTTGCGGTTGGACGTAACTCCATCTTGAGCACGTCTGAGCCAACTTCAGCTAAGGGTTCATCATCTCGCATGACCCTACCCTTCCACCGGAGGACCTGGTTGGGAGATATAGTGGTCCGATTTCCGGCTTCGGCTACTAGAAACTGAACAAGTTGGCTTGTTGTTGAAGTTCTCTCCATCGTAACCTTACACATTGTTACTCTGTCTGTCATAACTTTTACGATTATTGGTTGGTTCACCATTTTTTCTTTTCTTGTTCTTCTACACTTTTTTTTTTTAGATGAGTTTGATGTTGGTTTGGTTGTAAAATGAGAATTGTGATATGAATTTGTTTTTGTCTGATATCCCTTCATTTTAATTAGCAGCAAAATAATGGAATCTATAATTTCGTAGGGATACAGTGATACTTTCAACATTTTTAAAATTGGTTTTGCCATTTTCATGCAATTGTGGAAAGGGGTTTGTTTCATTATGTATAGGACAAGCTTGGTGTTTCTGATACACATATAAGTACAAGTACAGACTGAACAGTTGCTCCACAAAAGGTAGTAAACTTGTAATACTCCGTATCATATAGTTTGATAGTAAGTTACTAAGTTTGGTGCAAGTTCTAAGAATCTTTAGCAATTGTAGTGTATTTATCTCATGACATTTTAATCTAACAATAAAACGAGTTTCATGTGTTTTTTGAGTTCTACTGGAAATCATCATGTACCTCATAAGTATCCTTACTTCGTAAATTCTTATTTACTCCGTATAATGCTAACGGTTATCATGAACGATATTTCTAATCAAAAATATCTCCCCCCCTCCTTCTAATTCAAATTGAGAGTTGTTTATCGCTCTTTATTCAAATAGAGTTGAATAGTTGCTCGACCTAACTGGTCAAAGTGTCAAGACGAGCTTGAACCTAAGCCGAGATCACTAGCTAGTTTTAGACCTGGCCATCTGGCCCGTTCAACCCTGGCTCGCCCTGACCCGACCCTGGTCAAACCCTACCTCGGCCCTAACTCGGCCAACCCTGTTTAAAGTAGGGTCGAGTTAGGGTTGAGTTTTTTGAACCCTGACCCTGGTCAAACTCGGGTCTAACTCGGACCTAACTCGGCCTAACCCTGACTCTAACCCTGCCCTAAGCTTGATCCCGACCCTAACCTTGACCCCGACCCTGGAGATTAGAATGAACTGATCAAATAACCGAACAAAGATAAGTGAAGAACTACGTGGTTTTGATCCTTTAAAGATACGTAGGCATCCTAATTATCACAAGTCTATTAAATAATGATAATATTGGAAAAAAATTATGATAATTAAGGGCAAACATTTTTGTTTTAAAGTCGACCAACCTAATCCTGACCCTAACCCTGGTCAAACCATGTCAAAACCCTGCAGGGTTAGGGTTAGGGTTAGGGTTAGGATTTTCCAACCCTGACCCTGGCTCGAACCTGACCCTGGAGGATAGGGCCAGGTTCAGGGTTGGATTTTTCCAACCCAATCCAACCCTGACTCGGACTAACTCGGCCCTAGCTCGGCTCAACCCGGCCCGTGGCCAGCTCTAGCTAGCTCATGACCAAATTACCACAATTCAGCAAAGAGACCAAATTTTGTGTTGTGAACTTGTGATGTCAAAGACCACAAATGTGACTAAATTGTATCAACGGATTATTGCTTTTGTTGGAATTTCGAAAAAGATTAATGCATTTCTGGAGTAGCGCTCAGTAAATTACTAATTTGGATGTTATGTAGGAAAAAAAATAAAATAAAACCTTCACACCGTGTAGTGGATATGTTTATGCCCATAGTTACCTGACATTGATTTGAAATTCACAGCGCCGTGTTTTTATAGGAGTTGCCTCTGGAGGCTATTGAATTGTACCATTGCTCCGACCTTTCCTTTTTAGGTAAATTATTACAAACCCCCGGTTTACTGTTCACGCATGAACAGTAATGAGCGAAAATAATGAGTGAAAATTGGGCAATAATGAGTGCAAATTGAGAAATAATAAGTGAAATTTGGGAAATAATGACTGAAAATTGGAAAATAATGAGTGAAAATGAGCAAAAATTGGGTAACAATGACTGAAAATAAATAATGACCCTAAAGTGGTATATAATAATGAGTGAAAATTGAGATAATAATGAGTGAAAATTAAACAATAATAATGAGTGAAAATTAATAATAACTATAAATTAAAGTGGTACATAATGAGTGAAAATTGGAAAATGAGTGAAAATAAATAATGACTATAAAGTGTTATATAATGAGTGAAATTTTGAAAATTAATGAGTGAAAATTAGGAAATAATGAGTGAAAATATATAATGACTACAAAATGGTATATAATGAGTGAAAATTGAACCGGGGGTATCATATACCGATTGTTCTATTTATTGATATTCTGCCCTATTAAAGTTCTTTATTGGCTTGTATTTCTAGCTTCTTTTTTCGACACATCCTCGACTCGTATATTCTATTGTATCTAGCATACATTTCATTGGTTCTTTTGTCTTAACGTTTGGGTGTGGACATTTTGCAGCTGCACTAAAAGTGGTTTCGTACTTGCCGTTTCCCTACTCAGCTCTGAGCTCTCTCTTGATAATTTCGACTCCACTAAGGGATGTTGCCTATGATTACATTGCTAAACGACGCTATAGTTGGTTTGGCAAGAGGGAAGAATGCCTTGTTTTGCAAGAGCCTGAAATGCTTGAATGGTTTATTGACAGGGAAGAGCTATTAAAGCAGCGCCAATCAGATCTATAATTTTCTTGAAAAATAGTCTGGTGTATATAGCTCTGGTTCTTGTAAAGTAAGGAGTACCTTGTTTCTCTCGAATGATCCTTTGAAACGTTTGCAAAATGTACCACAAAAATTACGTGATTCTGGTAAAATTCTCATCGTTATGATACCATACTTGCGAAAACTCATAAGCCATTACACTGAATAGAAAATCACATAAATAAAAGATACATTTTTTTTGTTGGCCAACACATATTTAGGCCCTGTTTGATAGGACTGCATCTTTCTAAATTGATCTGATCTGATCTGAATCATTCTGATCCGTCTGATCTTATTTGAATGACTATGAATTGATCTGATCTGATATGAATGTGTTAAAATTTTAATTGAATTTCAACGAATTAGTATCAGTTATGGACCAAATACATTGATTAGAATTTGAACATTTCTGATCTGATCTGATCTGATTAGAATGACTCTGATGTGATCTGATCTGAATAGTACTTCAAATAAGTTCTATCAAATAGGGCCTTACTCCCCTACAAAGGCCGAAACTCGGGGTTACCACTACGCTAAAAAATAAAAACAGGACTAAATTCGAACAAATTAAATTGACTATCAAACTCATTGTCTCACGAGTTGACTTAGGATAGAGATGTAACAGTAGAGATTTCAAAAAAAAAAAAAAAAAGATTAAGGGTGTGTTTGGCCAAGTTCCTGAGTGTTTCTGGACTGTCTCTAGGTCCTAAAAACTGGAAACTGGCCAAACACACAATTTTGAGAAACTGTTTCTGGTTTCTGAGAAGCACTTCTAGTGTAAATTTGTTCATCAGAATTGGTTTGGAGCTTCTCCTCCAGAAACTGTTTCTGAGAAGCATTTCTGGAGAAGTTGGAGCTACGCCAAACAGACCCTAAGCTAAACTGGCCTAAGCCGTAGCGTCGAATTCCTCCCGGTTGACTATGGCCGGCGTCTTCAACAAGGTAATGATATGAAATATCATCTCAAGGACTTCGAGGCCGCCGGTGATGCCAATCGTTATCTCCCCGCCGAGCGTGGTCAATTTCTTGCACAGTGCGTACAAGTAGGCTGCGCCTAATATTCCGTCACAACCGGTGAGGACCATGATAAACCTGCGGAGAATACTTCCCAAGATGATATCTCTATCTTATCCAATACTCAAAGTATTTTTCGATAACACGTGCAACAGTATAGTGTATATATGGGCAACACCACCGCAAGAGCTCCGAGTCTTTTACCCAATTGGGTAAAGACATTACCGTGAGGGACAATGCGCCCCTCTTGGGCGTCTTTCAATAGCGTAACAATACCTATAAAACTTGCTGCCACGAGTAGATGGAGCTGGGTTAGCTCTACGCTGGCGAAACTAAACAGCAGGCTGTTGTACAAAGTTGACAGTGCGCTCTACTTTGCGCGGTAGACCAACCTTGTTTCTGATTCACATCTACAGGCGGTCAAACCATAAGTTCTAAAGTTATTGTAAATTTGTAATATATTATTATATATTTTATTTAGCCGCAAGTAGTAAATGGGTTGAACTCATGGAAGCGCGAGTTAAGTACACATTTTAGACCACAAGAAATCGTCATCGAGATTCAACACGCTGCCGAACAGGACATGCTTTGGACATGGATGACTAAAATCTAACTATTATCATTCTAAATGGTTTCAACGTCATTGGTCTAAATATCAAATGATTTCAACGTCAACGGTTTCAACGTTAAATGGTTTTTTTTTATAATGTTAAATCCTAATTCGGGGTTACCATTACGCTAAAAAATAAAAACAGGACTAAATTCGAACAAATTAAATTGACTAGTTGACTTAGGATAGAGATGTAACAGTAGAGAATTGAAAAAAATAAAAGATTAAGCTAAATTGGCTTAAGCCGTAGCGTCGAATTCCTCTGGTTGACTATCGCCGGCGTCTTCAACAGGGTAATGATATGAAATATCATCTCAAGGACTCCGAGGCCGCCAACGATGCCAATTGTTATCTCCCCGCCGAGCCCGGCCATTTTCTTGTACAACGCGTACAAGTAGGCTGCGCCTAATATTCCGGCACTACCGGTGATGACCATGATAAACCTGCGGAGAATACTTCCCAAGATGATATCTCTGTCTTCTCCAATACTCAAAGCATTTCGCGATAACACGTGTAACAATACAGTGTATAAATGGGCAACACCACCGCAAGAGCTACGAGTCTTTTACCCAGTTGGGTAAAGACATTACCGGGAGGGACAAGACGACCCTCTTGGGCTTCTTTCAATAGCGTAACAATACCTATGAAACTCGCTGCCACAAATAGATGGAGCTGGGTTAGCTCCACGCTCGCAAAACTACCCAGCAGGCGGTTGTACAAAGTTGCCAGTGCGCTATTCTTTGCGTGGTAGACCAACCTTGTTAGTAAATGAGTCGAACTCATGGAGGCGCGAGTGAAGTACACAGTTTAGACTAAAAGATATCGTCGTCGATCTTCAATACGCTGCCGAACAGGACATGCAACATCGTTTGGACATGCATGACTAAAATCTAATGATTATCATTCTAAATGGTTTCAACGTCATTGGTCTAAATACCAAATGATTTCAACATCAACGGTTTCAACGTAAATGGTTTTTTTTTATAATGTTAAATCCTAATTCGGATAGATAACCAAATTATATGGACACTCCCAGCATTTGATTGGTAATGCCACAATAAACTTGAATTTTTAGACTTAGTTTTCCATTAGAATCCTACAATATCACCTTATGACTAAACTAAAACTATAAAAAAACGGTCATAGATTCAAAAGACTAGAGAGCCATGCATGCTTGCTCCAACATTAGTAACCTTACGTATTATAATTAACTAGTTTGCATATCCGTGCCACACACGAGTTATGTATTTATATTGTTTGTTTATACTCGTTTTATAAAAAAGATGTTGGCTTTGCTTTGTTCTAATAAATTATCATAATAATTATTTTCCATAAATGAGGTAATACTATACTACTACTCTATCTATGATAATTTATTATCATATCCTAACCAATAATTGTATTTAATGCTAAATTTATAATCTATCCAATTAATAAATGCCAAGTTTCTTTGAGAAAAAAATTTGGTTTTAGATTTTAATATAGTACTAGTTTGCATGCCCGTGCCACGCGCGGGCTATATATTTATATTATTTATACACGTTTTATATTATCTTTGCTCTTATAAATTACCATAATGATTAATTTTCATAAAGTAGCTAATACTATATTACTCTATAATAATTTATTACCATATCCTAACCGATAATTATATTTAATGCTATTTTTATATTCTATCCAATTAATGTATGATAATTTATTACCATATCCTAACCGATAATTGTATTTTAATGCTATTTGTATGTTTTATCCAATTAATGTATGCCAAGTGTCGTCGTAGGAAAGACTTGGTTTCAGGTTTTAATATATAGTATTAGATTAGATTAGGTTTTTCTATATATATACTTTCCAAGAATTATGAAGGATCAGTACAAGCGACTAAGCAAGTTGTCATATGAGCATGGCACATATTTTAATTTCATGTTACTACTATGTTTGGACACTTGAATACAATACAAAACAAAACAAAACAAAACAAAGAAGTTACCCTTGACAAATAAATCAACGCTTATACCATGTTCACTGGAGCACAAAGAGCATGGTGATTTTTCTCACAATACATGAGTAGGGATCATACTTAAATAGTTTTTAAATTATTTTAACTGTAGTCCTTACTCATCTATTATGAGAAGGACCACTATACTCATTGTGCTTCTTGGAGCATGGTATAATTTACCTATACAAAGTATGAGTATCTATCTATTGATCGATTCTTTCCTATTCAAAGGATTTTTTTGTCTAACACTACCTTATACAGCGTACAAATTGTGAAACACTACATAATAAAAAATTTCTTGTCTAACACTATCTTATATATCGTATTTTTTGTCCAACACTATCATAAATGAGATTTCGGCAAAATAAAAGTCTATATAGCCGTGTAGACTCGCTTGATCAATATTGGCCATCCATTAGCTAGATGATGTGGGGGTGGCGGAGGCTGTGTGGTGGTGTGGTGAGTCCGTGACCGTAGTGGAAGGAGAGAGAGCAGAGAGAAAAGGAAGGGGTCGGGGAAGGAGAGGAAAAAAATGGGCGTTTTTCCTTTATTCTTTTACATCATAAACCATTAGACCTAACTAATGCATGGTCAAGATTGCTCGGGGCAAGTCCACACCGATAAGTTGACTTTATTTCTACGGGAATCTCATTTGTCGTAGTGTTAGACAAAAAATACGTTATATTAGGTAGTGTTAGACAAGATTTTGTTTATTAGTGAGTGTTTCACAATATGTTTAAGAATTGGATTTGATACAAATTTCAAAAGATTTGACACAAATCCAAATTCTCAAATTGTTGAGTTCCCAAACATGGGATTCGTGTCAAATTTGAATTTGATTCTCAATCTTTGTTTCCAAACACACTCTAAAGAAAAAAAAGTAAGAGACGTTTTTTTTTTGCTTGACCGCTTCACTCGTTACGCCTAAACTGCTTCAAGCGTTCCTCCTGCTTTGCCCGTTGCTCTCGTCGAGGGTTTCTCTACGGTATCAAAATATGCTAGAGTAAAGAGCGTGACTAAAAAGAATACGCGATAGAAACATAGACGAGCAGTTCTACGGTACACGACGTGTACTGAAACGCACCATAATAAAATAGTTTTAAATTATTTTTTATTTTTATGAAAATAAGTTATTGTAATTTAGTAATATTGAAATTAATTTTCATATTTGACCCTAAAAAAAAATTATTTTTCATATTAATTTCTCTCTCCTCTCTCTCCCAATCTTCCCCTCTCCCCGGCAACAACTACCTGCCAAGATCCCGCCGGCAACCACTACCGTCAACAATCCGCCGGCAACCATAGCACTGGACGTACTCCGGCCATCTACCACCCCTAAAGGTTTACCTTGTCGGCTCCGATCAGCTAACAATGGCGGTTGGCGACTACAACCCACAACCGTCACCCTCCTCTCCGCCCCCCAGCCTCCCCTCCCCCCGGTCCGCGTCGCTTTCTAACGTCGTAGATTGATGGGTTGTCGAAGGAATACAGGCGGCGCGTTATTCGACCACCCTTCGTGGTTATTCTGTTTTTTTTTTTCCTTCCCCATGTCTATTAGTTTATATAAATAATAGTCTATGAAATAGTCAATATAAAGTTGTACCATACTGGTAAGTTGTTTCAGTACTCCACTAATGTCATGGGTTCGAGCCTTGTGAGTGCAGTTTTGTAGTTTTATTTTATTTATTTATTTTCGTGGCAATTAGCAAACATCATTTTCGATAGGCGGCTGATCTCTCTTTTTTTTTTCTTTTTTTTTTGAGAGGAAAGTAGGTTAATTGAAAATTTCAAAATTTCCCTCAAAATTCAAAATTTTTGTATTTTCCCGAAAGTCTGAAATTTCAATATATTCCAAATGAAACGAAAACATCGAATATTATTATTAAAAAATAAATTAGTTTCGTTTTCATTTTTTTTCTTATATTGTGATCTTAATTTCCAATTGTAAATCCCAAGGTACCCGAAAAACTTAGTACTCGTTATTCTTTTTAATTTTCATTTTAAAAGTCCTGACACCGAAACAAACCCTTGGCTAAAGGAAAAATTCTAATATTAGTGTTCAAAATTCGAACATATGATGCGTGGATCATATTCTATTCTCTGTTTTTATATACTTAACATCATATTTGAAATTTTTTATTGCTACAACCATTTCACTAATGTAGATCGAGGAAACCAGTTATCATAAGTTAGTCCTCGAACATCTTTTTCACTTCTATACGTGCATATGCCCATATGTCAAACAAAACTACCTAAAGTTTTTGCAAAAAAAAAAAAATTGAGAAAAGTTGAATACAATGGGTTAAGTACGTATTATATGATTCAAAAGATAGCCAACAATAAGAAATCAAATGAAGTTTCCTAGCGTGTAAAAACAATACATGATGTTTCTTTTTCATAATCGACCTTCCATTTAACGAATTCCAATGTTTCATAAAGTTAGAGGGCGCTTTTGAGTTAGTGTCTCGTAGTATGAGAGTAATGATATCATTGACTATACAATGATTGTAAACAACAATACGGAGTAAGTTAATGTGACATGATCTCATACAACATGTTTCGGAAATATTATTATACATGCTTGTCATAGTATTTTCTACAAAACGACCATGCATGTAAAATGGTTTCTACAATTTCCATCGTTCGTCGTTTCAAATGTAAACGTCTATCATACTCACTAGTCACTACTAAAAAAGGTTAGTTGACTTGTTTATTAGTAACCTTATGAATCGTTTCACTAAAATAGAGTAATGTTCCTTATATAATAGAATATAATGTATCTATCATGTAAAAACTAAATAACTAAAGACCCCCCTAAATGATTTCGTTAAACGATATCAAACAATAACCATATGTAATACGTAGACTACAAAGTTGAAAACTATTTACTTTTAAAAATGAAGAAAAAAGGATAAAGAAAACAAAAACACAAAATACAACCAAATTCTTCTTTGAACCTACGGCCTATTAAATGATTTATTAGAGTATGTCAAACTCAATGAGCTTTACTGCTAGTAGCCTTAGTAAGGTAGACATCAAGAAGCATAGTATGATATTGGTTGTAGCAGATCTTAGGTAATGGGCCAGGCCCCTGTCATAAATTTATAATATTTAATGCTGCAATATATCAATAAAGGTCTATTGCTCTAGTGGGTTGATATGCAAATTTTCATACCCTTTGTCTTGGGTTCGATTCCTGTCGCACCCATATATTTTTGATGGGTGTTTTCCCAGCAAGCGGCTACCTCCTACGACGCTCCGGCGACCCGACTAGCGTTCTCCGACCGGCGACCACCATCTTCCGGCAATTCAAACAACAATAGGGAAGAATAACTTTTCATTTTTTTTGTTCATAAATTTATTATACAACATTTTTCTATTTTTCAAGTAATTATAAAAATAATTTATAAATATAAATAATTAAAAATTAGTGAACGGTGTAGATCATCTTCCAACGTAATGTACGGTAGATCTAAGCTTTGTTACGGTGTGTTTCGGCGCACGTCGTGTACCATAGAATTTCTCAACATAGACCAATGTTGAAAACCCATCATTGTCAAGGCAGTTGTCGCATGTGAGGGCGGCTATCAATATACCCAAAAACCCAAACAAAGTGACAAAGAACACCCCAGATATAACATAAAATACGACTCCTCTTTTGGCGTTCGTGTTCGTATCCATAGCCTCCATATTCACAAAAAGTAAGAAAAATAAAAGAAGTGACAAAACTAAACGATACCTTGATTTGCTTATATAGGTTGTGACATTGGAGTTAGTCCTACCTCTAGTGTGAGTCTGAATCTTTTGGTATGCCGATCATCACTAGGAAAACCAAAACACCTACGAAAATTTTTGGGGGTAATTATCACTAGGGCACCCTTATTATTATGTGTCATCCCGAGTGACACCTTTTTCTATTTATTATTATTATTATTGTTATTATTATTATTATTATTATTATTATGTGGAACTGATTGAAACTAATGCATAGATAAAGAAAGGTGAATAATCTGAATATGTATAGTCTACACAGTATTATGTTTAACTTTCCCAATTGTGTGGGTTAGCTAAACTATAGGGACTCAAATTGTGAACCTTATCGTTTCATTCATGACTACTGTATCATATAGTGAACCTGTAATAGTATGCATGTTTAGCATGTCTTCCTCCAATGAATAATGCATTTAGTTGCAATCGCTACAAATTCGATTGATCATGTTCTAATTGTGAGGATCTCCAGGAGAGTTTCTACTTTCTCGAAATACAGGTCTCGTCCCCCATACATAGAGTTGACTCTCCTGACTCCAAGCTAATCAAGACTTTTGTTCCAAAAAGAAAAAAGCATGTCCGCATTAATTAGGGGTTACCATAAAAGAATTATAATGTCTACAGTTTTCATATTGCACAAAATAAGACTGCAACTATCTAAGACATTTGAAACAACCACAAAAATTTCATGGTGATTCTAGTTGTTCACACCGTTTGTCCATTCCTTCCAATCCTTGTCGACGTTTTCTTGAGCCCACTTGACTGCAGCTCGTGCAGCTTGAGGTCCTCCAGGCAACCCACGCTCGTTTAGAGAATCAGCCATGTCGATGAAAGGAAGTACTAGCAACGTCCCAGGTCCTCCATATTCCGCGTGCAGAAAAGTACTCAAGATCTGCAAGCAGTAATAGAACATGAAGTCATGAACAAATCATATGGACTAAATTTCTGATGACCCCTATACGAAAAAAGAAGACTACTTTCTCTAGAGAGAACAATAAGGTGAAGTCCTAAAGGCTAAGATAGAACATAAAGAAATCATATAGACTTGAATCCAAGGACACAACGTTTTGATGACCTCTATACGGAAAATGAAGATGACTTTCTCTAGACTGAACAATAAGGTCACGTCCCATGTCCGAACCCCTCAGCTGTTCATTTCTTCCTATAGCCTAATCGCCAATTGGCAACTGCCAGACGGGCTACAGGGTTGAGCACCTAAATCAAGGGAAAATTTCCCCCGTCGACTTTACAACTACAGTTAATAAGCAGTTGTTTCTACTAAAACGATATACAGAAGAGTCAGGTAAATCAGTATAAACAATACCTACAAAACTTTACTCCTAACTAGAATCAACAGGTTAGATTCAGCTCAGTTGTTGGAACCGCTGTCCACTGATCAGTGTGAGTTCTATGAAACATCATCTAGCCAACTTCAGATGTAAAAGTCTATGGAGCTCATCAGTAGTAGGATGCATTATACTTTACTCAACTCTCTATATGCACAACTTCGAAAGATTATAATGTGTAAATGCATAGAGAGTTCAGAGTTCTATTGCATCGAAGCAGGACGAATACCGCAGAAGCCAGGATATCAATGGACTGCAGAGTACAGAGACAGGTTATATAAGGTGCCAAATGCATTGTGCCTAACAGCCGTGGACAGTGGGAGAGCACACAAGCACCCAACTAAGTGGGCGAAGGGAGGGGGACTTTTGTCCTACTTGTGAGGGATCAATGCATCTGCAGCTCTACTTAACCCAGAGAGCAGTAGCCATAGTTGACAGCAACTAATTTCTGCTTAGTCTATACCTTTCCATACACACTGTTAGCTCTGTCTGAAGCTATTAAAACTTAAGCCTATACACCTTGCTTCTAGAGTTCGCTTGGGATGAGTTGTCAGAACCTGTGATGTGTGAAATATCTTCTTGAAGATCACCTTATCAATTGCAGATGCATAGGAATATTTTTCCCTCTTTTTTTTTTTTTTTTTTTTTTTTTTTTTGGGTGTTGGTGGTCTGCTACACTGCTACTGGTTTGAGTTGCTTTCACACCCCAACTTTCTGTGGAGACAGAATTGAGTCCTTCAGGTGGCAAAAGCATATGTTAATTACTGGTCTGAAATTGTTCTACTGAAACAACTGACACCTAAGACTTGCCATGTTTGTCCTACGTGACAACATTACCGTTGTGGCTGGTGCCCCAAACGCCCCCGCCTATAGTGAAGATTCAAGTTAGCTAAAGAACATGATTAATCAAGGTTCAGTTTTCTTAAGAAGAAGCTGTCTCCGCATGTCATGTTACTTCTACAACGCTACAAATGCTTAACAAATTTCACATCAGGTGACAGACTGACAGGCAAGACAACCTAATGAAGAACTAGTTTAGCTAAATGTTCCAGCAACCTCAATCCCTAATTGCGCATAGATCTCATATACAAAAACCAACTACTGAATTTTATTTTCCTGCTACAATAAAAGCTCATATACAAGAACAAAATCCATGTAGTGAAACCCAAATCATGGATAATAGTTTAGCTTTTCTGGTCCAAATTAGAAGCTGCCTACGCCAAATTCATTCATGTCTACTAAGCTACCACTGGACCAGGAAAACGCCGATATAGTAACTAAGAAAAGATCAACAGTTCATATAATTGAGAGATAAAAACTGTTCTCATCCTCATGCCACATTTTGCCAGTGGACATATTTGTGGTGAATGACACAAATTCTAACCTCTAAATTGAAGAATGAAATTGCAACTTTCTCTAACAGACCGATAAACTCTAGCCTAGTGGTTAAGATTGAGGTACTCGCTACTCGCCTACACGATACATTAGGTCCCATGTTCGAATCCCTCGTTGCAGAACCAACTAATTCTACACAGAAATAGAGAATACTAGCTACCAAGCCTAGCATCATCATTATCAAAATAAAATCAAACCAAAAATACTACTCCGTATATATCAATCGTAAAATCGCAATAAAATTAATCTGGGATACCTCAGTGCAGGTGCCCACCACCTCATCCAATTCATCCCCATAAAGATCCTTCTTTGATAGCTTCTTCAGAAGATGTGCCTTAAATTTTTCCGTTTCCTGCAACAAAAAAAAACATCTCAATTCAATAAGCTAAAATTACAGTGACAAAAACCAATTACGACAACCAAGCCTTAATCCCAAAATGATACATGGTCGACTAACATGAACCGTCATCCGGAAATGAGCAGACAAGAAAGAAACATATACTGGTAGTAAAGATAAAAACTTACAGAATCGGCAAATTCAGGAATAGGGTCAGGGAATTGGTACTCAGCTGCCCTGCAAATAACATTCTTTGAGAAGGAAGATTGAGAAATTTTGTGTGAGGGAAACAGGTAACATGGCTGCTGCTTTGAGTTTGAAGCGTAAGATTGAAGATTGTTAGAATTTGTGTGATGATATAGTGAAGAATTTGTTGGTGTCAGAGAAGTAGAAGCAGTGAAGAGTGAGTTTTTATCGAGTGAAACTGCAGACATAGCAGGACTTACCACACTCCATCCCATTTCTTTTTCCTCACTCTCTCTCTCTCACCTTATCTTGTTCAGTTGAAGTACGATTTGAACTTGATAAACCTCTGGGTTTTTGCTGTTATTACAGGTAACAGGTAAAAAAGATGTCATTTTACTGTACCTGTCATCTTACGATGTGGGTAACGTATGACTGTATGAGGCGCAATTGCCACTTACACGCAAAATCATACGAGTAGTATTTATTTGAGTTTAAGATGACACTATTTACCTATTGGGCCTCTTTTCTAAAAAGCGGATATGACCAAATGAAAAGATATAATCCGTATCTATATCAACGATCAAGTGAAAGATTGGAGCTTCCAAAGCTGCCCTCCTTGTGTGTTGTTATAAAGGAGTGGTATAAACTTATGAATACTTGTTTCCAGTGAACAATGGTTATTTTTTGCGAATCACAGACGATTGGAATAGGGGCTGCAATTATGAAAATGTAAACATATCTCACGATTCTGCGACTGTGACACACTGAGAAGTGTATTCCGGGAGTACATGTAGAAAACAAGAAGTGGCCGTTGCCAAGAAGGTGTAAAGCATTGAACTATCAAGGAAAATTGGCTGTCTTGGAAAGTGAATGAGGTCCTGTCGTTTAAATCATATATGTAGAGAAGAGAGCCGCGAGCACGGCGTTACGAGGTTATCGGAGAGAGCGTCTGCCGTGATCCAACAGCAGGTGACTCGGTCGTCGAAACATTCCCATGAACCATCATCTAGATACAAGGCATTGAGGCAAGATAAGTCAAGTCTCTGTTTTTATCATGCAAACCGCGGATGATGTACAGCAATTTCCTTTTTGTATCAGGAATCAGGATCATCAGCAGTAAACATACAACCTCGCGCCCCATACATGTAAACTGGGAGGATAGCAATTCAGCTCTACCTTACTACCTTGTGAAAGTCTAGCGTTGATAATCGCCTCCCTGAACCGTCTTCTCTTCTTCTTCCCTACTCACTGCACGCACCAACACACTCACACCACTCTTCCTTCCATCTCCTTTTCTCTTTCACGGCCGACTCTAATGGGGGGGGGGGGCGTCTGTGTATCTATGACTATAACTATCTGTAATTCTGTATATATCCCTTCGATGAGTTTTTGCCTTGGATTGCACTCTTTTGGGACAAAAAAAAACCGTTTATTCCAGAAACTAGATTATTCACTTGATTTACATTCAGATGTCAAATCTGAACTAAGATACTATGTACAACCCTGAAACGAAAAACACAGAAAAGCCATAAAACTGAAGTTCAGGTGATTTTAGAAGGCAGATTACAGCAGGATAATTACCTTAAACTTACACATTTACAGCTGTGGACAAAATCAGAGATTTCTCGTATGCGGCTCCAGCCACGGAAACCCGAGGAATTCAAACACCTCTCTTTCTGTGTTGAAGTGCAAACTTGCCAAGCCCTGGAATAAGAATTATTAGACACTGTTCATAATCAAATAGTAGTCACTGAGATTCCTCAACAACAAAGTGGACAACACATGAGAAAACAGCAACTTCAGAAAACCTTACTCGTTTACTGCCTGACCCCGGTGTGGCAGGAAACAGGCCATTATCATCAAGTCGAAACCCTTTTGAAGCTGCTAATATTCTCAACCTACACAGAAGATGTCACACATGCTTGAGTAATGTGGGCTGCTGTGCTATGAGAGGCTTTTGAGAAAGACTTGCCATGATATTGCTTGATAACAAAATGTCTTCTCTATAAACTACAAAATGTGATCTTGATTACAAAATGCCTTCTCTATAAATTATTGGCATGCTCTTCATAGCTAACTAGATATTTATTGTATCATTCAACATGGGTTCATCACCAAATATATTCATACTCATATATCATAACATCTACACATATACAATATTGCTTGATTGCTTGCCTGCTCCACATGCACATAATTCATTTAAGTTGCCATCCATCATGGTAACCAATCAGCCATAACCGAACACAAAGAGCCAAGTGTTTCACGAGCTTATGTTACGTTGTGAGCAAAACTTAAGTTTTCATTCAAGTGCCATTACCCCTTTCATTTTTATTCTAAGACATACAAGCTACAAAGATGGAATTTGAGAGAAGTAAAGGAATGTAGGAATCTATAAACACACTTTTACGTGTCTGAACATGACACGTACCTTCTATTAAGTGTATCGTTGCCTGTCCAGTGTATCAGTCCAAATGCGTGTATATCTTTTGGATACACCTGAGCAATGCAAATGGAACTACAAGTTTTAGCACAAATAAAATTGACCATGCTAGTTTTTTTCTTTTTTTTTTCATTCCAAGTTTACAAAAAAGGGACAACAAATTATATGGAAAGCCCATTGGACATACTTTACTTTTAAGGAGGCACCACTTTACTCATTCATCGAGTTCAGAAAAGTAAACTTGGTCTGTTCGTTCTTTACCTCATGAACTTACGACAACGGTAGAATTGAGGTTTATGGGTTCGTCCTTAAAACCCTGTGTTTTCTCTAAGCTCTAATGGAAAGAGCAAAGAGTGAAAACTCTAGTATGGTACTTCCGTGCTTGATAAAAATTAAGCATTGTCCATGATAGGCGAATTTAGGCACAATGCAGAAACGGAGCTGTTTATTTTCATACTACTGTATGACATTCTCAAAGAGATAGATTATGATCTCTCACTTCCAAACAACGATTTCATGACGTTTTTAACAGTTTTTGTACCTTAAAATCTATGCGGTGGCGTAGCTCTCGACCAGGATATGTGCACAGACCAAAATATGTGTCCACCCCAGAATCAGTACCCTGCACACATGTTAAATGAGAAAACATCAATATTACCCACTGGGCCACTGGCAACCAATGAACAGTAAATTTTTGACAGGTATTCCTACTGTCAAAATGTCATTGTAAGAACCAAATTAATTATCAGAAGTCTTCTCTCCACGTAAATACTTCAGTAGTTCAGTTGTTTAAATATCAGAATGCACAAAAGCAAAGACAATTTCAGGTTCCAGTTTCATCATTAAGCTATAAGATCACGAAGAGACAGATAAAAGGATCTACCTCCTCACTATGAGTACTGAAGACCAAATCCTCCCGCAGAAAATTTATATCCTTCAAATGCTTGACGAACTTTGCTAGGAAACCTTTGTGGCTGAAAATAAAGCCATGATAAAGCATTCATCAAATTAGGAGTGGTGAAAGATTAGGTTCTCATAGATGATTTGCACAGTTTATGATGATTTGTTCACAATCTTACGAGTTATGGACGTCTATCCATAAAGTAGCTCTTTCTCGCCATTTATTTATGTTTTGATTTTTCATTGTTTTTTTTAAGGGGATGAGGGGAGAGGGAGAGCAACCATGCATGTTTTTCTCGTGTTCAAGATTTCCCTAAACGATATCATTCTCAACTCAGTACAAAGACAGCTTTTCTGTCAGAATAATTCTAGTGATTTCTGACTTCCTTTTTCTTTTAAGACGGTGACTATTTCGCAAATAATTTTTGTTACACCATTTGGACTCAGACAGTGACTATACCTAGTCATACCATCCATCTCCACCTCTCATGGCTGGTTCTTTCACATCATTTTACGGCATCAAATGCTATCTTGGTAAGAAACCCCATTGAGCAGCAGCACCTCATTATGGGGATAAACTTACCATCAAATTTATGTGGAGAATGCTATATTCAGATGGATAAAAGCAAAAGACTCACTACATTTTAATCCTGTTTCTTCATGCATGAGTTTTAATTTCAAGTTTTTATACCTAATCCAATATTCCAATAGCATCACACTGCAAAAAATCTAATAATAGAACAGCCACACAATATGTTCCCTTTGGTATTTGCATAAACAGCTAGCTGAACGAGTTGAACTTAGGCTAGGAAGGAAGGGACTACTGCATAAATGAGGTACAATGGAGTGATGGAAAAGACCAAAAATGACAAAGTTCAAACTAAACCAAGATTGACCAAACCAATAAGGCTGTATCAGCTAAAGCACAGATTACCTCTGTCCATCAGGATGGGTAACTACGATGTCCATATCCCCGCATGATGATTTTCCACGTCTATAGGATCCACCACACACAATCTCCACCTTGCACAGATTAGATGCGATTAATAGGGTAAGGCAGAAGGCAAACAGACTCAAAATTAAACTTCAAACATAGTAAAACCAAGTAATTTCAATTAATCTGATATTTCATCAAATTTCAGAACGGGTTGACTCAAAACAACCCATCACAGACTTACGTCACCATTTGATGCTATGACCTTCCTATCAATACGAAGCATGCATCCTCATTATGTTTGTTCAGAGGTGGACCCAGGAAACTGAGACGGCGAAAAGCCAAAAATACTAGATGAGCAACAAAACAAAAACCACGTTTGCATTTATCATGCGTTGAACGCCATACCTCTAAGAATTCTCCCCCTTCCCCACCAAGCTACATAGCATAGCTGCATAGGTACTAAATGAACTTTAATTATTCCAAACTAAGCGGATGTGAGGTCACCCCTTCCACCCCACCAGTCCCATCCGCCCACACTGGTTGCTTTTGGAGAGCTCATTGATGTTTGAAACCAAAGTAAAACATAGAAATTATGATGGTAGCTCCGTGTTAAAGGCCATGAAATACAGGGCAAAGAAAAAGAGACGTTTTGTATGAACAATTGAGGCACAAAGGACCCCAGACAATGCTATTAAACCAAACAAAGCACACAGTAAGTAAAAGTTAGGGAATATGGCTGGTCTTGCAGAATACGCTTGCATAAAAATGGGACAATCAGAAATTACCCTCCCTAAGTTTCAAAGCAATTCTTCAGAATTTGGGCTTAGGAAGTAGGATTGACTGAAAAATTGTTGGGGTAAATTTTGAAACTTGAGGTTGCTTATGATTGTCTCATTTTCTGTAACCAGCTCATACATCTTGTATTACGGTTAAAAGAAATGGTCAACATACTTACTCCAGGCAATATATCTTCTCCAACATCCTGCAGTAATTTAACCATCTCTGTAACCTGCTCATTTCAAAGAAGCATCATATCCTCAATGCCTCATGAAATAGTATATTAGATTAGTAGGAAAATGTCAGAAACTCTTCTTAGCACAAGAACGAGTACACAAACAAACCTCATGTCGTGGAATTCTGGTCTTGATATCATCAAAATACTGTATTCCTAACTTCTGAGCTTTGGTCAGTGATGGCTCATTTTCCAAATCTTCCAGAGTACGATGTCCTTTTTCATATAGTTTCAGAGCAGTAGCCGGGCCCACTCCCCAAACATCCCCGAACAAAGAGATAGTCTTCACCTGCAGAGATTAACCAGGAATGGTCTAAGAGGACATGATAAAATGACGTCCATCAAAAGGGATCTGAAGGGATGACCAATGACCTAGCTCATATCCTCAGACACGTGCCTAGAGAAAAATCTTTCCCCATTGGTTTACTTTACACATGAGGCTGTGAGCAATGTGTAAATTACTAGAGAAAACATTGTTGGACCAGTGGGGGCGTTGCATTCAACAACATCTTCATAAAGGATTGATTAATCGTTCTAATACCTAATACTATTAGCAGCCAGACAATGGTCCTTGTGGTAATCCTAACATCCACTTCTTGCTTAAAGAGCATTTTATAACTAATAGAGATCGACAGCTTATTCAGGTGAGACACATACAGATTCCAGAAACCTCATAACATAAAAAAGGAATCATCTCAAAAAGTTCGAAAATAAAAAGAGACCTTCTCATCATTCTCGAAGTGCTCCAACTTGGACAATTTCCCAGTTGACACAATCTCGTGTATCTGACAAAATTAAACATGGTTGCATGATATATACACCAGCAAAACTATTGATAAAAAAATATCCGTAAACGTTAAATCAAGTATTTAACAGTCTCAATTAAGCACCTATACAGCAACGCACCCACTGAGGCACTGACAAGTGACAAGCACTACTCACAGAGATCCCCAAATTATCAGTTGAGGTGAGGGTAGGTGCACATTGTAAATGATGGAAAGAATATCTTCAGGAAAGGTGCAGAACAGAGCTATATTAGGGGAAGTCAGAATTTTAAAACTGCAAGCAGCAAATCAGAAAGTCTGGTTCATCAAATAAATAAATTAAAAATCAAGCGAAGTCTGGTTTTTTGTGTTGCCAAAGAATTGAATATTTTGATTAACTGCCTCTCTTTTATTAATTTTCTAAATCTCAAAAAAGAAAAAGAAAAAATAGATACAAAACATTAAAAGTGCTTCCCGAGCATCACCAGAAAATATGAAATGGCTTGTTATTCAGACAAGTTGTCAGTTCTCACCTTACCATTGCACACATTCTCTCTTCATTGCAGCTGAAACATACAGGCCATTTTGCTCTATTATGCGAAAGAACTAACCAGAAACATGTTGAAATACTAACATGCAGAAGTACTAAGTTACAAGATCATGATATCATATTGCAGGGTATGAGAAGTTCCATTAACAGTCAACAAATGAAAGCCATAATATGACACTTTTGACGAGTCCACTAACCAGTATCACCGTAAAGGCGTAAACTACAACTTAAAATATGTCTGTACCAACTTACATGATCACGCAGTGACTTTCCAATCGCAGGTAAATGCTTGACTTGATCAGGACTTTCAATTCTAAAAGGCAACTTCTCTATCACAGGTATGGCCTTGTAATAGCTAAAGGACCGTCGATCATCACCAAGTGCTTTTAGATTGATCAAGAAAACACTTGCAATCAGAAAAGGGACGGGGAAATGATTTTGCAAGAGGATGGTACTCGTCCACTTGACCTTACCTCTATAAATATCTATGAGCTTCTTGAAGATATCTGTGACGTTCTTATTCAAATCAGGAGGATTGTACTCTAACTCACCAACCTGAAAAGAAAATAAGAATATAAGACAATTTCATGTGAAGCAAAAAGCCACCATTAAGGGCATTATTACTGGTCATGCGACTGCACATGAGCCCTCTGGCGCTTAAAACATTGCCTACATTTAGATTAAATCATCCCAGCCGAACATCAGCTTAACTTCAGACAAACCAGATCAAAAGCTTACACTTTTATGAGAAGCATCAGCAACATTGCGAGTCGTAGCATTTTTATTTGAACCACTAGACAATCCATCATAGCCCTTTGATGTAATAGATTCTTCAAGCTGTTCGTCACTTGTGGCTGTACCCCTGCTCTCAGCCCCTGAATCCCTGGAACCTTCAGTGAAAGATCTGGTCGAGTCCCTGGAATTTTGGGGAGAAGATTTCAGCTTTTTGTTACGTTGAGCTTCCGTGTCGCCGGAAGTGTTTCCTATTGTATCATGAGGTCCCACTCTCGAAGCCTGGTGGGAGTCTTCTCCACCACCAGGCTCCTCTTTCAGAAGGTAGAAATCCTCAGCTACCTTCTCTCCCGATCTTAGACTATCTTCTAGCCACTGGTATAGTAGAATAGTCTGCAAATGGAACCAAACTATACCATTCAGACTTAATAAGTATTAAGACCTAAGTTGTTGGATCCAACCTAATGTCAAAACCAATATCCAATCCTACCCTACCCTAAGAAGGTTAAGAAATAAAAATTGATGAACACACAAGATAGCTAGAGATAACAATGACAAAGGATATAGGTTACATCATGTCACACGATTTGGTAACATCATTTGTTTCCTGGATCCCAATCCCCCACAGCTTGCCACTATGAGTCTAAAGAAATGCCTAAAAAAGCATAATATGACTAAACAGAAATCCTCTTAACTTCATAGTTATTAGTACTTCCTAATTTACCCGAACGACCATACTGACATAGTGCTATTTGCTTTCAAGGCTTTTCCTTGGATGGCAACTGATTTCTATATGAAATTAGGAGATTGCATCACAATTGTTCAAGCATAGAAGATTGCATCCATAAACTCCTACCGCTGTGATGTTTCTGCTCCAATAGGTTCTCAAACAACAAAATTCCCAACAATATCAACCAGAGAGAAATTACATGCAGCCTATAAACCAGAACAGATCATTGCACAGGAAACACAAAGCTACCAATTTAAATTCTCGATTGCATATCTTAATTCCCCATCATCATCAACCGCGTGTCTATAAAGAGGCTCCTGCTCTAAGTGCGATAAGGGAAGGGGAGAGGTGTCTACACAATTATAGGGTAACACAAGCCATTTTCATTTCGCCCGTCTTACCCCAAATCCAAAAGAACAGTATAGTTTTAGTCCATACATACTGCAAAATGCCCAACACACAAACTTCTCAATAATGTCAATCTTAGAACAACACAAACCACGAAATGTCAACAGATACGAAACGAGCACGAGACACAAGACACTCAAGTTTCGATTAGTGCTACCCAATTAAAGATCCTAAACAAGCACTCAACCTACTCAAACTAGTATATATCTACCAACAAACAAAAAGACACAATCTTTATACATCAGCAATAATTAGAAAAAGAAAGGAAGCTCACTCCTTTGAAAGTTGACAAGCGCTGAGAATCAATTTTCTTTTGAAGTGCATCCCAATTCATAGCAAAAATATGGGTCACCCTCTTTGATAAATACCCTTCAATTTTTGCCCCCATTTGTTCCAACCTTTGCTTCCAAATCTGTAACAAATTCCAATCAAAATCCCACAAAATTAATTAGAAAAACAAACATAAATATAATCAAAGTTTTCATCTTTTTATCAGACTGAAATTATGTTCCCTAATTTTTCAATAATTTTTTGGGGGAAAATATGATGAAACCTGTAATCTGCGAGGTTGGACAGCAGAATCAACCAAGTAAACAAACATGCCGGAAAACATGCCGCCATCTTCTGAACAAGATGTTGGCTTCTTAGTGTTCTTCTTGTTGGGTATTTTTGACTTTGGCGCCATTTCTAATCAACAGAATTTGGCAGGTAGATGCAGTAATAAGTCTGACCTGAGAGTTGGTTCTAACTGCTACTGTAGTAGTGTATGAGAGAAGTTACAGTTTTTTTTTGGCAGGGTGAAACCGTGAAAGTAGAGGTAGATAAATTTGGGGTCAATCGGCTTGAGTTATAAATCATACTGGTACTACGTAAGTACGTAGGTAGGTTTTCTAATTAGAAATCGGCTCCCTTCTTTTGACGGGAAAACATTGACATCGATTGGATTAATCGTTACTTTGTTTCCGAAATTTACGTTGATGTATGATAAACCAAACAATGAAAGGCTGTTGAAATTTTGAGTAACATAACAGACTCGATGATTTTATGTTAACCCTCCATTTCTATCGATTGTTTATATCTCATTAGATTTCTCCCCTCGTATTCAACCCAAACTTAAATGTTCCGTAATCAAAACAAACCGAGATACTCCGTAGAAGCTCGTGGGTTCGAACCGTCAGGCTCTATCCGTTTCATGGTAGCAAAACCTGACAAAGTGAGGGTTTAAGCGTAACACATACTCAACTCTTATCCCTCCCTAAAACCCTTGATTAACATCTTCACGCTCATCACTCAAACCTAATTTACCAGACAATTTCATTTCACCCCCAAAATCAAAAAAATGCAGCATGTCTGCAAATTCTACAGACAACCCTTATTTCTCCCCTCTTTATTTCTCTCATCATCACCCTCTTCAATCTCTTCTTTCACCTTAAAATCCACTGTTATTATCAATCAGAACCACAAAATCTGTGTCATTAAACCCACCAAAGCTTATTCAACTGCAACTTCTGAGCTTGTGAGTGACGCCACCAGTAGCAGAAATGGCAGGAAAAGTGACAGTGACGGTGACACTTTCTTTGCTAAGGATGCTGTTTCATGGTCTTCTCTTGGCGTATCTGACAAGCTTTCTCAGTCTCTCTCTAATGCTGGGTTTGTTAAACCCTCCTTAATTCAGGTTGTCCACTCAATTTGACTTTATTTTCGTATTATTATGATGTTTTATTTTGTGTTTTTATCTGTTTTGGTGAATTTAGAAGTGTTTTGATGATGTGGGTGAATGTGTTTTCTTGAGTTTGATGTGAAATATTACTACCCATATGAGAAGATTGAATGATACTTAGGTTGGTTGTATAAAGTTTGGACCTTTATTTAGGAAGATACACAATCTTATGCAAGTTATCTTTGTCTTGTAGTTCACGTTTGTATGAAGGTGGAAATGAATCAAAATAGAGGTGATTGTCAAAATTTACAAACTAGATTAGGGAGTTGAAACTCTTGCGGCGTGTGGTTAAATATCGAAACTTTATTGGACAACAGGCGTAGTTCATAACATCTTTACCCCAGTGCCTTAAAGGCTCCCGCCATAAGGCGGGGTAAGGGGGGGTCAACTTGTCAATTCGAATGTGGTTCGGAATGTACTTCAATTTGTATAGCTAGTTGAGTTAAAATGAGAGTGAATTTTAGATTGGGTTCCTAACATAGATTCGTAACTAGTAAGTGTGTGTATGCAGTCCGAGACTTTGAAAGTCGATAAGCTTATTACTAATAGAGTGGTGAAAACTGAAAAGGCTTATAATTTGCTAGCCTTTCGGGTGGATGCATTTCAAAGTCTCATTTCTTGAGAGATTTGGTTCTGACTGGAAAGTGTCGAGTGAGACGAGTCATAATTCCATCTTTTTGCACTGGTTGCTCCTTTGCAAATGAGCTTCATTTCGGCATTGTCACCTGCCAGGATACTGAAAGTTACTCTCGAGGAATATGTTGAAAGAAAGTTCAGAGTTATATATTTCCAACTGAGCTGGTTCCCAGCTTATGCATCTGATAGATGTTAATAAATTTTGAGCTCTGGCAATAGAATATATCTATTCATAAGTCATCTTTAATTTATTTTTATTTATTTTTTTTGAGTTTCTCAATCAATTGTGAGTTATGACGGAATATAAAAGTTAAGAAAAGATTTTTCACATTTTGAACTTGGTTACTTGAGCAGCATAGATTATCAGATTGTATGATGCTTGTCATCCTCCCTGTGAGAATCTTTTTTTTTTTACTTACAGTAATCTGATGGTATATATTTCCATGCAGTTCACTCTACTTTAACCATGAGTAGAAGTGTCTGTTGGCTGCAATTGCGGGATTTATTTGTGCTTACTATGAGATGGATGCATATGATGTGTATTTATTGTGGAAGGATACAGAGTCTTATCGTCGTATGCAATTTATCATTGTCTTGTAGTTCACCTTTTATGAAGGTGTGAATAGATTTGATAGTGCAAATTGAAATCCTAGATTGAAATTCTTGCAGCCTGTTTGGCCAAGTTTATAATTGAAAATTGAAATTGAAAACCACTTTTTATGAAGGTGTGAATAGATTTGATGGTGCAAATTGAAAACCTAAATTGAAAACCTAGATTGAAATTCTTGCAGCCTTTTGGGGGTCAATATTTAGAAAAGTGTTTTTATTAAACAGTTTAGAACTTCTAAAAAACACTATGTTTGGCCAAGTTTATAATTTTTGGGAGTAAAAACACTTTGAAAAACTAGGCCAAACACATACTAAATATCGAAACTTTATAGTACCACAGGCATACTTCATAGTACTTTCAAGTGTTTGGGGTTATATTTTGTAGTGGTTGTCAACTTGTCAATGTTGTTTAATGTGGTGTGGAATGGACTTCAGTTTGTGTAGCTACAAGAGTACTAGTTGAGCTAAAATGAGAGTGAATTTTAGATTGGCTTACTAACATAGAGTCGTAACTAGTAAGTGTGTGTGTGCAGTCCGAGACTTTGAAAGTTAATAAGCTTATTGCTAATAGATTGGTGAAAACTGAAAAGGCTTATTCATTCAATTTGCAAGCCTTTAGGGTGGATGCATTTCAAAGTTACATCTGCGGAGTTAGGGGGTTATGAAATGGAAAGTGACTAGTGAGATCATTCAAGATTCCATCTTTTTGCTTTGTTTGCTCCTTTCCTAAGTCCTAGCGGGTATGATGTTATCTATATCACTGGTTAAGATACTGGAAGTTCTTACCTTTGAGGAATATGGTGAAACAAATTTCAGAGTTGTGTATATTTCAATTGACCTAGTTTTTCTCAGCCCATCTTATCATTTACTGGATATTATGGGCTAGATTAAAATGCACTGCTTGATAACTTATGAGCTCCGGCAATTGAAACTATAGCTGCTTGTAACCTTTTTTTTAACTTTCTCAATCACTTATGGAGGAACAGAAAAGGTAGTTATGGGATTTTCTCATTTTAAATCTTCTCTTGGTTACTTTAGCAGTACAAATCGTCTGACTGTATAATGCTTGTCATCCTCCCAATGAGAAATTTGTTAGCTATCTGATAGTCTGATACGATGAGCTGAATTTTTTCTTACAGTTATTTGATTGTATATATTTTTTATGCATCTCACTCTACTCTAAATATGGGTAGAAGTGTCTTTTGGCTGCAATTGCGGAGTTTACTCTTGTAACTATGAAATAATCAATATTATATGAATTTACCTTGTCATTCAGGCTGCTTGCATACCATCCATCCTTTCAGGAAATGACACCATTGTTGCTGCAGAGACTGGCAGTGGAAAAACACATGGCTATCTTGTCCCATTACTTGAGAAGCTTCTTGCACTCAATGAAACTGTGAACGAAGCTCCCAACCGAAGAAAAAGTTATCCCTCACAGCTATCTCTCGTTTTGTGCCCCAATGTCATGCTATGTGATCAGGTGGTTCGCATGGCTAACTGTGTCTGTGGGGACAATGGTGAACCTCTCCTTACAGCAGCGGCTCTTTGTGGGAAACAGGTAACGATGTGAAAATGCCCTTTTCTTTCTATTATTTTCTTTTCAATGTAGAGAGGGGGAGATAAATAAAAAAATGTTGGCTGCATGTTTGTTTCCATAGTGTTTCAAGAGAAACATAAGACCTCGGTGCACAGCCAAAGATCTAACATGCTCAAGTTAAATTACCTACAAGATCACCTTTTAGCAAAATGATTTGAGATGAAATCTTATCACTTGATTAAGCTAGCAACAAATATTCAGTGCCACTCCAAAAAAGATCAAATTTTTTGAAGGAGTAATCATGGATAGCCAAAGCTCTATAATTTTGCTGCCAAAGTTAGCAAGCCTCTGATCTGGAATAGAACAAGCTTTCAGATTAGGTCTTTGACAGTTCTCGTCCACTGCCTTATTAGAATACTATAGCAGAAAAGCACAATTTAGTTATGAAACTTTGGTCTCTTTTGCTTTATTTTCACAGTAGGCTTGCCCCAGTTAAGCAATGCAAAACATTATGCAAGCCACCACAAAATGGCTGACCATTTACGTTAAAAGTAGGTGGGCACATCATCATACCAGATTTTATCTGCCGGCTGCTAAAAAGATTTATGACGTTCCCTGTAATTGTGAGGTGATTTGACGTGATGCTCATTTGTTTGGTCTCAGTGATGATCTCCATTACATCTTTGATCTTTGGAGTAACCTATCCCATGTTTTGGGGCCTTAAGCTAATAAAACTGCTCTCTGTGAGGTTCTTGATGCTGAGGAGTTAATTACAATGTACCTTTCTTACTCTGCATTGATCTGACAATTTTCTGTGAATCTTTTTCTCTGGTGTCATTGATAATCTGCTTTTTGTTGGAAGAAAAGGAGTTTGAGAAATGGAGAACATTGTCCCTGGTTTCGGCTTATACGTGAAAAAATTGCATATGATCCCTCAAACATTAAGAGCATGATCACGGATTCTCACTGTCAAATGATCTGAATTTTAACGTCATGTATGCATCTCCCTATTTGACATAAATTCTTTCTCCTTCTCGCCTCATGCCTATCAGTTTAGAATAATATCAACAACATATCATTAAACCCTCAGTCTTAAAACAGCTTTTAGAGAACTTGTCAGTCTTGTTCCATCTTTGCTGTTTTGCTGTGTGCACAAACCCCAGATAGTTTCAGTGTAGTCCGTCTGGTAAGGATTCTGCTATATCATACTTGAAAATGTGTTTATGCTTATAGCCTAGAGAGCCTTGGGGAGCACTTTAATTGGTGGGAGTTGGGAATGGGCATGGTATACTGTGCAATCTTGAAAGAATAGTTCTCTGTTTATGTGTATTTATGGTTGAGGAGAGATAATGCGGTTGTTTTGCAGTATTTTTGAAGATTTAATTGATTTTTCTTACTTGTGTGGGCTTCTTTTCCAGGGATGGCCACATAAGAATCCAAACATTATTGTCTCCACTCCTGTTGCTCTCTTAAATTATCTCTATGCTGTTGATCGGGAAAGAAATCGCCAATACAACTTTGTGCGTGGCGTTAAACATGTGGTAAGTTCATCATTGCGTCATCTTTATGTTATTGATGTCTTTAAGTTTGTTAAAAAAGGTCTCATATAGTCAGATGTGACCAATCTTTCCTGCTTTGGTTCAATAATGGCAGGTGTTTGATGAAGCAGACCTGTTGCTATGTGGAAGCTTCCAGAATCAAGTTATCCGTCTCATCAACATGCTTCGCTTTGATGAGAAACTGTTGTCACGTTCAAGTGCTGCTCCATCTGAGGACACGAATGAGTCGGACATACAATTATCAGTTGACTGCGAAGATGAAAATTTTGAAGAAAATTTTGAACGTGAGGATATATCTACAGAAGAGGGAGAGCCTGATGTTGACCGAGAGACACCTGAAAATCAGGTAGAGCAGCTTCCTGACTCTGAAAAGAAGAAAGGCTGGAGAAGGGTTCGTGAATATTACAGTCGTAGTAAGCAGTATATTTTCGTAGCTGCAACGCTTCCTGAAAATGGAAAAAGGACAGCAGGTGGGGTCTTGAAGAGAATGTTTCCAGAAGCTAGTTGGGTTAGTGGAAATTACCTCCACTGTCACAACCCTAGGTAGTATTTAATCGCTTGACTAAAGTTTCTATTTCCATATTCTTCTCTGGTCAGTAAATTGTGGTTGCCACATCCCTACTAGTTAATTATTCTTCTCAATGTTTTGACTTAATTATCTATTATTTCCATTTCCGTGCCTGGTCAGTATACTTTGGTCGGTACTTGCCTTCTAGTAAAATTATGCTTCTTACTATATGATAGTATTGATATTGTGTTCCTGTAGTCAATGCTAACATTGTCTTCCCGTGCCATCTGTTATGGTCCAAGAATGTATCATTCAGTGACACCAGTGTACAGCATGTTCGTGTAGTTTAATGTGAGTGTGCAAATTTGTGGGGGTCGGAGTTGAGAATTATTCATTGTTTCTTTCTTTCCTGGTTTGATGACTTTTACATTCTTGAACAATTTTCATCGCGTTAGTATGTTGTATGAAAGCTGAAGCTATAAGAATGTGAAGGCTGATAGTTTGGTTGAATTGGGTTTTTCAGATTGAAACAAAGATGGATTGAGGTTTCTATAGAAACTCAGGTGGATGCCCTTATACATGCGGTAACACAAGGCATTAAATTGGATTCAGATGCTTCAGGTGCTGCTATAACTAGGACAATGGTGTTTGCCAATACTGTTGAAGCAGTAGAATCAGTGGCTAAGATACTGGAGACTTCTGGAATTCCATGTTTCTGCTATCACAGGAATAGCTCTTTGGAAGAGTCTGCGAAGAGCTTAGTCGACTTCAGAGAGAGAGGTGGTGTCCTAGTGTGCACTGATGCTGCTGCTCGTGGTCTTGATATTCCGGAGATATCACACGTTATTCAGGTACTTCACTGAAGAATATATGCAATGCTTTACTGGGTTTGATTTCTTTAGCAGGTTTCACGAATGAGTTCACTCTTACTGTTATTAAGGCCAGATGACCTTGACCATGGAAATAAAGAGATACTTAAAAAGGAGAACTTCATCTTCGAGCTTAGAAAATTTAGTTGTTTGTTTAGCAACCTTGGAACTGTGCAAGGGACCCCTTTGAACACTACCTTTACAGCTGTACCAGTGTACCCTAGCCACCAGTTACAAGGACTTTGTTTCAGCAAAGCCATATAACTCTTGAAAACACTGTTGCACCATTAAGATACACACCCCATCTACGTCATTGTTGTCTGTTGTGCCAAG
Source organism: Spergularia bocconei (assembly GCA_963457585.1). Lineage (NCBI taxonomy): Eukaryota > Viridiplantae > Streptophyta > Magnoliopsida > Caryophyllales > Caryophyllaceae > Spergularia > Spergularia bocconei. The sequence continues at coordinate 2,947,944 of OY734943.1, forward strand.
GTCTCCACGTTTTGCTTTTTTCTGTATTTCTGAAGCTTTTTGCCTACAGTAAAGCGATTAAATTTTCGTGTCTTAATCCTTCTGAAGAACAATCTTCTGTTACTGGATCTCTCAATGCCCATTGCATGATAAGGAAAGTTCAAAAAAGGTTAAAAATTGATTTATGTGGCTCTTTATCTGGCCCAAAACTGATTTCTTCGGTCTTCTTCTGTTTCCAGGCAGAATTTGCTTCATCTGCTGTAGATTTCTTGCATAGAGTTGGCCGTACAGCTCGAGCAGGTCAACCTGGTCTTGTCACAAACTTTTATATTGATCAGAACAGTGACTTGGTTGCTGCAGTTCGCGAGGCAGAAAAGCGTGGAAAGCCTGTGGTAAGTTTCACCTACATCATTGCTACCTCCAGTTGAGAAATAGTATACAGACATGACAAGAGGATGTGGCAACTAAATTAAGAGGAAGGTGTAGGTATGACATATCAAAGATTGGAGGCACATGTTGCCACATCTTCTTCTGGTGCTGAACATGAAATTGGGTTCAGCTTCATATCCCGTAGAGTATAAACTGATACTAGCTGCCTTGGGATAATAGGGCTACTACGGAGTTGGGGACCCATTTGGACTAGCCTAGAAATTCTAGTATGTAAGAGGCGCAGGTTACATAAAAACAGTGTTCCTAGCACTAGTTGGCCACATTCTGCATTCTACTAATCTACCTTCTTTCTCCTATATGCTGAAACCAGTAATTTCTGTAAGCTTGTTGCGGGATGAGTTAGTTTTTCTCTCTTCTTCTATACAAGCCTCCGGCGTCATGCCTGCATTGTGTACCATTTTTAAAGTTTGAGCGGTGTAGCCTTATTTACCTCACAAGTATTTTTCTTCTCTTTTATTGCAGGAGACTGCATTTAGCAGGAAGAGAGGTTTTCGGAATAAGATTAAAAAGAGAGGTGATTTCCTTGATCTTTTGTAGGCAGAAATGCTTGGCGTCATAAAGTACTAGTACGACAAGTGTTAAATCTCTCTTTGTGCATGAAAGAAGCATGTGTCACTGTAAGTCAAGCAAATAGATTGAGTGACAAAGTTATAATGCCACTGTAAGATACTTGTTTCCTCAGATATTAGTTGAAACTGCAGAAAGGTAGCCACTACTGCAAGTCAAGCACTCAAGCAAACCATATGTTTGGCAGTTATGCCCTTCTTTTCTGGCCGAAGTATCGCCTACCATCTTTCAGCTGAAACTTTCAATATTTCTTTTTGTCAGGTTTGGCCAAGGGTAAGGAAGCAGCACCTGTCGCTGGTATCATGTAAACACGATTCCAGTTCATCGGTGTCTTTTCAGCTGTATGCCTTTTAGTTTTGCAACTCTGCACATACCGCTCTATAGCTCTATGGACAAAAGGGCTTTCTATGAGAACTGGCTAGCTTGCAAGTAAGCACTGCGTTGAAGAAGGGCTTTCGGTTTGCTATGTGTTGCGCGAATACTGGCTAGCTTGTAATTCTTGTGTGGTACTGAAGCTTGAGCTCTCGAAACTTTCTCGATGCTACACTTTTATCTCCTATATAGGTGGGTTTTAAGTTTTCTTGGCTTCGTGTAACTGAAAATGTGTACATATACTACCTTTTATGAGAGAAATACACTTGATTTACTGCAAAGGAACTTGCCATAGTAATTTCGTGATTCATCTAATGTGGCCTGCACGGCTGGACCTTGTTAGTTGTTACTAATTGCAGAAAATATACACACGATCTGCTCACCTTCCTTGATGTTTAAACGTTTTAACCATCTGGACACTAGCTACCGCGCATTCTCTTGTGAGACTCATTTGATTGCTACTCGAACACAGGGTATCGTATCCTTCCCTTACCCTCCCCTCCCCTCCCCTCCTGCAGTCTTGCCCCCTGCCCCGCTGATCTTTCCATCCGTAACGAGGATCAGGGGGTAAGTGTAAGAGTGTACATACTAACTACCAAGGCGTAGACTCTTGTGTTGTTAGATTACGTCCTTAGGTAGTGTTACTCTACTCTCATAGCAATTTGGGTCTGACCACCATAGCGATCAAATCTCTAAAGTCTGGCGTTCTTTCATAGCAATTAGTATAACGACTGACATTCAACAAATGGTTCATGGTTGTCTCTTCGGGGACATCTAATAAAATTGTAACGATATAGGGAAGATTAGCATAGCCTCTGCGTAAGGATGACACACATATTTCGAGAAATGGTCCAATATTTTTTGACAAAAGTTTACCTGCCTTCTTTGTGTTAATGCAAACTGTTTTTCAAATGTGAGACGGTTATGTTTATGTTTTGTACTTTATCCCACATATTGACAAGGTCGTTATATACTCCGTACTTCCGTAGTTGTTGAAAAACTGAAACCACACATAACATTGTACAACATGACATTTCACTAGGAAGACGCGCATATAATTGAGAAATCATCGGTTAAAGATTCTAAAAGAACACGCAAAGAGTGTTTGAGTGTCACTTATCTTTGTAACTAGCTAGCATTTTACAACATAATACGTTATAAAAAACGAGGCAGTACTTTTATTTATTTCCTAGGCGAGCTTCAATATGGAATGTGTAAAGTGTAAAATTGTAGAGACGTTCCCTTTCTCACATTTGAAAAACAGTTTGCATTTTGTACTCATTCGATTGATTTTGAAATTGGGCACGATTCTTCATCGCAATTAGATTTTGTTTGAGCAAGATGTACTTTCAGTCATAAATTTGTGAATTTGCAATTCAAATTAACTTACAGCAAAAATAAAGGAAAAAAGAAACTGAATAAAAAAAAAAACGATCAAGTCAAAGCTATGAGACTTTGCATGATTGAAATTGCCATGTTAAGAACAGGAAGAAGATTGTAACCAAAAAAAAAAAAACAGGAAGAAGGTGCACAAATTGTGTAGGATTAATTGATTAATTTGGCAAATTTTCCGACTTAATGTTAGATCCCAACTGAGCCAAAAGTCTAGACTGATGGTTAGGGCACCCACAATGGTTTTATACTTCAACACGCCCCCTCACGCAAAGGCCCACTTGGGCTTGAAGCGTGGGTAATTCACTGGCCCACGAACACAACACTTAAACGGATCTCCTTTTTATTAATGCTCCAACACACCAAAGGAGGGGGCTACCAGGATTCGAACTTGAGACCTCAGGATCGCTGAGACTCTGATACCATGTTAGAGTTAGCACAGTAAGATTGCATCACACACGAACTGATTTGGCTGTTGACTCGAACTCGGGAGGAGGTTCGGGCCTGGTTACAGGGGGTTCGGGCACGGATACAGGGGGTTCGGGCTCAGAGGGTTCGGGCTCGGATTCAGGGGACTCGGGCACGGTTGCCGAGTCCAGAGCGGGTCTCAGTTTTCGATGGTACGACTGATTCTTCGACACCGGACGCCACGGATGCGGATAGAATAGGGGGCTCACCGTCCGGGGTTGTTACTAGCGACAATGGTTCGGGTGATGTTTTGGCTGTACAAGAAACGGAGCAGTTGGGTCGCGGTCATCGGACCAAGTTCGAGAATGTTCGATTGAAGGACTTTGTAACTCTTAAGGACTTGTGTAATCCTCGCTCCGCTCTTTCCGTCACCTCCTCAGGTACGCCCTATCCCATTGCACATTTTGTTCGTTATAATCGTTTTTCGGAGACCCATCGATGTTTTCTTGCAGCTATTACCAGTGGTAGCGAGCCCACCACTTTTCGTGATGCTATGTCGGATCCTCGTTGGCAACAGGCTATGAGTGAGGAGATTTTGGCCTTGGAACGCAACAATACTTGGACTGTTACTTCTTTACCTCCCGGCAAGAAGGCTATTGATTGTATGTGGGTTTTTCGCATCAAATACAAGTCTGACGGGACCATTGAGCGGTACAAGGCCAGATTGGTAATTCGGGGTGATAGACAGGTTGAGGGTATCGACTATACTGACACTTTTGCCCCGACTGTTAAGATGGTAACTGTTCGCACGTTGTTAGCTGTGGCCGCAGTTCGTGGTTGGGAACTTCATCAGATGGATGTTCATAACGCTTTTTTGCATGGTGATCTTTCCGAAGAAGTCTATATGCGTTTTCCGCCCGGTTTTAAGCATAAGGTTCCTGGTAAGGTTTGTCGCTTACAGAAGTCTCTTTATGGTCTCAAACAAGCCCCCAGGTGCTGGTATGCTAAACTTGCTTCGGTACGGATTCACTCAATGTATTTCTGATCATTCCTTGTTTACTTATATTCGTGATGGCGTTCGGTTGCATGTTCTTGTGTATGTTGATGATTTGGTTATTACGGGGGACGATCATTTGGCTATTGTTCGTTTCAAGACTTACTTGGGGGAATGTTTTCATATGAAGGATTTGGGTGTCTTAAAATATTTTCTTGGTATTGAGGTTGCTCGCAATCCCACCGGCATTTTTCTTTCCCAACGTAAGTATGTACTGGATATTCTCAGTGAGACGGGTCTCCTCGGTGCTCGTCCGGTTGCCACACCCATTGAACCGAATCATCAACTTGCCGCTGCTTCTGGTGAGTTATTGGCTGATCCCCTTCCTTATCGTCGGTTAGTGGGACGCCTGGTTTATCTCGTTCATACCCGTCCGGCGTTGTCCTATGAGGTTAATCTTCTCGCTCAGTTCATGTCTACTCCACGTTCGGAACATTGGACGGCTGCTCTTCGCGTCGTTCGATATTTGAAGGGTGATCCTGGTCGCGGCATCCTTCTGCGCACTGACTCTGCTTTGGATCTTACTGCTTATTGTGATGCAGATTGGGCCAGCTGTCCCGTCAGTCGTCGGTCTCTTACTGCTTATATCATTTTTCTCGGAGACTCACCTATTTCCTGGAAGTCCAAGAAGCAGACCACGGTTTCTCACTCTTCCGCTGAGGCCGAATATCGTGCCATGTCCTACACCACTCGGGAAATCAAATGGCTGCGACAGATTTTATCTACTTTGGGTGTTCCTGTTACACAGCCCGTTACGTTACACTGTGATAGCCAGGCTGCACTTCATATCGTTCGTAATCCTGTTTTTCATGAACGGACAAAGCATATTGAGATCGATTGTCATTCCGTTCGTGACGCTTTTCAGGCTGGCATCATTGCTCCTCAATATGTCCCCACTCATCTTCAGCTTGCCGATATCTTTACCAAAGCCCTTAACAAGGGTCCGTTTGATACATTGTTGGGCAAGTTGGGCACTACTTCGTTACATGCTCCAACTTGAGGGGGGGTATTAGGATATTCTTTGGTACATATATTTTGTATATTATTTGTTACGATTTGTTTCCGATATTCTCTCCTGTGTTTTAGGTAATTACGTGTGTATAGGTGTGAACACTTTGTAAACCCTAGAGGACACTCTCTGTATATAGCGTTGGCTTTCCTACGGCAATAGCAACACAGAAATTCTCCACAATCGTGTGTGATGCAATCTTACTGTGCTAACTCTATTACTTAATTTTGTTTATTTTCGTGAGAACATTCTCTTCGTAATTAATTACAGTATGGTCCGTTTTTTTTAAGGACAATGCTAGAGGTCTACAGTGTAGACACCCAAAATGTCTATAATCAACAATAATTTTACTACACTATCAAAATTTTACTACTCACACTATTAATTTTACTACCTGAATTTTTCATTGCAAAAAATTTTACTACTTTGATCTCAATTTTACTGCTACTAACTCAATTTTACATTGTAGACAAATTAATTGTGTCTACATCGTAGACCTCTATCAATTTGCTTTTTTTAATAGTTAGCAAACCGCCGTTTCGTAGTTTCAAAAAGTTGATGATTGTGAGTATTAATATATTAATATTGACGCTATTAGACATGCCTAGTTGGATACGATGACCAAGGTAGTAGCGTATTAGTAAAATGCTGAGGTGTTTGGATGGCAAATCTTACCTAAGATGATATGGGTTGCTTGGATCAGTAGTCTCCTCTTAGGAATAGGGAAAAGGGTTAGGGTAGTTTTTTCTAGTTTTAAAAAAAAAAAAAGTCTAGTTGTTATGATTTATTTGCTCCTTATTCGAATTAAATTAAAGATCTTAGGATTTGCTCATATAATTAGTTATTAAACTGAAGTGATCGAGGACGTTGTGGTGTTTATTATTGGATTGATGGCTCATTGGGGTAATGTGATGTATCAGTGGGCTAATTGGCTATTCGGATTCAACCCTAATCAGCTTCGCATAGACACTTTGGAGCAGAAAATAGACAAAGTGCGGGAGAAGAGAAGGCAGATTGAAGAGTTACGGAAACAGAGGGTAGAGCGGAGGAGGCGGTGGGCGGAACAGGATGCCGAGATGGAGAGGCAGTGGGCTGAGATGAAGACACATAAGGTGGAACGGGATGCTGAGGTGGAGAAGCTAATGCTGGAGATTGCGGAACAGGATGCTCACATTGACAAATTGATGGCGGAGTTGGTTGCTAAGCGGGAGAGGAAGAGCCAGCTTCTTAAGGAAGCTAATAAGAATTTCGAAGATGATGTTGCCAACGAGGAGACTAGCTCATCCTCTTAATTCTTCTTTCCGATTTTGTTACTCGTATTCTTTAGTTACTCACTTGATTGTCTATTTCGATTTTTTTTTGTTTTTTTCGAAAATTGGGCATGACTCTTCATCCCGATTTCGATTTTGCTTGAGCATGATTTAGTTTCAGAAATAAAATTGAAAATTTGCTATTCAAATTGTTACATGCATGGTATTGAGTGTTTAAGTATCACCCTTACAATTCGATATAATATGCACTGACATTGGAGAAGAGACTGAAATTACAACCCACAATTAAATTTCTCTTTGTGCATGAAAGAAGCATGTGTCACTGTAAGTCAAGCAAATAGATTGAGTGACAAAGTTATAATGCCACTGTAAGATGCTTGTTTGCTCAGATTTTAGTTGAAATTGCAAATAGTAATTTTCGTGGTTCATCTAATGTGGCCTGCACGGCTGGACCTTGTTAGTTGTTACTAATTGCAGAAATATACACACGATCTGCTCACCTTCCTTGTTGTTTAAACGTTTTAACCATCTGGACACTAGCTACCGCGCATTCTCTTGTGAGACTCATTTGATTGCTACTCGAACACAGGGTATCGTATCCTTCCCTTACCCTCCCCTCCCCTCCTGCAGTCTTGCCCCTGCCCCGCTGATCTTTCCATACATAGCGAGGGTCAGGGGATAAGTGTATGAGTGTACATACTACGGCATATCCTTGCGTTGTTGGATTAGGTCGACAGGTAGTGTTTCTTTACTTTCATAGCTATCTGGGTCTGACCACCGTAGCAATCAAATCTCTCAAGTCTGGCGTGATGGTGAAGCTGCTAGTCTGCCATAATCATACTTGGTGAGTTTCCGTTGCGCCTGTTTTTTTGGGTACAGAGCTGTTACGCCTATTGCCCTATTGGTAAAGAGCCGATCATCTAAATTGGAAGTGTGATATACGTACTCTTTGTGATTGAACTATTATGTTTATGACTTAAAAATTCACAATAGTATCACTCAAGGAGCTCTCCCCGCGCGTCGGAGTGCATCTGGACAGTAGCAAAGGCATCCTCCCTCCGGCAGCATTAGCTCGTCACATCTTACTTCTAGCAGGAGCACTGGAGCCGAGCAGTGCTGTTCTTTATATATCAAACTGAGGAGCTGATTAAGTGGTATACTATATGTCCCACATCGGAAGGGTAAAAGCTTCTGGCGAAACAACAAGATATAAAAACGAATCTCTGATATCTTTCAATTCATACCTTTCTCGGCCTTTTGGCTAAGATCAAGTGTAGTATCTGTTCTTATCAGTTTAATATCTGATATGTGGACCACGTGTCCACACGATATTAAATTTATTTTTTAAGGGGGGAAGCCCATCACAGTAGCTTGCTGCTGGGGCTTCCGAGCGTCGCCCATGCGTTGCACTATTGCACGGGCTTGGCGCACCCCACCAATTCCTAGTTAAAATCATTCCTATAATATTGTAAAATTCTGGTTGAAACTCACCTCAATCTGATAAATTGGTTAGCAATCAGCACAGTTTTGAACCGTGAAGCTCTTCGTGTAGACCACGGTTTAAAATATCGGCCGTGACCCTAGACTGTCGCACCCGGGTAGTGCACATCATTAATTCATTATCGCCAGAGTGTAGTTTCCTTTGAAGACATGATTAAAGTTGGAACGATATAAAGAAGATTAGTATGGCCCCTACGCAAGGGTATATACTTCCATTGATCTTCGTCCAGAACCAAGAACTCTATGGATAACCATTCTCAAACTAACATACTCTGATACTCGGATACTTCACGAAGGAACTCTCCGTCACTGATCCGATATTGGAAACTAAAAAGACCCTGCCCCGAGACAAATTGAAGCGTAGGTACCTTCGTAAAGAAAGTAAGAGATTTAGTTCATAGCAGTTGCTATAGGATCTAGTGAACATGGCTTTACATTATCTAATATTCTCTGATATGAAACAATTGTGTTTGTATCCAAGAATTAGGAGTGGTAAGTTGAAGTACAAGTAAAGACCGCTGAGGATTCTTCTTCATTACATAAGCTGAAATACAAGGATTTAGGAACCATCAGCTTCATAGACTCCCATTTAAGTGTAAGTTGCAAGTTTGTCCCACATCGGTTATTTAAGGAAACAATAATAGCTTATTATATGTAACATCTATGTAATGGTTGTCCCTTCGGGGACATCTGATAAAATTGAAACGATACAGAGAAGATTAGCATGGCCCCTGCGCAAGGATGACACGCATAAATCGAGAAATGGTCCAAATTTTTTTGTCAAAATTTTGCCTAGCTTTACCTTCTTTGTGATTCTTCTTGACAAAGTCAGAACGAAGTGTGCAGTCGTGTTGTTTAAGAAGGCATGTTTGGCTAATATGCTGTTAATCAGTTAAACTTGATATGTTATTGACTCACTTCAGTACTCTCAATCTCACATGGATGAGAGGATTCAAGCCCTCACTTGTCAAACTTTGCCGTTGAACTGTTCGTGGAAATGTAGCTCTACATCTTATCCGGATGCCAAGCAATTGTGACGACTTTTAGGAAGGAAAGCCTTGTGAAGTTGATGGAAAACGGACACCATAGGGAGATCATATAGCACGACATTGCACAAGGATGACACGCATAAATTGAGACATCATCAAATAAACTGAACACCTGCGCGCAAAACTCTAACATTGTTAGAGGCACAACCTGTCTACCTCCCTTTGAAGGACCGAATTAAAGTAATGGAAGTCTAGTTAGTTTGACAAAGTCGGTGCACTGTACGAAAGCTCTACTGAACTTGATAAATAAATCTTAGAGGCAGATAGTAGTTGGTCTAAAGGACTTTGACATGGGCTTGTTTGTGAAGCTCATAACATGTATAACCTGATTTGTTATTCTGGCTGATTATGTTCTGCAAGAACTAATCTCTGTCAACCTTATGTGATCATAACATTGCAGGGAGTTCGCGTCAAAAAGATAAGAATAGCTCATCACTCCAATTCAAAGCAAGTGATTGCTGCTGCTGGCCTTGGTATTAAACATTTAAATCTTGTGAAAAACTTTTACAGAGTATTTGGGGCCATCCCACATCGGAGGAGGAAATTAATATACGGACCAGAGTTGGTATAAGAGGACCTGTTGTGATATTTAAAAAATCATACCTTTCTCGGCCTTTTGGCTAAGATCAAGTGTAGTATCTGTTCTTATCAGTTTAATATCTGATATGTGGACTACGTGTCCACACGATATTAAATTTATTTTTTAAGGGGGGAAGCCCATCACAGTAGCTTGCTGCTGGGGCTTCCGAGCGTCGCCCATGCGTTGCACTATTGCACGAGCTTGGCGCACCCCACCAATTCCTAGTTCAAATTTCAGGAGTACTAAAACTGTTATTACTAATTCACATCCAGGTTAAAACTCACCTCAATCTGATAAATTTGGTTAGCAATCAGCTGAGTTTTGAACTTAGAAGTTCTTCGTGTAGACTGTAGACCATGGACCATGGTTTGAAATATGGGCTGTGACCATGGACTGTCGCGCACGGGGAGTGCACATCATTATGGGTGCTTTGTAGAACTCCTGACCCGAGTGTTGTTTCCTTTGAAGGCATATGATAAAAGTTGGAACAATATAATTCCACTAGTTTGCATGCCCGTGCCACGCCCGGGCTATATATTTATATTGTGTATATGCCTTATCTTTGTTCTAATAAATTACCATAATGATTAATTTCCATAAATTAGCTAATAATATACCATATTCTAACCGATAATTGTATTTAATGCTATTTTTATGTTCTATCCAATTAATGTATGATTATTTATTACCATATATTAACCGATAATTGTATTTTAATACTATTTTTATGTTCTATCCAATTAATGTATGCCAAGTGTCGTCGTAGGAAAGACTTGGTTTCAGGTTTTAATATATAGTATTAGATTGCATTGATTTTTATCGAGAACCAAACTCTCCGAATAACCATTCTCCGTCACTGTTGGCAAATTGAAACGTAGGAACCTTTGTACAGAGAGTAGGAGATTTAGTTCATAGGCTCATAGCAGTTGCTGTAAAAATTAGTGAACATGGCTTTACTTATCTATGTTTCTCTGATATAATATGAAAAAATTGTGTTCGTGGCCAGAGTTGAGGAGTGTGAGTCCTAGGTTTGAGCCCTGAGGATTCTTGTTCATTACATAAGCTATGCAAATTGCAGTGGACTCCTAGTTTAGAAGCCATCAGCTTCACAGACTCCCATAGACTATTAAGTTGCAACTTTGTCCCACATCGGAATTTGGAGAAACTTTTTATTCCTTTATTAAACCAAACAAGGGACATTTAATAAATTTGGAATGATATAGAGAAGATTAGCATGGCCCCTGCGCAAGGATGACACTTTTCATAAATCGAGAAATGGTCCAAATTTTTTTGCCAAAAATTACCTGGCTACCTTCTTTTCTTTGTGTTCTCTTTTGTTTGGGACAAAGTGAGTGCAGTCATGTTGCTCAATAAGACATGTTAGGCTAATGTAATGCTAATGAAATTGTCAAATGTTATTGACGTACTCCACTAATCTTTCAGTGAAAACATTAAGGTAATCAATTCGACATTGCCAAAACCCGCAAATTATATGGTATACCAAGGTGTACCATGCCCTTGGTACACCATGCCAGGTGTCGCGCATTGAGTGGTGGACGGAGAAAGAAAAAACGCAGAAAATAAAATCCTCCCTTCCCTAAAAAAAAAATTATTTTCTCTCTCCAATTTCTTTACCCACCTTTTTTTCTTCCCGTGATTCCTCCATTTTGTTCACCCACCTTTACCCACCTTCTCTCTCCTCTCTTCTCATTTTCCCCTTTCAAGTTTTACCTCCGTCGACCCACCTCCGGCTACCCAACTTTCGTCGCCGGCCATCCACCCACATCTCTGGACTCCGGCGTGGTGTGTGGATATCGGTACCATCTAATATAGATATATTAGGAATAAGGTATGGATCTTATTAGTTGGTACCATGGATCTTAATTTTAAACTTCATATCCATGGTTTTGATGGTAAAATCTTTTTGTATTTTTGAAAAAAACACTAGCAGAGTGCCAGAGTCTTCATTTTCGAAATTAACGAATATTTGAAAAAAATTGATGGATTTCGATTTTGTTTTTTGTTCACAAAGTTTTTTAAATCTCGTAAAAAATTACACGACTTCATAGGGTAAGATCCATGAATTTTAGGGGTGACATCCATGGATAATAATTATAAAATCCATGAAGTTCGCCTATAAAATTCATAGTGATTTTGGTGGTGTGTGCGGTGGTCGACAGTGGTGGTGGGGTTGAATGGAGGCGTCGGGGATGGTCGGAAGTGGACGGCGGTTTTGGTGGTTGTGCTGTGTGTGGGGAAGGAGGGTCGGGGAAGGGAGGAGGGAGGAAATCTGGGTATGAGTTTTCAGTTTTTTTTTTCTGCCAATCACACCCCGCCACGTGTCACGGTGCACCATGTGCACCGTACACCGTGGTGTATGGTATAAGGACTGCATATTGACAAGGCCTATACCCCTATAGTTGTTGAAAAACTGAAACCACGCAGAAGTGCAAAACATCATACAACATGACATTTCACTAGGAAGACGCGTACAAATTTAGAATTTATCGGATAAAGATTCTAATAGAACGCGCACATATTGTTTGAGTGTCGCTTAGCTTTGTAACTACTCGTAGCTATTATTTTACAGCATAACGTTAAAGTGGGTAATTCCCATCTTACTTCATCCGCTGCTCTAAGAAAAAATGAGCGAGGCAGTATTTTATTTCCTTGGCGAGCTTGAAAATGGGAAGTGTAAACTAACCAGGCCTCCAGCCTGTGAACTGTAACATTTTAGAGGCGTCACCTTTTTCCAAAGGACTAAAGTTATGGAAGTGGCAATTGCTGTGTCCGACAAAAGTCGCCGCACTGTAGGAAAACTCTGATGAATCGTCAATCGGATGACTAAATTTTACAGACATAAGATATTAAGCTTACTGCTTTTATTTTTATTTTTTACGGTAAATATTAGTAGTCGGTTTAAAGGACTTTGATATAGGCTTGTTTATGAAGCTTATAACATACAAACAGAGGGTTACTTGCTTTGTTATTTTGGCAATTTTTATATTATGCAGATACTAATGTTAGATGATCCGAAGTGATCATAAGATAGCAGGGTAGATCGAGTATTGTGTTATCATTCAAATCTCAAGCAAGTGATTGCTGATTTGCTGCTAATGGTGTTAGACTTAAGGAAAATCGTCTATTTGGCTCTATCCCACATCATTGAATGAAAATAAGAAACCGACAAAAGAAGGTATAAGATTACCTGTTGTGCTGTAGAACAATTCATACCTTTCTCGATCTTTTGGCTAAGATCAAGTGTAGTATCTGTTCTTATCAGTTTAATATCTGATATGTGGACCACGTGTCCACACGATATTAAATTTATTTTTTAAGGGGGGAAGCCCACCACAGTAGCTTGCTGCTGGGGCTTCCGTGCGTCGCCCATGCGTTGCACTATTGCACGGGCTTGGCGCACCCCACCAATTCATAGTCCAAGTTTTTCACATTTAGCTCTAATAAGTCAACATCTATCTAAAACGAATTGTAATTTAGAGAACATGTATCTTTTTAAAACGATGAATTGTGAATTGCCATATCATTCTGATATTTCAGTCACCGGCTTCAACCCGTCTCCCCCTTCCGTTGCAGGTGCCCCTTCACAGTCCTGTACTGCAACTCCTTGTCAATCTTAAACTTTTTCCTTCTCAAAAGCTTCTGTGAATTTTTTTTAACTACGAGTATGTAAATCTGGAGGGGTTATCGACTTATCTGTCAGGTCCAATCTTCATGTCCACAGTTGTCTTGTTTTCCTTTTGTTCAAGTAAGTAAACATTCACGATTTCATAACTTTGCATCAGTAAGATTTTGCACTGGCCCCTTTTGATCTGAGTAACTGGTTGGCTTTTGTTTAGTGTCTAAATTGATGACCTAATACTGCACATTACATTGGTATACTGTACGCCATAGTTTACGAGTACTCTAAACTTGAACTGGATTGTTGGGAAACACCTTTTAGGTACTTCCTCCAAAAATTAACGTATGCCACTTAAATACAGCGAGCACACGGTATTCTTTAGTAAAAGGCGAAAGAGTAGTTCGCTTTGTGCTCACTGCATGGCTGCGTAAGTTTCTGTGCAGCAGCTGTTCATCTATTTATATCACAAGTCCTCATTTGGATTAGTTTTCTTCACCGATGTGGGACTAGTTAGAGATTGCTCATATTCCCACATCTTCAACTGATTTAAACTATTGCTTTTCTAGCTAAACAAAATATGAGAAACAGCCATGGCAAGAAACAGAAAACAACCCACTAGAACAGCCACACACACACACAAAAACAGAACTTCGAATACAAGCTATTGAAGAATGTTAAGAAGCAGTAAGCACTAGTTTGAATGCACATAAAGTATACACTAATCTGTGAATTTTAGAATAAATTCACATCCGCAAAGACTCTAGTTTTCAGGGAGGTAATATTTATGTCGGCCTACAAATCTACAATCATATGCTGGAAGTTGGCAAGAGAATATGAATTCATCTAGTAATGATGAAGTTGATACTACGGAGTATAATCGCACAGTGGGTTTTGATCTTAAAAATAAGCTGCCCGAATTAAATACCTCAATACCTCATTATAAGACATTTCATAACTACTGGAAAAGTTTGAGCACGTTTTTTCACGGGGCCATTTTTTGCCAAAAAACGTGAATATAACCTTAAAATTTTGGCAATGTTGACCAGTTTTTCAAAAATAGTCCAATGTTCTCAAAATTTTACTTGTGTACTTGTTTTGAATTCCTACAATCGAAGCGAGTGTCGTTTCCCTCGTTCAAATATTGTTTTCAACCCATTTCGGTGCACTTTATACCCCAAGACTATCATATAAATTTTGCTAAATAAGGTACCTGAGACTGGTTTATACCCCCTCCATCTTTGGGAAACCTCATTATAAGACACTACATAACTATTTGAAGAGTTTGAGCACTTTTATTCTTGGGGCCATTTTTCACCAAAAACGTGCATTATAACCTTCAATTTCGGGCAATTTTGAACAGTTTTTCAAAAGTATTCAAATGTTCTCAAACTTTAACTCGTGTACGTTTTTGAATTTCTATAATGGAATTGAGTGTTGTTTCTCACATTTAAATAGTTTTTCAACCCATTTCGGTACACTTTATACCCCAAGGGTATTGTACAACTTTTGCTGAATTAGGTACCTAGAACTGGTTTTTACCCCCCACAATCTTGGGAAACCTAATTACAAGACACCACATAACTATTGGAAGAGTTTGAACACTTTTTTTTTTCTCGGGACCATTTTTCACCAAAAAACGTGCATTATAACCTTCAATTTCGGGCAATTTTGACTAGTTTTTTGAAAGTATTCAAATGTTCTCAAACTTTAACTCGTGTACGTGTTTTGAATTTCTATAATGGAATTGAGTGTCGTTTATCGCATTTATAGAATTTTTCAACCCATTTCGGTACACTTTATACCTCAAGGGTATCATACAACTTTTGCTGAATTAGGTACCGAGAATTGGATTTTACCACTCAATCTTGGGAAACCTCATTATAAGACACCATAGAACTGTTGGAGGAGTTTGAGCACTTTTTTTCTCGGGTCCATTTTTGACCAAAAAACGTGAATTATAACTTTCAATTTTTGGAACTTTTGACAAGTTTTCCGAAAGAGGTCGAATGTTCTCAAAATTTTACTCGTGTGCGTGTTTTGAATTCCTATAATGGAAATGTGTGTCGTTTCTCTCGTTCAAATAGTTTTTAACCCATTTCGGTGCGCTTTATACCCCAACTCTATCATATAAATTTTGCTAAATTAGGTATCTGGGACTGATTTTTACCCCTCAATCTTTGGGAAACCTCATTATAAGACACTACAAAAGAGTTCAGCACCAAAATGGTGTCTCATGTTTACAAAAAAATTTCGATTGGGGTTTGGGAGTTTGTTTTGTATCGTTAGGGGTCTAGGGTAACAATCTCCATTCTCATCTCCCCTGCACCATTTCATTCACAGCTCCAACAAATCAACAATGGCAGCACAATCCAACAAATCCTCAAAACCATAAAATTCAGAAATAAAACAAAAACCCCACCTCCTTTTACCAGAAGAATCCCAATTTCAGCATTAACCTAGATCTTCCCTTCAACTCTTCAAGAACATTTCAAAAACCCAGAACACTCTTGTTTCTCCGATTTAGCCACACAAAAAAAAAAAAAAACCTATTTCCTAAATTTATTATTCAAGAAAAATCCAATTTCTTGCTAATTAGAAGTCACAGAGACCCCATTTTCCCAAATTAAAAACCCAGAAAACCTTAAAACTCAGGAAACCCATTTGCATGAATTAGGAATCCAAAATTCGCAAACCTAGCTAAAAGAAATCGATCAAGAATAGACCTTTCAGATTGGCAGCGACATTAGAAGTCGATCAGGTATGGGTATTTTGTATTCTCGGTGTCGGTGTGCAAAAAAAAAGGCTATGGTTCTTGTTCCATCATCGCCGAATCAAATATATGGGCTTTTACTTTTGCTTTGATCAAATTATTTTGTTTGACAGTGAGGAGAGAGAAAAGAATTGGGGGTCTTTGTGTTGGATTTGGGAGAGGCAATGGTTGGGGCTGCAGCTTGTGCCGAAGTGAGAAAGATGGAATAGATGGGGATTCAAGAGGAGAGGGGAGAGAGAAATGAGTTTTTCTACTGACAAATATAGAAGCAACCAAAACTTTAGACCTTGAAAAGCAACTTCCGTTAGCTCTAGACACCTAACAATACAAAACAAACTTCCAGACCCCATTCGACATTTTTTTGTAAACATGAGACACCATTTTCGTGGTTAACTCCACTACAGAACTGTTGGCAGAATTTGAACACCTTTTCTCGGGGCCATTTTTGACCAAAGAAAGGTGCATTATATATAACGTTTAATTTTGGGCAATTTTGACCAATTTTCCTAAAATAGTCGAATGTTCTCAAAATTTTACTCGTGTACGTGTTTTAGAATTTTACTAATGGAAGTTCATGTCGTTTCTCTCATTTAAAGAGTTTTTCATCTTATTTCGCAACACTTTATATGCTAAAGATGTCATATCATTTTTCCTAATTAGGTACCTAGAAATAGTTTTTACCTCTCAATATTTGGGAAGGCTCATCATATCACACTACGAAACTATTGGAAGAGTTTGAGCACTTTTTTTTCTTGAGGCCATTTTTGACCGAAAAAGGTGCATTATAACCTTCAATTTTGGGAAATTTTGACCTTTTTCCGAAAGTAGTCAAATGTTCTCAAAATTTTATTCGTGTACGTATTTTGAATTCGTTCCTATAATGAAAGTGAGTGTCGTTTCACTCATTTAAATAGTTTTTTTAACCCATTTCGGTACACTTTATACGCCAAAGCTATATAAGTTTTGCTGAATTAGGTACCTAGATCTTGTTTTTACCCCCTCAATCTTTGGGATACCTCATAATAAGACATTTCATAACATTCGAAGAGTTTGAGCACTTTTTTTCTTGAGGCCATTTTTTACCAAAAAACGTGAATTATACCCTTCAATTTTTTGGCAATTTTGACCAGTTTCCCGAAAATAGTCGAAAGTTCCCAAAATTTACTTGTGTACGTGTTTTGAATTCCTACAATGGAAGTGAGTGTCGTTTCCCTTGTTCAAAGATTTTTTTCAACTCATTTCGGTGCACTTTATACCCCAAGACTATCATATAAATTTTGCTAAATAAGGTACCTGAAACTGGTTTATACCCCTTCCATCTTTGGAAAACCACATTATAAGAGACTACAGAAGTATTGGAAGAGTTTGAACACTTTTTTTCTCAGGGCCATTTTTCAACAAAAAACGTGCATCATAACCTTCAATTTCGGGCAATTTTGAACATTTTTTCGAAAGTATTATAACCTGTGGTTTTGGGCAATTTTGACGCATTTTCTGAAAGTCGTCGAAATGGCTCCAAACTTTTCTTGAGTATATGTTTTGAATCTTCATAATGGAAATGAGTGTCTTTTTCCCAATATGAAGAGTTTTTCAACCCCTTTCGGTACAGTTTCTCCACTGAACCTACCATATAAAATTCGATGATTTCGGTACATAAAATTGGATTTTACCTTTTAATTATTGGGAAACTTCGTTATATGACACCCCGAAACTATTGGCAAAATTTCAGCACTTTTTTTCCGGGTCATTTTTTACCAAAAAACGTGCATTATGACCTCCTGATTTGGGCAATTTTGACACGTTTTCTGAAAGTCGTCGAAAGTTCTCAAAACTTCTCTCGAGTATATGTTTTGAATCTTCATAATGGAAGTGAGTGTCGTTTTCCCCATATTATAAGTTTTTCAACTCCTTTCGGTACAGTTTCTCCACTCAGCCAACCATTTAATATTCGCTGATTTCGCTACATAAAATTGGATTTTACCCCTTAATTTTTGAGAAACCTCGTTATATGATACCCCGAAACTATTGGCAAAATTTGAGCACTTTTATTTTCCCGGGTCATTTTTTACCAAAACAATGTGCATTATAACCTTCTATTTTGGCCAATTTTTACACATTTTCTGAAAGTCGTCGAAAAGTTCACAAAACAGTTCTTGAGTATATGTTTTGAATATTCACATGGAAGTGAGTGTCGTTTTCCCCATATGAAGAGTTTTTCAACCCCTTTCGGTACAGTTTCTCCGCTGAGCTGTCCATATAAAATTCGCTGATTTCGGTACATAAAATTGGATTTTACCCCTACATTTTTGGGAAACCTCGTTATATAATACCCCGAAACTATTGACAAATTTTGAGCACTTTATTTTCCCAGGTCATTTTTGACAAAAAAAACGTGCATTACAACCTTATGTTTTTGGCAATTTTGACGCGTTTTCGGAGAGTCGTCGAAAGTTCGGAAAACTTTTCTTGAGTATATGTTTTGAATCTTCATAATGGAAGTGAGTGTCATTTTTCCCATATAAAGAGCTTTTCACCCCCTTTCAGTACTGTTTCTCCGCACAGCCTACCATATAAAATTCGCTGATTTCGCTACATAAAATTGGATACTCTTTAATTTATGGGAAACCTTGTTATATGACACCCCGAAAGTATTGGCAAAATTTGAAATTTTTTTTTTCTTAGGTCATTTTTGACCAAAAAACGTGCATTATAACCTTATGTTTTGAACAATTTTCACAAATTTTCTGAAAGTCGTCGAAAGTTCTTAAAACTTTTCTTGAGTATATGTTTTGAATATTCATAATGGAAGTGAGTGTCGTTTTCCCCATATGAAGAGTTTTTGAACTCCTTTCGGTACAGTTTCTCCGCTCAGCATAGCATCTAATATTCGCTGATTTCGCTACATAAAATTGGATTTTACCCCTTAATTTTTGGGAAACCTCGTTATATGATACCCCGAAACTATTGGCAAAATTTGAGCACTTTTTTTTCCCGGGTCATTTTTGACCAAAAAATGTGCATTATAACCTTCTATTTTGGCCAATTTTTACACATTTTCTGAAAGTCGTCGAAAAGTTCTCAAAACATTTCTTGAGTATATGTTTTGAATCTTCACAATGGAATTGAGTGTCGTTTTCCCCATATGAAGAGTTTTTCAACCTCTTTCGGTACAGTTTCTCCGCTGAGCTGACCATATAAAATTCGTTGATTTCGGTACATAAAATTGGATTTTACCCCTAAATTTATGGGAAACCTCGTTATATAATACCCCGAAACTATTGGCAAATTTTGAACACATTGTTTTCTCGGGTCATTTTTGACAAAAAAACGTGCATTACAACCTTCTGTTTTTGGCAATTTTGACGCGTTTTCGGAGAGTCGTCGAAAGTTCTGAAAACTTTTCTTGAGAGTCGTTTTCCCCATATAAAGAATTTTTCACCCCCTTTCGGTACAGTTTCTCCGCACAGGCTACCATCTATAATTAGCTGAATTCGCTACATAAAATTGGATTTTACTCTTTAATTTTTGGGAAACCTTGTTACGGAGTATATGACACCCCGAAAACTATTGGCAAAATTTGAAAGCTTTTCTTCCCGGGTCATTTTTTACCAAAGAACGTGCATTATAACCTTATGTTTTGCACAATTTTGACACGTTTTCTGAAAGCTGTCGAAAGTTTTCAAATTTGAGTATATGTTTTGAATCTTTATAATAGAAGTGAGTGTCGTTTTCCCTATATGAAGAGTTTTTCAACTCCTTTCTGTACAGTTTCTCCGCTTAGCCTACCATCTAATATTCGCTGATTTCGCTACATAAAATTTGATTTTACCCCTTAATTTTTGGGCAACCTCGTTATATGATACCCCGAAACTATTGGCAAAATTTGAGCACTTTTTTTTCCCGGGTCATTTGTGACCAAAAAATGTGCATTATAACCTTATGTTTTGGCCAATTTTAACGCGTTTTCTGATAGTCGTCGAAACTTCTCTAAACTTTTCTTGAGTATATGTTTTGAATCTTCATAATGGAAGTGAGTGTCAATTTTCCCATATGAAGAGTTTTTCAACCCCTTTCGGTATAGTTTCTCCGCTTAGCCTCCCATCTAATATTCGCTGATTTCGGTACATAAAATTGGATTTTACCCCTTAATTTTTGGGAAATTTCGTTATATGATACCCCGAAACGCAAAAGTTGAGCAGTTTTTTTTCCGAATCATTTTTTACTAAAAACGTGCATTATAACATTTTGTTTTGGACAATTTTGTCACGTTTTCGGAATGTCGTCGAAAGTTCTCAAAACATTTCTTGAGTATATGTTTTGAATCTTCATAATGTAAGTATGTGTCGTTTTCCCCATACGAAGAGTTTTTCAACCCTTTTCGGTTTCTCCGCTGAGCCTACCATATAAAATTCGTTGATTTCGGTACATAAAATTGGATTTTACCTTTTATTTTTGGGAAATCTCGTTATATGACACCCCGAACCTATTGGCAAAATTTGAGCACTTTTTTTCCCCGGGACATTTTTGACCAAAAAACGTGCATTATAACCTTCTGTTTTGGGCATTTTTGACACGTTTTCTGAAAGTCGTCGAAGTTCTCAAAACTTTTCTTGAGTATATGTTTTGAATTGTAATAATGGAAGTGAGTGATGTCGTTTTCCCCATATGAAAAGTTTCTCAACCCCTTTCGGTACGGTTTCTCCGCTCAGCCTACCATATAAAATTCGCTGATTTCGGTACATAAAATTGGATATTACCTTTTATTTTTGGGAAATCTCGCTATATGACACACCGAAACTATTGGCGAAATTTGAGCAGTATTTTTTCCCGTGTTATTTTTGACCAAAAAACGTGCATTACAACCTTATGTTATGGGCTAATTTTGACGCGTTTTCTGAGAGTCGTCGAAAGTTCTGAAAACCTTTCTTGAGTATATGTTTTGAATCTTCATAATGGAAGTGAGTGTCGTTTTCCCCATATAAAAAGTTTTCAACCGCTTTCGGTAAAGTTTTTCCGTTCAGCCTACCATATAAAATTCGTTGGTTCCGGTACATAAAATTGGATTTAACCCCTTACTTTTCGGGAAACCTCGTTATATGACACCCCGAATGTTCTCAAAATTTTACTCGTGTACGTGTTTTGAGTTTCTTTAATGGAATTGAGTGTCATTTCTCTCATTTAAAGAGTTTTATAGCCCATTTCGGTAGACTTTATACCCCATGGGTATCATACAACTTTTGCTGAATAGTTTAAGCCGGATCGTTAGTCCACAGTTCTCTTTTTCAGCTTGTGTTCCTGATAACGGCATTCCTTGGTCATATTAACTATTTCATGATTTTTTATAGCACCAGTGATATAACGATAATCCCTATTGATCAGAATAAAGTGAGAATCTACCTGTCTTAACCGAGCTAGTGATGACAAGTAGGCTGATAGATTTATGTACGTACTAAAATAAGTTGAAAACTTAAAACTGGATTGTTGGAAGTTTCTTTTCAGAACCTCCTCCAAAAATTAACGTATGCCACTTAAATACAGCGAGCACACGGTATCCTTTAGTAAAAGGCGAAAGAATAGTTCGCTTTGTGCTCACTGCATGGCTGCGTGAGTTGTATTACAGGAGCTGTGGTCACTTTTATATTCCCATTTCTGCCTTGGACCAGGTTTGATTGCCGATGTGGGACAATTAACAAATGTGCTCATTTACTTGTAGATTAAGACCAGCCTTAATAACTAAGCACTAGAAACAGCCCGGACAGCAAGAAACTGAGGACAAAACGCTAAAACAGCGATATTTCAAATGCAAGCCTACTTAAGAATGCTAAGCAGTAAGCAGCATAATGCCATAAAGTGTTTCCAAAGTAACGCACTAACCCGTTAACTGTTGAATTCACATAATGAAATCCGCATCAGTGTTAAGTTTCCGGAGGGGTTAAATTCATCTAGTGATGAAGTTGGCAACAGATTTGTCTAGTGATGAAGCCGATACTATAATTGTTAGGACTAACTGTGAGTGTTTATCTTAAAATCAATCTGCCTGAACTCGAGTACATTACTACATTATGCTCTCCTGTGAAATCAAATCTGCCTCTAACGTTCAGAGAGCAAGCCAAGCCCAAGTCAGTGGCCTGAATCTCAAACCACTATCTTATACTCGAACGGTCGAACCCCGTCCTGCATTTGATTAAAATCTTAACCTGTACGTTTCCTGCATCTACTGTCAAGAGTCGATTTGGAGTGAATTTCTGAGGACTAACTTGAACTGGAATTGGACAGGGGCCGCGCGAACGCAGGCCCCCACGACCACAAATTATGACGTACACTCTCCCAGCTTGGGGACAGTGTTAAGTAGGCGCTCCTCCGCAATGTGCAATGGAGGACACCAACTTAAGCCATGGACCTTCTTGATCGTCCATTGACCCCGCCCAGGTAAGTGATTATTCTAACTTTCAAATTTTGAACTTATACTCAGATTTTTATTAGGCTCCTTTGTTTACCACCGATGTGGGATGTCAAAACATCAATACCTCCCAGTCTCCCACAAACCCACACCACCAGGCACTAGTCCACGCCACTTCGCCGCCTCACTTCGACATTATTACGATCATAAATTCATAACACGCGTGTAATTAGCGTTCAGGTGAAGAAAGTCTACACGTACATGTAATGAATGTAGAATTTTCATACATCAATTGCAAACATATTAGTTACAACTTACAAGAGCAATGGGTTCCATTCAAAGACAATGTTTCGTTATATGTCTTCACTTTTGAGGCGACACTATATTTTAGGTAATCTATAAGTATCTATAATAAAACTAAAATGTACGGAGTATGCGTTTATGCGTGTTCGCATATCAATTGATTCACATCAGATAGAGTAACGTACTAACATTTTTGTAATATTTCCAGTCAAATCTCAGCATAATCTATGGTACGTCAAAATTGGAACTCCTGAAAAACGAGGATACGTGCGTTGACATCCATTTTTGCATACTAGAATATTATCAATAAGCGCAAAATGAAGGCATGACCGTGGACGTGCCGGAGTGGTTATCGGGCATGACTAGAAATCATGTGGGCTTTGCCCGCCCAGGTTCGAATCCTGCCGTCCACGTTTTTACTGCTTTCCGTATTTGTTTTCTTTCTATTAAAATCCATACACTCAATCCTGTCTCATCTTCTATACTCCGTAACTAATTTTGACAATCCAATCTATTTCATTGATTTTATACATTTTGTTATGCTTTTGCTCTCTGCTTTCTCATCTAAAGTATTTGGTACTCCGTATTTTGCAGCCCAGATGACGAGCAATCACTTTCATACTTTAGCGACAATCAGTGGCGGATCTAGAAAAATTCTTTCCCGGTGTCCTGATATATTTTTTCGGTGTCCCTCTATCTATTTAACGGAACAATTCACAAATTTTAACCTAAAAAAATGCGTTTCCGAGAATTTTTCCGGTGTCCGCGGACCCCATACCCTATAAGGTACATCCGCCACTGGCGACAATAAACACGAATTGAAAACTAGCTATCCCCTCAGGATATAAGTGAATGGTTTTGTTTATGTACGCAATCCTATACATTTTGCCATGACAATGTGGAATGAAAAAGTCACAGGATGACGGAAAATGTTATGTTACATCGGTTCAAGCTTAAACTGGATTGTTGGGAAGCACCTTTTAGGTACTTCCTCCAAAAATTAACGTATGCCACTTAAATACAGCGAACACACGGTATTCTTTAGTAAAAGGCGAAAGAATAGTTTGCTTTGTGCTCACTGCATGGCTGCGTGAGAAAAAATGAAGCAATTCATCTGTTATTTATATGAGCATTTGTGGTTGGGGCTAGCCCGTCTGCCGATGTGGGACAAATTAGCGAGTTTTCATTTTGTTCCGAACTTTGCTGGCTTCCTGATTCCTTCTTTGGGCGAGTCCGCGAGCATATATAGATAAAGCTTGTGCTCGCCGGTGAAGCCTTTTCAACTCTTTAAGCGTAGGTGTATTATCGGTGACGATGATCTCGAGTTCAGAGTTGTTCTGTGTCATCAAAATTTCCCTCAAAAAAAAAAATACGCCATCAAACTAATACTCCATTGGAGCTCACATTGTACTCGGTCATTGCTATCGTGTGTCATTAAGATAAAACGTTCTAGCATGATTTATGCTTAGTTAATGTTACAATAAGTAATGTTATTTTTCAATTAGTAGTTAATCAACTACCTTTCGACTTATTGTTGGAGAGCGTGTTCTCGGGGTCTAGCCGTCACGGAGAGGCTCCGTTACCGACATATTGTACAGTCAGCGCTATGTCCTATATGTCAGTCGCATGACGAATCGGTGGAGCACGCTCTTTTGTTCTGCAGTGTGCCTCAACAGGTGTGGGGAACGTCTTCTTTTGAGACGTTTGTGGACAGGCTCCGAGGGCTGTCGATTGATAGCGTGCTGAGACTAGCTGCGGCAGAGCTGGATGATGATGAGCTATTTGAGTTCCTGACAATAACGTGGGCATTGTGGAAATGCAAGAATGTGATACGAGTACGCAGCGGATTCAAAACTTACAATAGAACAGATTGGTGTTCCGTACTACTGTGGGACTATTTTTGGATTTTTGGGGTTTATTTGTGAACGAAAATAAACTAAGAAACGAAATAACAAAGGATATGGATGAACAAGTTAGACCTATAACTTGTCCAAACTATGATCAAACCTAGACACCGATCTAAGTAATGATCCACTACTCACTAATAACGCGATTAGCAAATAATGTCGAATTAAGAATAACACTACTTAGCTCAATTTGTGTTCAAAGCCTGAACCCATTGAAAGAAACTCTCTCTCGACTCTTCGATATTAATTTTCAAACTGTGTGTAAAAACAATACAAAGGGGTGCTATTTATAATAGCCTAGACTTCCTAAAAACAAAACTAGCAATAAGGAAATATCACTCCTAATGAGATGCGGAAACATGACTTCCACTATCTTTTCCTATATGATAAGGAAATTTATTCTTTTACGAAAATAAGACACTTAACTAAACTAGACTCAAGAAATTAGGAAGCAAAGGAATTTTCCATAATCTCCTCCACTTTGGCTTTTCCTAAAATCCACTTCCAATCACAAATATCATTTTCTCTAGCTTTGTCATTTTGGCATATCCGATATTGTATCAGAATGAGCAGGTGTTTAACAAGGAGGTGCCTATAATCGAGCCACTACCGTTCCTCGGGGTGGGGGACATGGCCCTTCTAGTTCTCACTGGTTCCCTCCTCCTGATGGGGTGATTAAAATCAATACAGATGCATCATGCAATCTGAACGGGGTGGTTGGCTTGGGGGTGGTGCTGAGGAATGCTGAAGGGGCTCTTCTGATGGTGGCCTATAGGCGGCTGGAATGTCACAGGAGTCAGCTATAGCAGAAATTGAGGCTTGTAGATGGGGGCTGCAAGTTGCGCTGGACTTCAATGCTAGGGATGTAATCTTGGACAGTGATGCTCGCGGACCAATCCTCGCTCTCCAAAAACCGGCATCAGGTAGAAGTATGGACGATCTAGTCTTAGACGATGCGTGTACCCTAGCTAGTTGTATTGAGTCCTTCCTTTGTTCACATGTAAAACAGAGTGGAATACTGTAGCCCACTACGCAGCGAGAGTAGCTTCTCCGGATAATCCGGTTGTCGTTCTTGTAGACAATTTCCCACCAGGGATTCAATCTCTGGCCGACCTCGATATGATTGAATGAGAAGGCACGACGTTTGATTTAAAAAAAAAAAAAACTACCTTTCGACTTTAAATGTAAGTAAAAACATTCTCTTTGATAATCGATTAGTCGACTATGTATGATGTATCACATATAGGACACCATCTTCAACTAATCGGCCTTAAAATCACATTTTCCCAGTATGAGACGTTCAACAGGTACAACAAAAACCATATGTTCCTTGCTTGTCCAAACTTGACCCAACTCGATTTATTAAACCGATAACAATAACCTGATCCAAACCACCCAAAAGATCTTACTAACACGAGAATATGACATAACCCGATCGACCCGTTTGCCACGCCTACTTTTATCATATGGAGGGAAATAAAGTTTACTTGGTGTAGTCATTTCCTGACCTATTGTGCGGTAAAAACAATAGCAAGTCGTCTTTGCTCGTCATATTTACCACGGTATCCTATGCAAATGCCAGCTCCATTTACACCGGACCACCCCCATACGACAAACAATTGATCAGACTTTCACAAATTTGGTAATCTGTTTTAATACAACAGAGTATAAATCAAATGTTCCTATTACTACAACATTCATTTTAAAACCATGTATCAAAAATTAGATGAGAACCACTTTGAAAACACACAGAAAAAAAAACACAAAGTGTAAAAAAAACCCCAAAAAAAAAAGGAGTAAGAGAATGAAGATGAACAGGCGTATCAAGAACTTCGTAGAGAAGCTTCTGATTGTAGTTGGAGAGGTGAAATATGCCCACTCCCACGTCATACTTGCAATTATTGTGACTGGATTCCTCAACGTTGACAAGCACAATTCCGAGACCCGTCAAATCGACAGCTTCATGGAGAAGCTAAACCACGTCGGGATGCTGCTGTTTTGGAATGTGATATTGAGTGTGGTTGTCGGCCGCGGCTGTCTTCTTGTCCGTGTTGCAACCAACACGATTTGTCTGTTGATCACTTTTCTTTTGTACGGTACTGTCGTACCTCAGGTAGCTGTCGCTGGGTTTGTTCTTGCGGGTGTTGTACTTGCTTCTGCGGTTGTGTATTCGGTTGGTCAAGTGATGGATTGGATAGCGTCAGAGTGAAGGAATTGAGTGCCGTTTTTATCCAAGCTGGTAGTTGATTAAGCTATGGATTAGCGAGTAGTAAACTTTTTAGTTAATTAGTGTTTAAGTACTTGTTTATTTAATCGTGCTCTGTTTAATTAGCAAGTTATGTCTAATTCATGGTTGAGTTATGCTTTGTTGTTGAGTAATGTCTTATTATGATTAATATTTACTGAGTTATCTTACCATGGTGTTAGTACTTTGAAAGTTTTCGAAATTTTCCTTAATAATTGTTCGACGGGTGCTCAAATTTCTTTTCGACGACTTATTTCATGGAAGTTCTTATATCGGCGGGAACAAGTTAATCAATTAACCAAAATCGTCACTTATAAAATCGTCATTGCGTGTCCTCAGCGAAAGTCATGATATGCGTGTTTGTTGGATAAAATATCGACGGTAACAAGTCCATCACTTAGGCAAAATCATCGCTTAGAAGATTTGATGGTGTGTAATTTTATTTTGTGTTGACTGTTTACACAAACAATTCAACATTTCAAACGAATTATGGACTGAAGGTGGTTGGTAGAAGAGTGAATTCTTTCACTAAACAGATTTTTTGAGTTTGCAAACTTGTGGGCTAAAATGTTATAGCAAGCTTATGGGCCAAGCTCCTTACATGCTCCAGGGTGTGACTACATAATGAAGCTAATAGGCCGCAAATTGGATCACGTTGGGGGCATCACATCCTTCATAATCAATTGATGCCTTCTCCTCTCCCCTCAAATCCCCCATCTCTGTGTTGTATTTTAGATGCTGTCAAGCGTGGTGATACCCTCCGAGGCTCCGGGTAGGTTATCTAAGTTGTGTGTTGTACTTCCTTACCTATATATATAAAAAATATTGAATCCACGGGAAATTGGTTCCAAAATCACGTTGGATTTTACTTATTATTGTTAGTTGTGGTGGTAAACAATTTATTTAAATACTACAACTGCGGCAATCTTGCTTGGTGATGTTAGGGACAAACGAAAATTGAATAGAGTATATAATTCTCAAAACTAAAAAGTATAAAATTGTCCTTAAATTCATCAATTTGATGGAAGAAAATAAATAAATATAGGGCAAGACTATCGACACTCCACCAAATACTTGTAACACTCCAATCCGCTTGCAACCCATCTAATGCAGACGAGTTAATATGTTCTTGAAGAATTTATGGAGTGCCAAATAATCTTTGCCAAGATATATTATTGTCCTTGATAGAACCTATATTGCCCTAATTTTGTTGTAATAATGTGCGCTTATTACCATCAAATCCATTTGCAATTACCATAGTATTAGCATGTTCTAAGTGCTCAACAAAACTTTGAATATGCTTGTCAGAGCTCCCACCATTGCTAACTGCTTTCTTAGCCAATCCCCTCCATTTTTTTGCGTTCTCTCTTGCCTCCAAACTTGTTTCCCCTTCCATCACTTGATTCAAGCATCTTTGAAATTCTTGTCTTCTCACAACTCCCTTATCATCCTCATTTGCCCTAACTCCGACACCCCATACTTCCTCAATAAACTTGGCGTCGGGCAATTGATCACTCCACTGAGGGATTCCTACCATCGGAACCCCAAGGCTAAGCCCTTCCAGTGTCGAGTTCCACCCACAATGAGTCACAAAACACGCGGTAGCCTCATGGGCTAATATCGCGAGTTGATTGCACCATGTAACAACCATCCCTTTGTTGGTTTTCGCGATTTCCTCATGGAATCCCTTAGGCAATTTCCCATGTTGGGATTCCCTAATCACCCATAGGAAGTGGTAATTGCTTTGTGTCAATCCCCATGCAATTTCCTCGGTTTGCTCCTCTGTTAGTGAAACCATGCTACCAAAGGAGACGTAAATTACTGAATTTTTAGGCTTAGTTTGAAGCCAATCTTTGCATCTCTCGCTCAGAGGTTTCCATAGACTAGCTCCATAGCCAATGTCTCCTTCTATTCTACCATCTAAGTAGCTTGATGGCACCATTGGTCCTATCAATTTTGCTGGCCATTTGTCCGTTATTCCTTCTATCACCTGTGCCAACAATTACGAACATATATATTTGTCACTCGTCACTTACAAGTTTCGTGCATATTTTCGAAAGAGATTACTACCCGTACCCACCTAATGTTTGTGGACAGAATGGTAACTTAGCTTAAACTAAATCCTGCATATATAAGTTCAATTCCTTTATCATACTACAAGAATAATATTAACCTTTTGCCTTGATTTCAATTACGGAGTATGAAGAAAGACAAAACCTTAATGTTAATTGTAGATGTCGTATGACTCTGTACCCTTAAAAAAAATTAATGTTTTCATTCTACTCTAATTGAATCGACAGCGTATCCACTTTACCACATTTATGGATGTTATTCTCTGTTTTAATTCCCCTGATTCTCTGCACTCGTACTTCTCAATAAAGGTTGATTCTGTACCTTTTAACAACGTTTGATGTTTACTCCGTACTTGCTATATATGGAAGATTACAAGCATAACCTTTATCAAAAAAGACATTAATGTAACCGTACCTTTCTAGTACATCTAAACACCACTCATTTAATTCCCTTGATTGTCTTCCAAAACAAGCCTGATTCTTAAAATGGCATTTGTTACTAGCTCATTTACTTCCCTACCTTTTTTAAAAGTGTTGGTATTTAGTACTAGTACTTCCTAAGACTTCCTTGATATAGAAGATCTATACTTTGCATTTTTGTGTCTCGACTTGACCCATGATGATTATTTATTATCCCTATCACTTCCAACAATCCCGTGTGCATGGGTGATGACAAGTTGAGTCAGTCACGATAAATAACTCTTAACTACCTACCTTTAAACAAAGTAACGCATAACTGACAGATTGTTTTAATACGGTACACATTAGACTTCTAGCATCATCGATTCATATCACGACAAGAATTATAAAATAAAGACTCGAAGAAAGTGAAATTACCTCAGACTCCAAATCCTCAAAAGAATTGCAAAAAGCCCAATCAGCCAAGCCCAAATTAGAGAATTGACTCAGCTTCATGGACAAGTAAGCCGGATAACTCTCTGGCCTCTTAAGAAAGCTAGGCAAATCTTTAGTCTTAAACTCGGGCATCTTAGGCAACGCCTTGACCACATCTTCCGGCTTATCAAGCGGCAAGCCGATCAAGCCGCGGCTCACACAAGCGAAAATCGAGCAAACCGTAGCCGAGTTGGTGAAAAAAGCCGCGCCAAACAAGCCATATTCCTTAGCCACGTCCAAAGCCCACGGCAAAAACGCGTCGTATACTACACAAGTCACGGGAAACGTTGTGTTTTTGTAGGCGTCAATGATTTTAGCAAGGGACTTGGACCCGTTTGTCCTGAAGGAGGTCAGGAAGACCTCCTCGGAACCGGCTTCCGCGAAGCCGGTTTCGTCGAAACCGTCGGAAATGGACTCAACGGAGACGTTAATGTTGGTGGAAATGGATGAAAGTGTGTTTTTTGTGGTGGCTAAAGTGGCTTTTACACCTTTAGATGCTAAACGCTTTGCAAATTGAAGAAGTGGGTTTATGTGACCTTGACTTGGGTATGGTACGACCACAACATGAGGCTTCTTTGTAACGTTTGTTTCTCCATTACCATGCATTTTTTTTTGTGATTGTTGAAGATTGAGTATAGTGTATGTGAATGGTATGATGATAATTGGAGTTTTTAGTGTATTATGAATTTATGATATGATGATCTTGTTTTTGCATTTATATAGGGAAGTTAAAGAGAAGATGGAATTTAATTAGCTTAAAAAACAAGATTTTGATGACATAATAAAAAATCACATTGTTCATGCATTTTGCAAGCAATGAGGTGTGAAAATCAAGTTGTTGATTTGTTCAATATTATCATATTTGATATTCTCAAATATCTTAGGGCTTTCTAGATTTGTCATCTACATGTATGATTCTATGAGCACACATTCATTTCCCCTTCATGCAAAGTGGAGATTAATCATCATATGGAGCTGATTATTTCCATATTACTACTAATATCATTAGTAGATGTATGTGTAGATATTTTCTTGACAAAATAAAAGTTTGCTAATGGCAAAATTCAATGGTGTATAACTGAAGTTGGGAGTCAATGGCGGGGGAGTAGGGAGGAACGTGGACCAATAAGTGAAAAGAATATTTTAAGGGAATAGATGGAGTATCAATTAAATAAATCTTAGTGAGGTGACTTGATTAGTAAGTGACGAACATGATTCGGATAAACGCTACTAATAATTAGTTTTGTGCGTGGTACATAAGAACAACAACTAATGTTGTCTGAGTACATAAAACTTGAATATTCAAATTTGAGATAGTTGTCAGACAGGTTAAACCATTGTGCTACCCTCGTATATCTATCACATTTGCATTCAAAAGAATGGCGATGACAAGAGACATAAGAGACGCAAACTCATGGATTGGCTTAAAAGTAAACGTTTGCCAGCATGCACTGACTTTAAACAAGAACAAAACATAATTTAATTTATCGTTTGCCGATTGACATCATGTAGTAACACGATCTCTCACATCTCTGGCTAAGCATTACTCGTTCATTATTGTCTTAATTCTACGCCATCCTTTCAATTCTGCTGACGTAATGTCCCTGACGTCATCACCTTGAACCCACTCATTTGTCATTTATTACGCCCATACTAGTTTTCCTTTTATCTTGTTTCTCAAGTTTCAGTTCCCACTCTTTGGGCCCACGTTTTCCCCCCCACATTTGCCGCAACAAATATTCGAGCCGGTCAAATTAATAAAGGGAGGCAAACATATTCCTCTACGTGAGATGAGAAACTGAATCCGAATCACAATTTTGTCAAGCCTATAACATGAGAAATTATAAATAAAAATCATTCCGATGGAAAATGTTACCCGATACAAGTTTACTATGCCGCACACTCGTCACGTAAACTCGACTCGAAGTGACTGATGAGGTTGACATTGATACTTGTCTCAATTAATAATAACAACATTAACAACTACGATTAAGCACGATAATACCTATGCAAATGAAATCAACTACTTGATTCAACTCTTCTAACCTTGTGTCAGGACCTACGGCCGGCTACGGGCCAAGGGACAGTTTATACTCGTAACAAAATATTCAATCAACCTTGAAAGCTGGATAATCATTAATTGACTAAACTCGGATTTGCCTATATTCCCCTAAAATGATGAGTCGACTATTTAAATAACTTTCTTAACTTCAAACACAGTAATCTCCCGAACAAGTAAAGCTTAGCTTAGATGTAACATTTAGATGTGGTTTGACCAAAGTCAACAATTTCCTTTCAAAGACTATAGTAAAAATCAATATAACATGAATTATTTCTTTCCTAAATCGAATTCTTTCCCAAACCAATGTTCCTGATCGAACTTTTTAGTTTCTCCTTCCTTCTTCCCAATTGTTTCCTAAGTTAGAAACTTTCCTTATACGGAGTATGTCTCTATATAAAGACTCGTGACCTTCTCCTATCAGAACACTAATTAAGCTTGCTTCTTCTATACACTCTTGCTAAACTGAGATGAATTGAATAATAATAGCAAGACGATGATGACCGTGAATCGGGTGTTGTCGGGTGGTAGGAAAATAATAACTGCGAATGAGTGGTTTGTCTCTAAGGTAGCCGGGGTCGAAGCTCCCGACATCATTATCTTACTTGCGATAATTATGGTCGCAGGTCCAACTATGCTCGAATATAAACAAGAGGAAAGCGTACGTGAGACAATCGAGCTGAGGCTCAACTTCTTCTACTTGTGGCTGTGGCTTTACGTATTTTTAGGTTCGATTTTTCGAGGTTGTCGTGCATTATTTTTATTTGAATCAAATGGAAATGAAGTTGAAGTTCCTCCTGTCGTTCCGCTGCTCTTTCGTATCGCAACCAACTCACTCTATTGCATGGCAGTAGCTTCTACATTTGCCGTATCCAACCGGAGGTAACCCTAATAGGATACTTTACGGTGGGAATCATACTCACTTGCACCATGTTGTATCTTCTCGAACAAGTTATTACCTATTGTGGGGGTTGTTGTTGTTGCTGTCAGCAGCTTGAATTAGAAGCTGCTGTAGATGACCCCGCCGCCACGGCCAAACCGATGGGGAGAGGTAGAATAGCTTGTGCGGTGATCCTGATCATCAGTGGGATAGTATTGGTGGGGCTTGTCGTAGTCGCCATGAAATGTGAAAAGTGCATTGCAAATGCCAACTTTCAACGGCTCATATTTCATTATACATTCCTTCTGTGTTTCGTTGGCTTGTTTACTGCGTTGTATTGCCATAACTTGGATCGAAAAGCGGCCGCGGCTAACGGCCGCTCCACCGGAGAAATGAATGTATAAGTATGGATTGATCGGAGAGTGATTTTATTTGTATGTGAGAAATTAATTGTATTCTTGAAGTATCTTTACCAAAGCTTAATTAGCATTTGAAATGTTTTAATTAATGAATTTAGTACTCTCGAATTGTTAATTCATTAACTGTACGTGCCACCATTAGCAAGAGTTCACTATTTCCTTTCAAAGACAATAGTAAAATCAATATAACATCAATTATTTCTCAGTGAGAAAAATAAAATCTGCGATCTACGGAGTAACTAACAAATAAAAGGGGTTGGATCCTTGGCCGTAAGGTTAGTTAGTTTGGGTCGGACCGTCTTAAGGATCATTTTTTTTTTTGAAATAAGTCTTAAGGATCATTTACGCATTAATAAGCAGCTCGTAACATTTCTAGTAAATTTATGACATTGGTGATTTAATTATCAAATACTCAGTATGTAATAATTAATGGATTGAAGAAGTTATCAATGGACAGACTTCTGAATCGATATCTTTCCAAAGTCAATGTTCAAGAATCCTGATCGAACTATCTGATCTCTCTTTTCCCTTCCGAATTATTTTCTAAGTAGAAAACTTTAATGTCCCTAATTATTTGTTTATCTATATATAAAGACTCGTGACGTTTTCCAATCAGAATGCCTAGTTTGCTACTATACACACTTCTAATTGAGACGAACAATAATAGTAGAACGATGATGATCATAAATCGGGTGTTGTCGGGTGGTAGAAGAATAATGTCTGCGAATGAATGGTTCTATACACTTCTTGACTGCTCATACCACACAAAAGGGATATAATCACACTCGTAAGAGTCTAGAAGATTTCGATGATGTTAATTACAGTACCTATAATGGCTAGAAACGTTTGCATTTGCTCCCTGTCAAAATTTCTATCCCCGAACAAGAGGGGTTAAAATCTCATGTATCGGAATCACTAACCTTCTACAAGCTGACTATGTAGCGTCCTATGATCTAAAAGTCTCCCCTCTTGTCAAAATCCTAGAAGAATACGCTTACTTCCTTTCCGTTCATTTCCATTACATGGTCACTTGCATCTGTAAGTGCACTCTGCAAAGAATCACATTCTAGATAAGTTGCACTGTGCGAAGTGTGGTAGAGGATAGTATGAAACTACAGGATAGTATGAAACTACTCTTATTTACAGTACGTTACCTGTCCGAGTTTGGTGATGAAGTTGCTGGAAAGGTTTATAGACGTAAGGGCAACATCCTCATTAGCCTTCAGCGCTTGTGCTATTGCAAACGCACCAGTATCCTGACAAGAAGTCTTATGTTAGACTGTGAAAAGAATATTAACCTGTTCCCAGAAAAATGGGGAGGAGCTTGAGCCATACTCTTATTTCGTTAAACCCCAGATCCACCGAAGTCAGGACCTCATTGACCACTTTCAAGCTCTGAGCTAGACAGACTGCACCCTGCAACCATAAGATAAAGGGAACACAGCAGATGAGAAACAAATATCACATATTTAGGGCCTGTTTATTGCAGCGAATCGTAAAAGTTCATAGCAAATAGTTAATCAGCATACATCATCCATCAAACCATTTGCTCGCAAGTCGAGTGTAGATATGGTGGTATTATATTTGATCATATCGGCAATGCACTCTGCACCTTTTTTCCCAATCTGTAAGATAGGATTTCAACACAACCTTAGCAAAAATTTCAACACCCAAAGTCTATAGACATCATTAGCTCATTGAGACTACCTGACACCACCCCAGTTTAAGTGTTTTAACATTCCCATGAAACTTGAGAACTTCAGATATGGCCTTCGCTCCATCAAGTCCAATGGGATTATAAGCAACCTCCAACTGAAAGGTAAAACGTCAATAAACTTAGAGTATTTTAAAGTGCTTTCCAGTGAAAAGAAACCAGGTAAAGGGACGTACTGTTGTGATGACATTATTATCTTTCAGGATCTCGGCAATGCGACTGATACCTTCAGCATGTATGTTATTCCCACCCTAATTTTCAAAAAATTGATACATTTTGTCATTACTCATTGTCCATGACTTAAAGATTGTGATAAAATAATAAATAGTTCCAGAAAAAAAAGTTCACAACATATCATCAGCGAGTTTTGAATCACGACGGAAGTAGCTATTCAGAACCAACCATACTTGTGCTCAAACAGAAGTGTTGATTTCTTACCAAGTCTATTGTAGTAATAGAGCGGTTTTGCTTGAGTGCATCAGCAATTTTTTCCGCTCCCTGGGACAAATGCAAAAGACGTGTTAAACTCCATAAAGTGGGCATGAGCTACACCTTCAAATAGGAAAGAGAGTCCACTTTATAAACCCAAGGAGGTCGCATTCTAAATACAATTGGCAACGGGAGGAGTAGCCTCTTGGTTAAGAAAGTGATAAAATTCTCTCCTCTTTTGTCAACGTGGGACACTCACATTTGACATTTACATGAGTAGCAACTTATAATAACAAAGACTCAAACAGCTCATCCACAAACAGTAATTAGTCAAAGAAAAAAAAAAATTGAATTCAAGCAATGAAGCACACAGTTTTCTTCATTTGGTAGTACAGGTAAATGTATTGCAACATAGTTTTCAACGAGGAAAAGAATAAACTCCGCGGAATGGCGCAGATCACCAAACTAGGAGAAGGAATAACAATCATGCTTCCTAGGAGTAAATGAAGTGAATTCAGACTAAGTTGGCAAAGGGAGCTAGTTTGACTGAAAGCCAAAACACTGAATGTAATATAACCAAGACTTCGAATTTTCAAAAACTTTTCTGTTCCAGAGTCTTGCGGAAATCAGCAAGAATTCAAACCAACAGTTGACGACCACCTATCATAACCCAAGGTTTGTCAAAAGCCAAAAATATAAAGAATTGCTTTTTTCCCATCCATTATAGTTGAAAGCCAGGCTCCCAAGAGCATAGAGAATTGATGATGTGGATCCAGGGCCAGGACAAGCAATAACAACTAACTTTTGCCCACACCTTAACTTGAGAGCTCAAAATGGCAATAAAGACAATAGCAGCTAATATGTAATCGGTAGGCTAGAGCTGTAGACAACTAATTCCAATCTATTGTTAAAGGTTAACTAACACATAGAGGAAAGAAACGGGCATTAACTAGATAACCAATAACACCGGACCATCTTAAACTATTGGTATGTGAATGACCCAACCAAGATAGCTGCCAAAAGGTCAGATTGAGAATATTTTACCTCATCCCCTATGTCATTCATGTAAACATTCAGCCATAACAAGCTCTTCGTCTTCTTCACATATTCTGCAATGTGGAAGGCACCTCTAGAGCCAATTTCATTGTTGCTGATGTCCAATAGCGTCATTCTTCCTACCAGCAAGTCAAATCGATTCAAAGTTAAAAGCTAATTTACTTGTAAGCATCCTTAAGAATTTATAAAATCAAAACGTTTGTTTGAAGGCGTAGCTTAAACTAGAGTCATCGGCAGCAATGAAGACACAGTATGGGTGCAATTTATGTTACTGACTCAAGTAGAAGTGTCTGATACTAATATATCAGAGTGTTAACCTTTAGTTTTGTAAATAAAATCTAGAAATCCATCATGTTTTCATGTAAATAAAGTTTCCAAGTAGTCACACACCCATGTTGAAGTGTCATGTTTCAGACGCCGATACTTAAAGAATTTAATGAATATCCCATTGTCTGTGGCACCCAATACATTGCACCTGAATCTACTACTCTGTGTGGTGGCGGTGGTATTGGGGGGAGGGGGATGTAATCTAGTTTAGACTCTAAAAAAATTGAAAAGAGAGAGAGAGAGAGAGAGAGAGATAGTTGAGTTGATTTTTCATGTGTAACCTTTGCGTATTGATAATCCAGACATCAGAGCACGGACTCCTTCATTGCCCATTGAGTTTCCATGCAAGTGAAGTTCCTGATACACATAATAATCTTAGACTTTAAAAGAGAGTTACCATGACAGGATATCAGAGATGCATGAACTTGTATGTTCAGTAAATAAATAAATGACATTGACGATTGACATAAACTACCATGTCAAGAATCAGTATATTAACTTTAAAAAGAAAACATACACTTAAGGACTTGTTCCCCTCGA
This sequence comes from Spergularia bocconei, assembly GCA_963457585.1. Taxonomy (NCBI): domain Eukaryota; kingdom Viridiplantae; phylum Streptophyta; class Magnoliopsida; order Caryophyllales; family Caryophyllaceae; genus Spergularia; species Spergularia bocconei. Next base: position 2,985,230 of record OY734943.1, read on the forward strand.
GCCCTTTAGCCAAAGCAGCAACTCCCAAAGCACCACCATAATTCCCACTACACCATCAACAAAGTGAAATTAATGCATACGATTATGAAACAAAATCAAGTAGCTAGGATTGTTCAGTATTACTGCCTGTTTGGAGTTTGCAGTTCTAACTTTTTGTAGCCCAAAAGTTCGTTGAATAAGGTGGAAAACTACTTAAAATTGGTGCGAAAAATGAGAACTACATAGGGAAGTGGGAAGAATCTTGATTTTTTGTTTTGATAAAAATTGAAAACAAAAAGGTATATCAAACAAGCCCTAAGATTATTTGTTACAAATGGCAGGCAAAGGGAATGCAAAGTTTCACGTATTGGTTACAAGTGGGAGATAGCTACTCCTTACAGCAGGAGATTGGTTTGCTTGAACTCACCTGAGATGTAAAGCCCGGATGGTGCTGTTCTCAGATAGCGCACCTGCAATACTTGCAAAACCCTATCTCCAGTTTCAGGAACAGAAGACGCAGAACAATTTCTCAAGCTTCAGGTTCGTATTGATACATAATTAAGATTTTAATATGAATGATAGATAGTAGGCATACAGAGTAGTCGATTGTGTTGTTGTTCATCTCAATGATAGTCAAATTTGAATTTTTCTTCAACATCTCTGCAATAGCTTTTGCACCCTGCACGACAAAGAGCACTTCTTATAAGACACAAATAAACAACTTGAGGAAGCAAGGAACAAAGATAGGCTAAAATCCCAAGTGCCTAAACACAATGTCATAAATCCAAAAGTGAAGAAAGGAGTATTATTTTAGGTTTTCGACAAGTCTCCAAGAGACTGAAAAGAGTCAAGTTAGAAAAGTGACGTCATCTCAGACCCTTAATTTCGGGTTCTGACTTCCAGGCCTCATTACACCCTTGAAAACATCAAGATGAAATAGCTCGTATAAAAACCCTCCACAAAGGTAAGTAAAGCAAATAAGATAAGTGCAAACCCAGCATTTCAGAAGCAAACTAACCTCATCACCCATTCCAGTGCTATTCAATTGCAGCTTCTGGATGCCAGTATTACTAACAAGTATCTCGCACAGGCACTGCATTGGAAGGAGAAAGAGAGTATACGATTACAACAGGTCATTAATAATAAAAAGTTGTTAATCATTGGGTAGATAAAATTACTTAACTACACATGCAGAACCACAAACATCACACAGCCAAAATATGCACACTCCTAATGAGAGAAAGGGAAAAGACCCACACCGTACAGACTACAGAGGTGGAAAGAAAGGCAACTCCATTCTTGCAGGCATATAATCTAAATCCAGTCAAGCACTAACAAAATTCAGCACTTTTGGTGTTTTGATCCACAGGAAGGGCCATGTAGCATAAGATAACTTTTATACACCATCACTAGTCATATCTGCCAATATTGGCTAAAATAAAAGATGAGGGAATAAGGAGACCAAACTACACAATAACTCACATGTGACACATACAGTGTGCAACCTTAAAATCAATACCATAAACAGAAGCTACTCAGATCTTTCCTCCTATCATTAGACCTTGGAGCTGGCAAGCTCTACACGATAAAGCAGTGGCCAGCAGTTTCGTAACAAAAAGAATTAAAGACAAAGCATAAAGGATGACAAATTTCTGAAGCATGTTGTCAAAGTTAAAAGTTTTTTTTTCATTTCAAGGCGCTCTTTCTTGGTCGTAAGTACCCTTAGTGTCACAGGAAGCTCCACATACTAACGAAGACAATATATTGCTTGATCAAAAGATTGTTACCACACACAAAAAAAAAAAAAAAAAAAAAAATCACCTTCCCCTTGTAAATCTTTGAGCTTCATATGATTTATTGATGAAAAGTCACACATGAAATTTTCATATATACAAACACTAAGATTGTCTCTTTGAGACCTTGACGTTTACTTCACTCGGTGTTGGTCTTAATGTAATACTATACTCCGTATATTTTAACCTTTGCTCTTGTCCATATTTCATCTTTGCATCAGTGTAATTATATTTGTAAATATTAGAGCTCCATATGATTCAATTATGAAATGTCACACATGGAATTCTAGATTGTCTCTTTGAAGACCTTGACTTTTACCTCACTCGATATTGGTCTTAATGTATTATATCTTTTAAGCTATGCTCTTTTCCATATTTCATCTTTGCATCAGTGTAACTGTAGAAGGCTAACTGGCTAACCTTTACTCCTTCATCCCCAATAGTATTCCCAGAAAGATTCAATGTCTTCAAGAAGAAATTTGATTGAAGAATGCCATCAAAGGCTTTCAGTCCAGCCGATGTGATTCCATTAGCAGAAAAATCAACTTCTTCTACAACCTACATCAAAATATAAAGATGCCATCAGGTGCTTAAATGGTAACGAAGGAGATCTAAGACAGGTAAACGGACATAGCAAAATCATTAATAGAGAAGATTACATATACTTTTTAGATCTAAGTCTGACCTTGTTGTATGCCAAGCTCTCCGCTAGAAAAAAAATACCATCATCCCCAAAGTTACGGCCTGCACAAACAAAGGTGCTTAATAAATGCTTGGGTTTCAATTTTAAGAAAAGTCTACAGCACCAATGTATTAACTAATCATTCCAAGATCTCAATGGTCAAATTTCACTTAAGGTACAATTCTAGAGAGCAAGGTAGCAAATCTACTAACAAATAAAAAAAATAATGCTGAAAACAAAATGCTAAAATCTGCAAGAGAAAAACCACTCATAGATCATGACTGAATCACCTGACATATCCACCATGCTGAATGACCTCAGTTCTTTAGCAAAGTCATCGAGCTTCAACTTCGAATCTCTCTCAATCTTCTGACTTAAATTTTTGAACATGTTACTGCCAGGTGCAAATGACCACTTTACTTCTGATGAAGCAGGTTTATTTTCTGCAGTAGTAGCCTTCTGGGGCTGCGGCGAAAGGACTTTACCAACTAACTTCCACAGAACTGCAAGCTGAAAGAAGAAATTAGTGAACTCATTTTGAGGTTGTTAACTACGATGATAAAAACCTAATGATCAAGCAATCACACGTATTAGAGCTACGACAAAGATAATCTCTCGAACGAGCATATCCAATGTCTAGTTCACTAGCCTTTCCCTTCACATTAAGGGATTAGCACTTTAATCAGATGCGAAGTGTGAGGGGCGTTGACATAGACAATTTGTGTTCTGTCATTAGGATAACATAATGTTGTTACTAAGAATCTCCTCAGAAGTGTCAGACTGTCCATGGACGGTCAAACATCAATGTTTTCTGGTTTTCCCACCTAAAACTTCGCCCAACATACCCAAAGGCCCAATAGCAACACCAGCCTAACAAATGAATGATTGGGATTGTGGATCATTAGAATATTCCCTCACTAGAGTATCATGGCTATTTGCAACAGAATTGCGAGAATTCCCAAAAAAAATACAAACAATACACCCCACCCCACACACCAGCATAATGAACCACCAGTGTTTACCAGAAATATTGCTATTCTCTTTGGAGAGGAGTTGCCATTAAGAATATTAGCAACTATGTCTCTACAAGAGAGGTCCGGGACAAGGCTACGTACATTGATACCTTCCCTCCCCAAACCTTCACCGAATAATTTCCCATTTATAACACACTACTACACATATGCTGAAATTAGACTAACAATTCACATTCCGAAATGCTCTCTCCTAAGTATGCCCGAGCCCTAAACCTAAACACCAAACTCAAAAGTCGAGCACTAAAGTCTCGTTTTTCCCTCGAAACAAAGAGCTACCAATTCAACCTCGGGCCAATACACATTACAAAGTTCACAACTTTGTTGCATAAACAGACATCGAAAATTACACTAGAGTCATGCCCTACTAATTCCACCTAAATAACAACATATCAAATCTTCCATCCTAAAAAAGTTCGACCTCAAAATCGAACACGGCGAATAACAACATATCATATCGTCCATCCTAAAAAGTTCGACCACAGAATCGAACACGGCCAATTACTTCATTCCACAACCACATTTCCCATTCTTATTACTCGAAAACGGTACCGGTTCCAATGCAAGCGTCTTCTTTACGACACAAGAGAACAACAACATAATCCAGCAACAAAATTCACCAAAATCACAGCAAAACCAAACAATTAACAACAATACAAAAAAAAGAGATGAAAAATCACCAAAAGAGACGGCGAGGAAAACTCCGGCGGGCGCAACGGAAGACGCAAACTCCTTAGCTTGTCCAATTGGTAGCGGATTCTGAACCTGCGACTCCCGGTAAACTCTCCGGCTTCGACCGGAGGATCCCGCGGCGGCTCTCACGGCGGCGTAGTTAAACCTCCTGTTTATTCCGGGAGAAGGAAACGGCAAGCTCCGCCGGAAGGAGTGGTGGTTGTTGCCGCGGAATGGGAGGCGGGGGTGTGAGGAGAGAGAAAATGTAGACGACGTTGATGACGAAGTTGATGATGTGGAAGCTGACGCCATAATTAATTAGTTAGTTTAATTGTTTTTTTTTGTTTTTAATTGAGATTGTTATTATTACGTTGGAATTTAATTGGACATTTTTGGTGGCTTCTTTGTGAAGTTTTGAAAGTAGTTGCAGTGGTGAAGTGAGGGAGAAGAGAGGAAGGATAGACCGCCGCACACAGCTCAACTGAGGACTTGAGGAGAGAGGAGAGAGAGAGAGAGAGTGTGTAGTTTTGTTTGGGCCGGGCTTTTGGGCTTGTATGTGTATTTGGTATGGGTCAAATATATTTGGGCTCAACAATGTTCAAGCCCATTTGAAAACGTGTCTAATAAGATTGGGCGGTTGGGCTGTGAGATTTGAGAATGAGCCGGGCCGGGCCGGGCTTGAGTAGTTTGGCATTTTCGTGTTCGGGTTTGACTTTACCTTTTTGAGTCAGTAAAAGTTTGAGTTGATGTTCGGGTTTAATTGAGGTAAAATGAGGGTTTCGTTCGGAGAAAGAATGTATACTCCGTATAGAACAAGCTAAGGAGTAACATATACTGATATTTTTCTTGGTGTGAATGGAGTCACAATGACAGTGATAATGATAACAATCGGTTATGACACGAGTAATGCATTATTGGATATATACAAGGTCAAACTAGTTGACATTTGGATTTTGGAATATGATATGTTAAACTTAATGTCAAGTTGTCAACCCATCTTCTAACACACGAATCAGTAAATAATAACTAGGTGTACGTACGTGCATTGCACTAATTAATATGCTAAGCTAATTTTTTCTACTCCGTGTATCAATCATTCTTAAAACTTATTTGGTTAAATTATTGTACTTCTTCATACATAAGAAGTCAATAAAATGTACTTTTATTCAAGTACAAAAAGTACAAATGATGCATGATTCATGCCTTGCTATGAAACATGAAGTACATTTTCCAGTACATATCACATATATGAAATATATGTCCAGCATTTAGAGAAAATAATTATCATGTTTGACCCTGTAACGTGCATTATTCCTTGATTTCAATAAATAAAGTTGGCATAATACGTTTTGCTTCAATATAAAAACCCTAGCTATTGTGAGTATAATCACCACTAATCTACGGAAAACTTGAGCAAAAAAACTTCCAACTCCTCCTCAACATCATAAATCTTGCTCAAATTCCTGATTTAATCTTGTTCAATTTTTGATAATGGCAGCGAAATCTCAAATGAAGGCCTACGTTTTTGTTGCTTGCATGATTGTCATGGCAATGCTTGCATCTGCTCACAATGGTGTAGATCACGACCATATGGGACACAGCCCAGTTGCATCTCCACCAAAGGATAGCGCTTCCACTTCTCTGTCTTCCTTCCCTGCATTCGTCGTCGGACTCGTTGCATTCGGTTTCACATTCATGATGTGATCGTATACAACTTAATTATGAAAAGTGCGTTGTGACAAGATTCGAACTCGAGACCATTTTCGCTAATTTTACTCTATGGTTTGGACTTGGGAGTGACCCAAGACTTTGTTGTTGTTGTTGTTTAATTTGTTTCTCAAGAACTATGCACGTGATTGTGATCAGTATGGTTCTTTGATTAATTCGATCTGATTGTTATCAAATAATTCTTTTTTTTTTCAATCTTATAATTGTGTGTTATGCTCCATAGATATGTATGTACCTTGTTAAATTTGAGATTGGTCGATCTAAAAATTGTAATAATCAATCATATGTTATGGAGGTACTCTGATTTGTACTTGACAAGCTTTAATTTTGAGGTATTACATACTCTCACGCTACATGTTATGATTCTTATATCTTTGATATCGTAATTTCCATGATGTTGTACGTGTCCGATGTCTGGAGACCGGAGTAGATATTTAAATACATACATTCTAATTCTTCTATATATTGGGGGATAATCTCTTTAAAACCTTAACTTCATGAAAATTTATACTCCGTACGAAGAATTCACGAGGAGTTTGTCGTTGAATTGGTCAACATCGTTGAAAATTACTGAAGAATCCTAAATATTGTCCTTCCAAATTTGAGGTTGTATCACACAACCTTCAAAAATCCATGCAAAACATAAACAAACTTACAACTCACGTTTACCTGAAAACAATCTAAAAATATCCAACATTTCTCCTTTAATTTCTCCCTTCCACAAACCTTTTATTTCCTTTCATATGTAACAAAAACTACTCCCCTCAAATTTTTTCCCCTAACCTAAACTTTCTCCTACATTTCACAAATCTAATTTCCATGTCCAAAAAAACACATTCTTAGCTAAAAAAATATTAAGAAGAAAAACTAACACAAATAAAAAGATTGATCAACACGCCATTTTTCTACAATGGCGGGATTATCACAAAACATTAGCAAGGCATCTCCACTTCTTCTCGTAATTCTTCTCCAAATTTTCACGGTTTATGCAAAGCATCATCATCATGATCATGACGCGACGCTTACCAAGGATTACTACAAGAAAACATGCCCGCGTTTCGACGATGTCGTAAATCAACAGGTGACCCTTAAGCAACAAGAGACACCTACGACAGCTGCGGCTGTCGTACGTGTTTTCTTCCATGATTGCATGGTAGATGGTTGTGACGGTTCGACCCTCGTAGCGTCGAATTCGTTCAACCCCAAGGCTGAAAGAGATGCCGATATTAATTTGTCGCTTCCTGGTGACGCTTTTGACCTTGTGACACGCATTAAGACCGCCCTCGAACTTGAGTGCCCCGGTATTGTGTCGTGTACCGACATTCTCGCAACCGCGACACGTAACCTTGTTAAGATGACCGGTGGTCCGTTCTACGAGATCCGCCTTGGTCGTAAGGATGGGCTTGTCTCCCAGGTTTGATCTCTTACATCGACCTCCTTACTCGTGTATAATTGTACAATTGTACGTGCAACGCCAACTATGAGCACCATGCATGTTTTTACGTACGATTGTGAAACACTTGTTATCGTTCAACTTTCATGTCATCGATCAATAGCCTGAAAATCGGTGACAAATTTTTGTTTTATTAATTGATGACATTAATCCGAGTATATAAGAGGTTATGATCGATGAGACGACATATTATAAAGCTTCAATCCAAATGTGATTGATTTAGTGCTATACACACTTGTCAGAAAATCTCAATTACAGCCGAATTTTGCTTTTTTGATACAGTTTTTTAAAGTCGTCTGATACAAGATTTTTACATGAATTCCTTTTATTTTCTTTATGCTAGGCTTCAAGGGTGGAAGGCAACTTGGCTCTACCAAACATGACCATAACTCAAATAATAGACCAATTCAAGAACAAGGGTTTCACAGTCCAAGAGATGGTAGCACTAGTGGGTGCACACACAATTGGTTTCTCCCACTGCAAAGAATTCAGCAACCGAATCTTCCACCACAGCAAGGGTCATCCCATCGACCCTAAGATGAACCCAAAATACGCCGAGGGGCTACGTAAATTGTGCGCCAATTACACCAAGGACGCCACAATGGCCGCCTTCAACGATGTCATGACACCAGGCAAGTTCGACAACATGTACTACCGTAACTTGCAGAATGGGTTAGGGTTGTTAGCTACGGACCAAGCCATGGCTGAGGACCCTAGAACCAAGCCTATTGTCGATCTTTACGCAAAGAATGAGACGGCTTTCTTTGATGACTTTGCTAAGGCAATGGAGAAGGTCAGTATGTTCCAAATTAAGACTGATAAAGATGGCGAGGTTAGGCACAGGTGTGACCAGTTTAACAACATTAAGGATGAAAATTTGATTAAGAATTAAGTATATACTCCGTATATTATTGTTGGTTTATTAGAGTGAAAAGAAAATTACAAATTGATTAATTAAAAGTAGATGAAATGTACTTTTTTTCCTTCGAAAAAATTGAGATGAGTATATATGTATGCATGCTAAACATACAAAAGAAGTGGAAGATGTTTCATTTTTAGTGAAGACGTTGATTCGTTTGATTTAATTTCGTCCTATATCTTCTGTATCTATAATTCTATATGTTTGATGACTTTGTACTCATGTAATTCGTCTTTGTAACTAAGAATATTTGAATTATAGTTGTATCGTGGTCTCAATAATAGAATAGAATGCTAATTAATCATATATGTTGGCACTTAATTAAGTAGCCATTTTATCAATTCAATCGGTTGATATAAAATTATGTTTACTATCGATTGTTCTTTCAAAAAAAGAGACTATCTAGCTATTGTAGCGGATCAATATTTGCATTCACTTTTTCAATTTTTTTATCTCTAGAAACCGTACAAATTTTCTTCGAAAACCCAAGGATCGTAACTTTGTAAAAAAATGGCCGGAGTTGTAAACTTGTAATCGTAAAAAGCGGTCTCCAGTAATACTACATATCCGCATTTTGTAAAAAGGATCCAGTAATACTTTAGTTCATCATTTACATCCTGACCCAAACAATCTTTTATCCTGCAAGGCTCATATTTCAGCCTACTCCACAATCCTAAGCCCAATCATTTCCAAGGTGTCCTTTTTTTTTTTTTTGTGTGTGTGTGTGTGTGTGTGTGTGTTTGAGGTTGACTTCGGAGATGAATTGGCAAGTACTCATTGAATGAGGAGAGCTCGCTTCAAGGGGAAGGGGAGGAAAGGATGCCACACCATAATACTACTAGTCTGAAAAACCGACCTTAGGCGAAGACGCCTCTGCTGTTCAACACCCAACAGGCCAACCAGGGTAGGTGTGAAGTGTGAAAAGCCAGAAATTGTCTCGAGATACCGGATTACCAATGGTACCAAAATTCATCTGCAAATCATTCCGAACTTTGCTCAATAAGAATCGGTGCATTAAGTTACAAGCTCAAGAAGTCCAAAATACATGATACCAGAATGCTCTTGAGCCAGAAATCGCAGATACAGCAGTAAAACAATTAATGAATAAATGATGGCATTATACAAGCGAATTCTTACACTTTTGGCTAGATGAGAATCTTACATAGAAGAGCCAACAGGCAAAAAAAACTACATGAAAGCGTTTTTCAACGACTTACCACCCCTTAGGGCTTTATCCCACGCGCTCTTTTATAGGCACTCGGGTAATGATAATGATGATGATAATGATGAATGACCTACCGCCATTTACAAGTTACCAGACCATAGCAGATCAAGGTGGCTTTCCATCAAGCAAGAAACACCTGGCGTATCCAAGTGTTCTTATACTACATTGAACCCTGCATCTTTTCGAAAAACTGTGGTTTCAAGCATGATTTATCCACTAATCCAAGCAGCTGGATTGATCTCACCATGCCCTTCCGAATGCCAGACACCAGGAAGTGTACTATTCTAACATAATCACAAAATCATCTCAGCATGACTTCCTTTTATCTACCTTTAAGTGGATGTTAAACCATTTTTTCTTCTTAAACCTCTCCCTCGCAGGCTTCTTCTCTTTCGAGTGACCCTCTTCTTTGGGCTCCTTCGCAACATTCTTCTTGCTTTTACTCGAACTACGCTTCATCTGTGCCGCAACTGTATATGATGCATGGATTTCATTTCTCCGTTTTAAGAGATCATCAATCTGCAGGACCAGGAGCCATATGAAGAGAGCAACAACATGAAGCCAACTATTTTTGTGTTTGCAAACCAAACTTACCGCTTGCATCTCTAGTGCATATCTACTTGTCATCTCCGTGAATTGAGCAAGAACCTACAGTACAGATGTAATGTCAGTTAAGGGAAGGAAGAAAAAAAAAAAAAAAAGTAAAACGAAACTCAGAAGTATCTGGGAAGTGCAAGCTCGTACTTCTCTATATTCACTTTCGAACTTCGAGAGTTCTGCCCTTTTAGTCAACAATTGTGCTTCCACATCTCTAAGGCTTTCCTTCTCCTTCGTGTATGGCGCAGCACAGAGAGCTTCAATGGTGTAACTCACGCTTTTGAAGAAATTGTCACCTATAATTACGTCACAAACAAGATACAATCTGGATCAATATGGTTAGGGAAAGCTTTGCCTACAGCTACTCAGTGGAAAGTAGGACACCAAATTGAATCGAATACATTAAAGATTTTACCAACCATAAACTGCAAACACATGAGTTCCAGCTTTCAGTTCAGTTACTTCACATGGCTGAAACCCATCCAGCTTTTTGAAGAATGCCGTATCTGGGTCCTTTGCAGCTGCTGACTACAGTGTACAAGGAATCGGTTATGATATACTGACTTAGAATTAATCCATTCAACTGAAAATGTAGACGTTTGGCAGCTTACTGAATTAACTGTGCGATCCAAGCGATAAACAGGGAAACCAAGAAAATACATTCCAGCAGACGTGAACTTCCCCGTCTTAGTGCTGTCTTCCTATTAAAACAGAAGTCAAGGCTCAGGTAATTTGAAGGATCAGATATGTCTCTATCAACCATACCATGCTAAGAATGAAGAAAAATATGACTTCATGAGATATCCCCAATATATTTATATATTTGGTGAACATGATATATAATGATGGCATTAATCCAAACGATCAAGGTGAAAGGGTGGTAAGCACCTGTAAAGCAAGACTTAAACCACCATTGTCTTCTGGCTCCAGATACAGCAGCTGCATAAGTAAGCAAATTTCAGTAAGCATACGAGAGCTACAACAATCGGAATCTAACAAGTACACAAAAATTTGCAAGTAGACAGGTCAAATGCCCCAGTATCTGCTGAAAAGAATTTGCCTTATGAAGAAACCTTAGAAGGCTAGTGCTAGTGAACAACAGTCTTGTTTGAAAGAAGAACTATATATAAAAGAAAAGCACGGGATAAGAGTACAATAACCTGATAAAAATGCTAGCGACATTGTCCAGTAAGTTCAATTATTATATCAGAAACCCCTCAACCAATCATATAAATTGAACAACACAAGGGACAATTTCGGATAAAAGCTTGGAACTGGAAGGGAGTGGGGGGGGGGGATACAAGGAAGCCTTCTTCCGCCCCTCTTTTATCAGCTAAATATGTCCATTGTTGCAAAGATTTGAAGGGTTATGACTCTAGTTGCAGGGCAAAGATAATCAAGCAATTCAACACACATCGCCTCACACAGAGTGAACACATTTGTTATTTCGAGCATCCAAATATCCAATAATCATATGAAACTAGATAAGGCAAAATTCAAGGTCTGAGAGACTCTGCAAAGTACAACAATCGTCCTCTCCAGACCAGTGATTTGAAAGCAGGCTAGATCACAGTAAATGATTGATCATACATCTTGATATTGTACAAACCTTAAATTTGCTCTTATCTGATGATTTTACACGACAAACAAGTCCACTTCGGGCAATTTCTTCAGTCACTGTAACAGAATAAAAATGGGCAGATTGCTTTTCAACCTGTAAAACATGGAGGGTTTCAATAGAGCATTACATTAACCTGTGCAGAAGGCTGACAGACATATATTGAAACTTACTTTTCTTAACAATGGCTGACCAAGTGGAAGAGGTGATACAGTTACCCTACCATTTAATGCCTCTTCCAACACTGTAGCGGAGACTGTGGTCTTGATTGGTACACCAAGTTTGCTGTTAAACGATGAAAAAACAGAACAAGTGGTAATACAAGGTTAAAGTTTGTCGTATTTATCTCCAGCAGACACAAAATATAAATAAAGGATGCAGGATGACATAAACTCAAAACAGATAAGAAAAGCAGCTAACCTAAATAGTGCTGCAAATACAGTATTAACAGTTCCCAGACTTGACAGATCTAGCTCAAGCTCTTGACCTTCGGAGTCGACAGCCTAAGGAACAATAATAAATTATGAGCCCAACTCATACAAGAGATGTGATTGAAAAAGGGAAAGGCAAACTTATTCAACAACTTTTCAGCAGCATAAAAATACCAATATCAGCTGATAAAGATTCAATACATGTGCAATGTGTATTTACTTTATCTTCTAAGATGCCTCCGATATCTCACCTCAAAACCAGCTGCATCATACTGGCGCCTTTTTTCAGGGTCTGATAGTATGTTGTAGGAAAATGTGACCTCTTTGAACATATCAGCCGCCTTAGGATCATTTGCATTTTTGTCAGGGTGATACCTGGAAAGCAGAACAGTATTCAGATTCAATCTTTAATATCATGTAACCTTAGACAGGAAGTATGACTAGAATCTACATCCTGTCCTGCAGCACAAAGGACACAAAATGTATTGCATGCACAGGGGTTCTTAATTTTCTTTTTGTTTTCTTTTTTACCTTGATTCCTCAAATGTGATTAGAGCATAAAATGTTCAATTAATAACTCATTTGATAAATCAACGCCCTGCTTAATTTTAAAAGCAAGTTCCATCTTGAATAAATGTGAATAACTACCCGTTGCTAAACGAAAAAGCTCAGAACTCAGAACAAAAAGTATACCCATTGCAGAAAGTTGTATTCAGCATTCCAGCTGGCATTCACATAAACGTTTAAAAGAAAAAGTGGCAAACAAAATAGAATCAAATACCAGGGATTGTAGGTTCATAAATTCTTACAACAACAGGCTACCGTTTAGGAGGGGGGGCTCAGGTGTACAAAATGAAGAAATAAATAAAGAAATATCCATGGAGATGAAGCGAGAGCCAAGGACATGGCATGACCAATGAAAAGGGACGAAAGTTTTTGCTGAAAAATGGATCTACTGCCAAATTCCAGTAAGGATGCTGCATGGGTGCAGAAAGGATGAGAAAAGGGTGGCTAGGTGGTGGAGCCTGATATCGACTCAAGCTAAATCCAAACGCCATGAGCAAACTGCAAGTCTTGGGGTTCCTTGGGATTCTGGCCCATGCAGGAGAACATTCATAGTGATTGTTTAAAAACAGTGGTTTTGCACGAGCAACAAGGTTTCCTAGAGAAATTGTCTACAGAGCCATTCAACAAGTATCTCCGAAAGATTCATATACTAGTCACAAGACAGTACGGTCTTTCCATGAACTGCATTTCGACCTCCCAAGCCAACGGCACTATCAAAACTCGGACCTAATTGCCAGTATTCCTCTTCCATTCAACTAACATAACATCCACAATCACTTATGAAGTAGGCTACGAGCAATAATTAATCACCAGCAAGAACCTCACAGCTTAAATAAGCTAACCGACTGCTCTTCGCTTCATTCCTAAATGAATCGATTTATCTACAACCGCAATATAGTCAATTCCCAAACTCCAACCACCTTCATTCTACTCATTTGACAAGTTTCTCTCAACAATATTACACTAGCTCGATGACAGTATAGCGATTCTTTCACTACATACATTCGCACCTAGCAAAATCGTGTCACCTTGCATTTTTATTGTTCTCATTGTTACTCACTTACTCCTCATCCAGTCCACTAACACGCCATCCGTAAAATGTCTAATGAACTACACATAGAACCACACTCATTCTTCATCTTCTACTCCATCTCCTCCTCTCTTTTCGACTCTAAACCGTTTTTCGAAGAAAAGACCTCCACTTAACCACTTACATTCTACCAAAACTTCGCCATTACAACCGCAACTCCTTACCATTCACTCAACCACCAAAACTCGAAACCAATCTTACTCAATACGCTACCAACGCCAAATTCCCTACCTACATTAAATTAATACCTCCTAAACTAAACTAAACTAAACTAAACTAAAATCCGCCAAAAAAACAATTAAGCTACAATTACAAAATAATACCAGCAATTTGATTAACAGTTAATTTCACTAAATAATAATAACAAACTTAATTTAAACAGAAATTAATTCACCGTCATTAATAATAATAAAATAATAGTAAAAAATTAAAAAGAGGGAAGAACAGCATACTTAAGAGCTAATTTCCGGTACGCGGATTTAATCTCTTGATCGGTGGAGTTAAGAGAAACGTCGAGAACTTCGTACGGGTCTCGCCGGAGCTCCGTCTGTTCTTTAACGGAGTTAACTCTCTCCGTCCTCGGTTTCTGCGTCGCCGGCATCTCGGAATAAAAAAATCTATGTCTTTCTCTTAACAACAAACCCTAGAAATCTCAACTCTTCCCCAAATTCAAAGCAACATTATTATTATTATTATTACTAATTAATCAATTAAATTTTGGAGCGGCAACAAATCATATGATAAAATCCAGGAATTTAATTTTGAAACTTTTATACCATATGAAGATTTTGAAAAATGAAAATGATGGAAAAATGGATTTGGTGTTTTTTATTATTTTTTTAATTTAATTAGAGTGTGGTGGTGTTAATAGGAGAAAAAGAAAAAAAAAAAGGACAAAGTTCATGGATGTGTACAAGCTGGAAGTTGGGATTAGAGAGAGAGAAAGAGGGAGTAGAGAGGGAAAATACTAGTAAGTACAAAATCAGGTGACATTTTTTATTGCCAAATTAGTACCTACTACTATTAACTTTCAAATTTTTGAATATTACACAAGTCACGACATAAGAGCCCATTTGTTTAGGACTCGTTCGATATCACTGCTGTTTTCAGTTTTTTTTTTTTTTTTTCGTCTAAAAAATTTAGTTAAATAAGTTACAAAAGTAACTTTAAATTGTTAGTTCAACACAGAGTAATAGTCATATGAAAAAATGAAAACTGAGAACTGAAAATTGAAAACCACTTTTTCTGTTTTTAAAAAAAAAACAGAAAACAGAAAACGATACCAAATAGACCCTTAGTAATTCTAACTAATATATCTTCAGTAGTTCGATTTTGAGTCGAGTGCGATTATTTATTACGTATGTGGATTCTTGGATAAAACCTTCACGTGTGTTTTGAAGGTGTGTAAGGGTCTGATTTTGAGATTTATTGGCAGTTAAGGGTGACACTTAATTACTCAGCTCTAGGCTGTAGTTTTTGGTATCAACCTCCATCCGGTAAGATATAAAATCCGTAAATGTGGTTACAAGAGAAATGTTGATGCTAACAAAGTGAATTTGGAGGTGGGAGTTTAAGTCTTGTGTTCTTAAACCTTGAGGCCTTCGAGGGCATAATTAATCTGATATAATCGGTCAAAATTAAGTTAACGTATTATTCTCAATACGAATTCTAGTTTTATGTGAATTAATTATAGCGGCATATTTTAAGTACTCTTAATTGGTTGTTTTTTTTTTGAAGAAAAGTACTCTTAATTGGTTGTTGCTGCTCCATTACTTATCAAATCGTCGGCAGCTTAAGTGAAATTTGAGCAACATTTTACTTTAAAACTATTAGAGTGGTTTAGCATTTAGTTAGGTCGATAAAGTAATAATCAATTAGTCCATTTGCACAAGACTATTGCAACATCGAAGTGAAATTTACTCGAACCTCAAGTGTCATAGTAGAAGTTCCTCGATCATCTTTAAAGAATTGGAGGTTTGGATATACGTAAATGTGAAACTTCGGAGTGTATACGTATACTTACATCCAAACTTTATTTATTTTGAACATTTTAGATTAAAGCCGCATCATGCGCAACAATAGCCATAATCTGCCCAGCAAAGGTAAGATATTAAATCACCAATTATTAAGTCAGTGGGACTGGAGCTAATCTGGAAACTTAGATTTTAATTCTTAAAGATCTACTGTATTTGATTTGCTTAATTATTCATGATCACTTTTAATTGCAAGATGATTATGTTTTTACTGTACCTTCTTACTGTGGTTTGCTGCCATGTTGGAGTTAATGTTTGTGTTTTTATCCATAAGGGTTATGACCAATCAATTAATCCTGTCACATGGCAATCATTGTTTGGGATTTTATACGAAACAGTCCACATGAAAGTTTCATCTTGCAACCCTTAACCTTAATCGGAGGAATTAAAAGAGTATCTCTTTCTTATTCGCTAATTGATACCTTATAAACTCACATTTAATGATCGTAAAACACTATCCAACGTACGGAGTAGTATCGATGGTCACATTTCCCTAGAGCAATTGTTATAGGCGATCTCTTCTGTTGTTTTCGTAGGTATCGTCCTTGAGCCATATTTTTTTTTGAGCCATATTTTGTGACACTACTATGACCAAAATTTCAGTTCTCTACAACAATTTTTGTTCGAGTTCATCGCCGTTTTCCTTCCAAATCTCTCCAAAATCCTACTATTTCAATCATAGTTCTTCGTGTTTTGCCCCCTCATTATCGAGTCGATGTTCAGTGTAGGGTGTATCAGGGGCTGCAAGTTTTTTTGCTTGAAAAGGTCTGACATAGCATGAGGCTGACAAGATAACTAACCCACTATTTAAAAATATGGAAAATTTGTCTTTTAAGTAAACAATTAAACAAAAAACAAATGTAAAGCTTCCAAACAACACCAATTCAATGATACAAATGACGAGCAAAGCGTCACTATAGTACTCCTACCTCAAGTGATTTTTGAATCATAACATATACTAATACATACGGCTTCAGTTCTTTTATATATAAATCGTTTAAATGTCACTATTGTAGATCGAGTGTCACTATCCGAGATAAATAACAAAGCATATCAAGAATTATTCAACGAGAGCTCAACATACATAACCCTTTTTTTTAATCCAAGTTGACCTCGTCTAGATATATAAACATTAAGTCATTTCCGGATCAATATAAATCGATGGTGATAAGAACAAATAAGCATTATCAATCAAGTAATCAGGGAAGATTCGAACCTCCAACCTCTAGGTTAGAAATGTACGTTATTCACCCGAGTGACCCGACGAAGAACCACTAGATCCAAACGGCTAACATTCGTAAAAACAAAAATGTGCATCTGAGACCCAAGAATTTGATTAATTTTACAATGAAGGGCTTTCAATGTCAATGTCATCAGACACATGAAATAAATATCACTACCTATTTGAATAGATGTCACGGCCAACAGGTTGCCTACAAAATCTCATTTTTGCTAACTACTCCTAACAACCACCATCTCGCGGCAAATGGACAAGACCCTCCGATCTCTAGAGTAGAGCTAAGCACAGGCTCCCCCTGAGCCGGCTTCTTCGTAGTGCATACACATTCCAGTCATACAAGAACACGCCGACTCAAGCGCTGTGCAGAGTTGATTGGGTCGAAATCCTATAATTGCACCGTCTTGGAACTTCAGTACACAAAACCCAGTTCCAAAAATAATTAGATACAATTGCTTAGATAAAAAATGATGTCTGCACTCTGCAGTATGGTTAGATGCAGATGCTACAGTCTTAAAATAATTAGGATTACCTTCAAATTATCCATTAGCAATGATACTAATTAATCATCTCCAGGAAGCCTTAGAATTTGAATTGCTCCGAGACTCATTGAGACTCTAGTACATTCAACACAGAATAGTCAAGGGATGTCACATAAAACTTAGAATCGACTTTTTATTGGCAAAAAAAAAACATTGCTCACTAACCAGTCTTTTAAAAGATGTTTTGGTGCCAGTTTTCTTCGTCTTTTCCTGATCTGATTTGGCGCGATCCAGTGCCTGGGAATAAAGAATTCAATTAGCTAGAACTTAGAACTGACAAGTTACGGAAGTGGTGGTCGAGGACCATGGCTGAGCTGGGAAGCCAAATTTTCAGCCAAGAAAGCACACGGACACAAAATTTGAAACAGAAAGGATAAGCAGCAGGTGTGAAAGAATACCTCAATTAAAGATTCCACACGGCGTCTCATTCGAGTGTGCATGAACCCCTCTGAGCACTGGTCATAACCATGGGCAAGTTTCAAAACAAGTACAATGATGTCTTATAGAAGAGATGAATACGCTAGACGACCAAAAAAAATTCTTATATCTAGCACCACTGTGATATCTACTTAATCAACAGACAGGAAGCTTCAGATACAAGAAGACTGTACACATACCGCCCAAAAAGACCATGTTGGAATGTCATCTATAAAGAACTAGAGGACATAAAATGGGCTGGAATCCCTAAACAGACGAAGATGATCCAACAGGTAACAAGGGACATAAAATTATACCACTACACGGAGTTACTGTATTTTTTTACCAATTTCCATTTTCCAAGTCATACGAAATATAAAATCTACTTCAAGCAAAACAGCTTATCTTTGCACAACCGCCAAGTAATTACAGGGTTCTTCCCTTCTTGGTCACACTGCTTCACTAAATTCTCCAGATGAAATCTTGTGTTAAAAATATCACAATTGCATGAAGAAACTAATGCTGGGCTTAACCATCACCCAAACGACAAAAAAAAGGGGTCTAAGGCAGGAGGCGAAGGAGAGACAATCATCAGAAAGGTTACCTTGACGTGGTAACTAACATACGCATGGAACGTTGACACATTCCAAACAGTTCTATCTAGCTTCTTGCCTTCAACATGCCGCGGGAGGATGACTGAGCATATACAAGAACATAATTAGATATCATAACACGAATAGTAGAAACACATGGTATGCAGCTAGGTATGAACATCACCAAAGGTAACAAAGCCTGCATTTGCTGATAACGTTTCTTCAGAAACTCCCTCTAGTTCTTGAGGTGGTGTAGGTGACCACTGACAAGATGGAGCAGTATTCAGTGCAGTGCTACGTCGTGCTTCCACAAATTCCTGGCACACGTACCAAATTAAAAGCCAGGCATGACATTATTATTATGAATTTTTTTTGAACGGATTAGAAACATAGGAGAAAATGCACCAAATGAGCAGCCCGGTGCACATTGGCCTCCCCGCAAAGCTAGGGTCCGGGGAAGGGTCCCACCACAAGGGTGTATAGGGGGTAAGCCTTCCCTTGTCATTTTTTGGACAAGAGGCTGCTCCCAGGACTTGAACCCAATCACAAAGTAACACTTGACTACTGTAAAGAAGCAGTTTTGACGTTCTTCCATGTCAGCCAAAACCAAAAAAAGAGGGGGGGGGGGGGAGGGGGCTTCCACATTAGAGTTTAGTATTTCGTTAAAATGACATATTACATGCATACCTGCAGAAAAGAAGTAGCAAGAACTGTGTCTGTGGAATCCTTGAATCTCATAGGAAATATAACTGTCACCTTTTCAGCCTGGCATCACAAAAGATAAAAGAAGCTAGAATGTTATCTATTACTCTGGCAAAGGCATCTAGAGCAACATAATTGCCAATTAAATGGACATATTGCGAAAATTTAAACTCGAACCTGCGGAATGAGAAAGAATGACTCATTAGGCCGATGGACTAAAGAAACTAATTGGTCCATATCAGGAGCAAGCGACCTGGAAGCAAGATGTTTTAAAATCACTCTTAAAGGTGCACCTAGCACCACTTCCCTCACAGATGCAATTTTCTCCAGAAGCGCCTGTCTAGTTTCTGTAAATCACAAGCACTTAAATGTCACAAGAGGGCATAAAAATGGCTGTAGAAAATAATATAGATGGAAGAAAAAAAATAACCGGAAGTTAGATGAAACATGTCAAGCATTACTATCAAGCTGCAATGTGAATCGAAAAAATTCTCAATTGTCTCTGAAACAATGCACATTCACCATAAACTGGGTAAGTTTTTAGATTAGGGCACATCAAACCCATCAGTTGTTGGCGTGACACCTAATTGAGTTCAGAATATAAATCAGTCTGGGTGGATATAGACATATAGTTCTAGAAAGCTTGAGCTACCAAGACATTAACGAACAGAGATCAATACTTTTTAACGCAAAGAACTTTTTTTAATTCTTTTGAGGTTAACTCACGCAGATAATGTTAAAAGCAGGGATAAGAAACAGTTCCTTTATTTTTGCCCCTTATGACACAGCCATACATGAAGAAAACAAGTCAAAGCAGCCATATAGTCAAAACTAAGATCCAACAGAATGAAAAAAAAAGAGAGGTCATGTACACCATGCACTTCCGCAGGAAATCTAACAAGGCCATAAAAACTATATAACGTAATTCTAAAGACACGCTGAGACCCTGACTTGCAGTTGATAAAGACTACAGGATAGGATAAAGAATTAAAAATTAGAAATGCATATACGATAACGACTGAATGACATGTGTATGATATAGCTAGCCACAGCAAGATCATAATGACCTTAGAAAGAAGAACTCGTAAGACCTTCATCTGGAGAAAGCTTTGTGAAATTGAGCCTCATGGTGAGGTTAAAACCATCTTTTGGAGGATCGAGAATATGCACCACTTTTCCGTAAGCAGCTTTTACAGCCTCTATAGCCCCAGAAGGTAGTCCTCCAACAAACATGGCTCCTGGAGGTGGTGATGGTAATGATAACGACAGCAGCAAGATATGAGGATTTTTCACAGAAGCCTACAGATCATTAGAAATATAGTCAGACAGGATTCTTTACAGAAACCTACATGCTGGCCACTAAATAATCCATGCTTCCCTTCACAATTAGCATATTTGAAGCATTAAACATCAGGCATT
Organism: Spergularia bocconei; assembly: GCA_963457585.1. NCBI lineage: Eukaryota > Viridiplantae > Streptophyta > Magnoliopsida > Caryophyllales > Caryophyllaceae > Spergularia > Spergularia bocconei. The sequence goes on from OY734943.1 coordinate 3,005,958, forward strand.
TATAATGGACAAAGAATTCACCTGGACATTGAATCGCACATCATCAAACTCGATCCACTGGCAGTCCTGCTCAATTCCTTTGTCAAGACTACAAATACAACAAAGGAGGTTTGATGACAGATGAGGAGGTTAGTTCCTCAATGCATAGAATAAGAGCTATAAAGAAAATTTATGCGTCATTTTTATGAAACACAATGGCAATACAAGGAAATACATTCACTTTGTCTTTCCTTTCTATTGACGTGCTAAGCCAGTCACTGGAATAGTGCAATACCGAGTCAGCCTGACACACAGATGACCATTGGGCATAGCCTCATAGGATCCACTGATGCTGTGTTAACGGGGGGTTCCGCTGGATTATTAGAACATGGGTTTTCATTAAATTGAAGTCTGAAGGTGCCAAGGTGCTAGACCACACACAAGTCGCAGATATGTACCCGACAGAGCAATATTAAGTCAAGTTGAGATCCAGAGTCCCGGTAACAAAGCTCAAACCAGTTTCTTAAATTTTCTTAGTTCAATTCTTCATTTTGATGAAAATGATAGTTAAACAGGTGTTATTACATGCTTGGATAGACGAAAAGCTCAACGAACGATCACCTTGAGTACAAACCCCCAGCTAGATCACTATTGTGGTTTCAACAGTGTAGGAACGAGGCATATAAGCTTAACCTAACAATCAATACAATCGTCTTCTATAAACATACTTCAAACAGAGGAGTAACAACTTCCACAGTTCAATAATGCGGTATGAGTCACAAGTGCAATGACGACCACATAGTCGCGACACTGGGATTTCACACACGTAAAGGAACGATACGGGTCAGTGGCCAATGCAGCAAAGTTTTAAATATGTTAACTTTTGAGGTATTGGGCAAAATATTGCATTTGTTTTGATATAAAAATAGCACAGGGAAAAATATCAGCGTTTTTAGAACGGAAGTAAAGCCCAATGTATCAAAGAATTTCTACCCAAATAAAATCAAAGAATTTCTACGGAGCATTGCAAAAACATCTCATATTTGTCAGATCCAAACCCGCTATGCAGTAGCCACCATTTTGTTCCCTGCTGAATAACACAATGCCTGACAGGATCCAGACCCATGTGAAAGCATAAATTCCACATAGGTATTTATGAAATATGAATCATGATACTATATCACTTGGATAGCTACAAAGGCAGTTAAAATGTACATGACCCTCGATCTAGATCAACAGTTCAGTGAAATTACCTCACACTAGCAACAATATGGATATGGCTTCATGAAATATTTGCTACCCAATCGTCATTCAAAAACATAGCTTTACGACATATTTGCTAACTTTATCAGAATTCAGATCATAGTCGTCAAACAATGCAATGTTTCCCATAATCACAAGCATGGCACAAGAACAAGTGTTACATTTATACATATATCATAAAAATGAAAATGCAGGGAGGATAAGTGCTCACTTGTGAAGGCGATTTGTAAGGAGCTGCAGTAGATACTTGGACTGAGACTGTAAAAGTATCATTGAATATAATCACCAACCTACAACCCTCGCCTCTTCTCGATTAGTGGCAACACCTCAAAAGGGACCCGCCTCACTTAACCCCGTCCCAAACTTTAAGGGGCCGTTCTCAGTTTGTTTTCCTACTCCAACCACTCAATACCTCAACTTCATCAACCAAACCAAACTATTCTGTGACCTGATACAAAAGTCACCACAAATTATGCAAACAAATTCCGATAATTTCACAAGAAAAACGTGGTTGTCAACATTATCGTAACTCCTAACTCGTAAACTACCAGTTCCATCTACAATGTACTAACTCAGATGGCAAACTGAGGATTTCTAATACTGTACAACAGTGTGTCTATTACTCTACTATCATCCAATTTAGAAAGACAACATCTTTTTCAGATTTTGCTAAAGAACACCCTTGTTTCTCTTCCAAACACAATCAATATTCAACCCAAATAAAATCCCACCTCATTCAACAATCATATAACCTTAAACTTCACATAAAATGTCTGCAAATTCCCAGCAACAAATTGAATTTGACAAAATCAATAAATATAAATCATAACCCAATACTCATAAATTGATACAATTATAAAATTAAGTAAAAGTAATCAAATCCAACATCAAAAAATAAAGTTACCAATACACTAAAACGACCCAACAAAGAAAAGGCAGGAAATTGGAAGAAATCAAAAGTGCCCATCAAAGAAAAATGCGCAAATGAAATAATTACAAGTGAAAAATGCGATTTAGATTGGAAATGAGATAGATTTATTTAGAGCGAGATCATACCGAAGAAAGTTGGTTTTCTTGTGGGAAATGGAAGTGGTCGTCGTCGTGTTTTAGAGGAGAGAGAAAAAGTGTTTTGTTTCAGAAATGAAGAACACAAAACAAACACAACACAAGTTTTTATTGTTCTTGGGCTCGATTGAGCTGATGAGATTGTTATTAGCCCGTTGTAATGAAATGTAATGTAATGAACAAGTTTGGTTTATGCTCAATAAGTTGTGCAGCTTGTGGTGTTACTAGCTAGACTCGAGATACGATCATACGTACTCGTTAATACTCGTAGCTCGCAAACAAGTTTGGTTTATACTCGCCATTGAGTCAAGTGAGCGAGCACGAAGGCAAAAATTGGAGCTCGTTTATTAAGTGATGGGTCGAAGATTGGGTGTGACATATTTACTTTTGCGTAATAGTGTTTTGTAGATTTAGAATATAGGTTCGACATACGACATATAGATACGAAAGATAGTGGATATTTTGTGAAATCAAATGACGGTAACAGTGTGAGTACTATGTGGTAGTTTACTAATTTAACTGGATGAGCTACCACTTTTGATGCTCATCGCGATTATCATTCCTCAATCATCTACTGAATTCATGCGCACACGACTTATAAACAATCACATAACTCTACAAACTACAAAGGGTTTAGCCAAATCAAATCAATAACTTATTTATTAACCCATGAGGAAAAGGTAAAGAGTTGAGATTTTGTTTTTGTACTAATTAGTGTATATATATTCATTTCAATCCACTTGAACTATTCTAAAACTATTTTGTATTTGTTCCAAAATTAAAGAAAGAATAATCAACTTAATTACGTTTTGGATGACAGCTCTAAAAAAAAAAAAAAAGTTTTGGTTGACAAGTTAATAAAGAAACCACTATTTTGTATCTTATGTTATAAGTTTATTACTTGTAATAGTCACAAGCAAAATTAAGAAGCAGTATTATTGTATAAGATCATTGTTGTGATTGAATTCTTCTTCTAACAAGTGAATGAGATATTTGCTATTGTCACCGTGAACTACTCGAAGCATGGAACAAGTCAAGGGTCATTCTTTCTAGAATACCAAACGCTCATCATCTAGCATAACAAAATTATACTACTACACTATACGACACTTCAAAATTAGTCCTTTAATTTTTTTTTTCCTTTACTAAGTTGATTAATTTGTGTGAGCATCATATGTTTATTAATAAATGCTTCATACACGATGTTGAAAAGTTCTCCCATATTAATGTATCTTACTATCTTATATGCATGTATTAGAGTAGTAGTGTATTGACGTTGTCGTTATGTGTCAAATGAGAAGACTAGTTTTTCGATCGAGAAGACAACTCCGTTCTCATTGCTCATATCGATTATTATATGCATCCATCTACAAGCTAAGCTTAGGAAATGTTATAAAACGAAGTTGTATGTTTGTTTACGTGATACAAACTCATATATTATACTATATACTTATATTCTTCATCAAGTCATATATAGGACATAGGCATTACTAGAATTATTATTAGATTTTAGCTAGTATTGACAACACATATACTTTTCTTGTATTCATTATAGTAGGACCATATATTATACTAGTTTTCCAATTAGTAGATAAACAAACTTGGTTATAATAATAAGGAAGCAACAATATAATTCTGCTAGGATACATATCTTATCTTGCATGCACCAACCCAGGAGGGCACTAGCAATGATCGTCAATGATCGATGTTAGTAATTGGACGGTCCAGTACATCTGTACGTATTTATTATTGTTCTTCTAGACCAGGCCACTACAGTATGTATTTTGGATGATTGAAGATCTATCATAACATGATCATTAGCATATACATTATATTGTATACATTTTTGTACATTACACCATTTAAATACTATAATTGGCCATAGAACACAAACGCTACCTTCTAATAACACTACCTATCACCTAATTTATCCCTTATTACAGTTCGATTAGAAGCTCTTAAGTTGAAAATAAAATAACGTCAAATTTTAAGAGATGGTATAAAGGGTATAGATGTACAATGGTAGTGGCTCAATAATCTATTTTGGTGCATGCATGCATACATATACAACATCATTGGTATATTGGAGCCTTAAAAATGAGTTTTGCTTTAATTGGCATGTTAATACCATTGAATGGTTCTTATCATATCGCTTTATTAAGAAAAGATACGAAATTATTAAAATCAGACTAGCAGAACTACTAAAATATAACAAACTATGTGAAAAATTGATCGAATATATACACTCCATCGACTAATCAAACCACGGATTTCGGCACCAAAAGACTAACAATCATTTTTTGTACATGTCCATAAGCTAAGGTCCAGAACCTGTTTATATCAATATTGTCGCTTTGTCTCCATTGAATAAAGAAATATATTCTCATATAGCTCTAGGAGAGCTTAATTATAATATTAAAATCTAAGCAAATTAAACTAGCAAAGTCCTAACTGAAGATCTAAAGATTTACAACTTTGCTTTGAAACAGGTAAAGGTGAAGGCTTAATGATAACATGCCTACTAGGAGTATCTTCTGAAGTACACCTGCTAGCAGCATTACTATTACTTGTATTTGTATGTGTCAACGTAAACTGTTGCTGATGAAATGCTGCTGCAGGCATCTGATGATGACGATCCTGATCTTGATCGAACGCCCCGAAACTGATCTGGGATTCTTCATAGATTGATGCATAATGATGTTGATCATCTAATGGTACAACTGTATGATTATTATTGTTGTTATATGAACGATCAAAGTACCACTGTTGTGTACCTGATGCAGACTTACTGTTAAGAATGTTCTGACAATTTTGATAATGACTGTAGTATGGTTGTTGATGTAGGTAGAAATTGATGCTGGCTTTCTTAGCTTGTAGCTGAAGCCTCTTTTTCTTGAGTCTCTCTTTCTTGTGGGCGTTTTGGTGACCTCCTAAAGCTTGAGAATTCGCGAATTCTTTGAAACAATATTGACACTCATATCGCTTTTGATCACCCTCGACTTCAATGTTACTGATAACAGAGGATGTCCTGTCACTTTTGTGGTTATTATGATGATCTGTTCTGCCTCCTCCTGATGAAACTGTGTTGGAAGAATTTGTGCTTTCTTCACCATCATTCAACAACATTTTCTCGTGATTTATCGCCTCATCACAAATCATTGTCGGACTAAGGCTTTGTTGTTGCTGTGTCGTCTCACTTATCTCAAACCCGAATAGTTTGAGCTTCTTTTCAAACGTACTATTAGTAGTGGTGTTGCTATCTCCATAGAGAAGGCTAGATGATGCATCTCTCACCATTTTCATTCTTGCCAATAATATAACAGCAAGATTTAATTAACCAAAGTTTTGGAATATAATGTATATATGTATGAAAGTTTGAAGAAATAATGCAAAGCTTGAATTTTTTTTGTTGTTGTTGAGATGACCTACTTGGTTTCAGTTGGTTGTAGATCGATATGGGTTGTATTGTACTCCTCTATATATAGTGCAACTTAATAGATTATATTATGATGATGCGTTGCATCTCAAGCAATAACTTATATAGTTTTATTATATCATGATCAGCAAGGGTCAATTTTAATTAAATAAGGTTTCAGTTGGAAAGGAAAAATGAAAATTAAACTGCTAAAGTCAGATAAGGGAAGCTAGCTAGCTCATGCAAAATGGTGTTTTTTTACTCTTAGTACTCTTTAATTTTAGTGAAAGTTAGGTTGTCATTGGGTACGATATATTGAAATTTGGTTGTATTTATCGCACTGTAAATATTTAATTTATACAAGTAATTGATTTATTTTAGTTGGATTGGCTAATAAGGTTATGACTTACGAGGAGTACTATTGCACTCGTAACAAGGGTTTGAAAAAAAAGAAAAAAAATGAAGAGTAATTTTTTAATGTTTTTGGAATTGTTTAAAGCTTTCACATATAATACTAGATACACCTCAAACTCTCTCTATCAAAGAGGATTCAGTCTAATTAAATAAGAGAACAAGATTTATGGCTAAAGAGCATTATGAAGGAATAGATAATTAATTGAGCAATTATAGGGACAAATGGAGAATAAAATACACTAATATTCCATGTTTAAAGATGTGAGAATGCCATTAATTAATCTACAATGACAGAAGTCAAAGAAAGATGAAGATCTAATCACCCTAAGCAAAGGTTCCTGGTCTGTAACAAATCTAACACTGTACTTTGCAAAATGCACATTAAATATATATTTTTTTGCTTGACCAACTAACATGATAGTGGAGTCATATAATGTCATCTACCAAAAAGCTTATCTTAAATAGTTTATTAATCTTGATTAATTGGTTAATTAATACAAGTTAAATTAAACACCCCACTTTGTTGTCAAGTCCCATCCACTAAACTAATCACCCCCAAATGATAGGATTAAATTAATCTCCTACTTCTGTAGAGAGTATGATTATTCAGCACTAGATGAAGCTTCTTTGCATTCATCAATTATAGCTAAGGCTACATTTTGTTGGAATTGTTTTTCTTGCACAAATCACCTAATCTAGTCTAACTTTGATCAGAGTAGGATTATTATATAGCAACAAAACTCTTCCCATGAGTTCTTGGTTGACGCAACGCAACTGCAATCCTAGCCCTCCAAAACTCCAGGCCAACTCAGAATATGTAGTTTATTTAATCGAGTTTGGTGTCAACACGATAAAGTGCTCATTGGGTGGAATGAAATTGTATATTAAAAAAATCACTAAAAAAATGGCTAATCTTGACCAAATTTGAGTGAGTAGTTGCTAAACCAAGGAATATTAAGAAGTGGGCAATGATGCAAGCATATATATACTTTAATTAGCATTTTAGGAAGTCTTCATTAAGATCTTAGCATATCTTCTTAGAGCAGGCAAAACCCATATTAAATTAATTAATTAGCTTCTTAAACAAATTAAAGCATATGTTTATAGGTGAATCAAGTTACAACTAGTATTATTGAAGTAATTAGCAAAGCAGTTGTGTTGGACAGTTGTTATAATTGGACCCCATGTCTAGTTAACTTTTTTTTTTTTTTTGCTGAATTGTCTTGTTAACTTTTTAGGACATGAGTAAACAATATTTGATTATCATGTTGTTTAGTTTATTCTACTTAATTAATCTCTTGATTTAATCTTTTGTTTTCTTATTGATGGAAGGAGTCCACCCATAGGTTTCCCATACTCATCAACTCCCACTTTTTTTTCTTTCTAAATTAATTATTATAATTATTGCAAAACTTTTGTATTCTTTTTATTTTCTTCTTTCTATCTTCATATCATTTCTTTTTCAATTATATTCAAACCTATCATAAGATGTCCAAATAGATTAAGTGTTTTTGTTAATTAAGCAAATTCCAAAATGTTGACATGTGGAAGAATATGAAGGTTTTTCTAATGAGGATTGGATTATGGAGGCTAATTAGTGGGTGGGTTGGTTGATTGATCTTAATCTATGACTAATCTCCATTTCATTTCAAAAATCCTTGTTATTTGCTAGAAAATCCTAAAATGACCCCACTAATATAAGCCACCTCAATTTTCCAATTTCATTCATTCTACTTAATAGTGAATACCTTACCTCTGGACATTTCTTGTCAAAAATTTGTGTACCATAATTGACCAGCAAAACTTAAATGATTTTCCAAGCAACAGTATAATTAATTTAATTCATGTGATATAGTTTAGTGTCATTGCATTTGTCATTTTTGTACTTTATATTTAATGACATTCTACTGTTTAGTAGTCATTATCGAAGTAAAGCAACTCCTCTTTAAACAAGAAGCTTGGAAATTTCGTACCATATTATCTTTGTCACTTATACTTGCTAATTTATCTCAAAACAGGGAGAAATCTAGATCATACAGACAGATTTTTAAATACTATTTACAGTGTATTTAATATACGAAAAAAGTATTTACACAACATTTACATGTATTAAGAAATATTAGTTGCCGTACACTATAAAATCATTAAAGGTATATAAAATCGATAAGAAGTTTAAGATTTTCATTTTAGATGAAATTTCTAATATTCTTACCAGTTGAGCTAGTAAAACACATGCACATCTCAAAGCTTTTATGCGGACCGAAAACTTCATTGACTATCAATTTCGCGATTTCTAATTGGTTCTTTATTATTTGTTTGAAAAGACTTGGGACAATGAAGCAACAAAGTCACTTGTAAAATTGTCATATTCTCACTTTCATCATGTACAAAACTAATGTACATCTTGTTCTTGGTTGGATGCAGGAATAAATAAAGAAAACAAACTTTAGCATATGACCCATTATGCGAATGCCACGTAACATCTAATAAAGGAAATTAAAAGCAGATTTGAAGGGCATGCATATATATGGACATGTATGTCAGTCATAAATTAGTAATAATACAATGCAGCCGACAAAAAAAAGAAATCACCAATGAAAAAAAACATGATTTGGTCTTGATTCTCAGGCAAATATAATCAGGCTTAAGTTAATATAATTGGATGAAGCTTATCTGATCAGGTGCAAATCCAAACAAATTCTAAAGACTTGTAGTACAAATTACAGCAGAAACTGTTGACTGAAAATCTGAAATATCAGATTTCATGAAGAAAAGTGGCTGAAAATATAGTTCTACTGTCCCTTGAAATTAAGCATTTAATTTGTTTTCTCATATGTTTTCGAATTATAAACTCACAATTTGTAGTTGTATGTACTTTTCATATATGAGTCTCTGATTTGGTATGAGTCAAACAATTTGGATCGACCAAACGCAAGGAAAACCTGAACATATACTATTGTACCAACCTATAATATTAATGTCATACGTGTCTGAGAGTACATACAACAATGTTAAAACCCACGAGGAAGAATATTTTAGGCCTAAATGCGCAACTGAACCGAACAATGGAGCAAATCCAAAATAGAGTCTTGCTTCAGCAAGGTTATTATATACTCCCTCCTACCTAAAGAGATTTTCCTGTTTCTTTTTGCAGTTTTGAGATGCCCTGTTGGGAGCTAGTTTTAGACCAAATGAATCATTCAATTGTTACAAACTTTAGTAAACATTTCATTCTACATTGCAATCTACCAACTCTACTTGATTTGAAGACAAACGGGTTTTTCATTAAGTCTACAAGTAGTCCCTAACATGGCAAGTCAAAACTGCAAAAAGAAACAGGAAAATCTCTTTGAATAAGAGTAGTATAGAACATTTCATATGTTTGCGTACTGTTAAAGATATAAAACCGTTTGTACGGGTCTTAACTATAAGCTTCGGCTAGCCTAGACGAGCTACTTAATGTAGCAATCTAAATTGTACGCAACTTTACCTATATGATGTGATCGGCTCAGGGGAGTGCAGAGTGCTGTTTTAGCACACCATTGAAGATTAAAAGTCCAATATACTGTTGCACAGCCATATGAAATGATAGCAACATATCTAAGATAAAGTTGGTTGATATCTCAATATAAGCCACGCCTCAAGAACTTAACTACGTGTTTATTTGTATGATAATATATTATTCTGCTGAAAACCTTCCACCTTACGTTAAGATAGTATCATGCAATTAGTAGTGACATAGTATGGTTTGGTGAAACAAAAAGGCACTTCTGTTACTATTACTGTTGTCATCAGAATGATATAGTAGATGCTCATTGTTCTGATTTATATGAGTCATTCATTTATACCACATCATACTTGTGTATTGTGTGCCCTCTTCCTCTGTAGACGCTGCAAAGCTCAAATCTTTACTACTGTGATGAATGTATAAAGCGATATTTCTTATGACGGGAGCCTTTGAGACATCTACGTAATGTTGTCATTGTTGTTAGTGGGCTGAAAGACTAATATATAGCGAGTCAGAAGTGGAATCTAGAGTTGCAGGGTAGCATCTCAGGCACATACAGGAGATTGTTATGTTGTTAGTTACAGGTTGCACGAAATCCTGTTAGTAAACGAATACTCGAAAAAAATCATCAGCCGTTGGTATATACTCCATAGCCAATGAAATTATATTCATGGATGTTTATATTGTATGAAATCATAGACTATGATTAGACAGATCAGTATAATGTTCAGTGCATTTCAGCATTTGATTAATCTAGCTACCTGACCTAAAATTTGCTAGGAAATGTGGACCATCGTCATGTATTCATATAATCGCGCACAAAGACAAGATCTTATGCCAAAGATTTATATTCATATGAATCCTATGAGAATTATTATGCTTAACAAATAGCAGCAGGCACAGGGTTTATTCCACTACCATTACCTCAAAAAAACCTGTTTGCACAATTGGAACTAGCAGTATCTTTCTTGACAAGCTAATACATGATCCACTTTGGCATAATTTTTCCGTACATTGATTCTCCTAAAAACTGAAAACAAATAAATGATACTTCATTACTTTTAAATTGTTAACGTTTTTATTTTGAATTGAGAGAGGAATTTTAAACCAAACGTTAACAATCTAAGAAAACGGGTATTTAGAAAAGGTTGACATTCTGTAGTCCTACACTAAGATACTATCAGGTGATCATGGTTTATTTGCGCAACAGTTAACCCGAATTATTGGTCTTCTTTAATTTAAGCATTAAGATGCATTCTAAAGATTGATGTTCCTCCACTTCATGTCTAGTCTACAATAGACATCGAAATATCATTTGATAGGACAAAGAATTTCATAAAGGAACATTTCTTTTGCAATTTCTAATATTTTGTTTGTGCAAATTGAGATTAAAGGTATCCGAAAATCATTATTGTAAGTAAAAACAAACCAAGAAAAAGAATGCACTTTGGAGATATTTGGACTATCATTTTTTCTTCATTAGTCTGTCATCAAATTCCCCTGCACAGCAACATATGCTCCTGACTTCTGAGAGCCAGACATGCCCTTTTGAAGATCAGAGTAATTGATCAGTTTGCTATAGAGGTGTACTTAAGAAGCCTCATATGAGGCAGATAGAGTTATCAGTTGTCGCGCTATTGGCGAGTATGCAACACAAATTCAGGTCTGTTGAACTCATTTCAGGGTTCTGGCCAACCATTGCAAGTAAAAGCCAGATTCTTGGTTGAGTGTTCTACTTAATTCTAGGCTTATGAAGTTATCAGGCCGAATAAACGCTCTCAAGTTATGTGGCATTAATCCATCAATTGGCGGAGGGGTAGCTTAAGTGCATCTCTAGTTAGTTGAATAATCACCCAAAGACCAAAGTAGCATATATTGAACTATATTTCATGCAACTAAATAGTTCAGCTCCCACATATACCAAAAAAAAAAAACATGTATATACATTATACAATACTCCGGAAACGTTAAAAAATCGTCAAGAATAATGGAAAACTTTCAAAATGGGCGAAGAAAATTAGAATCTTCAAAGAAAATTAATTCTTTTTATTAATTGCACCTAACAAGCTTCATTCTTACGAACAACAAAATCTTAACAATCAGCTAAACACTAATCTAAGGATTAGCAAGCTTGCAAATGGCAATAATAATAATAACGAATTCCACAAGTTCATCTTAATGGAGAATTTCAATAATAATAATGGGCTAATTTAATCGTCGTTTGGCCTTTGTGTTCGAATTTGCGCGGCACCAAAAGTCGTGACAAGGCTTCCCTTACAAGTATAAACTTCATATTCACGGTACAAATTAGGAACATCATTATTCATGAATTCAGTAGCATTAGTAAGTACCTCATCCGTAATGTTGTACCAGTAAAATTTTGACGTCGATTGTTGGTAAATCAAGATTTCATTCCTTGAACCAGTGCGGTAAGAAATAGGGTACATCCTTGTGTAGAGAATGTAGAGAGGAGGGAGGAGAGAGTTATAACATGAAAGCTTGAGTTTATTATGATAAAAAACGGTTTAAATACTAGTACAAGATGTGTATACCTAAAATACAATTAGCTAATTAAGGATACAATATATTACACATTAATAACTATTCCTAAAATACAAACCGTAATTCTAGCTATCCTAAGTTACAATATTAACTACCCACAATACAATATGAACATAATTATTACATGATAATAATATGATAATATTCCTTAATACGCCCCCGCAAGATGGACGTCCGAAGGGTAAGTCCAATCTTGGAAGGCAATGCGGAGATGGGTGGAGAGGAGCAAGCCGTCACATTTGGTGGTGGAGCATCAAAGAGAGAGAGGTCAGAGGACATTCGGACGTTACAAAATCAATCCGAAACCATAAAATAAGGAAAAAGATATTTGTGGGTGTCGCAAGATCAACCTCAATATAGATAGAAGAGAATAGAGAAGATGACCGTGGAAATTTGAATCAGACGAGAGGGAGAAAGAGGGAACAGTGTAGGAATTAGACGAGAGAGGGCAATGGAATTGAAATATGACCGTGGTACACATTATGTAGTCCACGTTAGGGAGGGTGAGTTAGAATGAGATTACAAAATTTGAGAGATAATTTAGAAGTTAACAAATTAAGAATAGGACAAACAAAGTACCGAAGAAAGGAGATATAAATTGGGAGATGTAATTTGGAAAAAAAAGAGTGAAAGGAGACAGAAAGATAGAATAGAGGATAGCACAGAGTAGGGAACAATTGCGAGAATACAAGTCACCGCAACAAGGCTCGTTGATCACAAGAACAACGACAATTTGGTCGAGGACAATATCGACGATTTGATGAAGAGGGCTGCAGCGAAATTAAACGTACCGATGACCGTGACGACAATCGGCAACGATAAATTTAAGAAGATGAATTTCATAGGATGAGATTAAAACTTGAAGAAGGTGAGAAAGAGGAGAATATTTGAGGAAGAGGCAGACGAAAGAATGGAAAATTTTAAGAGGAAATAATTTTATTTGAAGGAAAAATTAAGAAGTTGAATACGTAGAAGAGTAAGACTTGAGAGAGTAATCCGATGAGATAGAATAAAGAGTAAAGAATAAGAGAAGGATAGTGGACAGAAGGAAAAAAAAATTGTGACAAATAGGAAAAGATGAGTACGGGAGATGTAAAACTTGATGAAGACAAGATTCATGAAATTAGAAGAAAGGGCAGGAAAAAGAAATTTGAGAGATGAACATTAGACGAGAAAACAATGGGGATTGATGAGAAGGAAAATTTGTGTTCACAATAGAACAATAATTGAAGGGGGATAAGAGAGTCGTAGTCACAAGATCAACGACAATTGAAGCTTTCAAAGATAAGAAGAAATGGAAGACAATGAGGCGGAAGACATTGATGAGCGCGTCGAAGGATCGACTGCTCTGATACCATGTAGAGAATGTAGAGAGGAGGGAGGAGAGAGTTATAACATGAAAGCTTGAGTTTATTATGATAAAGAACGGTTTAAATACTAGTACAAGATGTGTATACCTAAAATACAATTAGCTAATTAAGGATACAATATATTACACATTAATAGCTATTCCTAAAATACAAACCGTAATTCTAGCTATCCTAAGTTACAATATTAACTATCCACAATACAATATGAACATAATTATTACATGATAATAATATGATAATATTCCTTAATACCCTGCACGGTTTGGAGCACACGACATAGGGACCGCGACTAGCTTGAGCCACGAACTTTGTACGCCGTACTCCTCCATGATCCACATATCGAAAGTGTCTTCATCGTTATTTTCGACCAGAAAACATGCATAAACATTCCTCAAAGACTACAACATCAATGTACGTGCCTAATCTCGAAAACACCGTTGAGTTGATTAGAGATTCCGGCAATGGAACATCGTTAACCCATTGTTCTGAACAAATATCGAAACAACGTATGCGAATGATGTTGGTTGATTGTTCGTCGTGAGAGCGAAAAGCCCAATGAAGTAAGTGGTTCTTTACAAGGGCAGCAGTGCAGCACCAACACTTTTGGATTCGACTTGATTGTCATTTGTATCCACATCCTCAAACCATTTCCACGACTCGGAATTGAAGCTGTAAATTAAAAGCTCTCGTCGAGGAGTATAATATCAATGAGGATCCTCTGTCCCACTCCATGTGCCACTCCCTGTACCCCTCCAATCAGATTTCAGGAAATACATATTATAACATCAAGAAATTCATTTTAATAATTTCCTGAAATCTGATTGGAGGGGTACAGGGAGTGGCACATGGAGTGGGACAGAGGATCCTTATTGGTATAATATACGTTACTAAAGCGAAAGTCTCTAATCCTTAAAATCTTATAATCATCATTCTCCAAATCATATCCTATACCATAGTAGTCACAATGGCTATGCAAGTTCCGGAAACAACCATCATAACCGGAACTAGTTTCGGTGTAACTCCCGGTAGATGGGTTGAACAAGATGAAATCATAGACTACAGTAAAGCCGAAAGCAATCAAGACGTAGCATTGGCAAGACGCAACCACAGAGAAGACATGACCAAATTCGAACGAAAACTCCGGATATGGAAGTTTGTAGGGCGGACTAATACTAGTCCCATCTAAGTTGTACACGTCGAGGCAGTTGATGTCTTCCGATATTACGACCAGACGATTGGCGTTGGACGAGAGCGCATGACGGTGTTGTAAGTCGATAAACTTTGGTGAGGATATTATTTCTTTGAACGATTTGGAGACGCACTTGAAACGTAGGAGAGATTTTGCAGGACATTTTGGTAGTATATTTGTGTATACTACGTCCATTGGAAGGCAAGCCATTATTGATCGATGCCTAAATATTGTGTCAATTCTATTACTCCGTATTATACTAGATATGCTATCGATATAATTGCAAGGGGTTGTGATCTTAACACGTACCAGTGATCGACTCTTTGCACCTTGTACGAATTACATAATTTCGCCCCAATTCGATCTTTACCTGCGGAAACATGTGATTTAATCATTTTATGCCAGCACCATGATTACCAAATCTTAAAATTCGAAAGTAAAAGAAAAAACAAGAGTAAAAAAATTAAGATGAGTTGAAAAATAATTTGAGAAATTACCTCGATTTGAGCTCGCTCCTTATAAATCCAAGACGAACAGATTATGTTACAAAATTTACAAAGATGATTGTAGAGAATTATGAGAGGGAAGGAGGTTACCGTGGGCTGTTTAGGTATGTGTTTGGCCTAGTTTTTCAAAGTGTTTTTACTCCCAGAAATTATAAGCTTGGCCAAACATAGAGTTTTTTAGAAGTTATAAACTATTTAATAAAAGCAATTTTCTAAATATTGACCCTCAAAAGCAGAAGCACCAAATTGGTGTTTCTGTTTTTATTTCTTTAAAATACTCCTTTTGTGAGATATTTTTAATTTGACAAAAATATAAAAAAGATTACTATAAAAAATGAAGTGCTTTTGTAGTGTGTAGAACCAAACACTTCTTATTTTTTCAAAAAACAGTTTTTAAAGAAACTGATTATGAGAAATAGAAACAGATTTCGAAAAATTTGGCCAAACAGGCTCTAGATATATATATAAGGTTTATTATTACGAGATGGAATTTGCTAAAGATCTACAGTGTAGACACAAAAATTCTGTCTACAATGTAAAATTAAGTCAATAGTAGTAAAATTGAGTTTGGAGTAATAAAATTAATTTGTGATGAAAAGGTCATGCACTAAAATTATTTGTGTTAGTAGTAAAATTTTGCTTGTGCAGTAAAATTGATGCTGATTGTAGACACTTGAAAGTGTCTACACTGTAGACCTCTATCATTGTTTGCCCTTTTTTAATTTAGTTTACAAGTTCAATTAGAACTAGGTTAGATTTAATTTGGTCTAATGACAGTAATAGTATAATTAAGCATCCTAATCTTGGTGAACCACTTGATGAACACGTTACTGTATGACCTATAATGTGCTACATCAGCTTACTTCTGGCTAGGAGAAGCCAGGACTACTACCAAAATCCCCTAGAGTTCGCGTCTTAGCGAGGAAAGACACCAGAGATAACATTACAGCAGTGGCATATGATGAGACTAGCAGATCAAATTTGCAACACAGATAGGACTGTCAGATTATCAGGTACTGAAAGAAGTTGTAAACATTCACTGAAGAAAACAGATGTAGATATGACATTACAGACAGTTGCAGTAGACATATATACTATATACTGAGAAAACCAAGATAACTCAATGATCTGCACTTTGCAGGCCAAAGAGAAGCGAGCCTACGATACAAAAGTCTACAGGCCAACATAAATGAAAGACAGAAAGAAATCATGAGTTGTTTCGCGTGCAAATCACAGAATGCACGCGAAAGCAAACCGGCTATGGTAAAGATGTAACACTACAAAGATCATATATTCAAAGTATAATGCATTCTATTCAATACTGAAACTGAAATACCTAATTTCAGGCCTAAGGATCCTATTTTACAACAGAACTAACGTAATACCTCTACAAGCGAAACAACAAAGAAAGAAAAGATAACTACAAACAGCAGAAAATGCAGACATTGAGAAAATTTTCATAATCAGCAGGAAACACTGAAACACTACAGCAGACAGTCTTAGCTTCCCTCGACACGAAAACTGAACTGTCCACTGACACACAATCTACTACTTCAGCTCGGGTCAACAAACACCAATCTGCCATCACTGTCTTCCTCAATCATCAGAGAACATACAGAAGCATTGCAGAAGATACAGGCATACAGCTTTGCCCTCGAAACAACAATGTAACTGTCTGCAGAACCCAAAGATTAAACTGTACACCAAAAGTTTCCTCAAAGAACCATTATACTGTCTTCCACAATTCATCAGACACCACTACAACAGAAGCACTATACTTCACCAAAAACAACTTTTTAAATCCAATTTTCGCAAGAAAATCGAAATTAAAAATCAAGGACGACTAATAACTAACCCAAATTTCACAACCCAAAGAATAGCAGTCTGTACACCAAAGAACAAACCCAATTTTCACAACCAAATTGAAAAGAACAATCAAGAAGACGACTTAGACGAGCTTGTCTCTTCATCATCAACGTAATCAGAAGATTCAGAACCATACTGAAGTCGCTTCTCTTGCAAGTCATCATCTTCTTTCTTCCACTTCTCCTCCATTTCATCCATCTTCTGCCTGCGATAATCATTCAAAGCCTTCTTATCAGCCTTCTGTTTCGCCAGCTCCCTCTTATAAAACTCGAGCGCGTAATCGGCTGCCTGACTCACCCTCTCACGCTCAGCCTTCAGTTCTGCCTGCTCCTTCATCCACCCCTCAATCTCAGCATCCTGTTCCTCCAACTCTCGCTTCGATTTCTCAAACATAGCCTCCCGTTCCGCCCTCACTCGATCCATCCTCTGCTGCTCAGCCTCCTCCTCCGCCCTACGCCGCTCCTCCTCCGCCTCCTCCTCCGCCCTCTGCCGCTCCCGCTCTGCCTCCTCTTCCGCCCTCTGCCGCTGCATCTCCACCGCCAACCTTATCAGCTCTCGTAACTCCTCGATTGACTCCCTAATATGTCGTATCGACGCCTCAGCATTCTCCCTCACGTTATCCACAAGCTGCTGAGGGTCGATGAATATCAAGATGAACCACCAATTAATCCACAAAAGCGCGGGAAATACACCCCACATTTCCCGCCATAATTCCCCCCACCACAACCACAACCACTTCTTCTTCTTCTTCACGCTATTACTACTAGTACTACTACTACTGTTAGTAGTACTGTTTTCGTAAAGAAGACGCGAGTATGATCGAAGTTCTTGGGTTTTGTTGATGAAGAATAATGAAGAAGTTTGAAGCGTGTCGTACAAGATGAAATCTTGATTGTATGAGGTGAAGGTATGGTGGTGGTATGAAAAAGGGTTGGTCTTGAATGGCGGAATTGTGGTGTTTTTCGCGGTGGTGGTGGGGATGAAGAGGGTGAAATTTTCGAAGTTTCCGGCGGAAATTATGGCGGATGTGATGGTGGTTATTTGGACTGGGACGGTGGTGTTGTTGACGGGTGTTGCGGTGGTGGTGGCGGCGGCGGTGGTGGTGAGGAGTAGCGTGAAGATGAAGGATGTGAGATGATGAACAGAGTTGAAAGCCATGAGAAAGTATTCAATTGCGAAAGAAAGAATTCAGAGAGTTTGTAATAATTTTCTTGAAAGTTAGTTGGAAGGAAATAACGGTCACTTTGGTTTATATATAGGTTTTCCCGCCTCACCTAAATTGTGACAAGTTGAAGGGAAAAAAGGAAAAAATTAATAATGTACTACTAGTATGTATAGACTTGTTTAGATTGAGCAGAAACTGCACGAATTTCGGGCCAGTGGAAAAATTAAACGTTCGTTCAGTGGATGTCATGTACGGAGTATATGAGTTTTTTTAAAAACCGTCTCTCAATATGGGAGCAAGGTTGCCTACGCCCACTCCGCCCCCCTCCTAACTAAAACTTGTCATTTGAGGTATAATCGTACTGAGGTAATGTCGTTGATTCGTATATTGTTCAATGCACGTCAAGTATACGCAACTAAAACAGACAGCGACACAAGTACATACATAGACGATGTAAATTACGGAGTATGAATCAATCATATCAGAAACGAAAAAGCTGAGAATTAAAATTGGATGAACTTGCAGCAAATAAACATGATCTTATAGACTTATAGTGTTATTATACAGAAATTCAAAAACTTGAAATGCAATTTAATTAGTGAAACAAATAGAATCCAATTTTACAACCCTGACACTAATTCATAATTTCGCTGCGTACAAATTAAAAAAAATCGAAACGAATTGAAAAATCAAGAGTATCTTGCTATAAATATAAAAGCCTCGAACACTCGAACACACGCACGATCCATTTTGTCCCAGTACCTTGCAAACTTCTTATCATCATCCCAGTAACCTTCCAACATATAATCGTGGTCGTCGTCGTCATTGTCGTTGTCGTCGTTGTTATCATCATCATCATCATCATCACTAGTACCATCGTCCCATTCCCAAGAATCAAGGCCGCCGTCGTGTACATTCTGAAAAGGGTTAGAGAACACAAGCCAGTACACGAAAAGAGCGGCAAACAACAAGACTTTGGACCATAACTCCGTCGGAGATAAGCGCCGGAAACAACAAGAAAACCCATCAATGTCGTAAAGAAGAAGAGAGTATGACTCGAGTTCTTGAGTGTTGTTTGTGAACAATGATGAATTTCCGAGGTTGTGTTCTTTCAACGGTGAAATCGTGGTGGTTTTCGGGGTGAAGGAAGGGTTGAAGAGGGTGAATTTGAGAGGGTGAAAGGAAGGGTCATCAGCGGAGAGAATGGCAGACCAATTTTTGAAGTTCCCGGTGGAAGTGATAGTCAAGACGGGGGTGTCGGTTTGGCGTGGGGCGGTGGTGTTCGTGGTTGTCGAGGTGGCGGTGAAAGCGAGGAGAGTTCCGAGGGTGAAGATGACAAAAGCAAGAACAGAGGTAGACGCCATTAGAATGAGTGTGTGAGTTTTCTTGATCAGTTAAAATTGTTGGGGCAAGAAATAACGGCCACTTTGGTTTATATAGTAGATTTCCCGCCTTCTTAAATTTTGACCGTTACTGGGGTGC
Organism: Spergularia bocconei; assembly: GCA_963457585.1. NCBI lineage: Eukaryota > Viridiplantae > Streptophyta > Magnoliopsida > Caryophyllales > Caryophyllaceae > Spergularia > Spergularia bocconei. The sequence continues at coordinate 3,025,742 of OY734943.1, forward strand.
CGGGAGAAAAAGTAACTTAGAATTACAGAATTTACAGAATTGGAATTGACCACCCTGGAGAGATTGGGGTACACGGCTCGTAGCATACTGTGTAAGGGTGGCCACCAAATTGACAAGCACCCGGTGGTTCATCGACCACCGTCTGGTCAATAACGAAAACATTAGCCCATTCCCTTACATGCATGACTAAACAGTCAATGAAACGAATCGGTAGCTATAGCATATGCATAACCGGAGGGCCTGTACATTCAAAGTGTTTCATACAACTTGTTCCTGAAATTTTCAAAATTTCTACAGTTTTCGCTCAAGATAGAATGTGTTGCTGCAAGTCACACAGCTTGGAGAGCTAAACCCTGAGTACGTTTTACGCTCAATCGCAAAAGCATGGCAAAATGTTACATTTACCATACACATACATGACTTCCCCAAAAAATATTTGAGTTTTTAGTGTAAGGGTAGTAATTGAGAAGAGTAAGCTCGGCCTCCATCACCCAGGAGTGACTATGACAAGCAGCATTTAACGTGGAGGAGCATGAAGCACATGCCAAAAACCAGTGGATCTCTACTCAAGAATACGCTCTCTTACAGCAGACGTCTAGCACGAGGCGCGACCGCTTGGAGAAGTTTCTTCCGAGGACCCTGCAAGAGAGCAGTCACATCCATGAATTAGTTATTGGTAATGGAGGGTACTAGGCTACCCTGTAAAAGGGTTCGCAACAAGCACCAGAAATGAGAAAGTAAAGATTACCCTGCATCTAGAACTGTCTCTAGCAGATAATGAATGACTTGGGAAGACCATTGTGAAGGATAAAGTAATTTATGATTTTAAAGCGATTCAATAACATGAACAATGACGTCAAAAAAAATCCCTAGTTTGCAAACACAGAATTGTTATAGTCAGGAAAGAGGTGCTGCAGCCTAGGAATATTAAGATACCAGCCTTCACAAACAAAATTGATCATTCGGCTGAGAAAGCCGAGGCAGAACAGCAGATCATTGGTCATCCCCGATCTTTATTCTCTCAAGAAGAAGAAGAGCAAATGTAAGGCTTACAGAGTGTGGAAATCTGAGACATTCAATATTTCTTTTTTCAAATTATTTTTTTCTATTATTCTTTTGTACAAGTACTCGGCATTGAAAGACTAGCACTTAGCAGCTTTGAAACAGAAAGTCTGAAGTATTACCGCGGCGAACATCAATAAGTCAAGAACTTAAGGAACAGAAAGACACACCAAGAAAGAAGTCAAGGGAAAATCAAATAGAAGGAATATCTAATATTTACCATAGGTATGCCCAAGTCCTTTAGATCACTGTCCCCCATCTGCCTCAATGCATTCATGTCTACCTGCTCCAGGAACAAAGATTTGATCATCAGCATGAAGAGAAGAAGCCTTCTACAAAAGGGCGAAGAAAGAGAGCGGGTGTAGTAGCATAAACTAAAGATCCACTCATAGTAGGACATCTTGTCATCCTCAAGCGTTTCATACTAACCTTAGGTGAAGCACACAACATACAGAAAGGTTATTACTCTAAAATTCTCAATTTCTCATAAATGACTGAGGGAGATCATAATCCTAACTGATACTTGGAAGGCTAAAGTTCCTTTCAAGGTACAAGCTCTTCATTGGGAGAGGCCAACAAGTCATAAGACACATTGAAGTGAAGAAACCACAGGGGTAACAAGAGATTGATAAACTAAGGTAACTGAACTGTGGTCCCACAAGACACCCGTAGGCCAGTAAACCATTCAAGAATAGTACAAATACAACTTACGTGAAGCATTTATGCGCCACAATTTTTCAAAAAAAAGAAAAAGAAAAAGAGAAATACAGTAAAATGTCACAGGTGGCCCCTTTATCTAATGAGAACACTAAGCTTCTTGGGCATAGTCATCCCCTTGGGGTGACCTAGAAAACGTTTCACAACCCTCAGCCAAGCACATCACCATTTAGAGGGGTATTTCATTAAAAAGCATTGTTTGTAGTGAACACCCTGTGCGCAGAAATATGATATGGGCACCGTAGGGATTTATCTTAAATAAAGTCAATCAACTAACCCCAACTTGCTTGTAAATGACAAGAGCAAGGTTATACACAGCTTGAAACCCTCTGTGGGAGTGTTAGCCAAGCCAAGAAACTTGGATACCTAAATATAAGCTGGACAGCAGAACCTGGGAGAATTTGTCTGTGAAAGAGTCCAAAGGACTAAATGGCAGATCTACTAGGGAGGATTCTACAGTACAACAACAACAACAACCAAGCCTTATTCCCAAAATGATTTGGGGTCGGCTAACATGAATATCTGGGTGGTTCATGTATCTTCTACAAATATTCCAGATAATATCTGGGTGGTTCATGTATCTTCTGGAATACTGTGTAACTAGAATATTAGATAAAAAGCTGCGAGCGCACCAAAGCATTCATGCATTTCAAGTGGTGGAAGTTCAAATCAAAGTTTCCACTAAAATCTTGGGTGTTATATTCAATTCAACCTTAGTCCCCACTCCCAAGAAGATCAACCAGCAAACATCCAGGCAGAAGAGCAAAGGTGAGGGCGTGAGGCGAAATGATATGCTTAAGAATGACCGGATGTGAGTAGCAAGCATCAATATGTGGCTCTTGGGCACAGAGATTCAATATGTGCCAGCAAGGGAGAATCCAGGCACAGTGTTGAGCAGGGAATTGCATGGAGCTATGCATCACGAGCTTCGGATTTAGCAAAGTAAAGGAATTTTAACTCAACCGATGATGTGTAGTGTCACAACGGTGTGACTTGATCTCATGAGATGGAAGAACTCCGGCCATGGCAAAAATGTATACATTCATCTAGCAGGTCCAGGTGAAGTCTATAGGCTCCTCTTATAATATGGAGTATACACAACTTCTTTACCCCTTGACAATATTTTAAAAAATCAGTCCAACTCCTGTCAATAAATATTCACAGGTTCCAGGACAGATGAATTACTGCACAGCTAACTGACAAATATCCAATTTACAAAAGAGCTACTGTGACACAATACTTTGGCTCAACTTGGTCGTATGAACCCGAACAGAAAACTATCGATTCAGACTTCAGAGTTACTACAAGATACTACCACATCAACCAAATCCCCCCCCCCCCTCCCCCTCCTTATTCCTATCTAAACTCCTTCACTCCAGCTATGTTTCTAAATTGACGTATCCAACAAATTCAATTCACAAAAAGTTCATAAACTCTCAAGTAACTTGTAAGCTTGAGCAAGAGCATTACGAAACAGTCAAATAACAATTGAAACATGAAAGAAGTACCTCCTCTGCCTTGAAAAAGATGGCATACTTTTCCAAGCCAAGAGACTCCAGCAAACTATCAACAGTGGGAGGCACATTAACCTGCAAAGATACAGAAATGTCAAGAATAAATAAAAAGCATACAAGTATGACGGTATCAACTTAGACAGATTCTTGTGGGAGATCAAAGTTACTTTGCAGTACACCTAAATGACCTAATCCTTATAACACATTACAAAGTAATACGAAATACTTTCAAGCAACCCCTATGTTAATTAATACATGAATTTTAACACAAATGCACAGGAATTAAGGATAATTTAGTGAAGCTGTATCGCACTTATTAGTCTAGAGATATGGCCCAATTCAGAATGATACTCTAACCAAATTGTCCACGTGCTATGCACCTAAACTGACAACTTATTCCAACCACACAGCAATGCCATCGCTAAATTAAGAAGGGGAAACAAAGACAACTGACAGGCTTTGGTTGCAACTATCTTTCTCCCTATTTGCAAAGGAAAAAACAAAAGTGGACAGATGGATAGCCAAACATAAGTGATTAAATGCACTAAGGATAAATAATTGCGGACTCCTCACATAAAGGGCAGCCCGGTGCACATTGGCGTCCCCGCTAAGCGAGGGTCCGGGGAAGGGTCCCACCACAAGGGTGTAATGAGGGCAAGCCTTCCCTTGTCAATTTAATTGACAAGAGGCTGCTCCCAGGACTTGAACCCGTGACCTATCGATCACACAGCGACACCTTTACCGGTGCGCCAAGGCTCCCCTTCAAATAGGAAGGTCACTTCGAATAATGAGACTGCCTCTATCTTGAAATATTGACAACAAGACTAGTTACAGCTTAGATCCTGGCGAACAACAACCAATACAAATGTTTCCAGAATAAATAAATCAACAATAGTAAACAACAAGTATATAAGTTTTTAAGTTTTGAGAGCCATATAATGATTTTAGAAGTATACACAAAGAAAAGCTCGAAGAATAGCCATTTAGAAAATAGACAATAAAAGTAGGTCCTCATAGAAAACAGTGACATACTCTAAGCACATATGGAGGGTAGATAGACACCATACCGCAGTTGGGATCTTCTGCATAATTCCACCAGGTTGAGAATAGTGAGAGATTGGTACCACAGAGTTCATCGGAGGTGCAGGTACAGAAGATTGAGTAAGATAAGGAGAAGATCGAACAGCTCTAGTTGGACTGATCCTTAGATATGAAGTTGACCTTCCCTCATCATACGGATTGATTAATGGCCTTCTCTGCAAATCTTCTCTACTTCTAGGGGGGGAGAGTCCTCTAGCAGCAGGCGGGGGGAAAAGCCTCTCTGGAGATCTACGTCTCATAACTTGTGGAGACCTACGTCTCATAACTTCCGGAGATCTACGTCTCATAACTTCCGGAGATCTTCGTCTCATAACTTCTGGGGATCTTCGTCTCATAACTTCTGGGGACCTTCGTCTCAAAAACCCAGGAGATCTACGTCTTAAGTCCTCTGGAGATCTTCGTATCAAGTCCACAGGAGATCTTCGCCTCAAGTCCCCTGGAGATCTTCGTCTCAAGCCCACTGGAGATCTTTGTCTCAAGTCCACTGGAGATCTGTGTCTCAAGTCCACTGGAGATCTGTGTCTCAAGGGCTCTGGAGATCTCCTTCTCAAATTTTCCAAATTCCAGGAAGAATAACTTCGAGGAGGACCAATGACAGATAATTCACTTGGGTTTCTCAAGGGAGGAAATCGACCTAATGTGCCAGTATCCCTGGATCCAAGTACAGGATGCCTCATCATTCCAGAATCCCTAGGGTCACGCACAGGATGCCGTGTACTAGCAGCGGATTCTGGAGGCCGCATTGTCATACTATCTGCGGAAGGTCGAGAAGACCTACTTGACAATTTTTCTCGGAGATCAACACAGCGCAGTGACTCACTGTTACCTGACTCCAGGCCCGTGTTTTTTTGAAGAAGTTTGAACCGAAGGTCATCTTGACCAAGACACATATCTATATTTTTCAAAGGCACCATGGTTAGTAGGAAGGATATATGTTCAGAAATCAGTAAGTACAGAAAAGCATAACAATTTTACAGGGCATTACCAATTGAGGTACTTGAGCTCTCCCCACGCTGCCTGCATTGTGAAATATAGAATATCAAAAGCCACTAAACAAAGGAAGTCCCAGTAATCATTACTACTCATGACTCATGACTCATGAGCACGAGTAATATCAAAGAATTACAGTAAAAATAAACCCTCCAAATCATCTCTGTAAAAGCAAACTACCACCCACTAGCATTACAAAATTAAAATTGGAAAAAAAAAAAGGAAAATCCATTAGACGAAGCAAAATGAAGCAGAAATCTCCGATTAAATTCTAGCCGTATGAAACAGCATGGGCGATTGATTGACAAAGATGGCAATCACACATAATAGCACAAGTAAATGTATACGCACCGCTTAAAAGATTTGCTTCTATCTCCGGAATCACCACCAAGTCTATCTCTGATGGAACGCTTGCCTCCTCCAGCGGGCATGCCAATTGGGATCCCCTCATCCAACAACCCTGCCCTATTTACCACCTACATTGACTCACCACCAATTTAGTCAGAAAGCAATACCAAGTATCAACATCCACATTTCCCAAGTTCTCCTACCTTCAAAAGAAAAGCAAGAGGTTACAGTTAAGTTCCAACTTCCAACGCCCTTTTGTTCTTCTTAATTCATTTTGTCTACAGAGTTCACACAAGTCTAGAACCATGTGAGATTACACACGCAAGTTATTGTCAAATTCTTCTCTCAGCCCCCCCACCCCCGACACAATTTTGATTCGTTGCATTGCAATGTTGTACACTATCAGTATACCATTTGGTTCATTTTAAACCAGCAAACCTGAGAATCATGTTCCCAAACCCATTTCAATAACTAGAACTCGCTACCCAAAACTCAAATGGGTGTCATTTCTACGAATTTCCAGGATATTAAACTCGCACAACACCAACACCAGTAATCAGGCAATTATAAGTACCTACAACATACTCATTTCTAAGTTTAACCTAGCATCACTAAACCTTACCAACCCAAGTTTCCGAGGAAGGTCCAATTGAAAGCATCACCCTTTTTATCTTCCTAGTTTATTTCGTGTACAGAGTTCGCATAAGTCTTAAACAATGTGAGATTATACACCCAAATTATAATCAAAACCATCTCTCAAATCCCACCACTACCCCCTCCCCTCCCCCCTTCCTCCACCACAAATTGTTTTATTCAATTGCAATGTCTTAGTCCAAAAGTCGGGGCTTTGATTCAATTTAAGCCAATTCGAACAAGCTAACCCACGAAAGTAAGAAACACGTTCCCAAACCCGCTTCAGTAATCGGAACTCGCTACCCCAAACCCCAAAGGTATGTCATTTCTACAAATTTCCACGACATTGAACTCCAACAACACCACATATTCCCCGTGATCAAGCATATATAATCATCATAACACACATATCTAAGTCTTAACCACCCCCTGCCCCCCACCCCCTACCCCAACAACATTTTGATTCGTTCGATTGCAATGTAGTAGTCTAAACTCTAAAAGTCGGGATTTTGATTCAATTGAAGCCAAATTGAACAAGCTAACCCGTAAAACACGTCCCCAAACACGCTTCAATAACCGCAACTCACTACCCCAAACCCCAAAGGTACGTCATTTCTACAAATTTCCAGGAAATTGAACTCACACATTTCTAATCATCAACATAATACACACTTCTAACTCTTAACCTAGCTTTACTAAAACCTCACAAACCCAAAATTTCGGGGCGGTCCGAATATACGCAACCTTACCCCAATTGTACATAAAATTAACAATTGTACATACTAGAATTAAAAAGCAAGAAACTTTAAAGTCTAAAAAAGGCAAATAAAATCAAAAATCAAAATTGAAGGTATGAAACCCTAATTACAGAAAATTAAAGAAATTGGGGGAAATAATTTACCCGACCACCGCGCCCGAGTGTGACGGTGACCCGAGACCTCCGACTATCCGACATTACGGATTCAAATACCCGGCTCCGAACAATTTCCCCACGAATTTTTTATTTTTTTATTTTACTCAGCACCGAATTTTACAGGTTGAATCGTGTCATTGAAGATACCGATATTTGGGTCAAGTAATTCATAATCAAATCTTCAATTGATAGCAGAGAAATGAAGTGATTATAGTAGAAATTGATTGATGATTTTTGCAATTAGGGCTTTTTTTTTCTGGGTTGTAACTTTTTTTTTTGGGGGTAAACAGTGGGTGATGTGTGCTCGAGAGAGAGAGGGGGAAGTGGGTGAAGTTGGGCTGCTACTTCTGCTGACTCGTTGTGTTGGGCTGAGTAGCCGCGTCTTTGGACTCGATGGTTAATTGACGACACCGATGGATAGATGCGAGGAGGAATGATCGACACAACAATACGGAACAACGGACTATGTTTCTATGATGGTTACTTGGTTAGGTTAGCATACGTGTTGTAATAAGTGGTTATAACTCGAGGAACATACGAAGATTTAGTGGCGGACCCAAGATTTGGGGAGTGAGGGTGCACAAAACCGGTAGCCGACGCGTGTTTTGGATTAATTTATTTTCATTATAAGAAAAAAGGCAAGAAAACCATTAAAATGATGGCAACGGGACTCAAACATGAGGCATTTGTATAAAATATACCCACTTTATCACTGCTCCAAGCTATCATATTTGAAAAGTAGAGGACTACTTAAAGATATATTAACATTTTCAGAGATTAATGGTGGTGCACATGTCCCCCTGTGCACCCCCTGGGTCCGCCACTGCTAAGATTGGGTGCACCTGAGAGGTTTTAGGGTCATGGATTGGTTGAAATGGAGCGTGACAATACAGACACTCATTTTATAGAGCGCATTATGGATCATTTTTCGGTGGTTGTATAGTTGAAATGTATACAAACTATATGCACAAAATCTTGGTACCCAATGAATTGGAAGCAAATGTATACCTTGAATTAGTTTTTAGCGAAAGTGGTTTATGACCCCCTATACGTTCGCCTCTACGTGAAATGTAGCTCCACAAGTATTGAAAGGAGGAATTGACCCCCACAAGTTTCACAATTGGTTAAATCAAGCCCTATCTCAATTTATCTTGAGATATTCAATATCTCCCCAAAATACCACCTTTAAATCTAATATTATAAAAAAAAAACTAATATTATCAAAATAAAATCTTATCACATGGAAATTTAAAAACAAAAATCCATCTGAAGGGAAAAAAACACTCTAAGGGAAAAAAAAAATTAGAAAATAAGATTTTGGGACTGGTGATGCTACACCATATATATCTGCTGTAATAAACACTCTTTGATGCTCCATATGGCATCCACACAACCAAGAATCTAAGACAATTGTCTCAACCTTTTCGTCCTCGATATGACAGTGATCAAATCACCTGTGATCCTCTTCATATGGCTTTTTCATGGATCATGATAAGTTTTTGTCACTTCATGAGGATACCAGATTCACGACAGATGAGAAGAAGTCGTAAAATGCAAGAAATAGTTAGCAGTAACGCGTACAAGAACAAAAAATGAGTGCCCAAATATATCCTAGGGTGAGTAGAAAATCAGCAATTCGATATATATGAATGAATATTTCAACACACACAACACTGTGTTTTATAGACACTAATCGCTAATATATTACAATAATATCATCAAGCTGATGTAGTAAAATGCCAGAAATAGTTAGTAACAAACCAGTAATTTCATGACCGTGGGCGAAAATATGGCAGAGTTGGGGTACCCGGAGATGGACGATTTTGAAAAAGAAGGGCTGTCAAAGTTCCGGCTTTAGCAACAGCAGCCGAATCTTTAAACGACAAGATGTCTATATCCTCTAGCGCTAGCTGCCTCTTAGTTCCCGGTTCCCTGAAAGAACTTCGATCTCCCTAGACGGAAACTTCAACTCCAAGGAATGGGGTCCATTAATGTGAAAATAAGTCTCTCGTAGTAATATCAGCAGTGAGATTGAGCCGTAAAAAAAATGTAACTTTACACATTTTTTTTTCTTGAAGTTTTTTTTTCCGAATAGTCTAAATACAACAATAAAAAGAGTTAAATACCACAATAAAAAACTTGAAAAGGACAATGATACCCTTGTTAGTTTCTCTCATTATCTCAAAGTCAAACATCCAACACTCTTCGCATCATCTATACCCATAATCTAATCAAACAACATACTTACATAGTTACATCTTCCTAATGGCGTTCCAATCAAATTAAGTTGAGGACAAGTGACCAAATATGCTGAATATTGATCATGATTTTGGTAGTAAGAAATGGGATAAAAAGGTTGAGTCAGCAAGGAGATTGGGAGTCGGAAACTTCAGTTGGCCGTTAGAAAGGGGAAGCGTCGGAAACTCCAGCCGATGGGTGGGTAGGGGGGGTCGGAAACTCCAGCCGATGGGTGGGTAGGGGGGGTCGGAAACTCCAGCCGACGGGTGTGTAGGGGGGTCGGAAACTCTAGCCGACGGGGTTGGTAGGGGGGTCGGGAATTCGAGATGACGGGGGGTGTCGGAAATTAAAGGTGACGGGATTGGGTAGGGGGTCGAAAATCAAAGCCGCCGGGGTAGGGCAGGGGGTCGGATCTGGGAGCCGACAGGGTAAGGTAGGGGGTCGGATTTGGGAGCCGACGGGGTAAGGTAGGGGGTCGGATTTGGGAGCCGACGGGGTAGGGTAGGGGGTCGGATTTCGGAACCGACGGGGTAAGTGAAATAGTTTTCCGCATTGCAGAGGATTGTTGAAGACGGAGGGGAGATAATGGAGTGGCCAAGGAATAGCCATGGGAAGAACAAGTCTGTATTCGACTATCTGCTTGATTAATAATCAACAAAAACTATCCACTGTTTTTGTAGAGTTGCAAGGTTAATTTGGGAATAAAATTTATTTATTTGTTGTATTTAGCATTCTTTTTTGTTTTTTACTCTCGAAGTGATATGAGGAGTGAGATTGAGCTGTAAAAAAATGTAATTTTTTTGTCTGTATTTTAACTTGGATAATGTTTTTGATAATATTAACTTTGTAGGTGAGATATTGGAGAGATATTGGAGAAATATTGGAGAGATATTGGAGAGATATTGAATATCTCGCGATTAATTGGGAAGCTGTTCGATTACACCAATCGTGAAACTTGTTGGGGTCAATTCCTCATTTCAATACTTATGGGGCTACATTTCACGTAGAGGCAAACATGTGGGGTCATAAACCACTTTCGCCGTTTTTAAAGTATTTTAAGGTATGGTGTAATAGTATCTGATTGGGTGAGTTTTCTTTTACATAACCTTATTGAAGTATAAAAGTAGATGTTAAAAATAATCTAGAAAATTCTAGTCATAATCAAGTTTAAGTAGAACTTAGAATATATAGTTTAGAGTAATCCCCTACAAACTATAAGTGACAAGTGTCTAGAAAAATCTAGGACAACCATGTTAGAACAATGGTTCTAGACTTATCCATTGTAACATTATAAATAGCACTTGTGTGCTTTGTGCTATATGTAACAACATAAAAAAAGATTGATCAACAATAACATTCAAGTATAAATAACATCCACTCCATTTCTCACTCTCTCCTCCCAACAAATATATCAACCAAAATACTAACAGTAGAAATAACAAGAAAATTGTGAATACCTTTTTGTAACGATATAGTTTAATAAACTAAGTTCAACGGAAATCGACATGTGCAAAAGAATCTGCTTTCAAAATGTCCCGCAGTTCTATAATTATAGAGGTCTTTAAAAAAGAAATCGATATAAAGGTTTGCCGATATGGTATATCGGTTCTATTTAAAAGTACACCGTATATAATAACGAGGTACAATGGTACATACGGTCCGATTTGGGCATAAATTGTGATAACATGAGGAAAATTTAAATTAGAAGGGCGACATAAATACACATATTGACTTAGAATTTGAGGGGGGAATTGAAGCATAATCATAAAACTTGAAAAGGTAATTAAAAAGAAAGTGCATGATGTTGCTAGCTAGCTAATGTATGTGAGTGTACTAAACTGGTCACAATTCAAAATGTGGGATTATATAGTGTAATCTCATGTGAAATGTGACCTTTATTTCATTTGGCAGACAATGACAAATAATTATGAACTGATTGGCGAGGGATTTGTGAAGGCACATCACTAAAATTAAAGTTCTTGATGCTCTTTTAATAAGTCGTTGTTTCCTTGCTTATTTGGATGCCGACGTTTGTTTGAGTGACATGAAAAATCCTATAAAAGGAAACAAAGATACGGCCTCCGCAATGGTAAATGTCTTAAAATAAAGGTACTCTTTACCGTTTTACTGAATTAGTATTTGGCCAATTGACCACACATGCATATTGTTGTTTTTTTTTTGTTAACATGCATATTGTTGTTGATGAAATGCTAAGACTCGTTTTGCAAGAGAAGCAGGCATAGACGGATAGACCATGCACAAATACATGCGACCGTGTTCAAAAGCGTTGCTGAACATGGTCCGGCAAATAAATGGAACCCAAATGTTATATCAGTTGTAACCAAAAAAAAAAAAAACTTATAACAGTCGTCGTTAACAACTTATTGGATTGGAGTTTGCGGCGAATTAAAACTCACAACAAGTTTATTTTGTAAAACCCGATCGAACTTTAATATCACTTTCGTGGGAAGAAAACCTAGAGTCTATGACAAACTGAGATTATGAATCTATACATCAGGATTATTCCGTTTTAACATCAATTGACATGCTAAAAACGATGAATCGTCCAAGTGATGGCTTACTCGATTGTTATGTCATTCATGATTCATCCCATAAAACTCCGACCCCAACCTGAAATTATTCACACATGATCAACTTCCACGAGTTCCTAAGTACCTTGATTCATGAATCATGATGCAATACCAGCAGCGTGCAACTATGAAATCCATAACCCAGCAGTTCAATAGATAGTATTGCACGCATTATTGCCACATAAATATCAATAATAATAAAACGATTATCTATGGCAATGATAATAATATGATGGACGATTAAATTAAGTCATAGTTAATCTGACATGAAATACAATGACTATATTTTGCATCCGATTAATTTAAAGCACATATATGCGCTACTCCAATAATCTACAATCGAGCAATATATAGAGCAATCATTCATCACGAAATAGCTAGAATGTAAATCCGTCTAAGCTAATATAGCTTAAACAACGTCGCAACAACATTACCCTACTCCATCGCTTCAAAGACTCCTTCCAACGACTTGCCGGCTAAACCAGAAATGACTAACCGTACCGTAATTAAGTTTCTACAATACATTCACTTGAATAATTAATTAATTAAGATCTATAATGACATGATGGATGGTCATATATATGATGAGAATGAAAATTCAACATTTTAACTATAATTAAATGAAGCTTCAAGATTACTGGAACTCTGATTTCTGAATGTTTCATAAATAGTCTAAGCAGTAGTCAAATATATATGATAAGAATTATGCAATGCAACCCTAGCTAGCTAGATGGACAGCTCCTACACTACATACAAATTATGAAATTAATTTGATCCTGAAATTTATCAGGGTTGCTAACTTACTATAAGCAGTAATATGACAGCATATAATATAACAGTCATAGTACAAATTATACTCACTGTCGCTTCAGATTTCACAAAAATAGAAACTTCATTTCCATAACAACAGACTTTCACTGTTTTGGAGAATAATTCATTTATTATTGTCCTTTTTGCAAGAATCTAATATATATATATATGTAATCCTGAACCCGCTCAATTCCCACGCTGACACGTGGCATATAATAATATTATTATATTGTAAATAATGTTCATCCAAAGTAGGATATGGTAAGTACATGATAATATTCTTCTAATAAAATAATATTATTATTTTATTTATGGAAAATAGTTATGTAATATATCAACTACTCCGTATTTGGTTATGGCAATTTGATCAAATATCCCACGGGTGTTTCAAAATGGGACTTTAACTTTTGAAATGTAACTTTTCCTCTAATTAAATTACAAATATCACACGGGTGTTCGAAATGAGATTTTAGGTTTTTAAAGGTGAGTTTCCATCTAATTACATTACAAATATCCCACGGGTGTTCAAACATGACTTAAAGTTTTTTAAAGGTAAGTTTCCATCTGACTACATTACAAATATCACATGGGCGTTTAAAATGAGATTTTAGGTTTTAGATAAAAAATTCGTTTACATAATTTTAAAATTTAAACAAGTAGCCCGGGCGTTGCACGGGCCATCAAACTAGTTTTTCATACAAATAGAAACCCAAACATTTAATTTTGCATGCTTCTCAAACTTGCACCCAAACATTAATACTCCAACAACAACGTACTACTATTACACTTACACCACTAGTCTTCATCATAACGACCTACTAGCAAACAAATTGGAACAATAAGGTAATAACAAATCTATATATTGTGTGTAAACCCATATGTAACTTATACTATTACATATACTAGTACAAAACCATGATATCCTAATAATCAACTCGCCAAGCAAGCAATATGGTTCAATTCAAATCGTTCTTTGAATGCCATATTAAACTTTCGGAGAGTTGCAGTAGTACATCTTATGATCGAACATAGGAGTACTAGATCTACGATATAACTTAAAAGCATAATTGAAAAAGAAATTTAAGAGATCGGACCGTGATGCTTCATTCCATATTTTTCCCCATTTGAGATCTCAACGAAGAGCGAAGAAACAATAACCTCACCAGTCACCACCATCATCACTTTTCCATACGCTCAGCTTAGCTTGACTAATCTCATCATTATCGAACCCTTAAAACCAACTTCGATTCATTTCATTTCTTGCTTATGAATGAAGTTAGCGTAATTTTACTTATGAGATCGTCTCATAATAATAATAATACTACTATTATTATTATTGATATGAGCTAAAAAGCAGTGTGAAAAGCGAAGCTAGGGTTTCCTCAAGTTCTTCAATGAGAAGGAAATACATGATAATATTGTTGAATAATCTTTCTTCACCATCTTGATGAAATTTTCTTCTTCTTCTTCTTCCTCTTGAAGTTTCCTCTACTAATTATTACTATCAAAAATGATTTTTTGATGGAGTAAAAAGAAGAGGAGCGTTGACAAAAGTAAGAGAATGAAGGAGAAGGGTTTAATGATGATATGAAGGAGGAATTTGAGGACATGATGATTGTTTATGTGCAGAAGGTTTATGATGATGATGATTATATTTGTTTTTGATGATTATTATGGTTTTGATTTTTGAATGTTATACATAGAAATTAATAAAGAGGAAATTTATATGAGATTTTTTCCCAAAGTCCTAGCTATATAGCTAAGATATACATGAGTTTCTATCAGAAAAAGGAGTGGAGAGAGAGGGTAAAAGAAGAAAAAGGTGGGTGTGAGTTGAAGTTCTCGATTACATGGGAGAGAAAATGGACATAATCATAGTCTTAAGGGTACATAACTCTGACCTATCCTTCCTAACTTTTCTTTTCCATTTTGACTTAACTTTCAGTGGAAGGAAGGGTAAAAAGTGGTGTTTTTACCACCTAGAACATAGACATTTTGACCTTGTACCTTTTTTTTTTTTTTTGGAAATCGACCTTGTACCTTTCAGACTCGTCGATTTGTATGTCGAACTTATTTGAGTTGATAGAAATCGTTCTCACTTCTCAGTCCACTATAAATGGATAATTAAGGTACCGTATTATTGTCTTATGGAGTTATTGATTGAATTTTACTCATAATTTCTAATGTATTGATATCACTCTACCATGCATGTAGAGTTTTTCTTTATTTTTTAATATAAAAGCAAAATAATAATGCTGATCCACTAAGAATAAGCTAAAACTTTGCAATTAATTAAATTTTCGTGAAGCAGTCCATGTGTTTTACTATTTCGTAACAATGTTAAATTGAAAATTTACGTT
Source organism: Spergularia bocconei (assembly GCA_963457585.1). Classification (NCBI taxonomy): domain Eukaryota; kingdom Viridiplantae; phylum Streptophyta; class Magnoliopsida; order Caryophyllales; family Caryophyllaceae; genus Spergularia; species Spergularia bocconei. The sequence continues at coordinate 3,041,019 of OY734943.1, forward strand.
GTCGTTTACAACGAATCAATAGTTAGAGAATCTCAATTGAGTCCACCACTTCGTGCCCGACATTCACCCTAACAAACCAACGAGAAGATCATTGTATGAATGTCGTTTTCAATAGTAAATTAAAGTTCTAAACTTTATTATAAAATAATTGTTGATTATTGAAATTTCAAACTAAGCAAAGCATGACTCTTTACGATTTTTTTGTAAAATTTTCGAATATATGAACATACATACACAATGTTGATAACGATTTTTAAAGGTGACAACTTATTACTAATAATTAACAGCCAAATATGTCTAATTTTGTCATTTTCGAACCCTTTTGGGTTTGCTCTACCTTTAATGTGATTCCTAGCCGGAAATGGCCGTGGTGAACAAAAAACAAGTGCTATGAGGAGTAGCCGGTAAAATTTTGTCTGAAAATTGATCATTGACGGCATAAGTACTTCGATAAACATAAATATAAAATATGTGGGTGTAAGGAAAATTCGGTATGGACAAATGACAAAAGGAAAAAGAACGAATCAAGTTTTGTTCGGTTTTCGGTTATCAAAATTAGGGGCTAATCCTTAGTCACATTTTTTTGACATACGAGTCGATGATCTTGGATCGATACTTAGCCTATATAAACATGTTTTATTATTAATTCGTGTGAGGCTTTAAGCGCTTATACCTAATTCTGTCAAGAATTTGTTTCCACTCGAATAATGAACCGAAATGAAGACTAAATAAGACCCTTACACTTAAGGAACATATATGATTACTCTCAATATAAAAAAAAAGGTAAAATATTGGAAATGCAAAGATACACTTAGTAAACCAATGCATAAAATTAACTTTTTACACGGTTCATGTGTAACTCAACACATCTAAAAGGCCTTTATAAGTACCAACTTACCACCATGCATGGGTTAGCTAGGAATTTTAATTACTCATAGCTTTAATTAGCTTTAAATTTGACCCAAAATTGTAGCTTTGCAAAGAGAAAAAGTTGCATTGGTCTTCCAATTTAAAGGATTCCCTTTTTTCTTGATTTATGGATTGAAATCGTGTACTAATCATTTCGATAATATTCCAGAAGAAATTTTGAGAACGTAAATCTTCTTTTAGTAAAGCCAAAAAAAAGAAGCTTAACTTGGAAGATGCTTTTGCCATTACGCTTTGATTAAACCAAGGTTAAGGCCCAAGTGACCAATAAATTTTCTTAACAAGTAAAGTCAGCTCTCTTTTACTGACAAAATTTGTTAGGCCTTTGGGCCTTACTCTATTTTGGGCTTATGGGTCATGTGTGTAATCTTCCAAAGGGAGTGAATGTTCGGTAAGTAATACGGCTATCCAATTTTCGTAGTTGGGCAGTATGTGAAAGTCAAACTCCAATCATTTCTCAAGTACACAATTTTAAAACCGTGGAAGAATCATCTTAATGAAAACAATTTGTATAGCATGTACGTTGCAGAAGCCTAACGACATGAGTAATCTGTGAAATCATATTGAGAAGAACAACATGGATGATGAATACAATTATACAAGTTGATTACGCCCTTGTAGTGTTTTTTTCACGGGAACGCTCTACTGCTTTTGATAAGAGGAAAAAGGGTTAGTAAGTAGCCGGGGAAGCCAAACTTTACATCGGTTCATTATTAGTACTTTTTTTAACGTGAGATTATTTTCGAAAGAATGAGCAAAACTTTGAAATCATTTCTGTTAAATATTCCGATATCGAATCAAAATGACTTCATTTTCCCGCCATTCTCACCATTCTCTCAGCTCGACCCTATTTCTTCCTGCTCGGACGACTTATCTTCTTCACACCCGATCGAATTTCCACCCCAAATATTAGGTAAACTCATAATCCTAATTATTGTTTGATTATTCTATACTATGCAATTCAATTTTACAACCGAATTGTTTATTTTATTTTATTTCGTCTCATGATTCGACTGTGTTGTGATTGTACCAAATTTATTTGATTTTGTTGATCACAGGAATCCCTAATTTCTAGGGTTATGTGCTGATTTTGATTACGCTCAGCTTAATTAATAAGGATTAAATTGATATCTGGTAATTGCGTAACGAACAATCTACAGTACTATACATGTGTCTAGAAACTGCAATTCACTGGTACCTGTGGTAGATTAGTAGTAGAATTTATGTTACTAAGACACGGCTAGAAGTATCTGATACGAGCGCGCATCCAAGTCCCGAAAAAGTCGTGTTTTAGACCTAGAATGAGGGTTTGATTGTCATACCTATGTCCAAATGTTCAATGTCCGGGTATATGGAGAGTCAACATAGATTAGAAGTAGTAAATTGGGTTTTAATTGTGCCAATTAAATTAGCCAGAAGGCCTAGGGTTTAAAAAGGCGAAAAATTTGGGGGAGACGTTATGTTGCATAGTTTGGGTGAGTTTTGGACTTATAATTTCAACTGTTGGTTTGTGTTTATTAACTATTAAGTACTTGGAAATGGTAATTTAACGCGGATCCTAACAAGGGGTGGAAGATTGTAACGAGTAAGGATGTATTCACTTCATTCCCACTAGGTCAAATTTCACTAAGATTGAGCTCAACACCAATACTATTTCCTCGATTTATTACTTCTAATGACATTAATATGAACCTTAACAATGCGTCTTTGGATAAGGAGATTTGGATAAACAAGAGTTTGACGGAGAGGAAGGGAAGGGAAGGGAAGTAAAATTCCCTTGTTTTGTTTTGATAACGGTTTGCAAATGTGAAATGAAGGGAATTGGAAGGGATCCATTTTCCCGACTTCCTTGATAAACTTAAACTCTTCATTGTTGGGAAAAAGTCAGATGGAAAGTAGAATAATATCACACTTGTGTTCTCTTCTCTTCCCTATCTCCCGTTTCCCTCCTCCCAACTCTAGTTTGTGTTTCCAAACATTCTGTAAAATTGCACCTCAAACCTTAAAAATGACCCGTCTTACCTTGTTTTGTTTTGATAGCTATTGTAGTGTACTAACTCACTGAAAATATATAGAACATACATGTTGCTACTTACAAAGCTCTCACAATTAGATCAGTATGATTACGAGTTCTAATTCCTGATGTACATTGTGATTGTGGACATCAGTTGTTACTTATTAAGGCCTGGAAAGATCAGTGCAAAGTTATACGTGGGATGTTACTGGGTTCTTCAAGCTTACAGAACATGATCGTAGTCAATACCAATTCCTAGCAATTCGTACTGTATATCTTATGGGGCATCCTACCACTCTGTTGCAGTTAGTTGGTTTACCATATGGTTAGGTACAAATGCCTTCTCATAGCTGTGGTTCTGAAATACTGACTGGGTTTGGACATGTCAAGGGGGCCTTTTTTTATTTTTATTTTTATCCTTTTGCATGTGAATTTGGTCTCGAATGTGCAGATTTTCTGCTGCTCCCATGATGATTCTGTTGAGTAGCTATATTTTGGACTTTTGGTATGAGTATCCTGCTTGTTTTGCAGGCACAAAGAGATGACCTTTACAAAAGATTAGCAATGTACTTATGAAATTATGAAGATACTGAGGTGCAGATGTCTTTTGAGGTATGCTTTTCTATTTAGCATCTTTGTAGTTGCTTAATAACCTAGCTGTTGTAGATACATTGCATATATGGTTGACGACATTAGTTACCAAGCTTACATATATGCTCATTCCAACATGTCTCTCGAATTCTTGTACTTTCTGTCAGGTCAGACGTCTGTGATTCGAAATGTGATTATTAGAATATCTGTATGGATGTACCTGCACTCTGATAAAAATTCAGCATGCATATCCAGGTTAGACTTCCAATATGAGGACCTTACTAAAATTTGTTGCTTGGTGTTGTTCTTACTCTCTGTGGTTGTATTTACTACTAGAGGATGCTTCTTGTTTCTGTACTATTTAGTTTAGAAGGACTGAAACAACCAAAACCTCCACTAGACTTCCTGCGTTTTTAAGATTTCCATTCTCTTTTCAAAATTACCGCTTCAAAGTAATCTTAACTTTATGTTAGATGAAAGTAGAGAAAGTTATGCCATAAAGGAAGATTTTTATGTCACGCAGCTCATCTGTTGGACTAGTTATCAGCCCAAACAAATCAATGGCAAAATCACATTGACATACAAAAGACATGTTTTGGTCTGCAGAACATAATAATTGTCAATACCATATCATATATCGTGGGTGCTTCATACATCTTTTTGCAAGTAATTGCATAAAGGATGTTTGGTTACCAATATCTGCTCATAGACGTGGCCTGTAATTCTGAAATAATGACATGGATTTTGGACTTTTCATGCTTTTCTTTCATATATATTTGGTCTTAAATTTGTAGATTCTGGAGTTCCTTCCATGATGATTCTGTTGATTCACTGTGGTTCCAAAATACTTTGAAGTGGTTTTTAGACTTGTCGTGTAAGCAGCCCGTTCTGTTTTGCAGGCTTCCGAGAAGAGAGCTTACTGACAAATGACTATATGTAAGTGCTGAGAAGCGGATGTCTTTGTAAGGTATGCATTTATTTTCCATCTTGTTAGATGCAGAGTGTCTGACTAGCGAATGCTAGTATATGCTACCTGCATTGTCTATTGAGTCTTAAGTTACCTAATATTTATTTTCCTTTTCTGGTCAGACAACTCTGTGAATTCAGATTTATGATTTTCAGATATTTTTTTATTTTTTTATTTTTTTATTTTTTTGAAAGGATATGATTTTCAGATAATTATAGGACAATATATGTAGTTTGATGAAATGCAGTGTCCATAATTCCCGCAATTTGTCATCTAGGTTAAGCCTACTACCAGAAGTTGCTTCTTGCGTTTGTAACATTAGTTTAGAAAGACTGTGATCTCAACTCCATGGTTATGGGTAGTAACCTTTTCATTTTCTTTAGATGTTACAGCATCAGTCTCAAACTCTTAAGTTTCAAAAATATCTTAGCTCATGTTAGGTGAATGTAGAGAATATGGTGTAGAAGAAGATTTTAATGTCATGCAGCTCATATGTTGGAGTGTAGGACTATACTACTTTGAAAAAGAAGTCTAAGACAGCGACTTGTGATGCTTATGGTTATGGGCGCTGTTTACACATATTGACCTTGATTTTAAGCATCTTTCTAAGGAAGTTCATGTGCAGTTCAGCTGTGTGGCTGCTCTCAACTCAATCTTAATCAATGATGATGAGAGGCATGCATCACTTATGGCTTTTATATGAGAACATCTCAGATTCTAAGTATAAGGATGTGTAAGTCGTGAGATGAATGATGTATAAGGGAAATTATTGATTATTATAGGCCAATTATTTGGGAATCTCAAGTTGGATATTGTTTTCTAGCCTTTGGAATAGGGCTATAGGAGTCGAGTAGTGCTAGCACAAGATATACTAAAATTTCACTAGAGTTGTCAGCTTGTCACCTATCTTAGGTGATGATCTATTGATCTCACTTTAAATGTTCAATATGCTAAAACTAAATGATGAGCTTATTAATGTAATAATCTAGTTTCAATGTGCAACCTCATTTGTTAGTTTGTTACCATGATATACTCGACTTTTTACCATCTCTCTTACTCTTGGTAACAAAACTGTTAGTTATGGAGTATAATTCTATCTGTACAACACTGGGCAGTTCTGTTCTGTTTATTAATTATGTAGGTTAGCTTCTTCTTTTCAGTGCTGCATAGCTCTGGTAGTTCTGTATATTATATCACATTAGGTGTTGAAACTTGACTAGTACTGCTTTGGAAAAGGACTTGAACTATATTCTTGACTAGCAGTGATATGTGATGCAATCTGAGTAGCATATAGCATAGGGGTAGAAAATAGATCAAAAGTGGAGAAGGACTTGAACTATAATCTGACATTTCCTGCCCAAATTCATGTTGCCAACTTTACTGGTAGAGTTTGTTTTACAGATAAATAGGATAACTTAGCACACAAATCTTGCTTGAAAATAAGTAGCAGATTCGCTGAAACTTCCCTTCAGGGTCATGAAGAAGGCTGTCTGTACTGAACTGTAATTTTTTTTTCTTCTCGCTATGTTAAAATCATCATTTTGATCATAAAGTCGATATCTTTTGAGGGCGTGATGCATGCCATCTTTGTTTTTGTGATTTTGCATTATTGTGTGACTTACATTCATCTAATTTGATGATATGATCAACCTTTTTCTGCCCATACTGAGAGTTCTGAGCTACTTGCTGCTGTCCATTTTGTTACTTGATTCTGTCTGAGTTGTAAGTCCAAGTTGATGCTTATGCTTTGTCAGATAGCTTGTTTATGGTCCCTGTAAGTTGGATATTATCATTTTGATGCTTTGTTTTCCTCTGTTTCTTTTCTGCGCTAAGTGTTCTACTTACGTAAACACTAAATGGACCTTTTGCTGTATTATATCATGATTCTATAATTTAAAGTAACTTCCTGCACAATGGATTTTGTTATGTCTTACCTGCTAGTTCCGAGGACTAGAATATGTATCGTGTACATTCGAGAAAGAGTTGTAAAAGCAACTCCGTATGCATACCATTGTGTTGTTAACTTCTGCTTTGCAATTTTATTCCTAAGTTGACGAAATACCCTGAAAGTTCCACATAAATAATAATGAGTAAAATTCCTAGATGAACTTTTTACCCCCTTTACCATTTCCAGAACCTGACTTCTATTTTTATCTCGAGGATGTAAAGACAACAGTAAAAATTGACAAAACAGGATAGATCTGAATGAGCAGATAGGCAAAAACACTAGTTACACATATCATAGGCCACTCAAGTCTGACTTCACTTATTGACAATTTTAAGGTTACTGCATGTTTCTGTAGTTGCTGTATCCTGTTTCTGCTTAAGGTATCTTCAGAGAACACAATCCTTAGTAAATAAATATATCTCATCACTCTTACATATACATTTTGTAGTATACAACACAAACATCATAAAACCTGATGGAATGTTATAAAAGTGATCAGAAAAGAGGAACTCGAATTCGCCACACCTTAATGTCACAATCTAAACTACCACTATACACTAGATAAGAAGTACCGGAATCAGAAGTACTTGATTCTACAGTTGCAGTCAGACACTTGACTGGTTTCATATGTCCTTCTAAGACTGCCAGACAAGTATAACTCAAATCAACAGCTGATTTCCTCCATACCCTGATAGTCTTATCAGCTGAACCACTGAACAGTAGATCATTCGCCACGGCCAGGCACAAAATGGCCTTCTTGTGTCCCCTGAGTGCTCCAGCCACCACCATGTCTTCAGATTTCCTTTCCCAAACTACGACAGATCGATCACTAGCTCCGGAATACAGCACAGACCCGTCACTGCTGAGAACTAATGCATTGACAGCGGACCTGTGCTTTTCCAGAGTTGTAACCAGAGAATGCTTTACTTCTTGGCCTTGTTTTTTCTTCCACACCTTAATCGTCTTATCAGCTGATCCGGTGTAGACATATCCATCATTAGATAATGCAAGCGCGTTGATGGCATCATCATGAGCGTTAGCTACTGATTCTAGGCACCGAAAGTCTGATGTTCGCCACACCTTGAACGTCCTATCCCATGACGCTGAGTATAAGAGAGAACCATCTTTTGATAAGGCAAGAGATGATACAGTGTCTACATGGTGAACCCATGTACATGATTTGTGTCTACGTACTTCTACGTAGTTTTTAGCTGATAGAAGCCTTAGGAATCGGTCGTTCATTGTTGGAAGTGTAGCTATGCATTGGTATCTTCTTCGTTGGTTAACGTCTATCTTCCAAACCCGAATTTTGTGATCTTGGTGTGCACTGAATAATTTGTCACCTAAGACTACCAGGGACTTGACTGCACCATTTGTAATGTTAGCAACTATATTGTTGTTATTTTGCTCAGGTATAGTATAGTCATTGTGAGCAGTCGGGTCCCTGGTCCAGACCCGGATTTCATCGTTGGATGATCCGCTGTAGAGATGCTTGCTTGAGAGCGTAAGGGAGAAGACATAGGATGAGTGGCCTGTGAAGGTGGAAATGCAGTGGTACTGTGTTGTGTTCGGGTGAAGTTCGTTAAGTTGTTCGAATGGTGAAAGAGAAGGTAAGGACGAAAGACTTCGTCGAGAATTGAGTGAAGATGAGGATGAAAAAGAAGAGGAGTGGCCTGATCGAAGGCGATTTAAATCACATTGGTTTTCATTCTCTGAAGGGCATGGTAGAGGACATGGAAGAAATCCCATTTTAGAGAGAAAAGAGAATGTAGAAGGGTGGGCTGGGAAGGTTTATACCAGACATGTATTTAAAGGTGCAATTTATGGGCCATCCTTAAGTAGCCTTTCTATGTTCTCTAGACAGAGGTAAAACTTGTGTACATACGACCCCTGTTCATAAGCGGTAGGTTTTGAGGTACTGCTGGGTAATGTCGTTGTATATATGCGTGGAAAGTGCATATGATTTGGGTGGTAAAAAAGGGGAAATCAGTAATAAGAAAAGTATTAGCAGACCCACAGGATACTATTCTGAAAGTAAGCAATACGATATTGTACTTTGAAGTCAGTCCAACTTAGCTAGGCTCATACATCACTTTAGAGGTTAGACCAATCTTATGGGTCCATATATGTCTGCTTCATTGCTATGAATTCATTAGTAACGATGAACGTTCTTAAAAAGTTTGGTCAGGAGCTGTCAAAATTCTTTAACTTCAACTGTAAGTATTTGAAACAATGGAAAAATGAAGCTGATTCTCGTTTTTTACGTGTAAGAGTTAATAAAAACTTTGATCTTGGGACGCTTTTGTAGGCTGTATTCTGATTAGCTTACTCTTTCTAGGATGTTTGGTTAGTTAGTTTAGGTTTTGACCTTTTGAACATTTTAATGACTGATGTGATGCATTGAATGCAATGTATGCTGAACAACACAGAAACTAGCATGAAACTGATGTTCTGCATAGATTTTTGATGAAGGGTGACTGGCGTCTAAATAGAAATTCTTAGACAGCTTCAATGTTACAGTTCCTGCATTTTAAGTTGCCATTCATGGTTCGTTCTAATTCTGAATTAACTTTTTAAGATTTATTAGGTTCTACTAAACACGTCAAGACAAATTACGGTCTGTTTTTAAGAGCGTGACACAATAATGCATTCAATAGTCAAGAGTTCGAGGTTTGTGTCTATAAGTCTATTCACCCATAAAATAAACCAGACGACAGCTATGTTTTTTAGGTTAGATTTGTATTTCATTTATATATTTGGTGACTTAGAGACATGCAAACCCATGTCTTGAAAGAGCTTCAGATATTTTACCCTCCAACACATATAACCATTTCTTTCTTTTTGCTTGTGTCATACCAAATCAGAAAAGATGATGAAGCACAATCTAGGACCACACTGCCATAGTGGCTACTAAGATACGCTTTTACCGTACAGAACTGAGATCATTACTTATCTCACTTGTTCTAGAATTTGGTTTAATCATCATTCCTAGAAGTGATACCACAGAACAGTCAGGTCATGGTAATTTAGTAGGAGTGTTAATTTTCGTTGTCTCAGTATTACTCCCTCCATTGTTTTCATTTGTTGACGTTTGATTTCCATTTCTCTGACATACTCAAACCAAATGGTAACGTATGAAAAGAACGGAGAGAGTAAAAGTTTCTCTAAGGACTTGGTGAGGAAATTCAAATGATGGGTAAACAATACTAGTTTACAGTAAGTAGGGGTGAGCTGACAGCAGTAGGTTTGGTTAAAAGAATGGGATGATTTTCTGGATAAGAAAGATGTTGAAATAAGATGTTGAATGAGACATCTGAGACCTGTGATACCTACTTGCTTAATACTCCCTCCATTTCATTAGGTTCTTTGCATTGTGTTTGAATCTGTGAGAGGAATTCAAACACAATGCAAAGAACCTAATGAAATGGAGGGAGTAGAAACATAATTGATTTTTTTTTTTCCCATAGGGTGAATGGTGACCTTTCGAGCTCAGAATGGTTAATCTACCCTATGTCGTTTTTCCTCTTAGTAGCTATATACTTTATTTGTTTCGATAAAGAATCGATTAGTAAGTGTAGGTGCTTATTATATGTTGGAATCTATGACGAGTTTAAAGATTACAAAGCCGTAACAAGTTGTTTTTCCTCTTAGTAGCTATATACTTGATGAACTTATTTCGTTGAAGAATCGATAGCATTAGTAACTTAGTAAGTGTAGACGCTTATTATATGTCGGAATTCAGGAAAAGTTTAGAGACTTGAAACTTCTGAGCCGTAGTTGATACTTGATAGTTAAAACGATTCCATTACAGTAAAGTTTTGTAGTACAAAGAAGTACTGATGGATTGCAGCCGACATTCCCTGTTCAGTCTTTCTGTCTGGATCATTCTGTTTGTTTAGGAATCATCAAGTCAACTTTCTTGCAGCTTTGTCTTCATCTGTGTACGAACTAGGAATAGACATAAAATAATTTACCGTGAGTATCTTGCAATAATTATCTTTCCTGCATAGTTTACTGTCTCCATGATTGTGGGAATGCTAGATCTGAATTTTTTCTTTTTCAAACTTTGAACTGTCAGATGTTCCTGCAAAGTTTCATACTACAAATTTTACTCTTCATTGCAGGGAACTCTTGGACGCTCCCTTTCTGAAGTGGTCGAGAATTACCCTGGTTCCGAGGTAAAACTGTTTTTACCATGTGTTGGTTAAAATTCATTACCGATGTTTTGATTTTTTTGGTGATCGAGAAAGAACATTTCACTACCGTGTTCTCTCTACTTTCAACCTCTTCATTGCTTGTGTATGACGATTTCAAATGGCAATTTGTGTTAGTTGGCTGACCCAAATTATTTTGAGACTAAGTCTTGGTTGTTGTTGTCATCATTGTCTGTGATGAAGACACGAATTTAGTGTTTCTGTTGGTTGATAAGTTGTTAGAGGAGAATGGAGTTTCGTGTGCTTAACGTCAAACGCACATGATTTTCCATCATTGAACGATTTGGAACTACATGTATTGTTCATTTAATTTGAGCACGTATACGGAGCTGGTAGAATAATGTACTTAACAATTACGATATAAAAATAGAGATAAGGGTTGTAAGCTGCATAATGCTGAACGAACAGAACATTAGAGCATGGAAGGAAAATATTCTATTAATTTGATTTATGTCCTCATATGATGATTATTGGAGTATATATAGACACTTCTCTGGCGGAGATGCGCATGTTACGGTGGATGTGTGGACATACAAGACGTGATCGGTTGAGAAATGAAGTTATTAGGGAGAAAGTAGGGGTTGCACCCATAGGGGATAAGATGATGGAGAACCGACTGAGGTGGTATGGCCACGTGAGGAGGAGGCCTAGTGAGGCGCCGGTTAGAAGAGTAGAAGGATGGAGAAGTGATAATATTAGTAGGGGTCGAGGAAGACCCAAGATGACTTGGACGAAGGTGATTAGAAGTGATATGAGCTCCCTAGGGCTTGAAGAGAGTATGGTGTTGGATAGGGCAGGGTGGCGAGACTCTATCCATGTGGAGGACTTTTTCTGACCCCTTTTGATTTATTTGTTTGGTTTTTCCAACTATTTTTCTAAAACTTTTTAACTTGTGTTCAAAGTTCATCTGTTTTTTGCAATATTTTTTTAAACCTTTTTATTTATTTTGACGACTTTCTAAATTTCCTTTGAAATTGTTTAAATATTTCTAACATGTTTACAACGTTTTCGAAATTTCTTGGCGTACACAAGACGGTTACTGGATGACGATTCATGTTAGCCGACCCCAAATCATTTTGGGAATAAGGCTTGGTTGTTGTTGTTGTTGTATATAGACACTTCTCCACACGCATAGATTAATTTTAGTAGCCACCATTATGTTATCTAGACGGCCATATTTCGCTAAAATGTAAAACTCGAAAGTATGTCCAAGTGTCAAGATAGAAGTATAACAAAGTGCCAGTGTGTATTGGTCACGATGGTGATGTATGTATTTTGGTGGAACTCGATCTAGCTTTTCGTGTTCAGCATACTACACGCTGTTAATATAATGTATCTTTTATTTTAAATAATCTTTTGGAAAAGCGAGTTCCAGTCCCATGCATGATGAATGTATCTTAAGACTGATGAACTTTCCAGTTAATCCTACGCCACTGGGGCACTGCAGTGGCTAAAACTATAGGGGTTGGTATATGGTGCTAGATTAGAATTATTTTGTCGTGAACTTGTGGTATACTCTTCGTCTTTTTGTGAAACAGATTTGTTGCTAATCTCCTACTCATGAACCACTTAGTCTTTGTTATCTGAAACAACAGTCTCTTCCTTTTGCTGGTCTTCTATGTTCTAAATTATTAGACTGACTGACTAAAATCAAAATTAGTACTGTTTTTAGTGTCAATAGTCGTCAAGTCAAAGGTTGTTATATAATGTTGCTAATGACTCGTTTAATGGTAAACGATGCTTGGGGCCTTGGTCTGGTAGTAAAGTCTAAATGATACTGTACCTGACTACCTCCTACAATGAGGATGTCGAGGCCATAGGCGGAATTAGGAATAAGCCTATTTTGGATGGTTGCCGATGTCAAAATTTCATTGTAATATTCAACTCACCCGAACTTTAATGTACAAATAAATATCGGCCTAGTCCAGCCTATGGTTCCACCACTGCTTAGGGCCCTGCATCCAACATCAGTTTGAAGGGTACGAGACATTTTGAAAGTTTGGTTAGACACCTAGGGTGCGTTTGGTTCAAAGTTTGGAATGAAATCGGAATGGAAAGGGTTAAAAAAATATTAACAACAAGAATTGTTTCATTTCTAAATTGTCTGGTTGAAGAAGTTACAGCTGAAATAAGACACATTTTCATCTTTGATCTACAGTGCATTAGAAGTTGGAATCTCTATCTGAATGTAAAGAAAGCGTGAAGTTGCAGAGGTTGGTCAGAATGGTCACAACTCTGAAAACAGAGAAAAATTTTCAGGTTTTGTATGTTTCTTAGTAGATTATGGTTTAGCTCAATAAGAGCAACTTTCAATGCTATTATATCATAGAACATGCGACAATATCCTGATTTAACATTCTGTCACCTTCTCCGGAAATTTGTGGCATCTGATAGCCTGAGAAATGTAAAATCAGACAACGAGTGCAGCAATTATTAGATGTTAATGCATATGATATGTTCTGCCCTGCAATTCCCATCGCATGTAAAATCCTATTTGTCGGACCTACAAAATCGAACTGTAGTTTGATGTTAGCTCTTCATCTAATCGGCAGGATGATATTAGCCTCGTTCTGGAAAGTCGTAATCTTCTCTGTGGAGCGTAATACATGGGACATTGGCATCAAATGAAATGTGAACCAAGTCTCATATCAGGTAATTTCCAAAACTTATCAATTTTGTTTGACAGATTCTGAAAAGACTTGAATTTGGCACTGTATGAGATTCATATGATGAGTATGCTTTATTTTTCTCCATGTTGCGCAGCAGAGGTATGAGTGGGATACGCGGTATATGAGAATCCATTTTCAGACGAAAAGGCAATGAACTAGAAGAGTCCAACGAAAATAACGGAGCTTCACACTTTGGAACATGCATCTATGTCGAATACTTGTAGCCAAGTCCACGGGAGATGTAACTTGTAAGATTGTTCTGATATATAGGAAACCTAAAGGGAAAAGTTGAACAATGAAAGATAACTGAGTTTTTGTAGTATGAGCGTATCTTGTTCAGTGGATGTATTTGTGTGTGATCCAATATCAGTGTGATGATGTCCTTTTCCATTTACCCCACTGCTTTTTCTGTCGTTGCACCAGTCATTTAGCTCTTACTTTCGTACACCAGTACAATCACTTTACTCTTCTTAGTGAAGTTATTATCATTTTGCTCCACTCCTGTCCAAAATTCCTACTATTATGAATTTGTAACGTCCAATTATATCTATAGGAAAGATGACAAAACCGCAAACTATTGCTTGATTTGTTCTAGGCCTTCTAGCTTAGTACGGATTAGTTAGTATCAATTGCTTTTTTTTTTTTTTTTTGAAATAGTATCAATTGCTTGTTGGATTCACGTTAATTTACACTCTTAGAAACTGTGGTAGCAAATGTGGCCTGTCAATTGTCATTCATGCCCTCCTCAAACTTAATGTTCAAGTTAGGCCCTGTGCGACTGCATTTTTCTAATTAGATTAGATTTGATTTGATTTGATTTGACTGATTTGATTTGATTTGATTTGAATAAATTTGATTTGATTTGATCTGAACTGAATTAAATGATAAATCAACTGCAACTAGACGAATTAATAACTAAAAATAGATTACATTCATTGATTGTTATTTGGATAATTCTGATCTGATTGATTTGACTTGAATAAAGCTGATCTGATTTAATTTGATTTGATTTGAATAAATCTGATCAGATTTGAAAACACGGGTGAATAAGTTGAATCGCACAGGTGCTTAGTGGTGAAGATATGAGCTAAGCTTCATAAATTCTACCTCATTTGAGATATTTCATGTCAATCGCATTTCAAGTGTACTCGTTGTACTTTTTTTTTTTTTTTTTTTTTTGTTTTTTTGGTTACATGTACTCATTTTACTGTGATGTCTCACTTTAATGTACCGCTGTGTACCAATGATCAGGAAAAAGTTTAGAAGGCGATTCAGTAATCACTACCAATTTCTCAAATCTTTTCCAGAATTCTATCACCATTATTGAGCTCAAAATCAGATTATGCACAGTAAAAGTTGCTTTTTGAAAACGATTATGCCTTGCAATTCCAACTAGCTAAGGGTGTGTGAGTGTGTGACAAATCATAAACAAAAAAACCTGAAGTACTTACTTTGTTCAAACGTGCTTCCAAGAACATAATGCATTAGCGTAAAACTATGTGTGAATCATGAATATGTGTTTCACAATTAATGAGGAGTGATTTGTGCATCATTACAGTTGGTCACATCTCGGACGATCTCTTCAAAAATTCAAATAGATGGAATCATCTGAACTATCAGTCTAGATTTTTCTAAATCCTTTATTGAGAAAATTATAAACCGTGGAAATATTGTTCGCATTTTGAGTTGCGATGTTTGGTTTGCCTAAAGGGGAAAACAAACTAGACCATTGTCACTTTGTATTCACTATTGATCTTGATATTTAATTGATAATGTGGAGGTTTTATTGGAGAAGATTGCGGAGTATATGGAGAGTTTAGAGATTTTGAAGTTGGAGGTGGAATTAGAAGCATTAGAGGAATTGTCAATTGAGATGAAGGATCGGAGCGGAAATTGCAGATGCAAGAGTGAGAATTGGAGGATGAGTATGAATTATTGGTGATTGATTTTAAATCGAAACAAGATGAGAATGATGATATCGTAGGAGTCAGAATTGGAGGCTGATCGAATATAAAATGGAATTTGAGGCGGAGTATGAAGATCTGTTTATTATGACCGAGTTGGAAGCAATAATGAAGGAACGAAGAGTGAGATAAGATAGTTTATGATTGTTTTTCATTGTTTTGGAATTCTTTGTAAAATCATTAGTAATTTGGACCAAGTTCATATGCATAGGGTATTGTTACGTAGTATAACATGATACATATCCACGTAGCGTAGGGGTAAATGGTTTCAATTACTAGTTAACAAAAAAAAAATATAATAATTGAGTTTTATTACTATGTAAGTTAGGTCTATTGTTGGTTGCATTGATGCTATAGTAACTAATTCGGGTGTCCAACCGACTTTTGGGCTGCGTTTTTGTACATCTATATTTGTATCATAAAAAGTTGTACATTTGTCCGTGCAAAATTGCACGGGTATCTTATTGTATATTAATATATTTTAATGTGTTTATTACTCAAATATAAGCTATGTGTATCAAAACAAAATAAATAAACGATTAGTTGATCTACATTTGAAAGGATAAGAGACACAAAGATGAATATGTCAAAAAGAGGAAGAAAAACCTATAAAAAATTAAAATAATATTTATCAATAATTTATACACAAATATTTTTTTCTTTTTCTTTTTTATTAATTATGATTCTATTATGTATAAATTATAAATAATAAATTACAAGAAATTGGTTGGGAGTCGCGAAACAATCTGAGCCCCCACACCTTGGCTATAGAAAAATCAATACGGGTGAAAATATGTGCCGCAACCTGCGCACCAATATCTTGCGCCCTAGAGACCTAAGTCATTACATGTAGAACACATGTACGGACCAAGATTGTTCCATGTAACACACATGTACCTACCAAGGACCTTACATACGTTTTACATGGAAGTATGGAACCACCTTGGGCCGTACATGTGTTTTACATGGAAGGACCTAGGTAATTACATGTGTTCTACATGTATGGTCCTAGGTCCGTACATATTTTTCACATGTCACCTTAAATTTTACGGAAAATTCTTTTTTTGACCAAGTAAATGAGATTTTAAGCACTAAATAGTAATGATATATACCAACTCATTTAGAGATTCATCTTCTATGTTTATTGTTTAAGTTTTAATTTGCAAAATGTATTTGAACAAATTTTAGAGAGAGAAAGATGGAGAGAGTGTGTCCAAGAGTAACCAAGGGCATAAGTGGAAAATAAGTGATAAAAATGGCCGACATGTAGTATTGTTGGGGCGACATATAGCGTTCCACTAGAAAACCGTTCTTATAAAATCAATCACCTTTGAGATAGTTTTTATATCGTAAAATTTTAAAATAGAAACAAATATCAAATGAAGTGCTTTTAGTGATGGTTGAACCAAACACCTATAAATTTCGGAGAAGTTTTAAAGAAACTGATTTTAACCAAACACTAGGCCATACAATCATTACAATGCTTCTGCCATACACAAGATTATTATTTTTTCAAACAACTCATCCTTAAGGCGTTGTTTGGTAGCCCAGTAAAATGTAGCATTCATCATTTTGACAATTTCAAAATGCTACTTGACATGTTCGGTTATACATTTATTCTTAGCATTTAACATTTTACCTGGCATTCAAATGCCATTATAAGCAGCATTTCACGTAAAAAGTAATATTTCAACGGCTAGTCATCGTGCCAAACACGTCATTGTTAACAATCGATCTTCCTCCAACGGCTAACAATCACCTGCTAACCGCTAATAGCTATCTCAACAGCCACAAACTACTCGAACAACTACGACTACCAAACAGACCCTAAGACTTAAAGGGAACCTTTGTAAAAATGTAAAATTGTTATGTTCTCAGGCAAAAAAAAAAAAAAAAAAAAACATTCATTGGTTTAAACTCAACAAATTCAAAATTTATTGAGGGTGGCTAGTATTAAACTCGTAATATCAAGTAACAACCTCCCTCGTATACCATTTTTTTTTTAAATCTTCCTAGTAAAAACGAAAAATAAGGAAGTAACAAACCACTCCTGAATACACGTTAAGAAAAAAAGATCTTTCGGACCTCAAAAAAAAAAAAAAAGAAAAAAAAGATCTTTGTTGTTGCGACTGCATTTTCTCTCTCATCAGATGCAAGTTAGCATAGCACTCCTCGCTCCTTCACTTTGTTCTCCCTTCACAAGGTTCCGTACGTCTCCTTCCATATCATAATCGCGGTAATTTTCATTCTAAACTTATTACCTATGGTAAATCATTATTAACCTGTATTAACTTCTTTGATTATCTTATCAATATATACATTGTTCTTCTAATTATGCATGATAATTTCATAGTTTAGTATCGATTTTTGTCGTGAAATTTATATCTTTGTGGCTTTCTGTTTCGATTTGTAACGAGACGTAGAAGCTAATACTACTATATGGAGTATTCAATGCACTAGTAACTTAGTAAGCCTTAGATATTTGAGTATACATTAGATTAGTACGACTATATTAAGCCCGCGTCGTTAGAGTGTAGTTGGAAAGACAAACATGTACGAACTCTTTAACTATCGTTTAACAAAATTGAATCATGTTGTGAGTTGCGACGTTAATCTACCTTACTAGATACGATTCATAACGTTTGATTTCAAATTAATTTGTTGCAATTTGATGATGAATACCAGTTTCTTTACTCCTAATTTTATGCAGGTACAAAAATTCTTGTAAGCCCTTGTTTGAGTGCACAATAACAAAATGGCTCCTACTAGAGCCGTAGATACATCTTCTTGGTAAATTAATCAGTTGGATCACATAATTTCTTTTGAAGCTAAGTATTCCTGTTCTGAATATTAATTATTTTTGTTCAAATTATTTCGTGGTATTATGTTTCAGGGTTTCTAAAAGAACCATTCAACCAAATGCTCGATTTCCAGTGGCTAATGCACCCTTCAAGTTCGATAAAGTAAGAATAACTTCTTCTCGATCAATGCATGATGGAATTTTCATAACGTATCATTTCAAAATTAGCCCCCTTACCTCGCCATAGGCGGGGAGTGTTTTTGAGATGTTGACATAGTGTTGTTGTTGAACTATGCATGACGGACATACATAGGTATATATGTCAATAATGCGAGTTCATAATAATATTAGAACATTATTTTGCTATGCTTTCGTTCGTTTTCAGCTGATGAATTTCTTGATGCATTCTGAATTCAGGGACTTTTAGCACAAAAAGCAGCAAAGATAGCTGAAATACTTGAAGCAAACCCATACGAAGACCTCACAACCTTCTTCCAACGCACCAACGCAGACGCCGAAACCTTAGAGCTTGTAGCAAGGTTCTGCCATGGATTCGAGGTCCATATGACGAGCAACAACATAATCCCTCTAATCTGCCTTGCTCACCACCTCAAGATGACCGAATCTCACAGCCCCGACAACTTACTCGACAAGGCGCTCGTGTACATGGAACAAAGGATCTTCCCATCCTGGGATGAAACCATTAAATCTCTTGCTGCACCAGCACCTCAGATTCTCGAGCAAGCTATCGAAATCGGCCTGTTTTGTGAGTACCTTTCGACTATAACAGCATACGCTTTAGCAAACCCGAGTCTGTTATCGCTGTCAGCCATCATTGAGCCGAATAACAAGCCGATTAATGCAAGAAGGAAGCTCTTTGTTACGGATCATTCTACTGTCACGAGTCCAACATCAGAGGATTTGACTTCACTGCCCCTGCAAGTGTACGAGCCGATTATGCACGCCTTGTCGAAGCAGCAAATTCTTCAAGATTACGTAATGTCATCCCTTTTTCAGTACATCAGGAAACATGAATCAGACAGGGATGTCGTTGAGGCCATAGAGAGACTGTTGCCGAATGACAATTACATTACAATACCCTTGCTGTTGGAGATGCACAACTTGTCTGTATCCTTGGCCGCGAATCCTGAGTGTACAACCAGGCTGGAAATTCGGATTGGGAAGCAATTAGATAGAGTATCGTTGAAGGATCTCCTTGTCTTAGACCTCGGAGTTGAGAACTTGAGGCAGATACTAAAAGGATTTTACGGTAACTACAATGACAGCAGTAATACAGGACTAATCGCGGTATCTGAACTTATGGAGCAGTACTTGATCGAGATAGCCAAGGAAACGGACTTGGAGACGAGTATTTTTACCGAGGTTGCTGAAATGGTAACTTCAACAATTTCTGTAGGGAGTTATCGTTGTACTGATGCTATTTACCGCGCTGTGGACATGTACTTGGACAAGCATAGAGAGGTAAGTGAAACAGAAAAGGAGGAAATTTGCAGGGTGCTCGAGTTTAACAAGATGTCAAAGCAGGCGTGTGAGCACGCCGCGCAAAATCAGAGGTTGCCGTTGAGGGTGGTAGTGCAGGCGTTATTCGTGTCGCAATTGCAACTCAGGGATGATATTAGCAAGGCTGTTGGACAGAGTTGTGATAATAGCAATGTTGATGAAAAAGATGAGCGTGTTGATCACGTTAAAGAGGTGGAGGAAGAGGAATGGGGTGATGAAAGACGAGAATTGATCGAAGGGTGTCGACATGAGAGGAATTGTTGTGGGAAGAGTAATAGTAAGAAGAAAGGGAGTTTGTGGAAAGAAGTGAAGAGGAAGTTTGGGTGTATGAGTAGTAATAGCTATGAGACTTTGCATGATTGCAATTGCCATGTTAAGAAGAGGAAGAAGGTGCACCCCAAGAAGTACTAATTTGTGTAGGTTCCATTCCATAGTGCGGATTCATGTACTCCGTTACGACTATTGGGAATGTGAGAACGCATGATTCGTTTTTTGGTCATTGTTATTTGGAATTTAGAAGGTCTTTTACAAATGAAACGTTAAAAGTTCAAATAAGTGATGGAGTAGTCCATTTAGTATAGTGGTATTTAGACCCACTACTCACTCACCTCTACTAATCTTGAAATCGAGTTGTTAAATTGCATTTTAAATAATCCAGCTTCCGTGACGGCGTAATCTACTATCGCAATCTCGAATAACAATTTACGCACAAAACATAGTGGCAATTCCATCAAAGGCGAAATAGATCATCGGTGACGACTCATTGCCTACTATTTGTAATACACCGGATTTGTGAGATTTATTTCAGCGTCAGTCCTTATCTTTATATACTGACTTCCAAGTTTTATATAGTTTTGAAAAAAAATAAAATAAAATAAAACTCGTTTCATAGATTTCAATTTTCGAGGACGAAAATTCTTTTAACGGGGGAAGAATGTAATACACCGGATTTGTGAGATTTATTTCAGCGTCAGTCCTTATCTTTATATACTGACTTCCAAGTTTTATACTCCCTCCTACCCAAAGAGATTTTCCTGTTTCTTTTTACAGTTTTGAGTTATCATGTTGGGAGCTATATTTAGACTAAATGAATCGTTCACTTGGTTTAAAAATTAGTAAGTATTTCATTCTGCATTGCAATCAACCAACTCTACTTAATTTCAAGGTAAACGGGTCTTTCATTTACTCTATAAATAGTCACCAACATGGCAACTCAAAACTGCAAAAAGAAACAGGAAAATCTCTTTGGGTAGGAGTAGTATATAGTTTTGAAAAAAAAAAAAAAAAAAACATGTCAAAGACGTTTTGGTAGTGGTGTAACATTTGACCATTACTTTACATTAGCCACTATTTTAATCATTTCTATTCCTTTGCTTTAAACCCTAGTGTAACCCTCATTTGCCGCAGCTTTACTTTCATCGTATCATCATATGATTCATATCTTTCATCATACCATTTATCCTATCATATTCATCTACCATCACCGTCATCATTTTTATCGATCAACCCGTACATCATCATCTATATCCTCAATTTTTTTTTTACGTCATCAGCCATCAGATTCATCTGTCCGTAGCAAAATTTTCGATTTGGGTTTTGTGGGCTGTTTTGGAAAGGCGATTCGTATTGTTTTTCTTTCGAGTTTATAAGGTCCTTGTCTTGACTTTTGATTGCAGGTTTGAGTCAGGAGTACAGCTGAAGAGTCAAGTTTAGTTTTTAATCGCTTCCGCATTTCTTTTGTAATTTTATTTTATTAGAGATCTTTGTACAGCTGTATCTCCGGCTTTGTATATCAGCTTGTAATATCTTCGAATTTTGGCACATTTTGTATTAAAAATAAAGTTTTAAATTAGCCGAAATTTGGGGTGTTACACTATTAAACTCATTGGTCTCCAACAAAAAAATTATCGCAAAACGACTTGCTAATGAACCAATAATAATCTAATATATATATATAAAAGCTTACAATTTGGAGCGCATTGAGGGTATCCAGAGGCCAAAAAATGCAGGGAGAGAGTCCAATAAATGTTAAACTCTCAGTTAGAGTATAAAAGATAATCCATATAAAACATTAAAAAATGCATACACAGAGTCCAATATTTGTAAAACTCTTATGTAGTAAAGTTATCAAGAGTTTATATGATATAAACTGTTATAACTCGGGCTACATATATAAGAATATTACGATACATGTATCATTAGGTTCGTGTCGAAATGTATGTCAATATAAGACCCATTTACACTACTTTTGAAAAGTTAAATATGATTTTGGTTGAGATATGTCGAACAGTTTAAAACTTCAATTTACACATACTTTTGAAAAAATATTTTAAAAAACAGGAGTGTCATTTAA
Source organism: Spergularia bocconei (assembly GCA_963457585.1). Lineage (NCBI taxonomy): Eukaryota > Viridiplantae > Streptophyta > Magnoliopsida > Caryophyllales > Caryophyllaceae > Spergularia > Spergularia bocconei. The sequence goes on from OY734943.1 coordinate 3,062,987, forward strand.
AAATAACGTAAAACTCGGTCCAGTGCTATACTTCGTAAGTGATTTTGTGAGATTATGAGTCATCTTATCAAACCAAAATTAAATCGGTTATCATAATCTATTTTGAGATTACCTAATTAATAAAAAAGAATACGAGGGCGTCGGGAGGTCAGGAAATGCACAGAGAGTCCAAGACATGTTAAAATGTAACATCATGTATTTAAAAAATCTACATTAAACATTAAAAAAATGTACAAAGAGAGTCTAATATTTGTAAAACTCTTCTCTAATAAAGTTATCAACATGAAACATAATATAAATTGTTATAACTTGGGCTACGTATATCAGAATATTACGATACATGTATCACTAAGTTCGTGTCGAAACGTACTTCAATATAAGATCCATTTACACATACGTTTGAAAAGTTAAGTATTATTTTGGTTGAGATATTCCGACAAGTTTAAGACATTAAAAAATTCACAGAGTCCAATATTTGTAAAACTATTTTGTAAACAATTATCAACATGAAACATAATATAACTGTTATAACATGACATACTTTGTACGATGACATAAGTGATTTAATGAGACTATGAGACATCTTCACTAACAGATATCATTTGTTGTTAATATGAAATACTTTTTATTTCATTCATACAGCTATAAAATGCACAAAATTATTATAACATGAGCTACGTATATCTGAATATTACGATACATGTATCATTAAATTCATGTCGAAATGTACTTCAAAATAAGATCCATTTACACATACTATTGATTTGGTTGTGATATAGTAACAAGTTTAAAACTTTTGTGAAAAATACTTAAAAAATGAGTATTATCTAAAGATAGAGTATACGGAGTAATACTTCGTACGATGACATAAGTGATTTAAAGAGATTAAGAGACATCTTTACTAACAAAATATTTATTTATTAATAAATAAGAATAGACGATTATGATAAAGTGACCCGTGCAACGCACGGGCTTTTCACCTAGTATATATATCTAAAAGCGAACAATTTGGAGCGCTTTGAGGGTATCTAGAGGCCAAGAAATGTAGGGAGAGAGTCCAACATTTGCTAAACTCTCACTTTAAAGTATAAAAGATAATCCACATAAAACATTATAAAATGCACGGAGAGAGTCCAAAATTTGTAAAACTCTTGTGTAGTAAAGCTATCAAAATGAAATATGATATAAACTGTTATAACTCGAGCTACGTATATCAGAATATTACGATCCATATATCATTAAGTTTCTGTCGAAATGTATGTCAATATAAGACCCATTTACACTACTTTTAAAAAGTTAAGTATGATTTTGGTTGAGTAATGTCGACAAGTTTAAAACTTCAATAATTTACATATACTTTTGAAAAATATAACGAATAATTTGGAGTGCATTGAGAGCGTCGGGAGACATTTGCTAAACTCTCACTTAAGTATAAAAGATAATTCACATAAAACATTAAAAAATGCACACACAGAGTCCAATATTTGTAAAACTCTTATGTAGTAAAGTTATGAAGATGAAATATGATATAAACTGTTATAACTCGGGCTACGTATATCAGAATATTACAATACATGTATCATTAAGTTCGTGTCGAAATGTATGTCAATATAAGACCCATTTACAATACCTTTGAAAAGTTAAGTATGATTTTGGTTGAGATACGTCGACAAGTTTAAAACTTCAATTTACACATACTTTTGAAAAATATTTAAAAAGCCAGGAGTGTCATTTAAAGATAACATAAAACTCGGTCCAGTGATATAGTCCGTAAGTGATTTTGTGCGATTATGAGTTTTCTTAACAAACCAGCATTTAATCGGTTATCATGATTTATTTTGAGATTACCTAATTAATAAAAAAGAATACGAGGGCGTCGGGAGGTCAGGAAATGCACAAAGAGAGTCCAATAAATGTTTAAACTCTCGCGTAATATATTAAGTCAATCCACATTAAATATTAAGAATTGCATGCGAAAAGAGTGTGATAAAGTGTCCGTGCAACGCACGGGCTTTTCACCTAGTACTCTTATATCAAATTAAACATCCTCCAAACAATTACATTCACAAAACTACAAACCAATTCTTTCCCCTCACGCCTCCTCAAAGGCAAAACACTTACATAGAGAGAAGCTTCACGATCAAGCAGTATGCTAATTAATGCCTCACCGGCTAATTAAAACTCTAAATTGCATTTTTCTTACGCACAAATCAACTAATAACAACTCTAAATTAGTACTATATTAGTATTATAGGTAGATTAGGGTTTAGGCTGGATTAGGCGGGCGTTTTCCTCAAGATTTGATGCGCCAATCTCAAAGTTGCAGCGATAATAAGAATCGAGAAAACCCATAATGATACCATGTAAGCCCGCTCATGCATGAGAGAGTAGAGTAACCCGGAAGCCAACAAACCAGCACAACCCTTGACAGTCCTCCAGAAACTGTACCAACTCCCCATATTTTCTTGATGAGTCTTGGATGAGATCATGTCGATAATTGAGTAGACTATCATTGGAATCGTGATAATTTTGGCCCTCAAAATCAACTTCTCGTAATACGAGCGCCAGCTATCGTCGTCGATTCCCTGAAGCCGCTTGAGCTCGGAAAAGCAAACAAATAATGTAATCTTAGTCAACCCGATTAGAAGGTACAAGAATTGAATATTTGCCACGGTTTGCAAAATTAACTCGACAATAGTGATTAGTGAAGAGATAAAGCTTCTTAGTGACGCCATTGGTGAAAGAGTGAAAAAAGTAGCAAAAACAGAGTATGATGAAAGTAGAAGAGGCAGAGTGTGTAATTTGAATAGTGAAATTAAACGGCTAGTTTTTGTGTCTGGGCTATATGAGGGGGTATTTAAACTGATTGAGCTGGGCTGGGCTGGGCTGACTGGGTTGGGTAGTGTAACGTTACTATTCATGATTTGCAACGGTCATAATTGCAACTCATAACCCACAAGTGCAACGTTCAAATTGCAATTTGTCTTTTATCCATTAAAGAGTTGATTACGTAGATTTGGATTAAACATTGGGCCTGGTTTTGTATAATCACATCTAATCAACTACTGGGTTAATTAAGCTAAGCCGATTGATCTCGTTCGGAAGGAAAAGCTAGTTTGTGTGCTCGGGCTACATAGTTATGTTTTTAGAATTTCTTTGTCATGATATTTAGGGTTTTTTGCGAAACCCTACCTTTAAAAGATCAAATTTTGCGAAACCCTACCTTTTATAATGATTTTTGTGAAAGACTACCTTAAAATAAAAATTGTTTGCGAAAGACTACCTAATCACAATTTCCGTCCAAGTTAACACCGTTGACCGTTAGTTGACTTATTTGCACTCTAAAACATCATCCCCAAAAATCGATTTTGAGAAATTTCCCCCAATTCCAACCTCACTTTCCCACATTTCCCCCCAATTTACCATCTCAAAATCGATTTTTGGGGATGATGTTTTAGAGTGCAAATAAGTCAACTAACGGTCAATGGTGTTAACTTGGACGGAAACTGTGATTAGGTAGTCTTTCGCAAACTTTTTTTGTTTTAAGGTAGTCTTTCGCAAAAATCATTATAAAAGGTAGGAGTTCGCAAAATTTGGTCTTTTAAAGGTAGGGTTTCGCAAAAAACCCTGATATTTATTATTTTTGTGATAAGAGTTTTTTATTATTATCTGTCGTTAGTCGTATGTATACTCGTAATTTCTCCATTTTAATCCGGATCCATAGTATTATAATCGAGTTTTGAAGAAGAATTGGGGAGGGATAGTCTTCATTAATTGAAAGTCATACTGCACTTGGTCTCGAGCCGAGCTTTGGCCGGGACGCCAAATTTCAGAAACTTTCGAGCCATTCTGACTCATTCACACAAGCCTAAATTCAACAATGCTCGAATCGCATTACTAGACCCAAATTTTCACTTGATGCCATGCATTCGAGGTTCATATGACGAGCATTACGTACATTTTCAGATTATTCACGCGTTTTAATTATCAATTTTGATCTGTTGGGCTTGAAAATATTATTTTGTCAATCAATGTTACTCATTCATCATCAAACATTATAACTTGGATTATGAGTTACACCTATTTCTACGCAGTCCTCTTAACATGCCTCGACCTAGGCTTAGCTTAGCAACTTGGTTATTTAAAAGTTACCCAATAAGTTTGCGCTACCAGCAGCGACATTTGGCAGGCAATGACCAATTCATTTACCGTTCAATCTGAAATTAACGCAGTGTATATTATACTCAACTTGTATATCTTGAGACTTTTTCAATGCGATCATCGGTTATTAAAAAAACAGACAATTGAACGTGAGAATGGACGTGCAAGAATGGGAGTCTCTCTTGCATTGACTTTGGTAGCCCGAGTTTACTTTAATCACACAATTATCCGGTCCAACAGTCTAGTAGCAAAACTCGTTCTCGTTGACATTTAACTTGCTTCAACCTAGTCCTAGCTAGCAACTTGCTGATTAAAAACTTTTCACTACCAAAATACCAACGACATTTGGCAGGCCTTGAAACAAAAAAAAAAACAGACATTTGGCAATCAAAGACCAATTCAATTAATCTTCGACCCGAAAATAATCCATTATATCTACAATGAGGAACGATTATTCTCACACTTCTAAAAGTACTTTACTTTTATGTCTCGAGACTTTTTCAATGCAACAATCACTCATCAGTTTTACTAAAAAATAGACAATTGAGCATGAGAATGACTATCACACGTTACAATACGAGTCGTCTATTGCACTGACTTTCGTCCAAGTCTACTTTAATCTTACGTGCTGCGACACAACTAAACAAGTCACACAACCTCATTGTACAATCAAGTGTGCATTAGTATAGACTAAACACTATACAGTTAATTTACAAGACCATAAATAAACGAATCTTTTCATCCTCCAAGTTAACAGTTGACTTGACCTTTCAGTTTTCTCTGTGTCTCTGTCTCTCCACCTCCAAAAACTTCAAAAAAAAAGGAACAGAAATGGACGTAACCGGCGATGAAGAAACGTCATCTTCACGTTACACCACGGAAGCGGCGCCGTATCTGCCGCCAGCCATGCTGGCGAAACGGCTAAGCTGGGACGTGTTCTTGAGCTTCAGAGGGGAGGACACACGTAAGACGATCATGCTTCTTCTTAAAAACGCCCTAGAATCCAACGGTGTGAGAGTGTTCACTGATAATGAGGGAATGAGGAGAGGGGATGTGATACAGCCGAGCCTTGATGAAGCCATCGTCGACTCGGCTTTAGCCGTGGCTATCATTTCACCTAGGTACGCCGACTCTCATTGGTGTCTTGACGAACTTTGTAGGATTTTCGAGTGTCGTAAACGGGTCATACCCGTTTTCTACCAGGTTGACCCGTCTCATGTCCGAGGGCAGAATGGTAAATTCGGTGAGGCGTATAAGGGAATGGTTAAGGAGCGGAATTCGAGTGAGCTTCAGCAACAAACGTGGAAAAATGCTCTCAAGGATGTTGGCAATCTTTCAGGCTATACTTGCGCTTTAGGAAGGTATCGTATCGTATTATCTAATCTAATTTAATCTAGCATTTTAGATTTGGAATAACGTTTTGGTTCAATTTAATTTCCTAGTAATAGTTGGATTTCATATTTGATCATCCCAACTTGTTCACAATGATCTTTAACTTATATGTCATCCTCGATAGGGTTACTTATGGCGATTTATGTTAGTTGACACCAAATCATTTTGGGGATAAAACTTAGTTGTTGTTGTTGTTATTGTGATGGTCGAGCAGTAGCGAGGATCATCTGTCCATTTTGTGTCCCACTCCATATACCCTTCCAATCACAAGTTTGGAAATTCATATCATAACCTTGAGAAATTCATTTTACTTTTTTTTATATTTAATGAATTCATGAAATTTGATTGGAGGGGTACAGGGATTGGGATACAAAATGGAACAGATGATCCTCATTGGTCAAGCAAGCATAAGTCAAAGGGAAATTGGTGGGGGGCCGGGTTTTATGAAGTTTGCTAGGCCACCACTGTACCTTTGTATTATGCGTGCTTGGCTCCAGCACACGGCTCAGGAGTCAGGACTTGGGGCTAACAAACCTCGTAATTAATAGGCTTGCTAAACATCGTCCCTAGATTTTTATTTTATAATTTTTATCATAATGATTGAAAAATCGATGATCGGTTTTCTTTTACAATTGATAGATCTTAGCATATTGGTGACCGTTGCATATGAATTACGAGATAATGTTGGTATAATGATATGACCACTTTTAGGATTGATCTACTTCCCTTCGGAAGAAGGTACATGATGTGCCACTTTTGATTGTAGTAGTACAGTGATATTTCAGCATTGATCGACCTAAACGGGTTTTGACCTATGCAAAGTAGATGTATATGCACATAAAAATGTCAATCATGTTACAAGATTTACAACCTGTTAATTACTGTCATATGTAGTATTGCATATTTGCATTACGACTAATTATGCAACATTGATGGAAAATTTTCCTAACAAGACTTGGCTGATTTGTGACGAACTATATGACAGTGATGACACTGAGGTTGTACAACGCATAGTGAAACAAATTGTGGGAGAGTTGAAGAACTCGCCAGAATATGTGGCAAAAATCACAGTTGGGTTGGATTCTCGGGTTGATAAAGTGTTGGAGAAGGTAGATCATCGCTTGAGTGGTGTCCGATTTCTCAATATCCATGGAACACCAGGGATAGGCAAGACGACCTTGGCTAAGGCCGTCTTTAATAAAATGACAGGTTATTTCAAAAACAGGTGTTTCATTTCTAATGTCAGGGAAAAGTTGGCTACTGATGGGGGCACTTTGAGTGTAATAAATTCACTTATACATGATCTTTCTCTGGTGACTGTACTATCCGCCAAAGAAGAGAGTGCTGGACTAAAATCTCTCAAGAACATCGTCAGTCAGAGTAAAGTCTTGGTGGTGTTAGATGATGTGTCTGATGGGAATCAACTCGAAACTCTTGGCATCGTTCGAGAATGGTTTGAAGAACAAGGGAGCAGGATTATTGTTACTAGTAGAAACATAGAAGTCTTTCTTCCTCCTTGTAATGATGAGTTACATGAGGTGGACAAGCTAAGTACCTCGGAGTCGCTTGAATTGTTTTGCATACATGCTATGGGCAGAAGAGAACCTACACAAGAATTCCTGGAACTTTCTGAGGAGATTGTTTCTTTGACAGATGGGCTTCCTTTGGCCCTGGAAGTGTTTGGTTCGTCCTTGGTTAAGAAAACAGTGAGAGAGTGGGAGGATTCTTTGCAAAAATTAAGGAAGATTCAACCAGATAAACTTCAAGGTGTGCTCGAAATCAGCTACGATGCTCTTGATGCAGTTGACAAGACTGCATTCCTTGACATATCATGTTTGTTGCTCCAGATGGACATGACTAGGGAGGATGTGGTAGATATTCTCGAGGGATGCGGCATAGAGGCCGAGTTAGCAATTGGAAATCTTGTTTCAAGGTCACTGATGAGGATTTCAGTCAAGAATAAGTTGTGGATGCATGATCAAATTAGGGACATGGGAAAGCAAATTGTTGCTGGGGAAAGCACTGATGATCCAGGACAAAGGAGCAGATTATGGAATTCTGGTGACATAAGGCGGGTGCTGCGCGATGAAAAGGTAACAGAAAAATCCATGTGTTCAATTTCTCTTAGTGATCTGAATTTCTGAATATATACAATTTAGCTTCTTTTTTAAGGAACTGTGAACATTATGTGGTTTGTTATAGGGTACAGGATCGATACGTGGTTTCATTCTCAATCTGGCAAGACCTTCAGATCAGTTAACTACTGAAATGGTTAACTGGTTCAACATGCTGAAACATCCCACTGTCTGTACAGTTTTCTACTACCTGGCCGAAAAATTCAAGAATCTTACTCAAGAAAAAGCTGATCAAAATGAGAATTCTGTTCTTTATACCAAATCATTCGAAAAGATGACCAACCTGAAACTGCTTCAGATCAATTACTCAGAGCTACATGGGGATATCAAGTATCTGCCATCCGAACTGAGGTGCCTGCAATGGAGAGGGTGTCCTCAGAAGGCTCTCTCTGCCAATTTACCAGAAGAACTTCGCGTGCTTGATGTTTCAGGAAGCAAAATTCAACAACTTAGGTCTTCAAATTGGTTTTACTGCGGGCCAAACAAGGTACTCCATAAAATTATTTCTCTGGTCGACTTTTAAAGTTTATGGTCATTATTAGCATAAGTTGATTATAGATGTGGAAAATTATCATGTTTCAGGTGACCAGTAATTTGGAGGTGCTAAATCTATCGCGAAATCCTAGTCTAACTGCTCTGCCTGACTTATCTGGCTATACAAAATTGCGAAAGCTGAACCTTGAGCTTTGCGTTGGACTAACCAAAATTCACAAATCAATAGGACGCATGAAATCCCTAGTCCATTTTAACTTAAAACAGTGCTCAAACTTGGTTGATTTTCCCAGTGATATTACAGGAATGAAAGGTCTACAAGAGTTGATTCTATCTAGTTGCTACAAATTCAGAGGGCTACCACATGATGTTCGCAGCTTGACCTCCTTGATCCTGCTACGCCTAGATGGCACAGCGATTCAAGAGCTGCCGAATGATCTATTTCATCTCACACAGCTCGAGGTGCTTAATCTAAATAGTTGCAATTCGCTAAGAGAGCTGCCTGGATGGATTGGGAGTTTAAGTTCTTTGAAAGATTTCTCTATTAGTTCTATACACCTTAAAGAGTTACCGGACTCTATTGGATGTTTGTCACGCCTTGAGCAACTAAGTTTAGCGCATTGTTCCTCACTTGTCGCACTTCCTGATTCAGTAGGAAACCTTAGGTCCCTAGCTGAGCTACACTTAAATGGTACTTTGATCAAACAACTTCCTACATCTATCGGCTTACTGTCCAATCTGAGGAACTTATCAGCTTCGTACTGTCATTCTCTGACCTTGTTACCTGCTTCAATACAAGGACTAACTTCTATCACTGAGCTTGATCTAGACAACACATCAATTACACTACTCCCTGATCAAATTTGCTCCTTAAAATCTATCAGGAAGCTCCGGATGAATAATTGCACTTCACTTGTAAGATTGCCACAAGCACTAGGGAGAATGTCAGCTCTTACTACATTGTGGGTTGTAGGTGCTAAATTAAAAAAACTTCCCGTGTCCATTGGAAGATTAGAAAATCTTACATGGTTGAACTTGAACAAGTGCCGAAGACTAAGCCGGCTACCACATTCCATTGGAAAATTGAGATCTTTGCACGTCTTTATGATGGAGGACACTGCTGTTACCAGCTTGCCTGAAAGTTTTGGGAATCTCAAATGCTTAAGGGTATTGAAGATGAAGAAGCCTTTGCCTCTGAGAAGTAGTACATCACCTGAAGTAGTACATGATCTCAGTGTATTCCCCGCTTCCTTCTGCAACCTCTCTCAATTGGAAGAACTTGATGCCCGGGCATGCAATATTTCCGGTCAGATACACGAAGGTTTTGCCACATTGTCCAAGCTAGAGTTTTTAGACCTCGGATACAGCAGTTTCCACAGCCTTCCTTCCACTCTGGAGAGCCTTTGTTTCCTAGAAAAGCTATTACTTCGTCAATGTGAAAAGCTGAAGTCTCTACCTCGGCTTCCTTCAACATTGGTGGAGCTAGTATGTGCAGACTGTTATGAATTGAAAAGTATATCTGACCTCTCAAACCTTCATCGTTTACAAGAACTTCAACTTGCAAACTGCAGCAGACTAACCGATGTTCCAGGCCTTGAATGCTTGAAGTCTTTGAGGCGGTTGTACATGGGCGGCTGTAATGCAAGCGCATCAGCTGTCAGAAGAAGACTAAGCAAGGTGGACTTTCTCCTCTAAAGAACCCCTATCTCTATCTGCAGTATATGATAGAGGATGAATATAGACGGTAGTACATAATAAATTACATACTCCGTATTCACTCTACCGTCTATATTCATCCTCTATCAGTATAATGCACATATTATTTTGTCAAAAAGGTCATAACTTTAATAATGTGCAGGTTAGTCTGAGGAACTTGAACAATTTGAGTGTTCCTGGCAGTAAAATCCCTGATTGGTTTTCTCAAAAGCCAATTAATTTTGCGACTCATCCCAACCGTGCCATAAAAAATGTGATTGTCGTTGTGGTGGTTTCCGTGGATCTTCAAGAGGTAAATAATATCCAAGCTGAACTACCAACCATTGTCGGTATTCAGGCTCGGATTCTCAGACAAAACAACCATATCTTCAGTACCACGTTGATTCTAACAGGAGTTCCAAGGACAACAGAAGATCAGCTTTACCTGTGTAGATTTAAAGATTATCATCCTTTGGTATCTTTGTTAAGAGAAGGTGACAGTATACAGACAGTGCAAATGTCTGGAGCAGATAAAGGGGTTGAGCTTAAAACATGGGGTGTGTTTCTTGTGATTGAAAATGATGATGATTATGAGGGTGATGAGAGCTCATTGCCATTGGCGCAGCAGTCTGTAACGCAAAGACTTGTCGAGTTTTTCCAATCATATTGATTAAAGATTGCAGGAACACTCAGTTGTTTCTGAAGGTGGGGAGGATAAACAAGTAAGTCCTAGCTAGCATTCTCACATGAATAGGTGCTGCCGTGCTGCCATAAGGACACTTCCAGAATCTATTGGAGATTTGGAAAATCTTACATGGCTAAACTTGAATATGTGCAGAAAGCTAGAGCTTCTACCAGATTCCATAGGAGATCGGAGATCTTTGCATGAGCTTAGGATGGAGGTCACTGCTGTCACCTGTTTGCCTGAAAGTTTTGGGAAGCTTAAATGCTTAAGGGTACTCAAAATGAAGAAGCTTCTGCCTCTGACAAGAAGTAGGTCAGCTGATGGAGGTTGCGCCTCCACCCATGATTTACATGGGCTCAGTGTACTACCTACTTCCTTCTGCAACCTCTCTCAGTTGGAGGACTTTGATGCCCGTGCATGCAGAATTACCGGTCAGATACATGATGATTTTGCCAAGTTGTCCAAGCTACAGATTTTGGACCTGGGATACAACAGCTTCAACAGCCTCCCTTCCACTCTGGAGGGCCTTTATTTCCTAAAGAATCTATTACTTCGCCAATGTGAAAAACTGAAGTCTCTACCTCGGCTTCCTTCAAGTTTAGTGATGCTACTATGTGCAAACTGCTATGCACTAGAAAGTATATGTGACCTCTCTAACCTTCATTGCTTACAAGAACTGCAACTTGCAAACTGTAACAAACTTGCGGATGTTCCAGGCCTTGAATGCTTAAAGTCTTTGAGGAGGTTGTTCATGGGCGGCTGTGATGCTAGCGCTTCAGCTGTCAAAAGAAGACTAAGCAAGGTAGACATTCTACTCTAAAGAACCCCTGTCACTATCTGCAGTATAATGTACATATTATTTTGTCAAAAAGGTCATAACTTTTATAATGTGCAGGTTACTTTAAGGAACTTGAACAATTTGAGTGTTCCTGGAAGTGACATCCCTGAGTGGTTTTCTAAAAAGGCTGTGAATTTTGAAACTTGTCCAAACCGTGCCATAAAAAATGTGATCATTGCTGTTGTGGTTTCTGTGGATCTCCAAAAGTTAGATGACATTCAAGCTCAAGTGCCTAGCATTATTGGTATACAGGCCCAGATTATCAGACAGAACAACCGTATCTTCAGTACTACATTGAACTTGACTGGAGTTCCAAGGACAGAAGAAGATCAATTCTACCTGTGTAGATTTAAAGATTATCATTCGATGGTATCTTTGTTAAGAGAAGGTGACAGTATACAGATGACACAGAAGTATGGAGCAGCTCATGGAGTTGAGCTTAAAACATGGGGTATATGTCTTGTGTTTGAAAATGATGATGATTATGAGGGTGATGAGAGCTCATTGCCATTGGCGCAGCAGTCTGTAACGCAAAGACTTGTCCAGTTTTTCCAATCCTATTGATTAAAGATTGCAGGAACACTCAGTTGTTTCTGAAGGTGGGGATGATAAACAAGTAAGTGTTTGCCTGCCTGTCAGAAATCTGTGGCAACTTTCTGATTTGATCAAGTATTAGGAGCAGAATATTACAAGAACATAAATCATGCTCAATGCTTATCCAAATAAGCTGTCATACATTGGTTTTTTATCAGGACATCAAGTCTTAGCTAGCATTCTCACATGAGTACTTATGTATTTGATAGGAAGCCCTAGCAGGTTAAAGAGATCAGCAGCCGCATGTAAATGCAGTGACATCTTTCAAGAATTTGGCTAAATGTCTCCGTCCCAGAGCTCCTCAACTGTACGGAAAGGTCCATATGGTGAAGTGTAATCTGATCCTCCATAAGTCCTGCATTGAGGAATACTACGAATTTTTTCATGGTCGCCCTGATCTAAATCCCAGCCGAATATTTCAAGGTTCTGTTGCATCCTGCCCTTGTTGAAACTCTTCACCGCCATTGTGATTCCTTGCTCATATGCCCACCTCAGTGCAACCTGCAAACACCAATTATGTATCAGTCAATTTCTTATTCTCTTATAACCTGAGTACCTTGACAAATACAGAAGTCATGACTGAATGAACAACCTGAGCAACTGTTTTTCCTTTTGCTTCCGCGATTTCCTTGAGCAGATTGGACTCCATCACCCCGTGATGTCCGTCTAGGGGGCCACCTAATGGCGAGTAAGCTGTCACCACTATTCCTTGAGTCTTGCAGAAGTCTATCAGTTCCTTTTGTTGCCATGTAGGATTAACCTCCACCTTTAACATTTGCCGTCAAGGTATGTTATGAGTTTGTATTCCTCAATGAATGTCTTTGAATTTCCAAGTGTTCGCAAAATCATAAAAATTTGATTCATTTCTTATTTGTATCTTGTATGAAAAGTTATGCGCAGAACAAAGATTATTTGTAGGCAAATTCTTAACAGATGCATGCCTTTTTCCTATAAATGTTCCTTTGCTGGTGTAATTTACTTAGCAAAGCTCGTTTGACAGTAAATTTTAGCTAATGCATTTTTTCTACAGAAAATGTGGGAATGTCACCTGGTTGACAGCAGGTGGGACGGTAGCAGTAGCCATCAGTTGTTCCAGCTTCTTACGCGTAAAATTGCTGACGCCAATTGCTTTAGTGAGGCCGAGTTTTAGGCATTCTTCCATAGCAGCCCATACACCCTTGAAGTCGAAAGCACGGAAGTCCTCCGGTTTGATGGGATATGCTGGTGGCAGTGGCTTCCCGCTTACCGGCCAATGTATAAGGTATAAATCCAGGTAGTCCAACTTCAGATTCCTATGTGTGCATCACTCCTCTTAGAAACAGGCAAAGCACAATATTTACAGGAATTATCATCACTGTTGTCATTGATATGTTTATTGTGGAAGTTTGTTCAATAAAAAAATGATTGCCACCTCTTGTGACTAAAAAGATTCAGAGACCCTCAAAACAAAAATAAATTTAAATTCCACCCAAGATAGCAACAAAGATGAAAATCTCTGGTCTCATACAATGGAAAATCACAATATATACGAAAATACAAACTTTTGGATAAAACTATTTCACGGAAACATATTTGTGACACAGACTATTGATGACAAGTTAGTTTTGGCCTATGCCGTTTGGTGACAACTTTGAACAAATTAGGTAGTAAGAGTACTAAATAATGTCACATTTTGTCTTCATTTTCTTGTGGAAATGACATGTATCGAAATCAGTAGCATCCGAAAACACCCTATTATTCTCTGAGCCTTATTCGAGTTCTAACCATTAGGCCAAGATCTCATTGGGTCCAGATTCACTCATTCTAGTGTGTAACAACTCAATCTAAATACCAAGTGAAATGACAAAATCTGCAATGCATGTAGCAAAGACTTACTTTAAGCTGGTTTTGAGTGCAGGAACAACGAGATCAGCGTGACTATCACTACACCAAAGCTTAGAAGTGATGAAAAGCTCCTCTCTTGAACCAACCATGCCACGTCTAAGCACCTCACAGATACCTTCACCAAGAGCCTTCTCAGTGAAGTAGACAGCAGCCGTGTCAAAGTGCCTGTAACCGACATCCACCGCCTCGAGCACGGCGTTTTTTGTCACCTCATCCGGTACCGGGGGGCTCATTGCCATACCAAGGCCCAAAACTGGCATTGACACACCACCATGGCTCAGTTGAATGGTGGGGATTTTTGGTGAAACACCCTCTTTTGCCATCTTTTCCTCTGTTTTTCTCTGTTTTCCTCTGTTTTTTCTTTGGTTTGATTCGACTTTGTGAATTATCTATTCGGACTTTCAGGAATATGCCTTCAATTTACTAAACAAACAAAAAAATTGACATTTAATAATTCATAATCAGATCTTGATAATTAATTATTCACCATTTGACAATTTTAAACCAAAACCTATGAATTAAGTCCTTAAATATCAGTGTTATTCGATTGATGAAAATGGAAATTTTTATAATCTCCCAATCATTGTCGTTGCTAATGTCCGTGACTCCACATCTAATCAAGTATTTGTCACGTCTCTTTAGCGTATATTATACTGAGATGGAGACTCGAACCAAGAAATAAGAGAGATCGTAATTAAACCTCAAAGTTATGTGAAATTTCATAATAAAAATTCTCGTTATTGTCGTGCACATGTCTAATACAAATCATGAATCATCTGTCCCTTTATACGTACCTTCTGGCTTCTTACGTCTGAAGACTTCATCTCTACATTCGTCACAACTTATTGCATATAGATTAGTACCAGAGCGAACAGCAAAGCAATGAAATACATCAATGTTATATAGAAGCCACACTCTTCCCCCGAGTCCAACGCAATGCAATGTCACGTAAACAATACCTACAAACGAGAAGTGTATGATAACCAAGATCACGTACATGATCACCTTCACCATGTCCACAGGCTACTTCTTGCTTATTTCGCTTTTTATAGTGTACATTAGGGCAATTCGATAACAAGTTTACGAGACTACATGGACTCTACACAATACGATTAAACATAATAATACCGAATTTTATGAGTAACAAGAATTCGGTTAAACTTCTCCGTCCCATAGCTCCTCAACTGTACGGAAAGGTCCATATGGTGAAGTGTAGTCTGCTCCTCCGCAAGTCCTGGCTTGAGGAATGCTTCGGATTTTCTCATGGTCGTCCTGAGTTAGCTCCCAGTCGAATATTTCGAGGTTTTGTTGCATCCTGCCCTTGTTGAAGCTCTTCACCACCACTACGATTCCTTGCTCATACGCCCACCTCAGTGCAACCTACAGGCACCATTCACGTATCAGTCGATTTTTTAAGTCCATTTTACGTGTTAGATTGTATCAGTACATGATGATATACTGAGAAATTAAACTTGACAAAATAAAAGTTATGATGACTGATTGAAGAACAACCTGAGCAACTGTTTTTCCTTTCGCCTCTGCGATTTCCTTGAGTAACTTGGACTCCATTACCCCGTTGTGGCCACTCAGGGGGCCGCCTAATGGCGAGTATGCTGTCACCACAATTCCTTGAGTCTTACAGAATTCTATCAGTTCCTTTTGTTGCCATGTAGGGTTAACCTCCACCTTTTAGAAATTTTGCCATATAAAGTTCTTCATCAGTTTATGTCTATTCCTCAATGTCCTCAAACTTCCAAGTGTACGCAAAATAGTAAAAATTTGAGTCATTGCTCATTTGTATCTTGTATGACAAGCTATGCGTATAACAAATAATATTTGAAGGGAAATTTTGACAGTTGAATTGCATGCATTTTTCCTATGGAAAATGATGTTACCTGGTTGACAGCAGGTGGGATGGTAGCAGTAGCCATCAGTTGATCCAGCTTCTTACGAGTAAAGTTGCTGACGCCAATTGCTTTCGCGAGGCCGAGTTTTTGGCACTCTTCCATAGCAGCCCATACACCCTTGAAGTCGAAAGGGCGGAAGTCCTCCGGTTTGATTGGATATGCTGGTGGTAGAGGCTTTCCGCTTACAGGCCAATGTATAAGGTACAAGTCCAGGTAGTCCAACTTTAGATTCCTATGTGTGCAACAACGACAACCAAGCCTTAGTACCAAAATCATCTGGGTTCGGTTAACATAAATCGTTCTGAAACCGTCATATATATGCAGCAAAAATAGGGAAAGGACAGTATTTACAGGAAAAATTAGCAGTGTTGTCATTGATATGTTCATTATAGGACATGTTTTTCATGATGGAAGTTTGTTCAATGGAAGATCGGATCTTGGCTATTTCTTGTGATTATGGAATTCATAGAGAACTTTCTTTATTCCATTATGTGCAGTTTTCCACTTTTTCCACCCCAAACAGCAATAGACAGGAAAACCACTCATCTCATGCAAGAGAAAAAGAACATACATTTACGAGAATGCAAACTTTTGGATGAAACCGTTTCATGAAAACAAATCCACGAAACGAACAAGTGAGACAAGTTAGATTGATTCTATTACTCTTACTTGTTATTTGTGACAACTTTGAACTTGTAGAGTCGATAGTTTTGGCCTTTGGGACTATCGATAGACCGATTCACAAAAGCTTAGGTGAAATGAGCTCATCGTAAAGCATCTTTAATTTTACGTACATATGTGGAAAAAATGAGCTTGTCTCTCGTGAGTGAAAAGGACTATTTATTTACTCGAGTACATTAGTTTGGCTAGAGCAGAACCATATACTCGTATAGTAGTATGTAGTGGTTAGTCCAAAATGTACTAACAGAATAATGGAGAGTGATGCCCACATACAGTAACAACACTAGTGATTAGCGAGGGTGTCGGTGTAACTTTCAGTAATGTCACATTTTGTTTTCGTTTTATTGTAGAAAATAATGTGGACTAACATTCTCTTCTAGAAGTAACATGTCTTTATTATGCTTTTTCCTAGTAAAAGACATGCGTATTGAATTTAGTGGTATTGAAGTCAGTTGTATCCGATGGCACCATACTCATCTCCAAACCTTAACACACCTAAACTAGTATACGAGTATTAACCACTAGTCCAATATCTCATTGTGTCATGATGATCATTTCGGTTCAATCCAAAATACTAAAGTACATGATAAAGACCAGTAATGCATGCAGGAAACTGAGGAAAGACTTACTGTAAGCTGGTTTTGAGGGCAGGAACAACAAGATCAGCGTGACCATCACTACACCAAAGCTTAGAAGTGATAAAAAGCTCCTCTCTTGAACCAACCATGCCACGCCTAAGCACCTCAGCAATTCCTTCACCAAGAGCCTTCTCAGTGAAGTAGATGGTGGCCGTGTCAAAGTGCCTATAACCAACCTCCACCGCCTCGAGCACGGCGTTTTTCGTCACCTCGTCCGGTACCGCAGGGTTTGGTGCCATGCCGAGACCCAAGACTGGCATTGACACACCACCATGGCTCAGTTGAATGGTGGGGATTTTTGGTGAAGCTACCTCTTTTGCCATGTTTTTCTCTGTTTTGCTCTGTTTTTTGTTGTAGAGTGTTGTGATCTTGTGAATGCTAGAGAAGCTTTACTACTATTTGTTGATCAAAAAAGTTTGTGGGTCGTTTGTTGTTTTGCTTAAGAAGCTTTTGTGACACGTTGTGTTGGAGTGAATGTGACTTGTGAGATTAAGAATGATAAGGGACACATGTCACATTTTGATTTTATGGGACTAAAATGCATTATTGTGCATTCTCATTGGTTTCCCTTTATTCATCATGAAATTGGAAATTTGATTCATGATTAGTGTTTTGGAAGAAATATCTGGTTTTACTTGTTTGATTCTAGTGAAATGTGTGTGACCAAAATCCCAAATCAACATACTTTGTCCTGTAAAACATTAGACGCACCTCAATGCGATCTCTAATGATAAATCGCATGTAGAACTTATAACTATTTACGATTAAAATAACATGTGACTATCTGAATATGTAAAATGTTTCGAAAATTCAGTTAGTCGAAAGACTCGAAACTTGCGAATTGAAGTAAATGATGGTGAAGTACTAATTACACTAATACATCGAATACGAATTTATACTCCCATACTTTTTCATATTTTTATTTTCTGGGTTCGTTTCACTTCATCTTTTGCAAAACATTTTTAATCATCTTGTCAAAAGAATCTGACAATCCGTACCCACTAACAGCTCGTTTAGATCTCTAATCACTGTTTAACCCAAAAATCTTTAGTTAATCACCTTCTAATTAATCAACAAGAACACAACCTTAAAACACCCAAACTCAGTCAAGCGAGTCAAAACTCAAAAAACCCATCCCCAAAAATGTCGTCCTCCTCACCGAGTCAACTCAGCACCCCACGAGTCGAACTCAGCCACGGTGGCAGGGAAATCCCAGTCATTGGTTTAGGCACAGCGGTTGACCCACCCGTACCCGATGAAGAAATCAAGTCAGCTGTTATTCGGGCCATCGAAGTGGGCTACAGGCACTTCGATACGGCCCATAAGTACCGGTCCGAGCAGCCCATTGGGGAAGCGGTCCAAGAGGCTTTGGGTTTGGGCCTTATCCGATCCAGAGACGAGCTCTTCATCACTTCTAAGCTTTGGTGTGGTGACGCTCATCCGAACCTAGTTGTTCCCGGTCTCAAAAAGACCCTCAGGTAAAAAAAGTTTTTACTAATACCCGGCTTTTACTTTTACCGTCTCCGTATATGCGAACTTAGACAATGTACTCGTATAGTCGTATAGAACGTTTAAATGTCGATTTATTTTAACTCGTTAAGGATTCGAGTGGAGTTTGAAAGTTTGGAGTCGATTTGGACTATAATAATTAACAGTCCAGTCGATCTTGCATAAAGGTCCAACTTGACTATGTAACGATATTAACGTTAAGAAGATTATGTGTCATGTACACGCAATCTACACATAAATGAAGTGTATGAGCTTGTGAAAATGTGTGTGCAATGTAACATGTGATTATGTGACATTATTTTGATTTGTGACATGTGATTAGATCAAAATTTAACATTTTGCAAGTAGGATCGACTTATTATCACTTTATACTTAACGTGGGCAATGTTATGAACTTATGATTTATAATACTCTTAGGAAATCAAATAAATAGGGCTAGTGAGTCGATCGATATACTAATGTACGAATATAGTTAGTGTCTTAGTGAGCTGCCTCGACTTATTATCACCCCTAGATTTAAGACGGAAACTCTTGAAGATGTTAAGTTACTAAAAGGAATGTTACTGTGTGTTTTGGTGTGTAGGAACTTGCAGATGGATTGGATTGATTTGTATATAATACACTGGCCACTAAGTAGCCAACCTGGGAAGTATGATTTTCCTATAAAGGAGGATGATTTCATGCCTATGGATTTTGAAGGTGTTTGGAGAGCAATGGAAGAATGTCAAAAACTTGGCCTTGCGAAGTGTATTGGAGTCAGCAACTTTTCCTGTAAAAAGCTGAATGATCTTCTTGCTGTTGCTAACATCCCACCTGCTATTAATCAAGTAAAAATCTGTCTCTTTTACGAAATTTCAAAATTTTACCATAACATTTCTTGTGATATTTGTTCACTTGTCTCTTGAAATGGAACTTGTTTTAGTAAAATGATGGAATCAGACACTGTCACTTACTCGTTTATGCCTTTATTGTTTATCTTTTTGATTTAGAGTGTATAGAACGAACTAGAGCAATGGTCGAGAGCTAAAAAAGAAACTCGAGAGTCTGTCATCGTAATCTCAAAGGCTTAGCCAAAGTTGATACTGGTTACAAGTTCCAAATTGTATGCTGACTAGAGAATATGTGACAGTAACATTCGTTGCAATGCACGTAGAGCTCTGCTGATCTTGTAGAAAAATACTGATCATTGTCCTGATTCCTGACTGCACATGTATATGCTTCTCTTAAAAGTAGGAATGTTACTTAAGTTTTCTTGTACTGACTACTGAAATTCCGTTTCTTGGAAAACATAAGGCAGATTTTGAAGGTCTGCTTTCTTCCTGTAATCACTAAGAATCGCATTTCTGTTTCTGAATCCATTTCAACGAAAGTTTGGAAACTGTATATTAGACGGGTTGTGTGCTCACTGCTCAGCTTAAATTTGATATTGTTCTGGCCTCAGGAAAGTGTTTGATAGTGTTGTATGTTCAGATGAACCATGGTAACTTGACAGTATATCAGAAGACCTTAGTTACTGTCTTATAAACATGTTATTTAGTGTCTAAAGCTACAATATCTGTTTGAACTTATCTGACACAAAAAAAATCTGGAAATGAAAATTTATAGGTGGAAGTGAATCCATTCTGGCAACAAAAGAAGCTGGTAGACTTGTGCAAACAAAATGGAATTCTGGTGACTGCTTATTCTCCATTAGGAGCCATAGGTACGTTTTATGGAAGCAACCGGGTATTGGATTGCGAAGTGCTTCAAGAGATAGCCAAGTCTAAAGGGAAGTCCATTCCTCAGGTAACTGTCCTTCGTCCTTTCGTAAAATTTGTATTCTATGACACAGACTATGTTCTCAGTCCACCCAAAAAAAAAAAAAAAAAAAAAAAGATACAAACTGTTTTTTTTTTTTTTTGGGGTAAAGGGGTAGATACAGACTATGTATCTCCAGTCAGAAGCCTTTTTGTGAACTCCGAATTCTGCATTACTGTTAAAAGCCTCTATTTCCAGATGTTATTCCTGTGTTATGCATCCTTCTAAATTCTAACAACACTGCATAGCATCCAAAACTAGAGGCTCTGACAGTCTACGTATATGCAACAGTGCACAAGTACTTCACACAACAACACTGGATGTCACACACTGATGTTCTGCGTCTGTTAGTTTCCGTCTTGTGCTAGCTCCTATGCTTATGGTCAACATTGTCCTGTATTCTCAGGTGTGCTTAAGGTGGGCATATGAGCAGGGAATTGCTGTGGTAGTGAAGAGTTTCAACAGAGAGAGAATGAAAGAAAATCTCATGATTTTCGACTGGGAGTTGAGTGAAGACGATCATGAAAAGATCAGGGGAATACCTCAGAGTAGAGGGGTTACCGGTTGGCCATATTTATCAAATAAGGGACCTTTTAAGACCCTTGAAGAACTTTGGGATGGGGAAATTTGAATAAGACCTTACACTAATCTTGACAACTATGATGTACTGCTGTGTTATCTTGGCTTGAACTGTGGAACTGCTATGTGTACTCGGAAACTCGTATTTGATTCAATTGAAACTGAAACATGCTCTCTTCTTCAGTACTTCCTGTGATTGCGAAAAAGTTCCTTAAGTTTTCATATTGCTTGTCTTGGTCAACTTTTGAATTCTTGCTGGTTCACTCTTAAACATCCTTATTTACTTCACATTTGTTGGTTGACATGCATCAGAAGATAGTAAATGTATTCCTGTAATGCATAACAGTCACCAATTATAAACGATGGACGGTGTTGATGTAGATATTGCAGTTGACAGTAGATCAGTGGCATAGTAGAATAGTTATCAGTTGAGCAAACTGCCATAGAAAGTGACTAATTGAGAGTTGGAGAGTTATTATCACTGGCATAAGTAACAATTTTTCTTGTCTAGTTTTCTACTGTATCTGATTCCTTTTTTTTCTCTGAGGATATCTGATTTTTTTAATACCAAAGTTATGTGACAACAATAAAAGTTGTTGAAAACCCATGTTGTAATTTGATAATGTTTGATCATTGATATTAGTATTTTGACAGTACATGATTGCAACCACTCCAATGTAATTTTCCCAGCCATGGATAAATGTCAGAGAACGCCGCCAACGCAGACGTCACAGTTGAGTAGATCAGTACAGCCAACAGCCAGAGAAATAGACGAAATGAGAGTTTAAATAATGCTAGAATCTCCAAGGGTAAGTATGCCGTGTCTGTTTATCTGCATTCTTAAATATCAAGTATCATGCTATGTGACAGTATTCAGAGTGGTTGGAGACCAATTTTGTAATTTGATAATTGTGACATTGAAGCCACTCCACTACTGTCATCAAACATTTGATAAATACCCAGGCATTATTCTCATAAGCTACCCTGCCATAATTCTGAAACTGTGTGATCCTAGCTGAGTAGTAACAGGAGCCTGTAAACCAAGATGTCGGCCAATGAGACAACGCCACTCAGGCAACTCGAGGTCCCAAGACTCGAGCTCAGCCATGGAGACCGGAAAATCCCTGTCTTGGGATTGGGCACAGGAGTGTATCCACCTGTACCTGTTGCACAAATTAAGGCAGCCATTATCCAAGCCATAGAAGTGGGATACCGTCACTTTGATACAGCCCACAGGTACGGATCTGAGGAGCCTATCGGAGAGGCTGTTCAAGATGCCTTGAAGTTAGGCCTTATCCAATCCCGAGATGAACTTTTCATCACGTCTAAGTTATGGTGCGGTCATAGCCATCCAGACCTTGTTGTTCCCGCTCTCAGAAAGACCCTTGGGTAATCTACTACTATATGGTAGTAGACTTTTTATTACAGCTTTTTACGTGTCATTCTGATTCCAAGTAACTCAGCAGTCGAGGATGTAAAAGAAAGCGCGGTGTGATCAGTCTGATCACTAACAAACTGATATATGGGTTATATACATTTGCAGGAATTTGCAGATGGAGTGGATTGATCTGTTTTTGATTCATTTCCCACTGAGCTGCACCCCTGGAAAGTATGACTTCCCAATCAAGGAGGATGATTTCCTACCCATGGATTTCGAAGGTGTTTGGGCAGGTATGGAAGAATGTCAGAAGCTTGGCCTTACTAAGTCTATTGGGGTCAGCAATTTTTCCTGTAAGAAGTTGAACGATATCCTCGCAATTGCGAAAATACCACCGGCAGTTAATCAGGTAACTTTCTAAACAACTTAGTTTCTGAAATGTAAGTTTCAAAAGTACTGTTTTCACATAATCTCTGACAGTCTGACTGTTATCTTTGTGTTGAAACTTACAGGTGGAGGTGAACCCGTTTTGGCAACAGAAAAAGCTGATAGACCTGTGCAAATCAAATGGGATTTTGGTGACTGGTTATTCTCCGCTAGGATCATTAGGCACTGTCCATGGTAGCAACAGGATATTGGAATGCAATGTGCTGCAGGAAATTGCAAAGTCGAAAGGGAAGTCCATCCCTCAGGTAAAAACCTTTTAAGAGACTTGAATTCATAGTGTACCAAAAACATCAGATTCATAGCAAAGTTTTTTTTTTTCATTTTTTCCGGCTGATTACTCTTGTGATTGGCACTTGACAGGTATGCTTGAGATGGACTTATGAGCAGGGTATTGCAGTAGTGGTGAAGAGCTATAATGGAGACAGAATGAAAGAAAACCTCGCAATATTCGACTGGGAACTGAGTGAAGATGATCATGAGAAACTTAGGGGACTCCCTCAGAGTAGAGGTGCTACTGATTGGTTTAATCTGTGTAAGAATGGGCCTTTTAGGACACTGGAGGAACTATGGGATGGCGAAATCTAAGTAGATAATCCAAAAGAACGGAGAGAGTACGTTGTTATTTGCATGTCAATAAAGAAGCATAAGCTCTCTGATACAAATTCTGTACCATGTAAATCTTCTGATATATCTCGGATTTTAGTGATTTCTCGTGTAATTCCGTCGACTTCATCAGTGCTTCTTGTCACGCCTTCATTAAAAAAAAAATAAAAAAAAAAATAATTCACTGACTCTGCTTGGAACCTAAATTCAGGGTGTTCGTAGTCCAGCAGAATAATACTAATGATGGAGAGGAAATGTGTTAAGGCTGGACTATGCTTGATATTAGTATGCTTGCTAATCCAAATTTATGTCGAAATCGAGTACCATTGAGAACTCTACAAAATCTAATGAGTACCAGATGGAACAAATAATGAATCCCACTAGAGTACTAGTATACATGCATCTAAACATGGCTAACAATGCAGGTTAGAAAAAAAAAGCTTGAAGAAGAAGACTGAAATGTGTACTTTTTTTGTGTTTTAAAGGGTATGAAATGTCAACTTCTATAAGAAGAATTTGGATTCAGATTCTTCACCTAGTTTCTAGAGTTGGAATAATAAGTAATCTTAAGCTTGAAGGGTCATCAAATTTGACTTCATTTTGAAGGATTGCAAGTCCAAGTCTCCTAAGAGTCCTAGCTAAGTTCTTAGAATGATAGTTTAACTAACTTGTAGAATAAACTTGTAATCAGCTTTGATGATATGTTACACCAAGTATTGAGGGACATATATATCCCTTGTTACACAATCATACCCATTCATAATTCATACCTACATACATTATCAAGAAACCCGCGATTTAATCACTGAACATAGTGCAAATTTTTGTGGGATGGCGATAATTATCACGGACCACCAAGATCAAGTAACCAAAATGAAGAGCACGATCATCAAACATATACGACAAAACATGGTCTAAACACCATAAAAACATAATATGCGTAACTTTTCTCGTATATTGAAACATATAGAGACGTTACAAACATCGATTCCACGAATCAATACTACAATCCTCTATAAACTATGCGATTATCGATCAATATATTCACGTTCAAACTTTTGATGATCAAATCAAAATACAAAAAACAACAACACCACACCTCCCATTTAAACATCAAAATGGAAAAAGAGCAAGAAATTCAACAAACAAAAAAAAAATGTATGATTATATAATTTCTCACTTTTTGGTGGATTTGCGGAATTTCTGAGCAACCCAAGAAAAACTACCAGAAGCACCATCTTTGACCTTTTTCATTCCGGTGGAAACCGATTCTTTGGTTTTGTCCATTCCGTTAGAAGCCACATCCTTTGTCTTGTTAAAGCTATTACCAAATTTCCTAGAAAACTTCTTGGTCAAGCTTTTCCCGGATTTATTCCCATTGATCTTGTTAAGAGTATAAGCTTGATCGTCTTCGATGTTGTTGTTGTAATCCCATTGCTCTGCCCATGTGTTACCGTACGAATCTTTTCCTCCCCCCATTTCTATGAGTTTTCGATGTATGAATTTCTATGGAGTTTTGATTGTCAAAGGGAAAGGGAAAGAGAATGGGAATGGGAATGGGAGGGAGGATTCCTGAGGGTCAGAGGAGTTTTGGGTTTGGAGGTGTTTTTTCTTATTATTATCTGTTGTAAAGAAGACGTGGGAGGGGTGTATATATTTGGAGGGAAGAGATTTGTTACCTTTTAAAGACCATGATATTTATTGTATATTTGTAATATGTGCCTTTTCTAATTCACACGTAAATAGAAGATTAGTATGACAACAAGAGTAACGTTGGCCATTGATTGAGAAATCGAATTTGTTTAGGGGTTATCATGAGTTACGCCCTGTGCGATTGGACTGCATTTTTCTGATCTGATTTGATTTGATTTGATTTGAACTGATCTGATTTGATTTGATTTGAATAAATTTGATTTGATTTGATCTGAACTGAATTAATTGATAAATTAACTGCAACTAGACGAATTAATAACTAAAAATAGACTACATTCATTGATTGTTATTTGGATAATTCTGATCTGATTTGATTTGATTTGAATAAAGCTGATCTGATTTGATTTGATTTGAATAAATCTGATCTGATTTGAAAACACCGTTGAATAAGTTGAATCGCACAGGGCCTTAGAATCCTCAAATCTCATTTTTAATGGCTTTATTTTTTGTACATAGACAAGCTGCATAGTTGTCTGGGCCTGGTCATTTTGACGCCCCTAATGTTGGGGGGAGGGAGATTTGAGTGATATGTGTCTCGAAATTGGGTCAACACGGAGCATGTTGAACTCGAAAATTATATAGTGCACCAAGGTGCACAATGAGTATGGTGCACCTCCTCACAATAAAGGAGTAGGGACCACACTTAAATAAATTTAAATTATTTTAAGTGTGGTCCCTACTCCTCTATTGTGAGGAGGTGCACCATACTCATTGTGCACCTTGGTGCATGGTATAAGCATTGTGTTGAACTTTGTGAACAAACCTATAAAGTGTCGTGACAAAGATGCAAGTTTCTGTTATAATGCGAGCTTTCGAAATTTGCAATAACATGAATATTTTTTTATATATATATATAATTCTCGCACCTTTTCTTCAAAGCAAAATTGTTTTAAGGTAAATCTCACGAAGTGACATTGAGATGTAATAAGTTCAACCGCAAATTATATGGATGTCCATGGTGCACCTCCTCACAATAGAGGAGTAGGGACCACACTTAGAATAATTTAAATTATTCTAAGTGTGGTCCCTACTCCTCTATTGTGAGAAGGTGCACCATGGGCATTGTGCACCGTGGTGCATGGTATAAACACTCAAGTTCAACAATAAGTTATGATGAGACTTGACTAAATAAGAACTTATTGTTTCAAAGTTACATAATTCAGTCTAACTAAAATTCATTAAGAAATAAGAAGTTATTTAATCGTTATTTTGCCTTGTTCGGTGCTTTTTAATAGCATTTTTTATTTTTAATCTTATATATGAAATAAATGATAGGGGCTGAAAAAGGGAGTGAGAGATGAGAGAAAAAAATGAGAAACAAGGGACGTACAAGCGGTAGCGCGGGGAGAGGAATGCCGTTGTGGTGTCGCCGGAGCGGAGCGCGTCGAGTGGTGGTGGTGTTGTCGTATGAGATGGTGGTCGGAGCAAGAAAACGACGGTGGTCAGGTGGTGCGTGGTGGTGGTTGTGGGTGGGTGGATAAGGAGAGAGAGAAAAAAAACTCAGGGACACTCATGTGCAAAACGTCAAAACTCAGAGAAACCACGTACATTTACCGTATCTTTTTTAATTTGAAATAATCACCTTATATAGAATCAATTTCATTTGGATGACTACCTTACTCCTAAATGCCCCCACTGAACCCACGTCTGGAAGACCACCTCCGATCCCTACGCCTTTTTAATCTCCACTAAATCTCATAAAAGACGGTGTTGGGGTGAGTTCGATTTAGGGATAGACCGGGATCAACTTCAGTTTCATGCGCGCATAAACAAACGGTCAAGGGGGGGCGCCCAGCTTTCGCCGGGCGACCCCCCTCCGACACTCAAGTTAGTATGAGTCGGGAGGATGGGGTCACAAAGATAATAAAAGAGTAGAGAGAGAATATAAGTTGTGTGTGTGTGTGTGTGAAGTCCCCTAGATAATGGGAAATGAGGGGGGTATTTATAGGGAGTCCAAGGAATAACCAAGGTACCCCTAATCAATCCTGACCCTTCATTCCACCAAGATTCAATGGCTGGTACCTCTTGAGCTTTAAGGGTATCACATGACCTTTTCCAAGGATAACTTTGTTAAGGGCTGTGGCCCAATTATAAATGTGTACCAACAGAGCCCCTCGAAATCGGGTCGCGCTCGCCAATCACCGCAACTCGCTGCTCATCGAGTGTGATCGGACTACGCACCTACCGGCCGCCCTTTGCCATGGTTCACTGAATGGGCCTTGGTAAAGCCATGTGATGCTCAATAATACGTCACGTCTTCTTCTTCTCGATAGGCCGTGGGGCTCGTATTTTCGATTGTAATCGTAAACTTCGCCCCTTGCGAGCTTCATGGCCGTATGCGCCCTTCTTGTGCTCTCATGCTGTACTGTGCCTTTCTTGATTTCTGTTTCTAGGCATCTCGGTAAACTTCGCCCCTGACATGGAGGCGAAAGCGCAACCGAACATCGCCCCTGAACTGGGTGCGATTTCGACTCCTTGAAATAAACTTCGCCCCTAGAATTGAGGCGAAAGCGCAAGCGAACATCGCCCCTGAACTGGGTGCGATTTCGACTCCTTGAAATAAACTTCGCCCCTGGAATTGAGGCGAAAGCGCAACCGAACATCGCCCCTGAACTGGGTGCGATTTCGACTCCTTGAAATAAACTTCGCCCCTGGAAGCCCTTCTTGTGCTCTCATGCTGTACTGTGCCTTTCTTGATTTCTGTTTCTAGGCATCTAGGTAAACTTCGCCCCTGACATGGAGGCGAAAGCGCAACCGAACATCGCCCCTGAACTGGGTACGATTTCGACTCTTTGAAATAAACTTCGCCCCTAGAATTGAGGCGAAAGCGCAACCGAACATCGCCCCTGAACTGGGTGCGATTTCGACTCCTTGAAATAAACTTCGCCCCTGGAATTGAGGCGAAAGCGCAACCGAACATCGCCCCTGAACTGGGTGCGATTTCGACTCCTTGAAATAAACTTCGTCCCTGGAATTGAGGCGAAAGCGCAATCGAACATCGCCCCTGAACTGGGCGCGATTTCGACACGATCAAATAACTTCGCCCCTGAAGTGAAGGCGAGAATCGCAACCGAACATCACCCCTAAAATAGAGGCGAACGTCGCAGCCAAACTTCGCCCCTGAAACTGGGTGCGAGTTTGATTTAACAAGTTTTACAACTTGTATAAATTTTGACATAGTACCTGCAAAACAACGACAAACAATAGCTTATTATTTAGGTGCGCCCCTCGAGGTATTAACCCAAGGGTGGAATATTATGGCTGAGCTCGTTTTTTGTGGGCCATTATAACCCATCCTTCGTTCGAATTAGAACTCGGATATTAACGAGGGTCGAGCCCGAGATGTCATTTTGAGCCGATGAAGTTTCGACTCGACTATCCGGGCCCGTGGATCTGGGGTTCTACGCCTCATATATACCCAGCATCGCAGTGCGGATGTCCATGAATGGAGGGCCCCCTGATTACTGGGCACGAGTGCGTAGGCGAACGACTCCGAGCTGGAGACATGTTCGCCGAGGGCAGCGTCTGCGACCCTGCCTCTGATGCGAGCCGGGTGATCCATGAAGCCCTATTCAACGCGCACCCAACTCAGTTGGGATGAATATAACGTCTTAACCCGCATCAGGTAACCCTTGAAATTTGAATTGTCGCCAACCGCGCCCGAATAACGAAGGTATTCGAGTCCCCATTGAAGTATGGGCGATCCGCGGCTGACCATCGGAGGCGGTGATGTCCCTCCCCCAACAGTGGTTATTCACCGTTCGAGTGGTGATAATCCAACTCGACCTGGCTTTAGCACACCGTCCTTGATCTCATCAAGTCCGACGAAGTGCGGCTTGGAACGAACTCTCCTCATTGAGACCAACGAAGTGCGGCTCAGAATAGGACTACTCATCAAGACCGACGAAGTGCGGCTTGGAACAAAATTACTCATCGAGACCGGCGAAGTGCGGGCTCGGTATAAAATCACTTACCGGGGCCGGTGAAGTTCCGGGCCCGGTTAAATTTGCTCATCGAGTCCTCGGGAAGGGTTTCGAAAATCGAGTACAATAAACCCTTCCAAGTCGAGGCCGATATCATAGTCCGAAGCTCATCCTCAAGCCGAGCTACGCTCAAAGGCGAGGTCGATGATGAGCTTCTCCTCTAGCCGAGCTGTGCTCCCAGGCGAGGTAGAGAGTGGGGTCCTCGCAACCGAGGTTAAGGACCTCCTCTGAATCAAGGCCGATGGTGGAGTTCATCATACCGAGGTAAAGAACCATCCACCGCGGCCAGCGGTAGGGTTCATCATACCGAGGTTGAGCACCTCTACAACATCGAGGCCGATAGCTGAAGCTCATCCTCAAGCCGAGCTACGCTCTAAGGCGAGGTCGATGATGAGCTTCTCCTCTAGCCGAGCTGTGCTCCCAGGCGAGGTAGAGAGTGAGGTCCTCGCAACCGAGGTTCAGGACCTCCTCTAAATCAAGGCCGATGGTGGAGTTCATCATACCTAGGTTGAAAACCATCCACCGCGGCCAGCGGTAGGGTTCATCATACCGAGGTTGAGTACTCCTACAGCATCGAGGCCGATATCTGAAGCTCATCCTCAAGCCGAGCTACGCTCTAAGGCGAGGTCGATGATGAGCTTCTCCTCTAGCCGAGCTACGCTCCCAGGCGAGGTAGAGAGTGAGGTCCTCGCAACCGAGGTTCAGGACCTCCTCTAAATCAAGGCCGATGGTAGAGTTCATCATACCTAGGTTGAAAACCATCCACCGCGGCCAGCGGTAGGGTTCATCATACCGAGATTGAGTACTCCTACAACATCGAGACCGATAGCTGAAGCTCATCCTCAAGCCGAGCTGCGCTCTAAGGCGAGGTCGATGATGAGCTTCTCCTCTAGCCGAGCTACGCTCCCAGGCGAGGTAGAGAGTGAGGTCCTCGCAACCGAGGTTCAGGACCTCCTCTAAATCAAGGCCGATGGTGGAGTTCATTATACCTAGGTTGAAAACCATCCACCGCGGCCAGCGGTAGGGTTCATCATACCGAGGTTGAGTACTCCTACAGCATCGAGGCCGATAGCTGAAGCTCATCCTCAAGCCGAGCTGCGCTCTAAGGCGAGGTCGATGATGAGCTTCTCCTCTAGCCGAGCTACGCTCCCAGGCGAGGTAGAGAGTGAGGTCCTCGCAACCGAGGTTCAGGACCTCCTCTAAATCAAGGCCGATGGTGGAGTTCATCATACCTAGGTTGAAAACCATCCACCGCGGCCAGCGGTAGGGTTCATCATACCGAGGTTGAGTACTCCTACAACATCGAGGCCGATAGCTGAAGTTCATCCTCAAGCCGAGCTGCGCTCTAAGGCGCGGTCGATGATGAGCTTCTCCTCTAGCCGAGCTACGCTCCCATGCGAGGTAGAGAGTGAGGTCCTCGCAACCGAGGTTCAGGACCTCCTCTGAATCAAGGCCGATGGTGGAATTCATCATACCTAGGTTGAAAACCATCCACCGCGGCCAGCGGTAGGGTTCATCATACCGAGGTTGAGTACTCCTACAGCATCGAGGCCGATATCTGAAGCTCATCTTCAAGCCGAGCTACGCTCTAAGGCGAGGTCGATGATGATCTTCTCCTCTAGCCGAGCTACGCTCCCAGGCGAGGTAGAGAGTGAGGTCCTCGCAACCGAGATTAAGGACCTCCTTTGAATCAAGGCCGATGGTGGAATTCATCATACCTAGGTTGACAACTCTCCACCGCGGCCAACGGTGGGGTTCATCATACCGAGGTTGAGTACTTCTACCGCATCGAGGCCGATGTAGTAATGCGAAGCTCATCCTCAAGCCGAGTTGTGCTCTAAGGCGAGGTCGATGATGAGCTTCTCCTCGAGCAAGCCGCTCCCAATTCGATTCGGGTCGAGGTCATGCTGACATCTACTCCTGACAGCCTAACCGAGGTTGGGTCAGAGTGAGTCAACGACTGCGCGCCTTCGCACACGAATTGGGAGGCTGATCGAGATTGTCATTCTTCGAAACCCGGAGATATAACTTTGGTTATACCTTTGTCGAATAGAATAATAGTAATATATTGGCCCAAATAAAGAGCAGTCGATTTGACGAGAAGTATTTACTCGCCGCCGTCAATATGAATTTTGCCCCTGATGATTTTGGCACAGAGTATACAATTTTTGCGGCGTTAATCAATCATGCATCACACCACCTTGCCGCCACTCTCGAGTTTGAGTTGGAGTAAACCAATCGAGCTCGAGAGTACGAACACATGCAATTTGCAAAAATTTAATAATTGAAATGCATATATTTCATGCTTTGCACTCAATAAGCCTTACGGCGAACAAGTTGATTATGACATGCGTTAAACATTCTCGTCATGGAAAAATTAACATGCTTGCTAATTAGATCTCATTTTTATCCGAGGTTCTCGGGTTGGAATTGAAAGTAATCTAGTACAAATCAAGTCCTTATGCGGACGCATAAATATTTTGAGAAGTCATGGAAAAATTAACATGCTTGCTAATTAGATCTCATTTTTATCCGAGGTTCTCGGGTTGGAATTGAAAGTAATCTAGTACAAATCAAGTCCTTACGCGGACGCATAAATATTTTGAGAAGAAATTTCTCACATTATCAATTGATTTCAACGCATGCATCATTAGAGGAAAAGCCAACTGCATTATAATTGTGGTTACAAATAAAGCCACGCATGCTCAGAGAGTCAGAGGGGACAGCAATCAACAATTGCAATGAATGCTCTTGGAAAGTGGCAGCATATACGAATAGTCAACATGCAAAAAGCAACACCTTCACCTAGGAATGACCACCTAGCAACATATAATATCATTTCCTAGGCCTAAAAAATCATGCTCTTTACAATAATCCAACAAATCAAATAATTCATGGAGCGAGACTTATCTGGTGAAGAGGTATCAAATTATCTTCCATGTTGCTCAAAAAGTTCGCACATAGCTGGTCACTGCTCGTCGTTCGCCATTCCATCGTGTAGACGAGTCCAAGTTGCTATTTCGAGTAGAATCGAGTTCGGGATCGTACTCGGGTTGAAGCTCACGCGCTTCGCAGTCGGGCGCTCCTCACGCCGGCACTTCGCACTCTGCCCACCGCGCATAGCTCACCGAGCGCCGCCGCGCACCACACTTCGCAAACCATGTGGGTCCGAGCCACGGCGTTGAACAGGGTCAGAAGTGTCGCCGCCAACATACGGGTTCGAGACACCGCTCCGAATGGTGCCGATTTCAACCACTCCGAGCCCGGGTCGCATTCTAGACGCGACCTTCACTGAGGTCGGTGCGGCTTCTTTGGACATAGGCTGAGTCCGAACTGCGACCGCGCGCACTCGCGCCTCACGCACACCAAACTTCGTACACCATGCGCGCACACCGCAATCCGAACATATCATGCGCCTCATCTGGGAAGCTTAGATTCCACTCCGCGCTCACTCACTTCGCGTTCGGATTGGGTTCGGGTTCTTCGCACATATGCACTCCGCAGTCCGCACTTACACACTCCGCAGTGCGCATCCCGCTCTCGACCATTCTGATCAACAATTGAATATGGATGGGGCCCGAATTGCCGCCTTGAAGGCGTGTCCGTACGATCACCTCGGGTGCGTACCTGACAATATACTCCTCTGTGCGACCGCGCATGAGAAACTAGCACGCGAATTGGGTCCGAACGTCGCGCTCCGCACCCACACATTTCGCAATGCTTTTAAAATAAATTAAGATTGGAATCCACCAAATAATAAAATAAGGCACCATCACGACCCACTTTTAATGAACATAATTGATAATATTCTCTGTGACTCAGCTAGCGGCTTATGCGCACGGCGCACGCAAAATCCGCAGTCGCACTACGCAGTCAACTTAAGTCAATCCTCGTAGTCTATCCCCACAGACGGCGCCAAATGTTGGGGTGAGTTCGATTTAGGGATAGATCGGGATCAACTTCAGTTTCCTGCGCGCATAAACAAACGGTCAAGGGGGGGCGCCCAGCTTTCGCCGGGCGACCCCCTCCGACGCTCAAGTCAGTATGAGTCGGGAGGATGGGGTCACAAAGATAATAAAAGAGTAGAGAGAGAATATAAGTTGTGTGTGTGTGTGTGTGTGAAGTCCCCTAGATAATGGGAAATGAGGGGGGTATTTATAGGGAGTCCAAGGAATAACCAAGGTACCCCTAATCAATCCTGACCCTTCATTCCACCAAGATCCAATGGCTGGTACCTCTTGGGCTTTAAGGGTATCACATGGCATTTTCCAAGGATCACTTTGTTAAGGGCTGTGGCCCAATTATAAATGTGTACCAACAGACGGTATCTCAATAATTTATTTGGAGACCATTATATTGTTTACAAAATGACTCTTTTTACATTGTTTGTGACCACAATAATACTTTTAGTGATCGTAATAGTTTACAAGTATAAATCACATTATCTATGATTTTGGAAGATCAAACCATATAAAATTAGCTAAAATTTATAAATTAACCCCTTTGCAAATCTTAGTTAAGTGTCAAGGTATTTAAGTAAAATGATTACCAAAAGTAGTATAACGATCACTAATTATATATATAGGGTCACAATGTAAATAACATAATTGGTCTCTCAATAAATTATTGAGAGACAGCCTTCCACAAGACCTACTGTTTTATCTCTTAAACTCATTTGTTTTTATCCTTATTTCTAAATAATTAACCCAAAATATACAACCTTTACACATTTTTTTTTTTTACTTTCTTATCTAATCTACACCCAGCGGTGATAATCACACAGTAACATTGGCCATCTTTTCTGATCTAAACTGTCCATTAAACCCATGGTCGCGATTTAATGAGAAGTGACACCAATAAGAGGCATGAGTTGCCTATATACGTTATCACATTGTTATATATATGAGAATGATGGGAAACATGATGAATATGTTTTGATATTTCCGCCAAAAATATCATATCATGATACGGTAGGACTCTAATGTTGTTATAGTGCTAACAACAATTGAGACGACTTTGTAGTATTCCCGAAACATTTCCTCCTCGCTATGGGACGAATTAATCTGAATAATACTTTTTACTCGGCGGTAGAAATCGGTTTTCCAATTTTGGACTAACACAATAGCACTACCTACATGAGAAAAAGGCGCACTCCGAGTCCGTGGTGAGTAGTGACCAATTGAGTCCAGATATTTCCATCGTCACTTAAATTTTCTACCCAAAAATTAACCCCGCTCAATATATTTTCATTTCCTATATATATACCCTCACTCCCCTTTCAAATTTCAAAATCACAAAAACACAACCTCAACAAAACTTCTTCAACAAGAATGATCCTCCGTTAGAATTCTCTCTCTTTCAAGTTCATTTTTCCTCTCTCTCCTCCTTCTTTCTCCTCTTTCCTTTTTTGTCCTTTTTGCTGTTGAAAATGGAGCTAGCTTTTGGAGACAAACTCACTCCCGACATCGACTATCCTCTCACGTTGTTGGAGAAGAAGAGTAATTCTTCAACTTCTCTCTTCTTTAATTTGTTAATTTCAATTAGATTGTGCGATTTAGAAGGAATTAGTTGAATGATACGTGAAATTTTGCAAACGTGTCACTGTTTTCGATTTAATTGATGAGTATGCGGTAGTTGTTGCTGTCAATTTCGCCTAATTTTATATTTCACGGCGAAGTTCGGTTAGAATAATATCGCAGCTTCATACATACGTTTAGTCGAAGGAATTTTTGGAATCGATTTGTTTTGCAAAAATGTCGGAATAATCCTTTAGATTTCTCAATTACGTTATAATAATGTAGTTGCTGAATTAAATTGCGTAGCTTCATGTTCACGCTTCTGTTTTTCAATTAGAAGGAACTTATTGAGATTGTTTTCCACACAAGGCCCTCGCGGGGTCATGCGCGAAACCGCACACGTATCTTATGTATTAGTATAACTCAATTCATATACTTTTGGTTAACTTATAATTAAAAGCATTTACTGCTACGCTACGTACATATGTGTCGTGTATTCTATCTTGTCAAATCTGTCAGGTTTCCAATTACAATTACACATTTGCTTTAAGATACAGCGCACTATTTTAAGTTTTTAATTGTGTCACTTAACTACTGTGTTTGTTTTTGTGTGCAGGATGATGGACTCATGAAGGAGTATGTGCACATTTCAAACCTTAAGAAGCACAAGGTCAGGTGCGTCCGACAGTTGGAAGCTGTCATTCTGAGAGCCCCATACTCCAGGAAGCACCAGTTTATCGGAATGACGAGGAAGGTGTCAAGGTATGTCACCAGGCTGAACTTGCGTCTGAAGGAAGCAGAGTCCAGAATTCGAGCCTCGCCCACTCTCATGGTGAGGAGCTTGAATCAAGCTAGGACTGCTGTTGAGCTCATTGGAGAAGAACACATCGGCAAGCTAATATGCCACCCTCTTGCTCGAGTTGATGTGCTTTCCTATCTCGAGTCATACAATTACTGATGAGCAGCCAACTCACTAAAGTACACTGCTAAGTATTACTGTAGTCTGTAGATAAATAAATGTGCACTATCTGCGCATGGGTTAATCACTGACCATGGTGACTGGTCATATGTGGCATGTGGTGATGTGGATACCATATTCTGATAGGGAAACAATCTGCGCATGGACTATGCCTTGTAGAGCTTGTAGTAGCATGTAGCACGTCAAGTTGTCTTTTTTTATCATGGACATTTGGAGAGGGAAAAATGAAGGGTGTCTACATGTTAATAATTTTGTGCACCCCTTATTCCCAAATCATTCATGGGGCGCAAGTGTCATAAGCGAGGCACTGATGCATAGTGGCGTGGATTTGAATGGAGTGCGGTTGGCGACTGTAGCCAGGAAATGCCTAACCTATGGGGTTAGGAATGAATGGCTTATAATTGCGTATGTTGTGCGCCTTGTGGCTTTGCCGTGGGAGTTCGAGATTCTTGTAGCTTTGCCGTGGGAATACGAGATGAACATTGTGACTATTGTGAGATGATCATTATTTTGACTCTTTAATAACGGATGATAATGTTTACACGTGTGTCATATCACATAGACACATACTGATATACATAGTAGAGTATAAAATCACTCACACTCCATGACTCCAACTCCATATTTGGATTGCGGTGCAATCAAAATTTACCATAACACTCCACACAAATAAGAATCGAAAATTAACATGAGCAAATTTGTCGTAAAACTACCACCTCTATCTACTCAATCCGTATATGCTACCCCCGGGGTACCATGCGCATGATACCCCCCGCGTCCAGTAGAGGATGTGTCACCAGGCCCAATATATAAGTCAGACCAAAGGTTCAAAGCAAAGCCCAATAAAACTGGCCCCACGTACCAAATTTGAGAATGTGCCAAATTCAAATAAAAAGGCCCACCCTAATATAAATGTCCATTCTATCTACAGCCCAATACACTTATAACACAACCCAAACTTATCCTCTCTCATCCCCTTCCCCACTCCTACCTGCCCGACCACCACCCCAACCCCCCCAGCCGCCACCACCGCCTTCACTGACCACCACCCAGGCCCCAGAAACCCACCACCGGTGGCACCATCCTCCGGCGACCACAATTCCCCACCCCTACGATCGCGTTTTTTCCTCCTCCCACTCCATTTTTTCTTTTTATCCATTTTCTCTCTCCTCAAATTTCTTCTTCTCCGGTAATGTTTGAGCGACCGCCGGTGAGGCTCTGGAGATAGAGCGCTCGCCGGCGGTGGCGGAGCATGGGAAGTGGAGGAGATGGGAAAAAGAAAGGGCGCAGGGAGAAAAGGATAATCTTTGTGGCGGAGAAATGGGTATCGATTTCTACAAGGCGGGGTAAGTAACGGCCGAAAATGGTGCCAGCGATTGACATACATCTCGTGGAAGGTGGATTTAGGGGTGTGTCAGGTGGTGGCGGTATACACGGCGGTGGGGGCTTGTTGTGCGTGGTGGTGGGTAAGGGAAGGGAGGAGAGAGAAAAGGAAATGGATGGGGGAATGGGAAAAAGGGAAAAAAAACAAATCATAATCTCATACGGAATATTTTTTTATCATTATTAGACGCAAACTCATCATTATTTATGCCAAATCGATCATTTTATTAACTCAAAATTCATCGTTATGCAACAAATGCGAATGTTGGAGCTACAATCCCATTGGAGAATTATTTGATGGGTCTCGTGTTTAGAGACGGTCTCTGTTTTCAGAGACCGTCTCATTGTCAATGAGACCCTACTTTTGCCAAAAATAGATTTTAAAATAATTTAATATGTTTAAAGCTCAACTATAGAGACTCATCTCAAAATTTTACCAATGAAGTATAGGGTCTCAAAGTGAGTCTCAAAATTTAAGACAACATAATTTTGGAAATAATTTGTATTTGAGACTCAAGTTGAGTCTCACCAATAAAGATGCTCTAAACTAATGACCATGTTTTGTATAATAATAATATCTTAATTGTATAAGATAATGACCATGTTGTTGTATAGTAATGACCTAATTTTATACGTTAATGACCATGTTTCTACATAGTATTGACCTAATCTATATGGTAGGGTCATTACTATACACAGACATGGTCATTACCCTTATAGGAATTTGGTCATTACCTTACACAAACATGGCCATTACCCCTATTAAAGTTGGTCATTAGTATACACAAAAATGGTCATTACCCTTATATAACTTAGTCATTACCATACACAAACAGGGTCATTACCCTTCTACAACTTGATTATTACTTTACACAAATATGATCATTACCCTTATACAACTTGATCATTACTATATACAAACATGATCATTACCCTTATAGAATCTGGTCATTACTATACATAACATGGTCATTACCCTTATAAAACTTGGTCATTACTAAACACAAAAATGGTCATTAACCTTATAAAACTTAATCATTAATATACACAAATATGGTCATTACCCTTATATAATTTAGTCATTACTATACACAAATATGGTCATTACCCTTCTACAACTTGATCATTACTTTTATACAACTTGATCATTGCTATATACAAACATGATCATTACCTTATAGAACTTGGTCATTACTATACATAACATGATCATTACCCTTATAAAACTCGGTCATTATTATACACAAACATGGTCATTAGCCTTATACAACTTGGTCATTACTATAAGGAAACGTGGTCATTACCCTTATATAACTTGATCATTACTATACACAAATATGGTCATTACCTTTATAATTTGGTCGTTACTATTGGAGTACAAAGTAAGAGTGTAAGACCGTGCTCAATTCCAAATACGGAGTATAAGAACATCCTCATTTCCATTTCGAATGTCATTCCAAAACGCATCGTTTCTGCCCATCCATTTCAATTAGCCGGTCATCCAACTTTTTGACTCAAAGTGGGCCCAATGCGCAACAACCAGTCTCCTCTACACACTCCTTCCACTGTAACTTGCTCTTCACTCTTTGGTGATCGACGACAATAATGGAGAAAATGATGAAGAAGGACTGAAGAATAACGTAAATTCCAAGCTCAATGTTGCAATCATTCATCCTGATCTCGGCATAGCTTATTTCTTCTCTTTTC
Organism: Spergularia bocconei; assembly: GCA_963457585.1. Taxonomy (NCBI): domain Eukaryota; kingdom Viridiplantae; phylum Streptophyta; class Magnoliopsida; order Caryophyllales; family Caryophyllaceae; genus Spergularia; species Spergularia bocconei. The sequence continues at coordinate 3,101,683 of OY734943.1, forward strand.
TTTTAATCCTTTATTTTAATCTCTCAAATTTCTTCAATTTCAATTTTTTTTCATCTTGTAATTAGCTTGCTATTCCTGATTTTGTATGCGTATTCGCGCCTCACTTCACCTTCTCGACAAAGAAACACGACGAAATCAAAGTGAGATGCGTCTTATCATGTAAATTTTGTTGTGTAATTAGGTATGATTTGGGTAAAATTTAGTTATTTGGAATTGAGACGAGGGCGGGATGAGGAGAGCGACGGCGACATGCCGTCGTGGTGGCTGTATCGTCGGCAGGAATCGGGCATGTCAGGTGCTGTGGTGGTGGTTGTTAGGAGAGAGGAGTGAGAAGGGGAGGAGAGAGATGGTCTGTTAGATGGGAGAGTTGAAACACGGGGTGTTGGAGAAAGTGTGGAAGGTATGTTTGGGCTTTGAGTATAACTAGTTTGCATGCCCGTGCCACACCCGGGCTATATATTTATATTGTTTATACACGTTTTATAAAAAAAATGTTGCATTATCTTTGTTCCAATAAATTACCATAATGATTATTTTCCTAAATTAACTAATACTATATTACTCTGTAATAATTTATTACCATATCCTAACCGATAAGTGTATTTAATGCTAATTTTATGTTATCCAATTAATGTATGATAATTTATTACCATATCCTTACCGATAATTGTATTTAATGTTATTTTTATGTTCTATCCAATTAATATATGATCATTTATTACCATATTCTAACCAATAATTGTATTTAATGCTATTTTTATGCTCTATCCAATTAATGTACGGAAAATTCACGTGGTACCCTCGAACTTTGATTGATTGCACATGGTACCCAACTTGGCAAGTTTGTGCACATGGTACCCCCGAAGTTACCACTTTGTGCACATGGTATCCAAATAGTAACCTCCGTTAGATTTTCCGTTAAGTGATGATGTGTTAGTTTGTTTTTATGTAAATTAGTTAATATTAATGATGATTTTCCATTTTCAAAAAACCAAAAATAAAAATAAAAGTAATTTTTTTTTTACTTTTTAAAACAAATCCAAAAAATATTTTCATAAACAAAAAAAATCCAAAAAACAAGCTTTTTTTCATAAAAAATATTATTTCTCTTAAAAAACCTTAATTTGTGCACATGGTACCCTTCAAGTTACCACTTTGTGCACACGGTACCCTTAGAAAAATTAGTTTTTTAATAAAGTTTTTTCGAAAAAATTATTTGAAAAAAATATATTTATTTTTCTAAGAATTTATTGAATTTTTTAAAATTAAAATTTTAAATCTATAATTTAATTAACTAATTACCTAATAACTAACCGACACATCATCACTTAACGGAAAAATCTAACGGAAGTTACTTTTTGGGTACCATGTGCACAAAGTAGTAAGTTTAGGGGTACCATGTGCACAAACTTGCGAAGTTGGGTACCATGTGCAATCGGGCAAAGTTCGAGGGTACCACGTGAATTTTCCGATTAATGTATGCCAAGCGTCGTCGTAGGAAATACTTGGTTTCAGGTTTTAATATATAGTATTAGATAGGATAAGTATAGTAAGGGTATTTTGGTAATTTTGCCAAACAGTTGCCAAAACGGGAAAGTGTCTCCAAATGTTGAGGTATGCTCTAAATTCCCAAAATGAGGTTTCATAGACTTAAAATAGACTTCTCCCAAAACTTAATACCATTTAAAGTAACCCAAAAATGTGGGGTGTTACAAATATAATATCATTTCCTACATACATTGAGTTTATCTTAAATAGAATTTTAGTTATATGTATTCATTGTAGTTCGACTCTCTAAATTTTAAGTTTTACCTTCAAAATATGATGGTATGTTGCAAATCGATATTGTAATTCCAAATAGTTATATTGTACTCTACAATGAGATGAGAAATGATTTTTTTTTTGTTCGGGATATCATCTTGTATTGATCGTGTTTATTTTCCGATATTGTAATTGACAATTTCATTTTCAATTAAGATATAGCTAACATGTTCCGACAACTCTACAAATAAACCAAAAACGAAAAAACGTTTTCATCTGATCTTATCTGTCACATCTATGCGGTTATTGTACTTGAACTTGTATTATCATTATTTTAGTTTCAAATATGATCATCTTGGTATGTTTATTTTCGATAACATGATAGACAATTTTATTTTGATTTTTCATGTTATAAAAACTCTACAAATAAATTAAAAAGATCTCGTGATTTCACGGGGCAATCATTTATGGAATCCATTTACCGCTACGCTACGTCCATTTATGTTGTGTTATACTAAATAACAAGACGTTATGCATAGGAAATTGGTCCATTAAGAGTTCCGTGATTTCACGGGGTTCAAAACTAGTTTACTAATTAATATGGCACATCAATCATTCTTAGTCAAGGAGATTAAAAATGAAAAAAGTTTATTGAATACGGCATTAATCTCAAAGAAACAGGATGCAAGTAACTAAGTTTTTGGTTGGTGATCATGGTTTGTGTGTCATACTCAGCGGAAAGTTCATCATCAAACTTCACCAAACCAACGACGTGCGCAATCCGAAAGAAATCTAGCTCACAAAACAACACATGGATTTCTTAGGGATTTTTCCCGGAGAAGCCATTAATTTGGAAGCGTAAGTTTTTTTGTTAATTAGAGTATTTACCTTCATATTATATATTAAGTTTTGTCGCTGCTAATCATCTTTCATTTTTTCTGTTTCTTTTTGTGTGTTATAAGTCTCCCGGCCGAGGCTCACGGAAGCAACGCCTCGGCATCCGTCTCGATTCGAGCTTACAACATCAACTATGAAAAATCTTCTTCTACAGAGGATATTGAGTACAAAGATTGCACCTTTTCTGGGGCAAATGAGTTGAAGATTGCTCGTGAGCTCTTATATCAGGTTACTACGTGCACACATATATACTGCCTTTGTTTTACTTTCCTTGATTTTGTAATTATTTTTGTAATTTATTTATGTTCGTAACTTTTCTTTTGTATTTAATTGATCTCTTTATTTTTTTTAGTTTGTGTACAAATCACAAAAGATAATTTGGGAGCTAGGTGAAGGGCAAAAAATACGTCTTGTTGGTGGATTGAATCATGGTTAGTGCTAATGCGGCCGTTGAAGTTGGAGCAATAGTTGATACTACTGTGGTTAATGTTCAGAAGGTAATTTCTTACCTTTTCAAATTATTATTATTGTTATTGAAGGTGAAAGTGCATGTTTTTTTAAGGCAAATTTAATGAAAATAACTCAACGTTTGCAACATATTCATAAAACAACCCAACTTTTCCACTTTAACAAAAACTAGTTTGCATGCCCGTGCCCGCCCGGGCTATAACTTTATATTGTTTATACTCGTTTTATAAAAAATATGTTGCCTTATATTTGTTCTAATAAATTACCATAATGATTATTTTCCATAAATTAGCTAATACTATACTACTATATAATAATTTATTACCATATCCTAACCGATAATTGTATTTAATACTATTTTTATGTTCTATCAAATTAAAGTATAATAATTTATTACCATATCCTAACCGATAATTGTATTTAATGCTATTTTTATGTTCTATCCAATTAATGTATGTCAAGTGTCGTTCTAGCAAAGACTTGGTTTCAGGTTTTAATATATAGTATTAGATTAGATTTAAAATATTGGGCCAATAAATATAGTCCAGTCTGAAAATTTGGACGGGGGTATGAATGCTCATGGTACCCCGGGGATACCATATAATATTACCATATCCTAACCGATAATTGTATTTAATGCTATTTTTATGTTTATCCAATTAATGTATGCCAAGTGTCCTCCTAGGAAAGACTTGGTTTCAGGTTTTAATATATAGTATTAGATTTAAAATATTGGACCAATAAATATAGTCCAGTCTGAAAATTTGGACAGGGATATGAATGCTCATGGTACCCCGGGGATACCATATAATTTGCGCTATCTACTAGATGGGTCACAAAAAAAAGAATCGAAAGTTAAAATCAAAGCGGGAAGCAGGCAGGTAATGAAAAATTTAGAAATTCCCGCAAAACCAAACAAACCACGTGTCGACAAAAGCTCTTTTGAATTTGACTTAGCCGATCCCACCTGTAATCCCCAAACTACCCTCTCTCAATTCTCTCTCCTCTTTGTACCAAAAAAAAAAAATTTCTCTCTCCTCTCATTTCACCCGCATCTCAATTTCATTTCACCTCATCTCTCCCCATATAAATACCCTCCCTCTTATCTTTTCCCAAAATTTTCCTCTTTTAGAGAGAGAAATAAAAATCCCCAATTTAGAGAGAGAAAACCACAAATTTCTTCCCCAATTTTAATGGATCCCAATTTAATAAACAACAACAAACCCTAAATTAAAAAAAAAAAAATCCCCAAATCCCCAATTTTTTCCACCAATAATTTATTTTATCATCCGTCGATTAAATTAGAAAACCCTAACCCTAACTTTTTTTCAATTGAAAAACGAGTAGAATAGGAAGCTTCTTGGTGAAGATAAATCGATCGATTGGGTGATTGATTGATTGATTGAAAAGGATGCCGTCGCAAGGGGATCTAGATCGGCAGATCGAGCAATTGATGGAGTGCAAGCCGTTGTCGGAGGCGGATGTGAAGACGTTGTGTGAACAAGCGAGGGCAATTTTGGTAGAAGAGTGGAATGTTCAACCGGTAAAGTGTCCGGTCACCGTTTGCGGAGATATTCACGGACAGTTTTATGATCTTATTGAGTTGTTTCGTATCGGTGGCAATGCTCCTGATACTAATTATCTCTTCATGGGTGATTATGTAGGTCTGTACCTCTTTTGTCTGCCTTTCTCTTTTTGTTTTGTTTTCGGGTTTTTGTTTCGATTTCGAACCCAAGCCGTTTATGTCTATTGTTTTGTATGTGTTGCATAGTTGATGGTTCATATGAAATTTTGTTACTTTGGTTTTATGCTTGATGGTGTGTTTGATATGAGTTTGTGGGAGCTTGTTTAACAAGGGAGAGAAAACGCTAAATTGTGATTAATTGGACCAAATTCGGTTTGAGGGTAGTTGTGAGTGGCCAAAACTCGAAAGCGAGAAATTTTTGTAGTTCGGTTTGAGGGGGGTGGGGGGAGATGAGGATAGTAGCTTAATGTTGTAGTTTTGAGTGGCCGAAAGCGAGAAAGATGGTAACTTTGTGTGGCTGGAAAGTAATTATGGGGAAAGATGGTAACTTTGTGTTTGGGGATTTTAGTGAAGTTGGGTATTGTGATGAACAAGTTTATGTGGCTGGAAAGTAAGGATACTTTTGTGTTTTTGGGCATGTTGTATTACTTGTTCGACTTGATTGATATAGTAAAATGGTTCGTTTTGGAAAGGACGGGGCTTTTAGGTAATGTTGTAGAGTTCATTTGGGCATGTAAAGAAGGGGAAGGGAAGAAGAAGAGACGTGAATACTTTGGAGTTTTAGATTGTTTTTATCTTGGATTTTTGTTGTAAATGGTTTTTGTTCGTAGAGGTACTTTGTTAGACTAAGGTGAATAATGAGGAAGTCTTGGTCTGCGTGGTTTAGGCACAGACCAGTGGAAGTGAGTGAGTGCCATAGAGGATGAAAGTTGCCGCTTAGATTGGAGCTTGTGAAGGTAATTTTGGGTCTTGGTCTCTTGGAAGACTGAACAAAGTTCTTGATTGTACTTGAGGATGGTTAGTTCAGGAAAGAGTTGTGCGCGCAGGAGTGATGATTGTTTTTGTTGAGAGTATAATAATGTATGGAAGATTAGTACTATATGGATCTGCAGGAATTCAATATTTTTTTTTTTTTTTTTTTTGGGAGAGTATAATAGATTTTACAAGGTATAGTTGAGGGGGGCAGTTAACTGAGATGAAGAATTTTAGATAGTCACCAACTTTTTTCATTGGAGCTGTTGTAGAGGGTATTAGATAAAGAAGGTGAAAGCTGATTGAGAACTAGATGAATGTGTTTCAAAGCAGTATCCTGTGGTCTTGAAGGAAAACTTTTAATCTTGCTCAGCAGTCTTGTCAAACTTTTAAAGAAGTCGAAAAACGCTAGTCTGCTCCTTTTACCCCTGGACTCCTGATTAGTTAGACTTCTTATGAATCAAATGGCTCTTGTAAGGTTTAGACTACTGGTACTTTGTGGTGTTTGAGCACACACTTGGTGATTATTTTGGATGTGTTGCTTAGTAGATGGTCCTTATGAAATTTTGGTACACCTGCTTTATCCTTGGTGTGTTCAATATGAGGTTGTGTGAGTTTGTTTAATAAGGGATTAAAACTACGCGGTTTTATGCAGCCTGATAAATTGAAAGGAATTTTGTTTGAGGAGGTGGGGGGGGGGGGGGGGTGGGGGTGAGGATGGTAGTTACTTTTGGAGTTTAGAGTGAATGAAAGGGAGAAAGATGGTAACTTTATTTGGAGATTGTAGGGAAGTTGGATAATGTGATGAATGGGTTTATGTGAGTGCCTGAGTGGAATTTAGTGATACTGTGTTGTAAATTTTGTGTTTCGGGCATGTTGTACTACTTGTTCGACTTGATGGAATGCAGCGAAATGATTTACTAGGGAAAGACTATGAGGCTTTTGGGTTATGTTATTGTTATTGGTTCTGTAGAGATCATCTGGGCTTGTAAATAAGTGTAGGCAAAAGAATAGAAGTAAACACTTTGTAGTTCCAGATTGTTTTCGTCACGGACATGTCTTTTTATATAGAAATCATTTCCTTGGATTTGGTGTAAATGGTTTTAATTCACATGAGGTACTTTGTTAGACTAAGGTGAATAATGAGAAAGTCTTTGGTTTAAATTGCGTGGTTAGGCACAGACGAGTTGAAGTGAGGGAGTGCCATGAAGGGATGGCTGGGTCTTGGAGGAATAAACAAAGTTCTTGACTGGTACTTGAGGAGGGTAAGAGATTTCATCAGTTGTAAGTTAAGTAAAGAGCTGTGCGCCAGGAGTGAGATGATTGTTTTTGTTGATAGTATACTGGATATTACAAGGTATTAAAGATGGGGACTATGGCTCATTTGCAGGAATGCAAGTTTTTTTTTTTGGGTGTTACTAGATAGTCACGAACTTTTTCTTAGGAGCTCTTGTAGAAGTTTTTCAATAACGAAAGTGAAAGCTGATTTAGAACTAGATGAATGTTTTTCATAAAGGTATCCTGCGGGCTTGAAGGAAAATTTCCTAACTCGCTTAGGGGCCTCATCAAAATTCTAAGAAATTAAAAAGCGCTTGTTTGCTCCTCTAACCCCTACTTGTCTGCTGATAGATAATGAAACCAAACCATATAGAAATTCTTGTTGTAATGCAAGTGTAAGACCTTAGCTTGAGTAATGGGGTTATTTTTAATGTAAAGCACCTCCTCATATCAACCAAAATCTAATACGAAATTAGGAGATAGTAGATTTGGAGGTTCACAGACAGTTTGAATTTAATTTGTTGTGTAGTGTCGGTGGCAATCTTTCTGATACTAATTACCTCTTCATGGAATTGTGTAGGCCTGTACATTTGTTTTCTATTCTCATTTGTAATTTGAAAATATTAAAGCATTGATGTATCCATATACATTTTGTCTTTGTATATTCTTCTTTCTTCATCTCTCTCTCTCTCTCTAGTTCTACGTGTGTGCTCGCGTGTGTATTGTAGATATGAATTGCATGTTCGTTATCTGATCGCAGCATGTGATTGTTTTTTTTGTTTGTTAACAATTTGAGGTTGCGTGATAATGTATGAACAGAAGAAAGAAAGAAAGAAAGATATGATCTTACAGCTTTGAGTTAGCTTATTGATTGTTTGGTTTGTATGAGGATTATCCCTTCGTTAAAAACTGTGACGCTCATGATTGAGTAATTGTAAGGAGGGTGAGTGGTTGGTGAGGAAGAAAGTTGCGATTGTTGTGTTTGAAGATTTTGAGGGAGGTTACTAGCTGGAATGAGTAATATTAGTTGTTTAGAAATGAATGAATACTATATCTTTGAGTTGTACAGATTAAGATTATATGTGATTTACTTGTTTTTTTATTTCTATGCTTATGTGCATATGAAAAGAGGAAAGCACTTAGATCAATCCTGCAACTTTTGGAGCAATTGAGTTTTGTGAGGGACATACATTGTTTTGTGAAAATGTTGGCTGTCTTCTTAATGGTGGTAGTGGTGCTATTGAGGGATGAACTTCATTGAATGTGAACGCTGAGATATTATGGTCATTTGTGTAATGGCAAGGTTGTGGAGTTTGGGAAATAGAGATCAGAGGGCTAAGTAATGCAATGAACAAAGTTGCTCAGATTGTCTTTGGAGCTTGTTGGTGTTTTGGTGGGAACTGGGAAGTTGAAGAAGTTTTTTTTGCCTTTGGAAATCTGCATGTGTTAAAGTAATAGTAATAGTGGAAATGTGAGGTCATTGGAGCCCTAGGTAGAAAATAGTCGTCGGATGAATGAGATGATAACACTTGGAGGTTAAGGATTTTCTTATTCTGGAGCTCATTTTGCTAAGATAGGGCCATGGATGGGTACTTTTGATATTTTCTTAGGATGCCAAGTTTTTTTGTTGAGAGTAGTAGTTGAAAGTTATTTTGAGATTAAAAAGTTGTTCCATAATGGCCCGTCGAAGTATTGATGAAATGAAGGTTTTAACTTGCTTAGCATTGTCGTTAAATTCTTATTTGAGGATAGCCATGTCGCTCTTCCTCTCTGCCCATGGGGCTGTGTTCCCATGAGCCTATGTAATGGAATATTCACAAAATTTGGATCAGTGACATTTTAGACAAATGTGTGATGATTAAGTGAAATCTGTTTGCCTTATAGTAATTCAAGACTTCATATTGATTTTCACAATGTTAATTTAAGTGAGCAATTTTGTGTAAATGCCCAAAATGGAGGCCAATACTTTAGGCAACTGTCATACATACAACAACAACAACAACCAAGCCTTATTCCCAAAATGATTTGGGGTCGGCTAACATGAATCGTCATCCAGTAACCGTCTTGTGTACGCCAAGAAATTTCGAAAACGTTGTAAACATGTTAGAAATATTTAAACAATTTCAAAGGAAATTTAGAAAGTCGTCAAAATAAATAAAAAGGTTTAAAAAAAAATATTGCAAAAAACAGATGAACTTTGAACACAAGTTAAAAAGTTTTAGAAAAATAGTTGGAAAAACCAAACAAATAAATCAAAAGGGGTCAGAAAAAGTCCTCCACATATTTGAAAATTTTGGATCAGTGACATTTGAGACAAATGTCTGATGATTAAGTGAAATCTGTTTGTCTTATAGTAATCCAAGAGGGGGAATTGGAAAAGGTAGGGGACTGTCATACAACCTGTGTACCCTATAATGCTCCACCATGTGATGCTGACTTTATTTTATAATGGTTCTTATTTTTGATGATCACCTGGTTAGATTCTCTTCTTCAGCCTTGCAGTTCTTAAATTTCTCTTTGGATAAATAGATGTTATGCAGCACTCTCAGGTTGTACGTAGTTTCGTTCATGTTCTTTGCTGCTGGCTGCCTTTTATTGGCTGTGTTAAAAATGAAACACTCTGTTACTTCCTTGTCCCTATAAAGCTGCTCTGTTACCTTTGCAGTGATTTGTTTTTGTGCGCTCTCTTACAAGTCACTGATAGCATGGAGTTAGAACATGACTTACTATGCACCTGAAACAATAATGTTCTTGAGAATTATTATCAACTAGCTGAAATTTATGAGGTGTTTTGGTTTGGGGACCCAAGACCAGGCTGAACCTGTCTGCATGACTGACTTTTCACTCGTTTTTTTTTACAACAATGAAATAGGAGTATTATTAATTAAGCAAATAAAGTACAAAAAGTCTGAAAAACAGAACATCTAGAGTAAAGCAAAGAGCTACAAAAGAAAAACTTAAAGTTAATTACGGAGAACAGTCCAGTGAGGGTGCCTGTTATTTTGCTCCTAGCTGACTTTCCAAGTATGTGGACATAACTCCGCCTTTTCCCTCCTTGCTGACTTTCCAAGTATGTGGACTCTGATGGGTTTCACATCCTCCTTTGCAGTTGTGTTCAGGGCTTGCAGACAACAGTTACTTCTAAGAGGGGGATATGTCTATTTAGTACTTGTTTTACGTTGGTTTTCAGTAAGTAGGGTTTTTACATGGAGGTTACATTTTAATCTTCTTTATCAAGATGTTTTTTAGCACGAGTTGGTTGCTCGGACTTGGGGGTAAGCCATTTGCTTACAAGGGCCATCAGTAGATATGCCTTCAACACTGGGTGGCCTGGGTCTTGAATTTATTTCGTGTGGTTAATAGGTTTTAGGTTGCTCTATCCATTCCTGCCCCTGACACATTTGCTTCTTGTCTTGTGCTTTCCAGATCGTGGATACTACTCTGTGGAGACTGTCACTCTTCTGGTTGCCCTGAAGGTTCGTTACAGGGACAGGATTACAATTCTCAGAGGAAATCATGAAAGCCGACAGATAACTCAAGTGTATGCCACTGGTGCTTCTCATCTGACGATCAAATCTTTCGCTATTTATATTCTTGCTTCATTAAGTAGTGCGGTAAATGTGTAGTGGTATTTTGAGTTGTTATTTCTGTTTATTGTGCCGTGATTCTTTGATTTGTTTGCATATCTGTCAGCTGTAGCCCAGAAAAATTTAAATATTACTTGTTTTCGTCTGTACTGAATGAGATTCTGGGCACAAGTCTTTGAATTGCCATGATTCAGATATAGCTGTTGGTCTATAACCTTCTCAGTTTTCATTGTGTAATGTTTTTTGTAATTGACCTTTCAGGTATGGTTTCTATGATGAATGCTTGAGGAAGTATGGAAATGCGAATGTCTGGAAGCACTTTACTGATCTTTTTGATTATCTACCTCTCACAGCTCTTATTGAGAGTCAGGTCTGAGTTGTAGATTATGGTTGATTTTTGGTAGCTTTGTTGGGACGAGTTTGTGATGGATTGGTCTTCTTTGTATGATAATAGGTTTTCTGTTTGCACGGAGGTCTTTCACCATCTTTGGATACATTGGACAACATTCGAGCCCTGGATCGTATACAAGAGGTATGGTTTTATATAGTATCTTCCCTGTTTTTTTTTTTTTGGGCAGTGATGTTTCTGGAGAAGACCCTACTCTAGACACTCTTGTGCGCCCCTGTGAGGTGTTCAGATGTCATGAGCTCATGGCTTTTTTTGGTTTATTTGGTTGGAAAACTTATGGTGATGCGCACTGATTTACGTGTTGTGTACTGCTGTTATTTTGGGCAGGTCCCTCATGAAGGACCAATGTGTGACCTTTTGTGGTCTGATCCTGATGATCGGTGTGGTTGGGGGATTTCACCTCGTGGGGCTGGCTATACTTTTGGACAGGATATAGCGTCCAACTTTAACCACACTAATGGACTCACTCTCATTTCTAGAGCCCATCAACTTGTGATGGAAGGTTTCAATTGGTGTCAGGTTTGTGAAATTTCACATCATGTCATCGTTTAAGTACTTCTATTAACCTTAAGTACTCCTGTTATATAATTCCAACTGCTGAGATTTGGAGGAGTCGCAACTAATGGAGTCCCACTTTACAGGACAAGAATGTAGTGACAGTTTTTAGTGCTCCCAACTACTGTTATCGATGTGGGAATATGGCCGCTATTCTTGAGATCGGAGAGAACATGGAACAGAACTTCCTCCAGTTTGATCCTGCACCTCGGCAGATTGAGCCTGATACAACTCGGAAGACCCCTGACTATTTTTTGTGATTTCACTAGCTTCATCAGCTGTTTGTATTACACTTTTATCCTCGTGTTGCTGTAGATTTCATTGGAAGAGAGGACTTCGGTTGTTTGAGGATCACTGTCAGCATCATTCTTTGCTTTGGAGTGGTATTTCTGCTGCTTTCATTTCTCTAGATACCCGCAGAATGGAGGCTCTAGTAGTTTATTTGTATATTTCTGTCAGCGGAAGCAAGTAGAGCAGCAGTGACTTGGTAATGTATCTTCGTAGTGTTTACCTAATCAAGTTACAAGGCAAGGGTAATACGATCTTGGTCCCATTTTTCGCCAACTCCACAAGGGCAATCGGAATAGTGCATTTGATGATATAATAAAGCTATGTGGCTTTGGGTTCCCAGTGGCACAGCTATTCAGAACTTCCAGCATTTGTACCTGATCGTGTTGCTATATACTAGTCTGCAGCCGTGTCCTAATTTTGAATGTTTTGATTATTTAAATATATATAAATACGTTGTTCAATTCTGTTATCAAGTCTATGAGCTGTTATTGTCAACTGTTTTCGAATTTGCAAGTACAAAATGCGGAATTTAGCTTAGCTCATCACATCTATTACTTCTCAGTCGGAGGTGTGCAACAATTTCCATATAGTGTGTTGGCAGTCATCTTCTTGTCACGTTTTTTCATTCACTGGCTGCAGCTGGAAGCCCACGACTTTGGTGCATTCTAGTGCAAGTTTTTTCAAGTTAAAAGTAAGTATAAGTACAAAAATTTTCACATAGAGGTGTGCAGATTTCATTGACAGGAATTTTTCATTTTCTCTACAGAATACAGTCGAAACTCGCGACACATGAGTAGTATAAATGGATGCGCTATTAGTTTTTTTTTTTTTTTTTTTTTTTTTTTTTTTTTTTTTTTTTGACGTCTAAAAGTAGCGCCATTAGTTTTTTTTTTTTTTTTTTTTTGACAACGGTTGAAATTTTATAACTAAGGAAAGGAAAGTACACAACAAGTAAACTAAAAATACAGGAGGCTATCCTCGGCCAAAACACGAGAGGCCGGGACCAGGACCTAAACCTCCTACACTAAACACACTAAAAGGACTGTAGAAAAACGAAACAAACTTCATCTTCTTATACGGAACCATGGGGATTTGCTGGTGGCACTTCCGCTTCCTTTTCACACCACTAAGGCTAGGCATAGCGGGCTTGGCTGAGTGCTTCACCCTTTTACGGAGATGAGGACCATACTTACGGCTGAACAAAGATGCTCGTGCAAATTTCCTTGGCACTGCACAGAAAGCAAACATTGGAGAGCAAGGGAATACTACCTGTGGCTCTGAGGTTGGGGAGGACGGTACATCAAACATAGTAGAGTCTTCAATGAACACGACATCGAGGTCTGGTAGAACAGGTTCTGGCACAACTGAAGCACAAGGGTCTTCCTCCAAACATGGAAGAATTTTGGAAGCCACTGCTTCCCTCGAGGCGAAGTCGTGGGGGGCTTCCGTCATGATTTGATTTGTAGGGGTGACAACACGAACGTACATCACCGAACACGAACGGGAGTGATAAAAAACTAATTCTTTACCCTGAGCCAATTGTTCCAAACCGAGTCCAGACATGCGCAACACAGAGGACGACTTCCGGCGGTTGATGAAAGGATGTTGTTTTGTTGTTTTCACCCCAGAGATTTTGCTGGTGGTGTCGCCGGCAGAAGGAAATATGTCGTCCGAACAAGGCATACTAACATCAATTGAGTCACTAAGGTAAACATGAGGCTGCTCAACAACAAGTTCCTCTATCTCCGGAATGATAAGATTGGAGCTAGAACTGCTTACTTTATCAGGGGCTATCGTGGTGAAGCCCAATACATCAACACTCATTGGATCAATTCTTTCCCCTTGCTTTTGGTTAATCAAATTGGAGTCTGAGCTCGAACTCCTATCTTCAGCAGGGGCTAACTTATGGCGGCCTAAACCATCAGAATACATCTCGAAAACAGGTTCCCCTTGCTACTGGAGGGTGGAGCTGGCACCGGGACCATAAATTGGAGCAACGGACTGAACAAAGTCCTCACACATTCCAACAAAATTCTTACCTTTATTGTTGGAACAGACCACGAAGCTATTACGCGAGATGCTATCACTAACCGAAGACTGTAGCAGACCTTCCACTTTTACAATCTCCGTCAACACTTCCTTATTATTAGCCTCAATATCCCTAGCTTGAATTAAATCTCGATACGCACTATCGAGATGACCCAACTGAACACAAGCTAAAGCTCTACGAAAAAGAGCCTTAATATTACGAGGATCAAAACCTAACACCAAAGAACATAGGTTTTTGGCGTTGGTAAAGTTGCCAAATTTGAGAGCACAAATTGCTAAATTGAGGTTCAGAGACACAGCAAGATCCCTGAACAAAACTTGACCGTCCTCGTCCAAAAACACCACAAAACAGATGGCCTTAACAGCTTTAAGATAAATGGAAAAAGCTTCTCTAAATTGGCCCTGCTTGAACAACAAAGTCCCATCTGATTTCAAAGAAGAGGCATAACCAATAACCTCTTCAGGACCCTTCAATTGGGTAAACAACGCACATAAATCCCCATCCTCACAATCAACATCAGCAAGATGATAAGTGAGTAGAGCTGACTGAATTGATTCAATCTTCATATTCCAAGCAAAACATCCACCAGGTTGAAGACGAAAACAGAAAACTAAACACCCAGGACTAAAATTAAAACAAGCAATCAAACCCAACAAGTAACTTCAAACGGGCCCAATTATTGTATGAACAAGTAAAGCTGACTAATCAACACCGAGTACTAGCAAAGAAGCAAAAGAACCTGCGAAAGCTAGTAAAGCAATCGGCGAAGAAGAAGTCAGTGGCGAAGCTCGTAGACGCGATCCGATGCGGTACTGATTTCAAAGATCAGTCTCACTGATCAGATCAAGGAGCAAGACCCAACTGTTACCAAAACTACGCTAGAGTAGATTCGAAGTGAGAACAGGCTCGCCGGCGCTGATTATTAACGGAAAGCAATCAATTTTTGGCCGGCGAGCCTTTGGATGAGAGACGGTGGGATTTCTTAGTGTTTGGGTTTTTCTTTTTCTCTCTCTAGCTTTTTCTCTCAATCAGTTACTCGATATCATGTGAAGTGTTAATTCAGCGCCATTAGTTAATCATGAAGGATTAAGTATTGTATACATTGTTCACTTTACACAAGCAACTGGGCAAAAGTAAAAAGACCACATAGATGGCTAAAATCTTGGATTGCTTTGTAGTCGAACGCCACCAGTACCAGTAGCGGCTGTGGCAAGAGTCTTCTTCCGTCTTAGGACCACGAAAGACCCGCTGATAAGCAACATCCCTAATGCAAGAACCTTCAACAATTAAACACCACGTAAATGTTTTAGTAACACAGAAAGCAGCAAGGAAAATACGCAATGAATATATGTCATCTCCATATGACAGTCGAAAATTCGAAAACAAAGCACAGAACTAAGCAGTCAAAGCTGTCCTTCACAAAGCCATGCTTAAGGTCCAGGTGACTTCTTGTGGCGCTGTGCTCTTAAATCATTATAGTTTGCAAGCGGGCCATCTAAGCAAAGCCTGACTGAGCTGATGCTTATACAATGATACAAACCAATTACACCAAGATATGCCTAGTAGGGCAAGTTCAAAAACAGCTTTGTTAGAAGAGATCCACCTTTGTACAAATAAGTATCCAGCTCTTTAACATTCCTCCCACAAGGAAAAAGTACCTGCCGCTTACCATCTTTCAATGCATTATTAAAAGGTCTACAACAACACCAGCATTACCCCGGCGCCTTAAAGGTTCCCGTCATAAGGTGGGGTAAGGGGGGGGGGGTGGGATGTACGCAGACCTTACCCCTATTATCGAAAGGTCTACTGTGTTCAGCAAATTCCTACAGGTTCTTATGTTTGAAAAATCCATGCATACACACCGAAACAGTTACCAAATATGAAGCTTAATTGCAGAACAGCATTATTCTACATCACTTATTGGTTAAATTCTACACTTCTACCCAAAGAAGAGAAACAGGGAAGCCAGAATAAGGCACATCTAAATAGATAGAAAGCGACAAAACATTACAATGCATTCCTAGACCAGAACTGACTATCTGTGAAGAAATATGTGAGACATCCACAAAGTTCGTGTCACAGTTCTAGCATAGACATCGAAGGACATGATTAAAGCCACTAAGTGAGCCCATAACTTACTAGGTTCAGCAGATTGCTTAGTTCCATTTACAAATTGCCATAGTTGGCTTCTCATGAGTTTCAGAAGCATAACTTTTAACATAGAGCCTGAAAGTATAGTGGAAAACGGGGAGGTTGTGGATAATTTTTAAACATGTAAAGGAAAAATGATAAAACTAGGAAAAAGGAAAATCGCCGTTTGTGTTGAATGGAGGTGACAGACAGCATTTTTCACTAGTTGCCACACGCCCACACTTGTTGGAAGTGCGGTTCTTATTTATTTATTTTATTTCTTTTTGAGATGATAAGAAACATGAAAAAATTAGCTCAAATTAGCCATTTTTTTAAAAGAGGTTTCTATTTACTTGCATCCTCTGTCTTCCAATTAAATACCAGGACAATGTATATCCGGTGTTTAGTTGTTAAAATAACACTGCTACACTAAAGGTCTATTTGCATAACCCTACAAGTAAAAAGACACATTTTCTTCTAGTTTGTAAAATAGGCATCTATAAAGACAAATAGCACAATCAACCAACAAGAGTATGTGCAATTAATGCTTCCAATTATGCATAATATGACATCCAAAGCTTTATCCCCCGAAAAAAAAAAAAATAACTTGTGAAGACAAGCTTAGAAAGAAAAATTTCCCATGCTTGTTCACCCTTTTGTTACACTCCTCTTAACAAAAATGCACAACCCATTCAAAAGCATATAGATTAAACTAGCAGCTGAGTGCTTGTTCCAAACAAGTGTCCAGTGATATCATCAAACAGGTTTGAAGCACCTTGCAAAAGGCTAGCAGTAACTTTTGCTATAGGAAGAAGTCACATGCATTCAAAGCATATTCTTACGCTCAATAAAGTTCACGCAAAAACGCTTGCATTAACTAACATGAAAACACAGGTTCACATAGACCACCAGTAGGCTGTATGTAAGAGTAGAACGACAATTTGGTGCCCAGAAAGAATCATACGTTTCACAGTGGCTATCGTATAATAAGAATAAAGAGTCTACATACCTCAAAACCAAGAACTGATAGCTTTTCTTCATCTACACCTTGTATACAACTTCTGTAAGTGACATACTCATGGCGTTCAGCCCCTTGACCAGACGCGCTGTCTGTTGATGTCGTGTCTTTGGCAGCAGCCTTGTCTTCCCCAGAAGAAGACCCTCCCTTAGTAGAACGACTATCTTGAGGCCCATTACCACTCGCTTCCTTCGTTACATCTCTGATGCACTTGAAAGGGATACGATATCCAGTTTCACTGCAGTGGTATTTATCATCACTCTGCGAGAAAAGCAAACAATAGTACTATATTAGTTGCAAAGCCAGCAGAAAACCATGTGGAAAGCAAAGCAAGATAACTACTAAAGACTATAATGAGATACTTTCACTGTATTAAAGGGGTTCACTCGTTCACCTCCTCATGTGTCACTAATTTTTATTCTATACAGTGAACTTAATTCGAGTAGAGTAGTTCCATTAATCTAGTATGTTAATTTAGTCTAATTCTCAAATCTGGAAATCGAGCATCATAGAACAAACCACCCATCTCACTATACACAACATGAGCCTGATGACTAATAGACGATACCTGTCAATATCGCAGCACAACTCATTACTTAGCTTCAGAAAAACCGAGGATTTCAGTGAACCTTTCACAACTAATGAAATCTCACACATTATCTGCATAACTCATTCTAATCTGACTCAGAATCCCAAACAGATACGTTCTCAACAGAAGGAAGACAACAAATGAATAGACGGGCAAAAACACATCTTCGACTTCTTCCTAAATTCACAACAGACACAAACACGTCTCAAAATGGAGCATTGATCATCCAATAAATAGAGCAAGATGACGAATTGATGCTTAAACTTGTACATCCTAAACCTAATTTCCTTTACCATCTAATAAATCGCTTAAACTTACATTCCTCCCAAAACATCCCAAAATACATTGATCATCCTAAATATATAGCATATACACAAACACGTCTTAAAATGCAACATTGATCATCCGATCATTAGAGCAAGATGACGACTTGATGCTTAAACTTGTACATACTACCATCTAACAAATCGCTTTAGCTTGCATTCCTCTCAAAAGAGTCAAAACATTCCAAATTACCCCAAAATATTTCTTCATCAGCCAAACAATATTACTACCTACACAATAGTACAATTCCACCACAATAAACTTGTTCTATACCGCGACAACACCATTCTACGAGAAATTACAATTACGATATTTCCTCATACATTACTGCCACATAACTCCGGTCTCAATAAACCGAAAAATTCCACACCTCAACACACACAATAACCGAACCTCCACCCGCCACCAGCCCACCACCACACCCAAATGTGAAATCAAACGTAATTCACACGTTTCCTTTGATCATGAGTTACTCAATCAATCAAATTCTAATTAATCACAGAAATTACAAAAAAAAAAAAAAAAAAAAAAAAAGAGTGACCTTTTCGGAATATTGGCAAGGAACACAAGGACCAGAAGGGGAGCAATCAAATGTAGAATTACTAGCACCTTCACCTTTCTCCTTAAACCCTAAAATTCTTCTTTCGGCCCCATTAGCTTGTTGTTGAAGAGATGATATGATTACGATTAGTAGAGCAAAGAGCAGAGATCTATGAGACATGATATCTTGTAGAAGAAGATACGATTATGATTGTGAAATGTGAAGAATTGAGTTTATTGATGCTGGTTGATTTCTAGTACAACTGAACCGCCATGGCCAGATCTTGTTAGTTGGGAAAGTCCAAAGCTTTTACATAGCAGTTCCGGTTTGAGTCTTGAAGATTTATGTTTTCCGGTTTTTTCCCGGGTTTTGTTTAGTTTGGATTTGAGTTAGTTAAGATTAGACGTGAGTACGTGACGAATGAAGTCAGTCCTGCTTCGAGTTACGTTAGTCTATTTCCCAAGTGGCCATGACTCATTGGTTGTTGAACACTTGAACTTGTTTGTTTGTTGGTTTGGTGAGGTTACTTGAAAAATTTGCTCTTATTAGGCAAAACAATTACTTAGAGCGAGGTTTTGTTCTTTTCGTCGAAAATTATGAGTTACACAGTTCATTTGAGGTGTAAAAGGTCGTTCTTTTAGTTCAAACAATATATAGATCTCAATATTTTATAGATTGATTTGACTACAATATAGTGATAACGTCCATAATGATAATGATGGCAATGATTCAATGAAACCTCATTTAAGTTTAGCTCGATGTTTAAGTTCTCCTAATGGGAAATGGCCTTCTTTGAGGGTAACTAATTAAACTCTATGTAATGAGTAGATTAAGCAAACTCTTTTTAAACAAACCTACATTTATAGGGGCATGAATTATTCACTCCCCTCGCAATACCCAATGAGGATCCTCTGTCCCACTTTGTGTGCCACTCCCAGTACCCCTCCAATCAGATTTCAAAAAATCCATATTATAACCTTAAGAAATTCATTTCAATTTGTATATTTAATGATTTCTTGAAATCTAATTGGAGGGGTACATGGAGTGTCACACAAAGTGGGACAGATGATCTTCATTGCCCAATACCACGAGTCTTATACGGAGTATTGAAAAACAACAAATGATCTAATCCCTACTTAAAGACGCGTGATCAATTACATCTTACGTAAAGCATTGTATTATGTACTACTCCTATAGTCCTATTATACCCGGTTCCTAAAATCTCAACTCTACAGAGTATGATTTTTTTATTTTAAAGAAAGAGCCATCCCGTTATTTTCTTCTTGAAGGCAACCATCTCCCAAGCTTAGTACTCCCAACTCTCCAAGCTTTAAAGAACACAAGATTGGTGGCCCAAAACAAGTACTCCCTCCAATCTTTTTGTTTCTTTACAAAGAGAAAGTGGGTGGAAACCACTGTGGGTAGAGAGAGAAAGGGATTAGAAAGTAGAGGGGTAATTATTAGGAGATAAATGAGGGGATTAATTAACTTCTAATTTTATTTTACATTGTCCTCTTTCTAGTGTTTCTACGGCCCCACAATTCATACCCACTACCCAGATCTCATACCATAACACAACCTCCATCCTTCTCCATTTTTATAACCCAGAAAAATTCTTAAGAAAAAAAAATACCAAACTAATAAACCCAAGTAAAAACACTTTCCAATTAATCTTTTCGTTTCGATGAACCCATAAAAAGAAAGCCCAAAAGTTGTAAAATGGAGATTGATGAAAATTATTGGGGTTACTTGGTTAGACGAGAGGATGACAAGCAAAAGCAAACTTTGTAAGATTTCTTATCAAACATCATCTCTGCATGAATCTTGTGGATAGCAAGTGTAGATCAAGATTGTGTAAAGAGAGACAAAGTTTCCGATTGAGATTGTAAAAAGAGGGAAATTTGAGATTTGTTTTGTGAGGAGAGAGAATTTTTTTAGGAAAATGAAGAACAAGGATGAAGATACATGTACACGATGAAGTTGAAGAGTTGATTGAAATGATAAAGAGGGGTTAAATCTGTTTTGGGTTGGTGGATTAAAGATTAAACTGGAGTGAAAGATTGATAGTAAATGGACTAATGAGTTGGGTTAATAAGTAAGTGGCCCAATTTATAAAATGGGTTAGTAGAGTTAGTAAGGGTAAGTTTGGAAGTTTATGTCACAAATATTGGCCCGAAATAGAAACGTAAAGAATCAGAATAAATTGCCGAAAATGAAATGCGTAAAGAACCAAAAAAAATGGAGGGAGTACTCCTAATTAGAGAGAAAAAAGGCTCATACACCCAATTCCCAAGAGGCCAAGACCCAACAACATCTTTTCATCAATTCATCTAATCTAATTATACAATTAATTAAATTAATCAAATCTCACAAATCATCAAATTCTAGACTTAGTACAGTTTACAGCTCAACAATCAACATCACACAGTTTGAACAGCTTTGACCCAACATTTCCAATGATTAACATCACCCTCAAAAACGACACCGTTTCCCCCATCCCACACTCCCTCCCTTCCTACTACTACTTCCCCACTCACTCACAAAAAAGCTGCTCACCTCACCTTCCCTCTCTCCTCTCTCCTCTTTCATGGCACCCATTTTCTCTCTCCTCGCCGCATTCTCCACCTCCAACAAACCCTAAAACCACCACCAAATGACGGCGGCGACACCAACACTCTCTCTCCTCCTCCTCATCCTTACCATACTCCCGTTCAACTCTCTCTCATACGACGACGACGTACGGTGTCTACAAGGCGTAAAAACCGCATTATCCGACCCGGAAAACTTCCTCGCCACGTGGAAATTCTCAAACACCACCGCCGACTCAATATGCAAGCTAAACGGCGTCGGATGTTGGAATGAGAAAGAAGACCGCCTTCTCTCTCTCCAACTCCCCTCCTCTTCCCTCGCCGGAACCCTACCGCCGTCGCTGCAATTCTGCCGGAGCTTGCAAATCCTCGTACTTTCCGATAACCACCTTACCGGAAATATCCCGCCGCAAATCTGTGACTGGTTGCCTTATTTAGTAACCCTAGATCTCTCCGGGAATGCTCTGTCCGGTCCGATCCCTTCCCAAATCGGGAAATGTAAATTCTTGAATACGCTTTCTTTGGGAGGGAATCGTCTCGAAGGGGAGATTCCGGTGGATTTGGCGGGGTTGGATAGGTTGAAGAAGCTTGATTTAGGGGGGAATAAGTTGTCGGGTTTGGTTCCGGTCGGGTTGGGTCGGTTCGGGTCGGGTGCGTTTGAGGGGAATGATGGGTTGTGTGGGAGTGTTGTTGGGGGGAAATGTGGGGTTAAGAATTTGAAAGTGGCGGTGATTGGGGCGGTTGTTGGTGTTACGGCCGCGGCGGTGTTAGGGTTTATGGTGTGGTACTGGTGTTGTGATCATAGTAGTAGGAAAAGGAAGCTTGTAGAGGAAGATGGGGAGAAAGGTGGGAGCTTTGTTGGGTGGGTGGGGAAACTTGGGTCCAATAAGGAGGTGCAAGTAGTGTTGTTCCAAAAGCCGATTAAGAAGGTTCGGGTGGCGGATTTGTTGGTGGCAACGGATAGTTTTAGTGATGGGAAGGTGGTGGGAGAGACTAAGACCGGGGTTTCGTATCAGGCTGTGTTGAGTGATGGGTCGGCATTGGTGATTAAGAGGTTGAGAGGTGGGTTTAAGTTGAATGAGAAGCAATTTAGGTCGGAAATTAATCGATTAGGGCAGCTTAGGCACCCGAATTTGGTACCTTTGTTGGGGTTTTGTTGTGTGGAGGATGAGAAGTTGTTGGTGTATAAGGATATGAAGAATGGGAGCTTAAAATCGCGGTTGCACGGGGATGATCAGGGTGTGGGTGGGGGTGGTGTTGGTGTTGGTGTGTTGGATTGGCGAATGAGGGTGAAGATTGGGGTTGGTGCTGGTATGGGTTTGGCTTGGCTTCACCACGGTTGCCAGCCCCCGATCAAGCACCAAAATATAAGCTCGAATGTGATGCTTTTAGATGATGATTTTGATGTCAGGATAGCGGATGTTGGGTTAGCTAGACTCATGGCAATGGGGAACTCGAATGGTAGTTCTGTTGTGAATGGGGATTTCGGGGAGTTTGGGTATGTGGCGCCCGAGTATGCTAGCACCTTGGTTGCTTCATTGAAGGGTGATGTTTATGGGTTCGGGGTCGTGTTGTTGGAGTTGGTGACAGGGCAGAAGCCTCTTGAGGTGAGCAATGCCGGGGAGGGGTTTAAAGGGAGTCTGGTGCATTGGGTGACATTTCTGTCTAGCACTGGTAGGATCAAGGATGCAATTGATAAGTCCTTGTGTGGGAAGGGTAACGATGATGAAATTATGCAGTTGCTTCGAGTTGCTTGTTCTTGTGTAGCTTCCCGGCCTAAGGACAGACCTTCTATGTTTAGGGTGTATGAATCACTGAAGAGTATAGCTGAGAATTACGGGTTTTCAGAGCATTATGATGAGTTTCCGTTGATCTTGGAGGAGCAAGATCTCGACTCCTGATACCAACAGTCACAAGAGTCGGCTTCAATTACACGTTGATGATTGCCATGGTCGTCTGGAAATCCTGAACTAAGCAAGTACTCCGTAGATTGTATTCGTTGTTGTATCCATGGTTCCAAATTCTGTAGCATTGTACCTTTCCATGTCTCCTTTGAAGAAACTGTGTCTGTATAATAGAAAAATTCATGATGCAACTTCTTTTCTTACTGTCTAGCTTTCACCTGCCTGTATGCCGCTTGACATTCCATTTAGGAGTCTGTAATCTGTACTTCACTCAGTTCATCCGGGTTTCATGTATCAGATCCTGAATCATAAGCAATCGATTTTGAAACAATCAATAGTATCCGAATCACACAAAGGGTCTTTCTCTAGCTCGAATCTGCGAGACTTGCATGCTCCGAACACTGATCATTATTGTATCAGCAATGTGTTTTGAACATTCATACTCAGCATCAGCTCAACGTCTCATGTTTGGCCCGTCTACACCACGTAGTTCACTTACAATTTACTGTCTACAATCTGAATTTACATACGTTCTAGGATGTTGCAACAGGTGCAGTAAGTAGAAATCGACCGTGCAGCTAAGCAGGAAACTCGTGACACCATTAAATTGCGTAGCTGTGTACCTTTAAATTCCGCTGTTTCATGTTCTTTTATGTGCCCTTTATACTTGTATGATTCATGTTTCATAATGGGGGCCAGGAAAATGTAGGATTTGGGGACCAACAAAACTCTGCATGTGAGGGATGAGCTTTTGATAGTATGAGAGAATTGATAGATGATGACTTTGGCTTTCTGTGTTAATTGATGTGTTTATGTTGTTGCAATCCTGGAAGAAATGGCACATGCCCCTCGTCCCTACTACCTATGCCTAAATTGACCGCGTTACATACCTCTTTTGTCATGTTCTCTTCGTCCGACAATTTTGATATGATCCGAACTGATATAAATGGATTTGAATTGAGTTTAATTCGCAAAAATAAGTTGGAAACAACAAGATTATGATCGTGTTATCTTAACTTCTTGCGTAAAACAATATGGGATTGCCCATTTTACTAGGATAAGGTTTAAGTCAAACCCAACACATACATTTTGGCAATTGTTGCTAAAATGTGATCAATGTCGTGACAGTAGCCTGGTTACTAGCTGTGTTGCAGATTCAATTCTTGCAGAAATCCACATAAGAATACTAGTGCCAATTGGCTGCAAAACTAATGGTTTCGGATAATGGGTAATCATTTTTACGCTTCAACATTTTCTATACTTTACACGCACAACAACAAGATTATCAGCTTTAGTACTAGTCGAACTAAAGGAGCTTCTGATTGGAAATGGGAGGATGGGAGTGAAGACAAAATCCATTGGATTTAGGCCTCAGGAGTATATATATACTAATTTGCACTACCGAACGGCGTTTTGAATCGTCTCACTTAGGTACTTATTCGACCTCAGAATATATCAACACTGTGGTATTGATACATTGTCGTCTGATCCATGTCAGTGATGTCACAACTTCAGTCTCATAGTAACTCAACAAAGCCCACTCTTTGGTCAATGGACTTAGCATTTGGCCTTCTGAAATTTCAAATTAGAGTTCACAATCGAATTTCATGTTCAATCTGTTTTTGCAACAACATTCCACCTGATTAATAATCTGGTAGTTAGACCGTGAAAAAGTCATGGATTTTAATCGAGTGTTCGAATAGCATAATGTGACCACACTATGACACCAACATTATTTAACACCCCTCGCTCAACTATTAGACCAAGACTTCTTAAGCAAGGATAATGCATTATTATGGAGAAGAGACACCTAACAACCCTAATTATCAAACGTTCTAAAAGAAACGATTATACTCGATTTAATAACATCAATACAATCAAGAACAAAAATCAATAGAAATTTTGGTGCGTACACTAACCAATTATGTTGTATTTCCCTTAAACACCTACTACTAGGTCAAAGTTATTTACTTTACCATATCAATTAAACAAGCGATAATTAATAAGATTAAGTGTAAAATTGCAAACCGCTGATGATTAATGCTCATTTAGAACAAACACTATTTTAAAAGTACAACTATAATTACGAGTTTCGGAAAAGAATTTGAACTCATAATTTGGATTACCGGAAATGATGTTACAAATACTACCTCCGATTCAATAAGATTTTCCTCTTTCTATCTGCATGTTTGAGTTGGCATGTTGAAAGCTACTGTTATATCAAATGAATCACACGTATTGCAAAAGTACTATAATATATTGCAAAAATACTGTAATATATATATAATATATATTACCACTATAATATAGAATTAGTACATACAATGGAGTCTACCAACTCCATTTGATTTCACGACAAATGGATCTTCCATTTAATCTACATGTAATCCATTAAATGACAACTTACAACTGTAAAAAGAAAGAGGAAAATCTCTTTGAATCGGATAAAATATCTTGTACACAAACTTATCCATCACATTATTATTACATTAAGATCGTACCCATGCTGCTTCATAGGCTTTGGAAAGCATTCTGCTTTGATACAGCTTCAAGCTCGCTGTCGACAGATATGCAAAAACCTGATGCCTCTAAAAGATCGACAGTTTCGCTATAATAGTACAGAATGTACCTACAAGAGAGCAAATGCTAGGTAATTACGAACCATAATTAAGAGAATATGATATGATCGTAGAAATAACATAGAACAATAATTGAACTTACCCTAAATCTCGTAGCCCGGTGGCTATATACTACAGGCGACTTGAATCTGGCACAGATATTAAAGCTTTCTTGAAGCCTGCCAACAAAATATCAAAACACAAAGGAGTTGTTTAACATCACTTCGTTTCAATTTTTTATTTTATTTAAAATTCTATACTAGTGAACCCATTGTCTTTACGAATAATGACAACAGAAAAGACAAACGAACATGAATACTCCTATGACCTAGCAAACGGGTAGCTCCTGGATTCGATTCGATTCAGTCTCCTAGTTTTAAGTTTATCAACGAACGACTATTGACCAAATCAAACTTAATTTAGAACATCCTATGAAACTCCATCAAGGGAGATATGATTTCTCATGAAAAAATGTTTCCAACCTATGAAATTCATTGATTTTTCCTCCGAAATCATCGATGTTTCTTTTATCAGTTAACAATCACTTCTCTTTGGTGATTTAGAACTTGCTCTCTCTTTCCTGCCCTCTTATTCATGCAATCTTCTCCACGGCCTTTCTCCGGGCCATGAACGAGGAACGACGAGCAAGCCGCTGTTCTTGTCCAAGAACAACTATGTGCAGATCTGATGGCGGCGACTATCCATGTCAAGTTTTCTATGGCGGTTTTCCGTTAGACTTTTATTCTTATCTTTGATTGTTTTTTTCTTTGATTGTTCTTATTTTGTTTTCCTCCTCATTGTTCGATTTATTCCATCGTGTGGAGTAGATCTTTTTGTTTGGTTTTTCTCTTGCTTGTTCTGTTTTAACGACGACGACAAAGCCACCTCCGACAACTATTGGCCGCTAATGGTTTTTCCGAGAACCACCGCTTACTGTGGACGGGGTCGTAAGGACGTCAGTTGGGTTTGATGCTTTTGTGGCAGTTCATGTAAGCTGTGGCGGCGGGGGCTACTGTACATTCGGCGGCGGTGGTCGTTTGTTTGTGTCTTAGGTTTAGCAAGTTTTAGGGTTTTTTTCAGCTGGACCTAGCTAGGGTTCCGTTTGGGCCTTAACTTTGGTCTTGTTTGGACTTTTTATGTGGTTTTGTTGTTGTTGTTTTTGGGTTGGGCCTGTCTTCCAGTGTTTTTAGCACTTAGATTTGAGATTGGTTGGACCAATTGCTTACCCCTTTGCCCTTTTTGGGCTCTTCTGGAACATCCAACCTCCTACTTAGTGGTCCGAGACATTGGTTTGGCTCGACCTTTTTTTTTCTTTTTTTTTATTTATTTCTGGTACCGTCCCACCGGCCTTTGGGTGCAACGCTGAATACTCCGTAGTTGGGGCATCTAATTGTCTTTCTTATACTCCGCTTACTTTTTCAAAGAAAAAAAAAATCAAACTTAACTCGAATTGGCCTACTACCTAGGCCTTATATTGGACAAGTCCTACTCATAGTCTCATATTGGGCTCTAGTATAGAGAATGTGATGAGTTCGACCTTTTTGTAAGACGGGCTAACCCAAATTATTCGAGCCATTGTTTGCAAAACCTTCCTAGTTCCACCAACTCTTCTCAGAGCTCCCCTGCAAATTTTGCACCATTTTATCCATCAATTCCTTCGATTTTAGGTAACTTTCTTTCTCTTTACGCTACCCTTTAATCCTTTATTTCATCTCCATTTGTTCTTTTTGAATTTTTTGTTCGTGTTTAATGTTTATAATGCCCCCAAATGTATGAATATTGCATCACATTAATGTAACATCAGGATAATCATTTCTGGGTGTTTGGTCACTAAAATTCTACTTGATGTAGGATTCTTACCGACAATCTGACAGTTGGCATTCGGGAAATCGACATGAAGCTATCTGATACTCGATGCGTATCGGATACTAGTCTCACAGATGATTTTCAAGACTGGGTCAAAACAGTAAACTGCTGGGCCAAGTGGTTGCGAGATTCTAGGCGAAATATGTGAAGACTGGTGTAGAATGTTCTAATTACGTTGGATAGGAATCCCAACAGCTACAAGAGACGTTGGAGGAAGGGATAGTGGAAGATAGGGGCAAGCCCAGTCAACCGCAAGTGTAGCAACGTCCACATTCATGGAGAAAAAGAAGGAACCAAGCCGTTAGGAGTGGAAGGAAAAATGAATATAAATAAAGAAGGGTCCAGACGAGGAAGATCATCAGAAAATACAAGCTACTAGCCCAGAAAACTCCAATTACATTACATTACAAAAGACTCCCCATTGTAATCATCAATCACCCATAGTGCAATCCTTGGCGGGACACAGACTTCCCCCCGTGGTTTTTCCTTCACATTGAGGGTTTTCCACGTACAAAAATTCTTTGTGTCTTTGTTTATTTTTGTCTTTCATTTACTGCAATTCTTTCCTAGATTACATTCACATAATACGCGACAGATTGTAGGATAGTAACGAGATCAAATAGATAAATCCACTAATCAATCCGATACATTAGACGAGTAGTTTTTGACCAAAACAGTTTGGCGCCCACCGTGGGGCTATCTATTTGAAGAACCAAAGTTATTGTCACCATGTCTGCAGCCGGAGGAGAGTCACCCCGAACCCCGGAGACCAGGGCCATCATGTTTGAAGATGCCAACACGACGGAAACACCTCAAGGAGCACTTTCTGAGGTCTTATCCCGATTGAAGAAGTCAAGAGCTCAATGCACTGAGACCCAAAGGAAGTATGACCAGCTGGAAAGGGAATTGGCAAGAGCCAACGCTTTACTCGAGTCATCCCGTTCCGGAGCTGGAGGTTCCAGGTCGAGGAGGGAAAGGAACATCTCCGACATACCCCTCATGGGGAGTATTGATCTGGATTCCCCTAATCAGATTGAACCCCCTGCCCAAACTATTACATATAGAGGGCATCGGATTCGAACTGATGGAGTCTGGGCAGATCAAGAACCCCCCCAAGGAGGAGTCACCGTTATCCGATCTGCTCCCCGAGATGAGCAACTACGGCTCAATCAGGATCAATCGGATTCAGGTAGGTCCTTACTTGCCAACATTATGGCTGAGATTAATCCTATGTTTGCATCTCTTCGACAGGAGATCCAAGGAGTGCGTCAGCAAGTTGTCAGGGTGCCGGGAGTGGCCCCACCGATTGAGCCAGCTGCCCCAGACTCACATCGAGACTCACCATTTGCCCGGCACATCGCCATCAGGATTATCCCAAAGATTCCTCGATGCCCTGACAACTCCATCTACGAAGGGACATCGGATCCAGAGGAGCATATCCGATGGTACAAGACTTTTATGAAGATCCAGCCCATCCGAGAGGAGGATGAATATGCGGCTATGTGTCGCGGCCTAGGCCAGACGTTGAGGGGCCCGGCCCTCACCTGGTTTAGCAACCTCCCTAATGGTTGCATCTTCTCTTGGGCTGAATTGGAAACTGCATTCAACGAGCAGTTCGCTAGTAGCGACCAGTGATCTATATCGAGTTGTTCAAAGACAAAGTGAAACCCTCAGGGATTTCCTTTATCGATTTAACAACGAAAAGATATCGATCCCCCGATGTGACACTCCAACTGTCATAGAGGCATTCAGACAAGGTTTGATCAGAGACTCAGAACTCTATAATGAACTAACAAAATATCCCTGTTCTACTTTTGAGGATGTGCAGGCAAAGGCTTTGGCCCAGATCCGACTCGAGGAGGATAAGTTGAACCGACCAACTTATCAAGAGCAGTCATCAAGAAAACAGCATTCAAGTCGTCCGAGTAACAGGGCATTCCCGTACTCACGACCTGATGTTGTCGCAGTCAGAGGACAGTCGGATTGGCGCAATGAACAGACCATCCTTGAGCAAGGTTTCAACGTATCTTGTTCCCGTCTGGTAGAACATCTCATATCATTGGGAGATTCTGTCAGATGGCCCAAGAAGAATCCTCCGAATCCCAAAAGGGATCAGAGTAAGTGGTGTGATTTCCATTCTGAATCAGGTCATGTCACCGAGGACTGTGTTGCATTGATGAAGGAGGCGGCAAGACTCCGCAAGGCAGGATTCTGCAGAGAACTCCTAAAAAAAGGAGTCAACACCGGATCAGTTGTCAGAGAGACTTATCCCAATGACCTCTTTTCCGGTGCAAAGGTAATCAATTGCATTTCTGGTGGATCTGAAATATGTGGACTAACATACTCTGCAGCCAAAAGATATGCCAAGGTGAACAGCTTGCGTCCCGGATCCAGTAGACAAAGAGTCGAGGATCTCCCCACCGCCAGCTTCGATGAATCAGATGCTGAAGGACTTGACGAGGAACACCATGATTCTTTAGTCATTTCCATCAGTGTGGGTCCTTGCCTTGTCAGACGAGCCTTGGTAGACAATGGAAGTTCAGTCAACATTGTCTTCTTGGCAACCCTGAAGGAGATGGGAATCCAGGAGAAGCACATCACTAAGAAATCGACTCCACTAGTCGGATTCAGCGGTGAAACCAAATTGTCGATCGGAGAAATCCGACTCCCGACTCAGGTAGAAGGGGTAAACTCTTTCGAAACTTTTACTGTTGTTGATTGTCCATCTCCCTATAACCTGTTGCTAGGTAGACCTTGGATTCACAACCTAAAGGCAGTGCCATCCACCTACCATCAATGCATCAAGATTCCATCTAGATGGGGTGTGGTACTTGTCCGAGGGGATCTCACAGCAGCTCGGGAATGCTACATGACTTCACTCAAAATGAAGAATGCCGAGAAGCTTTCGCAATAGCAATCACAGAGGCTCTGTGTGACCGGTCAAATAGTGGAGGAGAACAAGTTAGACTTCCAAGAAGTCAGGATCAGAGAGGAACAACCCGACAGGAAAATCCAAGTGGGGACAGACATCCCCGAAGAGATTTATCCCAGTCTGATAGAATTCCTAAGATCCAAAGAAGACTGTTTTGCATGGTCACACAGAGACATGACAGGAATAAGTCCTGAGGTAATCACTCACAAACTGAACATAGATCAATCGTATAAACCTGTCAAACAGAAACGAAGGAAATTTGCCCCCGAGCGCAACCAGGTCGTGGATGAAGAAGTGCAGAAACTCCTCGACATGGGGATGATCCGAGAGGTAATGTATCCTGATTGGCTGGCTAACGTGGTTGTCGTGCAGAAGAAGAACGGAAAGTGGAGGATGTGCGTCGATTACACCGACTTAAACAAAGCCTGTCCCAAAGATCCTTTTCCACTTCCACACATCGACGCCATGGTGGATGCGACCGCCGGACATGAAATGCTAACATTCATGGACGCTTCCGGTGGGTTTCATCAGATCAAGATGGACCCGAAAGATCAGGAAAAAACTGCCTTCATGACCAATCGAGGTATATATTGCTATACGTCTATGCCATTTGGTCTAAAAAATGCAGGTGCAACCTATCAGAGACTAGTCAATATGATGTTCAAAGATCAAATTGGAGATATTATGGAGGTGTACATTGATGACATGGTGGTCAAGTCAAAGAAAGCATCGGATCATGTAGCGCACCTAAAGATAGCCTTCGACATCCTAGAAAAATATAACATGAAGCTGAACCCAGCTAAATGTAATTTTGGGATGTCGGCTGGTAAATTCTTGGGATACATGGTTACCAAGCGAGGAATCGAGGCGAGTCCGGAGCAGATCAAGGCGATAATCGACCTCCAACCACCTACATGCATCAAGGACGTACAGAAACTGACGGGAAGAGTAGCTGCACTCAACAGATTCATATCCAGGTCATCCGACAAGTGCAAGTTGTTCTATGACACCTTGAGAAAGAACAAGCAATTCACATGGACCGAGCAACATGATGCAGCATTTCAGGCCTTAAAAGAATACTTGTCATCGGCTCCGCTCCTCACAAAGCAAATCCAGGTGACATCTTATACCTTTATCTGTCAGTCACAGAGACCGCAGTAAGCGGAGTCCTAGTCAAAGAGGAAAATGGGCAGCAATGCCCCATCTATTACGTAAGCAAATCTCTCTTAGATGCGGAGTCCAGGTATTCTTATTTGGAAAAGTTAGTTCTTGCACTAGTAATGTCGTCAACTAAACTCCGACCTTACTTCCAAGCTCATAAGATTATTGTTAGGACTAACTATCCGATAAGATCTGTGATGTTAAAACCAGAACTATCAGGGAGAATGGCAAAGTGGTCCGTACAGCTCAGCACATATGACATCTCATATGAGCCGAGGACAGCATACAAGTCTCAGCCACTAGCTGATTTCGTGGCCGATTTCAGCCCGAGCATCCAGCCACAAGCAGAAATCGAGGTCCAACAGTTGGAGAAAGGTGACGATCCGGGGACATGGATTCTATTTACCGACGGAGCGGCTAATGTAAGGGGCACTGGACTGGGAATCGTACTGAAATCGCCACGAGGGGACATAACACCAAGAGCTATCAGCTGTGAGTTCAGAACGACGAACAATGAAGCGGAGTACGAGGCATTACTTGTCGGTCTGACATTAGCACTTGATCTAAAGATTAGATCAATCGAGGTAAACAGTGACTCTCTCTTAATTGTTAATCAGATTAATGGATCATATGCAGCAAAAGACTCTAAGATGTTGGCTTACCTGGATAAAGCAAAAGAATTGATAGCTCAGTTTCATAACTTTAAAATACAACAAGTCCCTCGAGATCAAAACGTTCAAGCAGATGCCTTAGCCGCACTCGGATCTAGTTTCAAACCCACAAACCTAAACCAAATCCCCATCATCCACATCATGAAATCAAGTCTGGAATCATGTTCCGAAGAATCGGATACAATAACAAGAGTCTTAGACATAGAATCATCTGGTAATGGCTGGACAAAACCTTACATCGAGTGGCTAAAAAATGAAACCATCCCGGAAGGACTCGATAAGACTGAGGCTAGATCATTTAGAATACGAGCTTGTAAATTCACATTGAGAGAGGGGGTGCTGTTTAGGAAGTCGCTTTCAGGCAGTTTACTCCGATGCCTTGAGCCTGATCAAGTACAAGCCGTCCTCAAACAGACCCACGGAGGTGATTGCGGCAATCACACAGCTGGTAAGAGTCTATATAGTAAGCTACTATTGACAGGTTACTATTGGCCAACAATGAGAAAGGATTCAATCGAGTTTGCCAAGAAGTGTGATGCTTGTCAGAGGCATGCTCCGATGATTCATCAACCAGCCGAGCCCCTCCATCCGATATCGTCTCCCTGGCCTTTCATGAAGTGGGGGATGGATATTGTTGGTCCGTTACCAAAGGCACCAGGTAGTAAGCTGTATTTCCTCGCCATGACAGACTACTTTTCAAAGTGGATTGAAGCAGAAGCATTTACTTGCGTTAAGGAGGCTCAGGTCATATCCTTTATCAAAAGAAACATCATATGCAGGTTTGGCATACCTTCATCGATTATATGTGACAACGGCACACAATTTATCGGGAGCAAAACCTCCAAGTTTTGTGCTCAATGGAATATTGATCTCCTAAAAGCAGCACCCAGATACCCCCAAACTAATGGTCAGGCAGAATCAAGTAACAAGATCATCTTGGAAAACTTGAAAAAGAATCTGACTGACAAGGGGACACACTGGGCAGAACAATTACCATATGTACTCTGGGCATATCGGACAACACCAAGGAATGCGACGGGTCATACACCTTATTCCCTAGTGTTCGGAGCTGAGGCGGTACTCCCTGCTGAGGTTATCGTCCCTACATTCCGATATGGGACTATGACAGAAGATGAAAATCGGGGTCACATGATTGACAGTTTGGATACAATCGATGAGCATCGATTGGATGCCAAACTCCGGATGGCGGCACATCAACAAGCAGTAGCAAGGAGTTTTAACAAAAATGTTAAGGTCAGAGTATTCCAGGAAGGTGATTTGGTGCTTAGAAAAGTCTACTACACAAAGAAGGATGAACCCGATAACAAGCTCCAGCCCTGATGGGAAGGCCCCTATCTGATAGATTCTCTCGTCAGACAAGGAGCCTACAGACTTTCAACACTTGATGGCGTCATGATTGAGAGACCATGGAATGTTTCCAGTCTCAAACGGTATTATTGTTAGCTTTCTTTACCAAAAAAAAAAAAAAAAAAAATGCTATATGGTATACCATCACTTAGATCATTTCCGTTGTTATTTGCTTTATTTCCCTATGCACTTTTCTGAGGATTCAGAAACCTTTTTCTACTACATGTTACAATAATCTGACTTGAGCGTCGGAGGGCCGTTGGCTCAATGCCAACGGCCAACTCTAGCAACAATGTTTCATTTTTGCAGGGACATGACAAGGACGGTCCTACATACACATGCAAGTCGACTTCAACACACACATGATGCGCATCACAGTACCTGATGACCACAACACAACACACCAGGGATACATCATCCTGAACAGTGGACATGTACACACACAATCCACTTACATTCCAGGTACGGCAACACAAGCTAGCTATCACATTACTACATGACGTCAGATACAAACATAACATCACACTAACAAACGAACAAGTAAACATATTATTACCCTGGGATAAACACCCAGAGACAAAAGCAAAACAATATTGTCTTAACAACTTAAACAGTAAACACTAATCCGATGGTTTATTAAACAAATTAACATTTGTCTGATAAAAGTTAAGCCTGATCAACATTTTCAGGGATTGCATCCTTGTTAGTCTGGCTGCCAACAACAAGGTGCGGAGTTCCGATCTCGTCAGCAGTGCCGGATGCATCTTCGGGCTTAGAGGTCTCTCCCGTCTGATTAACGTTGTCTGGGACAGGAACCTCAGTCTCAACAGTCTGATCTGTCTCCTTGACGTCTTCACCAGCCGCAGTGGAATTGACTTCCTTGTCACCGGATTCGGCATCCCCTTCAACATCCTGGAGTATCCTCTCAAGCAGAGCCCGATTCCAGTTATTACCTGAAGTCTCACCAGCCTCATACTCTGACAGCATCTGGAGCTTGGCCCTCACTGTGTACAAAACAGTGTTCAGCTTCTGCAATCGGTCATGTTCATCGATGATGGCTGCTTGGGACTGAGTTGCTGCTTCCAGCTCCTTGACCTTTTGACGAAAAGATTGGAGATCCATTTCCAACCCCCTAATCTTGACATCCGACTGCTTTTTCTCTCTGATGGCTGTGCCAAACTCCAGCTTGGCCTTGTCACGATCAGCATGAGCCTCTTTGAGCTGTTCCTTGAGGCGAGCCATATCACTCATCATATCCGACTGCTTTTGGAAGACGGCAGTGGAAGTGAGGAGTGCCTACAAGTTGACAGATGAAAGTTGAGTTACACACACAAAAAGTAGATGCACAACAATCAGATTGAATCAGTTTACTTACATGATAGCAGGCTCCGATACTCTGTTTGGACAACTCTAGAGCATTCTCCTTGATGAAATCAGGTGGGAGTGTGATTCCTGACGCTCGAGCAATCTGATCTCCAACTTTGCTCAGATCTTCAACCTTAGACATCTCAAAGGAAGTGGGAGATGCATCAACCTTCCTCTTCTTCTCAACTTGGTGGGGAGGCTTAGGCACATGCTTCACTTCAGCAGGGGTTTTTGTTGCAGCAATAACTTCGATTTTAGGCTTCTTTTCCTTCATCAGATCTTGGTAAGCCTGCATCGGATCAATTGCGCCCAGTGCATTGGAGCGAGTTCTTTGACTAACAGAGGAACCTACAAGAAGTCATGAGCAGATGTGATACGTCAGCACACAGCGACAGGGAGGTCAGGAGCAATGGAAGACAAGAGTGAAGTTACTTACTGGTTGACATCTTTGGGGAACTGGGAAGGCTGGTATCAAGGTTAGTTTGAAGCTCTCCGGTGATTTCGACGTCAGTGTCGTCGGAATCGCTAGTCTCAGGTATCTCGGTGATGCTTCTCTTCTTCTTGACAGAAGTCTGAGCAAAGTGTCCGATAGGGCCTGGGAATGTTCTCTCCGAGATATCGAGCTTGAAGATCTCTCTGACAGCTTCAGTGTGGCAACCGATCTCGGATGTGTACTCCTCACCAGCTGCATAAATCGGGAAGTAAGAACACGATTTAGAAAACAGAGGTACAAATTGATGACATCAGAAAAAACATGTACCTTTGGGGTTCCACTCTGATCGAAGCTCAGAGCCCATAGCCCCCAACGAGCTCTTCTTGACAAAGAAGAAATAGTGAGCCCACTGCTTATCCTCGGATGTGACTGGCATCTGAACTAAATCAGTGCCTCTAGTTCTGACGCCCAGCCGACCCTTTGCATATTTCTTGACGCCATACGCAGTACTGAACACTTCTCAGTCCCACTCAAACTTATATTTAAGTCGTAGACACTCCATTAATGCTATAACTCTCCAGAATACAGGGAGAAATTGGTGTACGGGGGTGTCCAATGCCTTGATTATACTCATCAGGGATGAAGTATAGGGAAGCCCAAGTTTCAATCTAAAAGGATATTCATACATGCAAAGGTATTCCTCATTGACCCAGTCAGCACGGACCGGGGAATCGGAGGAAGGAATCAACAACTTAACACCATCAGGGATGAGACCTTGATTTTTCATCAAAGTCTCGAACTCAGGGTCAAGGCGACATTCATAGTTAGCTAAACTCATATTCTTAGTCTGCCTAAACTCTACTCCATCGATTTTAGCAGAATCAGCCCCAGATTTGGAAGCGACAGTTTTTGACGCGACTGTTTTCTTCCCCATCACAATTGAAAATCAAGAAAGAAAGAGGAATACCTGGGTAATGAGAGTGACGGATTGACTGATTAGAACAACTTGGGATTGCACAACCTAGCTGGGTGAATCGTGAGCAATGGGTTGATTTTGGGAATTCTGGGGACAATTGAATTGGGGAAAGAATTTGAGTTAGGGTTTGGAGAGAGAAGCAAGGGCGATATTTATAGTGGGTGGTTGAGGAGTTTGAATTATAGACGTTAAGGGGAGAAATCATTGCGGGTGTAGAGTTCCAAGAGCTAACGGACACGTGATTTAACATGAGCTGTCTTGGGACTTGATTTCTAAAGATAGGATTTTATCTTTAAAAATCAGGGGACAATTGTTTGGTCACTAAAATTCTACTTGATGTAGGATTCTTACCGACAATCTGACAGTTGGCATTCGGGAAATCGACATGAAGCTATCTGATACTCGATGCGTATCGGATACTAGTCTCACAGATGATTTTCAAGACTGGGTCAAAACAGTAAACTGCTGGGCCAAGTGGTTGCGAGATTCTAGGCGAAATATGTGAAGACTGGTGTAGAATGTTCTAATTACGTTGGATAGGAATCCCAACAGCTACAAGAGACGTTGGAGGAAGGGATAGTGGAAGATAGGGGCAAGCCCAGTCAACCGCAAGTGTAGCAACGTCCACATTCATGGAGAAAAAGAAGGAACCAAGCCGTTAGGAGTGGAAGGAAAAATGAATATAAATAAAGAAGGGTCCACACGAGGAAGATCATCAGAAAATACAAGCTACTAGCCCAGAAAACTCCAATTACATTACATTACAAAAGACTCCCCATTGTAATCATCAATCACCCATAGTGCAATCCTTGGCGGGACACAGACTTCCCCCCGTGGTTTTTCCTTCACATTGAGGGTTTTCCACGTACAAAAATTCTTTGTGTCTTTGTTTATTTTTGTCTTTCATTTACTGCAATTCTTTCCTAGATTACATTCACATAATACGCGACAGATTGTAGGATAGTAACGAGATCAAATAGATAAATCCACTAATCAATCCGATACATTAGACGAGTAGTTTTTGACCAAAACACTGGGTTCATATGAATTGGGTTTTTTTCGATGTCGTATCGGTATCGGTATCGGTTCAATGATATGTTTGGTTTTCTGGAGGTGTGTGCAGTGTGCTTATGTAATTGTTGCTGTTATTAGTGGTGAACTCTAAGTGTTCGATGAAATGCCTCACTGAAAATGTAGCTGTTGGGGATGGTGCAGAAATTAGGGTAGGTGAAGGGTAGGTTAAATGTGCTTAATTAAGGGTTTATAATAATTAAAATGGGAGTTTTGTGTTTTGGGTCAAGTTTAATTACATGAAAATGGTGAATTGGTGATAAACTCACTTTTTAGAAAGGTGGGACAAATCAGCCTTAACATTACAACTTAAGATAGGTGAGTCGTGGAGAACGACCGGAACACAGCTGTGGCTTTTACATTACGGATTGATGGAGTCAAAGCTCTTTGTTATGGGGTTTAACACTTTCACTACTGCAGTACTCTGTAAAACATAAACTTTTTTTTTTTTTTAAGCATGTATGATGTAAAACATGGTTTTTGAACTAGATAAGCAGTTGAATTTTCATCATCAATGGGATAGCAATGTTGTTTTGATGTCTATGATCTTTTTGTTTTTTTTTTTTTTTTGGCTATGATTGTTCTTTGCTTAGACATATGTGCTTCTTATTTTGTGAAGTAGCAGTCACTCGGTGTGATTCTGGAAGCAATTTTCATTTTGGGTCATCCGTGCGCAGGCTCTCTATGTTTCAATAGGGGTAAGGCTTGCGTGCATCCGACCCCCCCTTACCCCGCCTTATGATGGGAGCCTTTAAGGCACTGAGGTTAAAGATGTTGTTGTTGTTGTTGATTGTTCTTTGCTTAAACATCACGATATGCAGGCTATGGGGTGATGGGTATGCCATTCCAACTTGGAGACCCTAAATGGGGTGGAGTCGCCGCTTTATTAATTTTAGCTTCCGTGTATCCCTTTTGATGGGTCTCTCTTATACAAATGAGGAGAGGTGCCATCTCCTTGTCCAACGGGTGTTTTCAACTTGTACATCGTCAGTTAGTGTGCATATTGCACACGAATAGATATGTGGGAGAAAGGTTGTACGCTTTGTACACGTAAATCCTTTTTTTGATTCCTTTGTGAGATGGCAGATGAGAAAGCTTAAAGCAGGCGGTAAGATTGTGAAAGACCTAAGATATGCAGTCTTCTCCCCGTTAGATGGCCAACCTTGTGCAGATCATGATAGGGCCTCCGGAGAAGGTGTACAGCCCCAGGAGTACACTTTAATAAAGATGGAAGTTGTTTCACCGTTTCCAGGAAACTTTAGCGCTTTAGAGAGCCGAAAAGTGTTTCTAGCTGCTGCAACATTAAGGCCAGAGACCATGTATGGGCAAACAAATGCTTGGGTCTTACCTGATGGAGCTTATGGAGCATTTGAAGTTAATGATGAAGAGGTCTGCATTGTCACTGAGAGAGCGGCACGTAATCTTGCATATCAGCGGTACTAGAGGATACCAGAAAAGCCGACTTGTTTGCTTGAGCTTACTGGTCATGACTTGATCGGTTTGGCTCTAAAGTCCCCGCTTTCCTTTAATGAAATCATTTACGCTCTTCCCATGTTGACGATATTGACAGACAAAGGTACTGGTGTTGTTACCAGTGTCCCTAGTGATGCGCCTGATGATTATATGGCTATGCATGATCTGAAGGCAAAGCCAGCTCTACGGGCAAAGTATGGTGTGAAAGTCGAATGGATTCTTCCCTTTGATATTATACCCATTATTAATATTCCCGAATTTGGTGATAAGCCTGCTGAGAAAGTCTGCTCTGACTTAAAGATCAAGAGTCAGAATGAGAAAGATAAGCTTGCTGAAGCAAAGCAGCTGACTGACTTGAGGGTTTTACCGATGGGACAATGCTGGTTGGAGAATTTGCTGGGGAAAAGGTACAGGATGCAAAACCAAGGGTCAGGCAAGGGTTCTGGTGGGGTCCATATCCTCAGTCATCAGCTATTGTTTCGAATGTACTTGGCGAGATGAAGTGGGAATTTGAGTACTGGTACCCGTTTGACACTTAGAATCTATAATCACACAGCAATGATGGAGAAATACCACTGGCCGAAGGGGTCAGATGTAATGGGCATATCTTGCTGAATGCTGAGATGTCCAAGTCCACTGGGAACTTCAGAACACTCAGACAGGCCATTGAGGAATTCTCTGCTGATGCAACGCGCTTTGCTCTTGCTGATGCTGGTGATGGTGTTGACGATGCAAATTTCGTGTTTGAAACTGCGAATGCTGCCATACTACGTCTCACAAAAGAAATTGCATGGATGGAAGAAGTAATTGCCTCAGAAGCAGCATTAAGACTAGACCCTTCATCGACATATGGTGATCGGGTGTTCCAGAATGAGATTAACTCGGCAACCAGATTGACCAAGCAGCACTATGAAAACTATATGTTCCGAGAAGCACTCAAGACTGGCTTTTATGACCTGCAAGCAAGCCAGGGATGAGTACAGATTCTCTTGTGGTGCTGGTGGCATGAACAGGGATTTGGTACGCCAGTTTATGGACATTCAGACTCGGCTTATTACTCCGGTTTGCCCACACTTTAGAGAGTATGTGTGGAGGGAGCTTTTGAGAAAGGAAGGCTTTGCTATAAAAGCGGGCTGGCCTGTTGCTGATGCACCAGCTTGATGATATTATGATAATATAT
Organism: Spergularia bocconei; assembly: GCA_963457585.1. NCBI lineage: Eukaryota > Viridiplantae > Streptophyta > Magnoliopsida > Caryophyllales > Caryophyllaceae > Spergularia > Spergularia bocconei. The sequence continues at coordinate 3,141,684 of OY734943.1, forward strand.
TAGCGATTAGTGTCTATAAAACACAGTGTTGTGTGTGTTGAAATATTCATTCATATATATCGAATTGCTGATTTTCTACACACCCTAGGATATATTTGGGCACTCATTTTTGTTCTTGTACGCGTTGCTGCTAACTATTTCTTGCATTTTACGACTTCTTCTCATCTGTCGTGAGTCTGGTATCCTGATGAAGTGACAAAACCTTATCCTGATCCATGAAAAAGCCATATGAAGAGGATCACAGGTGCTTTGATCACTATCTTATCAAGGACGAAAAGGTTGAGACAAATGTCTTAGATTCCTGGTTGTGTGGATGCAATATGGAGCATCAAACGAGTGTTTATTACAGCAGATATGGTGTTGCATCGTCAGATCGTCCGATGTAAAGAAAATTGTCAATTTGGATCACGTATCGTAAAGTCGTTGGTTAAGCACCCGTCACATAAATACTTTTGGTTGAGATTAATCTCTCCGAGTATATATATACCAATTTGCACTACCAATGCACCAGACGTTGTGGACCCATGTCACAAATTCAGTCTCATAGTAGCTCAACCAAGCCCACTCTAGTGTCAATGGGCTGTAGACGCCTGTAGTACTTGCTCCTCTGATCAAATTAGAGTACACAATAAGATTTCATGGACAATCTGCTTTTGCAACAACATTCCACCTGACTAAATAATCAGGTGGTGAAGCCGTGAAGAAGTCATGATTTTTACAAACCGACACTAAAGGATTACCCTAGGAATTGTTATTCGTGCGTAACAGGGGTATTATTCTTGCAACAAGTATTCGAATCGCACATTATGACCAAATCATGAGAGCCACATTCGATACCTTTTGCTCAACTATTAGACCAAGACTTCTTAAACAAAAATGTATCTTTATAGACAAGAGGCGGCATCTACGAATGCGAGCCGAGTATTTGTAGTCGGTAGACGGAATCACATGTTGCACGTTAAATTCGTTTTAACCAAAAGATTGATAGAGCATAATTCACCAAGTTATTAGTCCTAGAAGTAGAAGTTGCGCTTGAAACACGACATACTATAAAATTCACAAGTGGGGGAGAATCAAAGGGAAAAGAAAAGCAAATTTGAAAAATACATCTGAAATGAATTTTATCCATTCAATTAAATTTGTTACTATTACTTGGAAACTCAATTTCAAAGCAATGTTTGGGCAGCAAAAGCGACATTTGCATAAGCTAAACAAGTTAGAATCAGTTCTTTTTAATTTGTGATCTTTGGTTGTTATTTACTTGTTTCTCTAAAAGGTAAAATTGATAGCCACTCTTGTAATCAACCTATTATGAGCTAAGGGAAACAACATTATTATTGGAGAAATATCTTGAGGTGAATATAATGATTGAAGCATTACACCACATAAAGTAGCCACAATGGTGTTGAAAGATTCGTTACTAGTGTCGTTATCGTTAGTTTTGAAAATTGATTTAGAAACATTTCGAGCGAGAATAACAACAAACGTAATGCCTGCACAAAGGGCGGAACAAGAGCTTGCGACACGTAAAAGTTCTATAGGGAAATTTTGGCCCATTATTAGTTAAAGTTTGAAATAGATGGTCATGCCTTCAAAACCATAAGAGAATGAGAGGTCATTTGACTCATTTCACCTCATCAAAAGAGTAAAAAAAAAGTCTACAATTTGAAGTTATTCAACAAAACTTCAAGTTCAAGGCCGTAGTAAGATATCTTTAAATCCTTAAACTTGTAAACGGAACTTTTCATGCTCATCGACCATCGTTAACTTATATTACACACACTACGAGTATTGATAACTAATATTACACAACAAAATTTGTTTCAATTCACATATGGTATCTTAAGAATACATACTCTCGCCTTTAAAAGTACAATAATGTGAAGAACAATTACAACAACCTAAACTTTAGTATAACAATTTAAATCATATTGTTTCTCTTCTAAAGTTCATATGATCATATCCTCCTAATTATCCTTATATCCTTTACTTGTGCATCTCAACAATAGGAGTAGGGCTTAAAAATTTAAAGTGATCCACTTTTAAAAACTTAGCTCTAACATCGTCGAAGTGTAAGCAAGCCATTTGCTCATCACTTCCTATCATGATCCCCACAGAACAATCTAATTTCTTGGAGAATCCAACCCCACAGAACAAATTTCTCTATTCTCAACCCAAACATATGACATACTATCAAAAAATGCCATATATATATATATGTAGCTACATTTCATCTGTCCTATCCATTCTAATCAAAAACATTAAATCTTCCAAACAATCCCCAAAACAGATAGGTCTATTTTTCGGTTTTCCGAGAGTAGGCGAAAAATGACTAGTTTTAAGTCCAAAGATAGGAAATCCCTATGTGAAGAGTCTATGTTAGTTTTTGTAAACATATTGAAATTTTCCTCACTTTCTCTTGCAAGAAGAACCTTAGTAACAACCTCAGATGATGATCACACCGCGGTTCCTAGGAGGAAACGTAGTACTCGAAAGGCGGTCGAGAAAGGTAGTACACCAGTAGTGTCATTGCCTAAACAACAAAGGAGCAAAAGGTCACAAAAGCCGGAGCAAGCCACGGCATCTAAATACGTGATGCTTCCTGACCATGACCTTAGACGGGCAGCTTCTGCGTCCCCTTCCTACCGCGTTGTTAAGGAAGAAAATACGAATGTTGATGGACAGTTCTCCGATTACATAAGACGGTTCCACGAGAAGACGAAAAAAGATCACCAGAATGCAATTGTGGAAGGCAAAGCAGAGGACTTTATCAAGAGGTTTCATGAGAAGAATATGAGTGACTTGAACAATGAATCTATGCGCCGGAATTACGTGTTGCCTCCACCACCTAGTAAAGTATTCAACTAGCAATTTCACTATACTTTTGCTTTCGAAGATATCCGCTAGGAATTCTTAAGATATAATTGGATCTCAACTATCAGTCTAGACTTTTGGTTGAGTTGGCTCTGTGTGAACAGTTGCCCTATATCGGAAAACATGGGGTGGATAAAACCAAATTACACCGGCATATAACTCATGGGTTACTCCTCTTTTGCTATGCTTGTGGACATGAACCAATACTCTTCAAGTCTTCATTGACGGCTCCAATACATATTATGTTACGTGGTACAGTCATGTGGTATAGTCATTTAGTGATCTTGACTCTTTGTTTATAATTGTAGAAGTTCAGAAGATGTATTGTCGTATTGATATCGCTACCCAACTGTAGTAGTTCGGCCTTTGTGTAGAATTGTAAGAATAAACTCATCTCATACATGGATCAAATGATTGGTTTAATTTATTGAAGTAGTAAAGATAACGTAGATTTCGTTATTAGATCATTTATAGTTAAAAAATTGGTAAAGAGTGTATAGAAGAACAAATTGAACAAAAACGGGTGATAAAAATTGAATTAAAGAGGTGACTCTATTGTTCCTACATTCTGAAGAGCTTCCATTTTCTCACGACGAGCTATCTTATCCTTCCCAACAACATATAAAAACAACACGAGGGCCAAATAACCAGGGCAAGCGACGATCAATCCCAAAGTGTCACACTGGCTTCCCGAGCAATTACTCGATGCTAACACAAACAGTAACCCCAAAAATACATATAATAAGGCAACCGCGATCCACAGCAAGATCATCTCCGACTTGTCTATCTCCTCAAACTCACTTCCCATCCTACTCGTACTCTCCTTGTTGATTTCCATTGCTATCTGCTATCGTATTCAAAACAGATACACACCCCTCTTTTCTCTTTTCTTTTTGACGGAGAAACAGATATAAGTTCTGCCGTTATTTATAGTGTATGCTACCTAAATCAGAAGTCTACTAGTACATGGATTCTACACATATAAGTTCTCCGATTACATAAGACGGTTCCACGAGAAGACGAAAAAAGATCACCAGAATGCAATTGTGGAAGGCAAAGCAGAGGATTTTATCAAGAGGTTTCATGAGAAGAATATGAGTGACTTAAACAATGAATCTATGCGCCGGAATTACGTGTTGTCTCCTCCACCTAGTAAAGTATTCAACTAGCATTTTCACTATACTTTTACGTTTGAAGATATCCGTTAGGAATAATGTGTGAACAATTGCCCTATATCGAGAAACATGAGGTAGGTAAAATCAAAACACGCCTACAACTCGCGGGTTTACTCCTCTATTACCGATTGATTATAGGACGTAAGATTTCTATGCTAGTAGTCATGAACCAATACTTTTCATTGACGGCTCCAATGTATATTGTGTTACGCTGCACAATCACAATGATAGAGGTCTACAATGTAGACACTTAAAGTGTCTACTATGAACATTAATTTTACTACACTAGCAAAATTTTACTACTCACACAAATAATTTTACTGCATGATTTTTTCACACGAATTAATTTTACTACTCCAATATCAATTTTACTACTATTGACTTAATTTTACATTGTAGACAAATTAATTGTGTCTACAGTAGACCTTTATCAATATGCATCATTTATTGATCTTGACTCTTTGTGTATAATTGTAAAAATAAGCTCATAATACATGGCTTGAATGATACAACAATAGATTGGTTTTGTTGTAGTTGTAAGATTTGTAATCGCAGATTCGCTGTTCAACATGACGAGATACGGTAGGTTTCCTTATTGGATCATACATAGGTAAAAAAAAAAAAGATTTTTACAAAGAACAAATTGATCGACAAAAACTGGTGATTAAATTGATCTAAAGAGTGAGGATCCCCCTGGTGCTCTAGTGGTGAGGGCATCGTCCTTCCACCCAAGCAATCAGGGTTCGATTCTCGCCTCCATGGGAAAAGAGGGATCCCCTTACCTTCCCCCCCCCCATGGGTTGGGCCTGATCCTCGGGTGGGCTTATTCCTGGCAGTAGGAAGCCCACGCCGAGGGGCCCCGCTTACCATTAAAAAAAAAAAAAAAATTGATCTAAAGAGTTGACTCTATTGTTCCTTTATTCCGAAGAGCTTCTCCATTCTCCAATATGAGCTTCCTGTATTTCAGCCGAAGACTTGGCAGAGGTAAAGGCGATAATTCCAAAAATGTCACACAGCCTTCCCGCGCATATTCTCTACATAGACCTAACATGATCTAAGATATTTTGAAACTTGAGAGTTTGAGACTGATTGGCTCACATGAGCATAGAGACCCTATGATGTGGATCGAGATCTATAATAACTTGAGCTGTAAATGACAAATTCATGCATGCGATTATCAAACAAAATCTTGTTTTCGGTTTTCTCGTCGTTGTACAAAAAAAAAAATACACTTGTAGCTAGGCGTGTTCAGATGTCGTCAGGTGCTTAAATTACACGGTAGCAAATTATAGAAAAATCATAATTAGAGAACATTACATATACTTTCTAGATCTACAGTCATCACATAGACTATGTAGCAAGAAGATGATGCTCTATGGAGCCTGACCTTGTTGTATGCCAAGCTCTCGGCTAGAAAAAATATACCATCATCATCAAATACGGCCTGCACAAAAAAAAAAAGATGTTTATTTATTGTTTGGGGCTTCAACCTTGAGAAAAGACTTCATCACCAATATATTAAGTAATCATTCCAAAATCTTTAAGAAAAATTTTCATTAAAGGAATAAAGCTAAGATGACTCATAAGATTGTGCGTGCTTCTTATTTTGTGAAGTAACAGTTAGACGGTGTGATTCTCGAAACAATTTTTTAACTTAGATTACTATTCTTACCCTTCACATTAAGGGATTAGCACCATAACCTCATGCGAAGTGCAAGAAGCGTTGATATATAGTATAAATATCTAGGCAACTTATATTCTGTCATTAGGCTAACATACTGTTCTTACTAAGATACTTCTAAGATATGATCTGACTGTACACGTAGGCTCAAATATCAACATCCGCCATTTCATTAGCTAGATGTTTTCCCACCTATAACATACCCTAAAGACGCAGTGAAGCTCTGAGAATCAACAGGCTAACCTCCCTAACCAAACCAAACAGAGCTAGGTTGTGTGCACTTAGGCCTTAGAAGACCCTCACTAAACATTCACCCCACTCTCTTCCAACACAACAGAGTGACGCCTGCCTGTGTTAGAGAAAATACGTATATCCTTATACTATGTTCAATCTTGAAACCAAATCACACGCAAAAAGTTAGTGAAAATTAATTAACCAAATAATTATTTAAAATGGGATTATTAATCATGGATAAAAGCAAGAATAATCCGAACCCAACGAATACACGTTGTGTCCTTAATACGTTATTGCCCCCTCTACAGTACTCAAGGTTTAATTTATGGGTATACATCTCTCGGGATAGAACGGATTGCGTCCTTACCATAAGTAGTACTCAAATATATTAAGGCTCCAGCGAACTCAACATGTGTTTGTACTTAATACCGACGACACGGACAAGGGAGACAAGATGACTCATATACAAGACTTTGGACGCTTAAGCAACATTTACCCAATTGATTTTTAACACATAAAAGGCCAACATAAACACCTTTATATAGGCAATGAAGGGACACGAAATGAAAAGGTACGAACGAAACAATGTATCTATTCATGAAGAATGGACACATCTTTTGGAAAATTAAGTGAATTTGGACAACAGTCAAGGTACAATGTATCGTAAATTTCTCATTCATAAATTAATTTTATTTTATCAAATAAAATTTCCAACAGCATGGCTATGCATAAGACACTTCAACCAAAGAAACGCATCAAACTCTTGTTAAAAAAACAATCCTAGAACTTTTTTTTTGCTTGTGTAGAAGTACCATGGGGCAACCAGGTGCAAACGTGGTTTCGAGTCCTACATGAAACTCTTTATGGCGCGAACAAAGCAAATGAAAAAGTAGCCGTAGCATGTGATTTCTTTTCCGTACTAGATGAGCTGTAGGATTAGGTGAACTCATATGAGTTTAAATTTCCAAATCGGTTGTAAATGTTTTTGTCACTTTATACAAATCATACTAGGTTAGATGTATATTCTCCATATAAAAGGAGGTGTCGGTTGTACATGAAAAAACAACAATACACGAAATTTCTCTGCAGCCACAATTGCTCTGCAATCTCTTACACACATCGTTTTTCATTTGCTACAATTTACCAATCTATTAATCTGGTAAAGAAGGATGGCACAAGCATATGAATCTCAACATGGTACCAGAGCCTTGTGCTCCTGATTACCAGAATCCGTTAGTTTAATTTGTAAGTGCTCTTTCTCCGATTAAAGTAATTTACTTGTTCTGTTTTTCGTTATTGTAAGAAGTGTAGAAATTAATTGAAGAGAAAGCATAGAACTTTACTCATAAACCTTTCCGCACCCTTGCATGCAACAAAACATAGATTTCTGTTGCCCTAGCTTATAAAGTTTTACTTTTTAGCCTGTTTCCAACAAAGATCTTTGTTGTCTCTGGGTGAAACTCTGCTGATTTGGGATTGGAGATGAGGAAATTGGACATGAGTTGAATGTGAATGTGAATGGTGAAAACAATCATCACGGGAACCATGATACTAATCTGGTTGTGAGGATTGACCCAATTCTCACTGGTTCTGAGAACTATGGACCATGGAGAAGACAAATGGTCCATAGTTCTAAGCTGTAATGTTCACTAACCTAGGGGGGAGTGAATCATAGATTCTGTAGCTTCTTATCATATGATAGCTAACCCTTAAATGTTGGAGAATTTATGTGAGATTCAAAGTAAGCCTAAGGTTAACCTACCAAATAGTAAGACAACATATGTCACTCAGAGGGCAATTGATCCTTACTGGTGGTTTAAAACTCAGAAATGTCCTATATGTGCCTGAGTTTAGACAAAACCTGATGTTTGTGCAAAAATTTGCAAAAGACAATAACTGTATTGTAACTTTCTGTGACACACACTGTGATGTGCAGGACTGTCTTACTCATGAAATCAAGGAGTTAGGAAGAGCTCACAGTGGTGTGTACACACATCTACAAAATGGCCAACAACAAGATCACCAAACCAGAAGCTCACAAGCTAAGACTTAAAACTTTTGCCTATTTTACTATTTCTAAAATATAATTTTGAGGCTGACACTTGTAGTCATAAGCCCTTGACCAACTATTTTCCTAAGTGTAATGACATTTCTGTTATGAATGCAAAAGACACTACTTCTCCTTACAATTTGTGGCATAATCGACTTGGTCATGCTCCATGGAGCAAAATTCAGCACATTCCTATTTTAAATTTGAATGCCACGGATGTCCTTGGCCAAATTTGTTTATCATGCCCGATGGCTAAACATACCATAACCTTATCCCACTAGCATGACCATTGTGGCTCAACCCTTTGACTTGATACATATAGATATTTGGGGGGCCTATAAGGTTGCCTACAAAGAAAAATATAGATATTTTCTAACCATTGTTGATGACTTATCTAGAGGAACTTGGATCTATTTGCTTGAGCACAAATCATATGCTTTTGAAACCATCATAGTTTTTTGTGAGTATGTGGAGAACCAGTTCAGAAACAAGGTTAAGGTAATAAGATCTGACAATGCACTGGAGTGAGTTTGACGACAGTAAATGCATTGGGTACTTTATCAGCAAAGGCATGATGCATCAGACCTCAATTGCTGACAGGCAACAACAGAATGAGGTAGTTGAGATAAATCACAGACATGTGCTGGAAATGAGTAAAGCCTTGAGGTTTCAAGCTGGGTTATCTCTTGCATATTGGGGTGACTGTGTAATGACAGCTGCGTATTTGATAAATAGAATCCCATCCTCTGTGATAAAGAACAAAACACCTTATGAAGTGGTCTATGGGAAGGAACCCAGCTATGAAAATCTCCGTCTTTGGTTGTCCGGCAATGGTGTACAACCCAGCCAAAAATAAAGACAAGTTTCAGCCAAGAGGCATCCCCTGTGTTTTTCTAGGATACCTACAGTTCAAAAAGGGTATAAAGTTCAAGATTTGGCTACTAGGAGGATATTTGTCACTAGGGATTTGACATTCTATGAGAGTGTATTTCCATTTCAAAAATCATCCAGGCAAGTGTTTATGCAACCTGTACCTGCACAACTCAGTCAGGAATTGACTGGCATACCACTCTTTTAAAGGCAACATGAGACTCGTATATATGAGAATGACACAGAAAATGAGGATGACACTGAGAATGTGAATGACAACAATCATCTCACTGATATAGGTGAGGGGGAGCACAGTGAAAACCTCCCAACAAGGTCAGAAAGAGAAATAAAACCCGTGGCTGAATGATTTTGTAACCAGTTTCAAAAGAGGAAACAGTAAGGATAGCACAGTCGAAGTAGTACCTGTAGCAAAACCAGGAAATAAACTCAGCTTTTGGCAACATGGTGAAGCAAATATCTGAGCATCAAGAACCATATTTCTTCAATGAAGCAGTAAAGAATGAGCATAGGGTTGCTGCTATGAACAAAGAGTTGAATGCCCTTGAAGTCAATGATACAGGGGAAGTCACTGACCAGCCTTCTGAAAGAATTAGTAATATATGATTTAAAGATTTGATGCTTTATTCTAGGATATAAATCAAAAGATACAAATTTCATTTCCTAATAATTAGCCAAAAATCTATATATTTGGCCCGGAATGTGTGAATTAATATATTTTATATCTGTTCAATGATTTTTTGTTTCTAAAAATTTTATACTACTTTTGCAAAATATTCGTCCATAAATCTATTTAGTTTATAAATGCATCATTCTTGTCGATTTTTAAGGGGATTCTTTCCAATTTTTGGACTAACAGTTGCATAATCATTGTAAATATAGAAACGAAATATACAGGTTCCATAAATATAGTGTGAATTTTGTGCGTGTGGCATGCGTACGTGGTGTTGCATGTGTCCGTCGTGAACATGTGAGAGCTATTTGTGGAAGCTTTTATTTGACATCAGCGTCCTACATGAATTTTTTAAGGACATTAGGGTGGTCAATCTCAACGGTGGAGATTAATTTTAGAGTTTTGGAGAGTAATTTATGAGGGTTTGCCTAGAAGAGTGTTTTTGGGTTTCGAAAGGTTATTGTGTTTTGTTTTTTTTTTTTGTTGAGTTTTTGAGACATAGAGTGATGTTGTCAAGTGGGAAAACAAGAGTTGAATTTTAGTGGTTTTGCATTAGAATAAAACGAAAAAAGGGAGTTTCATGAGTATAAAGGAGTGATTGATTTTGAGGAGGTATTGCCGTATTTTCGTGAGTTGAAGCTTTTCGGAGTTGAAGCCGGATCTATACTCTGATGCCATGTAAGAGTATGTATACAAGAAGTACAATTAGGGTTAATATTAGGGTAGCCGACATTACAAAAATTACGAGAGATACAAATGATACAATATGAGATTGGTTTATTGAAGTAGTAAATATAACGTAGATTTCGATATTGGATCATATATAGGTAAAAGAAAAATGCTAAAGAGTGTATAGAAGAACAAATTGAATAAAACTGGTGATAAAATTGAACTAAACGGGTGCCTCTATTGTTCCTACATTCTAAAGAGCTTCCCTAGCTTTCAACTGTCTCCTCCCAGCAACCATTAACAACAATCCGAAGGCCAAAAGACCAGGGATCAGGACGATCAATCCAAAAATGTTACACCGCCTTCCCCAGCAATTTTTACTGGATGAATACACAAACAGTAACACCAAAAATACAAAATATAAGGCAACCGCGATCCCCAGCGTGATTTTCTCCGTCTTGTCAATTTCCATCGTACTCGTACCCGTACTCTCCTTCTTGATTTCCATTGCTATATAGTACGATGGTTCTATGGTGATTGTCAGTTTTTGACAATTAGGATAAGATTTAACCATAGTTAGTAATTAAATAATAATAAAAATATTACATAATCTTTTTAAAATATCAAATTAGATTTGTTAAACATATATCAGATATTGTTCGTTGATTTCATCAAAAATAATCTTAGCCATTTTTAACCCCATAAATTAAAAAAAAAAAAAAAAAAAAAAAAAAACAATCGACGCAGCCATCCCCTTACCCTCTCCTTCGGTCCTCCCACTTTCCCGATCCCACCGCCGGTCAGCAACGACTTACCCCATGACCGGCGGCGCTCCCGCCGTGGCCGCAATGTTTTGTCAGACACGCCGGAGGTGGGTGCCCGACGGAGGTGCTATTAGCCACAAATGAGAGGAAATAGAGGATGGAGGAGGAGATGAAGGAGCGGTGCGGGGATGGGGAAGCATGGCTGAGTGCCTGAGTGGCCGCCGTACAATGACGGTGAGGATGGCTGGAGAGTCGTCGGTCATGGGGCTGACCGGCTGACCGGCGGTGGGGGCAGGGGCAAGGGCGGGTCAGGTGATGGGGAAGGGGGAGGGCCGAAAGAGAGGGAGAGGGAAAGGGATGTGCAGTTTTTTTTTTTTTGTTCTATTTTCTGATTTTTATTCCATTTTTTTTTTCTATTCTAAAATTAAGAATTAATCAACTTTTCTTTTATCAAAAATTGAAATATTTCAGATAATAATTAAGTGACAAAATCAAAGTAATTAAGGAAAATATCTTTTAAGTACATAAAAAATTATTAAATTTTCTAATCCTGTGTGGTAAGGTGTATTGTAAGAACATTTTTTAACCATGGTTAAAAAAAATCAAACGGCTGAAATTTATTTTATCCACATTTAATGGTCCCGATTTCATTCCTTATCCTAATTGTCAAATACTGACAATTATAATAGAATTTTTGTATATAGTATCGTATTCAAAACAGATACAAACCTTCTTTTTTGCGACGGGGAAATAAACAAAAAAACGGACCTAGTTTTTCTTAATAACAAGTCTTTTGTTCGCTATATATAGTGTATATACTAGTATACCTAATTGCCAAATACCATAGCGTATATACTAGTATACCTTGCCAAATACCAATGCATGGATTCGAGAATAACAATACTAATTGGCTTTGCCCATTTTTTAGTAAGTTGGGATTTCCACTCTATATTACTCCATAATATCTCTCGATATCATCTCGTAATATTGCCGCCTTCCATTTTCCCTATTACCCCCTCAAACTCATGGTAATTTGCGAAAATACGCATGGTAATCTTGCGAAAATTTCCATGAATTTGCCAAAACTTGTTCACCTCATCTCATAGAGATTGGTTTATTGAAGTAGTAAAGATAACGTAGATTTCGGTATTGGATCATATATAGGTAAAAAAAAGAAATGCTAAAGAGTGTATAGAAGAACAAAGTGAACAAAACTGGTGATAAAATTGAATTAAACAAGTGACTCTATTGTTCCTACATTCTGAAGAGCTTTCCTATTCTTAGCTTCCAGCTGTAGCCTCCCAAAAGCCATTAACGACAACACAACGGCCAAAAAACCAGGGATCGCGGCGATCAATGCAAAAATGTCACACCGCCTTCTCGAGCAATAACTGGATCTGGATGTTAACGAAAATATAGACATTGACACCAAAAATACACATATTAAGGCACCCGCGATCCCGAACATGATTTCCGTCGACTTGTCCATTTCCTCATACCCACTTCCCATCGTACTCGTACCCATATGCGTTCCCGTACCCGTACTCGTACTCTCCTTGTTGATTTCCGTTGCCATATCTTATACTATATATTAAAAGCTGTGTTAGAGGCAACGACCACGTTCATCGGCTTCAATTAGGCCATCTTCCATGCCACGTGGCATGCCTCTTTAATTTTCACGTTAAAAAATCATTTAAAATGTTTTTTTTTATGGTAAAGAGTGTAGATGGACATTCCATCCATGGTGATAAATAAGCGATATTTTCCATATAAAAAACTATACAATACTTTTTTTACCGTAAACAATTAATATTCTTTACCTTATTATTTTGTACCTTCTTATAACTTATTTGGATTAGATCAGAATCACATATTCTATATCGAATGTGAAGGTTTTATAAATGATAAAATTTATTGATAAAATTATTTGTTTACAAAGAATTAAAATGATACAATATATTTCGGGCGTAGCCCGGGTAGTAATCTAGTACTATCGTATTCAAAACAGATACTATACAGACCTTTGCGACGGGAAAATCAACAAAAAACAGTCTAGTTTTTCTTAATAACACAAGTCTTTTGTTCGCTATATATAGTGTATACATACAGTAGTATAACTAATCGCAATTCGATAACAAATCTACCAATACATGGATTCGAGAATAATAATACTATTTGGATTCGGACAAAATTTAGTAAACTGGGCTTTCCACACTACATTTTTGGCAGTGTGGATCACTTAGCCTATTTTCCTATCCCACACCGTGTATTGATAGGGAAAATGGAAGGAAAATTCACAATCAACTTTAACTAAATGTATTTTAGTTCGGAGTTATAGAAACCATTATCTAAGAGTAGTTATCGACCAAATATAGTGTTCTTGATCATAATTAAAAAGACGTCGTGTTAGATCACTATTTGTGTTCAGATCAATTTGATGAAACCTTAAATTCCGAAAGCAAATTGAATGAATAGCGTGAATTTGTCATGAGGGAATGAGGGATTGATTCAGTAGGGTTTAGATAAATATAGTGGGCGCGGTCCGATATCGACTACTTGAGTGACAATTTGAGTGAACCACGCATATAAACTTGAGGGCAAAATCATCAATATTTTCAATTCAATGCCCTTAAACTCGAAAATGAGATTAATTATCACTATACTTAGCCACATTGAATTGCATGTAATAAATAGATTATGTTTATTAGATGACTTGGCTTTTGTGCTCAATCGTTACCCTAGACGCAATTAGACTTGAACTCATCACCCCCACAGTCATATCATAGCAAACTCAATAGTACACTCACCCATACATATCCCCATTTTATCTAAGGTTTTATCTAAGGTCTTTAATCTCCCTGTTCCCGTCGTTGCTTGTCTACGTTCAATGCAAGCTTTTCTGACACATTCTAACCAAACGTAAATAGCCTATAAAAACGGATTTCGTATAAGGAATCTCAACATCAAACTTACTTCACATGAGTAATTAAGTGACTTGCCACAAGACGAGCCAGAAAAGTCCTCTTGTTGCTGGTGGGTGGCATAAGACTTACGTCGTTAGTGGCAACTAATTGGTCGCAAGTTCACAACTTGCACCACAATCAAACCAGTACCGATAGAAACGTGAGCCAATCATAAAATCTCCACATTTTATTGAGCTTCATAAAAGAAACCAATGATCTAAGTTGATGTAAAATGTGATTTGACATGACAATTGTATAAAATAAAAAGCATATCCTAAAAGAAACAAATATACATGTCCAAACATTATAACAAGAGAAAACGATATGACCTCAATTTCTGTCCATATAATTTCATCACCAATTGGACCTCCATCTTTACCCCCTATACACCCCAAATGGAATCACCTAAATAAATATACTAAGCCACATCTTATCTAAAATCATATCACTTAGACTAATTGCATGGCTTTATATGTATAATAATGATTTTCATCAATCTTATCTTATCCTCTTGATTTAACCCACCAAACAACTTTACACTCTTCCTCCAAAGAAATTTGATCTATCATTATCATCATTTTCGTCGTTGTCGTAGTTGTTGTTGTCGTCTTTAATTCACTTTCAAGCCACACTAATAATGCTCTCCCCGTTGAATCCTCCAAACGAATTAGGGTGTCGTGACGATCCTTCATCCGACGGTGCTTGTGAGAGGTTAAGAGACAAAAACGGTTCGAATTCTCTTTCCCTCGTTGTACTAGTGGTTGAGGATGAGGATGTTGGTGATTGGTTTAGGTTAAGATTTGCCATCTTTGAAAAGGGTGGTGATTGGTTAGTTGTAATTGGTAGCGACGTAGGAAGAGGACCAGGGGCAGAAAATACCGTGGGTTGATTAGTTGCTGCTTGTTTTGGCTGAAATGTTGTATCTAAATTATGCAACTGGTCCGCACTTGCTGAACGGCTCATCTGCACAAATGCAATCGACAAAATTAAACAAAAAGACTTTTTATATATATCAAGTCTATGGTACTTGATGCAGAGTATGATCCACATTAATTCTGGAGCATATTAAAATTTCGCTAAATCAATGTATTGATATTCGGTTGAAAACATGACAAAGTTTAAGTAAGACGAATCTATCTTCAATTACCGTAAAATATAAAAACAACACATGCGCTAAACATGTGGCAATATGATTCTGACACGCGTACACGCCGCATAGGACTTGATAATTTACTAAAAAACAGACATTTGTGGAACTCAACGATAGTGATTCAAAGCAATATTTAACTGGCCAAGATTACATCTAGATTCATATTCGTTTCCAATAATTATTAGCCACTAAATTGGTCCATTTGAAGACCATTATTAAACAACGACAAAAATGATAACAAATTAGATGAAAAAGACTTGAAAATCGAACCATCAAATTACATATGTCAAGAAACAAGAAACAAGACCGCCACCATATAAACACACGCACCCTCTAAAAATAATAATGTGTTTTGTCCGTTAATCCAACACATCATTGACAATTGAGATGTTAACATAATATCTTTTACACTAAGTTAAAATACTCCGCATTTAGCATTTAATTAAAGCCTAATCGCTTGATATAGACCCTTGTCTACATCCAAAATGACGAAACATGGATTACTTCCTCCGCAGGGATTCAAATCAAATATTAACATGCAAGAAAAATACAGACGGATAAATCCTATTCCTAACTAATGTGGTTGTTTCCTACAGCAACATTGCAATATGGGACTCCATAAGATGTCCAATTACTTAATACGGAGTATATATTATTTAATTCATACACAACCACTATGCAGAAACCATGTACTCCCTAATTATTTAAGCTGTGTAACTTCAAAAAAAAAATTTAAGCTGTGTTCGAAACAGGGTAGGACTACAGTCCTATGTAACAATTCATGAGGACATGTGTGACAGTGCGAGTACACAACAAGACGGTTTCACACTAAATTACCATAGCTTGATGTTGATGATAACCAAAAATAGATAACTTACAGTGTCGGTAGTGATGTCAAAGAGACTAGAACGACGTCGTCTTCTGTTAGGATTATTGGATCGTCGTTGGAAATACTTTTGAGCATGGCTAGCAACTTGAGTAGGTGTCCTTGTCTTGACAAAGTTCTTAGCAATCCCTCTCCAATCTCCTTTACCAACTTGATTCAATCCCATCAAAAATAACATATGCTCGTCTTCCGTCCATGGTACTCCTAAAATTTCAATCAATTTTATTTAATAACTTGTACACAACAATGTCGTCACAATCTCGTTCGACTTTGCTATGCAACACTACCAGTATACCAAAGTCGATCACATACTTCTAGAATTATTGGTCATATAAAAATTCAACGACATATTTTAACTTATCGATGACTTAATGATGATACATTGCATATTGATAATTGTATGCAACAATTGCTAGAGATACTTGCAAATTGGTAACTTTTACGTAAATGATAAAGTTATCGATAAATTATAATATGGTTTAATATCCAAAAAGAGTGGATGAGCATCAATGACTAAATTAAATAAAAACAAAGTTGTAATGCAAGGAATTACTTCTTCAAGCAGACTATTTCGTAAAGGTGAGATTAAAGGTCACGTATACTAATTCAAGACCAATTATTCGAGAATTCGTCATATAATTATTAGATACATGAACATTGTTACCAATTCGCGGAGAAAACTTCAATTTAATCTCATGAAATCGTGTTATAGAAGTTTTCATTGCATGGATTCACATTCAAACAAAACATGTCACAATTAATCGAAACAAAATTCATCAATCGTAATGAATATACATAACTACGACTCGCAAAATGTGGAATTTAATTAGACGATCACTAAAAGTGCTATCAAAAACTCGAACTTTTAATATATTCGATTCACCGTGTTCTTCCCTTTTTAATACGAAATTGTTATAATTATAATTTCGAGTAAAAAGGGAAGAACACGGTGAATCGAAAAGGGTTATAATAGTGGGACGGAGGGAGTATGTACCTCGTTTACGCTCACGGTTACGACTACCGGACGCATGAAGGGCGTCATCAGACGCATAGCCAGAACCATCAGCAGCAGAATCATGCGAATTTTGGTGTTGAATTTGTTGTTGTTCATATTGAGCGAGATTATTCATACTCATACACTTACGAAAACTTGACGAAGAAGCTGCCGACGCAGGTGAACGAGGAGACGGAGAGCTTTCCATCGGTGTTAGTCTCACCCCAAACAACATAACGCCGTGATTAACGCTGTTATTTACGGCGGCGGAGACGGCGGAGGTGGTGGTTTGTTCAGTGCAAGTCCTAGCGTTGTGGCCGTTGTTGCCGCACTGAGAGCACGTGCGGGGGATTTTGAGTGGCGGCGCCGCCATGTTGTGGTGGTGGTGGAAGTTGGTGATTTTTTTGGGGAGGCGTGATATTTGGTGAGGATTACAGCAGAGGATGTGGTTGGGTTTGGATTGGTATATATAAATATACAGAGGAAGATAAAAATATATGGATATTATTTTTTAATTAATAAAAAATTAAAAAAAGTGATAACCAAGTCTTGTACGGGTGAGGAAATAATAAATTAACTAGTTTGTATGCCCGTGCCACGCCTGGGTTATGTATTTATATTGTTTATACTCGTTTTATATGTTGCCTTATCTTTGTTCTAATAAATTACCATAATGTTATTTCCCATAGATTAGCTAATACTATACTACTCTATAATAATTTATTACCATATCATAACCGATAATAGTATTTAATGCTATTTCTATATTCTATCCAATTAATGTATAATAATTTATTACCATTTCCTAACCGACAATTGTATTTAATGCTATTTTTATGTTCTATCCAATTAATGTATGTCAAGTGTCGTCCTAGGAAAGACTTGGTTTCAGGTTTTAATATATAGTACTAGTTTGCATGCCCGTGCCACGCACGGGTTATATATTTAATTATTTATATTGTTTATACACGTTTTATAAAAAAAATGTTGCCTTATATTTGCTCTAATAAATCACCATAATGATTAATTTCCATATATTAGCTATAATACTATATTACTCTATAATAATTTATTACCATATCCTAACCGATAATTGTATTTAATGCTATTTTTATGTTCTATCCAATTAATGTATGATAATTTATTACCATATCCTAACCGATAATTGTATTTTAATGCTATTTTTATGTTCTATCCAATTAATATATGCCAAGTGTCGTCGTAGGAAAGACTTGGTTTCAGGTTTTAATATATAGTACTAGTTTGCATGCCCGTGCCACGCCCGGGCGATATATTTATATTGTGTATATGCCTTATCTTTGTTCTAATAAATTACCATAATGATTAATTTCCATAAATTAGCTAATAATATACCATATTCTAACCGATAATTGTATTTAATGCTATTTTTATGTTCTATCCAATTAATGTATGATTATTTATTACCATATATTAACCGATAATTGTATTTTAATACTATTTTTATGCTCTATCCAATTAATGTATGCCAAGTGTCATCGTAGGAAAGACTTGGTTTCAGGTTTTAATATATAGTATTAGTTTGCATGCCCGTGCCACGCCCGGGGCGTGTATTTATATTGTTTATATTCGTTTTATAAGAAAAATGTTGGCTTATGTTTGTTGAAATAAATTACCATAATGATTATTTTCCATATATTAACTAATAATACTACATTACCTTATGATAAATTACCAAATCCTAACCGATAATTGTATTTATTGCTATTTTTATGCTCTATCCAATTAATGTATGCCAAGTGTCATCGTAGGAAAGACTTGGTTTCAGGTTTTAATATATAGTATTAGATTAGATAATGAATAAATTGGGAAAAATATATGACAAGGAAAGTTGGCCAAGGGAAAAAATCTAAGCTGTTTTAGTGTTTTGTGGATGGAATAAGGGATTAACCGATTAAGGGATAGTAGCCGATAATTATTTCGAGGATATTTTAGGTGGGATATCGTTATCTTATAAGAAACTTATTGTTTGTTATTTTGTTATATATGCTCATTTAGGAAAGGATTAATCTTTATTTTGTTATTTGTGCTCATTTAGGAAATTGAGATTTCGTAAAGTTTTTGTCTGATAAGTTAATGATGTGTTTTTCACTCTTTTGGTGAAATTATCTCTATGTATAGTAAAGATTGCCATAAAATAATAATGGCAATATGTGGCATAAATAGCTAGCGAATTTACGTAACCAATTGTGTTTGTAATTTTACTCGTAAATATGAAAGCCTTAAAAAATGAAAATAGTATCTTATGACGTCTAATCTTGGCATGAATGCAATGGTTTGGGGTGCTATCAAAATAAATACAATGGAGATAGAGTTAGTTTGGAGATATCGATATGCTCACCAACATTCTTGTAGTATCATTGTGTGGAGTGGGAGTACATTGTCAATCTCATATTTGTGTGTCATGAGGTCAGGACTCATGTACCTTTATTACTCTAGCCTCAAGGCGAAAATGTCAGTCATGCACATCACAATGTTTTGGGTAGCAAACCTTCTGCTACTAGTAGTGTCTTCTTTGTTTATAATTTTTACATTTATTTGGTCTTTCTAAATTCAATAGGGGAAAACCACCACACAAAAAGAGATCATTATGCCAAATAGATTTATTAGTAGGGTTCCAATTTCTAAATGCGAACTTTGAAAAACATAGCACTTTAGCATATCACCATATTGCTAGCCCATAACTAAGGTTTGAAGTTTGTCTTGAACTCAAAGTTCAAATACTATGAAAGTTGACACGAATGAATTTTGGTAGTCTGACAGAAAAGATTTTGTTGTGCTGATAATTCTGTAGACCACTAATTTATAATTTAGCCATTTAGGACGGTGCATAATCTAGTTTTGATTCATATGTTGATTAATTTGTCTCCCACCACATATTGTACTCCCTATATATGTTAATTAATTATCATTCCGAGTAATGATAAGAATTGTTGTTAAAATGGACGATGCAAGTGACATGCAACTATGCAAGGTACTTAAAGAGTTAAACATCAAATTTTCACCTAACACACACAACTTAATTCATCAATTCTAATGATCACCAACATTTATATGGAAAAAGTCAGAGAATCAATAGGCCATGTTTGGTTGCAAGTAGAAACTCCAACAAAGATTAAAAGTGGGATTTTTATATATTTCCAATTTGGAAAAAAAAAAAAATGAGAGGCCAAGGAACGAAAAGGAATGGGTGGGAAGGGAGAGTGTTTCTCTGCCGTTGGCTTGGCATATTCTCTGTTGCATATATTTTTTTGTGATTTTGTTATGAAAGCTACATATATGGTTGTCTCTAAGTGCACCAATGCTTAATTGCTTATAAAATCTTAATCATACTCGTCTATTCCCTTTAGTGGTGGGTGGGATCCCAAACCCCACGTTAGTTTTACTAAGTTTTCTCCTCAAATAGAGTAGAGGTTTAGACTATTTTCACATTATTAGCAGCAATTTTATCGTTTTTATTCATTTTCTTTACCATACTGATTTTGTCTTTGCATTTTCTAGTACCTGAAATAATGTCTGTTTTCAAACAGTTTAATAAAAAGCTAGATTATAAATTTTGATTCAATCTTATCAAATCTTTCAGATATATGAACCATCGTTTTAATTGCTCTAAGGATATCGAGTTGGTCTTACACCTAATCGAATGATAAATATAATTCATACTCCGTATACACATATTGGTGTGTTCCATAGGCTGCATTTGATATTTCTTTGGTGATTGATGAATATAGCATACTTTATGCACGAGTTGTTTGACTGGAGTATCTCTCTATCTATTGGTGTGCATTCTTCCACCTTTACATGTTGCCATTACACTTACAAATATTTCCAAGATACCAAAATGGTGATTTAGGGTGTCCACTTATATTGAGACATGTTAGGAGGAGATATGGTAAATTAGTGGAATATTTATAGTATAGGATTTAAAAGGTTGTTTTGTGAGTTGTGGCAACCTTGTGATCTATTTGACCAATCCAATATGAAGTCTATTAAAAAGTGGATCTGGTTCCTCGTGAATGTTAGTGGTGGCTTCGTATTTGTTTGCTACTTTGTGTATTCCTACTTTACTTTTTACGATTTAGTACTATCAGGGGCGGCTTTTACCCTGGGCGAGCTGGGCCACCGCCCAGGGCCCCCGAATTTTTTGGCCTGATTTCATGCGTAGAGGCCCAAACCAAAAAAAAAAAAAAAAACTGAAAGAAAAGAAATCAGGAGTCAACTCCTTCCCGAAAAATCTCCTTCCCCAGATTCTCCATACCCAAATAAAAGTATCAAATCTTCCCTTTTCCAAATTCATATCTCTTATTTCAATAATCATCCAACTTATTTCAAAGAAGTGTTTTTTAGCCACCAAAGTGATGAGGGTGGGATCTAAAAAACACCAAAGTTGTATTTGGTATTTATAAAACACCAAAGTTGAAAATCTTGTTTTTAAAACACACTTTAAGCGATTTGGGTATTTATTAAACACCAAAACAAATAAAAACATTAAAAAATAAAATGAAATTATGTTCTTACTTAATGAAATTAAGAAATACTAGGCTCGTTTCACAATAGGTAAAGATATGGAGTAAATCCAGTTCATTGATCTCAAAAAAAAAAAAAAAAAAAAAAAAAAAAAAAAACAGATTACGACATGATCGAACGGTACCGCGAAGTTCAAAATGAAGCATAAAATTGTTTAGAAGTGCCAAAATCCTTGCGCTCTCGCTCCATCAGGTTTAGGACGACTCTCATTTAGATTTCCCATAATCCTAGGTTCTAATTGTGAAGTTTGTTGGATATGACTTAAGCTTGCGTCGTGCCTTCGTAGAGAAAATCGATGATGGAGAACTGGAGGAGAAGAAGATGAGTAATTTTTTTTTAAACGCATAAAAATAATTTACGAGGTAAAATAAAAATTAACATTTTTTTTATTTGTTTTGGTGTTTAACAAATACCCAAATAGTTTGAAGTGTGTTATAAAAACAAGTTTTTCAACTTTGGTGTTTAATAAATCTCAAATGCGACTTTGGTGTTTTTTAGATCCCACACTCCCCACTTTGGTGGCTAATAAAAACTTCTTTGCAACTTATTTCATTCTAATTCCTAAAAACTTAAATGTTGTAAGATTTTCGTTGATTTTCTTGTATTGGGATTTAATTTTTGAAATAATTCGTTATTAGATGTACAAGAATTTTCAATAATTTCTACATAATCTCACAGGTTATATCATCTTTCATCTCCACAAGTCTATTACGAAATGTGAATTTTTCGTTAGCACAACAGTTTTTGGTTGACATTGATATTTTTCTTCATTAGCACAACTATGAGGTAAATTTTTCTTTTTTTTTTAAAAAAAAAAAAAAAAAAAATTTACAGCCTTGATACTGATAAGTTTGTTATGAACAATTGATTCTCGAATTTGCGACAAAGAATGCATAAAGATTGTGATTTAAAGGAATGTAACCTTAAGTTGTGAAGAAAATGTCCTAATTATAAGTCGTATCGAACGTTCGATCTCATAGTCCTAGGGCCCCGTTTAAAAACTTTCGCCCAGGGCCCCAAAATTTTCCCAGCCGGCCCTGAGTACTATTATACTTTTTTATTATACATTTTGATTCTTGATAGAGTATATGATCAAATACTTGAAATATTCAAGCTAGAACTTAATTCAATGGAATAAAGGGAGTAACTTAGAGAATTAGAGCCTCATGCAGACTTTTTTGTGTTGTGTTCGAACATTTAGGTTAACAGAAAAAGGCCGGTCAAACATCATAATTTACCTAACAAATATGCATGTCGGAATATAAGAAGCAAAACTACACATACATATATGTATTGTCGAAATTAAAGATCGGTGTGAAATCTAATAAAGTGAGATGTGAATAATGTTAATATCAATATTTTTCTCCTTGATTCATTTCTAAAGCAATCTAATATATATATGTAATCCTGAACCCGCTCAATTCTCACGCTGACACGTGGCATATAATAATATTATTATATTGTAATAATGTTTATCCAAAATAGGATATGATAAGTATATGGTAATATTATTCTAATAAAATAACATTATTACTTCATTTATAGAAAATAGTTATGTAATATAAAAATTACTTTATTTATGGCAATTTGATCAATTATCCCACGGGTGTTTCAAAATGGGACTTTGGCTTTTGCAATGGGATTTTAGGTATTTAAAGTTGAGTTCCATCTAATTACGTTACAAATATCACACGGGTGTTCGAAACATAAGTGTAGGTTATAAATGTGACTTTCCATCTAATTACATTACAAACATATCACGGGTGTTTGAAATGAGATTTTAGGTTTTAGATAAAAAAACTTCGTTTACATAATTTTAACATTTAAATATAAAGCCCGTGCGTTGCACGGGCCATCAAACTAGTACACCATATAATGCATCACTTATAACTTTGCATATCTATAAAGCGATGAACACTTTGTTGTATTAATTAGCACATGAGTGGTAAGCCTAATCAAATATGCAACAATAATGCTAAAATATCATATTGAGAGATTTTGTCGCCTTATATAATAACTCTACCCGTATCGACCGTGTGCAATTCAAATTAAGCCGAACAATCCAAAACAGAGTGAACAAACTTAATAAGACCATATCGAGTAGTTGCATTATGAGGTCAAAAGCCATTGTAATAAGTTTGTACTTCGGGTTGCACATGTTGTTATTGTTATTCACTCAAAGTTTTAAAAGCAATGAATTTGGCGCAAACAAACAATCCAAGGCCATAAATATTTGACGTGCATTACTAATATAAATGTCGACGTGCTATTTCAGCCATATCCCATGATCGCACTCGTGGCGGCTAATCCTCCGTTAACTATTTGATATTCCATCTACTTTTTTGCCAATCGTCGGAATATCCTTTTCATTTTCTGATTCTTTCTGTCACTAAGATTCTAGAAACATTATTATGATCCACTTGATCTTTTTCTCTTTTGTAATTGATAAAAATAGATGTTTAGTACGATTGTGGAAATTAAACGACGTACATTATTATTCTTGTTTTCTACTAGAGAGATTTTATTAGGAGCTCCACTTGTGTGATACGAGTAGTATAAATTGAAGGTAATGCACTAATGCGTCATGGATCTACGTACGTCGTGGGTTTGTGAATTCAATTGTATTTTCGTTGTCAAAAGAAGACGACGTCTTAGTTTTGTAATATATATGTGGAGTAATATTTGTATGGCGTCTTTTGCTTTGTAGTACATCAAATTAAGACAAAATGACTCATTGGATTTGGAATCTATGTTCTTGAATTTATAAGCGCTTAGCACTCAGTCGATGCTTACTTTTTAGTCGACTTTATGATATCGGTAGGTCATGTAAAAACATTTCTCTGCACCCATACAACTATACGTGCCGGGAACATGATTAAGTTTAATTTATCTCAATCGTTCATATTACATCTTGAATTTTAATCTAAATGTGAAGAATTCAATGTCAAAATAGGTTGAAAAGTTCTTATTTCGTATAGCGAACTAAATTCGGAGACATTGTGAGTTTGTGACTTTGCGATACAACATATTAAAAACGGCATCCAAGTTAGATCAAATAAGTATTTTTCAAATAATGATCAATGAGTTCCGACCATTTCTTGATATTAATCCATTAAAATTTGATCAAATTTTGAATACATTCGCATCTAACCAGGCCGGGACTCATCCAAATCAAATCACAAACATGCAGTCCTATTGAAGAGCATAAGTCCGTTGACCTTTTCCTTGCGTGCTCATTTGCATCTTGGCCATGGGCTCAAGGCACCTATTAGCCCAACTCATATGACTGTTCTCAAATGGTCCAAACATAGACTGGATAATATCATTAGCACAAACAACACCAACCCAAGAAAATCAGTTCACATGAGCTCTACGTCTTTGCCACCAAGACCTCCACCAAACCAGCCTTCCACGTCCGGTCAATTTCGAGTCATAAAAAATCCGGGTAAAAACCTAGTCAATTTCACGTCGCTACAACCGCATCAATTAGAACAATTCACTATAGTTTCGTTAAATGCAAATCCGTTCAAATGGATTTAACTAAGGCTCGGTAATTCGGTATCAACCAATTTCAAAAAATAGAGTGTGGACTCTGGGGAGTGAAGTGAATAGAGTAACCAACAAGCTTAAACAAAATTGAAGAACAATGGAAGCGGGAACAACATTCCACCTAAATCAATTCCCATGTACAACCAAACAGCCCCTCCGATTCCACCGCCCTCCTCCTTCTACTTTCTCGCGCTTCATCACCGCCTCCTCCTCCTCCTCTTCTTCCAACAATTTCCAGGTAACTCTTCTCTCTCTCTCTCCTCCTTCCCAACCAAAAATATTCAACAAAAATCAATTTAATGAATTTTCTTCATTTAAATTTGACTCCAAATTTGAATTTCAGCCGCAAAATGGATACCTTGGCCCGAAACCGAAGCGTAATCGGGTCGCGGATTGGGTCTCTAATAACGACGACGCCGCTCGGAGCTTACCGATTTACGTCGGCGGTTTCTCTCTCCTCGCCGTCCTCGTTAACCGCGCCTTCTCCGGCATTGCTCCCGTCGCCGACGCCGGCAGGTCTCTCTTATCTCTTTAATTGCGTTTCAGAATTGAATTGAATTGTACCAATAATTTCGCAAAATACTCAATTTATTGTTGCTGTGTATAGACTTGTTAATTTCACCTTGTTGCGAGTTTATTAGATTGTTGATATGATTGATTTTAATTAGTATAATGCAAAGATTAGGTTAAATTGATTTTTAATTAGGTCATTTGATCACATGGACCAATTATCGTGTGGGCGAATTGAGTTACGTTGTGGCAATCTGTTGTTTAGCTATGTGGTTATGCCTAGGATTTATTATGAATGATTTATGCGTAATTATATCAGCTGAGGCGAGGTTTCTGGCCGCGATTGAGGGTAAGGAATGAGATGAATTAGCTTGGCTGGTGTAGGATATCGCCATATCGAATGTTCTTTTAGTAGATTGGACTTATTGTTGCAATTTTGTGTTGGGTTGAGGATGTTGTAGTGAATAGGAATACTAGGAGAGGTAGATTATGTGTTCTGCGTAGAGTTGTGTACGGTAAAGCTTATGAGACACGACAATGCTAGATAAGGTTTTACCTAGAATAGGAACCAAGAATTTAATCTAGGGAAGGGGAACCTTGTAACCAACTAATGGAGCTAGTGATAAGAATGATTGGGGTTTAAAGGGCCGTAAATACCGTTTCTTGCAAATGGTGGAAAAAAAAATGCTTTATCAACCATATCATTTCTTCGTCTAGTGACTCCTGTAATGAATTGCTGTCTCTTAAATTGGTTCACGGATTATAAAATTTGAAGTTGAGCTCAAGTTATGAAGACTATAATTTATTTTTGCTAACCTCCTCCTCCCTGTTGGTGTTTTTGATGGAAATTTCTTTACCCCCCCCCCCCTTCCAATCCATATCTTCAAGGACTAATAGTTTCCGTTTACATGTGAAATAGAGTGATAAGAGAAGGATGTGTACTCTAAATTCTATAATGCAAGTATAGTATTGTGGATGAGTTACCGTAAAATTGAAACGTCATTTTGTAATTGAGGCAACCAAGCAGTATAGTATGAATTCTCCTTTGCTTGTTCTTGAATTAAAGGTATGTATGTTCTCACAAACGCTTTGTGCTTGGTAGTTCACAATCGCGGGCAGACCTTTTGGCCCTTGCTTTGGCTGTTACCAACATCTTAAGCGGTCTAGTTTGGCTATCAATTCGACCAAAGACTATCTCCAAGGTTAGAGTCTCTTCTCTTAGACAAAACTTGCTGATCCTCACAGGCATGCCTAACTAGAGTTTTTCTCAGGATTCAATAGTTTAATTCGTTTATCTGAATCACACATCATGCTCTTATCAGGCATTTTTAATTTCAGGTGGAACCTGAAGGTGTGAAATGTTGCTGCATCTCCCCTCATCTTCCCGCATCTGCTGTATCTGAATTGCAATGGTACCGTAACTTGTGCATCTTTCTGATTCTTCCTATGTGGTTGACTATAATTCCTGTTATGTATGGTCAGTCCATAAAGTTCTACCAATTTTTGTACGATGTGTTTTTGGGTTACTCTTCACCTTCATGCATCTGTTGTTTCTTAATTTTAATGGTTCAGTAAATAGTACTTCTTCCTGCTTCTACCTATGAGATTACAATCTTTAGTGTACTCGTCAAAGTTAGACTGTGTTACTAGTTTGTGACCTGCTTAGAAATTATCGAGAAAAATCTTTTGTAATTCACCCTATCTTTGAAGCAAGGTCTGTCGATGATAGATACGGAGTACATGGTTACAGTTTTGTTAAAGTAACCAATTTTTTTTGTCATTTTGAACATAAGCATTAGTGAAGTTACGACCTCATAGAATGTTTGACCTTGTTTTGGTAGTCAGTCATGCAATACTCGCTTGCTTTCCAGGTTCTGGCAATCTCTCTCAGTGGTCACATGCTGTAGATCCTTGGTTATAGTCTACGAGGGTATCTGTATACTTCAGATTGGTGTAGCTGCTAAATTATCCTCAAATGAAGCAGCAGAGACTGTTGATGCGACTCAATTTGCTCAAGGGGCACTTTATGGAGGTGTTATGAGATCTGGGACACGTATGATACTAGATATTGAATACAACTTTTAAATGAAAATTTTATGGTGGAAAAACTTATCATAATTCATGAGATTAACTGTTAAATATTATGTCTGCAGAGAGTTATTTGGCAAACCTCTCTCTTTACCCAGGCAAGTCTGAGCTGCCATTTTTGCCGTCCAACACACAGGTACGCATCAAGTCCTTACCTTCTAAGGCGCCTTATGGTTTGATTATTATCATGAATGCACTGATCTCTTACATGTGATCTGTGATCTTCCCTTGCTATCTTTTCTACATTCAAATGCTGTGAGATGTGTTATTATGCAGTAGTGTAGTACAAACAAGATTCTAAAAGGCCATCATTGTCACAAGGGAGTCATATAGACCACTCTGAAGTAGAGTTCCATGCTATATTGTGTGATATGATCAAGAACATTGAAATAGTTACTTGCTTACTATTGCTTCTCTGAAATACTAAATTTACAACAACCCCAATGTCACTTAGAGGTGATTGTCATATCCTCATCACAGTGGTTGCTAATGTGTACTCAAAATATGAATAATGTGACTCCCTTGCATCTAATAATTGGCGTATTATATAGAAATTCACCTTTTCCTTCTTTTCTTGCTATCGTCCAAGCTTTTGATGTGGGTTTTGAGATAATAGTTTTGCCCACAATGCCCCCGGAAAAAAACTGGTCAAATTTTTGTGGAAGCCCTTTTGCGTCATATATGAGAGCCTAAAACCTATGTAAACTCCCAAATTCAACAAAAAAAAAAACTCATCCTATTGCCAAATACCTATTTTTGGTTCCCAAATCAGCAGAAATCGACTTTCCTAATAAAGTAACCAACCCTTGTATCCAACAGGACGGCTGCAAGTTTGGCCATGGTAAAGTTTTGAGAGACTTTCGCTACTTTCAAAAACTTGTTTGAAATTGGCCAAAGTCAAAGTATATAATATACGATATCTAGCCCAAGAGGGCCCCGGAACAAAAAGCCTCAAATATTTGTGGAAGTACCTAGAGGTAATATTACAGGTTTTCACAAATTATTAGAGCAAAAAACGTATATTAAGCCCAAAAGTTAGTGAAAAAACGCAAACTAGGCACAATAGGTGACGTGTGCTCAGGGTGCTTCAATACCTTCCTTAATAGTGGAAATGGAGCTGATATCCAACAAGGGCACTCCACGGCTGTCCTTGGTAAAGTTTTGAGAACATTTTGCTACTCTTAAAAAAGTGGTCAAAATTGGCCAAAATCAAAGTATGTAATCTACGTTTTTCGGACCAAAATGGCCCCAGCGCCAAAATTGCTCATATTTTTGTGGCAGCCTGTAGGTGTCATATTAAGAGTATAAGCAATATATCAGAGCGTATATAATCCACGGTTTTTAGCCCAAAAGGCCCGGAATAGAAACGGTTCAAATTTTCATGGGAGCACCTAGGCGTAATATACATGGATACATAGCCGGGGTGTGAGCCGGCCCTTAAACTAGTTCAGTACTATTTGCACATTTTTTGAGATATTACATTTGCCATGTGTATCTACAGTGTTTTGTGCATCTTGATCTGATGATCTCTCTGTATCTAATAGAAGGTCAGAACCAAATTTGGTTGTGTGATATTGTTCTACGTCTCCGAAAAGATGTGTCTCTGTCTACATTAGTTTCTAAGTAACGAATTCCTTACTGCTCTTTTGATTAAACAGGCGGTCATCCTGCAGCCACTTAGTGACAAGGGAGTCGCAATTATAGGTGGTGATACAATAAGGGGATTTACAACGGCTGATCAGGTGCCTTTTCTGTCTTCCATAAGCAATACTTTATTGAATGCAATGCCGAGTGTTGATATCAGCGATGTTACGGTCCAATGCAAACATCATGCAATATTGAAATGCTCCTAGTAGATCTTCCTCAGATCTATACCAGGTGCTTCTATGGTTGTTAAGGCCCACTGGTTAGATCGCCCAAAGTGTGCTCAGGGCCTTGAGATACTAATATTGCTCAACTATCCTTGTATCTGGCTTACGAGAAAATCCCCCTGTTTCGTTATAGAAGGCCGTAATATGAAAGGTCGTTTAATATAGTGAACTAGTGGAGAAGTTCTGATTGAGAAGAAAACCATTGACGAACAAGTGAACACACCAGAAAGCTGATAACATCGAACAAGTGTTAATTTGATGCAATCCAACTTTTTTTCCTAAGGAACTTGCAAACGGATCGAAAAGCAGAATAGTTCTTCAAGAGACTCAAATTTCTGAGATGGCATGGAGAGTAGAACAAATATGTGGGATGGCTCTCGCTATCGTTTCAAATGAAATAGGAACGTAATTCTTTAATTGACAGGTCAACTTGAGAGCTTTAGCCTCTTCTCTTTGACTATTCCTGATTAGCCAATTGTGTGTTTTACGTTATTGAGCTAGATAATGTCAAGGGGAGGGGCTGCTATTTCCCAATTCCTTCACATGCATATACGGAGAAAAGGAATACTCCCTCCGTTTCTTTCATTTCTTTACGTTTTGTTTGAATATGTCAGAGGAATTCCAACGAAACGTAAAGAAATGAAAGAAACGGAGGGAGTATTTGTTTATACTGACTAATTCGTCTTGTTCCTGCTTTTGCAATCATTATCATTGAATTTAATTATTGATTATTGATTTAATTTTCCAGCTAATAATACGTTTTGTCATTATGTTCTACTCAATACTCTTTCACTGATTATAGGCTTGGATATCATTGATTGGTGACAAGTTGGATGCTACATTGACAAAGTCAGTGCCCGGTACTCCGTTGATGACACAAGATACAAGCTCGACTCTTTGACCGTTACATGGCAACAGCAGAAGGTTAGAGCCAAGGTAACTTTCCGTTCGCCTGCTGAAGGTTTATATGAGACACATGCTCCTCTGAGACAGTCTTAAAGCATTCCTATGACATGCTAGTTGAGTCATGAATCCCGTCACTGGCAGTCTAGTTAGCAGGGCAAACCTAAAATGATAAGGACCTTCATAGTTATCAGAGCTGGCCACCCTCTCATTGCTGAATCAACCTTCGCCACGCCCGAAGTTTCAGACTGTTACACTATTACTTCAATGTTCATATGCCAGTCGCCAGATAGGTCTTAGGATCGAAAATTAGACAGAAGCGTCTTTGTTCTGAATCGATAAATAATTCAAAAGATAGCTGCATTTCGTTTGGTCATATATATTATGTTCTATCTCTAAACTGAATATTTTTGTAATGGTAATTAACCTAAGGAAATGGGGAAGGACCTGTCTGATTCACATGTTTACTGTTTCTCCTGTACTCCCATGAGTTGTTACTGAAGCTTTTTTTTTTTTTTTTTTTTTTTTTGAAAGGGAGTTGTTACTGAAGCTTCTGTTTGCTCAAGTTTGTTTATCGATTGTGTTGTTCATAACTTCCTCGTTTTTCTGTGTCCTTTACATGCTTTGTTTTGTATTACATTCATGTTATAGTTCCTTAGTAATCGCTGTGGTAGTTAATACAAAATGTAAACTATACATATATGTCAGATAAGAAGATTATACGTCAGATAAGAAGATTAATCAAGAATCTGACTTTAGCTTATTTATATTATGAGCTAGAGACCAGTACCTTCATATTCAATCTTTCAAGATGTACAATGATACATTACCACAATAGTCTCACAGTGACCCCGAAATCATAATGAACAAAACCAATAACCCCAGAACTCCTTGACTGCAGTTTGTAATTAAGAAATCCTCGGAAAAATCCTAGAAGAATTTAGAAAAACAAAAGAGAGTTTTCCTCTCTCTAATTTAGCTACCTGATAACTTTTTTTTGCTAATGGCTTCTCTACAAAAGCATACAGGATAAGTTAAACCAATATATGAGCTACATAAAAAATTAGAAGAAAGAATTTGTGTCTGTTTACAAGTGTAAATGAGCTGCTTCTCAATTTTGATCATAGAACCGACTCCCACGAAACCAACCCTGTATCTGGATCACCCAGGTTAGCTAGAATGAAGTCTTTCAACCTGGTATCCCAAACCTCACAGAACCGTTGGTGCCAATCTTCTGGTTCGATTGCTTCTGTACCCAAACCCGGTGCTCTGTCTCGTGATCCTTCATTTTGATTCTCCTGCCAGTCAACGACATATGTCGATACTCTTCTGTAGAACTTAGCTTTGAAATTATCCCAGACCTGATACTTGTAGTGGTTTATCAGGGCTGTGCTCTGAGGTAAGTTCATCTTTTTAAACTCCGGCTTCAGCTTGAAGTGATGAACCTGGTTCAGGAGAGTATCGTCCACAGCATCAGGACGTACAATCGATTTATGCCTCTCAGGACTCCTCATCCGGCAAGTGTACCCTAAGGTCACTCCCTCTACCGGTTTTTCCTTCAACCCTGAGGGTCCAAAGCTATGGCAATCTGTTCTAATTTCGCCTACTTTTGGCTTAGTTGCTGTCACATTTGCCACAATAGCTCGCAGGGAGCCAGGACCAGGATCACCAGCTTGCCTTTTCTTGTTCTTGGGACGAGGCAAGTGGTAAAATTCATCCACGTCAAAGAACCCGACCCACCTGCACTCGTCCTTTGCCCTCAACACGCAATGTGAGAACCCGGCCTCCTGAGACTTAACCCATGGCCAAACATGCCTACTGACATTATAATTCTGTGCGTCAAGCTCATCAAGCACCTCCTTCAATCCATCATCACTGTCATTATCATACACAAACCAACGCTGAACTCCTAACCAAGCATGGTAGGCTACCCATTCCTTAACAAATGCCGCCTGATTCCAAACCATACTACAAGCACACAGCTCATATTTATAACTAGCCTTCTTATTTACGCTACTTTCCTTGACATTCTTTTGATGCAATTTCGCTATTGATGGAAATACTTGGTGCAATCTATCTCTTTTAACAGTGATATGAACAGCCTCATTATTCCTCAATTTGGCTTTCACAGCTGGGGGCACAGGGCACCGGATTATCTCCTGTGCAGCTGTGATTGGCTTTGTGGTAAGCACACCGTCTTCGCCACCGCCCGATAAACTCCCAGTTCCGAATAGACAGCTGAAACAACTAGGGTCTGCTTCTTTGTCAGACTTAAGATGCAACCCCTTGACAAAAACTGTAGCTGTATCTTCCCCATCAAACACTGCATCATAAGCCAAAAAATCCCACAATTGAGATGTCTGATTACTGCCTCCCATCCCTGCCACCCACTCAAACCCGGCCACATCGTTCCGGTGCCCACGCAAACCCACCGCTGCTGTATAATTCGCAGGCGGTGGCGGGCACCGGACAATCCACCTCCCTTCCCCATACTCATCCGCAGAAAACATAGCGTAAGTAACACTACTTTCCCCACCGTCCAACTCTCTATGGTATACACAGTCAATCCTCTGCTGAAGACGTGGACCCTTCTCATTGGTTAATAGAATTACCAGGACATGGTCAGTGAAAACCACCCTGTCCTCAACCTTCAACTCCACTGGTTTTTCGCTTTCGCTTTCGCTACCTCTACCGCTACCATTCCCACTATCACCACTGCTGTGGTGGGTTGTCAGATCCTGCACTGAATTACTGACAGACGAAGAGAAAACTGCCAGTTTCGGAACCATAGGAGCCGGCCGAAACGGGCCGGAACCAAACCCTCGGTATAACAAGATAAACAGAACGAACAAACAAAAGCTCAGTAAAAATTTAGTGGTAAAAACCGGAGTTACAGGCAAAGGAGCCTTCAGTATCCGTTTCCGTTTCCGTGCTTCCATTGAAACACTCATTGGGAGGGTAGAGTAACACATAATCTTCGTCTCTTTTATTTATTTCCGTAGGTTTTTTTTTTTTTTTTTTCCTTTTTTAGTGGGAATTCGGAAGAAAGAATGACAGAAGATCTTGTGAGTGGGCAACTTCAAGAAGAAGCTGTTTGGTAAGGGTAGCGTAGATCTGGGGGTTGGACCGACAGTAATACTGGTAAGTTTTGCTGTGTGTTTTTTTGTATCGTTGGAATGTGGTTTTGTGTGGGGAGGAGAGAGAGAAAAAGGAGAGGAAAACACGTTTATAAAGGCTGCGGAACGGTCAGCCTGGTTATGGGAATTTTTGGTAGGCACACTGGCTGTAGTGTAGGCCTAAAATCTTATGATTTTATGCCTTCTAGTGTTCGTTAACACAAGAGTAAGTGGGAGAGAGAATTATGGGACCATGCTTGCTGTTTACTTTTTTTTTTTGAAGGGATGAAACTTCTTGGCTACTCTCCTTTTATAAGTGCGTGGAGGATAGTTGATGTTTGTTTTCTTTTTATATTGTCTTTCTTCGAGTTGTTTTCGGTTTATCGTCTACCGTATCCCGATTAAACCCAAATTCGAGTTGAGTAAAACCATATCAGATAATGAATTGTTCTGATGAGTTTTTGAAAGTGCTACATTTACAAAGTTGACTTTTGAAAGCCCTAGTTAAGACGTTAAGTAGGTTTAATTTCGTGTCAATTCAACCAAGTGTTACGGGTTTTGTTTTTTACTTTAAATATTGAGAGTGTGAGTTAAAAAATGATATTGTACAGTACTACATTTATTTACATGTTCACAGTTGATGATTGTGGTGTTAGGATGTTGTTTTCTTTTGCATGATAGGACTGATTGTTTTAGGTCAATGGACTCCTATTTGCTCGAGTAATTTAAGTATTGTTAAAATAATAATGCACGACTTAATCAATTAGATTGACATAATAAGGATAGAACTTTTCCTCAGTGTTTTAGTATTTTTGAGAGTTTGGTGAAAACTGGTCGTACATTGTACGTATTTTGTTATTAGGATGGATAATATCTTCTTAATAAGTGAAAGGGAGATGTGATTGTGGATTAGTGGATGCCCATTCTTACGGCTAATAGTCTGGTACAGTGGTACTGTTTGATTTTTTTGACTCGCGTTGGCATCTCAATAAATTACTCTAGAGTGTAGACGGTTTCCTACGAGATTTTTGTGCTTAACAGTGCATAAGAAAGCAACCATGATTAGGAGGATGTTTGTATTTGATTGGCAAGGTATCGAACTACCGATACTTTCTACATCGACATTGTCACGAGGAGACAGCGATTCTTTCTTTTGCCTTATTGACATTATGATTAAGATGCATTTGACAAGGAGCTTAGAACACCTAAGAATGGGGCTGAAGCATTCTTGAGAGTGTGTGTGTTGACAACATCACTACGCCTTCATTTCAAAAGATTATGTCAAATGAAGCCTAAAGACCGAGTCATCATAGAGAATCAATGGGTATGCCGTACGCGTTGGAAACAAAGATCACACATAACTTTTTCGGTCCCCATAATTCTCTTAAAATTGACCTAAATTTTAGGTTGAGATTTTTTCCGAACATGAAAGAGCAAATGTCGAATTTCAATCATCGTGTGCCTGATCTTCTCTTAACGGAAGAAGGTTTATACATTACGTATTCATGCTTTTGTTCTCTTAAAGATTTGTATGAAATAAGTCAACCTATCCAGTCGAGACATACAAAAGGAATCCCTCGAGTTGAAATATAGTATTGTCTAGAGTACCAAAATAATTACCTGGATTTTAACTATTAGCCTATACAGTTGGTCCATATAATTCTCACATAACGGAATTTTAGGGTTTTATGTACTATACAACGGTGTAGTTGTTGTTATCATGCTCGTTCATTCCTTGTCATGAAATCGTTGATTGCATAATATGTCACATGGTTTTTACGCAAACCCTTTATTATTGCATTTCTTTGAAGCTCGGGAAATCATGCAATGCTGATGGTCAACTAATCCAGAGGATGTTGGAATATTGAATAACTGTTGATGCCGAGTACACGCAATTGTTGATGCCGAGCGTATATACATGTCGTCTTTTTCAGTTTTTAAGGTATGTATCTGATTTTTCATTTGGATGAAAAATCATTTCGCGCATAAATTGTGTCAAACAACAACCACCTAGCCTTATTTTCAAAATGATTTAGAGTCAGTTATCATGAAAAGAAACTGTGTAGCATGCACCGTTTATTCTCATTGTAAATGAATGAACCATGCCCCCTGTTTTATTATTGGCTCAGGCATTACATAGGTGTGTCGTTACCATGCTAATTGCTAAACACAAAACTGCGTGGCACAGTTCATTTTTCGGCGTTAGTATGGCATCAACATTTTCCTTAAATCGCTTTAACATTTTATAAGCATACGCTAAACACAAAACTTTATGACACTTCGTTTTTAAATGCGTGGCGTTAATATTTCCCTCGAAATGATGGTCCTGCCACAGTGCCACATGTAAATAGGACGTATAATACACAAAAGAACACCATACATGGCTGCTACTAGTGGTGGCAAATGGGTCGTCGGGTCGGGTTATGTCGGGTCGGTTCGTATCCTGAGTGCTTATACCATGCACCACGGTGCACAATGCCCATGGTGCACCTACTCACAATAGAGGAGTAGGGACCACTAAGGGTGTTAACGAGTCGAGTCGATCACGAGCAGAGCCTTGCTCGTCACGAGCTCATGAAAGGAATTGCTTAGCTCGACTCGACTCGCGAACTCGCGAGCTCTGGATTTTTGGGCTCGGCTCGAGCTTGAGACCAGCTCGCGAGCTCAATTCGAGTTTTCGAGCCTTCACGATCTCGTTGAATTTCAACAAAAATTAACAGAGCTTTCTTTGTCAGGAGCATTTTGTCTTTTTATAATAGGAGGATTACTCCACTTCTCCATAAATTATACAACTAACATCTTCTCTTATTCCTCTGCTTAACCGATGTGGTACATGCCAACTTTTTACATTTTTTTTTTTGTTTTCTCTTTGGGAATTTTCTTAAAATCTATTGATTCACATCATAATTATTTGGTAAAATAACACTAATATAATAAATTTCGAGTCGCTCGCGAGCTTTTCGAGTCGAGCAAGGCCTTGCTCAACTCGGCTCATTAAGCTCTCGAGTCGAGTTCGAGTTCGAGTCGAGGAAAAAAAAACTCACTCGAGTCGAGCTTTGACCGAGCTTTGACCGAGTCGAGCACGAGTAGCTCACGAGTTCACCCTGCTCATTAACACCCCTAGGGACCACACTTAGAATAATTTAAGTGTGGTCCCTACTCCTCTATTGTGAGGAGGTGCACCATGTGCATGGTACACCGTGGTGTACCATATAATTTGCGTCGTATCGGGTCGGGTCATAGCGGGTCAGATGAACCTTCGGGTCGGTTTCGGGTTGGGTCGGGTCGGGTTTGGGTCGGTTTTATCGAGTAAATTTTGTGTCGGATCGGGTCGGGTCACAATCGGTTTTAGTTATTATGGCTATTTATGGGCGTCAGTTCAATTTTTGGCATTGCGAGTCGGGTCATTGTCGGATAACAGGAGGTCGGGTCGGTTTCGGGTCGGGTCATATCGGGTTGTGTCGGTTCGGGTCATCATCGGATCGGGTTCTGTTGACCACAATTTCGGGTCTTATCGGGTCAGATTTTCGGGTCAATGAAGCGGGTCGGGTCGGGTTTGCCAGCCCTAGCTGCTACACATTGACCGTAGGTTGGAATAGTGGAAAGCCGCCTTAAATTTACCGCGTCTTGTCCACGCGCCATCAACGTTAAGATTTAATGTTACGGGTTAAAAGACAACAAAGCCATCAAGCAAAGTGGGGAAAAAAGAAAGAAAAAAAAGGAAAAAGCGACAGCAAACTTTAAGTCTAATTCATTTTTACTTGGACTTTGATTAACAAAGGAGGAATAATATTACTGGTTTCTGTCCATGTGATTATTATTATTGAAACTCGATTGATTTGCTAAAGAAATTATGAAAGTGACAAGCAATGTATAAGATAAAATTAATCACCAGCTAATACAATCTAATTAAACAAATCGAAAAGATTGTCTTCGACAACAAACTTATCCATACATCATCCTTAAAAGAATCCACTAAAAAATTAATCAATTTGCGAAATAATTAAGATGTATTTTTGTTATTTAGCCAATTATAGGGAATCAAAATGCTTGGTACTGCTTACTAAGTAGTACGATCTCTTATTTTAATGTGTTTGTGTTGTGATTAAGTCATAATCGAAGGCTACCAACCAAGGGAGAACACATTTTTAAATGTGCTACTTGAGTATGTACTAGTCTACTAGTGATATTAAGCAAGTTAAATATTTGTTGGTCGTTTTCTAGGTGGAGTGGAAGTGGGAAGTTTTCCAATGATCCAACAACTAACTATGAGAATGTCCGACGACGTGACATGAATTGAAGAATCAAGATTACTTTTTTTTCTTTTTTTTTTCTTCATGTTTTGGTGTGATAGATTCAATCCTATTAGCATGATGAATCCGAGGGCATGTAGTTTTCATTTGGCTTGTGGTTGGTCATCGTAGATATGTTTAACTACCTCCGGCGGTGGCAGATTTAGAATAACAATTAAGTGAGTATCACGAAACTAACTTGAGAAGTAGATGCGTGATTGGTACAAGTGTACAAGGCCTCCAAATTTTGAGGTTCTTTACATTTGAGTTTGAACCGTATACAAATACAAATGTCGTCATTTGACTTTGTACAAAACCGGACTTGTATTGGGGTGGATCGTGTATTCATGTACTAGGCAAGAGGATGGGAGAAGGTCGTGTAAATGTTGCTAGTGGTGATGTTGTGAAACTATCACCTTGATCCCTAAATTAGTTAACGTATGTTGGGACTGGGCTCAATTTCACCCTTATTAGTAAAACGACAAATTCACATGGTGCCCCTGCGTTATATCAAAATGCATGTGGTGCCCCCACTTTACAAACTACTACTCTCTGGTGCCCCTGAACTATTGCACCCAATCCACGTGGTGCCCCTTTTACCCATATTGACCCAAATTGACTAACGGTGTTAACTTTCGAGGGTTTAGTGATGACGTGGCAATGGAATTAGCAGTTCGGCGCGAAAATTAGTGTAGGATTAGTTATTAATTATAAGTTTATAATTTTAAAAAAATTTAAAAAAAATTTCCAAAAAATCCCAAAAAAAAATTTCTTCAGAAAATATTTTTCAAATTTTGCTAGTTTTAATAAAAACAAGTGCACATGGTGCCCCTGAGGTTTACACATCAGTGCACCCGGGACACCGCGTGCACTGATGTGTAAACCTCAGAGGCACCATGTGCACTTGTTTTTATTAATGGATGTGAGTGTCGTTTCCTCCGTTTGAAGAGTATTTCTACCCATTTTGTTACTCTTTATCTGACGAGCCTACCTTATAAAATTTGTTGATTTAGGTACATAGAATTGGTTTTTACCCCTTTCAAAAGCCTCATTATATAACAACAGGTCAAGTGGGATCTATTGGAAATTTTTTAGCAAAGTTTTGAATCCTTATAATAGAAGTGATTGTCGTTTTCCTCGTTTGAAGAGTTTTTCAACCCCTTACGGTGCACTTTATCTGCTGAGCTTATCATATAAAATTCGCTGATTTAGATACATAGAATTGGTTTTTACCCCTCAATTTTTGGGAAACCTTATTATATGACACCAGAGAACTATTGGCAAAAATTAGAGCATTTTTTTTTTCGCGGTTAGTTTTGACCAAACAACATGCATAACCTTGTGTTTTGGACAATTTTGACCTGTTTTATGAAAGTAATCGAATGTTTTCAAATCATTCTCAAGTACAAGTTCTGAATACTTATAAATTACAATGGATGTGAGTGTTGTGTCCCCCGCTTGTAGAGTTTTTCAACCCATTTCGGTACACTTTATGCGCTTAGGCTACCATCTTAAATTAGTTGATTTAGGTACATAGAATTGGATATGACACCACGGAGCCCTTGGCAAGATTTGAGCACATTTCTTTTCTGGCCCATTTTTTTAATCAAAAAACATGCATTATAACCTTCTGCTTTGGACAATTTTGACCCGTTTTCTGAAAGTAGTCGAATGTTCTTAAATTTTTCCAAGTACAAGATTTGAATACGAATAATGGATGTAAGTGTTCGTTTCCCCCGTTTGAATAGTTTTTCAACCCATTTCGGTACACTTTTTTATGTCGAGCCTACAATTTAAAATTCGCTGATTTAGGTACATAGAATTGGATTTTACCTGTCAATTCTTGGGAAACCACATTATATATTTATATGACATCAGAGAACTAATGGTAAAATTTGAGCACTTTTCTCTTCTGGGTCATTTTTGACCAAAATACGTGAATTAACCTTCTGTTTTGGGCAATTTTGACTCGTTTTCTGAAAGTAGTCGAATGTTCTCAAAAATTTACTCGAGTACATGTTTTGAATCCCTTGAATGAAAGTGAGTGTCCTTTCCCCCGTTTGAATAGTTTTTCAACCTATTTTAGCACACTTTATTCGCTGAGCCTACAATCTAATATTCGTTGATTTAGGTACATAAAATTGGATTTTTTCCCTCAAATTTTTGGGAAACCTCATTATATGACACCATGGAAGTATTGGCAAAATTTGTGCCCATTTCTTTTCTGGCTCATTTTTTTACCAAAACATGTGCATTATAACCTTCTGTTATGGGTAATTTTGACCCGTTTCTGAAAATAGTCTAATGTTCTCAAATTTTTATGGAGTACAAGTTTTGCATTCTTATAATGGATGTGAGTGTCGTTTCCCCCGTTTGAAAAGCTTTTTAACCCATTTCGAAACACTTTATCTCCCGAGTCTACAATTTAAAACTCGCTGATTTAGGTGCATAGAGTTGAAATTTACCACTCAATTCTTGCGAAACCTCATTATATGACATCAAAGCACTATTGGCAAAATTTGAGCACTTTTCTTTTCGGCGTCATTTTTGACTAAAAAACGTGCATTATAACCTTCTGTTTTTGGCAATTTTGACCCCTTTTCAGAAAGTAGTCGAATGTTCCCAAAAATTTACTCGAGTATCTGTTTTGAATCCCTTGAATGAAAGTGAGTGTCATTTCCC
Organism: Spergularia bocconei; assembly: GCA_963457585.1. Lineage (NCBI taxonomy): Eukaryota > Viridiplantae > Streptophyta > Magnoliopsida > Caryophyllales > Caryophyllaceae > Spergularia > Spergularia bocconei. The sequence continues at coordinate 3,182,262 of OY734943.1, forward strand.
CCGTTTGAAGAGTTTTTCAACCCATTTTTGCACACTTTATACGCTGAGCCTAAAATATAAAATTCGTTGATTTAGGTACATAGAATTGGATTTTACCCCTCAATTTTTGGGAAACCTCATTATATGAAACCATGAAACTATTGGCAAAATTTGAGCCCAATTCTTTTCTGGCTCATATTTTTACCAAAAAACGTGCATTGTAACCTTCAGTTCTGGGTAATTTTGACCCGTTTTATGAAAATAGTCGAATGTTCTCAAAATTTTCTCTAGAACAAGTTCTGAATCCTTATAATGGATGTCGGTATCGTTTCCCCCGTTTGAAGAGTTTTCAACCCATTTCGGTGCACTTTATCTGCTGAGCTTATCATATCAAATTCGCTGATTTAGGTACATAGAATTGGTTTTTACCCCTCAATTTTTGGGAAACCTTAATATATGACGCCAGAGAACTATTGCCAAAAATTAGAGCATTTTTTTTTCGCGGTCATTTTTGACCAAACAACATGCATAACTTTGTGTTTTGGACAATTTTGACATGTTTTATGAAAGTAATCTAATGTTCTCAAATCATTCTCAAGTACAAGTTCAGAATACTTATAAATTACAATGGATGTGAGTGTCGTTTCCCCCGTTTGTAGAGTTTTCAACCCATTTCGGTACACTTTATCCGCTTAGGCTACCATCTTAAATTCGTTGATTTAGGTACATAGAATTGGATTTTACCCCTCAATTTTTGAGAAACCTCATTATATGACACCACGGAGCCCTTGGCAAGATTTGAGCACATTTCTTTTCTGGCCCATTTTTTTTTATCAAAACACATGCATTATAACCTTCTGTTTTGGGCAATTTAAATTAGCTGATTTAGGTACATAGAATTGGATTTTACCCGTCAATTCTTGGGAAACCAAATTATATATTTATATGACACCAGAGAACTAATGGTAAAATTTGAGCACTTTTCTCTTCTGGGTCATTTTTGACAAAAAAAAACGTGCATTATAACCTTCTGTTTTGGGCAATTTGACCCGTTTTCTTAGTCGAATGTTCTCAAAAATTTACTCGAGTACATGTTTTGAATCCCTTGAATGAAAGTGAGTGTCCTTTCCCCCCTCTGAATAGTTTTTCAACCTATTTTAGCACACTTTATACGCTGAGCCTACAATATAAAATTTGTTGATTTAGGTACATAAAATTGGATTTTTCCCCTCAATTTTAAGGAAACCTCATCATATGACACCATGGAACTATTGGCAAAATTTGAGCCCATTTCTTTTCAGGCTCATTTTTTACCAAAATATGTGCATTATAACCTTCTGTTATGGGTAATTTTGACCCGTTTTCTGAAAATAGTCGAATGTTCTCAAATTTTTCTGGAGTACAACTGTACAAGTTTTGCATCCTTATAATGGATGTGAGTGTAGTTTCCCCTGTTTGAAGAGTTTTTCAACCCATTTCGAAACACTTTATCTGCCGAGTCTACAATTTAAAACTCGCTGATTTAGGTACATAGAGTTGGAATTTACCACTCAATTCTTGCGAAACCTCATTATATGACATCAAAGCACTATTGGCAAAATTTGAGCACTTTTCTTTTCGGTATCATTTTTGACCAAAAAACGTGCATTATAACCTTCTGTTTTTGGCAATTTTGACCCGTTTTCAGAAAGTTGTCGAATGTTCCCAAAAATTTACTCGAGTATATGTTTTGAATCCCTTGAATGAAAGTGAGTTTCATTTCCCTTGTTTGAAGAGTTTTTCAACCCCTTTTAGCACACTTTATACGTTGAGCCTACAATATAAAATTCGTTGATTTAGGTACATAGAATTGGATTTTACCCCTCAATTTTTGGGAAACCTCATTATATGACACCATGAAACTATTGGCAAAATTTGAGCCCAATTCTTTTCTGGCTCATATTTTTACCAAAAAACGTGCATTATAACCTTCAGATCTGTGTAATTTTGACCCGTTTTATGAAAATAGTCGAATGTTCTCAAATTTTTCTCTAGAACAAGTTTTGAATCCTTATAATGGATGTCAGTGTCGTTTCCCCCGTTTGAAGAGTTTTCAACCCATTTCGGTGCAGTTTATCTGTGGAGCCTACAATTAATAATTCGCTGATTTATCTACATAGAGTTGGAATTTACCACTCAATTCTTGGGAAACATCATTGTATGACATCAGAGCACTATTGGCAAATTTTGAGCACTTTTCTTTTCGGTGTCATTTTTGACCAAAAAACGTGCATTATAACCTTCTATTTTGGGCAATTTTGACCCGTTTTTTTAAAGTAGTCGAATGTTCTTAAAAAAATTCATGTGTAAAAGTTTTGAATCCTTATAATAGAAGTGAGTGTCGTTTTCCCCGTTTGAAGAGTTTTTCAAGCCATGTCGATACACTTTATATGCGGTGCCTACCATAAAAAATTCATTGATTTAGGTACATAGAATTGGATTTTACCCCTCAATTTTTGGGAAACCTCATTATATGACATCAGGGAACTATTGGCAAAATTTGAGCACATTTCTTTTCGGGGTCACTTCGAAAGAAAAAAAAAACGTGCATTATAACCTTTTATCTTGAGCAGTTTGGACCATTTTTCTGTAAGTAGTTGAATGTTTTCAAAAATTTTCTCAAGTATAAGTTTTGAATCCTTGGAATGGATTTGAGTGTCGTTTCCCCCGTTTGAAGAGTTTTTCAACCATTTCGTTATTATCTGTCGAGCCTACCTTATAAAATTTGCGGATTTAGGTACATATAATTGGTTTTACCCCTCAATTTTTGGGAAACCTCAATAGAAGACGCTAGGGAACTATTGGAAGAACTTGAGCTTGTTTTTTTTTTTTTTTTTTTTCGGGGCCTTTGTTGACCCAAAAATCGTGCATTAATGTACTCTTCTCTTTTACTGTGATCTATCCCTCTGTTCTTAGTGCCACTGTATTCCCTCAACCCACCCTTAGCTAAGACCTTAGCCGGCCTAGCTACCGGTCCTAGGTCCCTTGGCTACCACCGTATATTGACGAAATTTCCTATTTGTGTACATGTTGAAGATTGTGAAGAGGAGATAATTCCGGGACTTGCATCAGGCTAAGTGTTGTGTAGAAGGTGTAAACGAAACCAAATATCTAATGTTTGCTATCGTTTTCTGTTTTTTTTTTTTAACCAAAATCCTGTTTTTGAAAACCAGAAAAAGTGTTTTTTTTTTCAGTTGTCAGTTTTCATTTTCAGTATAACTATTATGGAAATAAACAATTGAAAGTTAATTTTGTAACTCGTTTAACTAAAGAAATTTCACAAAAAAAAAAATTAAAAAAAAAATAAAAAATTGAAAACGGCAAGCGTACATCAAACAAGAACAAAGGGTTGAGTATTCTTCTCTGTATTTAAGTGAAACCAATAATTTATGATTTGGAATTTTGCAATCAATAAGCAGCTTAGTAGTGAACGTACGCAAGTAATCTCCTATTCATAATGCCATTGAGAGTGAGAGATAACAAAATGGGGTGGATTCTTTTTTCTAGTCATCATCAAAATTTGATTCTTTTTGAACTACAAGTTTCTGATTCGATATGACTTTTATTTATAGTTATATTGATACTAATGTTATTTTAGGATTCGCGACCATTTCTAAAGCTCTAGCTACAAGTAAAACCCTTAAATTTATTGGATTGAAAACTAAAGTAAAATGTTGCGTGGAAGAAAGAGACCCAAATAGAGCACTTCTTGGGTTGACCATCATTTTTTTTCTATATAAAGTTTGAAACCACTACTAATATATGTCTAGAAATAGTAATAAGAAATACAATATAATTGTAAAAATAAAAGTGGTGGTCATTGAAAAATCAGGCCATGATCGAGAAATCATCCAAATATCAAAAACGATGTCATGGTCGAAGTTGGTGGAGAGGGACAAAAGGGATGGTGTCAAACTCAAGTGATAACACTCTTGGTGGTTCTCCTATTAAGAGCTAATGCTTATACCATACACCACGGTGCACAATGCCCATGGTGCACCTTCTCACAATAGAGGAGTAGGGACCACACTTAGAATAATTTAAATTATTTTAAGTGTGGTCCCTACTCCTCTATTGTGAGAAGGTGCACCATGGGCATGGTACACCGTGGTGTACCATATAATTTGCGATTATTTTGATGCGATGATATGATTTATTTGGTGAATATTATAAATCTGATTTATATATTTTTTACGATGGCAAGGGTTAGGTGTGCAGTATTGTACAAGTGCGACACGTTCTTATATGGACTGAGCACTTGAGCATTTATTTTAGTAACTATATCTAATCGTTCTTAATTTAAGGTTAATTTTCGGCCTTCTTTTGTCAGACATATCGGTGTTTTGACCGCATCGTGCCACCAATTAGCGACCATGTAGCCACCCCTAAGCTAAGGCATCAATATTGGTTTACCCTTATTTAATTTTTTGCGTCCTCGACTTTATTTTTATACCAAATTTGATTATTCCGTTCAAATTTCAGTCTCTAGAATGAATTTCTTTTCTCTCCTTTTCGATGTTTCTCCCTCGAAACTACACAATTCACCGTCCTTCCTCTCCAAATTTTTTTTTCTTCTTATTTTCCCCATAATTTGAAATTAACATATATCAAAGATATTTTGAACATTTTATTAAACATCTTTTAAATTTGCCTTTGATAAAACCAAAATGATGGTTCTATTTGTTGCTGTCAAACCACTCTCAAACATTTTCTAACGGTACTAGGCTAATAGCCGGCGTGTTATTATACGCCATACATAGTGGCGCACCAAAGTCAATGGGTTCAACTGTGACAGGCTAATTGAGTGTTTGTGCCTCCAAAATCCAAAGATTGGTTGTATAATGTATACATACATATAACCGGGTGTTTGACCCTTCATGCATACTTCATCTTTGCTTTTAGGAATAATACAAACGTAATTGTTGTAACATATGTGTGCTAGTCGTATTTTGAAGAAATGAGTTATCCAAGTTTGATATATAATCAAGCGTCAAGGTTAGTTTATACAACTATACAATAACGAGTGTAAAAATGAGTCCGGTAATCCTCGCACAAGGATATTATTAAGTAGAGACTGTTGGTAGATTGTCAATTCGCTAATGAATTAGAGGACCATGCATTTTGTTTGTACGTAAAATTATGCAATAGCTGACACATGCTAGGACAAAACTCCTTTTGCAAGGTGGTGACAAGAATTTTGTCTATTCTAAGTCTTTATACTTGCTTCGAAGGCAAGAGAAATTCCCCAATTTCCCCTTATAAAATACCCTAAAGTATCAATACTTAATTTAGATAACTTTTTCTTTTGTCTTATGTATCTCAATTAAAAATGCTAATTTTCTTATTAAAAAAAAAAAGAACAAAGAGATTACTAGATAAACAACATAAAATACTCTCAGATTGCGAAAAACATGAACAAATAAACTTACACTTCGCTTATAACAAAAATAAATACTCCCTCCGTTCCGATGAATACTTGGACTTTGCTTTTGGAACAAAAACCAATATATGGCGGGGAAGATGTGGGGGGGAGGAGAGAGAAATAGAAAATACCTACAAAACCAATAAAAGGAGGGTAGAGGACTAGAGGTGGGGGGACTTGAGGGCATTGTAGTAACTTTACAAACACCACACCCCCTAAATAAGGAAAGGTCAAGAAATGAACGAAACAACCCAAAATGGAATAGTCCAAGTATTCATCGGAACGAAGGGAGTACATAAAAGGACTTTGATGTATTTTTTCACACAGTTTTTATCATTATCTTTGGTCTAAATCACAAAATAAGGGAATGGTGTACATTGTTTTTTTTTTTTTGTTTTGAAGGGAAATGGTGTACATTGTTGTGTTCTTGGCTAACAGAGAAATACAGGAATGGATCATGGGTAATCTTTGGGCCCATATATGTTCAACAAAACCAACCGTAAAACACATTGGCCCAACTTTCAAGCCCAATAAAACATGTTGAGAAATAAGTCCAGCCTAGTTATTTCGCTGTGGATTTCAGTGTCAAAACGTGATTATGAAGATTCAGTCCACAACCCCTTAGTGGGCCCGAATTTTCAAGTTCGCGCAACTACGATAGATAGGTAGGCCTAGAATTCGCTATCACTAAACAAAGCTCGTTTAGTGGAAAATTATTGTGTGGTACCGAGAGTACCTACCCTCGCTGAGCTGGCACACGCGTGTCAGCCAGCTCGCCGATCAAAATATAAAAAAACCGGACCCAAAAGAAACCAAACCGGCCCAAACCAAATTATAAAAAAAAAAACAGTTACTCCCACCTACCAAATTTTCTCTCTCCTCATATCCACCCTACCAACAGTCCATCACCACCCCAACTGCCGGAGACCCACTACCACCCCTGCGCCAATGCTAAGCAACACCGGAAATCCTGCATCAACCCTGGTGATCGGCATGTGCGCCGTTCACCGCCCCCGGTCTTCTTCGTGCTTCCTATATTTGTTGATTCCGATCCTATCTCTGCCAATCTGCCATCGAAGCTTCTCCACCTTGATATTCTAGATCCAGATGACGTGATGATGGTGGTGGTGGCGGTGCAAGACCATGGTGATCGGCCAAACAATAGAAGAGGGAGAAAGGAGTGAAGGAAACTTATGGAGTGAGACTCTTGGGTTGACACAAGATACGCAAGAAATCATTATGCATTTTATCCAATTTATGCACTATATTTGGATAATGTTCAGCATTTGGGAGAAGGATTTTGACACGTCTTCCATTTTCTTTTGTTAATATTGTAAATCATTTTAACCTGTACTTTAACTTATTAATAATATATTCTTCTAACACAGAGTATCAATCATTCTAACGCATCAAATTTTAGCGTATCAATTATGCACTTTAATTTATGAGTTACGGAGTATATACTTTAACATAACAGTTAGTATCAACTATAGCGTCTAAGTTACGTACTTTAAAGCAGTCGGAGTATTGTGTACCTTAACGTATCACTGATGTATTTTAACATATTTTGTACTTTAGGGTCCAAATTATGTACTTTAGCAAAACAAATATGTACCTTAACATGTTGCAGTTTAGCGTATTTGTTGTAAACTCTAGCACTTCAAAATTTTATTTTAGCATCTAAATCATGTACGTTAGCGGAGTAGTTACATAATTTAGCGTATCAATTATGTAATTTAACATTTTCGTTACGTACTTTAGCGTAGTAGCCATGTACTTTAGTGTATTAGCTATGTACTTTAGTGTACTAATTATGTACTTTAGCGTAGTAGCTATGTACTTTAGTGTATTAATTACGTACTTTAGCGTAGTAGCTAGCTATGTACTTTAGTGTATTAATTACGTACTTTAGCGTAGTAGCTAGCTATGTACTTTAGCGTAGTTGCTATGTACTTTAGCGTAGTTGCTATGTACTTTAGCGTATTAATTATGTGATTTAGCGTTTAAGTTATAGCCCGTATACAATATATAGTGTTGATTAGTAGATAGTACACTTTACTCTTACAAAATATACTCTTTAAGAAAAACACAATTAAAACAAAGAAAAAAAAAGACACCTACAAAAGTAACCAAACCAACCACGGAGTGAGTGACAGGCAAACCCACATGCTGCCCCCCATTTTCGTTTCAATTTGCCATTTGCATTTCCCCAGCAGGTACATTCTCTCTATTAAGAAAACCCCAATTTCAACCCCATTTCAACCCCATTTTCCCGTTTCTCTCTCCTCCCTAATATCCTCATCCCCAACCAACAACCACCATGTGCTCCCGCCCCCTTCACCAACTCGCATGCACGACCACTGCCTTCAACCGGCCGGATATGCATCTAGAGCGAGAAAAGGGTCCGCGCGTGGAGAGGGAGTCGCTGGCGATTGAAACGGGTGGTCAGAGTGAGATTGTCGGCTTGAACCATCTCAAATGGTGTCGTCGGCGACGGAGGTGGGTGTCTAGTGCTACAGTACCGGCGGCAGGAGACGGTCGTGTGGTGGCGCAGGAGGAGAGAAAAGGTGGGAGATGTTTTTTTTTTATTATTAAAAAACCGGGTGACGTATTGCCGACGTAGTGCTGACGTGGTACCTGGACTAGGTAGTCCCGGGAGTAAGGTATACGGCCTGTCGTTTAGTAGCAAACTAGCAATCACGCAAACTGGGTGAGAAATTCACTTGAGACCGGTTTGTAAAAGTTTTCTGATGTACAATGACGAAGGAGAGATTCGCGAATTCTTAACCATAAACTAAAATGCGAATGCGTGTAAAATGATGGGGAGAGGGTTACTTTAGAAGCGGAGCGTGCATACCTTGGCTCCGCTACTGTAATTGGAGCTCTAATCTGGTTTGTGCATTCGTGTATCAGTTGTAGATCGTTGATACCGTGATATATGTCAATTTGCGTGTCACTCGAATAAGATATTACCACTCAGGGACTCATACTCAGGGAGTATATACCATCAGCAACAAATACAAAGGAATGGTGCAGCGAACTCTGTCTGAGTAGCATTTTCCTTATTTGTCACTGCTTTCCTAGATTAGGGAGAAGAATAACATAAACACAAGATTTTTCATTTCTTTCTAATTCTTCACCTGTACAACCGTGATACATAAATACTACAATGAGTGACAATATCAGGAACAGATCAGGTAACGATCCTTAAGGGGGGTCGGGCCAAACACCAATACTCATCACGAGTTCTTAACCCTAACCATAACAGCAAAAAGACTCGTCTTAACAGACACTCCAATGATGTTCCAGTCGACGAGTGACAGACTATGCGAGTCATACATAAATCCCTTTGTCAGTTTAAGTTAACCAAGCAGTAATATACAAGCTTCGGAAGCCACGATCATCACAGGCGAAGCAGTCTGTAGCAGCTAATCTGAGAATATTAACCCTGATGTTGCCTTGTAATTTTTGGATGCTGCACAAATGATTGCAATATTAAGATTAGTTGAAAACAAAGGAATCTGCTACAAATTGCAATAATGTGGGTGTTGTTGCAACAAAACATTAATGCATGAATGAATGAATGAAGTAATCATTGAATTCTAATTAAAGCAAAATTATTGACAGTGGGAATATAGTTCATTAAATCGACTGTTAACATTGGATCCAGCCTTGCACTTTGTTTGTTACTGATCAACATAACATGAAAAAAACAGAACCAACAGCACAATGTATACTCAGATCTAATTCATACCAATAATAATAGCTAGAATATGGCTTAAAACAGCTATGAAGCTCAAATTTGGTTTAGAGGTATCCAAGACGGATTTTTTTCGAAGTAGTAAAGACCGGTAAGTACGTACAAGTGTCCAGTGTCTGACCCCGGCACTTGAGGAATATGTACAGGCCAAGCAACACAATAGTAGAACAGAGATTACAGATATACAAGCTATTTTAAGCAACTTACCTAGAATTGTATTTAGGTATAGAAACACTCATAATCAAAGGAAGTGAACAGCTGTGGACAGGTGTATACAATGTCATCTAAACAACGATATAACATCTACTGGAAAATAACGTTTGCTAAGCAGATTTCTTGTAGCAAAAAGCAGGCTTCACCTAGATACGAAAGTCACTTGATAACAACTTGTTTGATTGAAAGGTTCCTCTAAAAGAAAAAAGGGCTACTCTTAGGACAAAAGTAATCAGTTCATTCAATGCCAAGAAATGGAAGATGTTCCATCATTATCTATGAGAGGAAAAGGGAAGGCATTAACTATTGGCTAGACGTGACACACGATGTTATCAGTATTCAAGAAAAAGCATTTTAGTGTAAAGTGCTACAGGCTTCAATCTCTTGATTAATGAACTGTGCGATTGGGGGGGGGGGGGGGAGGGGGTTGAAGGAATAAGCAGGGTGGACTTATTTACCTGCAGTTCAGGCACCTCTAACACCTGGGGTTATAAATGAAGTAGGCGATGGTGCATCGAAGCTCTTGGGGCTACAAGTTCTTCCTCGTTGGGTTGCTTGGCTCATGGCCTTCACATTGGAGGTGTTGCTATCTACACGTCCCCACGAGTCCCTGGATTTACCATCAATATGCTCGTAACCCCTATGCCCATCCAACTTCAGGACTTCAGCACTTGCATCTTTGCTAGGCATATTTCCGGAATAAGATGGCTTATAAGTGGACTTTCCTTCTGTCCTCCTCCAAAACTTGGGACTTAGAAATTCTGTACTAGGGCAGCAAGTGCTTCCTGCAGAGCCATTGTTTGGGATCCTCCCAGTTTGCACAGCCAAATCATGGGAGATCACGTCTAATGCTTTCTCAAGACCGGATACACGTGTTTCCAATGAGTCGATCCCATTTTGAGAATTGCCCATAAATTTCTACACATAAAAATAGATCAAAAGAATATATGTTAAATAAAAGGGATCTACATCTATGACAGACTGCATGCACAACAGCTGCAATATATTGAACAGTCTACAAATTTTGGTTGATGTTTTTTACTACAGTTTTCAAAAGGCAATTCCACCATTTTCTGCAAATCTGAGGTCAGTTTGAAGTTAGAATCATCACCCACATCCCCAATTTCACCCGGAAATGGCTTGATTTTACTCGGCTCATAATTTTGCACTGAGCATAGTCAGGAATTACAGAAAGCAGATGCAAGCCTATCAGTCCAAATACATGATGTTTACTCCGTATAATTCATTGAGCAGCAGACATAAAGTCAGGTTTAACAAGGTAAACAAACACAGGAAAGGAGAAGGCATGTTTGGTAAAGCAAACCCATACAGAAAACATCCAAACACAGATTAGGCAGGACAGCTAATGCAAAACATACCTGAACAAGATCTAACAGGTCAGATTGCTGTCTCTCTATCTGACGAAGTTGGTTTCGGATCAGTGACAGCTCCGCAGAATCTGCTGTACTTTCACCAACTTCTTCATATGGTCTACGTCCAACATCTAGCCTGCGAGTTTCATCTTCCTCAACCAGAGGATTTACTCGGGTCCTATATCTGTAACCACTTTTCTGCATCCTTTCCTCAGATCCCCTGGAGAAGTTGCTCCTTCTCTCTGAACTAGACGTAGTAACCTCCATAGTTTTATCCTGTGACTCCGTCTCATCTTCTGACTCCGGCTTTGCAGATGAAGCAGCAGGAACAGCTATTTCAACTTTCCAATCGGACGATTTCCTAGAATCAGCTGTTTGGTATGTTTTGGAGGGGCTCCTCTTAAAGATAGATGAATCGTCAGGCAAAGATGACCTAGTCCTTGACACTTGTTTCTTTGATTGAGGAGTTTCAAAGCCAAAATCATAGGAACTTTTGGAGACTGAAGAAGAATCTGTGATCGTTGAGTCATCTGACAAGGATGATCGGCTCTTTGACAGTGTGTACTTCCTTTGAGGCAATTCACGGCCTCCATTTTCTTGAGTACTTGTTGACATGGAAGGCGGAATTAAGGCAGTTGGACCATCAGACAAGGAAGACCTACTCTTAGTCATTGATTTCTTTGGCTTGGCAACTTCTGGGGCAGCAAACGAAGACCTTCTGGGGAGAGGAGGTGAACCACCACCACTTCCATAATCTACTCCATCGCCAACAAACCCGAAAAATAACTTAATTAGTCCGGACTCGTATATTACCTCCACAACATGGCAACATACGGTAATCTAAACTTTAACTACATCATAACAGTACATTAGAGCCTGATAAAAATCTAACCATCCGAAATTCCAAATTACAGTTTGATAGTAACTTAATGAAAGTGCACAAAAGTGATAATAAGACACTACCAACAAACGCATTAATGCATTATACTCTTCATGATTGGCTAAAAAGTGTAATTATCAAAACTCAAACAACCAAAGAAGAATCATTAAAGCAACACAATCTTTACTTATAGTGTGAAGCCAAAGTAAACTAATCCCTCTTTACTTATGATCTAAATCCTACAAAATGCCGGCAACTCGGGGTTGTTGTCATTGAACCAACTTTAAATTCATTGCATTCAACTTTATATGAACTCAAAAAAGTCGCAACATGACGGTTATTGAACCCATTTAAACTTACTTTAAGCTCAATTGCATCAACTTTACATGAACTTGGAACCCCAATATGCAGAAGAAACTAGAATAACACAAGTAGTGGAGAAGCTTTCACGAGCAGATTACCTTTCGAAACGGATGAATTAGACCTTGACAAAGGTAACACTTCATCTGGACCACCAGGTATCTCCTTCCATGCTTCCAAAGCTCGATTCATCGTCTCACGAGTTCCCTTAACCTATCCACATCATTATAATTCGCATTATTCTCGACTTTAATTAACTTAATTCATCACTATTACGCAAAGCAGATTCTTCATTCCACCTCAAATTTGACACTTTCTTTAATTAACTTATTTCATCACTATTACACTTTCAGCCAAATAAAACTTGACCCAGATCACAAATTCAACCTTTCTGACCATCAAAAACATCAAAAGATTTCATAAATGTCCAAAAACTATAATAAAGATTTGACTTTTGAAAGAAAAAATTGGGGATTATCAGCATAGTTTCCAGTTTCCACATCAATATCACCATTGGAAATCAACAAATTAAACCAAAATCAAATTAGTGTTGAATGTGAGATCCCTAATTTTAACCATAAACTCAAAATTATGATTAAAAAACATAAACTTTCCCAATCAACACTAAACCAATGAAAATCTGACCTTCAACCTCAAAGTTGCAATCTTTTTATGAAATCAACTAATAATCCCAGTTCAAATTTTCACATCACAGTAAAATCACATCCAAAAAAATTAATTCATATCATCATGATATTAAAAAAAAACATTTTTATTTTTCAAAATCAAACATCACCAACCTCAAAGTTGCAATCTTTTTATGAAAATCAACTAAAAGGTAAAAATCCCAATTCAAATTTTCACATCACAGCAAAATCCAATCCAAAAAAAATTACTAATCACAAGAAAATTTACATCAAAAATTAACTTTTTTTTAAAATAAAATTTACCTTATCAAATCTGCGAGATTCCAAAGTAGAAACGACAAACCGCTTAACTTCAACAGCACTCTCAACATTAACAACATCAGCCACCACTTGTAACACCTCAGCACCACCCTTCCTCGCCGCCCAATCATCGGAGCTAAGCATCTCCGCCGCACAACCCACCACACTCCCCACCAAACCACCACCCTTAACATTAATCACAACGCCGCCATTAACACCAACCAAGCTCGCCATCACGCCCATCAACGCCCCTTTCGCTTTAAACCCATCCGCCTTCACCAACTTCACAACCTTCGGCAACACTCTTCTTCTAAGATCATCTCCGCCGTCTTCCACCACCGCCGCCGTACCATCCACCGCGTCCACCGCCGCCTTAAGGCACAAACACCCCCCCGATTGAGCTCCCACCTCCTGCTCCGTCGACACACACTGCACCAACGTGTCCACCACGTACGCGAAATTATGCGGCGACAATGCCGCGATTGAGGCGGCACAAGCCGCCCTCACTGCGGAGTCAGCTTCACGAAGACGCTTCACAACGGAAGTCACAATCTTCGGTAAATGAGGAGACAGAATGGATGAAGAATGCGTCTTCGCAAGCAGGGAAACGAGATTAACGCAGTGTACTCTGACGGGGGACTTGGTGGAGGAATCAACGGTGAGGATGCAAGAGAGGAAAGTAGGGAGGTGATCGGACGGTAGAGATTTAGCAAGGTAGTTTAGCTCGTTTGAAGCTTGCGTAAAGGTGGCTCTATCAGATAACTTGTCAATGGCGGTGAAGAGACGTTGTCGGAGATCGTGCTGCGTCACCGGTTTTTGGTACGGCGACATTTTGGAAGAGAGAGGGGGAAGAGAAAAGAAGTGTGAAGGAGAAGGAAGTTGGAAAATGTGGGGAATTTTGGGGGAGAGACTTTGGGTTATAAACGTTGCTTCTTCTTTAAATGTTGTTTTGTGAGAGAGGAACAGAGGAGGAGAGAGGAGAGAGGGAAGGGCGGGTAATTAAAATTTTGGGGTTAATTAAGGTGTGTTAAGTGTAAGTGTGTAACCGTTGGCAAAGTTGTGTGATTATGGTGGGACGACGTGAGGTTAAAGTTTTGTGTAATTGAATTGGGTTCAATTGTGTGTTTAGTTTAGTATATGGGAAGTTTCTTTAATTAACAACGGTCTAGTTTTTTTGCATCAGATCTCAGATGCTCTTTCCTAATAAAGAAAAACAAAATTGGTATGTAGTATCAGTAAAGGTAAGTTACTGTTCGATGGGTTAAGCGGCGGTGAAATTAGGTGCTTATTCGGTAAAAAATCAGGTGGTGTTTGATGGGTTAAGCGGCGGTGAAATTAGGTGCTTATACGGTAAGGAATTAGGTGCTTGTTCGTTTATTTGAAGATGTTGGTAATTAGGTTCTGCAGTTGGAAATCGGGCATTAACTGAGTAGGTCTATTATTAACACTACCGGTAGGAAGTTGAGAATCGATTTCACAATCTCTTGGTTTTTGGGGTGGTGGCTTATTGATCGAGGTCTCTGATGATTTGATAGATAAATTGATTGGAGTTTCTATTTGTTAGTTGGACTTGAGGATCGGTACTTGTAAATTGTGTAATTGTCCCCAATTAATTCAGTTTGGGGGTTCTAAAAGAGAGTATATGTTTAATAGGTCAATATCGTGTTAGTGAACATGGAGATTTAGTGATACGCTTCGACCAAATAGTAACAATTTTTTTTGGCGGAATAGTAACAAGTACTCGTATTAATCTAAATTGAAGGTTGAACTCAATAGATTAGGATGTGGTCTAGGCCATTTAGCCTATATTAAGAGTACGCTTAAGCATCTCTAAGCCCTTGTCCACGATCTTGGTCAACGTTTTACATACCTGATTTCAGCTTGACCAAACCTTCACCCGTAACACACTGGTCTTGTAAACTAGTTAAGTAGAGACTGGAAACGAATAATATATCCGGTTTGGTCCGGTTCAAATTATGAATAACCTAGTTAAATGTTTGCTACGATAACGAGGGGCACTTTTTGGTATGTTCCAAGATTAGCAAGGACGACATACATATCCATATCTTTGCCCATAAGCTTCATTCTGAGCTTCTCCCCTGACAATAATAACAACGAGTTCAGAATTAAATAAACACAAGTAGTACTCCGTAACAAACCTAAATACATCTGAGAATTATGAAATCTATAGACTAAAGTACAAATTAATTACTCCCTCCGTTTCTTTCATTTCTTTACGTTTCGTTTGAATATGTGAGAGGAATTCAAACGAAACGTAAAGAAATGAAAGAAACGGAGGGAGTAGTTAGTAAAACCGAAAAGTCCGTAAATCTAGAGGGTGGACGACGAGAGATGAATGTGGGAGCATGTGAGATAGATATGGGAGGGTTGGCATTGTTAAAAGTGTCCCAATTGTGCAGGGTAATCACGTGACTCTGTGACTCCCTTCATTCAATGTATGACGAACGAAATCATATCATATTTCCATTTCCCCCAGTTTATACTATGGTCACCCTATTTAATATTTCAGACAAGTAGTAAAAACTTTGGGTTATTAAGTTTTTTGTACTTGATGTATTGTTCTTTGTTGCTCGTTTAGTTCACTGAAGTTTCTGACTATATTACGATCTGATTTGATTTCGTTGTACGGAGTATACATGATACGAGCTAACGAGTACTAGATGCTCGTAGATGTAGGTGAGTTTTACAACGAGAACTTTCCATATGATTATGTGAGAAGGCTAGACGAGACGTCATTGAGCTAATCAAACAGCTTACTACAGAGTACTTGATCATGGGGCGAAGATGATTATTGATACCTGAACGAGCAGCATGATGCTACATACGGTCTCAACCGCAACCCCAACCACGTTGTCAAACAATTGAATTAAGTTTTGATGTACTTCAAATATTTTTACATTTCCGCTATCTTGCATGTCAAATCCTAACTTCTCCCATAAATCTTACCGCGCTTTAATATCGTACACTCCATATTAGTAAAGATGCATTGTTTTGCGAATACGATCTTTCAACAATGTAGTATGTAATGTACTTAGAGAGTTATAATACGCGTTTTTGGCATATACGTATTCAAGAATCAAGACCAAATATTGTTCTCCAACCGCGGTACGTCAACGATTCGTTAAGATTGCGAGTGCCGGACGAATTTGGTATCAAAGAGTACGTAGCGTGACTAGCAAACAGGAACCATCGTCGTCGTTCTGATATTGCGACACCTTAGCGACAATTTTATCTATTGTTAATGATTTGCTCAATATTGTTGATGGCGAGAGAAATGATGAGTACGCACATTTTTTATACTTAACTACGTACGGAATACTCCCATATTGTTAGAAAAATTGTAGTGTTATTAAAAAAACTCTTTAATTATGTACGGAGTACTCCTATTTTGAATCGCTGATGTGAGTATTATACAATACGATACGTTGTAATCGATTGAATGATTTATAAGCTACTCCGTATTGGTTTACGTACATTTTTTTTCTCCTCATTTTTACGGGAAAAAAACAATGTCTTTAATTTGGCTAATTCGTTTATCAAATTGAATTCACCAATTTAGAATGTCGACTACGGAGTATGTCGTTTACTATGATTCCTCTTAGAGTTGTACAATTATAACTACGCGCTTAGGCTGACTACTCGACTTACAAAGGCTTGGATAACTTAACTCGTACATTTTTATGTGTGATCTTAATTAGAAGCGGAGTAGTTTTTACGAGAACAAACAATTAGCCTTGAAGGCTTGATGGTAAAGTACCCCAAGTGATCAGTGTCCTTTAGTTTGATATTCTTCGTGGCCATAAGATTTTGTAAGGTAGTACAAAATTGTTCAATTTTGCTTATGATTTTATCACCTAGCTCAAGTTATCAGCGGGAATCTCTGACTCTAAAGCACAAGGGAAAAGAAAAAAAAAAGTAATAATAGGGTGAAAAAGTTAGGTGAATTTTCATTAAAGTGAAGAACCCTACTTAGATATAGAGGGGCCATCAAAACTCTATGTGCTCCGTGGTGTAGGACTATTTCGCCATCAATTTCCTAACTTGAGAGAATCTTAATTGCTTATTGGACTAATTAAGAAGAACCCTAATTAATTATTGGACTAATTGAGAAGATCCCTAAATTAAGAGGATACAAAACTATGATATAGCTTGATAAGGGCTCTTAATTTCACACTGTAGCTAAAATAGGACCAAAAGCTAACAAATGGGGAAATCAAACAAAGTGGAATTAGGTTGGTCCAACTTAGTCTCAATGTAGTGCCTATGACAAAGACCCCAAATCTAATGTTTGATTTAAAGTTTCATTGACCATAAGACTTCGAGTTTTATGTTAAGTTGCTTTACGAGCGATGGATGTACCTCTGATCAGTCCTTGAACAAAAATTAATTATCATGTACGAACTGTAAGCCAAGCTTATCGACTAAGCTGGTGTACTGAGACATACGGAGCAATCCATGACCGTACCAAATTTCAAAAATATAATTTTGTAGCGTAGGCATATCAGTATCGCTCGTGTATGTGGTTTCATTTGCGTACCATAGAAGTGAATTCATGTCTTAAGATCTAGAAATGCACATAATTACATATATGCATGGTTATAAACTTACAAATAACGAAGATACGTAGCTTTGTATTGCATGTGAATTCATTTTTCGGTGGGAAGATCACAAACATTTGCCACACCTTGAGCTTGTGTCGTTATTGTCAATGTGTCAAGTACTCCAAGTTTATAGATAAGAAGAATTAAGGATCATTCTTGCTCTTGTCTCTTCTTCTCATATGCATCCGAATAAGATAAGTGCCCGTCTTTCCTCGGACCACCGTATATTTCGGATCCTTATTTCAAGCCTTTTTCTTCTTTTTTATTTTTCGGAGGAAGAACCCGGTTCATAGGACTTGAGTTTAGCGTCACTTCAAAAATTCTGGTTCGATTTGAGCTTAGTTTAGAAGTTGTGGCTTAGTCTAGGCGTTTAGTGTTACTTTCACTAAGATCAAAGTCCTTGTTACAAATCGCTCGTGTTCTTCACTAAATTATCACATTTTATAAGCTCTCAGATGTTGGTCGGATAATTATAGTCAACTATCAACTGATGATGTTGTAATGGACTATAATATGTCGTAGGAGTACTATCTTTAAACCAAAAAGACGAATAATAATCAAAATTACCCACAGATCTGAAAACACGAAATAACTCAAATAAGTAAGAATCCAACTGGTCCGAACCGGATTTTAATGCATGCCCTCCTAACCATAGACCTCAGATAAGAATCAGGGATCATAATGTTGGTGTCATATGTGTCCAAACAAGATAAAGTGTCCGTCTTTCCTCGAGCCACCGTATATTTCGGAACCATATTCTCAGCTAGATGAAGTCGTGTTTTTAAGAGGGGGAAAACATGGGTTTGTAGATCATCACAAACTGAAATTCTGATGTCCTACTGTTGACATTTATCGTTCAACTGATCACGGACTGATTTTCGGTGAAATTTGGTCCTCGTCATATGATTCGTCTCTTTCCAAGGATTTTGTACATCTTCTCAAACTTGGAGAATTGATCGAGTCGTATAATTGTATGTTCTAGAAATTAAGTTATAAATAGAAACATGTTACAACCATTGTCGCCGTCTCATCAAGATTCAAGTATGTACTTACATAGTTATATTCTTATATATATACGGCGATGAATGATTTCGGTTTATTGGAGGATCCATAATGTTCACACGGTAGAGTCGAGGCCATGTAATGAATAAATTAATTAATTTCACGGTAATTTTACTACATTAGATTCACGGCAAGTGATGCACAATCGTTTTAGCTAGACTTTGAAATTTAATGTATTCGATCATTTCGAAAATGAGAATAGTTTAATTAATTCGGGTCATCAAGACATATATTGCGTCTAATAGGTCCAAGAACATTAAAGGGTACGTCATGGTTGCTTGCCAAGATTGTTCTCTAGGGAGCTAGCTAGTAGGTCACAAAAAGATTCCCATACAAGTAATCAGCATCTAAAAATTTCATAACGTGATTGCATGGCTTTCTCAAGCTCTACTGGCAATTGGTAGCTCTGATGTGAGCGAAATAGAAACATATTGTGGAGAAAAGGTCACTGAATCCTACGTGATTCTTCATCAAATATATGCATACGTTTGAAGGATCTTGTCTCAGAAAACCGTGTACACGGGAAGGATTATTTCTGCTCCAAATTAGTTACCATCACGTCCATCAGCTCATGACATTAGCGAATTTTTGCGGATGTACAGGATGCACGGATTTTCCCGACATTTCCGCCTACACAATATCACATACTCCGTACTTCATAGACAACAGGTTGACGAGAGTATTCAAACATCAGCCTATAAAATGTGTGTAACATCTTTACGCTATTTCATACGTATACATTAAATACTTCTATTCTACAAGTCTGGTGTGAATTTAGTGCAAGTATACCGCGCGAAAAAACAAAAATGTGCTAATAACCCATAGAAAACCAACTCCAAACCTTTATATCAAAGATGATCAGAGTACTACTTAATCCACAATTAGATATAGATCAGAGTACACACTAATTAATAATGGGAACATATATAGGGACAGATGGAAATTAAAGATGGGGTGGGCATGTCATGAGGGATGTTATGTACTTGGATGTGGATGTTACACTTAGAAAAATATCCAATCATGCACAAAAAAAACTACATACTTTTGTTGACTGAATTGAAAGCCAAGTCTATAAATGATCCCATCTCATCATAAATTATGAATACTCCTAATCTTCTATTCTTTGGTTCGTCCAAAATCTAAGGGCCTTGTTCACATGGGAAGGCCACAATGCAACAAAAAGACCTAAATGATGCAATTTCACTTCACTAATTTATACGCCTACTAAAACTTATAATGTCTTACCATGTGTCTTCTCCTTCAAAGGTGACACCCTCACATGTATGTCATTCTCTATAATGTCTTTGTAATAAACTCTTTCTGTCCTCACAATTAGAAGCATCTCCGAGAGAAACATTCTCTATGTTGCCCGTCATAACCTTATTTCTCGCAAATTATATGGTACACCACGGTGTACCATGCCCATGGTGCACCTCCTCACAATAGAGGAGTAGGGACCACACTTAAAATAATTTAAATTATTCTAAGTGTGGTCCCTACTCCTCTATTGTGGGGAGGTGCACCATGGGCATTGTGCACCGTGGTGTATGGTATAAGCACTCCTTATTTCTTCCCAATCAATTGGGACGTTGTTAGAGGTCGTAAGTGTCGACAAACAGAATGCATGTAATGCAAATTTGATCTTTGTCGCGGCGGTATTGATGCAAAATAGGATGGAAATTTGATTGCGAATTTGCGGTTATAAATTTTTCACAGAAATTATAGTGACGAAAAAGTGAAAACTAATAATTTACTCGCATAGACTTACTATTGTAATAAACGACCTGGATCTAACACTAGGGGTATGAATCTAAGCATGAGTGGATGGATATTCCAAAAATTCAATTTCTTTTGGATATATTCAACGGAAAGACAGCTAATCATAGGCTAAGGCATATAATGTTGATCCAATCATCTGCTAAGGCAGGGTATACTTGTTCAGTTGTTCTGCTCTTCTGATGGGAAACATTTTTTATTTTATTTTATGTTGTTTAATTACTTCACAGTTGTAAGTAGTCTCCAAGAATTGAAGGGTACAAAACTACAAATAACAAACTAGGAATTGTTGGGTGACTTGGGTCTAATTGGTTTGTGTAATGGTTGCAAAGTCAACATGAAAATTAGACTGTCAAAAACGTCGAGGTGAAGTTACACAAGGAATTTATATGATAAAATGAGCAGATTACTAACAACTTTTTTTTAACTTTTTCCTATTATCCATCCGTAATAGTTTTCCAGCCAAACCATTATGCATGTGAATATATGATACCGATATATAGTCATATAAACTAATGATACGGTGTATGTTTGATTCGTGACTTATCACCTTATCGGTCACTGATTCAAATCCTCGTACCGGTTTGACCCCCCATCTACTCCCCTCTTCTTTTCCAAAGGGCTTGACCCACTGTACCCGACACGAGACATGGGTCCGGCCCATCAGAATCCTCTAGCACCAAATCTTTTGGCAAACATGCAATCCTTTGCTATTAAGCCAATGTACCAGCCCGGCCCAAACTTAATCTGATGGACTCTTAATTCAACAAGTAGCAAGCCCAAAAGAAATATCAGCCCAACAACACCACAACAAAGTTCACTCCTGAGAATAAATAGTCTCATTCGTCCAAGCGACTGATCATTATTTTTTCACACCATAGCGTTACACAAAGAAGGTACGTGCAAAAATTTCGTTTTTATTTCATAGGGTTAATCTACTGAATGATGCATTAATTTTTTTGTTTTCTTGGTCTTGTGAGGTTTTGATAGGATTGTTTAGGGTTTTGATGAACTTGCATTAGTGAACATCGGTACTACTCTCTTCATTTATTTTCCGATATTTCGTGTATTCATTCCGATATATCGAGTGTTTGAATTTTCCTATATGTTATGCATTCATTTTCTGATATGCCATGTGTTGGAATTTTCCGGTATGTCATGTATTCGTTTTCCGGTATGTCATCTGTTTGAATTATCTCATATATCGTGTCTTCGGTTTCCGATATATCATCGACGAAATCATTTTTTTAATGCGATGAACACGTTTCCATGATTAGAGAAATACAAGATCCTTGATATTTTATTTTGTGTATTGCCTCGAACGGTACAAATACAAGAAATTGTGAATCCGAGATTGTGTATGTGAATTGCGGTTTTGCTAACCCATTATTGTGCTGGCACAACATTAGGGAGGAAAATGGGGAAATTGTGGGTACCGGGTGCACCCCTCCCCCTCCTTCCCTCAATTCGGTTTTTAATTATGTGCCCCAGCACAGTGTTGGGTCTAGCATAATACATGTCTTTATATTATTTTCTGACTTGATATGTACGATCTAATTTTGTGATCTTTTATGACAACTAGTGAAATTCTAATCTCTTGTCCTAAAAGAGAAAAGAGAAGGTTTGCCTTCTATACACCCCTGTGGTGTAACTCTTCCCCCGACCGTCTGGGGAGGAGACCACTGTACCATCGGGTTTCCCTCTTTTTTGTGACAGTCTGACAACTAACGTAGTTCATTTGATAATTTTTTCTTTTTGCTAAATTGATATTATAATCCTTTTATTTTAGGAAGAGTGGTGTTTTAAGAGCCAACCAATGGAGGCATATGGAAAACGAGGGATGACGTTTGATGAATCTATAGTTTATGCCTCAGAAGTAAAGAAAAGATTTTCCGGTGACAGTAGATATGATGAGTTTATACAGACTTTGTCAGACTACAAAAATGGGTAAAATTAGTTGTTCAATTTGCTTACAAAGTTATGTTTTTCTTTTAAATGTTGCTTTGGTACTTACTTAACGTACTAACAGCGTTTTTATGCTAAATTGTAGCACAATTGCAATTAGAAAAGTGCGATCAAGGGTAGCTAAGTTATTCAAAGGGGAGACTGACTTAAGACTCCGTTTTGAAGCCAATCTGCGGAAACTAATTAATCATCTCAAGACGCATGGGCCACTCGTACATGGCAGAAAAGACAAATTAACGACTATCGATGCCTTAATTTATATGTACGAAGTAAAGAAGACATTGAACGCTGATGAGAGATATGATGAGTTTATCAACATTTTGGCAGATTTTCAAGCAATGAGGTATTTTAGGTGTTGAATTTGCTAACAAAGTGATCTTTTTTATTTGTTGTTAACTTTGTTATTGTACTTAACTACTTGATGTACTAAAGTGTTCTTGTGATGGATTGTAGGATTGAAAGAGAGCGCGTGGTAGAAAGGATAACTGAACTATTTAAAGGGGAGAAGGATCTAAAATTAGGATTCAATACCTTTTTGCCAAAGGGATATGAAATCATCGTATTCCCCGAAGACGAGTTCGTGCCCCGTACACCGGCCCGTCTTTAAGCATTTGTAAACGCCTAGACGACGTTGTTGGACATGGCCTCAATTCAAGTGCACTGGGTTTTTATATAATCGATTAATTGAGAGTGCATTTTGGCGGATTGGTTTATAACAACTCCTTTCATTTTTTCAGTATGTTAATGGTCAATTTAACGAATACTTATCATTTGTGATCGTTTATTCCTAGAGGAGAATTGTCTTTTAATTCCTTTGGATCCTAATTTTACTTTCACTCATATTGTCATCCATATTTGAAACTTAAAAGTACTTACAATATTTATACATTTCTTCTTTTCCCCTTTCACAATATTTTGCCTTTTGCTTGGCAACTTTTACATACTTAAGTTTACCCCTCCTAGATTAAAACATTTGATTTACACCCCTGCCCCTCTGAGGAACATTATTGTTAGAAATCACTATAAAGAGTTCATTCATCTATATAGCGTATTTCTTAGGAACTGGATTTTATAAAATAATGAGTTAATATGTTAAGAACTCAGCTTGCAGTCGGTTCATTACTACTAGTCTACTAGTTTACACTTACACCTATGCGTTATGAACATACATTACCTAGTTTGCTCAAATCACCACGCCAACATAGTTGGTTTAGTGCTCTATGTTTGATTTGGTGTCTTCTCTTGTCTAATACTGTTAGTAGTGTCTTTAGTTATCCTAACTATAGTGTATAAAACTGTAAATGGACCTTAAAAAAAATCTGGTGTATATGTCCAAGGTTTAATTTGTGTCTGAATTGTGTACTAATTAGTCGTGTGACTCGTGTCATGTCTTAGTAGCTAGATATCGTGATAGTTGGACTTGTAGGGGTATTCGCTTTTATTTCCATTTGCCTTTGCAAGAAAATAAAAGGAAAAAAAGAATGTGTCTTCTAGGTCACGATTCAAAATATTCGTAGTTCTCAATTTTCACACACCATGGATTTTCCCTATTTACAGTATAAGTCAGGCCCATGCGGTTAAAAAATCAGCCCAACAACCTTAATTACCAAATTCAGTCGCGAGTCACGGACACACTACTACAGTAGTATAAATACAGGGTTTTTGGACAAGCACAAAGTCGACCGATCGTATTTTCAGTTCACGCATCGTTGCCTACCATAGAACTGATAGAGGATGAATATAGACTCTAGGGTGAATACGGAGTATGTAATTTATTTATTATGTACCTTGTACCTACAAGGTACATTGTATTAGCCATGGTTAGGGGTGATGCACTTGCCTATACTATGTACTATAAATTACGATAATATTTTCAATAATAGACAAGTCGATTATTAGACTATTATCATCTTACATGGTATCAGAGGGTTCGATCACAAACTACAAATTCTAAACAACTTTTTCTTGCTTCCGCTTTCCCGGCCGGAGATGGTTCTTCTCTCCTAACTATCTCCGGCCAGGCCTCTCCTTATTAGTTTTTCTATTTTATTAGTTTTCATTTGATGAATAATAGCAACTACTTCACCCCTAATACGGCTACATATTCCTTGATTCACCACAATTCTCTCCTCTCGCGATTTTGCGATGATCAGATTTAGGAGGTTATTCGGGCACAATCCTTTTATAGAGCAGCGCGCCTCCGTTGAGACTCAACTCCGGACGCCACACCACACCACTGGCTCTTACAGCCCATGAGGACCCACGTTGTCGCTCAGCCTTGCCTACGGATCGCCAAGACCACGTCGTGCAGCCCACGGTCAGACGCCTAGCCGCCATCGCCGCTCAAGCCGCATAATGAGTAGTCCAGGACACTCTTGCCGCCTCTCAGCCGCCATCGCCGCTATTGACGCTCCGTCGCTGCCTCCATTACGTGTCGTTCGCCGATTCCGAAGTGGCCCTGTCATGCACGGCTTTATCACCACTGTTTTTATTTTCTTTTTCTTTTTGTTTTCATGCTTGTCCTATCACCCTATGGGGATAGTTGACTCTACGCACCCTGACTCCCTAAAATAGGCTAGTCGATCGAGAGCCCATGGCCTCGCATACGGGTCCGTATTTGCATTTTTTTTTTCTTTTCACAGTGGTCCGTGCTAAGTGGTTGTGCTTATGCTCTTTTATTGATTATGTCGTGCCATCCCTTTCTGCATCCAGTCGCAACTTCCGTACAACTGCCGTTCCGACTGCCGGGGAGTGATAGAGGATGAATATAGACTCTAGGGTGAATACGGAGTATGTAATTTATTTATTATGTACCTTGTACCTACAAGGTACATTGTATTAGCCATGGTTAGGGGTGATGCACTTGCCTATACTATGTATTATAAATTACGATAATATTTTCAATAATAGACAAGTCGATTATTAGACTATTATAATCTTACAAGAACGCACGTTGCACAAAGAGGTAAGTGCACTGATGGGTTGTGCCTCGTTGTTCTATCTATGGTTTTATTTAAATTTGTTTTCTTGGTTAATGGTTATTATTATGTAATATATTATGTAATTCAGATTGTAGAAAACATTGTTTAGGGTTAGGAAATTGCATCAGTGAAATGAAAAGTACTCTCTGTGTTTCTTTTCGATACGTGTGTTATCGGATTCGGGTTCTTTAGAAATAATTTTTGAATGCAATGAACGATAATATCATGATTAAGGATTGTAGTTATGAATAATCTTGATTATCCTTTGTAAAGTTATCATCAAAAGTACTATATGCGGCATTATTTCCTTTTGACATTTACTTGTATAGTTTTATATATTTTCTAGGTAGGTTTACTGTTGTCTTAGTTCTTTGAATTGTCTGCTATAATGACGTTTGCTAAATAATTTTTTTTTTTTTTTTTTTTTTGTCTAGAGTAGTTTGGAGGGCCAAGATGGTCGAGTTGGATGAAGCGATAGCTTATGTCTTACAAGTAAAGAAAAGACTCTCCGGTGATGCTTATGCTGAGTTTCTAGAAATTCTAAAGCAATATAGGAATAAGTATGAATAAGTTGTTTATCATGTTATGTTTTTACTGTTGTTTTGGTGCTTTGATCAATGCACGGAGACACATAGTATTGAATTACTAATAATGTTCTTGTGCTAAAATTGTAGCGCAATCACAATTATCGACGTGAGAGAAAGGGTAATTGAGCTATTCAAAGAAGAGAAGGATCTACTATCAGGGTTTGATGCCTTTCTACCGAAACCTCGTAAAGTAGTCCCATCTCCCGAAGGTGAACTCCAATCCATGAGTGCATCTACTGTGCAGCAGTTACCTCCGCTCTTTCAGAAACACGTCAACATCAAGTAAAGGGTTTAAAGAAAAAATAGCATTATGAAATAAGTCGTTTTGTTGTATTATAGAACGTCTGCCTTGATTAAGTGCAACCAAGTTTTCCCCTTCCCACTTCCCCCTTCCCCAAAGAAGAACAATCATCAACATTTGATGATGCTATATGTCAGTTTTAAAAAGTTTTATGCAACTCTTTTTCTTTGAAAGTCGAAATGCTTAGAATTCAAATCAGTTGTCAAAACATGTCATCGAATTTTCATACTTTCGGTGGGGGCATGGATTTCCAATTGGGCTTCTTTTGGGCTGAATCGGATACGGATCCAGTATCACCAGTCACAGCCCAATATGAGAAGATGATATTTCGTCCATTTGATCATTTTCATAGGCCCGTAACAATTACATTAGCTGCTGGCCCAGATGACTGAATGGGCCTGTGAATCAGGTAAAGCCCGTTCTGAGTGATATAGCAAATTTTTTTTTTGTTTTTTTTTTTTAATTTTTTAGGAAGTGATCTTTAGGATTTGGGACTTAAGGGAAGGTTATCCTCAGCTCTTACGAGATTGTTGATGATAATAACGTAGCTTAGATCTGTAATATCAAAATCACAACTCCAAACAACAACCATTCATGATCAATTTGGAAGAAGTTCAAAGAGAATAGTTAGGAAATAATTAGTTGTACTCCGTACTAGTTTGAGGTAATCAAACTACAAAATTTGTGTTGTAAATTTAAGATATCAAGATTGAAACTACGCGCTAACATTGTTGAGACTGTTACCGCGTGAGACAACTTTCCCCAACGTACGGTCCGATCTGTACTAAACTTTGGAGACCTCGCGAGTTTGAAAAGTCAAATTTGTCGCTTTAAACACATTTCATATGTTTCAAACTACACCATTCTATCCTCAAATTTCTTCATTTTTATCTCTCAAAACTCAAGTAACAAAAAGAGCTAATTTGTGGTCAAACATCCTCACCATGCAATTTTTATTTTTTATATCATTCACCACAATTAAAAACATGTCCAAACATCAAACACCGAAACTAAAGACAAACACACACACATAAAAAAAACTCGACCTGCCGCAAATCCCCAAATCGAAAAGTCCCGATCTATCCAATTCAATTAAGTTGAATTCACAAAACCCTAATACTACTACTCTAATACTAGCACACAAGATAACTATATATCGAAACACAAAACCGAAAAACGTCAAACAAAAAACGAACCAAACCAAAGCACTCCGTAATAGCAAAAGTAACAGTACTCGTATCATTTTTTACGTGATATTACTCGTATCATTTCCTAAGTAGTTTTTTTTTTTGAGCCATCATACTCTTTTTTCCCATTGTTTTCTCTCCTCTCATCCCATCTCAAAATAATCTCAATATACTCTCTCCCCCCCTCTCTTCCCTTTTGCCATAACCATAACACCCCAATTTTTTTCTTTTTCTTTTTAACAAAATCAATTTTATCACCCTTCTCCCTCTCCTCTCTTCTCCTCTTCCCTTCTATTCCTTCTTCAGAAAGCTCAATCTCTCTCTCTTTCTCTCTCATCTCTCTCTCTTTCTCTCTCTAAACAAACCAATTAAACTGTTTTTTTTTTTTAATTTGTGTGTGTCTTAATTATGATTTTGGTGTTTCTCAACACCTTCATCAAGTAATCTTCTACTTGACGCTTCTCTCTTTCCCTCTCTTTTCTGTTCGTCGGAGAAACGAGTGGATTATTTCATCGGCCGAAGTTTTCGAAACAGTAAGTTTATTCATTTATAACGATCTTTTTTTTTTTTTAATTTGTTTAATTTGTTTGATGTTTTCATTTCTTTGTGATTATGTTTGTTTGTTTTGTGTTAATTTAATCGTGATTATCGTTTGCTTAATTTTCAAGTTAAATGTAAATTTTAATCATCTTTTTTGTGATCTGCTGTGTTTTTATTTTGTGTGTGAATTTGAAGCTTTTGTTGTTCGTCTTTGTTCTACGTGTTTAGATCTGCTTTTGTTTCGAATTTGAGTTGTTTTTTTTTTTTTCGGTGTGATTTTTTGTTGTTGCAGGAATTTTGAATATTTAATTAGTTGTGGTGGTGATTAAGGAGTAAGATTAGGAGGAGAGAGAGATAATTAATTTGAGAGATGATTAGAAGTTTATCGAGTTTTTAGAGAGAGAAAGAGGTCTAGAGAGAGAGAGAGAGAGAGAGAGAGAGAGAGAGAACTTATAAGCAGGCTCAATCTGTTGTTGTTGTTGTTGCGTAAACGCGACGAGGAGTAATTTTTGTCTCTCCTGTGTTGTTAACGTGGTGTGAATTCGAATTCGTTTGAAATAGAGTTTGATTTGGTGTAGGTACGTAGGTTTTGGGGCGAATCGTTGTTTTTGTTTGGGTGATTAGTGTTTGCTGGAGGATTTGTGTGTAATTTGATGCGTAGGTAAGTGATTTCGGCTGCAATTGGGAGTTTTTAGTATGGTTTTAGGTGAAAAGTTGGGATCTTTGTGGTGTTTTTGTGTGCTGTGGTTTGATGGTAGATACGTTGTAAATTGATTGTGTTGTTTGTGTGGATACATCGTAAATGCTGTTGGTCGAAATGTGAGTGTTGTGTACTGATTGAATTTGTGGCATTTTGGGGATGAAGGTCGGGAAAATCACAGATGGTAGGTGGTGGAGGTAGCGCTCAGGGCAACATGCAGAAGCTTACTACTAATGATGCCTTAAATTATCTCAAGGCAGTGAAGGAAATGTTCGCGGATGATAAGGAGAAATATGATGAATTTCTAGAAGTTATGAAGGATTTTAAAGCTCAGAGGTTTGATCATTGTTGAGATATCTTTGTTGTGTACTGTAGTTGGGATTTTTATTATGCGGCATGTGTAACTTATCAATTGCGTGTTTTGTGGCATTTTGTAGAATTGACACTACTGGTGTAATAGCGAGGGTTAAGGAATTGTTCAAAGGTCATCGGAACCTGATATTGGGCTTCAATACTTTTTTGCCCAAGGGATTTGAAATCACCCTTCCTCCTGAGGATGAGCAACCTGTGGCGAAGAAGCAAGTTGAATTTGAGGAGGCAATTAACTTTGTTAATAAGATAAAGGTAATTACATTGTACTGGAATGTGATATTTGCTATTGTTATTTCGATACAACTTTCACTATAAGATGATGGATCTTCTGCTGCAGTTGCGGTTTCAAGGTGATGACCGTGTTTACAAGTCATTTCTTGACATTTTGAATATGTATAGGAAAGAAAACAAGACCATCAGCGAGGTCTACCATGAGGTATGCTAAATTAGCTTTCCAGTCGCCATCTTTCTGAGAGAAACAAGGGCATAGATGGCTGTTGTGGTCGTCTTGGTTTAACTACTATTACATTGTATGGTTTCACCTTTCGCAGGTAGCTGTGCTCTTCCGGGACCATCGAGATCTCCTTGAAGAATTCACCCATTTTCTACCAGATACCTCAGGAACAGCTGCAGGCCAAAATGCTCCATCTGTTAGGAATGCCTTGTTTCGGGACAGGAATTCAGCCATGCCTACAACTAGACCAATGCAGATCGACCGGGTATTTCCGCGTGATGTTAACTCTTGATTGTTCGTGTCTGATGATCACTTGATCCTCCTGCTTATACTTTTACTATTTGCTGTCATCAGAAGGATCGTGAATTCACTGTTGATGGTATGGATGTTGAAAACGACAAAATGAAAGTCGAAAGAGAGCAGAGAAGGCGGCTGGAGAAAGATAGAGACAGGTTAGTAAACTGATGGTCAGGATGTCAGAAAAACGAGCTTGGTGAGTTGGGGGGGGGGGTGGGATTGTGTTTATGGTCATTTTTTTAATTAACGTTTGCTGGTTACAGGGGTGAAGACTCTGTTGCTGACCATGGTGCTGAAAATTATGGTCCTCGTGGGGCGTCTGGTTCTTCTGATGATAAGAATAGTCTAAAAAGTATGGTCCTAAACTTTACTCTGATCGTCGCACTTTTGTAACTGACATGCTAAGTTAATCTCATTTAGTATCTCCATTTTACTACCAGTGGTTTATTTTTTTTGGACCTTCCATTCTGATTTTGTTATGAGATTCTCAGATCGACACTATTCTTGCAGCTTTGTACAGCCAAGAGTTTGCATTCTGCGAAAAAGTCAAGGAGAGATTACATAGCCCTGATGATTATCAAGAATTTTTGAAATGCCTTCATATATATAGCAGGGAAATAATTACAAGACAGGAATTAGATTCTCTGGTACAGATTTTACATTCTGATATCATTTATCAATATGCTGAGTTTTTCTTATGCACTTGCAATTATCATCGTGAAGCTTTCTTGAAGCATCTAACAGTGTTCTTCTATGTTGTTGAGTACTACGCTATTGTATTGTAAGTCATACTATTGGTTCTCCGCTTTTGTCTCAGGTGCGTGATATACTTGGGAAATACCCTGACATAATGGAATCATTTGATGAGTTTCTGACACATTGTGAAAAAAATGGTAACATTCAAAAACTTTATCCTACTAGTTATTACTTATTTTCTTCCTTTGTAAGTTGTGCATCTGATGACAATCTTTATCGCCCCGCAGATGGCTTCCTTGGCAGTGTTATGAGTAAAAGTATGTATTCTACCTCTTTCATGTATCCTCAACTTATTGTGTACTTATTTGTATATGGTTGGTTATTCATCGTAGTGTTCAGAACTCTTGTGTGGTTAGTTGGCAGAGGTGCAGTTAACATGTGTATTAGTCTTATATAATCAAACTTTCACTTCTTTCCAGAATCTTTATGGCCAGAATCCTTGTGGAGTGACGGTCCATCTAAATACGCGAAGACTGAGGATAGGGAGAGAGATAGGGATAATGTAAGAGAAGATAGAGATCGTGACGGCAAGGAAAGGGACCGGCCTGTTTCAGTGAGCAAAGAGGTCCAAAATCTTAGGATATCTTCAAACTCGAACAAGGATAAGTATATTGGAAAACCTATTCAAGAGCTTGATCTTTCCAACTGTGAGCGTTGCACACCTAGTTATCGACTTCTTCCTAAGAACGTAGGGCTTTCTCTTTTATAGTTACTTTTACAAGTGGCATAGTAATTCATATTCTATACTAATGCTATCATAAATATGCAGTATCCCATTCCTGTGGCGAGTCAAAGGACTGAGCTGGGGGCTGAAGTATTGAATGACCACTGGGTTTCTGTAACCTCTGGAAGTGAAGATTACTCTTTCAAACACATGCGGAAAAATCAGTATGAGGAGAGCCTATTTCGATGTGAAGATGACAGGTCAGTTATCATCTTATATGTTGCTTATGATTTCTGCCCCCCCCCCTTCATATCCTCATCGATCACTTTTTGTTTTGATGGTTGTTTCTTAGACTATCCAGTAGTAGATGGCATAAAAGGTTCTAAATTTGAGCTCGTTATTTAAACTAACTGCTTGTAATGAATCATGTTAGCCGACCCCAAATCATTTTGGGAATAAGGCTTGGTTGTTGTTGTTGTTGTTGTTGCTTGTAATGAATCACCTTATAGAACATATTGCAAAAAATTTCTTCTGTTACTACCGAAATTGTGGAGATAATTGCCACCTCCCCCAGAAAAGCCCACAAATGAATTACCCTGTAGGAAACACATGGGTATTCTAGAGCCATATAGGCTCGCGTCACCCCATATGTAGATCACATGTTACGTACGTCTGCTCTTATTGCACGTCATCACTTATCCCGCATTATTTTCACTCAGGTTTGAACTAGACATGTTGTTAGAGTCCGTCAATGTTACAATCAAACGCGTTGAAGAGCTGTTGCATAATATTGATAACAAAGTTAAAGCTGAAAGCCCAATCCGAGTGGAGGATCATTTTTCTGGTACGTTCTGATTCAAGACCCCGAGTAAGTTGTCTGGAAATGATATTCTATTTGTGTCATGAAGTTTGACATGGTAATTTTCTGTTTTCCAGCAATAAATCTGAGGTGCATTGAGCGGTTGTATGGTGACCATGGTCTTGATGTCATGGATGTGTTAAAGAAGAATGCAACTCTTGCATTACCAGTTATACTAACTCGTTTGAAACAGAAACAAGAAGAGTGGGCCAGATGCCGTGCTGATTTCAATAAGGTGTGGGCTGAGATATATGCAAAAAACTATCACAAATCCCTTGATCATCGTAGCTTCTACTTCAAGCAGCAGGATACAAAGAGCTTAAGCACGAAAGGTAATCTCTTTCCTTCTTTTTTGGTATGCAGTATGTCATTTCGAAATAGGGACTGGTTTACTTATTTTTCACAACTAGCTGTGGCAGAGAGTAGCTAACTTAAACATGACAACTTGAGCATTTTGCTATTGTTCTGAACATCATTTAGTAAACCATGTCTTACCTAATTTCTTTTACCAGATGTTCTTGAAAGCCATCTTAGTGCCAGATACTCCTCTAAGCCCTTTTCTTTCCGGGGTTTGTGGGTGGGTGGTTTGAGTTGTTGGAGGTTTGGCTGATGGCCTCTTTTTTAGATTGAAAGTTGATGAAGTGCGCATTGAAGCTTTAACTTTCTGCAATAGTCCTAGTTTGTGGGGGATTCCTTGTCCTCCACTCTTGTATCTTTCTTTTGATCATTGATACATTTTTTCTCACGTAGAAATAAATTCTGCAGATGTTCCTGTTAGACCTATTTCTAATTGTGGTTGCTTTATGTTGCAGCTTTACTGGCTGAGGTTAAAGAAATCAGTGAGCAGAAGTGCAAAGAGGATGATGCACTTCTTGCCATTGCTGGGGGGAATAGACGCCCAATCATTCCGCATATGGAATTTGAGTACCCTGATACAGAGATACATGAAGATTTATATCAGCTCATAAAGTATTCCTGCGTAGAGGTCTGTACAGCAGAACAGTTGGATAAAGTGGTTAAAATCTGGACCACATTTCTGGAACCGATTCTTGGTGTGCCGGCTCGGTCTCAGGGGGCAGAGGACTCCGAGGATGTTCCAAGATCGAAGAATGAGGGTGACAAGAGTGATGGTCTTGTCAATGGTGATAGTGACGGAAGTCCAAGTGGCTGTGCTGCTACTCGCAAACATTCCAATGTTTCAAGAAATGGTGATGAATCTAGCCCCCCTGAACAATCCAGTTATGGCAACCATGCTAAAGAAGATGGGTGCCCTGATCCCAGTAACGGTGCCCTGCATCAAGTTAGGTCACAAATTAATGGAAACTTGGTTGATCAAGTATCTGGTCTTGTCAAACCAACCCCTTCTAATGAACGGCTGACCAGTTCCAATGTGTCACCTACCTCTGGAGCTGAGCAACTTCGTGGACGAAATAACGACACCACATCAGGTCTGTTTATCACATCCCTTAGTTATTGCCAAAAATGATTGCATCTAATTAACAATCAGATTAAGTAAACAATACTCTTCCCATCCTGAGCTGCTTTCCTGGTGGGAAGAGTGAAATTTGGCTGCACTAGGGAAGTACTACTGTACTAGCAATATGAGGAACATGGAGCATTTGTCTTGCCATTTGAATTTTGATTAGGGTTGCTCTTTGTCTTCATCTTCTAATAAGCTGGCTAAAATTTTGATAATTTTTTCTCCAGGTCTTGGTGCAATGCCGTCGAGATCTGGGAATCAAGCGGATAATAGCGGCCGTGAAAGATCTAATGGTGGAAATGCGCCTTCATTGGAGGTATGTTTTTATAAAGAATGTGTTTAAACAAAGTCTAAACATGGGTTTCGACATGTAATTTGAGATGCTTGTTCTAGAACTGCTTTATGTACCTGAGTTCAATTGATCTGCTATCTATTGAAGATTATGCTGTTTCCTTTGAAGCTAGCTAGCATAACTTTGAATTGCATGCATACAATTGTTTTAAGGCAACTGTTTCGAGGCTGTGGTGTTGATGTTTTAGCAACGTCACTGGTGAATTTGTTTTTTCCCAATGTACTTATGCAGTAAGTCGTTTGCTTTCACATCCTGCAGCCTAATGATTCTACTAGATCAGTTACTACGTCAAATGGGGGTATTACTGGAGCCAGTAAGGAAATAAGATTCTGCCAAGATTCCAATGGACATGCTAAAGCTGAAAGAGAAGAGGGTGAGCTATCTCCAAATGGAGACTTTGAGGAAGATAATTTTGCGGTTTATCGGGATACAGCTGCAAATCTTGAAAATAAGCCAAATGATGGTTCCACAAGTGGCCAACATCTGAGCAGACAGCGGGGTGGCATACATCGTGGTGGAGAGAATGATGCAGATGCAGACGATGAAGGTGATGAGAGTGCTCACAGGTCATCAGAAGAGAGTGAGAATGCTTCAGAAAATGGCGATGTTTCTGCTAGTGAGTCTGGTGATGGGGAGGATGGCTCCGCTGAGCATGAAGAAGAGGCAGACCATGATGACAATAAGGCTGAAAGCGAGGGTGAAGCGGAAGGTATGCCTGATGCCCAAGATGAGGGAGAAGGGTCATTGCTTCCACTTTCAGAACGTTTGTTGCAAACAGTTAAGCCTCTTGCAAAGCACGTCCCTGCATCTTTGAATGAAAAGACGAAAGGTTCCCGTGTCTTCTATGGGAATGATTCCTTCTATGTACTATTTAGACTGCATCAAGTAAGAATCAAAATTTCATAATACATCTTTATTAATTGATACTCTGCTTTGCTATTCTCGTGCAGCCATTTTAATTCCCCTTTCTTCCTTTTGGCTAGACTTTGTATGAAAGAATACAGTCGGCAAAGATTAACTCATCAACAGCCGATAGGAAATGGAAGTCCTCGAGTGATACAGTTCCATCTGACCAATACTCAAGGTCTGTTAAGTTATTATAATTTATTTATTTTTGCAATTCTAACTGCACATAGTGCTATTCGATCGAATGATATTCCCTTTTGATTGTTTTCAGGTTCCTGAGTGCTCTATATAGTTTGGTGGATGGTACATCTGACAACACAAAATTTGAGGATGATTGTCGGGCAATTGTTGGTACTCAGTCATATCTCCTCTTTACGTTGGACAAGCTTATATATAAGCTTGTGAAGCAGGTTCATATCAATCAAGTCTTTTTACTTTTTTATCTGTTACATTCTTCCTCCTAATACAACTAATGTTGGATCTTCGAATCTACCCCAGCTTCAAGTATTAGCCACTGATGATGTCGATAACAAGCTTCTTCAGCTATATTCTTATGAGAGCTCAAGGAAGCCTGAGAGATTCTTAGATATTGTCTATCATGAAAATGCTCGTGTTATAATCCATGACGAGAACATCTATCGTGTTGAATGTGTATGTCTCTGCATATAATATTTTTTTGTTAGTTTTGGTGTTTTTAACATTATATGGAATGCTGGGATCTCATACTTATTTATCTTGGTCTTATCTGCAGTCATCTTCACCTACCCGATTGTCCATCCAGTTAATGGAGAAGGGTCAAGATAAGCCAGAAATGACAGCTGTTGCAATGGACCCAAATTTTTCAGCCTACTTACATAATGACTTCCTCTCTGTTGTCCCAGACAAGAAAGAGAAGGCTGGCATTTTTCTGAGGTATCAATATTTGTGATGTACAGTTTCTCATTGGCGTATAGCTTTGAGCCACTGGGACTTTAACTGAAGTGGGATGTATTGCTGTAGCAGGAATAAGCGCAAATACACAAGTGGAGATGAAATCTCTGACACCTCCGAGGCAATGGAAGGACTTCAAGTTGTCAATGGTCTAGAGTGCAAGATAGCTTGCACTTCGTCCAAGGTATTTTGATCATTGGAAGCGATTGACATTTTGAGAAGGTTGATTGCATGTCCTTTCAGTGTGTGTGAATCCACCTTTTTTGATTACACATGGTAATTTGTCATGTGGTAGGTGTCTTATGTATTAGATACAGAAGATTTCTTGTACCGGAGGAGAAGAAAAAGGAGAACTTTGCATGTGAGCAACGTATGCCATGACCAGGCAAAGTCATCAAATGGCTCTTCTCGCAGATTAGAAAGATACCAGAGGTTGCTTGCAGGCTCGTAGATCCATAGTCATACTGCTTGGAATATAACGGTATAGCATCAGACAACATGCTGTACCTTATTTTGCTGTGGCTTCTCAAAGCAAAGGGTTATGTTCGAGGTGCGAAGAATAGGTCTGTTTTGGAGGATTGGATGCTACCTTTCTAACTCGAATGATTAGTCCGGTTGTTTGCTCAGGGATGATGTAAATGTAAATCTTTTGCCATGGTTTTGCTAAGACGTGCACGAGAAGGAATAATCATCACTTTCTGAACCAGTAAAGGAACAAGGTGAAGAAAAAGAAGGCTTTCTTGGATTGTTGTTCAAGTATCGTCTGATTCCTTTCCTCGGACGGGCTCACCGAATAAAAGATGGAGCTCCAGTAGGGTGCAGCTCAAAGTGTAGTAGTCTGAGCATGCTTAGTGGCAGTTGAGCCATATTCTGTAAATAGAGCTAATGTCATTTCATTCATTAAAACTGCCCATTATTTTTTGATCCACCCCATAGTGCTTTTCCCTGCACCGTGCCGTCTTCGGGGAACGCTAATTCATGTAATATCGTATGAACATTGAAATTTAGTTTTAAAAGTTTTCATCTTTGCAAAACTGATGAAAACTTTTTTGAATCTTTCCAATCTTTGGAAGAATGTATACAAGGAATCTTTGTTTCAGGTTCTAGTAGTACAAAAGAAGTTTTCACCATATTTTTTTGTGAATTTCATCAACTTTTTGAAGAATATTTAAAAGTGATCTTTGTTTATGTTTATAATCACGCAAGTCGTACTCTATGTGTTGCTAGTTTCTCAAAGGGCTTGCATAAATGAATGAGGTCAGCCTTGTGAAGAAATGAATGATTCCGGGTTCCAGAGTTTGGCTATAAAAGTACAGTTTATTTTCTCATTAGTCAGAATTTACACTGCAACATTCATACCTGTACATAGAAGTTACAACAGAGCCTATAACGACGCAGAAACGACATCGCATAATATCAAAAAGGAGGGTCAGCCTGGAAGCTTGGTCTAATGATCTATAAGTTACTCGCCTTGGCACGAGGGGCGTATAATAAAATTGAGTTCTGAATAGAATGACACTGATCAGTGATGTATACCTCTCTTCGAAGATCTGCAGTGAACTTTGGATCTTCATCTTCACTTCATCAGGGATTAACGCAGAGTGAAAGAATGAATCTGAATCTGTAGCAAGGAAAACAGAAAATCTTACCAAGTATATCAGCTCTCTAACTCTATTAAATGATCGACATTTTAGTGCAGCACTCACATGAATAATGACTAGGAGTTTCAGAGGATGTGTCACCTGCATTTGTAGAGGGAACAGCAGCAATCATGGTGAATCAATGATAAAAAAGAGACCGGGATTGCCCTTGGTGCTTTTCCAATCAGTAGGAAATCTGTAGGATGCATGATTAAAGACTGTTGAAGCATTAATCGGCAAAAAAAAAAAGAAAAAAAAGAAAAGAAAAAAAAACCCACAGGGTCACAGGCAACTGAACCCAGAACCCTGACCACTGAAAAGATTGCTTCGTTCACTTCAATGACATGAAGTGTCTGCCAGTATAACCTAAACTAGCAAGCACTGCAACCTAAACATCAATATAAAAATGAGAAAGCAACAAACGATGACACACATACAGTAAATCGTGGTGAAAATGTTTGTTGAGGATTCACAAAGGAGAGAGCTGGGGAAGAAATGCTCTGGTTCCAGACAAGGTGTACTTGCAAGCGACTCTTTAGTTACCAGTCTACCACTGGGAATTCATCTGGTCTCAGCATTCTGTCCATCATTTCATCCTAGACAAGAACCAAATTATCCGGCAAGCTCACTAATTGGTGAACGGTCCATGACACCTGATGCTATCATCGCGTTGCTCTGCAGCAGCGGGTTAACATCTGGCAACTTGGGAATCTGAAATTATCAAGATAACTATTACAAAATTGCCAGAGTAAAACCCATCGATCATTTAGTTCTCAAGTCCAAGGATTAGCCTAACTACAAGTCTGCCTACGGATACGTTAAGTAGCTGAATTAAGCCGAAATAAGTTCACAAGAAAAAAAAAGGTGGGTATCCTACTTGAGATAACAAGTCAATTGTCCTTCTCAACAAACGAGCTAGATCTCCCTCATCCATAGCACAATCCATCATAACTTCCCGCCATGTCAGACCCGAGGCCCAGGCTTCAACCATACCAGCAAATTGG
Organism: Spergularia bocconei; assembly: GCA_963457585.1. Taxonomy (NCBI): domain Eukaryota; kingdom Viridiplantae; phylum Streptophyta; class Magnoliopsida; order Caryophyllales; family Caryophyllaceae; genus Spergularia; species Spergularia bocconei. Next base: position 3,220,670 of record OY734943.1, read on the forward strand.
GTATCTAAGCAGCAAGATATCTGCAGTCAGAGAATATGAGTCAGACTCTCCCCAGTCTTCTTTTTTTAAGTAAAATATGGCATCCCCCTCTGAGCATACAAAACTATTTCAAAGTAACTTACCATAACGTCATGTTTGTCTTGAAGCTGCAAAAGGTAACTTTTCTGCTCCTCCAACGAACTTATAATCTTGATAACAGTGGATGAGGGCTCATAAATGTAACTGCAACAAATAAAGAGTTTAGCATTGGACGAGGGTGTAAGGCAAGATGAAGAGTCAAAGTTGGATCCAGGACAAACACTTTATAACGTAGTCATGCAGAGTATCACATTATAGAGCAAAACTATTTCAGTTATATACTCCGTAGTAACATAGGCTTTGAAAAATCAGAGAAAATGACAAGATTTCATTACATTCAACCCAAAAAGAGTGAAACCTTTCAAGCTCACCCCATTAAGGAAAATGAATCAGAGAACTTCATCACCTAGAACGTGTTACTTGTAACCATTTACACATGTACAAGCACAAGAAAGTGATACACAAATGGATTTAAGTTTTTAACTTTGAAGGCTTGAAGCCATGCACCCATTCAACATTTCTCCATCTAGAATATTGATATTGAATATGCCCTTCAAACTGGACAGTATACCTGTTATTCTTCCATGGCCGAACTTTTATCCCTTCAGAAACTAGACTCCCACAGACGGCAGCTAGCTGTGTAGGTTTTAAGTCCACTAACACCGGGTTTCGAAGAACCATTGCGAGCCAAAGTTCATTTTCTCCTCGAATTGCAGATGCAGTTTCTCCAAGAGGGAATATCGTATTTGTATTGATATCTAACGCCCTAGATTCATGAATAACATTGCTTATCTAATAAAATGAAAAAAGAAATCCAAGTCAGTAATAGACAGTTGCTGAGTTTGACATCAGTCAGCATCAAAGATGAGGAAATTCTAGAAAGCATCTAAGTGAAGAGAACCACAGAAGCAAAAGCTTCGGATAACCTTAAACACAATTGACGATGAGAGATGTGATTAAAATGAGGCTTTTCCCCAGCAAAGAAAGAAGTGCAAAGACAGCAAAATGAGAAACATAGAGACAAAGAATCCAAAACCAAAAGCTAACCCAGGCTTTTGTTTGAGATTTCTAAATGGCTCACGACAACAAAATCATCATCATTACCCCAGTGTCCCAAGATTCCCTGTTCCCGCCTAAGGTGAGGTAAAGGGCAGATGTATGCAATTTTACCTCTATGTTAAAAACACCGAGAGATTGTTTCCGGATATCCGATGATGAAATTTGAATCGAGAAATGCATCGACCGATTCTCTATTACTCGCAAAATCGTTCTAAGAAATGTAATTTTTCAAATTTAATTAGCTCTGAGAGATTACCTGCAAGAATTCTTTCCAGCCAGAGGGTTCAATCTGCTCAATTCGATCAATCAAGCGCTTTTCTCTGCTCTTAAGGCGCCTAATCTTTCCTTCTGTCAGTTTAGCCAATTCCAGAATTCTCTTGTATTCTCTAAAGCCTTCTGAACGAGCAATCCTTTTTTTCAAGTGTGAAACTTTATTTCTTTGTTTTTTGTAACATTCAACTGCTTCAGTGTATACTGGTGATATATGTGATGCCTGAAACAGAACATTTGTCTTCAGACACATGGATGCTAAAGTGGGCATGAAACAAATAAAAGTGCCCTTTCTGGATGAACACTTCATATATCAGACAAAAGAATAGTCATCAGCTAAAGCAAATTCACCTTTGTGTCTTCAGATAGACTACTCAACATAGGTACATTTAAACTCCAAGACCATGTCTCCAGGGATCCTTCCATTTGCCACAAACCCCCAAGTTCAGACTCAAGAAGTTTAACCCATTGCATTCCTTCCTTATCGAGAAGCATACTCATGATTTCTCGAGGCAATGGATCACCTTCATTTAAAGGAATGTTTGGAAAACCTGTTCTGTACACAAATTTTATCCACTTTTCAGTGAACAGATACCAAGAATTATCTGAACCAAGAGCCACGTGATAAGAAGGCTCAAATTGAGGCTGGCTTCCAGTTATGTCGGTGCTTAGTTCTGGTTCCTCAGTTATCAACTTGAACGTATCCTCCCCCTCAACCTATCACCAAAAGATACACACTTTAAAGGACTTCAGTCAATCGAATATATGCAACTTTTAAGGTGCCAAGTCATAACATGGTGATCACCTATCTACATTGAAACTCAGAAATGATAATTTGCTGTCAGACTGGATATATATTACAGAATGATAAGCTAACTTAGCAAAGTAAACTGCATCCCAGAATTCTAGCTCCCGAGTCTCGACTTGAAAAGTGTATTTCCTAGAATAACTTATGGCAGCCACAAAGATGCAGCATTACCTAGAAAATAAAATATTTCAATAAGCCAGGATCTTCTGGTCATCTAGTGATATTTTCACCCACAACACCAAAAAAAAAAAGCCAAACAAAAGAACCCTAGTTTTAATCTACAAGCATATCATCAGCATACTTCGGCTGTTCTATAAGACATCAATGACAAAATAAAAGCTCCAGGAATAATATCTGAATGGAGGTTGCATGGAATGGGAGTTAATCTGTAGGAGCAGGCTCTTGGGGAAAAATCTGGGAGAAAAGTTCATACATATACAAAAAGAAAATTAAGCTTAACCAAATGTTCCAGAGTGGAAGTTGTAGTACTAGCTGCTTATATCTGCTATGAAGAAGCAATGAAGACTCACTATATTTTTCACATTTGAACCGTCAAGTGAATCAACGTCCCCCAAATATACGGCAGGAATCGAATGTTCAATACCCTCAGAATCTTTGTATTGCAGACAAAGGAAAGGTAAGTTCCCATTTCCCAACTCCTGCAATAGAGGCTTCAGAGAAGACATTCTCTCCAATTCCATCCTTCTTCGAAGCTCCCCTCGCAGCAATTTTTCTTCCTGAGGAACACAATTATTAATCAGAAATCCGAACATATTATCATACATCAAATGCATCCATTTGAATGATAGAGTGATGAAGTCGGCCAATACAGGTACTAGCAAACTCTAATCATTCCAACAATCCTAAATGACTATGAAATCTGATGCATCAAGCAGATATTGCATAAGCATTAAACTTCTTCAAATCCAATAATTTACAAGGATCAGAAATGCATGTGTGATGGAAGTACTAAAATTTGAAGAAACAGCTCGAGAGAGAAAAATAATGTGATGCAATACATAACATTCAGGTTTGCTTCAACTTATATATGGGATTTTGAGGAGGCTTTGCAGATTAGGAATAACCAACCTGGTCTACCGGAAAAACAGAGTCCCCAGCACTTGTGAAAGATATACCATACAACCAAAAAATCAATAAATAATTTGCATTTCTAAACCAGGGTCCATACCTTAAGGTCTACTTGCAAATCAGCAATCTCTTTGTATGCTGATTCTGACAACAGCTTCCTACATTTCATATCAATAGATTCATCACTAATCTCAATCGTTAATGACTCTATTTCTTTCTGTATTCTGTCAAGTTCATCCTTGGAAGCAAGCATTACATTGCTCCCAAGGTAATTTCCGAAACTTTGCTCAACCAACTTCCTTGCTTCTTCCAAAGTCCGTCCTGCTTCAGAACTTTCTGCTTCATTTGATCCGCGAGTAACTTTTGCACCCTACAGAAGACTCAACATTGACCATCAGCCAAACGGACGCAGTTACTTTAGATTCAGCAATAGTAGAAGAAGCGTACCGCAAGTAGGTTCAAAACCATTCCATATGAAGCTGTGAACTGCGAAACAAGGGGTTCCAGTCCAGAAAATAGAACCTCACAACACTCTTCAGCACCTTCAAAAGGACTTTGAATAAGAACTACATGACCCCTGTCATCTATACCTCGCCGTCCAGCACGGCCGGCCATCTGAAGGAGCTCATTGGATTTTAACTGGACACGCCCAGCTTCACTTCGTTTGCTGAGAGAAGCAATAACAGCTGTCCTAGCAGGCATGTTGATCCCTGCAGCAAGTGTCTCTGTGGCAAAAACAACCTTAATGAGTCCTCTTTGGAAAAGCTCTTCAATAAATGATTTCCAGAGAGGCAGACACCCAGCATGATGCGCAGCAACGCCCTGCAAGAGGCTCTTTACAGCAGGCTCCCTGACAGCATCAGGATATTGACTACGGAATCGTTTCAGCGCCAGTTTCACCTCACTCATCTCACTGTCATTCAAAAGTTTGGAGTTTTCAACATACTGAACAGCTGCATCACAACCTTTTCTGCTAAAAATAAACCAGACTGCTGGCAACATCTCTTTTTCTTTGAGATGCTTCAGTGTATCTTCGACTTGAGGGACCTAAACACAAAGACTCTTTCCAGTTATCTCAGAACATATTGAGTTACACACAAACAAGAAGAAAGAAATCAAGTTGTAACATAGTACTGAAGAAAGTCAGCAAAAAGAAATATAAATGACACCGAACTAGATCATACCAGTGAGCGCCGGATCGTGTTCATGTCACTTTTGGACAGAGATGTTTTCCCAGAAAATCTACCATACTCCTCGTAGATCAAATCACTGTCATCTTTACGTCTTTTGGAATGTCTTCGTCTAGATCCCTCATCTTTGTCAGATTTATCTCCCAAAGCATGAAGGCGTAGAGAGTTGAGTGAAAGCTTCCTGTGTCAAACCCAGTATACCAGCAGAAGACAGTCAGATTTAATAAAACAAGCGTATAGGATGTACAGACAGCAAGAAGAAAGAACATTCAAAATAGAGAGATATGAAAACAGAAACACAGTGGAAGATGATCATCAGGAGCACAAAGTCGAAATTATTTACATTCCAGCTCCCATATAAAACATGAAGAAAACCTACGGCCATTTTTCCTCTTCTGCAGATGACGACTTGAGACGCAAGTCATGCAACTAAGGACACCTTGGCCATTGATTACATCATCAATAATTGAGCATGAGAGAGAGAAAGAGAGAGTACCTGTTCATACTTGTTCCTTTATCATCAAGAAGAGGATACAAAGAGGTCTTTGTGGAAAAATGCCATGTCAACGGTACAGGCCTTCTTGATGCTGTAACCAGTTCTGTTTTACCATGAATCTAAGCCAAAGAAAAGAAATTTCATATGAGGGCATGCAGAAAATATATGCAAGGCACAGGATGGCATTTCCATGATTCTATAATGCTAATGAGCAAATCCAAAATAAATTCACCTACTTAATTACAAATTTAGTAGCTAACACAGAATAATATACTTCAGCCCACTTTTCAATCATCAGAGATAAGATAACGAACATTACAAATTCCTCAGATTACAGAAAACGGAAACAACAAAAGGTTCCAAGTTTTCAACCCCAATAGATTTATGGATGGCAATATACAAAGAATCAGTCTATAGTATATAACCATAAACCATGAATGACTACAACAAGAAGCATTGGTCTATCTCACCTGTCCAATCCAACCAGCTAGCTCATCTGGATTTGCAACTGTCGCAGATAGACAAATGAGTTGAACTTCCTTGGGGCAATAAATGACCTAAGGATTCCAACATATACAGTGAGCTGATAGACACACTATACTGTATTGTATACACACTTAATAACAACTGAGAGCAAAACAACCAAAGGGATTTAAAAGAAAAGGGAAAACCAACATACAGTCTCCTCCCAAACAGTACCACGAGACATGTCACTCAAATAATGGACTTCATCCAAAACGATCACATCAACATCAAACAGCCCACCTCCGGAAGAAACCACTCCAACACTGCATGACACGGACCAAATTGGTGAGGCCTTATGCAGGGTTATAACACAGAGGCTAAAGCAATCTGAGTTGCAAATAGGAAAAACAAGTGAAAACAAAAAATCTCCTTATTTTATGAAGTCCAAAGACAGATCAAACACCAAACATCAACTAAATTGTCTATGCCCAATACCGCAGCAATCAATCTTCCTATGCAGACCCAAAGTGCCCCCTGCCTGCTTCTGAAGAAGGTAGACTACCAATGTTTTTACTATAGGCCAATTAAACACAAAGAACGAAACCCTTTCTTAATTGGTGACAGTACATTTCTTGCTTTTCTACCCTCCATCACCTCTCTTTTACAGCCATCAGGACACTTCGACGATTTATTCACAAGTGCAAACCTTACATTATAGAAAGTACCTCCTAGCTCCCACGCCCAAAAGAAACCCCAACCCCATGTCCGACCCTCATATGCACCTTATCGGATAGCATAACCACTGTCTACCTCACATTGAAGAACTAATGGCAAACAAGCCACACATCAATCACCATTTCTATTCCTCTTGATATATAGGAGAGGGTGAAGCTGCTCATATATCGCAACATGACTAACTATGTCACTTTTAATACATTTCGCATCGCACATCACTCACAGCTACAATATCTAGCATGATACTTGTACAGTCAACACGCATACTCAGCTTGCAAATGCACCTTAAACCTTTAGAAAATAAAATTGTACCTTTGATACAACATGTTCCGCAAAATCTCCGTTGTCATAATCAAAACCTGAGCATCTTTATTGACTGCAGAATCTCCAGTCAGAAGGCCAACATTACCATCTCCAAACGCATCTCTTCCACAACAAACAAGATTTTGCATCAAAATGCAGAAACACCAAATCTATCTAACAACATTACAACACTTATATAGCTTCACTACGACTACGAGTACAAGATTTTGCATCAAAATGCAGAACTACCAAATCTATCTAACAATATCACAACACCTATATAGCTTCATTACGACTACGAACGAAAGCCTCATTGCTGACACCAATCATTTCTTCATCAATTCATCAATAACAGAATAAAACCTCATTCAAGGCGTAACTCTCGATTCTCGAACTTCGAACACACGTAACAAATCGCAAATTAAATCAAACCTACTCAATAGAAACTCAATTTCAAACACAATGTAATGAAAATGGATCATATGTGTCAATATATAGTACCGGAATTCGCGGAACTTTTGATTGGACAATGCTTTAAGGGGAGTGGTATAAAACAACCGTTTTCCTCTCGCCACCGTCGCAACCGCCGCAGCTTCAGCAATCAACGTCTTACCACTACTCGTCGGTGCCGAAACCACCACCGACGAACCTCTCAGAAACGCCTCAATCGCCTGTTTCTGCACTCACAATAACAAAAAGAAGCAGCTTCTCAAAATCAAACTAGCAAGAAAAGTAGAGTAATCAATACGCAACCGAAATTCATCAAAAATTAAATCAATTTAAAAAAAAACCTGAAATTTGTCGATACGGAAATCGTAAATGGCGGCAAGTTCATCCACGTCAATAAGTCCTTCACCATACAATTTAACTTCACCGCAAAGCTTCTCAACTCTCTGGAGCTTCGTCTCATTGCTACTCCAAACCGACGAACTTACTCCCTCCTCCTCCTCCTGCGCCGCCGCCGGAGTCTCACCTTCGTCGTCGGAATCTCCGGCGACAACTTCGTCGTCGTATTCATCAGCGGCGCCGTCGTCATCAACGTCGTCATAATCCTCGTCTTCTTCGGCGTCGGAGAGCTGGTTTTCGACGGAAGGAGGCTTGAAAGAGGGGCGAAATTGAGAGGTGAAGCGGAGACTTGTGAGAGAAGAAGGAAACCCTAATTTGGAGGAATTGTGGCGGAGATTGAGGAAATGGGAGTGTTTTTGAGGGAGGAGTAAGGTGGTTGTGGTGGAGAGAGAAAGAGGATAGACGGTGGAGAGAGAAAGTGAGTGAGTGGAAGTGTTCATGGCGCGCGCGAGAAAAAGAGAGAGCTGTTTGGTTTTAGCTCTCCGGAGAAAAATTAACTAAAATCTCCGCCGCTCACATTTCACTCTCATAATGTTATCATGTTCTCTCTTTTGTTTACGAGGTGCTTTACGGAACTTATCGACCTCGTTTTAGATATTTTTAAAGTGAGGAGGAAGAGTAATTCTAAGGTTCTTGACAAGTACCGTAAAGTATCATAATAGTCTTAATCTCAACCATACATTATGGTATAAATCAATCTACACCATCCATTATTTTTAATTAGATTTATTTTTAAAATTATATTGTAAATAACCAAAAAAATAGAAAAAAATGGTTAATTCGATAATTTTTTACTTTTAAAACAATAATTTAAGTTGTTTATATATGATTTATTATGGTGTTTTGCGGTACTTGTCGAGCACCCTAAAGTACTACACTTCAATCACCTCTTTCGTCTTTGTTTTGAAGTCGTTTTGGATTTCAAAAATCAAATTTCGACTAATTTTGACCATTAAAATAGTCATATGTGCTCGAGATTTTACTCTAGGCATACTTCAAATGTTTTAGATAGGTTTGAAAGCTTGTTCTCTTGTTGGGGAGTCCATTAAAGCTCCATCGGCTCACATAACTTGTCGAAGGTGACGTGCTTATTTGTCCGATCTTTGAAACTTCTCCTAGATTTTTTAGTCTAATATTTTGATAAACATTGTGATATTAATCCTAAGATCTTACAAAAAAAATTTGACTTGTTATTGTTTTGGGGTCATTTTGGGCCTAAAATGGTGGACTAAAGCTTTCGATCTTGGCTTGTTTCCACCAATTTGACCTTCTTTTGCATAGTACTCCGAATATATTTTGTTCAGAATACTATCATTGACACGGAATATGAGAGGTCTCTTCCCGTGATTAAATTTTCCTTAAACCTCTCTCCTTCTCGTTACTCATTGAGGCTATAGTGTCTTTGTTGGTCGACTTGGTGAACATACTGGGGGTCTTTGACTCTTATATTTTGGTAAACCTCCTAAGGGTTCTCACAAAAGTTTATTATAGATATTTATGGAAATATAATCGTGGATTATGCCATTAGTTCTTACAAATTTAGCCAATTTTTTAAAATGATCAAATGTTCTCAAAATTTTACAGTTGATACTATGGGAGTGCCCTCATTAGCTATGAGGGGTCGGTTCCCATGTGTGTAGAGAGCTTTATGCCCCTCTGCGGCTTTTGGCACAAGTCACTCGTTGAGACTCTCATGTGTAATTGGTCGATTTAGTGAGCCTACTATAAGTTTTTTACTCTAATATCTCACAAACCTCCACATTTATTGGTTGTATAGAATAGTAAAAAGATATTGAGTCATTTTTGTTGCAGGACCACTTCAGGCCAAAACAATGAAATAACCTTCAGTTTTGGCTAACTTTTGTATTTAGAAATTTTATTATCAAATAATCCAAAATATAAAACAGACTAAAATGCATACTCCGTATAAGGCAATTTGACATTTTTTATTGAGTTATTTTCACATAGATGTTCTTGCATGCCAAGAGCCATCAAGGACTTGTATGGCCATAGAGCCTTAGCTTACAAATAAAAGTCAACCGACCTTTCGACTTGCCGATCGATCACCATATCAACCACTAGGCACCTCCGTAATACATACTATTACCAATCTACTACTCGTAGTACATTATTACGATGAATTTAGCTTAGAGGAAAATTAGGTACCCATGGAATAATCTTTCACCATGCTTTAGTTTTTTCTACTACTCCGTATTATTTATTATAGAAAAAAAGGTAAAAACGTAAATGATACCTTAAAAATTCGAGCAAGGAAGGTGATTCACCTCTAACTTTTCATATTGAACGGACACAAAGTAAACAATTTCATGTACAAAGAGGAGTTATACACTTACTGGCCGGCTCAAGCTAATGCATTTGTGATCCCATCCGAGAGACATACGCAAGCAAGCACGGACAGTTCGGTCAAATCAATTATTCCTTCAATTGTTTTCATTAGTTATTTTAAGCAAAAGAAACATTATTTAATTATTGATAATTTCAAGTAGCGATTCAACTATAGCTTTCTTCCATTAATTAATCCCATTCCTTTCAAGATTAGTGTATGTATGTGTATGTAGTCACCTTACATAATTATCGTAGTTTTTTTTTTTAGGTTTGGGATGTTAGCGTTGTATTTTGATAATTTCAGCCGTCGTTGTAGATGCCGTATGGCTAATTATTATCAATGAATTTTCTTTTCTTCAAAAAAATTTGCTTAATTTCACCGTACAATAATAATATCATTCATAATGTTGCTCTTAATTACTTTCTAACTTTCTTCAAAAATTGTTAAATTTGTCACGTCAATCATAATATCATTTACAATAATAACTTTGTCACGTCGATCATACGATAAATTGTTAAATTTTACTATGAAAAATGTCTCCCGAGAAAATTTCCCCAAAAATTAAAAATGACACACTCGTATATTCTTCCCTCTACAAACTAGTATAATAACCATTATAATTCCTACCACAACACCTTGCTTGACATTATAGTTGACACCCTCTTACATTAGTTCTCTCCTCCTCCGATTCTCCTCTTCCTCGTCTAGCTTCTCCATCACACCTCCTCCGACGCCACACGATGGCGGCCGTCTCGCAACTCAGCCGTCGTTCCCACCGTCTATTAACCCCACTACTAACCCGTACATTCACGTCAAAGCCAAACATTCTCCAAGAAGCTACCAACAACGATGACCAAATCCTAACCATAGAGACACGAACACCCTTCCAAACCCACAACTGCGAGCCACCAAGCCACCACGTCGAAACATCCCCAGCCGAGCTGACCTCATTCTTCTACCAAATGTCCCTCATGCGCCGGCTCGAAATCGCCAGCGACGTCCTCTACAAAGGCAAGCTCATCCGCGGTTTCTGCCACCTCTACGACGGCTCCGAAGCCATCTCAGTCGGAATGGAAGCCGCCATCACCAAGCAAGACGCCATCATTACCTCGTACCGGGACCACTGCCTCTTCGTGGGCCGGGGCGGGTCCCCGTATACCGCCTTTGCGGAGCTGATGGGCCGTAGAGACGGGTGCTCCAAGGGGAAAGGTGGGTCCATGCATTTTTACAAGAAGGAATCCGGGTTTTTTGGTGGGCATGGGATTGTCGGGGCCCAGATTCCGCTCGGAGTCGGGTTGGCGTTTGCTCAAAAGTATAACAAGGAAGATCACGTGACTTTCACGATGTATGGAGATGGTGCTGCTAATCAAGGCCAGCTTTATGAAGCTCTTAATATGGCTGCTCTTTGGGATTTGCCTGTTGTTCTTGTTTGCGAAAACAATCACTGTAAGTAGTTCGGAACTGAAAACTGAAAACAAAAAACGATCGATATTAAACGAGTTGTTAATTGATTTTGGTACGTATGTATGCATGTATGTAGATGGTATGGGGACTGCGGATTGGAGATCAGCCAAGTTGCCTGAGTACTACAAGCGTGGAGATTATGTTCCTGGGTTGAAGGTAAAAATGCTTGAAAAAAAACAGGGGTTCTCTTGTCGTTGACTTTTTGTTGGGGGCAGGGGATTTTACTGGTCGTTGACTTTTTTTTTTAGCCTAGACTGGTCAGTATGGTCACCATCAGCCTGACCTGAGCTGACCTAGATCAGATCAAATGTAAAGAATCGTGTCTTAGTGATAAATCGGTATATCGTATTATCGTGTATATATACATATATTTGTGGCTAAGTGGCTTAAGCTAGGATTACGATTGCACACCCATGTATAATTGTATATGATCATCAAATTGACCATTCGGTCGATTTTAAAGGTGGTTAATGATCGAGCTCAAGTTAGTTTAGAGAAGTAATCTGTTTTATTGATGTGAATATATAACTATGCACCATTTTGTGCACAAAATAGGTGGATGGTATGGATGTGCTTGCTGTCAAGCAAGCTTGCAAGTACGCAAAGGAGCATGCTTTGAAGAACGGGCCTCTTGTGAGTAGATATTGCTTATGTATATGGAGAAATTCTCACTGTCTATCTTAATTATGTATGTATGTATGTCTAACTGTACTTACTTTGATTGTTATCAGATTTTGGACATGGATTGCTATAGATATCACGGTCATTCGATGTCTGATCCCGGTACAACTTACCGTAAGAGAGCCGAGATTGATGAAGTCAGAAAGGTTAACTACTAATTCTAACTAATGCGAATCATTCTACATTTTCTTTAAACTCGTATGTTATTAGTGCGTGTTGGATTGGCGAGATCATCCTCATTGCGGAAGAATGTCGTACCAGTTTGGCTAACGTTGATTATTTCATGCAGCAACGGGACCCCATTGAGAGAGTGAGGAAGCTATTGTTATCTCATGAGATTGCCACTGAGCAAGAGTTGAAGGTAATGGAGTACTGTATTGTATAAGCTAACATACAGTTGCTGATGATACACTCTTATTTAACATTGTATGTACTCTGTAGGATGTGGAGAAGTCGGTCAAAAAGGAAATTGATGAAGCCGTTGCCAAAGCAAAGGTGAGTAACCTCCTTCAATTAATTGTTGATTATGTTCTACTCCATAACTAATAATATTATCGCTCAAATTTTTTATTTTTTTAATGTGGACCAGACTAGCCAAGAATTAGAACCTTCTGAGATATTTAACGACATTTATGTGAAAGGTCTCGGTGCCGAGGTATGATTACTTTACAATGAACTTTATAATACGACTCGTAACACAAATTAAAGGATGTATATAGAGTACTTTGATCGCTTGATTTCTCACTATTGATTTTAACGTTGCATCCCAGGCTTTTGGTCCAGATAGGGAGCAGATGAGAGCAAATCTTCCATAAAGCGATTACCCTAAATCATTGTAGCACGTAAGAATCAATTTCATGTCAATAAAAGAACACAAACTCTTTTTCGCATTTGGTTATTCAGTTATTTGAAGTTTTGTATCAGTCACATTTAATTGTGCCGAATTGTGTGTGCTTATTAATTAGTATAATCTCTCGTATATTGAAGAACCAATTTTGACAATACAGTGAGATCGGAATTGGGCTCCTAAGTTATTTGAGAGTTGAATATATTTATATTGTTCGCCCTCAGAATTAGATATACTAGTTTTAAACCCGTGCGTTGCACAGCTAAAATATTATATCGTTAGACGTATGTAATAATTATTTTCTTATCTTTTAAATAAAAACTGTAGTATTATCCTATTTTTATTGCCTCCCGTAGTCACTCCGGTTTACAACTGCAAGAGGCAGCATTGGGTGGGTATGGGGCACAAATAAGGGCGTAAACTGGTATATGATGTAGTCCAACAAAAAAAAGATCATATTAGGTGTGGTTGGACAAAATGATTACATTAGGTGTGGTATGAGCAAATTTTACTTTTAATAGGTATGGTTCGACCAATAATACTAAATTATATTAACTAATTGAATATTTGTTAGTTAAGATGTCTACTCATCTTAGTAAATCGCTTATGGAGTATTACTTTATCTTTAAATAATATTTTGTTTTTAATTTTTTTATGCATTTTTTTTAAAAAGTCTCAATCTTAACAATAAATCTCACCAAAGTGTATACTTAATTTTTCAATAAAATGTGAATGTATCTTATATTGAAGTACATTTCCACTCGAATTTGATGATACATGTATCGTAATATTCTGGTATACGTAGTCCAAGTTATAACAAATTATATATGTTTCATTTAGATGATTTTATGTGAGAGTTTTACAATAATTGGACTCTCTCTGTGCATTTCTTCATCTCTAATGCGTTGTGGTAATTTCTTGATTTATAGACGCGCTGTATGCATTCGTCAAAATATATCTTCCACGAAACTTTTGAAAAACATATGTAAATGGATCTTATATTGAAGTACATTTCGACCCGAATTTATTGATACATGCATCGTAATTTTCTGATATACGTAGCCCAAGCTATAACAAACTATACATGTTTCATGTAGATAACTTTATGTGAGACTTTTACAAATATTGGACTCTCTGTGTGCATTTCTCCATTTCTAGTGCGTTGTGGAAATTTCTTAATTTATAGAGCGTCGTATGCATTTGTTGAACGCCTGGAAAAAAAATCGTGAATATAAGTCACATATTAACAAACACTAATCCAATTACGATAATTATCGCAATGAATACACGTCAAATCAAACACCGAAGGACGAAAGCAACGAAACTTTAATTTAACTCGACATAGACCGAACCTCATTAACTCACATCAAGGGGTACTCGTGGTAGTCGTGGAACAGCCGAAACAAAACTCTATTAACCCACTCGGATCATCAGAAGTCAAGTAGGACTATATAACAAGTTTAACAACCACAAAAAAAAAAAACTACAAAACCCAGAAAAACACACACAATTATTTGCATTCTTTTGTTTTTCTCCCACCGGAAAAAATAAGGGCAAACAACAACGATACGATAGCGCTCCTTTACCACCTAACCAAATCTCAATCTCTCACCGCCGCTGCAATCCGCCCAATCGCCGCACACCTCCACAGCCGCAAAATCTTGTCGACATCAACCGAAACCCTAAAATTCGAAACAAGCATCCCATTCAAATCCCACATAATCGACGCGCCACCGCGCACCATTGCAACCCCATAGGAACTCATGTCTTTCTTTAAAGACATGCCGTCTCCATCAGTATGGAAGCCGCCATCACTAAAAAGGATAATATTGATTAATGCATGTTAATTTTGTATATAATAAAAATAATTTTATTAAAGTTATTGTAGTGTAGCGTGACAAATCAGTAACCTACGTGGTTTTTTGATTTTACTGGTTGCTGATTTGTCATACTACACTACAATAAATTTAATAAAATTATTTTTATTCTATACAAAAATTAACATACATTAATCAATGTCTATTTGTTCAATTATTAATAATGTTTAATCTTACTCACGTCAAAAAAGAATGTTTCATCTTCCACCTCTTAACTTTTTTTTTTTTATTATTATTATTGAATTCTATGGTAGTTTGAAAGTTGTTTTGTTTGAATGATGATACTCAACATAATGACTTTTGACCATTGGTTTTCCTTTTGACATTACAATTTAGTTTGACGTACTATATATGCTCTTTTTTTTTTTTGCTTGAGTTAGCATACAAAAGTATGCGTTTGAAAAACGCCCGCAAGGGTGTGGCTCAATGGTTAAAAGAGTGGAATGTTATCCTGTAAGTCTTAGGTTCAAACCCCTCTAAAGTGGGTGTTATGCTAATAATTTGATCACTTATATTTGCTAGTAATTGCAATATTTCAAAATTTTCAATATTGTAAAACTGATCCAAGCATCTACTATAAGTTCATTAAAATTATTAAATCATTTTTTGTAGTAGATTTTATTTTGAAGTGACGTGTTTTGCTATAATTGTGGGTGTAACATCTACACAATAATATCCATGGGCTAAAAAATTATGCAAATCCATCGTATCAAGCGCGTGTATAATACTACATATCCTTATATATTCATTCGTTAATTTTATATATTCATTAAATTATTTGTCATATTAATCCAAATATCATATTCACTAAATCAATTCCCATATTCATCAAAAGCTTTGAAAATGGGAAGACATTTATGATTTTGAAAGTGACCGTTTGTTTTTACATGAGTATAGGTTGAATTGGACAAATTGATGGGGGATAAGAAATAGTAACTGATGAACATATGAGGAAAAATTGAGCAATGAGAAATGGTGAATGAGGTTTAAATAAATTTTATTTGATGATTGTCATCAAATTATTTATTATAATTTTTTTCTATTATTAAGCTTAATTAACTCTGTGCAATCAGGTATGATCGACTTGTTCGTTCACATTGAGATATTTAGTTAGGGAAAGAAAAATAGACAGTAAAGCAAATAAATTGATTTTTCATACGCATTAGTGCTAATGGCAGATAACTTCCAGCTTTCATTCATTTATAAGTGAATTTGGCTTTAATCTATATATATCAATGTACTCTGATAACTTCCAGCTTTCATTAATTTATAAGTGAATTTGGCTTTAATCTATATATATCAATCTATATATACAGGATAATATCCTGCTTGTACAGGAGATTTTAAACACATTTAATATTTCGAAAAATAAAACAGGGTGGTTTGCACTCAAGCTAGATATGGAAAAGGCATATGACCGCATTGAATGGGATTTTTTGTGGCAATGCCTCAAGCTTTTTGGTTTCTCTGATCGTTGGATTACCTGGATAAAAGGTTGTGTTACGACTGTCTCTTATTCAATCATTGTTCATCAAAACACTACACAAAGATTTGTTCCCTCAAGGGGCCTCCGTCAAGGCGACCCTCTTTCCCCCTATTTATTCATTATTTGTATGGAAGCCCTGTGCCGGAAGTTAACTAGACATGCTTTAGCCCCTAAGTCAGGAATTGGTGTTAAGATTGCTCCTAAATTAAGTAAAATACCTTGTTTGCTTTTCGCAGATGATAGTTTGGTTTTCTGCCGTGCTTCAGCTGCTGATTGTCATCAGCTCAAATCTATTTTAGATAATTTCTGTCAAGTCTCGGGCCAACTCATAAATTTCCATAAATCATCCATTATTTTTTCGAAGCATGTTGACCCTCCTAGGAAAACTATGTTGGCTAGCATTTTTAATATGACTTCCAAGAATGTACTTGGACGTTATTTAGGGATTTTGTTTAATGGTACTCATCCCAGTGGTCATGACTTTGATCACCTGGTATCTACCACTGATAAGCGTTTTCACAACTGGGCGGCTTCTTTCCTATCTAAGGCTGGCCGAACAGTTCTTATCCAAACCAACCTAGAGTCCTTGCCTAACTATGCCATGTCCTCAGCTTCTCTCCCAATTTCTACTCTCAATCAATTAGATACATTACACCGAGAGTTCTTTTGGAAGAATGATTCGACCAAGAAAGGTCTCCCAATGATTAGTTGGGACAAGATTTGCCGACCTAAATGTATGGG
Source organism: Spergularia bocconei (assembly GCA_963457585.1). Taxonomy (NCBI): domain Eukaryota; kingdom Viridiplantae; phylum Streptophyta; class Magnoliopsida; order Caryophyllales; family Caryophyllaceae; genus Spergularia; species Spergularia bocconei. The sequence continues at coordinate 3,237,452 of OY734943.1, forward strand.
GGGGTTAGGTCTGAGAAAAATGAAGCCTATGAACGAGTCTTTATTAGCTAAACTTGGGTGGAAAGTAGCAATCAATGAGCAAACTACATGGGTGCAGTTTGTGCGTGATAAATATTTAAAAAAATGAAAGGTTCTGGGATGTCAAGCCTCGGCCTTCTGACTCTTGGATTTGGCGGCGCATTTTAGCCACAAGGAGTCTCTTGCGTAGAGGCATTAGATGGAAGATTGGTGATGGTTTATCAACTTATTTTTGGACAGATAATTGGTGTCTCAACACCAATCTTTTGTCGTATTTGAGAATTCCTGAAAGTACAGTTCATGATATTAATGTTAAAGTAGCGTACTTCATTACAAATAATTCTTGGGACCTGGTGAGCCTTAAGGCTGTGTTACCATCGGATATTGTAGAGATTATTAGAGCTATCCCCCTGCCCTCTTTCCCTATGAGTGATGAGATGTGTTGGGGTCTCACTCCCTCAGGTACATTCTCTGTTAAATCTGCTACTTGGCTGGCCCATTCTAAGACTGACAGTGCTGACACTAAATGGGACCTTAGATGGATTTGGAAAGCTGATGTTTCTCCAAAATTCAAAATTTTTATGTGGCAACTTTTGCAAAACGGGCTCCCAACGAGAAGTCGTTTGGCGTATCGTTTGCGAACGGTTGATCCTAGTTGTCCTCTCTGTAATAATGCGGTAGAACTGTAGAAGACGATGACCATCTCTTCCTCACCTGTCGTGTGGTTCGTCTTCTTTGGAATTACCCTCGTACCCAGCTCTGGCTTGGTGGTATGAAGGTAAATTGCAGCACTGTGCCAATTCTATTGAATTACTGCCGTGAGAAGTTCCCCAAGGCCCTTCCTAAAATTATTAACATCCTGTGGTATATATGGAAGAGTAGGAATGCTCTGGTCTTCAGGAGTGAAAAATTTAACGTTATTCAAACTCTTGTTAAAAGTATGAACGCCTTTTATGAGTGGTCTTGTCGTGTGCGTATGTACACTCCCCTAGTGATTCCCTCTCCCCCTCTCAAACAACAGCAGGTCTCCTCCTCGCAATGTTCGGGTTCTAATGTTCAATCTCGGAGTATGGCTAGTTGGAGAGCCCCCCGTCGTGACTTTTGTAAGCTCAACTTTGATGGCTCGGTTGTTCGAGATAAGGCCTCTGCGGGATATATTATTCGTGATCATAATGGTAATCCTATTCATATGGCTGCCTCAAATTTGGGGTGTACGAATATTATGGTCGCTGAAGCTACTGCTCTGCGTGATGGAGTTCGAAAAGCCGTTGAGCTTGGACTTATGGGTCTTGAAATTGAGGGGGACAATTTGGCGGTCATCTCGGCTGTTAAAGATATATGGCAATGCCCGTGGCAAATTAGTGTCTTGGTGAAGGATATTGCTTGCTTGCTCAAGAATTTTCAGGAAGTTTACATTCGGCATATTTTTCGCGAAGAAAATCAAGCTGCTGATTGGGTGGCGCGTTGGGGGCACGAGATCCTTCATACTCAGGAGGTGCCCTCTCCCCTTCCCCGATCCCTTTGTTCTATTTTGGATGCTGAAAAGGTTGGTGATACCCTGGGTAGAAGGGTCACCTAACCTTGTTTTATATGTACTCACCTGTGTAAAAAAAAAAAATATATATATATCAATGTACTCTATTTTTTAAATCTGATATGTTCTTACTCTGCTCATACAATTTATGATGAAGGTGATGCAATGATACATTTTACAAAATTGGTCATAGAGATATACAAGTAGAGTAGTCTACGATTTTTGTTTGAAAGTAAACAAAGATAAACTCCTAATTTCACAGGCGGCCAGCACAAAAGCTAATTTAACTCGGAAAAATAAACATCATTAACACAAATCAAGGGTGATACTCGTGTTAGTCGTGGAACATAACGCGAAAGGTGAGTATCATGACCTAGTGGTTAGAAACTCTGACTAGGGGTTGTCATTAACCCCCGGGATCATTATCAGAAGTCGAGTAGGAGTAAGAAGTTTAACAACCATATAAAAACCTACAAAACCCAGAAACATACACAAAAATTTCATTCTTTTGCTTTTCTCCCACCGATAAAAAAAAATCTCCGACGAAAAAGGGCAAACAATGGCGCTCCTCCACTACCTAACTAAATCCCAATCACTCACCACCGCCGCGATCCGCCCAATCGCCGCCCACCTCCACAGCCGCAAAATCTCATCCACATCAACCGAAACCCTAGAAATCGAAACAAGCATCCCATTCAAATCCCACATCATCGACGCCCCACCTCGCACCGTCGCAACAACCCCATCGGAACTCATGTCGTTCTTCAAAGACATGGCGTTGATGCGTCGTATGGAGATCGCCGCCGATTCTCTCTACAAAGCCAAGCTCATCCGCGGTTTCTGCCATCTTTACGACGGACAAGAGGCCGTCTCTGTCGGTATGGAAGCCGCCATCACTAAAAAGGATAATATAATTACGGCGTATCGTGATCATTGTATCTATTTGGCGCGTGGGGGGACTCTTCTCGGCGCGTTTGCGGAATTGATGGGGCGTCAAGATGGTTGTTCGAGGGGTAAAGGTGGGTCGATGCATTTTTATAAGAAGGATTCCGGGTTTTTCGGAGGGCATGGGATTGTTGGGGCCCAGATTCCGCTTGGTGTTGGATTGGCTTTTGCTCAGAAGTATAATAAGGAAGAAGCTGTTAGTTTTGCTCTTTATGGTGATGGTGCTGCTAATCAGGGGCAATTGTTTGAAGCTCTTAATATGGCTGCTCTTTGGGATCTCCCTGCTATCTTGGTTTGCGAGAATAATCACTGTATGTCTCCTTGTCTCTTTTCCTTTTTCGGGGTTTTTTTTTGTGTTGATTTGGATTTTGGTGATAGTGATAGTGATTGATTCATTTGGTAATTCGTAATTGGTAGTGTGTTTTGGAAGAAAAGTTAGAGAATTTGGTTTTTTTGGCTGGTATGATTCGTTACTGTGGTTCTTTTAGTGAATTGGAATTGTTTTCGGGGTTTTGGTGGGAGATTTGAGTTGTAGCATGGGTGTTGTTAGGTTAATTTTGGTTTTGAGTGTGTGTTAAGTTGCGTTAAATGTGAGTTTCTGATAGTTTTGGCTCGTTAATTTGGGGTGTATAGTTTTAAAGGTGGTGTCTTTGGAGGTCCAACTGAGTGTTTTGTTCTTGTATTATGAAATGAGTGGAGAGGATGATATGGAGACGTTGTATTATGGTGGAGACGTGGAGTTAAGTTTGTGCTTGTGTGATCAAGAAGGTGTCTTGAGGGTGTGAATGTAGGTGGTTCATGCTAAATAAAAGGTTAAGGGTTTGAGAAGAATGTTTATGTTGTGGTATGTATTGGAGTTCAGTTTAGGATTGTGCGACAAGGGATATTGAAGGGTCTTACTGTATGTGGTCCTTTGGTTCATGCTAAATAAAAGTAGATGTGTATGAGAGTAATGGTTGAAGTCAAATGTTGTATTTAGTACAAGTTTGTCCAAGTGATGAACAAGGAGTCTGGAGTTGTGGTAAAGGTGGGATCTGTGAAGATCTAAAGTTATGTGTAATTCATGCTATTATAGAGATGCTGAGTTTAGAGGAAAGTTTTTTATGTTTTGTAGTCGGTGTGGTTTCAATTAGCTGATGAATGTCGAATAATGGAATGTGGTGTGTTATTACATCAACAAAGTTGCGAAGGGGAGGCTCTGTAATTCTATGGTGTTTAGGACGATCTGGTCCAGTTGATGCGCACTTGGACAGTGCTTGTTAAGTATGTTATAAAGGTGGGAATTGGGTTATTGTAATATTTATTGTTTGACTTGGTTGTGTGATGGAGATGAAATATTGAAATAATTTGACTTATCATTGGTTGCTCACTTTTTTGGGTCTTATTGTTGTACTACATGAGTGGTATGCAGAGTTGGCTGCTTTCAGTTAACCTATGTGTAATTTTGTACTACTTGAGGTATTTTTTTTTCTTTGGGGGGGGGGGGGGATGAAGTGTAGTATTCAAAAGGTAGATCTTTTTGTACTGTTTTTCTAGTAATACCTGGGTGTAATTTTTGAGAAGCTATGTTGCTCTGCAGTGAAGGAAGCTGTTTTTGGTTTGATTTAGGGTAATTTGGTTAAAGTGGGGACCATGGGGTCTGGTTTTGCACGATACGGTAGGGTCTGGGAATGTCCATCGTCTTTTTTGGCTCATAGTGATAATGGAAAAAAAAGATGGGGATAGAAGGGAAGTTAGAAGGAGAAAGGAAAGGAAGTACCTACGTGTATCCCTCATTTTTCTTAATATATTGGATATAGTGTTTTTGGTCAAGGCTGGACCATGGGATCCTGTTATGTATTCTAGGGTGGGATCTTGGAACGCCTGTTAGTTTGGTTGGTTATGGTGATTTTGGAAAAGAGAGGAAGTGAAGATACTTGAAAGTATTAGAAGAAAGGAAACGGAGGGGGAATTTTTTTTTTTTTTTTTTTTTTTTTTTTCTTTTGCAATCTTGTGAAGATGTTTTCTTTAGTAGATGATGGGATGTGTCTGTGTGATGAAGGCTGGATCTTTTGTTGACTTGGTGTCTGTGGCTCGTGCTAACAAGTTCAATGAGGCTATGAAACTCGTGTGACTTATATTTAGGGCAAATCTGATTAATTGATGACCATGGAGTGTGGGTATGTGATAGTGGCAGGATCTTTGAAAAGTTGTTGTCCTTGATGAGCTGTGAGGGATGCCTGAATGTATTGTTTCTAGAGCAATTTTTTTTAGTAAATGAACCTGGAGTGTTGAATCGTTGGAGGTTTTAATGTGCACACTTACAAAATTGATGAGCAGGGAAGCTCTGTGAATGTAATATTACCTGTATTGTCCACTTTATTTCATTTAATGAGCAGGATAGATACTCTTACTTTATTAATTTAGCATTATACTGCATTGGAAGGTAGAATTGTTAAAGAGATTTTTAAATGGTATTCTTCACATTAGTAATATGTTGAGGGGTTGAGAGGAACATAGTTTAATAGATTAATTTGCGGTTTTGCTGACTCATGATGTGTATCACATAGGCAACAAAATGGTGGGATCTTGAGTTATAAACAGTTTAGATTCATCCGTAAGGAAACTGTATTATTGCCTTTTAATTTTTCATGTAGTGGTTGAGTGATGAAGGTGAAAAAAAAAAAAAAACAATTTGGTTAGGTTTTTGGCTGGTTCCAATCTACTTGTGTTTTATTAAGTTTAGTAGATCGCTAACTGATGTTTAGTTGTATGTAGAATAAGCTGCAAGCTTGACTGCTTGAGTTGATACTAACCTAAATGAATTTATCTGGTGCGTTTTGGTTTTCGTGATAGTTAGTAATGTTTTATTTGTGAGATTTCTTATTTCTGTTTGTTTGGTGATTCTCCGGTGGTTTGATAAATTCGTTCACTAATCTATCTTAGAAGAGTATTCCCTCCGTCCGAGTTTGAGAGTATACACACTAATCGGTTGATCATACATAGCAAGTTACATATGAGGCTTAACAACAATTCTATGTCATTTTTTCGTAACTTTGATTGACCGTTTAGTGTGTACACCCTCTTTTGTGAGGTTACGTTTTTGCTATGGGGTGTTTAAACTCGAACGAAGGGAGTATATATAATCCATATATGGTCCCTTTAAAGGTGGGAGTTAAGAGTTGCTGATATATGTTACCCTGAACCTAACAGAATCATGAGTTTGAGAGACCAATGAATCAATGATCACAATAATATCCAATTGTCTGTTTCCAGTGTCCAAACTTTCTCGTTGCTGACCAAACACTCTCAGGGATATTCTAGGAATTGTAGGCCGTAGATTATAATAATCAGATACCTTGAAGTCTGATTTATAGAAGTCTTAGTCATTCAGACTTGCCTCTATCTTGAAATCCTTAGACATGTAGCTCCGAGATCGTAATTGTGTGTATATGACTTGCTTATTATTATGGGCATCTATATTTTCTTCATGGGATAAAGGTGAAATCTTAGAATAGTCAAATGTATGGCCTATGGATCACTCCCTTTTGTCACTGAATGTGGTAATTAGCCGAGATGCATCTTGGGTATTCTTCAGTTGTTTCACTAGTCTCTCTTGTTACTAATACAGTTGGCTCTGGTTGGGTTATGTATCTGTTTCCTTGCTATACTAAGTGAGTTATATGCTTCACTGGGTTCAAGGAATGACTTTCTTGTTTGGTTATCCCTGAATTTCTTGTTGATCTGTGACTGCCGCCTTTACTTTAGATGGTATGGGGACTGCTGAGTGGAGAGCTGCAAAGAGCCCAGCCTACTACAAGCGTGGAGATTATGTTCCGGGGTTGAAGGTACAGCATAAGTTTTGGATTTGCTATTTTAGCTGTTTGGTTTTGTGTGGATAACCAGCGCTTTATCAGAATTGGTTAATCATATTCTGATGGAGTGTTTTCAGGAGTCTTTTTTGTTTTTGATTTTTTGGTAACATCCTCTCTTAAGATGTTTTTTAATTAGTTGCCTAAAATTCAGCTTGTGGAAACTTAGGGAACTAAAAGTTTCTTACACAGATGTTGGAAAAGAGTATTTTATAGAATCACTGACGGCATAAAAAAAAAAAAAGAAAAAGAAAAGAAAAGGGTCACTGGTAGCACTGTGTGGTTCACACCTGTGTGACTTGGAAGGATTACAAAAGTATGTACTATGTAGTGTAAATGATTGAAAAGTTTTTGCTTTACCCTCAGAGCTGAGGCTTGAAGTTGCGTGAGGGCCACATTATTCGTTATTATCTGTGTACTGCAGTTTGTAGTTTGTTTAGTACATTGACTTTCTTAGGCTGAGGACAAATCGTGATGGGCTATATATATAAAATTATAAATTTTATGAGAAGAAGTCGATCATTTGCTACTCATTTGTTACTTAATATTCTGTGACGTCTACGTGATGCAACTTCTGGAGACTTGATATCCGTGATTTGTGCAAATAGACTTACTGCAAAATTGATCCCCTGTTACAGGTTGATGGTATGGATGTATTGGCAGTTAAACAGGCTTGTGCATTTGCAAAGGATTATGTTTTGAAGAACGGGCCTATTGTAAGTAGTGTTCTGGACCATCAATCTCTTTTACCTCCTCTTCTTCCCTAGTGGGTTCTCATGAGAGGCTTACAGTAAAATTATGTAGAGAAATCTATGGTAGATACCATTATCCTAGTGTAGCTGCACCTGCCCTTTTCAGTATCTATTTCTTAAACAATGTATTTGTCTCTCACCCTTTTCTTCTTATTTTCTTTCTTTGTTTGCTCTTCCCGCATTAGATCCTTGAGATGGACACGTATAGGTACCATGGGCACTCCATGTCTGATCCTGGAAGCACCTACCGGACACGTGATGAGATTTCTGGTGTGAGACAGGTAATGCAATTGCTTCTGGGTCGTGAATTTCTGATGTACATGTTCACTTGAGACAATTTATGATATGCTGATGATCTCTTAACAGGAACGTGATCCCATTGAGAGAGTGAGGAAATTGTTATTGGCTCATGATATTGCTACAGAGAAAGAAATGAAGGTAATTCTCTCTCTCTCTCTCTCTCTCTTACTCTGTCTCTTTTTTCTTAAATACTATGATGAAATTTTTGTGAAGTACAAATCACTCTTCACATGTCTCCACATCCCACCTTGACTTCTTGTTCTATTTTCTTAAAACAATTGCTGGACATTTGTCTCCTTAGCCAGTCTCTTTAACTCAGATCTCCCACCAAAAATAAGTCTGGGCGGGAGATATATTTGCTCTTATGTAGAAATTTTTAGAATGAAAAGTTTGCATTAAAATGTACTGCGATGACGGTAATTCCATGCATGACTCATTCTTGCTTTTATTTATACAGGATTATGAGAAAGAAGTCAGGAAAGAAGTAGATGAAGCTATTGCAAAGGCCAAGGTAAGAATTTTTTCCGCCTAAAGTGGGATTGAAAGGATAACATTTTTTTTTATGCGCCTCAATGTGGGTCTTGAGATTCACTATTTCCAACTTGTGATTGCAGGAGAGTCCAATGCCTGATACTTCGGAGCTCTTTACAAACATATATGTGAAAGGTTATGGAGCAGAGGTATGACATTTTCGCGCACACCTTTCTCTTTCTGTAGATATAATGATAGGCCGTTAAATAGCTAGATTTATGAATTTGACGAGGCAAGAGGGGTGTGCGCTGTGGCCCTAGCCTGAGCAGACATATATGTCTTTCTTATAATTGATAATAGTTTGGGCTTTAACACTATTAGTGAATTGTTTATTGAGAATAATGGAGAAATTGATCTGTTGTGATGGTGGATCTTGACCCGATATCTGACTTCGCAGTTCGGGTTGTCACATTAGTTTTTTGGTCTATACTTTATACTGAAAGAAGCTTTACTGTTCCTCGGTCATCCTATTCGTGGGGAGCTCAGCCATTCATGTTTAAGCTTACTAATTGAATCAAAACTGAAGTTACACTGTTACAGTGATTTTGGAAAGGTACAGTAGCCGACAATGTTCCAGGCGGAAGTTACTCCGGCAATCTAAAGGCTGAAACTTTTTTTGGGCCTGAAAATCCTGCACCCTAATGAAAGTCTGATACTAGTCTTGGGACTGATATTTTAGGACTGGTGATTAATGTGATAATTACGAGATAGAGATTTAGCATTAGGCCACAAGCACCTTGAAGTTGAAGCGTTTAACATGTAGTTATAAAATTTTAAAATTTGCTATGAAACTTTTAAACTGGTACTTGTATATCTTCTTTAACATGCCATTTTGTTGTCTCTGCAGTCATTTGGTGCTGACAGGAAAGAACTTAGAACTACACTACCATAAGCAATGTTTCTGTGATCATTTGAAGAGGCGATGAAAATTCGAAATAAAAAGGTTTTGACCCAATTATTTTTTTTCCGGCTAGTGCAACTTTGGTTGTGTTGTATAGGTCTTTTTTGCTCAACAGTTTAGGGCTGCTACCTAATTGTGGTGGATGCTGGCTGTGCCTGGAATCATCACTGTATTGATTTAACAAACCTCGCTTATATTGATTCCGGTGTTCATTTTGTGTTGCTGTGGATTGTGATCTCATGCTCTTGGCTTCACTCAAACAATGTGATTAGCATAGAGTAACACGTAAGTTATTTTACTATCTGTGCATTTGCACAAACAATTCGAGATCTTGTTTTTGAAGCCCCAAATTTTCGGTAGACTTGTATGGCATGTCTAATATTCGAAGTGATTATATCTTCGGTGTTATCTTTCAGACAAACGAGTTTGTTAAAGGACACACATCCTTATGCAGTTATTCCTTAGACCTTGAGACAAAATGATTCATGAAGAAGGTATCAAATGAAGTAGAGTTTGATGATGCATTGTGTATTGTTAAGTCATATATGAAGTATGGGACACATGGCTTTTCCTCGAAAATTATCATAGGGTAAGGACTAAGTTGGTCTTATGTCCGAGTTGTAGTTCAAAACTGATGCACAATGCATTATATAGCAGTATCTCTCGTGTTAGTCATCTAGTCGTGACACTTACGATTATTCAATACGAACGATTTGTGTCGGAATTACGGTGATTGGATAATCGAATCTGGGTAACATAATGTTCCAAACAATATAAAAGCAGCACCCGTCTTACACAGTACTAACAGTAGTAGGTGCACTCGTGCACAATGCGATGCAAAAATGGTAAAAGAATGATTTACCCTTTTGGCTTTTTGCAGTTACTCCGTGCTTTCCCATTGTCAGAATTTCACTTTTACAGTGGGGTTTATATTTGTTAGATTGTGAGTAAATTCATGGTACTTACTACTTTGTAAATGTACGTCGAATTTGCCCCCACACCACCCAATAATTACCTATTTCTGTCGCCTTCTTCACCGGCCACCGCCCAGATTTTATTTTAAACACGTTTTTACTGCCAACACTTTTTGGTCACATTTCTCATTGTGGACTTTATACGAACGGGATACATTTGAAATCTTAAAAGTCGATACTCCATACTTTTTCCTTTTTGGTAATTGATACTCCATACTTGATAGGTAGAAGTTGTTTTGGATTATGTTACGGTTTACATTTCAGTGATATGTATCGACGTATCGTTTATCTAAAATAATGTTTGAAATGGATACTAGCTTCAAAAGCTGCTCAAAGAGTTAAAGCTAGACTTGTTAAACGACGTCTTTATTTTGTCAGTGTTCTCATTCCGAATGATGGCAAGTGTGCACCTGCATTTTCTGAATAGACGACTATTAGAGACAACTTACATTCAAGAGTATAGTAACAAGGTCGATTACTTTCTAAGGATTCAGATCAAGACAAAGCTAACCGCGTTTTTGCTTCCGTCTTGTTGAAAACATTAAGACAAATTTACACAATAAAGATGAATTTGTAGGTAGTGATTTTTATACTCCTAAATGGCATATTGATTTTTTAGCATCTTTCTTTGGCAATATGTGAGAGGTGTATAAGTCCTATAATAATATAAATTGTGACTCACAACAGAGTGTGATCGAAAATCACCGTCCGCCCGCATGTGCGATGTACCTACAATTTTTGTCAGTAATGTTTTGCCTGCTCTGAGTTTTTTTTGCTATACAAGGACAGTAGGATCGGAACTTAGGAAATTAATTAGGGCAAGTGGGCAATGAAGCTGACAGTTATGTACAACTAAAAAGAGCAAGAAAGACAGGGTGGTGTGTTTTTGTTGAACATACAGGCTGGTGTATAAGACATTTCAAACATAATCTAAGGCACATATATTGCTCGTGTTGGCCTGACTGACCCTCCATCAACTTACATAACATGTGCCCAACTATGCTCTTATGGCACTCTAGTGCCCTCTGCTAAGGTCAAACATTCCATACATCTAGTGAAACCTACAATTATACTCCCCTATTAAAGACAATGACATAATACGGACTTATCCGGCCACCCTTTTTTTACCCCGGGATTGACATAGGATTTGAAATTTGGAACATTTCGTAATTTAATTTGATTTTACGATGTGTCATGGGCTCATGGATTAGCTTATGGCTACAAGAACAAGATAGCCTCTTGTACTCTTTCCGTGCCCATCGCTTTACAACAAAGTGTGCGTTAGCTACCCTAAACTTCAAACATTCGATTTTGGAATAACGATTATATAAGAACTTGTAATCGTGGTCTTGAATATGTATATCTGTCTCAGAATGATATACAGACCACAAACACAACGAATTCACGTCGTAGTAACAAAGCATGATGAATTTTGTCAATCAAAATTTTAATTTTTGGCTCCAACATACGTTGTCAATGCAGCGAGTAAATGCTTCATTAAATGTTAAGCGAGAAGGGGAAAATGGAGTCAGAAATTCTGCACCATTTGACATTTGAATAGTGCCGTTGAACAGAGTTTAAATCTAAGTCAGGGCTTTTGCACTCTTTTTTGTGCTTTCTAGTCCCAAACACTTCACTGGCTCGATCGACGCTATTATTATTCTAAATGCGAAGCTATACTACTCCATCACGTATTCAAAACAAACATCAACAATTGAAAAACGAGAGAATAGAAGAACTTATTATTTCATTTGGTAGTTTCTTCACAAAATTGGTCAAGCATTGACGTAACCATGTCGTTGTTCTTAGCTTCGTTCTCAAACACTTTTGTGTAAGACGAATTCTAGGAGACTAGGACATGGGGAGTTCTAAAAGTTTTGTCATCGGTTATTCGGTTATCATATCGAAACCTTGCTTTCTCATCCCGTATTATCACAAGACCGTCCTATCAAACATTTTACCTTCATATACAAAACCCCAAACAGAAAAGGATAAGTCATTAAAAAAAGTTGTTTATACAAGCTTTCTTTCTTCTTCTATGGTGCAAAACTTATTAAAAAGAGACCTAAAAGAACAAAAAAAACAAAGACAAATATTCTTTGAAAATAGTAAGGTGGAAGGTAGGGATCATAGAATATAAAATGGCGTAAATAAGAGGCCAAAACAAGGTAGAAAGTTGGTGAGTGATGATACAGCCAGGAACAATAATAATCGTTCAATTGCTTGCTTAATGCATGAACCTCTATGATTGTCAAATTCTCTCTATATTTATTCCGAAGGGCTTACTAAAATCTACCTGATGCTTCAGTTTAGTGTTTCTTCTATTAGTTTTTTGCTAATTTTGAATTGGTACAACAAACCTAAAACACCTGCCTAATATATGCATTTCACTATGTAAGACAAGTGACAACACGAGATCATTAGCTATTTTGCCCTGGCCTATACCACTTTACATTGTACAAACATATTGTTCTATAGGAGGACAAATATTGTCGAACGAAGATTATAAATTAGACATCGAGAAATGATAAACGCGGAGTCTGGTGGATAAATCGTGGCTAGCAAGGCCGCAATGGCGTGTCTACTTGTGTAGAACCAAGATATTAAAGTGGCCTGATTTTGAAAATGTCGAGATGTCTTATATATTTAGTACGACCACGCATCCCTCGAAAATCTTAGTGAGTTAGTGGCCACAGTGCCGGCCATAATGAGGGAGAGGAGATCAATAAAACATGTGTGATATTTACATACATATTCGAGGGGTAATATAAGTTTAAATATATAAAACGAAAAATAAGATTTTCGAACCCAAAAAAAAACAAAAGAAACAAGATTTTAGAAATATGTATCTGATCATAAAATATTTACAATCGGCAAAGGAGATGGTAGCATGTTCACGTTCACACAAGTCTACATACACGACTTTTATAATGACAAAGACTTGTGAACTATATAACTTGATATTAAAGGGGTCTCGCGACCACGAACATAGAGCATGTATTTGGTCGTACAACATATAACTACATGCATGTCCTTGAAGCCTGGAACGAAGTAAGCTTAAAATCATTTACTTCAGGGTAGTGATCATACATAATAATTACGGAATACTTGGCATGTTGTTAATCTTTCTTAATGAAACACGGCGTGTTCAAATCTGATTGCTCGTATACAAGAAAAGGGGGAGATTGTTTGAACAAGGTAAAACTTTAATTTCTAAAGTGACTCAATAACAAAATCTTAAAAGCATGGGTAAGTCACAATCTATTAGCGACATTTAATAAAAATTAAAGCCATTTCTAGGTGGCTTCTAACACGCACTCTTCTTCCAAATGTATTGAAATCCGCGAATCAGTATAATCCAAAAGCGATGAGCCGATGAACTTTTATCAATAAAGCGTACGAAAATAGACTTCCTTGCTGAGCTCAGGTGAAAGGTTATCATTCCAAAGACATGGCCAAGTTATGCAGTCCATGTCCTTGAATATTATGACATACATTACGTTATTAACTTATTATTACTAGAAATAATATCTAATACGTATAGAAATAGAAATGCATATATATGGCCCAAGACTAATCAATAATCACCAATTACAGTGAAACTTCACAGTCGTAGAAGACATAATAACCAATCATTCGAAAGCTCCTGATGCATAAAATAAATGTAATTTGTAGTCCTTTACAATTGGAACGTCGCATCTTATACATACGCATCAATAGAATTGTAATGTTTCACGAATATTCTTGAATTTGTCAAACTCAAACATATGCGTGTGTTCTCCTTTGGATGCAATCAGCACAAATGTCGGCAACTTAATATCTGACCGATTAATAGCTTCTTTGGTTATATTTGAGATTTATAGTCTTCAATTTTTCCACCTTTAAACTAAGCCTTGTTGTAATTGAATTGCAATTCTATATCATGAGCTCTCAAAGTTCAAACTTTGAAATTCAATGATTGCTTGTTAACACAAGAAAAGAAAGGTATTCTTAATCCCTAAGCCATCTAATGATTGCGAGTCTACCGACCTAACGTACTCGCAAAAAGGTTGACCTCCGAGATAACTCTATAATTTCGTAAGGAGTTAGAATTATACGAGTATTTGTTTTCAATTAATTTTACATAGATCATACTTATGCGACTTTTGTGTTTTTTTTTTTTTATCATATACTCTTTCTAAGAGCGGAAATAACTAATGTGTCATGTTCGCGTTTTTAAGGGTAAGTAATCGACTAAGAAAAGTGAGAAATGCGCTTATTTGTACTCCCTTTAGTACATGTGCCACAATTGTTTTGTAGAGAGTATCAATGATGTATCATGCATACAGAGTTTAGCTCGGCCAAATTAAAGTTTTCATGACTGGTGTGAATGAAGATTAGAATAAAAGTGAGTAGTACTATATGTCTCATATAATAAGCATGTCAGCATATCGACTTGTACACTTTCACGCATGATCTAGCCAATGGATCTACAATCAGATTTACCTTTATATAAACTGAGATACACCATATATCTGCAAGAGTACCACATCCACAATTCACTACATTTACATACACTACACAACTACACAAAATAATAAAACTGAGACACAATTGCTTGGATTTTCCGTTATATTAATATGTTTCGAAATTATATCTTGAAGAGTACCAAAACATGCGAAAATATGGATCAAATCATCAAATGTCCTTGGATCGAATGGAAAAGGTATAGATATGAGATTTGAAGAAGTTTTTTAAGCAGAGGATGAGAAATAATTCGAAAACGGGTCAAAGTTAAATAAGCAAACTTGCAAGACATGATCCTGCATGAGGTGAACAGTTGAGTGGCAATTTTTTTATATATACGAGTATAAACGTATGTACAAAATGTAATCTAATAGTTAGCAATTTTTAAAAATGATTTCACATAATTTGAAATATAATTAGGGAGGTCTTTTTTTTACCCATAAATGCTAATACATTTAATTAAAATTTTATTTACTATATTAAATAGTTCAACTTGTGTAACCCTGCTTCCTAACATTGAGTAGTGGATGAGTAAGGCCTTTTTCGATTCAACTTGAATAATTGTGAATTCACATCAGAATAGATTCATTCATTGAAATTTAAAATAAAATTAAAGATTCAATTAACAACTAATTAATCTAGTATATTTGTTATTAATAATTCATCCAGATTCAGTTAATTTTCAATAAATTCATATCAGATCAAATGAGATTCATTCAAATTATATCAAACCAAAATTGCAATCCTATCAAATAGAACCAAGTAAGTTGTAATGTCATACTCACAATTTTTTTTATAAAAATTAAGTGACATACTCCGACAAATGTTTGGTGCATAGTGTAAAAAGTTTGCATGTATTTGTTATAAAGTATACTGTATAACACATGCAGTGCGACTTTGATTAAATCTTTAATCTGTATAGAATTCCAAACCAAGCTAAGTAACTAAACTGCATGGTAGTTGCAAAAAGAATTGGTCATATTTCGTTGGAACATTCTAAACATTCAACTACTGCGAATCATCTTACAGATTATCTCTAACAAACATGCTGTAAAGTTTAGCCATCAAACAACCCTTTTGTCTCCTTCTTACTAGTTTCAGTAATAATGTGTCTTTTAGCTATAAGCAATAGAGTAAATAAAAGAAATTAACATATGAGTAAATCCCACTCCAGCAAGCTAATGTACTGTAATAACAAGTGGATATTGATTCTGAATTGCAAATTCATAAGGCAATGGATTTTCTGAGTAAATCCTGGATCGGACTTGAATCGATACTGTTAACATCGCTTCGCCTTTTACTGCAGATTTTTATATATCAATTTAAACTACACGCACCGTGATTAATTATCCTCAAACTGCCTTAATTAATATGTATAAACAAATAAAGTGCGGGGTGGATTTAGTAAATGTTTGTCCATGAGAAATCGAAAGTATCATTAAGGAACACGCTAAGGTACTCTAATAGAAATTGAGAAACGTTGTAAGGACAAGCAAGAGTAGTAAAGATTCCAGTCCAAAATTTCACTCACCTAGTTCCTAGAACTTTAATTTCTTACACTTATGTTAGGTACTCGAAATTTCTGAAGTTGTGAATTTCACGTTACTGACGAGTACGTATTGAAAATATACGTTAAGTATATGAGTTACTCGATTCAATGATATTATTCAAGTTCAATAGCTCATCTAAACAGCCAAGTATCGGACTCTTATGGCCAGACGCCCAGACTCAGATATGGCTAGCATCAGCAGAGTGTCGATTTTTGTCATTGTCGCGTTTAATTTTCATGTTGTGAAATTTGGTGGGCCCATTGAATCGAGTTAAGGGTGAATCGTCTGAATATTGATAAAGTCAATAGTGTGTATGGGAATCGGTCATATATAGACTCATAGAGTCATAGATGATACAAGCTCTCCCTTCCTCAGATAAGCAAGGTCAGTCAACCCAAAGCTCTTTTTCGAGTTACACTACCTACTTTCTCTATTTCAGATCATACGGTGTATCATGTATGGAATATTTAGTTTCCTTTTTAATTTTAACTTATGCGTAAAAGTATACATCACGATTCACGAGTACATTACTCGATCTTCAATCGGGTAAGTATTACTCCGTACGCAAAGAAGAAAACTTATTTGAAAAAAAAAAATCCAGCCATTGTAGAATTGGTATTCTATATATAAAAAAAAATAAACAACAAACCCAAAAACAATCCATCCAAAAATCCTTTTGAAAAACCTTTTTGTCCCCTCTTTCACAAACTTTTCGCCTTCTACTCTGCTCAAACATCCCCCCCCCTTTCTTCCCCTTCTTACGCGTACACACTTTTACAGTCCCAGTAAAAAAGATTTAACTATTCACCGCGTAATCGTATCCAACCTCATTTAATTTTTACTGCTAACCCTCCACATGAAAAGTAACTACTACCTCATTTTTTTTTTACCATACTCGCATTGAACACATTGACGCGGTCCCTCTGAATTTTCCTCCTCCGCCCCCCCCCCTCTCTCTCTCCTCTCTCTTTCCTGAATTATTTTTATTTCCTTCCATTTCATATCATAATCATATAAATACTATATAGTATTCATATCATATTATATATCAAATTCAAAATAAGATTATATAAATACACCAATATTACAGCTTAGACTCTTCTTTCTACAGCTAAATTCCTTCCCCCCTTCCCCCCCCCCTCTTTCTCTCTCTCTCTCTCCTCAGATTTCCCTCAAATCTTTTCTTTCCTTCTATTTCCAATCTTACCCCTCAAATTATTATCTTCTTTACCAATTTTCTTGCATTCTTTCACAAATTCTTTCACAAATTAATCAAGAAAAAAAATTAAATAGAAAAATAAAATTTCCGAACTAACCCCTGGAAAATCTCTAGTAAAAAAAATCGACAATGGCGGCGATTTCCCGGCAACGGAACGCCGCCGTTTTAGTAGCAGTGTTGTTGTTTGTATGTTTCCAACTCTGTTATTCAATCAGATCTTTACCAAGAGGGGTGGGGTCAGGGACAGGAATGGAATTTCACTACTCTCTCCGATTCTCTGAGGCGCCGGACTACCGTAACGGCGTAGGTTGTCCGTCAACATCACCATCTTCCACCGTTAACCAATGTGACCCGTCATTGGTCCACGTGGCGATGACTCTCGATTACGAGTACCTCCGTGGCTCAATCGCAGCCGTCCATTCTGTCCTAAAACACGCGTCATGCCCGGAGAATATATTCTTCCACTTCATCGCGGCTGAGTTCGACTCGCTTACACCCCGAGTCCTGAGTCAACTCGTTCGGTCCACGTTCCCGTCACTCAACTTTAAAGTCTACATCTTCAGGGAAGACACGGTGATTAATCTAATATCTTCTTCAGTACGCCACGCGCTTGAGAACCCGTTGAACTACGCGAGGAACTACCTCGGTGACATCCTCGACACGTGTGTAAACCGAGTCATATACCTTGACTCGGACTTAATCTTAGTCGACGATATTTACAAGCTATGGAACACAACTTTATCCGGGTCCCACATAATCGGAGCACCAGAATACTGCCACGCAAACTTCACATCTTACTTCACCCGGTCATTCTGGTCCGACCCGGAACTCACATCCACATTCTCAACCCGACCGCGCTCACCTTGCTACTTCAACACAGGGGTCATGGTCATGGATTTACTGCGGTGGAGACAAGGTAATTACCGCAGTAAAATCGAGAATTGGATGGAAATACAGAAGAAGACAAGGATTTACGAGCTGGGAAGTTTACCCCCGTTTTTACTAGAGTTTGCGGGTAATGTTGAAGGAATTAACCACAGGTGGAACCAACATGGGTTAGGTGGGGACAATGTGAGAGGGTCGTGTCGGTCACTCCACCCGGGTCCGGTTAGCTTGCTTCATTGGTCCGGTAAGGGTAAACCGTGGGTCCGACTTGATGGGAAGAAACCGTGTCCGTTGGATCATCTTTGGGAACCCTATGATCTTTTCAAAGGTAGAAGAGAGAGGGATTATCTTGTTAATCAGAATAATCAAGGTTTGGGTTTTTCCTTAATCGGATGGTTATAATTTTTTTGAAAAAAAAAAAAAAGAAAAAGGGAAAAAAATTGGGGGGTGATTCTTTTGGATAGATTTGTACAGAGAAGGTTGGGTTGGAGGGGGATTTAATTTAGTTTAATTCTTTTTTTTGTTTGTTTGTTGTTAATTACTCAATTATTATTAGTATTGTTACAATTACTATTTGTTCATTTTTATTGTAATTTTTTTTTGGTTTATGGAGTAATTAGTAGTTTAAAATTTAATTACAGGGTTTTCTCATCTTGAGAGCCGAATTTTTGAGGGTGAGTAATTGTTTTCTGTATCTACAGTAGTAAAAAAATTGAAATAATTAATCGTATTGATTGATTAGAAAGAAGTTTATTCGGGTTTTAGTTATTTGTTGTTAATTAATTTCTTTGTTTTTTATTAATTGATTAATTTGTTGTAAGTGTATAATTATGTTAATTATATTAAAATGGCCTTTGGGGGAAAACAAGCAGGTGCAAAAAGATGCGAGAGGAAGTTGACGGGTTCTTTAGAAATATTGTTTTTTAGGTAAATTGTTAATCTTCTGAATTTCTGGCCGACAAAAAATGGCAGGTCCTCCACTATTTGTAGAGAGAGGACAAATTCTGGTTCATTATTTAAGGCCTCCTTTTTCTATTTGTTGTCATATTTGATATTCCACGGAATAGTAATCACTGGAGTTGAGTTAATTAGAAGTTTTACGGTTAGTCTAGTTAATTTCTGCGTTGATCAAATCGAGAGGCGTACAACGGAGCGATGCATACGAGTTTCGAACTCTAATAAGGCATAACTGAACCCATAACCGCGTTACGCTTCAAAGCGATAGTGATGTAGTCATGTAGATGTGTTTCAAACTTCGACACGATTAGTGATAGCGATAGTGATATGTGTTTCCAGATATTCATTCGTTGTGAAAGACTGAAAGGGTGTCTTATAACGCGAAATGTGACTAGTAGGAGATAAGCACATGAAGTTATGAATGATAACATTTGTGATTTCACATTATAAGAGGGGACACATGTAGGAGCACATACAGTTTGGCACTAAATGAATCTATCAATCATTCAAAGTTGAATAACTCCACATACACATAAGAAAGAATGACGCCTAACATATGGAGTACTCGGAGTAGTATGTAGTAGAAGTGTGTTGAGGAAGTTGACAATTGTAATAAGTGGAGGGCTTCTTCGTTTGATCAAGGGTGAGAGTGCCTGACACGCTAATTTTGGACTTAAATGGTGTTAAGCAAAGCATTGTTTTCAGTCCCTTTTGCGGGGCCCACCTTTTAGGCCTTCACTACAAAGAAAATCACCAAATGCCTTACTTGGTTTGGACACCTTGTCCTACTACTACTTTACCAAGTTTTTTCTTCATAAAGTTATCTTTTGCTTTATTAATTATTTAGAGTAACAATAATTGTAATAATAAATAGTTTTAGACCTAAAATGATGGGCTTAAACAAGAAATTTGGGCAAATATAGAAGTTTACTACATGTGCTCCATTCCAAATTGGCCATGTGCTTCTTAATGGGGTCCATCGCCCAATGCCAAGGGGATGAAGGAACCCGATGAATAATTATGAATTTTACGACTAATTGTGTAGGTTCAATTGGGGCCGGGAGAGCAAATGAGGGAGTTTCAATCGATTATTCTTAAACTCGATTGGAGATTGGTATACATGTTCGTATAATACACTGTGTTAAATGTTTATATGTCATCGAATTTTTGTAATACTGGATAAACTCGATTCGAGATTGGTATGTCATCATATTGAATTTTATTAGCGATAAGGTCACTGAAAAGTCTCAATGTATCATCGAATTTTCATAATATCCGTTCTTAAGTAATGCATTACACAATGTTGTGCAGTAATGGTGATTCGAACTTAATATGCATAGTGATTTTACATGAGCAGATAATGTGGGAAAATTTTGGTAAGAGCAGCCAAATTTTGGTGTTTTGCAAAGTTGTGATAATAATAATCACAGCGATTCCTCGTTGAATGGTCCAAATGGGGAATTGGCTGGCTATGAGCTGTGATTACACTGTTAGTCTGTGAGAGGCTTTTTCTGCCAAAATGCCAGAGAATCTAAATTGTAATTCCTGTTTTCTTCCCTCCTAATTTATTCTCTTGGTTTCACCCATTTCTTTTGTCATCTTACCATTTCTTGTTTTTACACCATTTTTCTATTGTGATAGGAGCTTTGAGATACTCTTGGTGATCAGTTATCTATTGCCAATTAAGGCAATTATAGAAGGGGTTGCTAAATTAGTTTTTTCATACTGAGCTCCATTTCTCCATGCTACCCGTTCCCTTATATTGTTAACGAAAAAAAGCGATAACTTCCATTAGAGTAGTGTGTATTACGATTCAGATTGGAAGTTAACCACTCCGGTCGGAACGGAATCGGACCGGTGAAGTTTCAATCTGGTTGTTGGTGCTATGGGTCTGTGGATTATGGACATTAATTACGTGGGGGTGTTAGGTGTAGTATAGTGAACATTCTGTGTCCACATGGTCGATCCAATCTAAAATTAGATTGAAGGCCCAATCTCTGTCATATTTAAATGAATGGCCCGTGGACAAATTAGACAGACGGCCCATTTTCTAAATTCCGGACGGCCGCATGACGTGGGCTTTCTTTAGATTGGTCTAGATACTGAAAGGAGGCCACAATCCGTATTGGGATCTAACTAGCATTATGGCCCGTTCTTCTTTCTGAGCTTCATTTCTACGTTCTTTTCAGTTGTTGACGCTTAGTTTGAATACATCTCACATCTAATAATATCATTTACGGAGTATGATAACACTAAGCAATGAACCACTGCTCGATGCACTACTCACTAATAACACAATTAGCAAATAATCTCGAATTCGAAATAGCACCACTTAACTCAATTTGTGTTCAAACTTCAAAGCATGAACGAAGTGAAAGAAACACTCTTTCGATAGCATGAGTACATTATAAAGGGCGCCATAAGGAATTAAGACTCATGGAAACATGACATCATTTCCTACCATAATAAGCAAATTTATTCTTTGAAGAAAAATAAAACACTTAACTGAACTAAACTAAAGAATTTAGGAAGTACTCGGTAATACTACATTCCATAATCTCCTTCCTAAGACATTACCAGAACTCAGATAGTACAGATGCTTTCCCTAATACCCATTCCCAGTCACAGATGAGCTGAGGTGCTTCTGAAGTATGCAGTAAAAGCAATAAGCTTCCCGTTCAAGAAATTTTTCTCAACTTCCAGTGACCATGGCGGATCTGCCGATAGAGACAGCTCCGCCAGCTCCTCAACATTAATGTTTTTAGGCAAGTACATGATTATCATTGGGACATTTGCCTTGTAAGTGTGAAAAAGAAGCTTCCCCCCGTATGGTTGAAGCATGTCAAGGCTATACGATTCGAGGTGCACATAGTCAGGGGCGGACCCAGGGGGACAGGTGCACCCCCATTAATCTGGGAAAATGGTTATAATTGTTTAAACTCTCCTCTAATATTCATATGTGAAAGACTGGAACAGTGGTAAGACAGGTACCTTTGTAGGGGAGTGAGTCAGGTTCGATCCTTGCCAGCAACAAATAATTGGTTTTCTAACTTTTTTGAATGAAATAACCAAAAATTTTGAGTTTAGGTATTGTTAGGATTCGAACCGTAGACTCAACATAAGAAAATTACCAATACAACCAACTGAGCTATACACTATTTATGCTAAATATAATGAGTTCATCTTCTTTAATTTAGATGATTAATTGACATTTTACGACCACAATTTTAATTTTTCATACCACTTGTTGGATACCGATTTTGTGCACCCCCATTCCAAAAATCCTGGGTCCGCCACTGCACATAGTCAGGCCCTCCCCAAGGTGGTGACAAAAAGACTGCATCAGCCTTAAACTTGGGCGTTATTGTTAGAGCATCGCCAATCATAAAATCAATCTTGTCTTCAACCCCATAGATTGCTGCATTATGACGTGCATACTCGATTTTCTTCGGATCAATGTCAATAGCAATGACATGTTTACTCGTCTTTGCGAACTGTATAGCATTGCCGCCAGCTCCACTAAAAGGATCAATAACCGCGCCACCTGCACAGCAGGGCCGTGCCTGAGCTAGGGCGAGCAGGGGCGGGGCCCAATGTGACGAATGTCTAACTATGGGTTTGTTAAAAAAAATTGCTCAACACTTAAGATTGAAGAATGATATTTTTTTTTCTCAATTCACCTTCAATATTAATCACCATGAAACACGCACAAAATAGTTTGAGTATCTTATTTTTCCTTCCCCTTCCTAATATTTCTATTTTAACTACAAACGAGCAACTATTCAAGGCATATTAATGTTGGATTGACTTGGATCGAGTCCCTAATTTTTCTTAGTAAAATAAGGGAGTTTTCTTTTACTTATATTCACTAAATTAGTGAAATCACAAATTTCATTTCTAACTTAAAATAAATGCAATTTCGATTGATGCCAGTAGGCAAGCTAAGCTCCATTAAGAAATTGGGTTGAATACAGTTTTCTAGTCTCTAAGTCGTGAAAAACTATCAATTTCTAAAGGTTAGAATTTAAACTCTCTATGCCAATTGCATATGTTAATCTCAATTACAATTAAATCTTCATGCAATTTGCGTAAGTTTCCTCAATTTCGTTGCATACTGTTAAAAAGTAATTACTTATATTGTAGCTAGTTTCTAATTGATTATCGGGTGTTTTAGGACTAAATCAATGCCCTACTAGTATTATTTATGAACATTTTTTTGTATTTTTCTAAGGGGCCCAAAATTTTGTATTCGCCCTAGGGCCTTCAAAATGTCAGGAACGGCCCTGCTGCACAGCGCGATGCTTGGTGCCTGGCTATTGCTTCATGAGTAACAGAGAACCACCTTCTTTATCCAACTTAATACCATCGTCCAATTTAGAAAACAATACGTATCTTTGAAGCCAATATCTTCTTGTAACAATGTTACATTCTTCACCTAGGTAACGAAAATACGAGCAACTGATCATCAGTGATCGGTCCGTAACAAATCAAACTAAAAACACATACTCTACTAATTCACTTATTAATCTGATTCGGCAACAACCTGCATTGTTGGAGCTGTCTTTGCCACCAGAGTCATCGCATTTTTCATCATTATGGTCGTCATCAACCTTGAATCTCTAATTATATTCAAAAGCATACCGAAAAAATCTAAAAAAAAAAAACACTAAAGAAAATTACGTATTGGAATGCCGAATAGCAAACTTACGGCGTGTTTCGGATTCGCGGATTGCTGATTGTCACTGGAACTAACACCATCATCGCTGCCAATTGAAACCAAAATGTATTATTATTATTATTATTATTTCGAATAAAAAAAGACTGAGAAATTCGAGAGCATAAAAGAAAAAAAAAGTACCAAAGGAAGATTTCGGTGAGCTTGAATAGAGAACCAAGAGCCTTAATTGCTGGAGAAATGAGAAGAACTTCTGATGAACAAGTTGTTGTTGTGTCCATTATATTGTTAGCAGCTAATAATTAATCACTTGTTTTCGATCAAGCTTTCGGATTTTTCGAAATTTTCGCGCTTATTTTCTTTGAGTGCTTACTCGAAAATCAGTATTTTGATTAATTAGAAAAAACTGGAATTTGTGATGTTTACTTTGATATGAAGAAGCTGTAATAATTGTAATTTCTCTTCTTTTATGTGTGACTTACTCTGTAGTTACTCATCGATCTATTACTCAATGATAGGAAGCAGGGTTGCACAATTTGAACTATTTAATATAGTCAATTTTTAATCATATGATATTCTACAATTTGAACTATTTAATACAGTCAGATTTAGTCAAATGATATTCTACAATTTGAACTATTTAATATTGACAATGCTAGAGGTTTACGTACTATCAACATTAATTTTACTACACTATCAAAATTTTACTACTCACACAAATAATTTTACTGCATGAAATTTTCATTAATATTACTACTATTGACTCAATTTTACATTGTAGATAAATTAATCATGTCTACACTGTAAAATTTTAGCAATTTGCATTTAATATAGTCAATTTTTAATCAAAAGATATCCTATATATAATTTGAACTATTTAATATAGTCAATTTTTAATCAACATTTCCCAAGGGTTATTACCCCAAAAGGAAAAAAAAAATACTCACTATAATATGTCAACGAAACCCCATGGAAGAAAAAGGCGACAGTCACTAGACTCACTACATATATATACACTATATCATGATATCTCAACTATGTTAGTGACATTTTGTAATACCCTGTTATTTTTGGGTAATTACTAGAATTATAGGAACTTATTTTAGAATGCTAACGTGAAAATTTATTTTTAATAGATTATAAGTTACGAAATACGATATAAATCTGAACGATACAACGAATCAGAGGAGCATAAAACTAGCATTTAAACTAACGTTAATAAATGAAAATAACGGAAGAACGAATTACATGCTTTGTTGAGTAAACGATATCACAACGTTATTACAATAGTTATAGACTTATAGTAGTTAGTACATGCTCATAACATTAGCCAACAAGGGTTTCCAAATCTTTGATAAAATTATCAATGTAGCCACTCATGAAGTTATGATCACCCGCCAAATCCCTCCATATTTGATGATTCTTCTTAAGTCTTAACCAAGTTACCAATCTCACTCTTGTCATCCATCACAGACATTATAGCTTCACACAAACTTGTTGTTAATTAATCATACACGGGTGATTATTGTTCTTCCAAGTTAAGTTGTTAAGCAAACAAGTGTCGTAACATGCACGTAGGTTCGCACTTCTAAGGTACGAGTACTAGGTATACTTACACTATTTTTGGATCTATACCTCGTACGCCACTAAGTCATTTCATGTATTAGAAAACGAGTGATCGAATTTCTCCAACAAAAGTAGTATATTCGGGGTTTTACAAGTTTCCCTTACACACTTCGTTCATACACACGCACACACAAAATAATTACGAAAATGGTAAAATTAATTAACCCTGAAGGTGACTGCTGATCCGAATAACTTCTTGGGTATCAATCTTAAAGGCCTTTTCTAACACAACTGATGGCATTGGTGGGCTAGCTGCAAATGTAGATACCGAAGCAACTTGGGTTCCCGGGTTTTCGCTACTCAACCCGGAAATAGCCATTGCTGGGCCTCTTTGATCCACATTGTAAAGGAAATGGATCAGCCCTTTTGGGAACACAAATGACTCACCGGGCCTCAACCTTTGAGTGTACATCTTATTGGACGTGTCGACAAAGCCCACTAAGATCTCACCCTTTAAACAAGTGGTTACCTCCGATGCCCGCGGGTGCGAGTGGGGTGGGACCAGCCCGTTTGCGGCGATATCGATCCGAGCCATAGATAAGCCTTGGGTGTGGTGGCCTGGGAGGATATTGTTGGTGGTTAGGATGACATTGAACCCGAACTTGTTTGCGGTAGTGTTACCGGGCTTGGACAAGGCCGAGGTTGAAAAATGGGTTGGGCTTGCCATATTTGGGTTCAAGCATGGTGGCCCGTTGGAAAAGTGGTTTGGGTTCGATGTGTCCGCGATACAGTAGTCTAGAATTGGGTCTGGATCCGCATTGACTAGGCCCAATACCAAGAAGATGCCCAAAAGTAGTTGAGGTCTGACTTTGGATTTCATCGTCTAGAATACGCTTTCCTAGCTATATGCTTCTTTTGTTGAATGTTTAGAGGAATGCAAGAATAGTTGACTGCTCAAAGAATGAGGGCATATATATAAGTGTAGCTAGGAATGGTCCAAAAAAGGAGGGCACAATGTGATGTTTTAACAAGAAGAGATAAAAGAGAAATTTGGAGTAGCTTAAGGTGCAATGTATGGAGAAAGAAGGCAATACAGAAAGGGAGGTTTCTTAACAACTTAGATTGCATTTTGTATAAGCATGCTTTAGTCCATTATGTATGTATTCCCATCATGTGTATGATATTGATAATTCATTGTACGGCTACCCAACTATAGTAGTTGGGCATCATGTATGTGTATGATATTAATCTGTGTAATCTTAACTTTGAGGTTAGAAGTCTAGGCGTCTAGCTATTTATATATCATCATCTATAGTGTACATGCCATACGAACAAGAGTGATTCTTTGCAATCTATAAAGATCTATCACGCCGACATTTAAATCAGTTATAACGTAAATTATTCTTCTAGGAAACGCCTAAAGACTTGTGTAGTTAATTTTCTTTCCGCTTATGGTCGGGACGAAATATATATCGTCATATGAATTCACTTATAGAAGTAAGGTTGTTAGAAGGTCATATTTGAAGAGTCGGAGTTCAAATCCTAAATTCCTAATACTCCATAAGGAACTCTATATACGTAAATCCTTACGTACTATACCATTGTTTACATGTGGTTGGGTGATTGTAGTACTATCAATTAAGCTATTTAGCTGAACTTCCAAGCGACACAAGGATCCGGTATGTGGACATTTCATTTGCAATTTGATTTGTATAATCTTCTGCTAATTTAGTAGTCAGCACTAATACGGCTAACGTCATCACTTGCAATCTTCAAATACCTTGGTCAATGAAATGATGTATGTCTTGCTTGATGTGTGTTCGATGATGTCGATTGGACACCCACTTAAGAACTAAAAATTGAGTTTCTGATTTGTGACTATCGTGGATTGTGGCTGGTCTTGAGTACTTGTAATAGGCAAGAAAAATGAGTGTTGTAGCGAGGAATTTAATGATTTAACTTGATTACGTGTTTGTTGCTGGTGAAACGTTAAATTTATCATGACAAAAAAGTAGAGTTAATTATAATTAATGGGATTTGTTTGAAGATACAAATGTTAATGAGTAAATTTGACCAAGGCGGAAATTACTAATACATATATACGAAGGTGGTCAAAACATCATTTACGTCTTTTTTCATTTGTTCTCAAAAATCGCATCTTAATTCCTACATGTATTTACCATCAATCATATACGCTTTAAAACTTTGTAATACTCAACAACAAGTACCTAAAACTGCTCTTATACGAAATCAACGGTAGATTATCCCAACTCGTGTCGTAATTGAACAAAGATGATGACACGTAAAGTAATAAAGAACACATGATCCAACTTTAATTACTTGGTAAACGAAGCTTAAAACTTAAAAGAGAGATTATCATCTAATTAATTATTTACCCCAATTAGAAAGACTTGGCAATTAGAAAAGCTTCAAAGTTACTAAAAAAGAAGAGAGACAAGTCACGTGCAATCCGCAATAGATCACACTTCTCGCACACACACACATAGAGCTGGCAATCGGGCGGGTCGGGTCGGTTTCGGGTCGGGTCGAGGCGGGTCGGGTCATATCGGGTTCGGGTCTTGGCGGGTCGAGATGAACTTTCGGGTCGGGTCGGTTTTGACTCGGGTCGCTTTCGGTTCGGGTCATGTCGGGTAAATTTTGTGTCGGGTCGGGTCGGTTTTGGGTCGGGTCATAATCGGGTTTGGTTACTGATGGTTATCAATCCGCGTCATTTCAAGTTTTGGTTTATATTTTCTGGTTTTTTGGCATAATTAGGGGACTTTATTTAGTTAGTAAGGTAAAACCATCAATAAGTATACTAAATTGTTCTAATTTGCATCATTATTAAGCTTAATTATTATCGGGTCATTAAACGGGTCGGGTCATTGTCGGATAACGGGTCACTACGGGTCGGGTCGAGTCATTGTCGGGTTGGACATTATCGGGTTGTATCGGGTCATGGGTCGTTATCGGGTCGGGTCGAGTCGGGTTCGGGTGATCACAATTTCGAGTCCAATCGGGTCGGGTTTTCGGGTGAGTCGGGTCGGGTCTCTCGGGTCGGGTCAAGGTTGCCAGCTCTACACACACATACACAACATCTTCTTCTTCACTCTACCAAAGTGGGCCTTTTTGCTTTCGAACCTCATTTCCACTTTTCTCTCTCCTCGCAAATGCCTTGCTTCGTTGGATTTGCTCATCTCCTCTAGATTTTGGGTCTGCATTTATACTTATATCTCTCTATTTTGCCAGCTTTTTTTTTTGTGGGGTACTTTCTAATTTCAATCATTATATAGTTTTAACTTCCAATTTTCTGTCTTTTTGTGTAATAATTCCCTAATTTTACTGCATTTTTAGCAAACTGAAGTGAATTTTTAGTTCATTTTCCAGTTTTTTTACTTGATTGTCAGTTTTTTATGATGGGTGTTAGTTAAAGTTGGCATCTTTACTGTTGTTTTGGTGGGTTTTGATCTGGGTAACTTTTCCTACAAGTTTAATCTTTCAATTTTCATACTTCACTGTCAGTTTTTTATTCTCGGTAGGTAAAAAAAAAGTTACTGTTTTTTGGTGGGATTTGATCTGGGGTTTGGTTTTTGAGAAGAATGGTAGCTTCTATTATAAGTGTCATGAAATGCCAAAATGTGCACACAAATTGGAGTAATTATTAGTTAATTACCATGAACGGTAAAAAAAAAATGAGAAGATGAAATTTGGGAAATTATATGATATGATATGATAGAAAAGAAACATTATCACATGGGGTATGGCCTTTTATATTCATCATTATTATCAATCTATAGTTCTAGAGTAAGATGTTGTATATATTGGTAATTTGGTAATGCTTTTTCTTTTTGTCTTCAAGTGTATGATTTTGCTTTGTTTATCCAATCATTTATATAATAAGTGTTTGTGATCTAGTCTCCCCCTTCAATAATAATGGAGTGTTCTTAGTCTTACTTCTAGCTACTACTTTGGTTGCTTGACTCTTTTCTCTCTCTCTCTCTTGGTTTTTTTTTTTGGGGAATTTCAGGTGTGATTGATACGCTACTTTTCCTGATCTTTGTGTAATCTATGGGTGAATCATTAGTGGAGACTCCAAAAGTTGGGAATAAGGTAAAACCCCAGTTGTTATTGTCTTATCTTTGATTGTGTATATGTTTTGTGTTTTGTACTTGTGTGATTACTGATTTACTGATGCTTGTTTGTTACACTTTTGGGAATTGTTGTTACATATGCTGATTTTGTGTTGATTGAATAGAAGAACATGTTAGATGTTATATATGCTGATTTTGTTAGAGTGTAGTCTTCGATTCATGTTACCCGACCCCGAATCAATTTAGATTGCTGATGTAATGTGGAATGAGTAGAGCATGAATTGGGTGTATGTGTAGTTTTCGATTTATGTCACCGGACCCGAATCGGTTTTGGCCTAAGGCTTTGGTGATGTTCTCTGAGGTGTTGTTTTGTATCAATGTTCTTAGCTGGGGAAGTTTTTGTATGTGTTGTGAAAACAGATGGGTGAGTCTGTTACAACTGTGCCTTGCCTTCAACAATCAGTGTCATTTGGTAGATTTGAGCATGATTCCCTTTGTTGGGAGCGATGGTCTACTTTCCCAACGAATACAAACAAGTATCTTGAGGAAGTTGAGAAGTGTTCTACTCCTGGATCAGTAGCACAGAAGAAGGCCTATTTTGAGGCTCATTACA
This sequence comes from Spergularia bocconei, assembly GCA_963457585.1. NCBI lineage: Eukaryota > Viridiplantae > Streptophyta > Magnoliopsida > Caryophyllales > Caryophyllaceae > Spergularia > Spergularia bocconei. The sequence continues at coordinate 3,267,320 of OY734943.1, forward strand.
AAAAGATTGCGGCTCGAAGAGCTGAACTGTTGCTGGAGCAGGAAAAGGAGAGGGAAGCTGAGCTGGGAGAGTGTGAATATTCGTCCGCTATGAGTCCTATTTATAACATTAGAGAGGAAGAGTTGGATAATGCGAAACCTGATTCAGAGAGCTCTGGTAGCGAAACTGATCAATTGGAAAACAGTGTGGGCAGTTTCGATGGTGAAGTGAGTTTTGAGCATTTTCATGTGAAGAAGGATACTGCTGATGTATTCAATCTGGAGACTGAAGAAGGCGGTTTTGATAGTGAGATGATTGTTGACCATGTTTGTGCAGAGAGTGGTAGTGCTGATTTCTCTCGTCCGGAAAATATAGTGACAGATCTCCCTTGTGAGGGGAGTGAACCTGTTGATGGTACTCTTAAAGCCAATGTCCTAAGGGAATTGGCAAATGTCTTAGGTAGGAAGTGTGATGTGGTTGATGAGTTTAAGGATGGCAATAAAACCATTCGTGAAGTAAGTGAAGTCGTGAAAATTGAGGTGACTGAGGATAATGGTGAATTGAATGATGGTGCTGATTATGGTGACGAAGTAGTGATAAGTGAGGTGACTGACCATATTGGCGGTCCAGATGTTGGAGCAGACAGGATCAAAGAAACTGATAAGTGGCCCCAGGAAGAGCTTTCTAATTTGTGTCTCTCAGTAGAAACTCCTGAATCTGATCAGTCAAGAGAACCAGTTTTAGTGACAGAAGACTTGCCTTCTCCACTAGAATCTAAATGCGAGGAATTACCTCAAGAAAAGGTCAAACGAACAATCATCGAGGAAGAAAGGAAAAATCTCAAGAAATCAGCCGGTTCAAAGAAAATGCAGGTGTATATCTTACTCAACTTCTAATTCTGCTTTTGCAATTGTTCCATCTGTTATTGCAAGTATTTCATGTTTCTTAAAATTGCTATCATCTAGGCAACATTGGTGAAGAAGACTACCAGTACAACAGATGCCAGGAAAAAACTAGCATCACCGATCCCCAAAAGGAGTACTGCACCTATGCCAAAATCACCTATGTTATCCACTCCTAAGTCATCGAAGCCTGAGTTGAGTAAAGTTACCAAGTCTGCTAGTCGTCTTGTAGATAAGAAGGAAAATGCTTTCACTCCATTAACTAGCAAGAGAACAACCAGACCTCAAAGCAAGAGGCTTGGTCCCACGTCCCTGCACATGTCTCTCAGTTTAGGACCAATGAATTCTGATCCAACATCACTTACAAGAAAATCATTGATCATGGAGAGGATGGGGGATAAAGATATCGTAAAACGAGCATTTAAGTCATTTCAAAGTGTCACTCAAAAGACACCAACCAGTTTGGCTGAACCACCTGCACAACGCCAGGTACAATTTCTTTTGCAAATAACATGTTTTAAAGCTTAGGGCATTGTTTCGAGTTACACGCTTAATTGCTTATAACGTGGTGATAATGCTGCTGACATTAGAGTTTTCCCATCATTAAACGTATGGAGTTTTATGTATTGCAGTCTGCCTCGAAAAAAGCTGAACAAAAGGGTTCCCCATCAAACAGCTTTCTAAAGAAAAATGAGGGGTAATGTGTTTAAGTTTTCTTCCATTTTTTCGCATTCATAATGACTATTTGTCCATAAAATGAGCTTATGTGACTGTTGATCCATGCCTTTTGAACACTTCGAATATCTATTTAAGGGTGCTGACTGTAGAGCATAATTCCTGAATCTAACTATCTTTGTCCTCGCTTTTGACTAGCTTTTTCTGTTTCATTTTGGTAAATGCAGTATTAGGAGGACGGCGAAAACAATAAGTACCCGCACTCCACAAGGAACAAGCAAGGCTTTATCGTCTCTTGGGTATGCTGTGCAATTCTTTACTTAAATGCCTCCAGTAGTGCAGTCTTCCTTTTTTCTTTATCTTCTGTTTCCCTTGTTGAAACTGAATATCTCAACCGAAGAGATTGATATACCGGAATCAATAAAGTCTATGACTTATGCAATATTTGAGTTTGCTGAGGTGACACTGGAAGTTAAGGCAGAGTTAAAATTTAAGCTAAACTGTTGAGTTAATGAACCATTCATGCTTTTTCCTATTCCCGTGATGCTATAAGTTCACTATTCTTTGGTTTTGGAGCATGATAGGAAAAAATAAATCGAATTTACTCATAAAGCTATTCACAGCTTAGTTATTTTAATTTGGCAAGGCATGTAGTAGCAGAGAGAAACAACCCACAGTAAGACAAGGGTAAGCCTGTATACATATGACCTCCCCCACCCGCCTCCCCCCTCCCTCTCCCTTTTACCCCAGGTGGTCTTCTTTTGAGTCATTGGGGGTGATGTTGATGGACCATATATGGTCACTTGTCTTGCCTGTAACGTAATGAAGAAGATTTGGAGATAATTGCTCTGTATAGATGAGTGAAACAGTCCGAACAATTGAACCCTTTTTTGGTGATCTGATTAGATTATATAGTCTCTGATCATTGATTTCCTTTCATAAGAGATTTGTTTCCAAACCAGTTGTGGTTGACTTTCTTTGTGTGTATCACTTTCTTGGTGTATTGATTTGTGGTAATGAGACATTGAGACTAATGACAGCGTTCAACTTCTTGGGTGTGTCAAGACGGTCATTTTTCCTGATATGCTAGTTCTTGCAGTTCCAACGAGAGTTAACGTTTAGTTTGTTTTTGAAACAGAGTAAATAAGAATGGTGTCACTGGTCAAGGAAATGTGAAATCTGTTGCTGCTTCTTTTGGCCCAAGAGTTCAACTTCAGCAGAACAATCCGAAAGACGTATGTAGTTCGTGGAAATCCTTCTGTCCCATAAGAACAAAAGAAGTTCAAATTCGTTTGTGTTATGGCTTTCCTGCTCTACTATCTGATTGCTCACGACTCTAATTCAAAGTATATTTCACAGGTTTCAAAGAAACTTGATTTAAAACCTAGAACCAATGTCCTTGACGCAACCCGTCTGCAATCAAAACTCAAGGTAAGCATTAAGTTGGATTGTTAGTGCATAATCATACACTCTTTTTTATTTTTTTGAGGATAAGACAAGAGGTAATTCGTTTATAGCATGCTGTCCTATAGAAAGATTTAAGATTGCGCTAGCTAGAGATAATGTGACCTTAGCTCATGCTTGTCCACTTGCAGATGGAGAAATTTGCCCAGTCCATAAAACCAAGCCAGGGTCTTAATCCTAAGTCCAAGCTTACGTCAAGCTATAATCGCGGTCTTGCAGGATCTGTCCAAAAGGTATCTTTCTGAATGCCATCTTTGCTCAATATTATTGGAAGTTATAGATATACTAGATGTTTTATTGGCAATCATAAACTACCTGTAGGCTGGGTTGGTGCATGTCATGTGAAGCATTTAAGAATTTCTGAAACTGTCCTAGATTGTTATGGTACGGAATTAACTGCTCAAGAATTGACCATCATCTGTATCTTTTTTTTCCTGTGACAAGAGTCAAGACCCACACTTTAGTTTACTGAATCACCTTTTCAATGGAACTTCACTGCCACAAGTCAGACTAATGTAGATGATTTTAAGTCGGTCATTTACGTTAACACAGACCCTCTGTGCTTCTATTTAGCAATAAAAGTAATGTAAGGAAGGTAATGAGTGGTATTGCGTGTATGATATCAAAAAAACCTGCATTGACGAATGCCACACCCCCCCCCCCTATCTTCTTCACGGCCTCTTTTCCACCTGAAGACAGTAGGACATATGTATGCCTACGAAGATGTTTTTACTTGTACTGTTCCTTTTGTTAAATATCATGTAGTAACCCTGCATTTTTGTCGCCACGCAGGGAGATGGCAAGATACAAGCTTCTGGCTAATGGAGCAAACTAACTCGTAGATGAATTTTGTAAGTCAGGTATAAGAAAGTTCCCTTATTATAGTCAAGTGGTGTATGATACGGAGGTAATAATATTCGGGTGGAGTAAATAGGTTTGTTACCAAGGGAGCTAGATGTATAAAGGAGCAGGTGCACAGTAAAGTTAATTTATCTAGCCTGGAAAATGAAGGCAAATAGTTGTATATCTCAATTGCAAGTTTTAATCATAGGGTCTAAAACTCTGAAACTGTCTGTCCATTTTTATCTTTAGTGTGTGCATCAGCTGTCATGGAGAATAATTGGAGAGAAAGAAGTTCACATTTATTATATCAGCCGTCGTTAGGTTGATGTCGACCCAAAATTATAGTGCTACAACTTCCATGTTTTACCTATCACATTCATGGATTGCATGGATCGAGTTTTCGATGCATTGAATCTTAGGTAGGGTGACACTTTCGTCTTTCAACTTTAGTTGTTAAGATTGAGGTACTATGAACATTACATTTGCGGTTTGAATCATATCCTCCTCTCCTAAGTTTACTGGCTAGTTTAATGGAGCAAGGTCTATACCCCTGAGCCCGAGTCTGATGGCAAGACACCCTGTTGGGGACACGACACGTACCTCTGAAGATACGTCGTTCTAACTATTGGTGAAGATTTCGTCAATGGAACAACGAATCGAGATGAATTTCATCTGAAACGAGACGAACATGGACCCCGAAAACTTACCATTGAGGATCTATCCTTCCACAATGTATAGTATCTCCCGAAAATCCCAAATAGATGGCAAAGACCCAGAAAGCTAATAACCGTGTTGAATCCACATAGATTTTCATGTCGGAACTCAGTCAAAAGTTCGGTAATTTGCCGCCATTTCTTCTTAGTACGGAGGTCACTGTACTCTTTCAATTTTTTATAATTAAAAAGAGGCCATTTTCTGAATGTTTCAATGGCGTTTGGGGACACTCTTGTTTAATCATTCCAAAAATCTTTGAATAATTATGCTGAGTCTAATAGGTTAGTTTTTGGATTGGTCAATGTTCAAATTTCCGGCTTTCTGACCTAAGATGTGTCTTTTTCACGCTTCTTGTTTTCAGGTCATTTTCAACTATTCAATTATATGCTATAGTTGATTTGTTGAACCATTTTTTGGTTTGATCCTGTAGGTCTTATTACGCGCTTACGAGTATTTCTTTTTGATACGCCCACTGGATCAAGTTCCAGCTCAAAATTAGACTGATCAACTCAGTGTACTGCGTCTTAACCTAGTGGTAAATCGCTATCGTTTTTTAGCTCTACTCGATCTATGGACTCGGCGTAAGAAACAAATCATTATAATTTCAACTGCGCCAATTTAGACTTTTGGTTGAAGAGGGTTGAGTTTGGTGGTTAGATTGTCATTTTTGTGTATGTTAGGGTTATGTTAGATGTGAACATTCTTCTGTCTCTTTGTTAAATGTCTGAAATCTTCTGTTTAGGTTCAGACTGCACACATGACACATTAGACTTATGTTTCCTGTAAAGCCCTATCACTTGTCCTCATCAGATGACTTCAGGTCAGGTAAACGCCTGTCACTTAAGTCAGGAAGCTCGCCTACTGGTCGACTGAGGAGATTATCAAAGGATATGACACACTGACAGTGTTGAAACTACTATAATCATCTGAAATCATGAAACAAATGTATCTGTACGTGTTTCTTCTGGTAAAGTATTGATCTTTCAAGCAAAAGCTAATTTGTACAATCTCTCAGAATGCCCTAAATGAAACAGAATATAAACACTATTGATTATGATGAAAAAATCCCTAGCTAGCTTACACACATAACACAACATGTTGGGAGACTTGGAACCTGTCACCTTAGCTTAAGAACATGCTTTTCGAAATCTGTCGATTCTGACATTGACGCTCAGAACCGATGTACCAGGTTATTCACAATTTTTTCTATGCAGTGATGAGTATTGTATGAGAAGTAACATCTTGTTTTTGTATCTTGAATGAAGGTACGATAGCCTTCATTTGGTATCTCTGTCTTGTCCAAAAAAAAAAAAATGAAGAACAAATTCACTCAACATTCATCTGCCTCTTCCTGTCAAATTGATAGAGAAAAAACGGACCGTATATATACTTCCTCTTCTATGTACAACATCTCCTATACCCTTTGACGCGATATTGGCCCTGTCAACGGTCATCATCTGAATCACTTGTATTAGATCTGTCTAGGAAATGATCTGGTAACCTTGGAAACGTCACACGAGTCCTTAATACATCAGGCGTTGGGGGTGATGTCGGAGATGAGGGGTTAGCTGAGGAGGAGCCAGCACCATTTGAATTTGCTTTCTGTTGCAAGCTTCGAGTTATATCAATGCAAGCTTTATCAACCGTGCTGAGGAAGTCCTTTACTATGGAAAATAACTGAAGTGGCTGCTTATCTTTATATGCTCCTGATTGATAATACTGTGTTGTCTTCTTTACAAACTCCATAACCCTAGTCTGTTCTCCTTGGACCGACTTCATCTCTCCTTCGGCTGCTCCAAGAAACTCTTTCATCTCCTTGATGAACTCCCCTCCTCCGCCATCAGCTCCACATTGCAGCACAAGTTGCCTAGTCTCAGCAATCCGAGCCAACAAAGATGTACTCATGTTTGTAAGGGTGTCATAATCAATTGTTGCTGCTTTCTTGACATTTGAGAATTCTGAACTTAAGCCGCCTACAACAGGTAATCCCAGCTTCAAAAACTCCTTTTCTTGTTCCTCTTTTGATTTCGACTCACTAGAGTTTGACATTGAACTCGAGTTCCTTTGACTGTTGCTCCGGTTTAAGCTGTTGTTCCGGTTCATGACACAACGTCTACCCTCATTCCTGACAACCTCATGGACAACAAAGTGAAGCAGAGTAGTTTTCCCATCACTGCTCTTGTAGTCAGACAGTTTTCTCAGTGCTGTCAAGTTAAACGCCTTTGCATCCCCTCTTGCAGTGCCAGCATTCAGCCTATTTCCAGCTTTCAGGATAGCTTCCAGCAGCTTCAAGAACACTCCACGACTACGAAGCTCAGTGCAGGCAGAATCAAGTGTTTGCAGTGTATCCTTAAGCTGCTGAATCTCAGAACCATAAGTGTGTCTAAACAGCATGGCATTAACTCGAGTAAAAGCCGAGGGAACAGCCTTCAGGAGATGGTACAGGAAAGATTCAGCATCAGCAAGCCTTCCAACTTCTCCATCAAATGCCAGGATCTGAATCTTCTCCTCTCTGGTAGGAGTCATTCTTGTTAATTTCTCAAGAATCTCCACATTTAGCCCTTTCCCTTCCAACAACCCATCAATTAATTCGCGCCTTGAGATACCTAAAGACCGAATCACAATGGCAATGTTTTGTGAACGCCGTGCATCCAAGATGAAAATTCTAGCTGCTGGGTTCGGACCTGCCTTGTCTGCAGCATCAGCATCACTATTCCTTGGCGATTTTCGGTTTGTCGCAACTGTACCAAAGAGTGCTTCCATCATATCACCATTATATCTGTCACAAACAATAGTAACACAATCAATCTTCAACTCAATAAAGATTCATTCTTGAAGAATAATCATTTGATATAATTTCATTAAACTATACAGTATAGTATATGATATGATATGATATGATATGAAGAACTTACTGGAATGAGCCGCGATCAAGTTTGTCCCAAACCATGGAATGATCTCTATTAACAACATTGACTTTTTCCCAATGTAATGGCTTCAGTTTGACCTGATCACTCTTATCTTCAGACGTATCTTCACCTTCAACATTCTTACTTGCTGATCTCTTTGGTGCAGGTGGTGGCCTCAACACTGCTGATGCAGAACCCCCTCTCGGAGGCGGAGGTGGCGGTGCAGGACCTTTCCTAGCTGGGATAGGTGGCGGAGGTGGCGGTGTCGCTTTCTTTGCAGGAACAGGTAGTGGTGGTGGTGGTGGTACTGCTGCTGCTGCTGGCAGTGCGGCCGCAGCAGCACCAACTGATTGACTAGTCTGCACCTGCACCTGTGCAACATCACCCAGTTTTTCTGAACCATGATCTGCTAAATTTCCCACATTCTGTAATTTGACATGATCACTTGAAGATGGTAATTTGGAATCAAGCAGTTTAATCTTCTGATCATCTTTAGGATGAACTTGGTTGCTTGAAGAGGAAGTTGAAGATTTCCCACGAGAGAAATTCCGTTTCTCCTTATTAAAAGGACTGCTCTTTCTTTGGCTACCTTCAAGTTTACGCCAATACAAAACATCCAAACCATCTTCATCAACAATCAACCCTTTAATATTTCCATCAAACCTCGTAAACTCTGACTGCGCCACTGGCTGCAATCTTCCTGCTACGGCCGCAGTTGCGGCCGCAGAATAAGGGTTAACAGCTGCTGCACCACTGTTATTTCCACCTTCCTTTTTCCTGTGCCCTGCATACTTGGTAAACAGGAAAAACACCAACCCGGCCGCAACAAGAGAGCTTGCAGCTGTCACACCAATCGCTGTCGCTAACGTCTTCTTCGACGACGTATGTTTAGACGGCAGTGTCGGCTGCGGTGGCGCTATTGGTGGTGGAGGAATGTCAGTAGGTGGAATAACAGGTGGTGTAAATGATGTAGGGTAAAATGTCTCAATATTCTGAGGTGAATCAGATTGAGAGAATGAGAAAGAATTCAGAGAAAATGATAGAATTGTCAGAAACAGGAAAATTCTGAATGCCATTCTCTTTGTTTTGGGCTGTATGTGATCTGTACAAAATGGCTGAGAATTTTCAGAGAGAAAGACAGAACATGGGAAAAACTAAGTGTAATCAATAAGTTTTTGGGATTATTATTGTTAGTTTTTTTTTCTTCTAATTAATTAACAAAAATATAAAAAATTTGAGCTGTTTTATTGGTTTTGTTGTAGTATAAAGTATATTATGATGATGTTGAGCTGGTGCCATGTTTTTATTTCTTTGGTGTTTGGTGTTTTTGCAAAACTTTTGCAGACATATTCAAAGTAAGCAGGTTGCTGACTTTTGAGAAATTTCTGGTTGGTGTCCTATAAATAAAAACTTTCAGCCATCCCTTTATATTGTATACTAAGTGAAAATTCATTTTTTAATCTTGGTCAATAAGAATTGGTAAAAATTTCGTAACATGTTTACATGGACACACAAGCGGTGAATCTAATCTTAGACGTCGAAATGAATTTTTATTTTTAACCTCGTCGTGTATTTATCCCGACAGAGTCTTACTCAAAAATTGCTTACAAAGAATTTCGGATTAAAAAATAATTTTGGTTGTGGGTGGTATAATGAATAAATCTTAATCAATCAGTCTGACATTATTAATCCATCTGATTGTGGTACCAGATCAAATAACATGCAGTTTGTCTTCGTCTTATGCTCAATAATTCTTTAATTCTCTGTGGTTTGCAAACGTTGAACTAGTAAAAAGCAGTTCCTGGATTTTTCTATTCATATGCATTCCATTTGAAAACATTACTGTAATAATGTCATACTTTTGCCTAATGCCTTTTAACTCATTTGTCAATCCGCGTTTTAGATGTCAGATTACATGTTATTAGATTTAATGGTCGCATATCGCATTCATACTCTTTTAGTACTTCTTGATGTCTAATTATAGGAGTAACGTAAATGTCAACTAATTTATTAGTAAAGCGTCTGAAACTCTTAAATATTATTTCTCGAATATAATTATTTGCAATCTCCAACTACGATCCAAAGATTCTCAATTTTTTAGTATATTGAATCTAGTACATCAAGTTACGACCTTTTTGTGTTAGATGCATCGTTTTATTATATGAGTATGATACCTCATCAGTTTTGTTAATTCTTTTGTCGGTTTGAATAAGTGAGATGAATTCAAATTAAACGTAATGCATAGACAGAAACCAAAGGAGTATGCAGTATGAACGAGGTGATAAATTTTGCGGCATTTGCTGCTGCAGTTGATGGGTTGCTATTATTACTACAATAATAATGGGAACAAAATCTGTCTGTTATAATGTAGAAATACACGTAGTGGCCTGGGTTTAGCTATTGTTTAAGTTGCAGAGGTGAGAGAGTCATGCAGTAATTGTCAAAATTGACAAATGCAGAAATTGTCAAATTGACAATTTTGTTTGGACTGTTTCTTAATGTTCAAGTTTCTAACTTTAGCTAGGCTTAGCTGTGGAAGATAGGAAAGTCAGACACATTAAACAGCTACTTCACTGCAAATTGAGTTGTGAACAAACTTATTAGCTTCTAGAATGTTTAACTACTACGGAGAGTACATTTTAGGGGCACTCTACATATAGCCAATTAGCCATATGTAAGATTTACGCCTTCGACCAATATTATGATCTCATTTTTTTCTTATTACCATATAATTTAGGGAAATCCGAATTCGATATAAATATTTCTCTAGTTAAGAACTTAAGATTTGTGGAACCAAAACTCGGATATGCAATGTGTAAGTGTGTAACTCATGGGATGGATGGCTAGGTAAAGCCGGGTTAACTCCCCAAAGTGAGACCTCGGTCTTTGTTTTGTGGCCTCTAAAATGTTACAACAACCCTAATACGAACTAGATAGGAATGCATGCATGAGTATTGGTTGCGACTTGCGACATACTCCGTACTAACTAATACTCCGTATAACGAATTATGACTTTAACCGAATGAATGAACTCTTACAAAGACGATTTTAGGCTCGTTGTAGTATTATTATCTTTTATTTCCTTATCTTTTATTTCCATGCATATGTATCCAAGGAGCAGAGTCACATCTCTGATTTCACATTCGACAATGAACACGAAGAAAAATACAGGCATCAAGATTCTTACTTTCTTAGACTAGAGAGATCTATGTGGTCATTTAAATGTATTTATTATTGACTCATGATCATTTCTATAGAATTAACTCAATTTCATGCATGTCAAAATTAAATACCCACGCAGCACATTTACTAAGTTTAGTCAGCTATGCATTGCTTTGTATCATCAGTCGTGAATTAGGTGAAAGTTTGAAACAAGCAAAGATGTCGAAACACTCTAATACTATAATTAATTAACCTTTGCTTAATTATAGTCAAGATTTTGGTCGTTGCAACCAACTTGATTAAGTTTTAGTCAGCTTCTTCCTAACATTTTTATGACCCTTTCTTTGAAAAAGCTACGATACGAGTAATATAAAAATAATTATGGTTCTTCAATTGTCTACCCCAAAGCTATATGCATGATAATTGATAAAGATAATTATGGTTCTTCAATTGTCTATGCATTGCTTCTTTACGAAAAGAAAAAAAAAATATACGCATTGCTTTATTTATGGGAGTTTTCATTTGATAAAGCAAATTATGCGAATATTTCTTATTAATTGGCGAAAATTTCCCTTAAACAACAAATGTAGTAGACCCTTAATATGAGGGCACATAAAAGACACACCTTGGCTATTTTGACCCTTACCCTTAGCTCTTGCATCTTCATAGGGAAAGTTTTGGACTTGTTGGATTAGTTCGTAGGAAAAACAAAGTGGATAATATTCTATATTAAAATTTGTTAAACCACTTCCTGCCAAAAAAAAATAAAAATAAAACTACAATAAAAATCGAGAAAATGCCAAACCTACCTCCATTTCTTTTTTGTTTGTTAATGGGAATTTTATTAAGTTCAACGTAGCAAGTAAATGATTGATGTCATATTGTCATGTATAATTAATTTCTACTATTTTCAATTGATAGAGCTAGCTAAGCTATATAAGGTGTCATTATTTCTGTGTGAATGATGGCAATGCAACGATTATCATCCTCATATTATTGCGAAGTGAAATTGATAGTCCTATTAATTAATAGTCTTTGTTCTAAAGTTTCCTTGTAATCATGTCTAGACGTACATTGATAGTGAATTAGTTATGCTATACGCCTATACCATGTTATCAAGATTGCAGTGTGGGTAATTAGGTATTTGAGAATTGAGAATGCATCTACTTATTCGGGAACCTCGCTCATAACGATACTTAACGACCTCGTAACGTTTTGCATGTATTTACATTGTACATACATCCTGAAAAGATAAGACATAAGTTTGACCTTTGCAGACATGGGGCATGTTTCTTTTTAGGTACAAAGGCGGGGGTGGGGGTATGAGGATTTGAACCCGGGATATCCCCCAGGCAGGTTGAGTTCCTAACCACTAGGCCAACCTTGATCCTCAATTCCTCATAGACATAGGGCATGTTAAATAACATACGTTCACGGTTTAATCATGAAAAATTGACAAATAACTAATTTCTTCATTCATTCACTTTTTCGCGGGAGAATAGATGGCGATTTAATTGACTAGTGAGCAGTAGTGGGCATGTGATGTGATAAAATTAATTATGGGAGGAAGCAAGAATAATGGTGGAAGAATTAAGAATGTCCAGCAAATCAAAAGCTGGCCAGAAAAAATGAATGAAAGTGGTCCGTCACCTTCGTAATGGACAGTTCATGTTCCAACCCAAAAGAAAATACGAGCCTACTTACATGCCCATGTCAACTTTTGATATTGACATCACTAATAATGGGCTTCCAATATTAGATAGCCCATTATGTTACGGGCCGGATTCCCTGACATGATTATTATGTGTTGCGTCGATCAAATATTATAGAAGAAGTCGTTATGATGTACTCCTTCCGTTTAGGTTTAAATCGAGGCGGTTTAAGACAAAACAAATGTCGCATGAGGTTAAGTTGTTGAACAAATAAGCGAAGAAAATGGAGGAAAAGCTATACGGCGAAGGGTGTGTGATTGAAACCGAATTCACAAACTTCACAAAGAACGCTCTTGTGACAAGACAGTGAAGATGGAATCGCAAACATGTAAGGAGAACATGAAAAAAGGCTTGCAAATATAATTGAAATGGATTAGTTTAGGCAATAGTATTTGCGGAAACTAAAATTGAGTGAAATGATCGAATGAAATGGAAAAAAAAAAAAAAAAAAAAAAAACTATAGTAATAACTAATAACTCATTGTTGTTGTTTTCAGAGGGAGAACGTATAGACGGCATGTCGTTATCTAAGAGATTTATCGCTTTCGATAAAAGATTTCCTCGCTTTAGTCTAGCTAGCTTGCTAATTTTAGTAAAATTGCTCTACTACAAATGTTTATACGCCTTATATCTTACTTGTTGATGCTAAAGTGCTAATGTATGTTCATAGATACAATCATACAACCCGTAAAGATTTCTAACATGTTTTGTACGTAACTATGGTGATATGGAGTCACCCTTACTAGAGAAAGCGACTACTAAACAATAACTTATCTATTCGGTACAACAATGGTACCTCATCCCTAAAAAGTTAGGTCTTTTAATTAACTAATGAAAATGAGATTAGCAATACAAACATGTTTGGCACTGTTACTGTGTTAGGTAGTTGTAATCAAAAGATTTCCCAGATCACCTAATTGTATTAGTATTAGTTTGTGTAGTAAGCACTCTAGGCAGAGTACAACCTCTAAGAAGAAAATTGTACCAATAATAATGTATACGTACGCTCAAGACAAATACAGTAGAGATGAAATACTACTTAACCATCTTAATCAGAGGTGCGCTATTGAACTTGAGGCTTGTGTGGGACGCAAGTCACGCAGCAGTGCTTAATTTATTTATAAGTTATAAACAAGAGTTTTCATCTTCTTTTACAGGAGCTGTTGTGGACTGCTAAACCACCGGCTCTACAATTAGTATGATACTGTCCGCTTTGGGTCGGGAGACAAGCTCGCACGGATTTAAACACGGGTATCTTTTTAACGTAAAATGCCTCATACTAATAGTGTGGAGATGGAACTTATGTACAAGGATTCTAATCCTCCCACAAACGCCAGAGTCCACTTGCTTGCCACACAGGTCCCCTTTCAAACCGCTCTGATACCACTTGTCGTGGACTGCCAGACCACCGACTCCACAATTAGTATGATATTGTCCGCTTTGGGTCGGGAGACAAGCCCGCACTATAATACCCCAAATTCCAGAGAAAGTTATTAAAAAGTTAAAGGCTCATATGATGTGTTTAAAAGGATTGATAGTGCTACTCATACCAACAAAGACGATTTTCCTTTTAGGAAGTTCATCTGATAAGAACTCCACAGTTAAGCGTGCTTGACTGGGAGCAATTTCAGGATGGGTGACCTCCTGGGAAGTTCCTAGGGTGCGCAAGAGTGAGGTCACAAAATGCGTCGAAAGGACCCGTGTTGGTCTGTGAGGTCAGCCCACAGCCTGACGTTCCGGCTCAGGCAATAAGTCGGGGTGTTACAGCACGGATTTAAATACGGGTATCTTTTCAACCCAAAAGGCCTCTAGCTTGACGTAAATACGCGAGTACGATCATACCAAATGTTGGATCGATTATGAACTTGTTTATAGACAACTTTTTTTCACTGTGATTACGCCAAATGCACATTAATTCTATGTATAGACCTTGATCTTGCTCTTAATATAAAACCATTTGTAAGATTTCATTAACCGAAGTTTCGCAAGAGAAACGCACACAAGAAGATTTGGTTGGCAACCAAAAAAACGGGGATATTGCCGACGACACGACCGACCCCGCGTATAGGTTGTCAAGATTAGTGGTGCCATTTTTTTGGCCGGTTCGGTTACTATCCTTAGCCATCCAGCTCACACCGCCGAACCACATGGCTCGTGCCCACTCATCCTAGCTGGCATTTTTCCAAAATCCTAAAATCGTAAAACTTAATTATTTTAATATTTTATTGGACCCACTTTCCCACTCAACATTTCCAAAAGAGGGAACATTTACCCATCTCACTCACCCAAACACGGCCTTAGGTTTTTTTTTTTTTTTTAATTAATAATTTTTAATAATATTCTTGCTTAACATAGCAGACAAAGGATATCAATTCCACCTTTCCCAATCCGAATCATATCATTTCAAATCTCTCCAAATCGTCTCAGTATCGTAACAGAAGCCCACCCTTTCCCCTTATTCTTCACCATTTCTTGTTTTTTTCTTTTCTCTCTTTAATTACTTAACCAAATACATCCTTCCTACTCTTCCTATTGCTTGGAATTTTCCCCAATTGCGTAATATTAAGTTCACATGATTGTAGATTAGATTAGATGTTGAGTAATAGTTATAGTTAACCAAACTCATTTGGTAACCACGTAGTCGGTACCAATCACCAATCAGTGATATGATAAGAAAAATTCCGAAATTTAACGTTTTCGTACTCGGACATGGCATTCGTGTGGTCCGTGATACCAACCGAGATAGCTACAGCCTACAGGCACGTGATAGAGTTTTATCACTATTCATACATCAACATTGAATTCCCGTGTTATTCAGGATACCAGCTGAATTAGCAAATCGTATTAAAACGAGTTAATACATAAGAACAAAAATGATTGAAAGATGAAGCAAGATAGAATTTTCCCACCTTCACATAGTCACATACTCACATGGAGTGTTCATAAAAAGGACACTATTCATACAATATTGACCAAGCAAGGATCCCAATTCAATAAACTAAAAGATCACCTTTGTTTAGAAGCTAGGAGACACATATATTCCAGTCCAAGCAGATAATCATAACCCATGTATAACGTTGACAACTCAAAAAAGTGAATAGCAAAAAAAAAAAGTGTACCCAAAAATAAAATAAAAAAGATGAATTAATGAAATGGTATTTTCAACATGATGATACACTAGATCGCACCGGACCCTCTTCAAAGATTTGGGAATTGACTTCATTTCAGCCGTGCCCAATTGGGCCCTCATTTAATATCTTTAAATCCTTGGACCATAAATTTCTCAATACTTTACAACCTCAATTTTTTTCTTTCGTCTTATAATATAAGATCCTATCATCTATGAAATGGACATGTTAGCCACAAGATCAACAAAAACCAATAGTATTAATCTACAACTCAACCAAAATTGTTTTGGCTAACAACTGAAATTAAAACAATTCAAGTAACATTTTATCTACATTCACGTCTGGTTTCCCGTTACATTAACAATCCGACACAAGAACAACACTAAACGCAAATAATGTAACACTAAACCAATTTTTTTTGGCCTAACAGCTGAAAATAAATCTATTCGAGTCATATTTGATCTACATTTCTGTCTTGTTTCCTCATTACATTAACGATCCGACACAAAACCAAAACTTGACGGTAGTGTTACAACAGCACGTACTAAACCACACGCGCTAGGCACTAACGCCCGTGACACTATCATCATAACTCATAAGAGATCTTATGTAGCGATAATATTAATTCGAATGTCATACAATAACGTTTATGCTAAAAACGGATCCCATTAATTACAGTGAAAATTAAACGATTCATCATCTAATTCAGTATGGTATCCTGTAACTTTATAGAAATTTAAAACAGCACGGCAAAATGGAGCGTAACCAAAAAAAAAATGGAAAATGAGAAGATAAAAAAAATTAAGGACGTTAGATGTACCGCGGAAATGCAAAACGCCAGGCAAAAAAAACCGTTGAAACTAATTAACGGACAGTTTCACCAAATTGCCGGCTCTTTTTTTCTTCTTTTATCATGGACCGTACGTACGCTCAAGGCGTTACCACCGTTAGATCATCATCATCAACAACAATATCATCATCAACGGTCATCTTAAGCCGTCTAGATGGAGAATCGGACGGTCCAGGGCGAGAGGGAGAGGGAGAGGAAGGGGTGGATGAATCCAACGGTCCAGGAGGTGAGGATGGAGTTGAAGGAGAATCGAACGGTCCACAAGGAGAGGAAGGTGTGGAAGGTGAGGTAGTAGTTTGAGAGGTCATAGATACTGATGATGCTGATGGCGAAATGGACGGTGGTGATTCAGACATGAAAGATTCATCGGACGGTGTAGATCTTGATGAAAGTGAGGATGTATCAGTGTCATCTGATGAAAGATCTGAGCCCTCCATTTGTTTTCTTTTGTTTATACCACTTTCTTTGCCGTTGGATCTGTCTTCTTTGCTCATGTAGTCTCGTAGACGCTTCACATCGGATAATTTCACTGGTTTTAATATGAAATCCTCTGCTCCTTCCTCTAAACATCTGTAATATACGTACCAAACATGCAATTAATTCCTGATAATTAAAAATCGCATTTGACTATGTCTTAATTCACTGAATTTAACGATTTGACGATTGATTTTATACATAATAATCAACTCTTATTCCAGTACGACTAAGATTACGGTTTGACTATTAGCACACGATACGAACATTTAAATGAGGCGCAAATATTAATACAATCGAATCAATCGAGTACCTCTATCTTAACCATCACGATTCACGGTAACTACGGACCGAAAAATAAGAATTTTGGAAATGTGTTTTTACCTGTCAATACGCGCAATAACATTTTCGGAAGACATGATTACAACAGGAGTTTCCTTGAATGATGACGATTCCTGCTAAAACAGGATATAAGTATTTACCATTGTCAGCTGAAATTACTAACAGTAACTTTTGTTTTTTATTTTTACTGTAAATTTACAAATTTAACAGAGAGAAAATTGCAAACCTTGATTTTCTTAAGGAGTTCATAGCCAGTCATCCCAGGCATGCAGTAATCAGTTATAATTAAATCAATTTTCAACCCCTACACAATTTAAATAAATCACTAATTTAGCTCAAATATTACAATTATTATTCCTTAAAAATTAAATTAAAAACAAATGGCAATTAAATTAAAAAAAAAAAGAAGAAGAAAAAAACAACTTACATCAACAACAGAGGTCCTCTGTTCTTCGTCTAAACCGAGAAATTCGAGAGCCCTCATACCACTATCTACTGCAGTTACTACAATTCAATTAATTTAAAATTTTAATTAGTTGGACCAAATATGAAAGATTAAAAAAATAATTATCATTAAGATGGTTAATTTAATAAAGTTGATACCTTTACAAGAGGTAGTTTTGAGCAATCTCTCGATAACTTTCCTATCGATAAGACTATCATCAACGGCTAAAACATGCGCTTCAGCAGAAACAGCAATAGCATCAGACGGTCCAAGATCAATAGCCGAATCCGACTTCCACCTCCGACCCGAAACGACACCGTTCCTCGCCGCAGCTAGATTAAACATTGTCGTTTAATTTAAAATAATACTTCCTCCTTGCTCACTCAGAAATGATGATAACAAAATCAAGTGTAATCGGCAAGTTTTGTTGAGTAGAGAGATAGAGAGAAAAAGGAGGGAGAAAAGTGAGGAGGTGGAGGAAGTGGGGGTGCTTAAATACGAGTGAAGGGTAAAAGGGTAAAATTATATCTTCTTCTCTACTGAAAAGTCATTCTCTTGCTGTGTGTGTATGTGGGAGGAAATCTGGAGGGGAAATCTTGGGGACTTTAATAAGGTGGGGACTTAATTTTTTTTTAAATGGACTGATACGCCAGATTCTGAAATCCACTTTGTTGAGATCTCCCAATCCCTATACTCCCCTTTCTTTCTTTTGGACTATACAAATATATTTACTGTTTTTTTTTTAGTTTTTACTATAGATTTTTCGTACGGAGTTTTAATTTTTCACTGTGTGAGGAGTAGTAAATGAAAGAGATTTGGTTTAGAGTCTTTAGACCGATTGAATTTATTACTCTATCAGATATGAATAGGGAAGTAAATGATGTGAGACTTTGAGAGTGGAGGGGATGGTAAGTTTTTGGAAACGGTTCAGTCAAACTGTGTTGAAGTTTGAGGCGATTATGGATTTGACTCGTTTAAGGGTTTTTAAGATTTGAATTTACGATCTTCAGAACAAATTTTTTATGACCAGTTTGGGCAGTAGTGTCAAACTGTCTTGACAGTTTAAAGATACCTAGACTAATGGAGTCGTGGTCGCCCAAAGACTAGATACCAATATACCGCCTAGCCTCAGGACTACTATTGGCCTAGTTTTTGTGTACGACTCGACAACCTTGTTTAGTTGCTTACATTGTCAAGGGGTTAGCGTTTGTGTAATATACCACCTTGTATAGAACAAGGAAAAAAATTGTTCATTTTTTAAATCACATTGTCAAAGTCAACATTTTACCTTTTCTTTTATTTTTTTATATTTGAAGTCAACATTTTACCTAAAAGTGTCTGAAAACAAAATATTTTCTCGAACGATAGACTCGACGACAAACTCCTACGAGGCAAACGTCATGGCCTTCAATTGCCTTGTGAAGTTGTGATATACAATACCCCGACACATTGTCATTGTATATACGGTATATGACTATCGTTTCAACTTTCAAGTCGTTTTAAGCTATCATAGCAGACTCATAGGTTATATGTAGGTGGGCATTTGAAGAGCATTCGACCATGTAGCCCGTATAGGGTAAAAGTACCGACGGTAAATAGTAAAAAAATTAGGACTGCAAAGTGACGGTAACGTGTGTTGACCACCGGTCAAATGAAGGGACGGTTCAATAAGAAAGAAGGCGCCGTCAAATCCAGAGGGTTTGGGAGAAAAAGGCTGCCACTTTCTGACTGACTGACTTAGGCCAAGTCAAGTCCTCGCAGTTAAAACTTCGATGTTACGTGACATTTTACTGCACAGGATCTAGGGCTATGTATGGTAAGATTGTGAACTGGTAACTTTTTCATGTTTTTTCCAACTTTAGTATGTGTTCCCTGCACAGTAATCTTCTCGATTTTCAAGTACAATGCAATATAATATTACTCCACTATTTCTCCACAATGTCGAGATTTTGTATCAAGATTTGAGTTTTTTTTTCTTGTAATTTTCGTCAAGAAATAATTTACTGTGGGTAGTGAGCTTTGTGATTATAGAGGCAAGGTCTTTGAATTGTGTCATGTGGCTTCTCTAAGTGCACACGATAGCATGACCAAGAGGGTTCCTAATCTTTCTTTAGCTTATTGTGAATTACAAATATTTTTTCCGTTATTTCTGTTTATTCATATTTGCAAAGAATCGAACGCATAGGGTAACAAATAACAAGTCAAAGTACTAACTGTTTATCAGTAAGTTATAGCCTCGTTGTCTCCCCATTTCGTAGTGAAATAGTAGCTAACTTGGATCAAGAAATGTGAGATTAGCTTAGAAATTGATTAAAGGAACTAAAGCCTTACAATCAAACACTATTAGGACCATCTGGATTGTTTGAGTTTTAATCACACGGAAAAATAAAATAAAAACCGTGCAAATTATAGCGAATTAAATTCGTTGAGGAGCAACACTTTAAGCCCCCATCACAAAATCAAACATTTAGCAAATTCTACAATGCCCATAATGGAACAAAGACGAAACACATAACGGAGAAATCTATATTACCAAACAGAATACGATTAGCAATACTCCGTACATCATAACATTTACATTTCATCTAGAGTGAGTTGACCAACGAATTACTTATAATCCTGTTTTAAGACTATGTTTATCAATGGAGCCATAAACCCATGGCATCCCAATATAAAAACCATTTTATCATCCATTTTAGTTGACCCTACTTTATGGCACTTTTGTAGAATTTATCAATGACACTTCTTCACCTCCATGACCTTTCTTTATACTTAAATTTTTTTTATTCTAAAAATATATCAAGATTGGTCTTATTTTGTAGAGCTTTAAAAATCATAAATATTGGTATAATTTTTGTAATATTATGAAATTCATATTAATAATTATTAATGTTTAACTTTTATCTTAATTTACTTGCTTCTTCCAACAAATCAGAAATAGCCATTTGGAGGAGAGAGAGAGCATTGAAATGAATGTGGCAGAGATTTTTCTCATGGCTTTGGTGCCTGACGGGGCATCATGCCACGAAAAAAGAAATGAAGTTTAGTTGTTTATTCTTATTTGGCACGTATGAAGGTTAAAAGTGGATGCCATAAGCCTTCATTGCACTCCCAATAAACTTAGGCCCTGTGCGATTCAACTTATTCAACGATGTTTTCAAATTAGATCAGATTTATTCAAATCAAATCAAATCAAATCAGTTTTATTCAAATCAAATCAAATCAGATCAGAATTATCCAAATAATAATCAATGAATCTAGTCTAGTTTTAGTTATTAATTCGTCTAATTATAGTTAATTTATCAATTAATTCAGTTCAGATCAAATCAAATCAAGTTTATTCAAATCAAATCAAATCAAATCAGTTCAGTTCAAATCAAATCAAATCAGATCAGAAAAATGCAGTCCAATCGCACAGGGCCTTAGTCTAATAACTTAGCAAACTTTAGACCCAAATCAACTAAACCAACCCATCTAAATGAAGACTTGAAGAGTCATGGAGAAGATACCGATTGCTTTCACTTTCCAAATCTTAATCTCTTGAATCAACAATGTTGACATTTGATTACTAATTACACATAAAATCCACGTGTTAGTAGTAAAAATTTCTGTCAATGTTTTATCCGAGAAGGTAATGAACAGAGACACAGAGTACAATTAAGGGTGGCAGAGAAGTGGTAGGGACAAAAGAGGTGAGAGAAAAGATTTAGAGAGTCCCAAAGAAATCTTAGGAGTGGGCCCAACTCGATGGAGATGGATGTATGATGCATTTGGAGTTTTGCAATGAATTCAAAAAGACGTATCAGACAAACATATCAAATCTTCCTCAGGATTTTCTTCCCCCAAATTTTAATTTTTTCACATTCAATTTAATCAATTCGATTGCAATATTTCGATCAGAGAGATAGTACTATAAAAATTCGCTATTTTCCGGATTTGTTTGGTGGAGAAAAATTAGATGTATAGAAAGCAAAGTGAGCATCGTTTTCTCGTTCAGTTCCCATATGATATGACATATTACAAATTTACGCTTCACATGAACCACTCCAAAGCATGCTCGTTAAAACCCCGAAAGAATTTTAAAAAATGTGTATCAAATCGAGTTCCTCTCTTACAAACAACTAAACAAGTATTGCGTTTCCAGTATGGATTTATTTTCCTGCATTTAATTTTCTGGGTATTGGTTTTCCATTAATTGAAATGATTTTTACACACTTTTAGATGAGTCACAGTCATCAGCACCACCCCAATATTAATCCTCTCTCACGTTTTCTAGCTTTTTTCCTTTTTATTTTTGGAGGTCCACTTACTTAGTAATTACTGTTTTGGTCTTCTTTCCAAAACCCATGGACTTGAGTCGACCAACACAATTCCTCGTTCTTGGATTTCAAACAGAGTATATATATCTCTATCCTTGATTTGATAGTGCATCTGCCTGCCACTCGTTTTATAGGACCATTAACTATTAGTGCATAGTGCTGTTCAAATTCGTAGGTGCATAGTGTAGAAATAGTCGACATATACATATACGGTACTAAGGTGAGCTGATATAAGTTTAATTACAACTCAATTAGATTAATACGAGCTTTTGAGTTTATTAGCCGGCATTTATTTTCTTCGACTCTCGTATTTGGATAAAACTAAAATGGTTCATATTAAAATAGATAGAATGTATAAGCCGTCGTGTTTGTCTATCCTAACATAAACCACTTTCTCGGAATGTTGGTGTAATATCCACGGATTTAACATGTAGGGATGAGAAGAAGAATTTTATACAATTGGTTTAATTAATTAACGTATCTCAGGAGATTGATCTGCCAAGTTACAAATTGGTTCACGAGATACTTGCACAGTTGCACTTCTAAAAATCCTACAGTACTACTAATATAACTTGCTAAAGAGAACAATTTTCAAATGGCTTATTCTACACAACTAGGTTTATAAAATGCTAAAACAAGCTGGAATTGAGAAGACCCATTTATTGATGAGACTCTTCATGGATATGCACGAGAATTTAGAATTACAAGATGCCCGCAGGCCACTAAATGCCATCAATGGAGATTGCACACCGATCATGATCAACAAAATTAAAGTCGAATCGATTTGGATTAGGATTTTATAGAGTCGTATAATAACTCCTCCCATTTAGAGTTTAGTTATAGTACTAGTTATATGGAGTATTATTATTCATTGTACTTGTATTTGTATTAGTGAAAACTTTTTTTTGAAGGGATCGTATTATTGAAAACTATTAAGTGCATCGCAATTGTTGTATAAAAGCAGTTCATTACACAATGTTGCCTTTCAATAATTTATCAAAATCAGTGGAATGTCGAAAACCATGTTTGATCTTTTACGGAGTACTATCCAAGTAACATGAAATCTTTGTGATTTTTTTTTTGTGTGAAGTGGGATAAAGAGTTCGCGGGTTTTGACTTGTGAACTACATGAGATTATATTAAGAATTTGTTAATAACCACTAAATCATTATTGTACGAAACATGAGTGAGGATTATGAGCTAACAAGATTTTGCTTAGTTGATCAAAATCTTACTAGCGTAATAGCGTTAGCTTCTACGTCACAATCAAACGACGAACCACTAATCAAACATGCAAGTTTTGATAATTATTAATCAAATGTTGCATGCGTTTGTACGATAAGGTGTACTAGAACAAGTGCTACAAAAATGCACATAATCTGAAATTAAATGAATAAAATAGATACTAGCTCCATAATATAGCCAATTGTAACCCGTTAAAAAAACCATGAGCTTTTGGGTGGTGGGCCTGATACTCCTTAATCAATGGGTCTGACTCGTTAATGGCACACAAAAAAGACCAAAACAGCAGCTTTTGATTATTTGGGCCTTCTAGAGATTTTATTTTCCATGGGAAAAAAGAGGAGGAAAAGTGAAAGTGAGCCATGGAAATCTTGGTCTAGTCAATACTTTGTTTATTTGCACGATTTAGTCCAAATACGAGTAACATAAATTAACATAAGACGCTAAAATGTTATCGATAAATTTTCAATAACATTGCATTATAAGAGTTCAAAATCGAGACAAAATTTATGAATCTAGTCCGTACTAATTCAACTCACTGTTCATTTTACTCTAGTCAGTTTTCATTAGTGGTAAAACCTCTAAGACTTGCATGACTTCTTATACTCCATATAAATCTGTTTTCAGTTTTTACATATCTCGACTAGTCTCATCCCAAAGTCAACAAAGGAATTAATATAAATTCCATCGAAAAGAGAAGTGGGTTATATGCGTTCATCTCAAAATGATAGGCGATTCTTCTCAATCTCCACTCTTGCCATTTTACATTATGGAACTCTATATATATATTCCCTTGGATTATTTTGAAAAAAAAGTAACATATATACTACTCCGTATGATTGAGTTGTTAAGGTCAGGGGGTAAATCCAAACTCAAGAAATTAGGATATATACCTTCTCTACAATTTGTCTAAATTTACACATTCTTAGAAACGTCGAGACGTCGAGTTAGCACACCACAACATTGAGCTACCCATAAGTTTGCCATATCACTGTCAATCTGTCATCAATAACATGCAAAAGCACCGATCCCATCATGTTTGTTTATATGCCCATTCTAAAACCTTCATCCAGGTCTTTAAATTGCTAACGTTTAACTTGAATATGTGAATATAGATATAAATTTCTAAATAAGAATATATTTTTTTTCTTTCCTTAAAAAGTTATGTTCGGAGGGGTTTAATTTACTCAAACATAAACAGTGATATTGCCAAAATAGTGTTAGCAAATGAATCTATCAATCTCTCTTTTTTTTTTTTTTTGTGTCTTTACCAGACAATCAATGATCCTTTACTGCTTTTGAAAGGATGATCTTTGGCCAAGATCGTAGGATTCATTTTCACGTTGAAGAATATGCTTTCACGCTTGAAAAAGCAACTATATTAACCAACTTTGATTTTGCAAGATCTTTATACACGCCCTAGTCCATTATTGCTTTAATTACAAGGTACCTTACATATTCTCCAAGACGGTGAAAATGTGAATAGAAATACTGTACTCCGTAGTATGTTGTCTTACACCACCCAAATTAATTTGGATTGGAGTCGTGAATGACATATTGATGCGGTAAGGCCTACTAATGTACATGCGTACACAATACCGAGGTTAATTCCAAAACAGGTTAATAAACTAACCAAGTAACCACTATGCCTTGTGAATAAGATGATTCAATGCCAAACAATCGGTAAATAACAAACTTATCCATTGATATTCAAGCCTGAAGTACCCTACTACCCTTTTATGACTCATGAACCCGATTTAGCTCGTATAGCCGAAGTTAGCCCCACCAATTGGATCCGAACATCTATCCTTACTCAACTCGATTACCAAATTCCAACTTCAGGCCGGTTAAATCTCAACGTGATCGAACCCCTGCTCACCTCGTATTTCAAGTCTCAACCCATTTCCATACCAAAGCATGAGCTCACCGAGCCATCGCGGGTATTTTACCATCAACAAACGGTCCACAACTTCACACAAACGAAAAATCGGTCCGATTCGAAAAGAAGAATAAGAAGGAAAAACCCTGGGTTGTGTTATTGGTGAAGTTGGGTGGAGCAAAAATGGAGTGCGCGGCAAAGGGAAGGGGAAGCCGGTGCGTGGGCCCACCTGTGAGACGCTGTGCTCGCTGCCAAGCTGTTGCGTATTGTTCACTCTCTCACCAGGTTCACTTTCAATCTTCTCTTAACCAAATCATTAACTTTGCTCCATTTTAATGTTTGTTAGTTTGATTATATTTTATTTAACCTGCTAATTCTTAGTAATATTTGCATTTGTGTTGGTGGGTATTGTATAAATTGCAGTAATTTTACTTGTTTTAGCTGATAATTTGGTTTTGGAGTGATATATGTTTGATTATGGGTTGAAAATAGTT
Source organism: Spergularia bocconei (assembly GCA_963457585.1). NCBI lineage: Eukaryota > Viridiplantae > Streptophyta > Magnoliopsida > Caryophyllales > Caryophyllaceae > Spergularia > Spergularia bocconei. The sequence continues at coordinate 3,292,852 of OY734943.1, forward strand.
GTGATAATCGGAATTGTGAGGCAATATGGGGTTTGATTGTGGGGGAGATTCTTGGAGGAGTAAATGTTATTGAGAATTTCGGAAATTCGCGGTCTGATTTTAATGCGAAAGAAGCTGGATGGAAGTGTAGTTTGTGCTCATGTGTTCATGATGATTTTATAACTTGTTGGTCAGAATCTAGAGATGGCAATTTAATGTTTGGTCGAGGGTGTACATAAACTTTCATCGCCATTTTGTTTTTTGTTCCATTCTCGACGTTGTAATTGGTGAACGTTTTGCAAAGGGTTTGGGGGGAAATGGGTTGGTTCAAGGTTTAGAGAGCTCCATGAATGTAATGTCGATGGTGTTTCGAGGTGAACTATGTTCTATGTATGATGGGTAGTGAATAGTGATAGCTTGGATTGTATTGGTAGTTTTGGAAAGGAATGTTGAAGGATGGTTTGATTTTTTGGGTTGTATTTAGACTATGAATCTTGGTTGTGAAGTTGTGTAAATGAGGTGCCTATTTTGGTGGCAAATTTGAGACATTCTCTCAACTGCCCACGTTTTATCAAGGCCATGGCTATGGAAAGGGAATGCAAGTTGATATCTTGGATTTAGGTGGTAAGTGTTACAGTGTATGCCCAACTACTTGATGGGTTCATGAAGATTATACATTTATACCTTTTGTGCTTATTTGGTTCATTCTATAACTTGTTGGTCTAGAAATGAAGCTGTTGGTCTAGAAATGAAGCGAGGCAATAGATCACTAGTCTAGGGTGTTAATCAATCGAGTTAATACCAAATTGTTGATCACATGGCTGTCTTGAGTTTTTAGCAGGGATCACTCAGAACCAAATGTCAGGGCTGTACTGGATATCATGGCCTCTGGGTTAAGTTTTTAGCAGGGATCACCTAGAAGCCTAGAACCGAATGTTAGGGCTGTACTGGATAACATGGCCTTGTTTAGGGCTGAGAAGACTATGACATGCAAGTAATTGTCCTCAACTTTAGGTTGAAAGGGAGCCACGAATAGATAAGTGTTATCATCATCGCTGAAACCTAGGTCCTAGGTACCATTAAAAGTTTGAAATTGTGCTGTCAATGATTGTGTCTTGTTCTCGTGTTTGTGTTTCTTGATTAAAATAACATCACACTTTTTAATTCTTTGCTGATATTAAAGTATTGAGTACCTTCTCTGACTAAAGTCTTTACCTGCTGAAAATATTCTTGCAGAATTTGCATTGGATTGACCACAAAAAAGAATGCGAAAGATTAAAAGAACAATTGAGAAATAGTGATATCTTGAATGAATTTCCTTTTACATTTTGTACAGAAGCTACAACTCAGGTACTATGTGCGTAAACTTTAACCTTTATGGGCTTGAAGAAGCTGTAAGTCTTCTGTCTTTCACATTTCTCTTTATGCCTTGACGTAGATTTGTGAAAAGAGGGGGAGTAGATGTTCTTTTCTTGGTAGAAGGAGCCTTCATCAGATAGGAATGTGGTCATATGAATGCTCCTGTTGGGTTGCAGACGTTCCTGACAATCTCCCAGTGTAAGCTTTTATCCTTGTTTTTTCACGATACTCAAACTAACATATTTTCACTCTTAAATCTCTTGAATGATTTTTAACACGAGTCATTGGAATCATGTTTTGTATAGGCTCATCAAGTCTTGGAACCTTTCAAGCATGTTTGCCCCGTGCATTGGTATTGTCTTTCTCTTTGTGTAAGCGACTTCTATAGGGGGTATTCACCAGTCCAAAAGTGAGCTGCGTTTGTATTGACCACTGATAATTTTCAGACCTCAATTGACCCCTAGCTCTAATATAATATTCGATCAAATCAGAAATATGGGTGCACACTCATTTACTTTTATAGCTAGATTCTGGTCTAGTTTCAAGCATGATTACTTTTGTGACCTTGAGTTAACGCTCTATAGTGGACTGATGAATACTCATGTCTAAAAGGTTTTCACAAATTGACTTTTCAGAGGACTTCTTCGTTAACATTTCATTCACACCCTCTGTTCCCAGTGTTAAAACCTCAATTCATGCCCCACTTGACTTGTGAACACTCCTTGTTTCAACTTCTTCCACAAATCGACTAGTAAGGGGACATCTTCATTAACATCTCATGCAGACCCTTTGTCTCCGTTGTCAAAACAGTTAAGCTGTTGGAAGGAGTATTATGAATGGAGATCCATCCCATCAGATTCACCTGTTGCTTTATTACTTCAATGGGTATGTTATACTGCTGTGGTGTGATGTTTTTCTTTAACTTTGACACTGAACAGCTAGGCACCAGTATGTCGCTTCCTTTCACACAACTGCAATGTTTTGGCTAGCTAAGACAATATGTGTAGAACATGTTTGCTGCATTATATCATATGAGCTTTGGCAATAGAAATAAAGGTTAATTCATCAGAGTTACAAACAAGCAAGTAGGACACGGAAATGATTTCTTTATATGAACAGTAATTACAGTCTCTTTTACATTTAGATGATGTGTTATTTGATTTATAGTTTAGCAGAACATAGTTGTATGCTGCGGAATGCATGTCAACTTTGCTGAATGTGCAGCCTGTGGTGTTAAGAAGCTCGATTTCTGTTTATAAATAATTATGCAGGCAAACTAGTGGAACCTTTAAAGTAAATTGAACATCCAGTTATTTAATAGTTATTAGAGATTGAAATTATAAGAGTAAATGGAAGTCACTAGACTGGGTAGGAAAGAGGAAAGATGTATTGAACTTATTTGCACCCTGCCTTCCGTAGGAAAGAAAAGACAGAAAGGGCAAAAATTGAAATTTAATTGTGCATCTCGATCTTCTAGTGACTGGAGAGAAATTTAGTACGATTTCATAGCTAAATGGTTATAAGAATAGGTCATAGGTGTATACACCATTGCTTTCCAAACTGGTCTTCTTTTAGTTATGTGACTGCGTTCATGACAGTCCTTTGCATTTTTTTGGCAGCCCCTTACAATATACCACGCAGTCCAACTTCATGCTGATAGAATACTGAGTTGTGAGGCTGGTAAAGGGATCATAAATATTCACTATCTTGGTATGTTCTCGTGTCCATTTTCATACTCTGCTTTTTTAGAAGTCCGTCAATCAGTAATGTGAACGGTATTTTGCTTTTCTCTATGAACTCATTGTATATTTAAGCTCACTTGATTGTTTGGCCCTTGTCTTAATTTTACTATCATGAGTGTAAGTTCAGTTCAGCTCCCTATATCCGATCGGGGAGGAAAGTGGTAGAGTGGTTAGTACAAAGTAATGCAATGCTAAGGTTATAATTTCTTAGATCCAAGCACACACTTATGTAATTATGGCCAACATTTGTTGTGACAGAGAATTTGAAGACTTTGACAATGCATGCTGAACTAAGCAACCTCTCACCTTCATTATAATTCGAAAATGTGCATGTCATTAGTCTTTCCATCTCTTTCCCTTTTCTGATTCTTCAAAAATAAATAAACTAGGCCCACGGTTGAAGTTTTACAAGGGTTGTTTTCTTTGCACAATACTTGGCCAATTTAATTAGATGGAAATAATTGATATTAAATCATTAATTGATTAATTTTTGTTATAGAGTTATTTGGCACAAATGAAATCCATGTTTAAGTTTTGAGAACTTTTGCTATTTTCTAAAGAGTGCCTTAAATTTCCAAAGTTAGCCTAACACCCAAAAACTATATAATCTAATATTTGTGACCCAAAATGGTCCAAGACCAACAAAAATGGCTCAAACAGCCTCCAAGGGTAGATTAAAGGGTTTTGCCAAAATCTTAGAGCTACAAACATACGGTGTATTGTAGATTGACTAGCTTCCTAAAATCACCTCTAGCCCCTAGTGATTATATTTTTTATTTTAGCAAAACATTAGAACCAAATGGTAAGTCCTAAAACACCGACAAAAGCCGTTTTCTACTTCTCTAGCCTAAATACTTCACTTGCGACAAAGGGTTTAAAGAACTTCCCCAAGAGAGGAACAAGGCCTCATAATCAATAAGGGTACTCCAAAGCTGCCCACGATTTAGTTTTGAGAACATTTGTCCACTTCCAAGAAAATGGTAAAAATTAGCTAAAACTAAAGTATATAATCCACGGATTTGGATCATAAATGGCCCGAGAACGAAAATGGCTCAAATTTGGTTGGGAGCCCCTAGGGGTCATTAAATGGGTGTTAGCAAAATATTCAAGGCAGAAATATAATGCAAGTCTTAAAATCGGTAAAAGAACGCACTATACCATCAACACGTTGCGTGTGTGGAAAAGGGCTTAAGGAACTTTTCTACAGAGATGCAACCCTCATTTCCAACAAAGTTTCTTCGAGGTTGTCTATGGTAAAATTTTGAGAACATTTGATTAGTTTAGAAAAAATGGTCAAAGGTGGTAAAAAACGAAGTCTATAATCCACGGTTTTTGGCCCAAAATGTCCCAGGAACAAAAACAGCTTAAGCTTTTGTGGAAGCCCCTAGGTGTCATATTATAGGTTTTTGCCAAATATTAGAGCCAAAAACCCGTGGTAAGTCCCAAAAAACCGACAAAAAACGCAATCTAGCCTCACAACGTGTTTGTACCGAGAGGGTTTAAAGAACTTCCCTAAGGGAGGAACTATGCCTCATGCCCAACAAGGGTACTCTAAAGCTGTCCTTGGTGAAGTTTTGAGAACATTTGTCCATTTCCAAAAATAACGGTCAAAATTAGCCGAAACCGAAGTATATTATCCACGATTTTTGACCCAAAATGGCCCGAAATGGAAAACAGCTCAAATTATTTTGGTACTCCCTAGGGGTCATGATATGGGTGTTATTAAAATATTAAGAGCCAAAAATCTGTTGTAAGTCCTAAAAGTGTCCAAAAAATACACTCTAGCGTCAACGGGTGTCGTGTGCTTAACGGGCTTGAGAGAATTCTCTAACAAAGAAATTAACCCTCATATCCAATAAGGATACTTCATGGCTGACCACGTTAAACTTTTGAGAACATTTGGGTACTTCAGAAAAAGTGGTCAAAGTTGGCCCAAACCGAAGTATATCCACGGTTTTTGGCACAAAATTTCCCGATAAAAAAATTGGCTCAAACTTTTGTGGAAGCCCTTAGGAATCATATTACGGTTTTCCGCAAAATATTAGAGCAAAAAGTCTATTGTAAGTCCCCAAAAATTGACAAGAATGCACTTTAGTCTCAAAATGTGAATTGTGCCCAAAGGGTTTATAGAACTTCCCCAAGGGTGGAACAATGTCTCGTATCCAACACGGGTTCTTCCAAAGCTGGTGAAGTTTTGAGAGCATTTGCCCATTTCTAAGAAAAAGTGATCAAAGTTGACCTAAACTGATGTCTATATAATCCACGACTTTTGGCCTAAAATGTCCTAGGAACAAAAACGGTTGAAACTTTTGTGGAATCCCCTAGGGCTCATATTATGGAATTTTGCGAAATATTTGAGCCAAAAATCCATGGTAAGTCCCGAAAAATCGACAGAAAAAGCATTCTAGCCTCAAAATATGACTTGTGCGGACTTGTGCCAGAAGGGTTTAAAGATCTTACCTAAGGGAGGTATTATGCCTTATATCAAACAAGGGTACTCCATAGCTGTCCTTGGTGAAGTTTTGAGAACGTTTGTCCATTTCCAAGAAAACGGTCAATAATAGCCAAAATCGAAGTATATAATCCAAGGTTTTTGACCCAAAATGGCCCGAAATCGAAAATAGCTCAAATTATTTTGGGAGGCAGTAGGGTTCAATATATGGGTTTTAGCAAAATATGAGAGCCATAAATCTATTTTATTTCCTGAAATCAGCTTAAAAACGCACTTTAGCGTCAAATGGGTGGCGTAATCTAAAAGGGCTTAAGGAACCTCTCTACCACACAAACCAACCCTCTTATCCAACAAGGATATTTCGAGGCTACGGTAAATTTTTGAGAAAATTTGGTTAGTTTAGAAAAACTGGTTAAAGTTGATAAAATGAAGTATTATTAACTCGTGGTTTTTGGCTCAAAATGTCCCAGGAATTAGAATGGCCCAAATTTCTGTGGGAGCTCCTAGGGGTCATAGCATAGATTTTGCAAAATATTAGAGCTAAAATACTATGATTAGTGCCGAAACTGGCTTAAAACACACATTTGCCTTGATGGGTGATGTGTGCCAGATAGGCATTCTGCACTCCAAACATTCTTGGGAACTGCCCTTTCATATCCATCATGGGCAGTCTCATATGGTCCATGGTAATGTTTTGATAACATGGTGCTATTTCTATTTGTAAGAAATTGGCCAAAATTAGCCTCGAACAAAATGTTTTCAAATTTTGCTGGTGAAGGAAAAATGGAAGTAAATTTTTACTGGTAAAAATGAGAAGTAAAACAATATTAAGAAAATGATGCAATATAGATATAAGTAAAATTTTATTGGTGAAGGAAAATTGAATACTATCAAGAAAATAATGATATATAATAATATGTAATTATAATTGTTGAAGGGAAAGTAGGATATGGGTGGTAATTGAGGTGGAAGATATGTATACATATGTTGCTCGGGCATGAGTCAGGCCTCAAACTAGTATATTTAGTGTTATTCTACTTTCTTTTCATTCTTATATCATTATTATTGGATGGAATATCTCTAAATTTGTGTGATCAAGAATGATTATCTTTCATAGTGTGTTGTATAGTACCTAACTCATGTCAGTTCAACTCATGCTTCAACTAACTTGTTTTTGTAGGACCTGATAAAGAGCTGTTCCAACTTACGGCATTTGGTGAACTGCTTGCACTTCTCCCTCAATGCCAAGTGCATATAGAATTTGTTGGACCTGCAGTTCCAGAACACAGGTTCACTTGAATCACTTGCTATGACAGCTTTAGGGTGTTTCCTTGTAAAGCGAAACACGTTTCTAAGAGTAGGCAACAAGAACCTCCTAGTTTGCCAACTTGTTGGCCTAGACTAAAACTACTTCTAGAGGTGGGGCTGTGGTCTGGGATAACAATCAACCACTCATAAAAAAGACCTATGATGGGAGGACTGAATAAATATTCGGCTGTGAGATCTCCTCTTTTGAGATGGTTTAGGCAATTAACTTAAAAGGATAAAGGTATTTTTTGGGTTGGCGGAGTGGGGACCTGGATGGTGGACAGGTAGGGGTGGGGGGTGGGTTGGGGTGGGGGGGAGGATTAAGCATGATACCCTTTTGCTTTGTTCACCAAGATTGGATGTGTATTGCTGTAATAACCACATTCACCTCATATTTGGAATTTACCGACTCATCCACGCAGTCCTGTTTTTTTTGTTTATTATAGATTAATTGTGGACAGTTGCATCTTACAATTCTTCCCTAAAGTGGTTATAGATGCATTGTTGGAAGTTGGTGCTGATTTACTTTTGTTGGCTAGTAATTTTGAGTGCCATCTTTTAAAAGTACTGATTAAATCACAAGGAACTAATTGCAGTTTTGAATTGTTTGGCCTTCGATTCGGCAGAGATGGTGAGAGAATCAATCTGGATACCTTTGGTTCTTGTGATGATAGAGATTGTAAGTGCAAGATGCCAAATGAGAGCAGGGGTTCCACAGTGACACTGCGGCTTCTGAAAGGTTTCTATCATGATCGTTTTAAAGACACAATGAAGGTGGTAAATTCTTGCTATCTCCATGTATAGTTTTGTGCTAATGCTGCTGAAATTTACAACTTTTCGTGGTATATATATTGGGTATGGATATCATAAGAGATAACTACTAATTAATCAAGTGGTCTCAAGGTAGGCAGTTAAAGATGTATCCAGGATCGTGTTCTACGACATTTTTTCTACTGTACTTTTTTCAGGATCATGACTGTCAGCTAAATAAGAAACAACCAGGAACTATATACAGTAGTCTTGTTTGGCCTTGATGAAAATGCACATATCATCTCTCTCTTAGTCTCACTCACCTTTGCAGACATGCAACTTGTCACTTTAAATGGATATCTTTGTTTGAAAATGATCCTTGTTATTTTTTCTGTCTAAAAGGAAGGTGGTAAATCTTCACTCTCGTTTTTTTATTATAAAAAGGCATTCCTTGTCTGCAGGATTGCTGTCCACATCTCATAGTTGCCCCAAACGCTGGCATTGCTGCTTATCCAAGCTGGAAGGAGACAATTGTATGTCCTGAGCTACTTAAATACTGGAGCATAATTTACTGATCTATCTGTGTGTGTTCAATCAAGATATTTTCTATAACACGAAAGATGTGGATGATGATATAGGAACTTTCGTTTTCATTTTCTCAGGAGTTGATTCATCTTCTAAATGTACCAGCAGTGTTTACAGACTTCTGTGAAGAAGCTGCACATCTAGCTGCTGCTTGTCTGACCAATGTAACAGGCTGTGAGCTTGCTTTACCTGTATGTTCCCTTGCTTTTCTTCTCTCTTAGGAGGGATTATAATTCGACCTATATATCAATGATTATGTGCGATAGTTATGATGTTTTGATGTCGTTTTGCAGATAGAGTTAAATCCATTCAGGCAACCGCTGGCTGTTGAAGATAGTGTACTGCACCTTCCTTGCTATTCTAATTGCTTTACCTTTGGAATATGAACTCGGTAACATCCAGTTGTCACTCAGCAGCAGCGTATCAATCTATCAGACCCCTCGAGGCCAAAGCAGTAGACATGGATCTGAGGCCTGATGGTGAGAGGTGTTCCTAGCTAATGGATGAATCATGAAGTTATAGGTGGTCGGTATCCCCATAGCTTAGCCATTTTGTTTCGCGTAGGCCCCATGAGTTGAATCTTTTGTTATGCAAGTTGCAACCACAAATAAACAGTAGTAAGTTAATGTCTGACTATGCTGCGTTTGTAGTGTTAGCAGTCCAGATACCTGTCAAATGGTTCAGGATGTATCAAACTTATCAAAGCTTGATCAGCTCACTTGTACTTACTGAGCTCATAAAAGTGAACCATCCGACGAAATTGTGATGGAAATAATATATGGTTTGGACAAAGTTATTTATATTGTTATGAGCGATTTTCAAGATTGGGAACCAGGTGACAATATCGTATTAAAGCGATGTAAGTCTAATATTGTAGCCTACCTGCTATAAGTAGCGACTTCGTGAGGTTTGTACTTTGTAGCACATCAGAAACCAAGTGACGATATTGTACTTGCAACAAAGTCCTGGTTGCAAATTCATACGTGGCCGAGAACACACGATGAATGGAATTGATTATAAGAGCATATTTATTGGGCAATTGTTGCCCGGTCTTCACCACCCAAAAACAATAAAAAATGAAGAGAAATAAAGAAAACAGGAGAGAGAAGAGAGAACCAGGTCTTCATGACCAACGCGAATTGCAAAATGAAGGCCAACTTCTTATGCATAAATTAGCCACTCATAGAATGACATGTGTCAGGTTTTCTGGTCCTCAAAATTTGGCATCACTTTTATATTTAAAACTTATTTTTTATTAAATTTCATTTGTGAAAAAAATAAAATAACCATACCATTGAACACAACTTTTTTTTCTCTACAAATAGAGACCCATTTATCTATATTTTTATGATAAAATTTTTTTTTTTGTTTCTCTCAATCAAAATCTAAACAACTTTAATTTACCAATTGAAGTAGGTCTCCAATAAACTTGCAAAAACAAAGTAGGTCTTTATGGTGAGGTGGAGCGAAGACCAACTAAGTAGTAGGCCTACACTAAATATGCTCTAATGGACCAAGAACCGCAAATATTTTTTCGTATCGGTCTATCGGTCGATCTATTCCCTTTCGAGTTAGGACAATATCGGAGTAACTTTTTTTTTTGGATAAAGGGGGAACAATGACTTCCAGTCGGAAACAGTAAACAGGAAGTTTGGAACACATATAAAGCGTAACTAAAAACAAAAAAAAAAAAACAAAATTAGATTGGATGATGTTTGATGAAGAAGAAAAATCAACGTAAACATGAACTAAACTGGAAACATTGACTTCAATCATCATCAAAATTAAACACCCACTTCTCTCTCTCTCTCCTCAACCCACATAATCATGAATCCCCAATTTTGACACCCAAAAAAAAATCCAATTGGGAATTTTTCTCTCTCCTCCCAACTGTTTTGATCAATAAAAAAAACTCAAATTAAAACCCCCAAATTTTGAATTCTCGACAAACCCAGAAAAACCCACAAATTAAATGATTAGGAGGATGAGTAAAAGTCAAGTTAATAAGCTCACACTCCTCCTAATCATTTCTATTTTGGGATTAGGGTTAGGGTTTGGAGAAGCAATTAAAGTGCCATTTAGGGTTAATGATGTTCTTCCAGTTTTGCCCCGGGAAATATCATGGCCAGTGCTTAATAATATTCATACTGCTGTTGATTTGTTGCCTTCTTTTGTGGGGTCAGTGACCCCTAATAATGATTCTGTTTTGCAGTGGAAAGGTGCTTGCTTCTCTGACAATACTGCCCTTCTTGAGTTTACTGAGGGTGGTGATCGTGGCTTGGGTGGTGGTGTTCTTCGTCTTAATGTATGCTTTTTTTGTGTTAATTATTTGTTGGGCATTGATTTTTTTTGAGTAATTTGTAATGGGTGCTTGTTGTTTTTGTCATTTAAGCTTGGATTTTTGTGGGTTTAGTTTTTGCAATTTGTTTACTTTTATGTGTAGATTGTGATCTTTAACTTATATGACATCCACGAGACGGTTATTTATGACGATTCATGTTAGCCGACCCCAAATCATTTTGCGAATAAGGCTTGGTTGTTGTTGTATATGTGTAGATTGTGATTGGATTATGTTGTTTTGGGAAATTTGAGTGTGATGTTTGAATTTTGTGTTTTTTTTCTTTAATTGTATAAGCTGACTGATTGCATGAGGTGGTTGTTGGAGCTTATATTCTCTGAAGTTTGTTATATTGTCTTGTGTGGATATTTTGGGTGATTGTGGGAGTGAAAGTTTCCATCTTTATTGCTTGATCATGATTTGATATATATATGGTGTATTGGAGAACAATTCGATAGGAAGTGGTGGTAGTGGTTTTCTCCTTTTAGTCGCGCTTTTATCTCATATTCTCATTGGTTGTGGCATCTTAAGCAAAGATATTCACATTGCTGCTGATTGACTGTTGAGTAATGGACTAAAAGCTCTCATCTTTAAAATGTCGCACATGATTACGATATGTTATACTCGTATATGCTGTCAGTCTCAAAGTGGAAAGAAAGTCCTGAAAGTGTTAGCAATTTTGGGTAGTACAGGGTTTTAGCTCCCAATTTAGATAGTCTTGGATCGAGGTCTCTGCTTGGATGAGATATAATGGGGCAGCTGTAGCCTGTAATGCTCTTTGATTTTGATGTAGGGCCAAAAATAGTGTAGCTATACTCATACCTTATTGGTTCCTTTGCAGACCTCTTCAGCCCACAGTTGGTCTTGCATGGATCTATATGTCTTTGCGACTCCATACAGGGTTACATGGGATTATTACTTTGCCGCCAGCGAGCATACGTTGAAGATTGAATCTTGGGAGGAAGCTGCTGAGTTGGAATATGTATGCCTTTTGCTTGTTTTCAGTTTTATTCCTATTTCAGCAGTATCTAGATAGCTAGTGTTCATGATAATGTGTCATGGAACAGGTAAAGAAACATGGAGTATCTGTATTCTTAATGCCGTCCGGAATGCTCGGGACACTCCTTTCTATGGTGGATGTTATGCCTCTGTTTTCCAACTCTGCTTGGGGTCAGCATGCTAACCTAGCTTTTCTTGAGAAGCACATGGGTGCAACATTTGAGAAGCGTCCTCAGCCTTGGCAGACATCTATTAATCCGGATGATGTCCAATCTGGTGACTTTTTGGCACTTTCAAAGATCCGTGGCCGTTGGGGTGGATTTGAAACCTTGGAGAAGTGGGTTACAGGTGCGTTTGCTGGTCATACTGCAGTTTGTTTGAAGGATGATGACGGCAAACTCTGGGTTGCTGAGTCGGGGCATGAGAATGAAAAGGTACTAGCTCAATTCTGTTAGGAGAAAAGATATTAGAAGTTACAGTGGAATGTGTGCTAGACCAGTTGATGATTATTTGCATTAGTTTTGCAATTTGCTTATCTACTGTTTGATCTATATGTTTTACCGAATTAATGTATTGCATTCACTCCTTTGGTGATGTAGGGTGAAGAGATTATAGCAATTGTTCCCTGGGCCGAATGGTGGGAGCTCTCACTCAAGGATGGCTCTAACCCGCAGATAGCTTTGCTTCCCTTACGCCCTGATGTGCGTTCTAAGTTCAACTCGACTGCTGCTTGGGAATATGCACGAAGCATGGCAGGAAAACCGTATGGTTATCATAACATGATATTTAGTTGGATTGATACCATAGGCGACAACTTTCCACCCCCTCTTGATGCTCACTTGGTATTTCTTCTTTTGCCAAGTATTTCTTCTTTCAAATTTGTATTTGTATTTCCTTTGAATGAAATTACTTTCGTAATTTGGTTAAAAACTGAAATCATAGGGACAATGGGGTGGCGTTGTATTGACTCTCTTACTGATAACGCTGCAGGTCATTTCTGTCATGTCTATGTGGACTAGAATACAGCCAGATTATGCTGCAAATATGTGGAATGAAGCTCTGAATAAGAGGCTTGGAACTGAGGTATGCATGAGATCTGCCCTTTCCCTAAAGTTATAGATTATTGTAAAGAAGTGGCTGTTTTCTTTTTTTTTTTGCAAAGACTGCTTCGATTCAAGTCCTGGGAGCAGCCTCTTGTCAAATAAATTGACAAGGAAAGGCTTGCCCTCATTACACCCTTGTGGTGGGACCCTTCCCCGGACCCTCGCTTGTCGGGGACGCCAATGTGCGCCGGGCTGCCCTTTTTTGCCCTTTTAAAGACTGCTTCGATTCGTAGTAGTTTTCCTATTTTACATTTCTTTGAGCAACAATGATAGCCATCGTGGGTTATTATGAAAACTTGCTGCACTTAGGATACGTTGTGTTTTTTTGTCTGATGACTGGGGTGACTTGGTGAGCACTTGATTCTTGGTTCTCTAGTATTTAGGCATGAAGCTAACATTTCAATGTTAGTGAAGCTCAGTCGGCTTTAACTATGTACACTCTCGTCTGTGAATGAGCGATACAGATTCACCAGGTTACGGATTAAATGTGGAAGAGTTTGGTTCAATATTCAGGAGATAGGTCTGGAAGTCTTTTATAGTTACCTTCACAGTGTGTCATGTAAATTTCCGTTAATCTTCTGCCTCGACGATTTAAGATGATGAAAAAGCTTATAAGCAGTTAAGCACTAAGCACAGAGGCTAACTTCTACTATATGTAATTTCTATCAAGTGTCTTGTGTTATTCTAGAGCATAGTTTAAATTTGGGAAAGCTGGTTTCGTAGTATGAGTCTGAACTGAATGGGCTACCCTGATCTAATTACACTTGTTTTTTCAGGGCTTGGACTTGTATCAAATTCTTTCCGAGATTGAAAGTAGAGGCATATCATTTGAACAGTTACTAACCATACCAGAGAAAGACGATTGGGTATACAGTGATGGTCAATCGACAACCTGTGTTTCCTTTATCCTTGCAATGTATAAAGCAGCCGGAGTCTTTGGTCCACTGTCGAACTCCATCCAAGTCACCGAATTCACTGTAAGTCCCTATTTCTTAATATTGATTTGATACTAATTAATAATCATGTTTCCTTGCCCATCCCAATATGACTCTGGTGTTCTCAAAAAACTTGCAGATTCGGGATGCATATATGCTGAAAATATTTGAGAATGATGCCACACGCTTGCCAAGTTGGTGTAACACCGAGAATGGACGCCTTCCTTTCTGCCAGATTCTCGGAGAGTATCGCATGGAACTCCCGGAGTACAACACCATAGAGCCTTACGCCTATATGAACGAAAACTGTCCATCGTTGCCTCCACATTATCAGAGGCCTGCAAAGTGTTGACGTCTTACTAGCACGCTGTATGTTAAATATTTCTCGTTTGTAAAATCGTTTACCACGTTTTCCAATCTTGTAATGGTCTTTACAACTATGGAGCATCATCTTAAGTGATCCTGCTGTTAGCGTTTTTCCAGTTCTGTAAATATTTATAACAGTTGAATGAAGCAATACTTTGTTACGTGATGCTAATGGGAGATGAAGAAATAACCATCTTTCTGGATGATACAATACTTGGTTACTAACAATATGACTTGTTTTCGGGGAAGGTAAAAATTTATGTAAATCCTTTCAAGATCAGTAATTCTACTGTGAGACCGTCTTGTCGTATGAGACAGATTAATAGGTTACTTCTGATAGATTAACATATTACTTTTGAAATAGGTGGTTTCGTATGTCGTTACTCAGTAACTTTACAAATACACTATCAATAAAAACAAGTTAAAATAATAGCAACTGAGACTAAAGTATGCCATTGAACAAGAACATACTACTCAAATCTTTATTGATTACAAAAAAATTCATCAGTGAAAGTCTCACTGATCTTACATTTTATTTACCTCCTTCAACACACATATTTACTATGGCACTAATTTACCAGATAAAAACCAGAAAGAACCTTGATCTACTTCAATAACATCCGATTTGCGCGGCAAAACCGCAATGATCATCAACGGTTGCTAACTGCTTGATCAAATCCAAGTCACGATCATCGTCAACAAATCGAATATTATCAGAGTCAGAAATGTCAATCATAATCTCAGTTGCATCACTGTACTGCTTCGGTCTCGTCCACACCTGATCACTACTCCCAAACCCTGACAACCCTACATCACAATTCCTTTTCATCTGATCCTTGCCATCACCACCACCATACTGTGGAATTGACCTCACCTGATCACACCCCTCAGAACTCAGATCATTAAGAGTCAACCCATCATTAAAATTACCCGACGACTTTTCACCGTTTTTACCGTTATAATACGAACCCACGTCATCAAGACCGTAATTATTACCGCCTGACGAATTACCCACCTTTTTCATCATATCAATCCTCTGTTTACAATCTTCAATCTTTCCCGCCAAAACCCAATTCAAATTCTTCAACGATTCTAAACTCATCTTCCCAATAAGTTTTTTATTGCTCATCGTCAAGTTTACTCTACCTTTCTCGGTCTTCGTCCTTCTCGAGAACTCGTTCACTATATCGGCCGGGTCGGGTTTAGAGCACCAGATTTGTGGGGTGTTGGGAGCATCCGGATCATAACAAATCAATAAAACATCGACGTCGCAGAGTGTAGAGAGTTCTTCGGCTTTTTTGAACACCGTCGTCTTTCGGCCATTGAATTGCTTCACATCCTTCTCGTTCGGAATATCAGTCTTTGAAACCATGTTGGTTGTGATTTTGATTCTGCGTATTTCTTACGCTTTTGTTTCGAGTACAGTGTGTCTCTGTATGCGTTGTTATTTATAGTATACACGAAGGGCTTGAGTGGGGTTGAAGTAATTACCAAAACTGGAATTTGGCGCGTATTTCCGAAACAAGTAAGGAAAGTGTAGCTGAAGTGGCGGTTTAGAGTTGCCGGTTTAGGTAAATGCAACTCTTTTTTTTTTTTTTTAGGAAAGACGAAATACGAGGCTAAGTCCGCGGCTACTAGATCTAGTACACATGAAGGACCACTCTCAACCCACAGCTGAGTCGAGTGGTCCACCGGACTCAAAATGAACCGCCACATGAGCAAACCTATTACCCGTTCTATGAACATGAGAAATCTTACGAGAATTTAAACGATGAGAAAATGATAAAGTCCGTTACTCTTAATTACTTGGCACGAGTCTTTTTAGCTAAAATGTTTGAATTGAGACACCAGTAGAAATTGGGTTAAATGTTACACTAGGTACCTAAAAATATTTAGAATCATTCTAGGGCTAGGGTTTGATTGTTTTGTCAAAAGAAATGAAGTACACAATTCACAAAAGCAAACAAAATTGTACAAAGTGTGCATCAATGTTGGGTAATTCACAACATTGTATTCGCAAGACAAAAGTACCTGATATGAAAATGAGTGTGCATACTCTGTCAAATCTTAATTTATGTACCAATACGAAGCTATAGGGTGCTCATCAGTCAGAACTGATCTATAAAATTTTACATCAATTTTACAATCGCGCAACCCAGTGTTATACCTAAATCTGAATGTAGGATTACAGCAAAAATGTGATCCTCGACTTCGTGGTGTTAGCCGCTAGATGATGAAGGACGAGAACTCTACTGGTATGATACAACACTTTTCTACACAATCACTCACCTACTGGCGCTTCCTCAAAATGAGCTATAAGAATTTTTGTACAAAAAGATGGATGCCTAGAAGGAAAGAAACTATTTTTTCGGGGGCTTTGTGCGTGATTTCATCATGGTTGCTCTCCGTGCTACATCCCATGGCTTCTGAGGAGCAAGTACACCAGCTTGGGCGGCAAAGAAGGACTCGTAACCAGGTGAATCAAATGCAAAACCAGTGTGCTTTGACCTCTGCGAAGGGAGTTGAGAAAGAGCATAGCTCCGTGCCTCTTCTGGAGTGAGATTACTCTGTACCTCAAGGTACTGTGCCCTTCTGTTGTCATCAGGTTCATGGCGGTGAACCTCTTGTATTATCTGATAATCGTACGGAGAGAACCATCTCTGTAGCCTGAATACAAAGAATACGGAAGCTTCTAAGTTATGTCAAATTTCCACAGCTCAGTAAACAGACATTAACTAAGGCCAAGCAATATTATCATTTAACGTATAGCAGAAAAGTATAGACGACCAATCTTATATCGAAGGAGCTCAGTCAACACCATTACATCCAACACAAACAGAGAACTGTGATTATTTAATTGATTCACAAAAGAAATTGACATAATTTCTTAACCAGTTAACAATCTGCTCATCAAAAGAGACGGTCATGCACAAATCATGTGAGTATGTTCATCTAAGTACTTGAAGACTTCATTAATGCTGCATATATATGCTCACATAGTCATAGATAATATGCACAGAAACATACTACATTTAACAATTATTTGCTGAATCAAAAGCAAGAGAAAGCTAAATTTGCAACCCTTGGTGAGACATATATCACCATCAAATGATCATTCCCATATAACATTCCACGTAAAGCGTTAACAGCACTTAAAATTCTATGGCGTGTATATATAATATAAACGAGTACAAAATTAAGAGATGAGTTACGATGACACCGTGGGCAGCATGCATCCAATGTATAAATACAATAAAAAAAACTGGAAAGAAATTTTTTTAAACATCTAGAAAGCGTCATAGTGATCATGAAAATCTCATTACCCTTGGTAAAGGAAGTCCCCAATGAGAGCAACAATTGGAACAAGAATTAGTACAAGATAGAAGTAAGGGGTACTCATCAACACGAATATGACGTAGTAAATATTCTCCTGCAACCAAACAGGTAAGAGGTTAATACACAAATGACCCCCCGATGGAACTCCCAAGAGGAGTGAAAGGAAATAACATAAAAAGATGATGCCTAAACTAGACCCGCTTGATTTTAACGTCTATTCGTTATGACTATAGCCTTCAGACCTTTGTTGCGAACTTCACAGTAAAGTGAAAGGGAGAAAGCACTTTGCAAGCATCGATACAAATTTGTATAGCACAATATGATCAAAATGAAGTAATTTATGACTTACCCCTAAAGATTATACAATTAGAGAAAAAAATAATAAAATGCAATGACTGACATTAAAAAAACACTGCGTTCAAAAGTTCTAAAACCTCAACCTTGTTCACTTTTAAATATCACAAGTCTGGCATTAGTAGAAAATTCTGTCATAAAGTTCATAAACTCCACAGATTTAAACTGATAAAGCACCTACTTGTGAGCACAGATGTGCACGCATGTTCTTAGAAATGTCAACTCCATGTACTGTACAGAAGAAGTTATCAAGAAAATAGACTTACCTGTCGATCGCCGTTAGTCATGATCCCAGAGTAACCAAATATAAAAATGAACCACGCTAAAATGCTTCCCCAGACACTTATATGATGCCACCGAGTAATGCTATTACAGCACAAAAGAAGACGTATGTTGACCGTGATAACGACACAGGTAAATGTCATTGTGCTTATATCCCACAAACCAAACATCTTGCCAGCTGATGTTTGAGGTTTAGAACCAGATGTTGTTACAAAATAGAAAAATATCAGTGACTGGTAGACAGAGAAGAAGGCCCATACGACAACAACTTTCCATCTGAAATAGACGTTTTTTAATCCTTCCATGTAGAGCTGAGGGTATTTCTTTGAAAGTGATGCACTAACATCCTGGAAATGAAACAAGATTCAGTTAAGTGAAGGTCTCCGATTAAATGAAGTTCAATAGATTAGGAGGGTAATCATACCTTATCAAATAGTCCAAGCATCAGCACAGGCAGAGATGTGAAAAAGACATTGTAAAATGCTTGAAACCAATCATCATAGTATCTCTGACCAGAGAACCCAGCTTGGAGGGTGAACCAAAATTGAGTCAGCGTGAACGTAAGATTCTTGTAGAAAAAGTACAGAACAACCTGCAAAAAGCTTCCTAGTCTGTAATCTGTCCAAAACATATGGTGAAAAGATATCAAATGATGATTATGCCAGATATATACAGACCTTGGATATTCTTATATATGACCATCTTCCATGCACGAGCAGTAGGTCTGTGAGAAAGCGAAACTGAGCAATTGCAAAATCACTAGCCATAACAGCTTGCATGCCTTCCATTCCGCTGATGCCAACACCAACATGAGCAGCTTGGATCATACTAACATCATTGGCTCCATCACCAATACTCAGGGTTATTTTCTTAGCACCTTTCTTTACCAGACTTGTTACCTTGATATATGCACAATATCTTTAGTTCTCTTTAAAATGTATTGGAAAAACAATAAAATAAATAAACCCTGACGATGACCAATACAAATTGCAGCCATTGACATATAAAGGTCCACATCCACAATGGTAGATGCTTGTGTAAATTGTTTTCACTGCTAAAATATTACAGAATTGTTTTAGAGCTTAAAAATTAGGATTAATAGGATAAAAGATTTTTCAAAGTGTCTAACTCGAATTATTACAAAGAGGATTTTAGAGAGATATATATCGTATAACCATTATTTCAAGGCTGAAATGTGGCATAGTATCTGATTCAACTGTGTAGAACCTAAAATATTTAGTTCGGTAAACAACTATAAAAGTACACATTTTTTATATATGTCATGTTTATTAGAGGGTTACATTGACCATAAAAGTGACATCAAACATTTTCCTGACACAAATATAGGAAATCAAACTTGGTTGCAAGTTAATTCTGGTTTCAGAACTACACATGCGAAAACGATCCAACTAAAGCCAGGTCATCCAACCAGGTTACAAGAGCACACATCAGTCACATTTCAAGTAAGCCTATACCTGAAAGAGAACTACAAAGCATTGACGCCATAAAGAAAGCTAAAATTCACTTTAGAGGCCAAATATGCACATTTGTTTTTAATTATTCAGGTTATTGAGTCAATTAGCATGTACTAAGATGTTGGCCAGTGCTATCCTGCCAACACTTGGAGATAGGACTTGCTAGGAAATTCTTGCCTTGATAGCGAAACTCGTAAAAAAAAGGTAAAAAGAAAAAAAAAAGCTCAGCAGGAATTTAATTGTCCATCGGAAGTGAGGGCCTTATCATGTCCCAACATTGATGCTAATTATTGTGCAAGAGAAGCAGTAAGCACGTGATGCAAACAACAGACAAGTGAAAAGTATTCATTCTGTCAGGAACAGAGACACAACATAAATATAAAATGGTTATGGAAAGCTATTTCATCTGTTAAAAAAAAAAATCAAATTCCTCTTGGCCTACTCTAACCTGTGCTTTCTGTAGAGGAGAAACCCGGCAGCAGACCACTGATGTGCAATTTAAGCTCAGATTCAATAGGATGCCACGCAAGCTAGGATCTAATGCATACATAAGACATTTCCCATCTATTACAAGCGTTAGTTTTGGTCCAGATGCAGTACGGAGAATCTGCTGGGCTTCATCAATGCAATTCTTCAGTTGAGTTTTCACAACGTCTTTGATAAAACGAGCAGTTTCCACTGGGTCACCCTAACACAATAAAACATCCAATAAAGTTAAGGTAAATTTTTGACCCCGGGGGAAGTGGCAGTCAATGATGTCTACAGCTTTGAAAGACATGAAAAAGGACTACAAAAGATGGAGCTCTCAAATGGCTCTTACCCTCTCTTCGACTTCTCTTATATCATCTGTTTCAGAAGTGACAATGAACTGCTTCATGTCATTGTTTATCAAGTTGCATGCTGCAGAGGATTGAATTATCAGGACTTGTATTGTGTATCAGAAAAGCCATTGACCCCCCCCCCCCCTTTCCACACACATAACACAATAAGCGAAGAAACCAGCACTAACCATAAGCAATATTAATTGCTGTTTCCATTTTATCTCCTGTCAGCACCCAAATCTTTATTCCAGCCCTTGCTAAAGTCTCTATACAAGTTGGTACTCCTTCTTGAAGCTTATCTTCAATAGCTGTGGAGCCAATCAGAATAAGATCCTTTTCTATGACTTCAGCCACCTGAAGCACTCCACTATTAGAAATATGATCTTGACGACATGCATTAGACAATTGAATTTTTTTTTCAAGAAAGAATAACATCGTAGAAATCGATACCAGCAATTTCAACAAGCACATTATAAACAAAACACCATACACCCTCCTCCGAGAAATACAATGCTGAATCAGCATAAGAAACACCCATATTTTGCAGCGGCCAAACCCTTTGACAAAACTACTAAGGATTAAAGAACGAACTCAACAAACACAAGTGCATCACATGAGCACGGTAAAGAAACGATATACTTGGCAAGGGGGTGACAACATATAAAGTGAGGTAGGAGATAAAAATGAATGGTGTGTTGACCTGTGTGGCTATCTCCAATAGTGTGTGTGGGGGGGGGGGGGTCAGGGCACTATACCTGCACAATTGTAATGCAGGTTTAAGGTTCTTCTGATTTGCCGGTGAGGCTTTGACTAGGAGAGGACGCTCATTGATCTACTACTTACACAAAACTGGAGAAGTTTTGATCAGACAATTTCATTTGCCTCAAAGTGACTCACAATTGCAAAGTTGACCGTCATAAATCCCACCTTCCTTACACAAGACGGAGTAGAAAAATGATCCAATAGATGTAAAACAACATCTGGACACATGAAATCGAGCCACAGATTTAAGGAGCTGATTATTCACATTATAGTCTTTCTGATTCTACCATCACAATCCAACAGACCTGGGCCACACAGATAAAGCAAAACAAATACCTCATCCAACTTCTTTTCTCTGTCCCGCAGAGAAGATTTAGCCTGAATAAATTTCTCGTTCCATGCCTCGTACATCTCTGCGCTCAGATTCCTGTAGGCCAGACATAATGTGCGCAAGCCCGATGACCCAAACTGTTCCAAGTGCTCCCTGGTTGCAATTTTGAGACCTTCGCTCCCTTCACTTAATCTTTCATATATTACATTATCAGCACCCTGAACGGCAGCAACAACACCAACTTAGACCTAAAATGATGTAAAATCTACTAAAACCTACAGAATGCTGAACCAGTACCTTACAGTACAAAACAAGTCTACCATCAGGATACCGGCATACGACAGACTGGCGTTTCCTTGTACTGTTAAAGAGCAATAAAAGGTTAATAACATTAGAAACATACATTGGAAAGCATGTTTGAACACCAACCGACATAATGCAACCTCACCTATTGAACTCAAGGACGTTCAGAATATCATAGGGCACATCGTCAATTTTACCCATCTTCTCGACATGGGACTCGCGCACATAAATTGTTGTTGGAGTACGCCTGACAAAGTAATACAAGTAAACAACAAAGATATTGTAAGGATTTCAGGATCTCATGTAGCGAATATCAGAGAATAGGGATCGGGAAATTATCAGGCCTTCGGAGCTGATAAAGCATTTCCTGAATGAATTTCTGCGGATTGTAAGTTCCAAAGAATATTGTTTGACCATTAAGAGCCTAAACAACTGTGAACAAAGTCCGTCAGAACTAAACATCTGACGGCCACTGCTAGAAGCCCTAAACACAAATGACAAAGTTAAGTAATATTTTTAGACGAGCCTCCAATGTAACCCATACAAAGAAGTTAAGAGCACAAACCTATAAAAGAAAAAGCCAAAATTCTTAGCAGCAGTAACTAGAGCTGCTTCATCTGGTGAAGCTGCTTGGTAGACAATTTTCTCCGGGGACTCGTCACCTTCAGGGAGCACTGTATGACATATCGCAAGGCACCTGAAGAACTCCTACAAACAAGAGGAAAATTCAATAACGAAAAGATAAATCCATACAGTTCGATGTCAAAAGATTATTGTTATTACACAACACAAGTATTCCACAAGTAAACAACACAGCAGCAAAATACAATCATATAACTATTATTTCCCTTAACAAACAAAATGACTGTTCAAGTGGCAAAGTTCATCTGGATGTTCAAGACCTAGACTACTCTCACCTCCTATCCAAGTTTTAACTCCCTCCACTTTTCTCGCCTTTCTCGGCCATCTCCATGGTATCATTTTCAACAATATAATCACTTCTGGCGAAACAAGAAGCTTATTACAGAACAAACTAACATGTTTAACCATTTTCTGTGGGCAATGGGGTTGAGTGCGATAAATATTGAATGACTTAACTTCAACAAAAGCAGCCACACTCCACAATGTCCCATGACTTTTCTATAATGTAGGAAAGTAGTACTATTTCACACAACTCGATTCTTGTAGAAGCAGCTATTAGGGTAAGAGAAAAACAGTGGATCTGTCCAACAAGTATGCGGTACTTAGAGCCTTAGAGGGGGGTTAATTAGCTTAGGAGTAAAGAGGAATGGATACAGTCAAACTGTTCTCACTGTTATCTTGTAAAATCTCCTGTTCCTTTCATATTTTCAATCCTATTTACAATAGTTGGATCCGGTAACTTACCTAACATCTATTTCAAAAAAAAAAAAAAAAAACTTACCTAACATCATTAGAGCCAAGGCAGGAATGCTTTTCGGGGGGGGGGGGGGCTGAAATCCTCCATTAAGAACTGAAACACACAATAGGCAAAGGTGCAAAACTTCTATACATTTATGTTGATATCTTATCCCCGCTGATTTTATATTGTTTCATATGATTACAGTTTCTTTATCTAAAAATAAAGCTGACATGTACCTTAACATACTAACAAAGTAAAAATAGTATGGCCTGCTGTTCCCCAAAAAAGATTAAGAAGGGAACCTATTCTAGTCCTCATTTAGATGGCACTAATAATGGTCGAAATTCAACTGAAAGGTCTAGCATATAGTTAAATTACCTTGCACAAATCAGCACAGGGCTCATTTCTCCATGCACCACGCATAAGCCTAACATCATCAAAATTAAAGCCCTTTTCCTGAATTGCATTAGCTGACTTCTGGACCTGGAGATTATTCATATAAAATCAGCCACATCAAATGCGGAGCGAGGGAAACTAACTCAAATTTGCAAATCAAACCTCTGGGAGTTTAGTGCCAATCCGCTCAGCCACACCCCTCTCTATTTCAGTGACACCTGTCCCATAGATTTCTCCTCCAATTGAACATTTAAAAAACTCCATCAAATTTTGTGTCAGGGTGCCCGTTTTATCAGTAAATATATATTCCACCTGTAAAGAATGATAAAAGTCTAACTTGCTCAGAAACTCAGCCATTAAAAATCAAGAGGGAAAGAGCGATAATTAAATGTTTGAAGATTAAAAATAAGTGTCCAAAATTTGATGTAAGGTAACACCAAATCTGAATTGTTCATAACCTTCGAAAATTACATAAATGCAACTGACATGGCAGCATGAAATTTATGTGAGGACTTGGGATGCCTTCTTATACTTTCCGTGGTGGAGTTAGAAAGCCTTAGGAGGTGACACTTAAAATTAGGTGTCATCTAAACAGTTGTGCACCAAATTGCCTTGAAAAGCCCTGATGTCACAAATATCACCCTAAGCTCACCCAGTCTCTGCCCTGAGGCAGGATGAGCTGGGTACCTGCCCAAGACCAACAATCTAAGGGAGGACAATTAGGAAGTAAGATGTAGTTGCATAATAAAGTGGCGGATGAGTGCAATCTCGCCCTGGAGAGTTGGGCGAGAAGTTTAAATGCAACAATGCTGTCTCAGCTTCAAGGATGGAAGAAGAGAACTTCGTTTTAAGTGGCCCAACATGTCGTGTTGTACTTCATCATTACAGAACTTTCACATTTGTTATAGATTAAACAACGCGACTTCTAGTAAAACGAACTCCTGTTAACCAATAGGAACAAACCAGCCCCCTAATCCAGTTCATAACTAAATTTTAACTTCCGAACTTTGGAAAAAATATATTTCACCCTGTATCTGAAATGTCAAGACTGGTCTTGCGCCCACCATTTTATTCAAAACTTGTATTCACCATCTTACAGAAGAACTTAAAATCACATACCTGTCCAAGTTCCTCGTTCAAATTTGAAGTCCTTGCCAATGCAGGTGTATTTGATTCGGCATGATACATATTTAAATCATTGTTGATGAACTGAATAGATTGTATGAATTTAATACCCTGTACAACAGAAAAATAAAATCCTTTCGTTAAGTCTACAACAAAGGATAGCAGGCATGACAACAACATTAGATAATGCAATCTACCTCAATGGAAACGTAGAGTGATATAGGGATGACTGTCGAAAACAGAGTGATGAGGGTAAACATAGTTAAGATAACCACCTGTGAGACCATTGAAAGGAAAAGGGTTAAAGAAGTACACAAAAGGCAAATTTGGATGAAACATTTGCTGCCATAATTACACACAACCCTTCAATATTTTCCCAAGACAAGCAGCATACATTTACTCAGCACAAATCATACCACAAATCTATTACTTGGATCAAATTGGCGATCAGACACCCTTCCTTCGAGCCCCAAATAGTAATACTTGCGGTCTATGAACACACCACTGAGAGAGTCAAAAGCGTACAATTGTTAGTCTGGAAAAGCAAGTTTTAAACATGAAAAACATAAGAACGACTAGCTTCATAAGACACCTGCCAATAGACCCAATGAGGCACATCATAAATAAAGTTGCAAATAGAGCAAGAATCAGTTTGTCAAGCTTCCTTTCCAGGGTACTTCTTTTAGAAGGAACGTTCATTGCATTCATCATAACCTGTCAGTTAAACCGAGGACATCAGAAATATATAAAACTAGGCAGAAGCAAATTGCACTTTTTTAAAGGAAAGAGCACATAATTGTCATAATGGTTCTTAGTTTACAGAAGAACATATCCGATATATTCAAAATAACTTACAATTTTGCAACAAGATCTGCCACACACACACACACACACACACAAATAAAAAAAACCACAGAATCAAGATCAGCCAAAGACATCTAAAGATGCTCCAACCTATATGAGCCGGGCTGGACATATGCAGCCTCACCCTGTCATAAAGAGAGCAGTTTTGCCTATATCTGGTAGACCTCTGACAAGCAATACAACGATTGTCTGCTACTTCGCAGTAAATTAGATTTGATCTCAAGCATACCTTTGTCTCGTGTCCAGTATATATCACGACCCCAACGATGTACTCAGTGTTTCTAAGACTGCAACCCTTTACAAAATCAAAGAGAAAATAGTCAGCATAACTGCCAACAGTTGAAAAGACATGGTGGAAACAGTTATTTGGGGTGAACCTTTCAAGAAGATCCTGGTGACAAACTCAACCCAAAAGCCATGAAACCTCACCATGTCTTTACCAAATCTCACTCTAGGACGGTCTTCACACAAAACATGCCTCAGTGAAAAGAAGGCCATGTTGTGTCATAAGAAATTAATGAAACAAAAGCACTGGAATGACCAAATAGGCCATAGCTTATTGAAACCCAAATGCTGGCTATGATTTAAAAACAAAACAAAAAAGTAGCAGATCGAGTCATACTCTCAGCAAAAGCTGGTTCGGCGAGAGAGGTAGTGTTTGCTTTTGGAAAATGAGGTTTCCAGTGAAAGTATACAGCGAATTATTAGCCTGTTCGCATTGTACTTCGCCTGCATAAGTAATCAGATGACGACAAAGTAAGCAAGCAGAGAACCAAATATAAAGGTGAAAACGTAAAATGGCCATGTAAAGACCAAATGTCCAAATCTTCTGTCAACTCAGTTTGAATCAACATATAGTCATGGACAATTCACCCATAATGAAAGAGCTACAAGAATGCCCCAAAACACCAATAGAACCATTTTTATTAACAAATTATATCATCATCATCTGTAACTGAATAGCAAAACACAAAACATGGATACTACAATTAATCCACACAATAACATCAACATGCTCAAGCTTGCTGTAGTGTTACAGTTCTATGGGTCTGCATTGTGAATCTTTAAAATTTTAAATATTAACCACTAAAGTGACAGTAAGGAACCTTTGAACTCAGATGCCTTTTCAGGAGCCACATAATCCCACGTCTTTTCTAGAGCTTTTCGGATCTTCAAATTTGTTTCACCGTCTAAATTTGATGTCTGCAACACAAAATAATATAAATGTATTGATCAGACATAATTACCAAGCAATTGAACCCCTTTCAAACACCAATAGGATCAGGTGTAAGAGAGATCGTTCTCAATTAAAAAATTAAAGTAAATTACAGAGAGCAAGTTTCACATTGCCAGACCTCGATATAACACACGCCGTCTGGATTTGTGCTAGCAAGAAAAAGAATATCGGCTGGGAAAAAACCATCTTGCTTAACCTGCAAAGATCATAGAAGAGCATATAATGTCAGAACTTTTACTGAACTTCGAACCCCCAAATAGTAATGGTTTGAGCACCGTTTGCAAGTCCTTAACCCACCCCTAGGATGCTCCTCCCCCCCCCCCTCTCCAAGATTTAAGTTTCCAAGAAAGGTGAACCAATAAGAATTAATGCCAATTTTTCAGTAAAAGTTGAAACATTACGAAATACTATTACAAAACAAATCATACCCTAAAATAGCCTCTAAAATGCAAAGTTTTCTTATAACAGCATGAGTACCAAAAAACAACAGTACAATCTTATGAGAAAAGCGAAAAGGAAAACCAATTAAATCTCAAGCACCGTTTCCCTTAAACCATGTACCTAGACATATTTGCTTAGAACAGAACATAAAGAGAAGATAAAACCATTGGGTACATGTACCCAAATATCATTGCAGAGTGCAGCTTTAACGGGTGAAAGTAGGCAGAGGACGAACAGTCTATCAAACAATTAGATAATCTAAGAAGAGACTATAAAGCAAGTAGATAGTAGATACTCACTCGCACAATGTCGCCAACCTGCAACCGTTTCCAAGGAATACTTTCCCACTTCTCTCCTTGTAAAACATCTATAGGGGTATTGTTTATTGACAAATCATTCTGAAATCGCTTCTGTTAAAGATTAACCAACAAAAAGAGGTCGAAAATCAGGTGCAGAAGCCAGTAGGAAGTCAAGATACATGATTAAAGAGAAGCAAATCTAGAGAAAAGCCCACTATAGATAAGAATCGATCCTCAGATAGCCGACAGTAGACATACCCAATCCTCAAATGCCTCTTTCACGAGAGATATGATAAGCACAACACTAAGGGGCGCCACATTTGTTAGCGGACTGACTGGACTGCATCAAATGAGAAGATAGTCATAAAAAAACATCCTCTAATACAAACTCAAGATAGCTTATTAAACTATCATACAAGGCAACAATTCCAACGCATGCATCGAAATCTGCATCCAGCAAGCACAATAACTAGGTTGTATGGTAATCGTCAGAAGCCAGGGAACTTTCTTGGAATCAACAGACAGCAAACACAATAAGTGATAATTCGGAAAACAAATATAGTGACAAATTTAGTACCTTTTTTTTTAAAATAAGGATCAACTTTCTAGTCAGACCTCACAAGAGCAAACATTTTTCAGAAAGGACCCCTATTAAACAAAAGTACATCTGCTTTCAACTTTTTCTTTTCTGTGCGGATGCTTATTATTTTACAGGAAAGGATGTCAAAAAATTCAAAAGAGGATCTCAAAGGGGGGAGGGGAGCCCAACTAAAGATACCAAGGGGGAGGATTTTGATGAAAATTGATTCATGAACCCCATCAGCTTGAAAAAGTGGATAAGCAAATGAGGTGCACGACAGAATAATATAAACCCCAGTAACGACCTGTCTTTCTTAAGAAAAAATTTCATTGAAAAAAATTTAGAGACTGAAAGGACTAGGAGTCCTCTAAGATAGGATATTACTAGCGTTTCAAATTCATCAAAAGGATAGTAATAGCAGATCCCTTTGAAGCTATCCACTATCACAAGCCTGAAGTGAAGCTAAATAAACAGCCTTCCCCAAAATACTGATCAAAAGAATTAATGAACTGGATTCCCAGAGTTGAGCAGTAAATACCTCATAGGTGTACATGACAATATCGAGATCATAAGGAAGTATAAGTTTGCTACCCGTCTGAACTGTCAATATAAAAACAAGGACTTCAGAACTTCGACAGCTAATCAATTTGCATCGAAAACGCCTCTTCAATTCTTGCACATAAGAAAAGTTATACCTGTTCAAATAATCCTTTAGGTAGAAAAGTAAGGACATTGTATTTGGTAGTTGATACAGAATTTCCCTGAAAATATCAAGCCAAAACAGTCCAAATTAGACTCCGCAGCGGAAATCATAAATCAAATGACCAATAGAAGCTTAACAACGAATTGTAGGCTAACTTCAAAGTTTCCAAGTTCAGTGTACATGCCCCTCTGATCATGAAAAACAAGTCCAACTTCACAGAAGACTGGAATATTCACAACATTTGCATCACAACTCAAAGTTGTCTGCTTCACAAAACCATCTAATTAACTCTCCCGATTTGCACACCCCCCCCCCCCTCTCTTCTCCATCATACCCAATCATACCCAGAGTAAGAACCAAGTTTACGTAACCCAACCATTAAGCCTTTAGAGCCAAAGAGAGCTTGTCCCAAATATTAACTACAGTTATCTTGTTGCAATTAAATGATCCCTTTGACTACAATGATCCTGTATGGAATCAAGAGAAGTTTCTGATATGTCACAACTCATTGCATGTTTTTCAGTATGAGCAAACTGAAAACAAATAGGTTTGTTGCTGTTTCAAGAGACCTTTTACAACTTTTTCAGTGACGGTGTCAGTGACAGGATAAGAAGGTTTTGCATTGAACACGTGCATGGTCAGCAGACAAAAAATTCCCATGGTCTGTTCCTTACTTCCTTTGATGTATAATGTACATGTACTTAATCCATACTTATTAATTGCATGGTAAAATAGCTTTTATGGTAGCGTTAGTTGTTCAGGGAGCTTTTCCTAAATGTTACTCATCTTAAAATTTGGAAGAAAAAGATAGGGTTCAAATGTTTCGCTCATACTAACCCTAAAACGTATCTAGGAAAGAGATGGCATTGTATACTCATCTTTAACCATTAACGTTACAGAAGGCAGCAATGACCTTTTACTTCATTTTGGAAACTCCAGCTGATGAGCAAGCTAAGCTGAACACGTTAAAGTAAAAATCGGTTGCATCTACGCGACTACGCCTAACCTCCAAAACCCAACTACTAGCTACTATAAAGACTACAACTACAAAAACTGCCACCCGCCACAGTAGCCTTTTCCAAAAAAAACTCAATCATCAGTATTATATTTTGGACGTCTAGCCTTTTTGAAACCTGACAGATCATAAAGAGAAATACAACACCGGTCAAAAT
Organism: Spergularia bocconei; assembly: GCA_963457585.1. NCBI lineage: Eukaryota > Viridiplantae > Streptophyta > Magnoliopsida > Caryophyllales > Caryophyllaceae > Spergularia > Spergularia bocconei. The sequence goes on from OY734943.1 coordinate 3,322,630, forward strand.
TGTTAAGACCAACTTGAAACGGATGCACTTAATGTGCAACAATATCACCATCAGCACATCCATTAGCATAACCATCCGCTCTTTTTCTACTACATTCCGCAACAAAGATCGCACACATGCTTCCACGAGTCAGACCAAGCTACCTTCTGTCCACGTATATAACAATATCCTCACATTCAAGTATTCGACACGATTCGCAACTTTGCATAAAACATTCATCTAAACCAGAACTACAACTTCCATTTTGCTACAGCGCATCAATATATACATAATCTGCTCCCATATCGCAGCGCGACGAAAATCGAACATTCTCGCAATCATTCCGAACTCAATTCTAATTTCTTCGGTTCTCAAACTAATTGATAATCACACGATACTACATTCAACACATCTAAATCCAAAAACAATCAAAAATTGTACGCATATAAATATATATTTAATTAACTCCAGAAATCAAATTCTATATAACTGCAATTAAATAATAATAACAAAAGGAGAGGAGAGAGAAAAAAAAAAGAGGGGAGGGAGGGAACCTTGAATTTGGCGAGATAATTGGCGTCACGTTCATTGCAATAGATCGTACGGTGAGTAGGAGCCTGAGGCTGAACACGTCCGAGTCGAACCGTCCGAGGCGAGGTGGGAGACCGATCCGACACGGCCGAGTTACTGCTCAATCCCGATCTCGTCGACGACTGAGCCCTTTCCCATCCCGCCATCGTCTTCTCCTTCTCCTTCCTCCTACTACTCCTATTTCCTCCCTAAAAAAACAGCCAATCTTCTAATTCCTAAATTTCTCTCTAACCCTAACAATTGCAATCAATCAATCGAATCGTATGAAACAAGCTTCTTTGATAACATACATTCCTCCAGTTTTTGAATTATTTTCTCTCTCTCCTCTTCTTCGTCGTTGGTTCCCCTCGGCTGGTCAGGGAGTTGGGAATTTTTCGGGGGGGTTTTTTTTTTATTTTCTTTTTTCGGAACTGCGTTATTTTTTTTTTTTTAATAGTTTAAGTTGGTCGTTGAATTTTATTTTGGGCTCCCATTTTTTAACGGCGTCGTTAGAAATTCTTTCATGGTGTCAACTTTGTTTGACTGCTCACGCGCTGCTGCTATACGTTTGTCTCACATTCGTAGAAATTTCGTGATCTTTTTTTCACAATGGTAAAAATATTTCAATTTGTGATTCCGGTTGCCAAATATACCATGGGAAATAACGAAAATTAGGAACAATAATTATATGCAAGACTTTTTTCGCAGTATGCACTTATAGAAAAATATATTATCTTTTACGGGACGTTTGTTGTAGGAATAATCGTTTCCAATATGGTCGTATAGTATTACTCGATTCATTTGTTTTAGGCTCACTGCCTCACTAATGCACCACGTGAATCATACGGCTGGTTACATAAAAAGCTCAGCTAACTTGTCGTACAATTTTTTAAAGTTTGAACATAGACGGAGGAAGTACGTCGTTACAACATCGCGATACGATACGGACAATTACAAGTTAAGCAAAGAGCCAGAGACTAAAACCAACAAAAATCACGAGCCATCATCGCGTGTTTGGTTTGCAGAATTGCAGCTCAACTGTCCATCTAATCTTTAACGAACAAGTCCGGACGTAGCCCACACCGTCATGGTCACACACTCTCACACCTGCATGGGCCCACTACATATTCTGCTGTCACTTGGGTGTTGGGTCCTTAAAGTTGAAACGACGCCGTAACCCCCCCTATATGCCCAAATCTTACAGAATGAGATTCCTCTCTAGAATTCTAGCAGTACAGAATCTTCTGCCATCTCATACTTTCTTCTCAAACTCGTTTGTCATTGCAGAAAAATTCCATAGCCATAGCTATTAGAACATCATAGATCACAGTATCGCGACAATATATAACCCTTCTTACTATCACCAATGGACAGGTAATTTTGTGGACAACGAGAGTCGAGAATCCATCAACAGTTTACGATGTACAAACACAACAGAATGAAAGATAACAAATTCAGTCATGCATCTGAAAGAAACACAAAAGAAGTTCAGAGAAGCTTATTGACATCATAGAAATTCTTTTTATCGATCAAAGATACAACATCAGGGGCTGCCAGTTCAAGCAGAGCCATAGCTCCTATACCCGGAGTAACTGTAACAAGTGTTTTACATGATCATGAAGTGTGAGAGCAGATATCCGATTCTGAGATGTAGGAAACATTCTGTCACAAGGGAAACTACTCTTCCAGAATGTTTTTTGCTTGGGCAAGAATGAAGATAAGCAAGTTGCGAAGTGGAAAAAGATGTAGACTGTGATTGTAACTATTCTTAGAGATACGGCACTTCAATCTTCACAGCTGATCCTTGTAATCGATCAGCGTACTTGTTGTAGACTTGTAGTATAGTTTGACAGTCGCTATTCAATGATCTTATTTCCAGAATAAAAGGAACAAAAGTGTGAACTATTGGTCATGTTTGTCTTTCAAATCCACCTCCAATCTGCATGTGCAACCAGTCTGGTGATGCACCACGTCCGTATTCTCTAGGAGGTTGCGAACAATATCCAACTCCAGAGGTATCAAATGGCTGTTGGCCAAACTGAAAAGTCCAAATGGTGCAATAGAAATGAGCAAAAGACACAAATGTAAACTTTATACGGACTCAACACCCTAAGAACAAAATAGGAAAGCATTTCAAGCTTCAATGAAGGTGATTGTGATTTGAAACCATTAATGATCCATCGCAAAGATTTAGCAAAGCTGCCGATTTCTTTGGAAAAAAAAAAAAAAAAAAAAAAAAAAGACAAGGAAGAAGAAGAATAAAGAAATCTCCCCCCTGTTTTGCTTTTACCGGAGAAGCATATGTACCTACTTATCCGGCTATCCTCACTGCCTACACCATAAATACAGTATTTATATTGCATAATTACTGAAAGAATATGAGGACAGGACAAAGAAGTGGTGGATTGGTTCCGATTTTGAGGTTGGAGGGGGGTGACGGGGAAATGTAAGACTGATACAGGTACATCAGTACATGCAATACAGTTAACTTGGTTAGGTTGGTCTAGTAAGCTACTTACAGAAAAGATTGATTGTGCATTGAAGCAACTTGTATAGCCGTACAGGTAACCAGGACCAACACTATCTGGCTACAAGCCTACAAGCTAAAGATGAGATAGAAAGAGGCACACAGTGACAAATAGTATCTGATAAAATCAGATCCTGAGTCCTGACCCAGGTTTGCAGGATTGTGATCAGTGGTGTTTGGTGTAGATGATTTTTTATGTCAAAATGTATTGAATATGAAAGCTGCAGGCATGAAATATATGCACTCTACTGATTCAGGTCTCTGGGAGAAACGGAAGTTCATAACATCTAATACAATTATTTGTAGACCAAGGCAGTTATACTTACATCTTTTGAGGGAAATCCTTCAATACCAGGGCTGACTCTGGTATTGACTGCCTCTAATTTCATTGAGAGGAACTGAAACAAGCAAGTTAAACAATTTCAGGTAAAACTCTACAACCTGTATAAGTGAGTAACACAAAGCAATCAAATATAGCAGCAGCATACCTCAACTTGGCGCTGCAACGATTGGATGTAATTTATGATCTCGTCAAGTACTAATGCCTTGCCAATGACCTGCACCCAAAAGTTAACGTTAGACATCAGATATGAACTTCACACTAAATGGCATTGGTAAACTCAGACACTGTACAATTACACAAAAGGATCTGCATAAAATTACACTGCACATTGAACATGTTAAGAGCATATTACATCATGCAGTTGAAGATAAGAACTAATCACTGCTTGTTATCAAAAAAAAAAAAAAACACTAGTGACGGCCATAATGCATAATATATATCATGTCCGAATAAGCTGAAGCTATTTCATAATGATACAGACTATTAGTAAGCGACAACAAATCAACAATACCAAATCTACAAGTGGAAGAACAAGTCAGACCTTGTTACATCCGGGAACCAGATCCTGGAGAATTCTCATTCTTTCACTTATCTTTTCTCTTCTTGCCTGCCACAAAAAAATTGGCAGATGTCAGCATTTATATCCAGTCTTATGCCTAGAATACTGACAGCAAAAGAGTACATCCGTACATAGGTGATATGTACAGCTTAATCTACGTCCCATAAAGCTACTCGAATACTAACTCATAAAGCTCAAACAAACGACTGTAATAGATAGTTGGCCAGCCAAGCTAAAAGAAGAACGATTAGGTTGGCAATTACCCTTTCTGCAAGGCTGTGGCTATCGGTTGCTTGACCTCTTCTTGCGCGCACATGAATATAATCCTTTTGTGAATCAGGTGGTGCCTTACTCTTCTGTTCTGCTCCCTTTCCGGAATTGACTTCACCATCAGCTTTCTGGTTCTGATTCTCGTCCCCCGATCCTGATGATTTTAGCCTTTTACTATCCGAATCACTCTGCTCAAAAAAAAAAAAACATAAGCCTCTACTATATATGTACCAAAAAAAAAAAAAAAAACTTCACCCCCATTTTACACCATTAGCAATTTGGTCTCATCAACATCATTACCCCAACGCCTTAAAGGCTCCCGCCATAAGGCAGGGTAAGGGCGGCTTAGAAGTACGCAAGCCTTACCTCTACTGCAACATAGAGAGACTGCGCACGAATGACCCAAAATGAATATTGCTTCGATAAACACACCAATTGACTACTACTTCACAACATTAAACGCACATAGAGTTTTTTGAGCCAATTTGGTCTCATCATCAACAACAACAACAACAACAACAACAACAACCTAAGCCTTAGTCCCAAGATGATTTGGGGTCGGCTAACATGAATCGTCATCCAGTAACCGTCTTGTGTACAATTTGGTCTCATACATCAGTTAAATTTTTATCACAAGCCTTGGTCTCAAAATAATCTGGGGTCGATTTAACATGAATCGTAGATAGTCCTCTCCATTCATAACTTTGTACCCTCGTTTTCTTTTCTTTTCTTTTCTTTTCTTTTCTGAGCACACCAACTGAGCTAGCTAACATCCGAAATCACGTAAACAATTCTTTTTTACTCTAATGGGACATCAACATATTCAACAATAGGCAAATGTTGAAAAAGGTACAAATTAAAATTCAAAGGTGCGTCAAATCACTTATATTAATTAAAAAATTAAAAAAAGCAATCAATCAAAATATCACTATCAAACGTAATAATCAATACCAAAAAAGATGATTAGTACAACTTTTCCCCATCATTATCATCATTAATCAATAATTATCACGTCACACTCATTAATTAATCAAAATTAATTAACAAAAAAAGCGCACACAATCAACTCAATAAATAAATAAGAAAACCAAAAAAACAAAACATAGAAAGTACCATTGCAGTACCCTTGGCGGAATCGTCGTCGGTCCTCTTCCTCGCCGCTGCGACGTCGTTTCCAGATGGGCCGGGCTCAGCAAACCGGGCCATGTTCGGGCCGAACGGCCCTCTGCGGAGGTCAAGTCCAGCTGCTGCCAGCTCACCACCGTTCATATGAACAGGCCAGATCTCCGGTAAGTTATACGACGTCGTTCCGTTCATAAGTGACGCCGTCGGTGGATCCATCCGAATTTAATTAAGGTTCAAATTGAATAAATATGGATCCGCCCTACACATTTATATAAAATTAAAATCCTTGGTATGTGATATTAAATTAATTAATTAAATATAGTATAGTGGTGGAGCAGTGTTGAATGTTTAAGATGAAGATAGGAAGTTGGGAGTAGCGTGAAGATGAAGACTTGTGAATGAATTTTCAGTTACTAGTTGTTGTTGTTGTTGTTGTTGGATTGAGTTGTGATATGAGAAAAGGGAAGCTCTTTTGATAGAGTGAGAGAAGAGAGAGAGAGATAAATGGTGGGGAAGGAGTGGTCTTGGGAGTTGTACACAAGAGTAGTGACTTTTGAGTGAGGTATTCTCGGAGTGTCCAGCGCTCTTTTTTTCTTTTTTAAATTAAGTTAGGAACGTACTCGTAGAATATTATTTGTTTGAGTTGTTTCGAGTTTGAATCTGTTTGTTTGGATTGTGTTAGTGATTCAGTGAAATGAATGTACTAATTGGAAACAAAGAAAGAAATTTATCATATAATTATCAACGTCAAAACATTTCAGTAATGTGTATTGACGGAATGACGGGTTATGTTGTGAACCCAAATCTTACATTGGAGACATGGTGTAAGGATTCTTTGTATTACATATCTAGGTGATTTCGATTAATATGAGACTAGCTATGAATAAGTTAGGAAGCCGCGTATGTCTTGTCTGACGCAGACAATGTCATATTAATGTCAAAGCAACGGTGGCAGGGTAGTTCACAAGACTACAACATGACCTTCATGGCTTACTACAGACGACTCTAAATGCAAACTAACTAAAACTATTATTTTATAGTCCCTCTGTTTTTTTAGATTATTTACATTTCATTTGAATTCTTCACATACATATTTAAACGAAACGTAAATAATCTAAGAAAACGGAGGCATTATCAAATATCACCCTTAAAAACATGGAGTAAACAACATTAGTATCAATGTTCTCTATGCAAAGATTTGTAATTAGAGGTTAGAGAACTGCTACAAGCTCAGTCTACTTAACTATGGTGGTTCAGGGTTTAAGCACGTAGGTACTCGTATTAGATTCGTTGTCATTGATTTATTTTGTTTTTAAACCAAAAATCTCTTTTTAGGTGGAAGGTTGGGACGTCGGATAGGGACGTTAATAGAGTACGAATAAAACGTACAATTAAAAGTTAGGCTAAAGTGATGACTTAATTATTGGAACATACTTCCCTTTTTGCCCTTTTTGTTGCATGTTCCTTCTCCCAAGGATTTGGGATGTTTAATTAATTAAAGTACTCTTTACTTAATTCAGAAAGATAGGTTGATGTGATTAGTGAGATTTGGAAATGATTAGTATATTGAGTTTAGTGTTTACTTATAATTAAGTATGTTCTAATTAGTGGTGGCCTAGTGGGGGTGCTTAGATATCATATATACCAGCTGAAATACAAACCGTTATGTACAACTCTACAAGTTACCCCCATACAGGATACATCTATTTAAAATTCATACCAAACTCGTTGTTATGTATCAGACTTCATGCATGCATACGTGACTTTTAAAAAGTTCGCGTTTAAATTGAATTGCTTTCACAAATTCAAATCAAACGAACTTATACCATATAATAACATTAAAAAAAGAATTGTGAAAGTAGTAAACTCCGACGATTATTGCTTTGATGGTGATGTATGCAATGGTGAGGATTATTGGAAAAGAAAAATCATGAATGTGTAGATGTTTGATAGAACTACAAGTTTGTGTAAAGTGGATTATCAATAGGGTTTACCTTTTGTTGATTGCCTAATGATAGTGATTTGTACTTGATATGCCTAATTCACTACCTACCTTATGACTAAGTGGATTATCATATTGGGGCTCTTTCCTCCTATCCTTTCTTTGTCTCCCCTCTTATATATATACCATGCAGTAGTCTCATAGGTCCATTTATTTAGAATTTAACTTGCCTCCATGGAAAATATTATTTATTGATGGTTTGAGGTGTTACAAAATTACATGAGATTTGAGATGCAATATAGGCTATTCATTTTCAAACTTTCTACACACATATAGTTAGTTTTGAAGAACTTGCATGCATCTTGTTTCTTATTTTGGTAACTTTTAAACGAATGAAATTCTTCCAAATTGACACTACTCTCATTTTCACTTGCTTTTAATAATTTTTAATACAATTTTTTAAACATTAAGTAAAAACAACATGAAACTTAAAAAAGAATCGGAGGGAGTGTTTAAATTTAACTTCTTTTACGAGGTCTTAAGTATAATACTCCCTTCTACATGAGTACTTTGACTTTGACATAACTTGAGTGAGGTCATACGTTGATAATATGAAATTGATCAATTAACATGAGGTTTCTAGACTAAAATTCTTATATCTTTCTCCATTAGCTTTGTATTGATTAAAGGTATCTCACGCCGATAGTTACACATCATGTTATTGAGCTTAATATATCAGATAAAAAACAATACCTCTTCCAAATAGGACATTATTCGTTTCATTTACAAAAGTTAGAAATCGGACATTATTACATCGTCACAACTCACAACACACAACACACGATGGTAACTAAAAGGCAGCCTATGGGCAATCGATACGTTTGATTCTCCTCTACTACGACATTACCTTCTCCAGTTCTCCATCAACAAATGGAGTAATCACTCCAATTGATGCTCCTATAAAGCTTTTATTATGGACTGTTTTAATTTGCTACACGTGTTTTATAAGGTCCAAGCAAATGTAGCAAAAATAGCAAGTGATAGAAAACATGAGGAAAGTGTAGATGCGGTTTGCCTTGCTTTATTTGGCAAAGTGACGTACACAGAGAAAGGAGAGAGAGTGATAGTGTAATATTATGGGTTGGATATGTCACGTGTGGGTCCACTCTACAAGATCTAACCCAACATTAGCCACGGCCATTGTTTTGTAGATAAGGCTAAGCACTAATTGAGCCATCTCTTCTTGCCCGGGCCTCAGCTTAAGAGTTACTCTAAGCTGGACTAATAAGGTCCAACCTTTTTCTTCTCGTCGGATTGATCAATGAATAGTAGTGTCGAATAAAAACACGATATTTTCATCATATTCAATTCGACTATAAACCGTTTTATTTTATTGTTTTTGTGAGGTGAACTTCTATAAGCTTTGATTTAATATATTGTTAATTTAAATTTAAATCTATCAAATATCGTTTAATATATTAGTAATCTACTTATTATGTTTCATATAATAGTCGTTTTTACTTTTTATTATTGCCACTATACTTGGTTCAAATAAACTTTATAATTCAATGGAAAGATCACTATAAATCCTTACAATTTCACATATTTATATGTACTCTGTAATAATTTTGTGTCCTTCAAAAAAAGTGTAGTAATGTTATTGCTATACGCTTTAAATAATGTCAACTCAAGAGAAACATTAGCTAAAAATAAATTTTTATGTTTAATTCCGCATGCCAGACAATATTATATGGCATATCACATTGGCCATGTGTTAGGTGCTTAGATGTATATGATAACCACCCCCATACTTTCATATTTAGGCGATTCGTCCATCAAAACGACGAAGGCATGCAAGATAATGATCACTTTTGATTTAGCTCACTTTAATAAAATATTCTATTATAACTGTCAGTATTTGACTATTAGGATAAGGTTTTAAATCGGAACCATTAAATTAGGATAAAATAAATTTCGGCCGTTTGATTTTTCTTAACTATGGTTAAAAAAAGTTCTTACGATACACCTTACCACACATGATTACAAAGTAAAATATTTTTTTATGTACTCAAAATATTTTTCCCTTAATTAGTTTGATTTTTTTCTAATAAATCTTATCTTAAATATTTGATGTATAGAGAAAGATAACTGGATTCATTCCCAATTATATAAAGGGATTTTTGCGAAACCCTACCTTTAAAAGCCCCGTTTTTGCGAAATCCTACCTTTTATAATATTTTTTGCGAGAGACTACCTTAAATTAAAAAAAGTTTGCAAAACACTACCTTGTTGGCCTTTTCCGTTAGATTTAACATCAACTCCCCTTTGACCGTTAGTTGACTTCATTTACCTCCATCTCCCATATTCAATTATACCCAAGAATCTACTCTAAAAAAAATTAAAAACATTACCAATTATTTTAAAAAATAAAATAAATGGGTTTTGTGAATATTTCCTCATGCTTCCTTGTATTTTCTCACATGGTCAAATATTTGGGTATTATTTGGTTAATTTGACGAAGTGGGAAATCTTGGGGTAGATTTTAATTAAGTGTGGTGGTAAATTAATCTAGTTGAGCATATAATTGTGAATTTTTAATTGATAATTGGGGCATTTGGGTATAAATGGAGATTGGAGATGAAGTTAAATGAAGTCAACTAACGGTCAAAGGGAAGTTGGTGTTAAATCTAACGGAAAAGGCCAATAAGGTAGTGTTTTGCAAACTTTTTTTAATTTAAGGTAGTTTCTCGCAAAAATTATTATAAAAGGTAGGGTTTCGCAAAAACGTGACTTTTAAAGGTAGGGTTGTAACAACCCTAAATTTTGACTCAAATATAATTGCAGTAAATTTAGAATTGTCACGGCGCAATTGACTACCAAGTCAATTGCAAGGCTATTATTTATTCGATTACATTATTAATTAAAATGAAAACAGCGGAAGTCAACAAATGTCGATCTAAAGTTCTCAAAACTAATCTCAAATTACATAATTCAAACTATAATAAATGTCTAATGATTGCTATAAAATCCCCCAGTATGCACTTGACTCTTCTAGCAAGCATCCACATCAACAAGACTTGTCAAACTATGCCATCAAAGAATGACATAGGCCCCAGAACATGGTAGGGAACGAAGCAGAATAAAGAACGTCAGCATACAGGCTGAGTAAGAATCACAAAACAATTCAGGAAACAAAAGATACGCGCCTTGAGGCGCGTAGCTAACAAATAATAAGCAAACGATACAATAATAATTCAAAAGGGTGCGACATTCGCCATATCGCTACAAGAGCCAAAAGTCTTGTCATAACATTACGTCAACGGCTGGGCTCCTACCCCACAGCCACCACAATCTCGAACCAACGCGAGTTAGAGTACTAGAAAACAGATCCAAACGTCTTGAAGTGTGCACACCCCTCACTAGAGGGCCAGGTAGGATGCGAAGCCTCTAGGAGGTAAGCCGATTAGGAAGTCGGTAGCTACTCCGACCTAAACAACCTTGAATAGAGGTTAGAGGTGACCGATCCGGGCCGCGTCACCTTACTCTAGGTGGTAAACATCATCAACAATATCATTATCATAAACATTAGTGTACACAATCATACGCACGTTAAACAATACATAACATACAATCGTCAACATAATATAAATCATACTAATCACAACAAAATCACAAGAGATCAACAACACGGCACACACTCGGCCGAATGGCCGAGCGGCCGAGAAAACCGAGCCGGCCGAGAGGGCCGAACCGGCGGAAACAAGGAGGCCGAAGGGCCGGTTCTTTGAGCCGTTTGGCGGGAAGTGCTGCATGGTTAATTCAAAAGATAATGGTATCGAAAACGGTAGAACAATGATAGGTGAAACATGAAGTACGATCAATGGAAACAAGGTTAATTGGTATCAAGATGAGATATTCTTTTAGAGTTTAGATATCGTGGTTGGGATTGTAACCAACGTTCTTACCCTTCCAATAAAATCACAAGCTCAATCACAAGGTTAGAACGGTATCTCCTTGAACACACAACCTAAAACCATTAACAACACTCAATCACTAATCAACACTTCCAACAACACAAAAGACATCAATAGAACATCCAAACGATCTCCAAACTTTACCAAATTCGCACAACACTTACCCAATCATACCAACAGCACAATTCCATCATCAAATCATCAAAACACTCATAATTATACTCAACTTAGGGTAAAATCAGATCTGGACAAAATATATTTTTCATCTTTAAATCATCATAGAATATCCCCAAATCACAACAACATGCTTAACAATTCATAATAGTCAATCCTCTCAATTACTACACCATTCTAACCATAAAATCATCATCAACTCATCATAAACTCAATCATAAGAAACCTAATTCAAACCTTAATAATTTCATGCATCAAATCATCAACAATTACTTCTACAAATCCAAACATAGTTAATTATCATCAAATTCATGCTTAACTTCAATTAACATGAACATACTTAAAAACCCTAATCTGAAATTAATAGAATTAGGTATAGAAACATACTATTCTCAAGGCTAGAATCAAGAGAGAGAACAAGGGTGAGAGGCGGTGGTGTTCGGCGGCGGCGGCGGCGAAGGGCGAACGGCGGCGGTTCCCAGGCTCGGCGGTCGCGCGGCTCACTTCTCTTTCTTCTCTTCTCTTTCTCGGCTCCTCTTCTCTCTTCTCTTTTCTTTCTCTTTCTCTTTGGGCGACGGGTAGTATGAATAAAAGGGTTCGGGTTTGTTTTGTATTTATAGTTTATGGTGAGACTTTAAAAGACGGGTTTTGGTAAGACGGTTTACGGTAATTAGTAATTGGACTACCCAATTAGAAGGTTGGCCAAATAAGGAAAGTAGACTCCAATTACCCAAAATAGAATTAGAAATCCTCAAAATGATTATCTTTCATAAAACTTCCATAATTAAAACTCCCAAAAATACGGGGTGTTACAATCGAAATATTTATACAATCGACCTCAAAAAAAAAAAAAAAAAAATTATGCTGGCCGACGCATCATCAAAGCCGTTCGATGACCACTAGAGGACGCCGGCAACCACCAACACTTGACCAACAACCACCATCAATCTCCGACCAGCAACAAGCCCTATAATAAACGACCACCTGCTAAGTGCGGCGGAGCTAGGGCCGTAACAGTCCCCCCTACCAGGCCTACCCCGGTCTACCCGCCGATTCTAATGGCATGGGTATGCGATGTCGCGCGGGGAGAAGATGGTGGAAACCGAAAGAATAACCGGTGTGTGGCGGTGGAGAGAGAAAGGAGAAATAGTGGTGCCGCTAGGAAGTTGGTGCCTTAGCTTGGTGGTGGTTTCAGGGCATCGGCGGCGGCGAGGGGAAACCACCTTCATGGAGTCGCGCCGCCATGATTGACCCACTGGCGGTGATCCTGAGGATGGGGGTGGGTGGTGGTGGCCGGTGCATCCGGTTTTTGGGGTGGGGATTCATTAGGATTTATGATGATCGTGATGATCATTGTACGTAAAGATTTCCTAGCCCATATGTTAAATTTTGATGCAAAAAGATGATATCTGTTATTAGCCTTGTATGTCAATAACTTTTTTATTTTAATTTTTTATTTGAGGGACATTTATTTTTATTTTTTTTTAAATAAAGGTGAGGGACATTTATAACTGTTGATTTAGATTTGAATAAAACTAAATTGATATTTTCATAGATTTTATAATATCTTATATTATTATTTAATTATTAACCATGGTTAAATCTTATCCTAATTGTCAAAAATTGACAATCACCATAGAATCATCGATTGATTGATATGTTGATATGGTTCGCGATGATTCTAGAATAACCGCCGGTTAGCGCCGATTACACTAAATTTAACCATGGTTAAATTAAAGATTAATACAAATAAATTGGCTACTAGTTAATCATCAACAAATTAACTTGGCTTGATTGGTTTAGCATTGTAGTTTTTACCAAACCACCAGTGTTCAATTCTTCATCATGACATTTTATTTCCTGTTATTTTTTTTTCCTCTTAATAATTTCTGTTTTTTTTTTTCGTTTTGTTTCCTTCCATATTTAGAGTCAAATGGAAACAACCTATGTAGTCCAAAAAAGTCATAGTCAGTTATTGTGAGCCATCTCACTTCTTCCATTTTAGTAATAAAAAAATTCAAGATACATTTGGGCCAACATTTAACCCAAATTTTTGAAAACTACTTAAAGTTTGAATTTTTGTGCGAAAATTTTAATTTTTTTTATTAAATTTCCAACATTCTTAATTTCTTTGATTTTTGTGAGTTGGTGATTTTAAACAATTACAAAAGCTTCTTGATATTACGAAAGTTTAATTTCAACTTTTACTTCATGTTTGATCGGTTTTGTTAATTCAATAATATGAACGGAGATCGATTTTTTCCCGTATAATATAGTTAAAACGTACAAACAGTTTATAGTGGTCATCACTAAAATCCAACTTATTTATAATAATTGTCATTTCTCATTGTTTGGTATAAAAACCTAGTTATAAATGTTCTCATGATACTACAAAATTGTTAATAAAGACTTACACGGAGTATGAAACTAATTTTGCTTATTAAATCCTAAGCCTATTTAATTTCAATTGGAAACTACTAATGTTATCAAAGAATATCCAAAGTAAGGCTTCAAGTTTGTTCTTAACCAACTACGAATAAGATAATACGAAGTACTACATACGTAGTATATGATTGAAACGAAAACAGTATTTGAAATACAAAAGCAAAATCAACCACCTCTATAAACGACTAGATTTATAAAGATTGACCAATAAAGAATGTACATAAGGGACCGATTTTAAAACTTTGCGGGTTTGATTTTAATTAAGCAAACAACTTCATATGGTGAGGTAGATTACAACAAGTATATATAAGCCACGATTAAAGTGGAGATAATCGTCGAGAGTTAACTCCTTAGGTTGGGGAGAGCCCTCGTGGTATGTCCTTACGATTTAGTACTTATATATTATGGACGGAGTATAGATCAAAGAGAGGCCACCTATACCCTATTTGGTCATTGGTTTAAGGGAGTATCGGTTGTAATGTACAATACTTGATTTAGAAATGTTCATCTTCTGCATAGGTGTGAAACTTTATAAAAAAATTGAAACATATGATCCTCATATATAGCGAACAATTTATTTATTATACTATTTATAATACTCGTGCGGTAGTAATTTAGATCAATTTACACAAATTTAATTTAAATTCACAAGTTTGTAACATATGACTAAAAAAAAACAAAAGAAGCCAAAATAAATGAAAAGTAGTCTAAATTACTGGGCACCAAAATAAATAAAAATCTTACTTTAAATATTAGTCACTCTTGGTAGATAGTCGAACACATGACCTACGTGAGTACTATTTTCACTTTGATCGCTTGCTCTATGCTTCTTTTTGATCCAATATTCGATAATTAAATATTATAATCAATAATACACAATTTTTTTCTTAAAAAAAAAAACACCATCTTCAACCTTGTTCTCTTATCGTTTACAGTCCGACCGCCTCAGGCCTCTCACGCGATACCGGCCTACCGTCATTAATCAGCAAATAGCCATACATCAACAAATCGACATTGAAATTAAATTTGGCGAAAATGGGAGAGAAATGGTGGGGTATCGGCGGACGGTCGGCGGGGGAGAAGGACACGATGAGAATGCAATGGAAGACGGCAACGATGATTAAGCCGGAGATAAGGGGCGTGGAGGGTTGATGGGGGCTGAAAACGGTTGCGTGGAGGGGTTAATCGAGCCTGAGAGGGGTCTTAACCGACGCCGATGAGGAGGGCGGCAGAGAAGATCGGTGGGGAAGGGCGGAGCATGAGCAGGGTGGAGATCCGCGGTTGCGTTGGGGCAGCAATGGGTGAAAATGGGTGTCCTATATTATTCAATAATATATTATTAGGAGTGTAATCACATGTGGTGAGGGTGTACTATATTAAAACTATTTAACCATGGTTAACATATTTTAATGGTGTAGATCTCGTATTATAAATCTAATGGACACGATTTAATATTGTAATGTGACCGGCGATAACCGTCGGTTATTACATAAATATTCATAAAAAAAAAACTCACAATAAGATTGAGTAATATTGGACTTGGAGTACACATTTTGCATCGCATCAACAATTCAACATTCAAGTCCAATAACTTATTAATGGACAATTCATATCGTCTTACTTAGAGCAAACACAATGGTAGTTCTTATTCTTGAGTTTGTCAAATAAGAACTCCTTAAGTTGAGTTCGTCCATTAAACTGCTTCATTCGTTCGTCCAAGAACGAACTCCGTTCGTTTATATGAACTCGGTTCGTCATGCAGAGGCGCTGAAAAACATATTGTCACGTGGGCAAAGCATGGAAAATTGGAGGGAGGAGGGTCAATGCACCACTACAGTAATTACATGTGTCCCACTATTTATTTTAGCTCACACCGGTCACTTTGGTAAAATGTTCTAAGACCCCAATCACTGTCAACTTCTTACTTGATCCCCCAATCGACACTTCTACACCTCTCGTCTTTTCACTACTCACATTCAATTTCAAACCAAACATTAAGGGTCTGTTTGGTATCGTTGTCTGTTTTCGGTTCTTGTTTTTTTTTTTAAAACCAAAGTCTCCTTTTTGAAAATCAGAAAAAAATGGTTTTCAGTTTTTAGTTGTCAGTTTTCATTTTCAATATGACTATTATGGAAACATACAATTAAAATTCTTTTTTGCAACTTATTTAACTAAATTTTTCCACAAAAAAACCAAAACCGAAAACGGCAGTGATACCGATCGAGCCCTAACTAATTGACGCAAAATGGGAGGAACAACTACATGACACTCATCAATTGCTTATTTCTCACCGTAGTGAAAAAGACGACTCTAGTAAACTTCAGCAGCACACCAACAATAGAAATTGGAGGGAAAAATGGAGATTTTGAAACTCTCAAAATTCAAACTCCAGCTTCGAGCCCTAATTTCCGAAGTTCGCGATCTCCGCGTAATTATCCTTCTTCTCTCTTTCTCAATTCTCTTTTTAGTAATTCTCTCTCCTCTAATTTCCAATTTTGTCGGCTATTTTAGGAAAGGGAACGATCATCTTCGGAAGAACTTCGTCTCTCATTTCAGGTAAATTTTACCGAAGATCGAATTTTACTTTTTTTTTTTTTTACTAGTTACTGTTATCTTAATCGCTCTTAATTAGTTCACAATTACGAGATTATGGATGTGTTTTAGCTTGATTAAAGGATATGGAGTTAAAATTGTAGGGTTGGTTATAATGTTGTCAGAAGCAGAAACAATCGGAGGAGGAATTTGGGAGGAAGTTGAAGGAATTGGAGTCGGAATTTTGCTGACAACTACGGCCTACAATATTTGGTGAGAATTTATCAAATCTAATAAGTTCTAGATGAGTAATTCTACTCAAAGATCCTAAAACTCCGTCCATTGCCGGAAATAGTACCTCATCCTACTCGAAACGATAACTTCAGTCCAAGATAATCATCTTATTACATCAGACAACATCAACATTATGCATCACGATTACATTTTGTACAAAGAGATTTCAATCAAAATTTTTGCAATTCCGGAGAATCGGAAGGCGTAACTCAGATTCTACAACTAAATCTCAAGCGTGACAAACTCGAAGCCGAAATCATCAAATTCGAGTAAAACGAACCGAAATCTGGACGAAATAACAAGCAAAACCTAAGCTAAGCCAACAGAAAGAAGAATCATTGAAACACGTCGAATAAACGACATCAGGAGATTATTCAGATGATTAACCAACAGAAATTATCACAGTTAACATTATTATTCACATAAAATTGCACTTCATTGAAACTCCAATCATACCGACGCTAATTACGACATGTTTAACTGTAATTTTAAGCTTAAGCAACATTAATCTCAATCGCAAATAATTTCGATTGAAACCTGTCTAAAATCGCAAATAAATTCGTAAACATCGCAAATAAATTCGATTACGATTAGAACATGCCTAAATCGAGAAATTAACATCAGAAACAGATTTCGCACAAAAATGAACTAATTTCGAACAATTTCATCAGCAATAAATGTAATTATAATACAATTGGAACGAAAATTGAAACAACATTAACGAACTTGAAGAGAATTATAAAGCGAATTACCTTATTACGTAGCTTAGGAAAGTTCGTCGCACGACGGAATTTCAGCTCCGAAGATTGTAAAATCACAAATAATTATAAACAATATAAATAGATGGTACGGGTGTGCCTATGAGATTCTTACAAATGATACGTGTCACAATGAGAAAAGATTATGTTAGTTTTCAAAATTTAAAAATTACGTAATGAAAATAAATAAACTATATCATTAATGGAAACCATTTATCCCTACGCTACGTCCATTTATGGTGTGCCATACTAAAAAAACAAAACGTTATGTACATGAACTTGGTTCAGAACTAGTGTTTGTATTAATTCAAAACTAGTGTTTGTAGAAGCAATACAACAGGTAATTTAAAAGCGTAATTTGTTATAGTATAAAGCGAATTAAGCATAAGCAGGCGAGAAAATATCACATGAAAAAAACGAAATTTAAAAGCGTAATCAACAAGAATCGACTGATTACCTCATGCTGTAACCGTAACTTGGGATAATCCACCATGCGATGGCAATGTACTTCTGAAAAAGAGACTGCGTTGCCCATTACTGGCGGAAGAGGTAGAGAGAGACATGAGAGAGAAAATGTTGTTTAGCAATGGAGGTTTAGCAATGATGGGGTGTAGCAAGGAATTTTGAGGAGAGAGAAAGTGTAGTAAAATAATCAGTTTTAGTGCTGCGGCCATGTTATTGAAACACTGATGCGAAGCTCTTGATCTATCCAGAACTTTATCACGCCTGCTTTCCTCTCGATGCGAGCAAAAAGTGTACATAAACCGCATTATGCAGAACAATACCAAGAAAATGGTTGTTGAACCTCCCAACCAAAGGGCCCAATCCCCTAAAGGAATTGCGATGAAAACCATGCAGGACATACAACCTGCGACGCCAAAAACCGCGCGACTGAAACTTTTGCAGGCTGTAATTATAGCGTTCTCAGACTTGCCCCGACACAACAAGGAACCAAACACAAACACCAACGCTAATCCAGTCGCCCATAGAAACTTGGTACTTTCCATGGAAAAGTACGAGATTTTGGTTCCGGCCTCTGGGTCAACGATAAATGCAGAGATTGCAATGGATGTTGCGGAAAAAAAAACTCATGATACCAAGTATGATCAAGAAGTTCTCTAAGGCTAATAGGCATCCTAGGATTGAAAAGATTATGAATTCCAGGGCGGAGGGTGTTTTAGGTGAAAGGTGAATCGGCCTAGAGAACTCTTTCTATTTTGACTAAGGGGCTCTATTCAAGGAAGGAATCCATTGAAATGAAAAGATGGGTTATTTCACCAATTTCTGCAGAAAAACACTAATATCTTCCACAAATTTCAACCACACAGCCGAAATTATGCCCAAAAATTGTACCAAATGGGGAATCGTAATCAAGAAGTTTGTAATTGACGTTGAATCAAGGTCCGAGCTTCTATTCAATCAAACAAGATTCCAAAATCAGAAAGAAACCAGAAATCAGCTTGAACTTGTGATAGTCAAGCAAAAATACATGAAACTTCAAGCTTCAACAATCAACAGAATAACCACCACAATGCTGATTAATCCAACCAGATAATCAGTAAAACACTCGAAATCGAGTTACCACACGGAATCAAACCAAATCAGATTCCGAATCTCTGACACAAAAACTGAGTATTTAGAACTGATCTCTGTGTGAAATCAGCAAGATTTGTAATTTCGAAAAAAAATGAAGATTAGGATGAATTTGAGTAAGTTTATGCGGAATTAAGGATCGATTAGGACCATGAGAAGATTGAGAGAATATGAAACTTGTAGATGAAGATTGTAAAAGAATTCATTGTATTATTCAACTGAAATCCATCAAATGATATAATTCTGTTTTACAAGTATTTATAGTAGTGAGGAGTAACTAACTTCTAACAGAATTTCTCTAACAAACTTTTGGTAGTTACAAAGGTTACTTTGGTAATTTATTATCTTGACCCCCTCAAATATATCTTCACGACGTACACAATTTACCACACCCAAAACCAAAAGTTGTACTATAAACTTATTGCGAAAGGACAGTAACATAGTCTCAAAGAATCTAGGAAACTTTATACTTGTTCCCCGTCTTAGCCACAATCGGGGAGGATGTGGATCCAGGCGGCTTCTAATTGGCCTTTTATTGTATCTAGTGGATAATATTGTAACCTACTGCTGTATTTCCTATATGTATGCCACCACTTTCAAGTAAGTCTCAAAAGAAGCAACAGTTTATCACAAAGTTCATACGTTGTTTTCTCCCTTAAAAGTTCGTAGATTAACATAGCAGAACATCAAACCTCATAAATCAGGGTTCATGCATATCTTATTATCTTTACACCTGAAAACAACATGCAAGCTACTTACAAGTTACAATTCAATTTATTGGAAAAAGACATCATCATATTATCAGTCAGCCACACTTACAATCATATTCCAAGAGCACATCATGTACCGCAATTTCGGAATGACGCGAAAAACACCATAAGAGCCAGAGCCCGTTAAGAACCTGGCTTGCGCGCACTCAAAAAACACCACCCGCCACAAAAGAGCAATGTAAAATTTGATTAAGTTTTACAACCTTTATAAGAAATATATGTACATTATTCTTGCAGATAATAATGTCTATTTTGGTGTTTTACCTCAGTAAAAAGCCACACTTGCCATTTGCCATTCACCAGTCGCACCTCCCCCAATTTTGTACGCATACCAGTATAACCCCGTTTCCCCCCCTTTTTTTTTCATTTGAAGAAGCGCTTATTTTTGGTGTGATGGTGTCAAAAATTTACAAAATTAACCTTTGAATTTTGTAATGAGGAAACACATCTTAAGAGGGTGAAAAGGGAAAATAAAATTTGGACATACCATGAATATTGAATGGTGTGTCACTGTGTTGCCTTTATAATATTACCGGTCTACTGGACTACTGACACATAGTACATCGGTATATTGATAGTACGGACTCTACTGAGTACATATTTGTGGCAACGTGGCATGTGAAGACAATATACACTGTTATTACAAGACGTAAAATTGTTACGATCAATTTTGACGATGAGAATTTTCTAAACTACCTGATGAATTAAAAAAATGAGTGATACTCGGTTTATGATCTACTAATGACGGAATGTGTTATATCCAACAAAATACTGAACATATGTAAATACATAATGACAAACTAAAATGGTGGGTCCGTTTCACATGTTTAACAATCTGTGGTGATTCCCTGTCAAAATTCATAGGTCTCTCCACAATCTGATGTTAACTCGTATAAACAGACCCCGAACTTCCGATTTTCATCTCCACCATCAACATTTGTTGGCGACACCCACCCCCCATCCACTTTCCTAACAAACATTCCCATCTCCCGACCATATTTTAGCTCACACCGGTCACTTTGGTAAAATGTTCTAAGACCCCAATCACTATCAACTTCTTACTTGATCCCCCAATCGACACTTCTACACCTCTCGTCTTTCACTACTCACGTTCAATTTCAAACCAAACATTAACTACTCCGTAATTGACTCAACATAGGAGTGACAAATACATGACACTCATCAACTGCTTATTTCTCACCGCAGTGAAAAAAAAAAGACGACTCTAGTAAACTTCAGCAGCACACCAAACGGTAGGAAATTGGAGGGAAAAATGGAGATTTTGAAACTCTCAAAATTCAAACTCCAGCTTCGAGCCCTAATTTCCGAAGTTCGCGATCTCCGCGTAAATATCCTTCTTCTCTCCTTCTCATTTCCATTTTTAGTAACTCTCTCTCCTCTAATTTCCAATTTTTTCGGCTATTTTAGGAAAGGGAACGATCATCTTCGGAAGAACTCCGTCACTCTATTCAGGTAAATTTTACCGAAGATCGAATTTTACTTTTTTTTGTTTACTAGTTACTGTTATCTTAATCGCTCTTAATTAGTTCATAATTACGAGATTATGGATGTGTTTTAGCTTGATTAAAGGCTATGGAGTTAAAATTGTAGGGTTGGTTATGATGTTGTCAGAAGCAGAAACAATCGGAGGAGGAATTTGGGAGGAAGTTGAAGGAATTGGAGTCGGAGTTAGCTTCGTCGATCGAGTTGCGGCGAAAACTCGAGAGGAAGGTGAGAATTTGAGATTGCAGATTAACTGTTTGATGAAATTCCTGTGAGAATTTGTCGAATTTGTTTCATTTTATGGAAGAATTTGATTGATACGGTTTTTGTTATGTTTGTGAAGCGAGTAATTCGAGTAATGGAATAGGCGAAGAAGGTAGCGAAATGTGGCAGTGTTTTATTGCTCATGTAATTAGCCAATGCACGAGTTTCAGGGTTCATACCTACCTTAATGACAAGACTTAATCTCCAGTTAGAGAAAACACAACCACGAGATTTCAAATAAGTAACATACTCCTTAAATCTAGACAAATAGTTATGAAAAGATTCATTGGCATATTGACGAAATTTGAAAGGAATCATGACTACACACAAAGACAAATTAAACCGTTCCCCGGCAACGGCGCCAAAATTTGACAGGCTAAAGTCGTATGCCTACAAATATAAAATCTCAATACTAACCTAAAACGTAGTAATAGGCAAGTAAGGTTCGTATCCACAGAGAACGGTAACTATCTGAGTGTGTAAAGTAACCAAATGGGGGGTTTTGTGATTGTAAAAGATTAAGTAATCAAGCGAAACGAAGTAATTTACAATTCAATTAAGGGAAAAGTCTCGGACGATTAATATCCACTACAGTTCATCCAATTGATCATTGTCCTCACTGAGATCAACTATGTCGAGTACCTAGTTGTGAAAACGGAGTTTTCGATCATTCCTTATTAATAGCTAGCAAGAGAGATCAGCCCTACCAACTAGCCCTAATCGGTGGATAACAAAGACGCGCGCCTAAATTCAATCCAGCGAAAGCATAAAGCAATAGAACGATAACAACTAGGATAGATAAGATCTAGACACACACGGTTTCGATCTTCAATCAATATATCAATTCTCTTCTAAACCCTAGATCTATGATCAGCACGGAATTAAGGTTTAGTTTCTACTAGTGAATCAATTAAACAAACAATTAGTCCTTTGATTAATGATTCTAGCAATATGATTTAACCTAGGGCTAATTAGTTTGCAACCTAATTAATGATAAATCAATCAATAAGCAATTGAAACAAAGAGAATGATAATACTCAACAATAATTGAAATAGTTAAGACTCACAATTGTCTGGATGAATCTGTAGCTTCAACTAATAAATCCGAGAATAAGGTCTTTAGCCTTGCATAATCTTGAAAATAATACAACTTAGGTCTTGAAAACTGAATGAAAAATAATAAAACGAAACTTAGGTTTAAATAGAAAAAGATTACAAAACGGGTTTAGGAAACTCGTCCTTACGCCGACACAGCAGCGGACGAGTCGTCCAGATCGGGACGACTCGTCTGGACGACTCGTCTGAACCCAGACGAGTCGTCTGGCACCTTTTCGCAAGACTGCTGAAGTCACTGTGGGAGTCGTCTGGAATTCGTCCGGTTCGCGACGACTCGTCTAAAGTCAGACGAGTCGTCGTCATCGGACTGGCTTTGGCGATATTTTTCAAACGGTCATAACTTCTTCGTTACTTGGCCTATGACAACGTGTGACCACTTCCTGGAAAGCTAAGATCATGAACTTTAATATGCCGTTGGTTTCAGTGCAAAATTCCAAGCCGTTTGAGAGATATAAAGCTTCAAAGTTGACCTTGCGTAAATGGACTGAAATCTCTTCCAAACTTGTCCAAAATTTGGCATCTCGCTCCTTGGATCATCTTTCATCGCCTCATTGTCGTTCCACACAATTGCACATTAATCTTGAGGCCATAAATACATACAAAACCACTAATTCTAATGTTAAAGCACAAATTATCAAATAATCGAATTAGCCAATAAACCGATCCAAAAGCTACCATTTCAATGCATTAAAGCCCATCTTTTACCACTACTAAGTGGTGTGTATCAGTTCACGTCTTTACGTAAATGCACTTTAAATCAACCCTCCCAAAACGAAAGAGAGATTTTACGAAATGTAATAAGAAAGTTGTGTTAGGCTTTTTTAATATGAGTTCGCTCTTGATGTTATGAGTTCTATCAAGCAAACAAGTATCAATTTGGTTGTTATCATACTGATCAATGAATAGTGTAGGTCACATTGATAAGTTTGACATTAAGCTACTACAATTAGTGTCGTCATCATCCAACAAAGTTCATGTACATTACGCTGGTCACATTGATTTGATTTGAATAACTAGTTTTGAACCAAGTTCATGTACATTACGTTTTTTTTAGGATGGCACAACATAAATGGACGACGTAGCGTAGGGATAAATGGTTTCCATTAATGATATAATTTATTTATTTTCATTGTTGGATGAAAATGGAGTTTTTTTTTAATAATATCAATCACGCCTTTACCTAAATGTCCGGCACCCATACTCGTGAGAGAGAGGGAAGAGAGGAGAGAGAGATGAGGAGAGAGAAAATGTTGTTTAGCAAATAATAGCAATGTTGTTGGTGTTTAGCAATGGAGGTTTATCAGTTCGAGGAGAGAGAAAATATTTTGAGGAGAGAGAATTTTTTGAGGAAATATTCTGAGCGAAATATTATAGAGCGAATTACCTTAGTATGTAGCGTAGGATAGTTCGTCGCACGACGGAATTTCAGCTCCGAAGATTGTCCGGCACCCATGCTCGTGTGTGAGATAGAGAGGAGAGAGAGAGGAGAAAGAAAATGTTGTTTAGAAAAATTGTTGTTGTTGTATAGCTATCCTGCCCAGTTTCTACAAAGGGCGCATGACAGTCGTGAAATACATCATTGCCACCTGGGCCACCACCGCCAGGAGGAGGATCACCACCAGGGCCACCACCGCCAGGAGGACCACCTCCAGAACCACCACCGCCCGGAGGAGGATCATCACCTCCAGGGCCACCAGGGCCAGGACCACTACCGTCAGGGATATCAATTATGGTTTCAGAATTGTGAAGGGAGTCTCTTTGAGAATCTATATCGCTGGGCTCGTGAGTCCTGAACCTGAACATGTACGTATAAACCTGAGTGAAGGAGATGATAAATGGTAACGGCACCCATAACAAACAACCCAAAATCAACAGAACATACCATGAGAAACCATCTCTGAACCAGCTTAAAGGAGTTCTCTTTATGTTGCTAGCAACTACTCCCTCAACAAAGGTAGTGGTGGTTCTTCGGGGATCACTCGACCCAGCAACCAGATCATTGAGGGGGTTAGGCTGAGCATGGCAGCCAAACCTGCACAGAGGACACAAATATACGTGTACATTATTTTCTTATAAATGGTAACAGTGAAACAAATGCACTATAATACAGCAGTGAGTAAATTTAACTCCATTCAACTTTTAGAAGACCAAAACAAAATACCATGAGCCTGCATATGCCATTGCTTTCGTAAGATCTGACTGAAAACATCGCACTTCAATGTGTTCAAGTTGAGAAGTCACGTTCAGGAGCTTGTCAGACTCGATACCAATTACATTGCAGAACTATATGAAGGAAAAAAGCATAAGGTCAAATCTTTTATTACATTCCATCAACTAGCATCAAACAGATACGTGTGTAATCATTACCTTACTCATGACTCTGGAGAGCAATCCTCTAACTTCTTTAAGATAAGTAGAAGTATCAGTTTCAAGGTTCTGCATATGAGTATTATATTAGAATAGCGGGTCGAAATAAAAAATAAACCAGCATAATTGTATAGCTAAAGCCAAGACAAGAACCTCGCAGGCAGGATCATTAACCGCAGAAGATATAAGATCTTGATTGTATGCTTTCAAATATGCATCAAGAACCATCAAAAGAATTCCCTGGAGAAAAATGTCATGACCAAATCTTACTACATTGACGATAATATTGAACAGCCAGGAAATTTAACAACAGACTAACACATAGGAAAGATTGATGTGATAAGAAAGTACCTTAACTTTCGTATCCATGTCAACTATCTGATTGAGATCTGCACTCGTAAGGACCAACTTGTGCACGCTAAAATCTGCCAGAGTTATGAAATATAAAGTTAAGAAGAAAAAAAATATGAGAACTGCTGGTTCAAACCATAATATCTAGTTCATACTGACATTCTTTAGCTCGGTAACATGTCTCCTCTTCCAAGACTCGCATTGTTTGGAGTAACCTGCAAGTGAAACAGTATGTATCAGGACTCTACTATTTGCAGATCAGCCAAGCAGCGAAGAGATTCTTAAAGCTTAACATAGTTTTTATAGGGAGTGAGGACCAGCTAATGTGATTATATGAATAACTAGAAATTTGTGTCAGAACTAAGAACTTTAAACCATGAAGCTCTGGTTAGAGACTGAGTGTAATGCAGAAAACTAAGATGTAATACGTACCTATCAAATTGGAAGCGGCAATTAACACCGAAAGCTCGAGAATCACGAACCATATAGTCAAACCTGTGTGGGATGACAAAAATTAAAGGATGTATAGTACCCTAAAACAGATTTGAACTGACAAGCATGCCCTCAAAACTACAAAACACAGAACACATGTAGACATATAACAGAAGAAGACTTACTTGTCAACATCAATCCCATTTCGGCCATTAGCAACAATATCATATAAGAAACTCTGTTCCTTCAAGTTCTGCATGAGCACAGAAAAAAATATAAGTGAAAACACTGTATAAGAGTGGCAATAAAGTCTCTGAAAGTCATCTGATCAAAGCCTATGACTTACATGCTCTGAAGCACGCGCAATACTGGCAATTACCTTCACTGTCTTCTCCATAATTTCATCACTATCTATGTGATGGTCATCAGCAATGTAATCGACCAACGAGACTGACATGTCTTCATGAGACCTTCAAAGTGCCAGACAGAATGTCAACAATACCTTATGAAACTCCTCTCCCTCAAATAATCATTGTACGAGAAAAATAACATAGAAAGAAACCATTCAATAAAATAAAATAAACAAATGGCTCCGTACTCCCGTAACACACAGGAGTGCCTATCAGTTTGGAGTATAAATGCTTAATATATACCATGAGTTGCAAGATACGCAAGTTAACTACAGTTTCAATTGTACACACGTAAATTAGAACATTACCAGTTGAATGAGCCTTGAAGAACCTTGGGAAGTGATCCACTCTCAAACATATGGTTGACCTCATGCAGTAGACCTCAACAAACACAGGAAAACTACTATGAGAGATGGGAAAACACGTTACACATGATAGGTGACTGTAACATATGGATGTTGGCTTTTACCATTAAGTTTCACAAACAACACATCGCACTCATCCATGCCATTTCCACCCTGCATCAGAGATAGATACTCAATTCAAAGTATCCATATTGATTGAATCATATGACAATCACACCTCAAGCAAATTAATAACCTACGTGGTCTTTCTTAGGCGGATGGACAATTTCATCATCAAGCTGATAAACGCCAAGGATGTGCTCGAATGGAGAATGCACTGCCCCAGGAGAAACCACATAATGTTGCTGCTGCAAACATATTGCAAATGATAATTATATACTTAGCATTGCAGCGACAGTCATCGCTCTTAAAACCGCGATTCCTAAAATCTCATAGTTCTACAATCCTAAAACTATAAATTGAGATGATCATAACATGCCTAAAATCGAGAGAATAACATCCGATTAAAACAGCTTTCGCACAAGAATGACCTAATTTCGAACAATTTCATCAGCAATAAATGTAATTGGAACGAAAATTGAAACAACATTAACGAACTTGAAGAGAAAAGCGAATACCTTCGTATGTAGAGTAGGAAATTCCGTCGCACGACGGAATTTCAGCTCCGATTGTGCGGCACCCATAGTGTGAGAGAGAGAGGAGAGAGAGAGGAGAGAGAAAATGTTTAGAAGAATGGTGGTTGTTGTTTAGCAATGAGAAAAAAAAAACCCCGTTTTATGTTTTGAGGAGTGTGCTTGTTGGCGCAAAATTGAATCCCTGCTTTACATTGAATCCGTTTTATTCGATTTCGGCTCTGTAACATTAGCAGTTTGAGTAGCAGGTAGCTGTTCAACTAGCAAGTAGCAGTTTAGCAGTTTGAGTAGCAGGTAGCTGTTCAACTAGCGGGTAGCAGTTTTACTAGAAAGTAGCAGGTAGTAGGTAGCAGGTAGCTGTTGGCTCTAAAAGTAGCAGTTGATATCAGACGTGTTCGGCAAAAGTAGCTCTTGAGTTATTAAAACTATATAAAACATATAAAAACAAATTATAAATGCTAGTTTTTTACATGAAATGTTACTTTCCCAAATGTTACATGAAATGCTAACTGCTACTAAAACTGCTACTTCAATTATGGTAGCCAAACATGTATACTAGTAGTTTGACACGGTCAAAATGTTACTTGAACCTGTAACCTCAAGGTTACAATTATAACACTTCAACCACTAAGGCAAATTGATTTTTTTGATACTTTTATTAACAAAACTATATATAAAGGATTTGAGATTTTAGGAGATAATTTCGGATAAACTTTGGACGAGATAATTTGAGTCATATCAAATCATTTTCTTCAAAAAAATCATTTTATTTTTGGAGATAATTTAGAAAGTAGTATATATAGGCGTAATATATTAGGAAATAACACATCTTGGGTTTGTTTTGTTTTAATACAAAATACGGGCCAACGGGTGGAGTCAGAGTTACAAAAAAGTGTGTTAAAAAGTAGTCGGAGTTAATATGAATTACAGTTCACAAAAACAGGACCCGAAAATAGCGGGTCACGAGTCATAAATTGTAATTCGTACATAAACGTAAAATACTGAAATAAATTCGCTATACTTATTAAATTGTTTCCATTGAATCAAACATAATTTCTCTAAGATGATACCAAATTAAACACGTTTCTTTTCGTCTTAATTATAGAAAAACTGGGACAACGAGCCATCTCAAGCTTAACCCAAAAGAATACTGGTTAAAACGGGTTCGATTTATCAGTGGTCAGAACTTGATCAGGAAGAAAACGAGCTATTAACCTTGAACAACGGGTCACATCTAGTCGGTTAATCAGTGGTCAATTTTGACGATGAGAATTTTCTAAACTACCCGATGAATTAAAAAAATGAGTGATACTCGGTTGATGATCTACTAATGACGGAATATGTTATATCCAACAAAATACTGAACATATGTAAATACATAATGACAAACTAAAATGGTGGGTTCGTCTCACATGCTTAACAATCTGTAGTGATTCCCTGTCAAAATTCATAGGTCTCTCCACAATCTGATGTTAACTCGTATAAACAGACCCCGAACTTCCGATTTTCATCTCCACCATCAACATTCGTTGGCGACACCCACCCCCCATCCACTTTCCTAACGAACATTCCCATCTCCCGACCATATTTTAGCTCACACCGGTCACTTTGGTAAAATGTTCTAAGACCCCGGTCACTATCAACTTCTTACTTGATCCCCCAATCGACACTTCTACACCTCTCGTCTTTTGCACTACTCACATTCAATTTCAAACCAAACATTAACTAATTGACCCAAAATAGGACGAACAACTACATGACACTCAACAATTGCTTATTTCTCACCGCAGTGAAAAAGACGACTCTAGTAAACTTCAGCAGCACACCAACAATAGGAAATTGGAGGGAAAAAATGGAGATTTTGAAACTCTCAAAATTCAAACTCCAGCTTCGAGCCCTAATTTCCGAAGTTCGCGATCTCCGCGTAATTATCCATCCGTCTTCTCTCCTTCTCAATTCTATTTTTAGTAACTCTCTCTCCTCTAATTTCCAATTTTTTCGGCTATTTTAGGAAAGGGAACGATCATCTTCGGAAGAACTCCGTCTCTCAATTCAGGTAAATTTTACCGAAGATCGAATTTTACTTTTTTTTTTTTACTAGTTACTGTTATCTTAATCGCTCTTAATTAGTTCATAATTACGAGATTATGGATGTGTTTTAGCTTGATTAAAGGATATGGAGTTAAAATTGTAGGGTTGGTTATAATGTTGTCAGAAGCAGAAACAATCGGAGGAGGAATTTGGGAGGAAGTTGAAGGAATTGGAGTCGGAGTTAGCGTCGTCGGTCGAGTTGCGGCGAAAACTCGAGAGGAAGGTGAGATTCTGAGATTGCAGATTAACTGTTTGATGAAATTCCTGTGAGAATTTGTCGAATTTGTTTCATTTTATGGAAGAATTTGATTGATACGGTTTTTGTTATGTTTGTGAAACGAGTAATTCGAGTAATGGAATAGACGAAGAAGGTAGCGAAATGTGGCAGTGTAGTAGTAACTAGTAAGTAGTGTGTACTGCAAGCTAATGTATTTTGGATTTGGATGATTATTGTGGTGGAGAAATGACTAGATGAGTAGTTGAATTAGTCGAAAATGGGTGAAGAAATAAGTCGAGTTGATCATGTGGAATCGTTGTCTTGCACGTTTGTATGTGTTTGTGTTAGATGTTACATAGGAATTCGACAGATGGTGAATTTCTTTTGTAAATTGGTATCGTGATCATTTGATGTGCGTATGTGCGTATGTGTGGTAGAAATTTGTTATGGTTGGTGAGATGAATTTGATGTGAAGGTAGGTGGTTATGGCAGGTTAGTTATCTGCAGAATGATAATGCACTTCTCGAGAACAAGCAAAAAGAGTTGAATGGAACGATACAGGGCCTTCTTCAATCCAAAGAGCAATTTGTCAATGCTTATCAGGTTCGTTGTTCGTTTGCTTGAAATGTTGGTTGCTTATTCTGTTGTTCTGCTTATTAGGGCTTGTATGTATTGAGGGCAATGAGTTAAGGGATTTTGAGGACTAAGACATAGCGGAATTGAAGTAGATGTTAGGAGGTGGTTTTTGTTGTCGAGAAGTGAGGAGGTGGGAATTGTATCCTACTGAGGTTCTCGCCACTGAACCCGCCTCTTAATCTCTTTGGGTAAAAGTATAATAGAATACTCCAATATGAGGGCCATTGATTTACCACCTGACTTTCCTCTAACAACCACCTCCACTGCCCATGTACCATCTTCATATACTTGTGTAGTTGTGTCGTTGCCCTCAATCCAAGCATGCGGCACCTGAAACATTGCTGTTACTGAGACTTGTGTCTCTTGTTTTTCCTGTCTATGTGGAAAGAAAAGGTGGAGGTATTCTGGATCTAGATTGACCTGCATTGCTGGGGTTCTAACCATGTCGGTGAAGTCCAAGTTTTGTTGTTATGATGCCTGGCCTTTGGGTTGTGGCTGGTGTAAATATCGTTTGAGTCACCCCAGATCCCATCCTAGTCATCTATGCTTTTAACTTGAACTACCATTGTAGTTACCAAAAAAAAAAAAAAAAAAAGAAAAAAAGAAAAATTGAACTACCATTGTACTCCAACTGGACTTATTCTGTTGGATCACACACTTCTCCAGGACAGTGCATTAAGCTATTGCTTTTTGATTTGGTGTTTAGGAATCAACATACGAAATGAGACGTTCAATTGAAACAAGAGACCGGAAGCTTAAAATCTTATCAGAGAAGCTGAAGTCTCACCTGTTATTGTTTGACTCTATAGAGAAGGAGGCATTGTCTGTGAAGCAAGCACTTGACAACGTACAGCATATTGTTACTGAAAAGGAGGAAGTAGGCATGTTGCTATTACATTTCTCATTATCTTATTTTTTTTTAGACGCATTTCTCATCATCATTCCGCTTTCTATTGGACACACAAAAGGAAATAAGCTGCTGAGACCTGACTGTTTCCTTCCCTTGTACATCCATGGTTGTGGTACTAACTTTGGTTTTTCCATGCAGTATCTGGCTTAAAAAGAAAATTCGATAGAGTTTCTGAGGTTGATCAACTATTTATAGGTGACTAGTGTTCTCTGATTTGCAAGTTTCTCTTCTTATTAATCAGGCCGACTACAGCTGTGTTCATGTCATTGCAGAAAAAATAAGTGAGATGGAGATCAGGCTAGCGAAATACAAGGATGAACTCCAGAAGAAAGACATAATAATTTTGGAGCTTGAAGTAAAGCTTGAGGCAGAGAGGAATAGTAAAAGAAATCAATCGCAGATAGAAGAAATATCCTTTTCTACAGATTCGTTCATCTTTTAGAGGATGTAACATGTAACAAATGTTTTATGCTACACTCTCCAATTTATCTCTGGTATGTTATGCTTTGACCACTCTCACCTTCAGAAATCACTATCAAAGAAAGAAGCTGTCATACGAAATCTAATAATAGAGAAGCAGGTCCTGGACTTGTATTCGTTCTTTCTTTTCCCTTCTTATTTTCACTCTTATTGTCTCGTAAATCTTTTATGAAGTTGAATTTTTCCCGGTGCTGGACTGCAGGCATTAGATTCAGAGGTTAAGAGTTTAGGAGCCATTCTGGAGAAACTCCAGCATGCATACAGAGATATGAACAAGGTTTATAGTTGCTTCCTTCCTTTCTTTCTTTCTTTCTTTCTTTTTTTACCCCCCTCCCCCCACCCTACGTGAAACTAGAAGATGCTGCTATCATTGTTGCCTCGTTGTCCCAATTGGATCATCAAGTTAAATTCTGAGAAACAGAACCTGTTAAACTTAGAGAAGAATTGGTGTCTAATAACTTTGTGTTTCTTTTCCTGTTTAATATCAAAAGTGATGTTTTCACTTCACACAATTTCTACATCCTTTCTCCTGATTGTATTTTTTTTTTTTTGGCATTCACTTGAGAATATGCAACTGTGCTATAATTTACAGGACAAAAAGGCATTCATATCAATCGTTGAAAGCCATGAAAGTTTCGTGCCTCCAAGAGAGGAATGCTCTACGACTGCAGAAGAGCAAATGAATAGGTTGACCACAGACTTTCCAAGTAATCATCGATTCTGAAACGTTGAACTGCAGTTTCTGTTTCAGTTTCAAAATTGCTGTTAAATGTTTTATCAGTGTAGAGAACTGAATAAGACAAAGGTGTCACTAATACTTGCAGCTTCTGAGCCCCATCTCCCATACAGCGTGGTCTAAAGCAGTTCAGACAATAAGTTCATATGAATAGACCCTTCTCAGAGTGCAGGTGTTTTTTTTTTTTTTTTTTTTTTTTTTTTTTTTTTTTTTTTTTTTTTGGGTACAAAGAAGCAGAGAATACTGCGGGGGTGGGGATATGAGGATAAAGAATGGGGATAACAAGCTGGGTTTCAGGGTTAATAAATTCATGCCGGAAACCTGAGTCCAAGCGGTTCCTTCACGCATTAGTCTCCTTAAAGCACATTAATTTGTTGCTTCACTGTCTGTGAGAAGAGAGGGGCCTTACGCAACTATTCCTATGCTTGTTTACTAGTAAACCTACTTCTGGACTTTCCCAGGATCAATAGGTTCTAAGGTTGATATTATAAAGGAAGCTCTGCTGTATCATGCACAGGCGTTGCTTTTTTGGTGTCAGCTCTTGTTCCTTTTTGGTTAGATCCGTCCAATTTAGAATTTCTTATAAGGAATTTACTTGATTATGGTTTATTCAAGTGTTACCAGCGATATACTTATTTAAGTATATTACTCTTTTTGTTGGTGGATAACATAAGCTGCACACTTCTGTGAGTTGAAAGACTTTCTACATTCAAGAATCAATTTGGTGGAAAACTATGTGAAACTTATCAAAATGTAAACTAGAAAACCTCTTCTTGGGATGTTTTATTTTGTAGCCTTGTAGGTGATAGATGTGGTTTTTTTTTTTTTTTTTTACAGAGAAAGGTGATACAGACATACAGTATATGCTACATTGAACATATGAATGCATAAAGAGCTGTAGTTTCTGGAATTACTGTACTGGTGTCTCACAGCTTAAGTTTGTTTATTTCGGAGTTATCATAATCAATTTGAAATGTACACTGTGGCAGGTATGACGGAGAAGAATAATATCCTGGTCTTACGTGCTGAAGACACAAGTAAATCTCCTGCATTTGGGACGAAGGTCAGACCTATACCTCCTTGTGCCTGTATATGTGAAACTAATAGTATATGTAACTTGAGCTATTTCATGGTATGACTGCAGACTGCTTGCTCCACGACACAATCAACTTGCTCAGGACCTGAATCAACTAATGATGCTCAATCCATACTTACTAGCAAAGCAGAGGTACGACAGATTTGCCAACTTGTGTAGGAGTATTTCTGGGGCTGACATGTTCTGATGTTCAAGTGTGTGGTTTTTTCTCATGATGATGTTTAGACACTTGGTCATATATCATAATTCATTCGGAATGATCTGGGAGATATCCGGAGATAATCTGGATTTGGTCTAACTGTTTTACTTATTTAGTTGGTGTCTTCTGCCTTCTGGTGTTATAACCTCTAAGGCTGTCAAAATAATCTTTATCATCATTACTCGGGGGGTTATTCCGACTCTTTTTTTAGGTGCAGATTGTTCTGTTTGATGTTTGCAATTTTGTTGTGGCATTTGTCGAAGCATCGTTCTGAACTGAAGTTAGCCGATTCTTCATTTCTAACTCTCGCGCATCTTTTTGTTCTGGATAGAGTATAAGTGCAATCACGGCATGCCAATTGGAATCAGAGAGCTCAACGACTCCAGCAAATACTTCAGAAAACCCTGACTAAGCTCTGAAATACAAGTATGCTTCTCTCCCTACTGTTGCAAATGTACAGTACTTTACAATTTCCATATCATTTGAGAAAACACTTTCACCTAGACGCGTTTGTTGCTTGTTTCGCTCTTCTACGTGGTTTGAAATGAGTGGTTTTAGTTCATATGCGCTTGCATTTTAACTTTCGCATTCATTTGATATAATTATGTAACACAAACTCGTGCCCAAAATTTCTGGCTACGGCACTGCCTGCAAATATGCAAGGGTCATATTGGATTGGACTACTGTCAATCCAGCTCGACAGATTTCGACATTTCCATTACAATCTTTTAATGTTTTTGTCGAAATAAATTACTTGACTGATTACATGTCTCAATCTAATCTGAGCTTTTTGGCCACTGCACTTGAATGTGTCTTCAGCATCACAATTACTAATTTGCCGGGCTACCAAAGATGCCATTCATTGATTTCTATTGTACCAGCATTGAAGTTATTATCACCTCTTTTCTTATACTGTTCTTGTCTTCTCTTTTTACTCAGGATACCCTCAACTGCCGTGGAGTTTCTGTTTCAACTCTCAACCATCAATCTCTATAATCATGACATTCATTCAGGTGCGCTTTTGGTTGGAGTAATTTCCATTACATTATAACGGGGATCTAATTGCTAGAAGACGAATATCGTGACAAATTGAATAGAGAGCGATGGGTCACAAGATGCGGATATTATGTAGTTGATTATACCCACAATGGTGTAATGATGTTTATGTGATGAAATTATTGAAATATCTGATCGTTATTGGTTCAATTGAATGGAAATCTCCGTATATTGTGACAATGCCACCAGTGTTATATCCAGATCTTTCTTCCATACTCGTCTCCCTTTGTTTCGCGAAAATTCATTACATTGCCATAGGAAATTAGAAATACACCTCGCGCTATATGTTTGTGATATTTCTAGGGCGTTAAAGGTTCGAGTGATTCAAAGTGGGACATTTTCACCGCAAACTTTATTTGTTTTCATCATGCCGTTTGTATTTCGATGAAAGTTATATATTTAATCTATAGTGAAATGTAAAAGCGTGAATTGGATTCAACCGAACATAGTGTACCTAACAAATATGGAATGTCATGCACTTCAATTCACACTTTGAGTAGGCAAGTAAAGGCAACGGACACCAAATTTGTATGTCGAATTTGACTCAGATGTTCCAGAAAAAAGGATGAAAAAGGTCAAAGAAATCATGTGCTATGTGTGATTATTTGCGGCAGTTGTCACCTTCCAGTAGTATGGATCTCATACATTTTTCTGGGCTATGATGGGTCAACGTAAGAGTTCTAATTAATGCCGCTTTGAGCAAAAATGTTATTGTATTGCTATAAATCTCATCGGATTTTGCTAATGCTTAAACAATGTAAGAAGTGAAATTAATTGCTGGTCATTGTAATTGTATGGCCCAAGATGGTATGTGAGAACTCCATTTAATTAATCTCTTCATTTCAATTTTGTGTGGGTCTTGTAAGTTGTATTCGGTTGTAACGTACTACGATTTTCGAGTTCAATAAACTAACCCACATATAGCGATAAAGTTTAGTCTATTCTCAACAAGTGACTGTTCTAAGGTCATGTACCAAGAACATGGTGACCAAGGGTTTTTGTGAATTGAATGAGACAATAATATCAATCACGCCTTTACCTAAATGTACTTCACATCAACCCTCCCGAAAAAAAGTAAAGATTCGACGAAATGTAATAAAAAAAATTGTGTTAGGCTTTTCACTTTGAGTTCTCTCTTGATGTTATGAGTTCTATTTTAACGCAAACAAGTACCATATCTTTTGTTATCACAGTAATCCATGAACAGTGTAGGTCACAAAGATAAGTTTGACATTACGCTACAACAATTAATCTCGTCATCATCCAACAAAGAAGTAAAGTTTATTATCGGTTTTGTCTTCTCCAAAAACAATAAAATTTTAAGTGCTTTGTCATACTCACAGGCGTGGTGGCCGAAATCCGATCCGTTTTATAGATATTTCTCAAAATGAATAGTCTAGGTCATAGAGATAAATTTGACATTCGCTACAATGATTAATCTCGTCATCATCCAACAAAAAAGTACTATTTATCGATTTTGTCTTCTCCATAATCTTACTATTCATTACTCACCACAATCAATCTTGAAGTGCTATGTCACAGTCATAGGCGTGGTGTCCGAAATCCAGTTTATAGATATTTCTCGTGTTGCATGTGAGGGAAATATGGTGAATTGGGGTCAGCTGTTAACGTCTGCAGAAGCAAATCTAATGTAAAGAAATGCCCTCGTGTGGTGTTGGTGTAACCTTGTAGGTGAAGTTGCTCTCAAAAGCTGGCCAAGTGTTTTTTGTGTGTTTGAATAAAAATTTGCAACAACTTTTCATTTCACTCAGTTTACACACAGTACACTCTGATCTGACTCTCTGCTTGTTTCATACTCTACAGTCTACACTAATGTCCAATTTAAGGTCTTTTTGGTGCTCTGCAACAGTGATCTGTGTTACCCACGCTTGCATAAATTTTGTCCTAACGTTACTATTTGTGGTATTATTTTCTGTTTGAAACATTTGTCGGAATATTCTTAATATCCTGCTTTTGTAGTAAATCCACTTTGAATTTTTTTTAGACTCTACTTCAAAGTTGGAGGTTCGATTTTCACAAGTTTGTATAGTAAAGGGCAATTTGGATCTGGTGGAGTCGGCTCTCCTACAATCCTACCACTTCTTACCTTTGAGTTGGTTACTTTTCGAACTAACTCAAGACTAGTTCATTAATAATGACATTTTGCACTACTGAAGTTGTGTATATCGATAATTCAATATGATTGTACTACAACAGTAATCACTCTTCCTTGTAATCTACGTTCATGCAATAGTGCACTAATAATTGAACATGTCGATATCAGATAATCTCAACGTTAGGCATTTGTTTTACTCTCAACAAACAATGTTCTAGAATCTCAATGAAATAAAAATAAACCAGTAAGACTTAAGAATTAAGACAAATTATTGATTAGAATGGTACATTTTCTCACCGTAAGCATTATGTAAACCAGCCAAAAGGATTGGTGAGTGGAAAATTATTGTACTTATATAAGCAAAAAGTACATCGCAAATTCACACATATGAATGACTTTTCCAAGTCATGTTGATTAGAGTAAATTATAAGGTACAATATGTCAATATGGACATATGGTACATTGTACAAGAATGATGTCATGAGTTCTTGAAAAAAAACTCACATTAGTCACATATCATGAATTCTATTGTAATAAGCAATGTATAGGTTCATATTTCACGCAACAGACGAGTAAAAGGACCAAACTATAGAAACTCCCAATTCACAACAATACAAAAGATAAAATGTATGTGTATGCAAATCACTCATTTCTTTGGAGCTTCCACGTCCAGTCGTCCATAACAAACACCTTGGAAAATCTTCATTTAAATTCAAGGGATAGGCTTTAAAGTTTTAATCGATCTCTCCGTTCTTCTAATCTTGTTAACGTATTGATGTTCGAACCAAATGAAAACAAATGAAAAGCATATGTTGTAATTGATATTAGCGTCGTTGTAAACTTGTAATCATATGTGGTGAAGCTAAATAAGTTTTGTTGAGGCGATGACTTTGTCATAGGTAAATTGAAATTTTGACACCTGCGAACTCTTTTCAATTTCCGAGAATTTAATTGTTGATTCATTGAGTATAATTGGAACTGAAGTCGACTCGACAAGTTAAGGAAAATATCGATGAAATTGTAATAATTTAACCAAATAAGCTACCACATCTTTCTCGATCTACGAAGTTTATATTATTAGCAGAACATGCACGAGAGAGTAATAAGGGTAAATTTTCAGAAAACAATGCAAAAATAACAACGAAGTACTACCTACCCCTAACCAGTAGACCAACACCCACACGCTTCCGCCAAGATCTTTGACACGTGGCGCTCTCTCTATCTCTCTAGTCCACTATTTTACACCATTTGTACGCGGCTGCAACTACCGTGACTGAATCTACAAATTATTCGATCGAGTTGTTTTTTTGCTAGTTTACCAACTTGGCTTTGCCTTTCTAATTTGAGTTTCTATTGGTTCGAAGACTTGAAACTTTACGATCACTAGTAAATCAATGTTGAGTACTGAATGCACCTGCATGATCGTATGATATTATCTCAATTGACTTTATAAAGGGAGCAACATTTTTCGCAAGATAGTGATTTGTTCTTTAGCGATAAAATATGTAAGTTTTTAGAATCAAATAAAGTTTTAATTTATCGATCTCGTAGTATGTACAAATATTTTATCGATTTCTTTGTGTTTGTTGATAAACGAGTGCGTTATACAGTGGGTTTGCAGAAGTAGAACAGTATGTCACTTTAAATCATGTAAGGGCTAATATGTGGAGAGACAGGAGAGTGAGTCGATTTTAAAACTTACAGTTTTATCTTTAAAACTCGAAACTTGAAAATTATCTTGTGTTTATCAAGAGTCAAAGACTCAAATTAAAACAAGCTACTTTAAAATTGAAACCACAACGTGAACTATAAAACCAATGATGACTAAAATCCAGAGTAATGCTTCTACATTATCATAATAATAATAGAGCCTCAATCGACGTAGAACTACGCTACTACAAACGAGTAATTAGATCATTTTGGGATTAAACGCTAGATTGATGAAACATAATGTTGTGATGATTACCACTTCCATGTGGCACCATAATATCAATGTGGAAAAACACACCCCTCCATTTGTCCATCTAAATTGTTGACACTAATCCACGTGAGACTAAAACCCACATGGACTGCTATACATCATACTCCGTAGAAATTAAAGATAATCTACTTTATATTTGAATAACTCGTATATATTTGGAATACTTGGACATTTGGTGTAGTGGTTACATCAAAGTATCAAACCACATACACTAAGAACCCACGTTAAGTGCAAAACTAGAAAAACCGATTTGACTGTATATAACTTACTTTCACAAGAAAAGCTAAATATTAATTTCACCTAAACCTCATTCAATATAATTCCAATTTCATCAAATATCAAAATCAAATCACCCAAATCTCAAAAAAAATCAAAACTACAAATCTCCTCAACCATCAAAAGAAATCAAAATCAATCATCTATGATAAGATACCAAAAAGGAAGAAAGCACACAAACTCAAAAGAAGTGGTTGGTTGTTCTTCCTCATGTTTTATTATTATTATTGTTTGTATTGTATACTCCTCTCCTTTGTAGTTGAGAAGTAACAACATAAAATTAAAACAATTATTAAAATTATTATTAAAATTATTAAATTTTTTTCTTTTAGATAATTTTATTTGAATTAATTTAATACTTTAAAATTATTAAATTAAATTAAATATCTAACAACAAGTATAATATAATACTAGAAGTAATAATAATTTCCCTCTTCTCCATCTATTCAGCTTCTTCTTCTTCTTCTTCCTTCTCACCTGCATCCTTGTTTCCTTCAAATTTACGCTTCTTTTCCTTCTAATAAAATTTCCTCTCTCCTCCATCATTCATTCCATCCATAACATCATCATTCTTAAATCCTCCAATTTTTTTTTTTTATTATTATTAAAAAAATTATTATTAATTGCTATCATATAATTCTTTCATTAAACTAACAACAACATAAAACCCAGAAATTTTCTCCCACCATTTTCACCCTTTTTCTCCCTCTTGCTCAAAACCCACAAAAAATCCATCATTTTTTAGAGAGAGGAAGAGGAAGAGGAAAAGGAAGTGTGAGGAAGAAGATACATAAAAAATGGGAGCTTGTGTATCAACCCCAAAAGGGTGTGTAGGGAAACGATCAAAGAGGGGTAAAAAGAAGGCTCATCATCATAATCATAATCTTAATTATAATCATAATCATAATAATATCCCAACTAGTTCATCTGCTACTACTAATACTAGTAATAATAATAATCGTAAGAGAAGAAGAGTTCTTAAGAAACGCGTTTCTTCTCGTCCATCTGATCGTTCTCTTGATAATAATCATAGTAATAATCATAGTGTTGCCCCAGATCGCTCCTTTTCAAATCCCACATTCCAAGGTTGCTCCTTTTTTTCTTTCTCTCTTGATTTTGTGTGTATAATATAAAGTTTTTATATTTGGGGATTTTTGAGTTGATTTGGTTATGTTTTTGTGATGATGAGTTGGGTGTGTTTAGAAAGATGATGTCTTTTTTGTGTTTTTTGATGATTATGTTTGAAATGTGGATTTATTTTGCAGCTGATTTTTAGTACTGATAAGTTTAATTTTTAGTTTTGTGATAAAGGTATGTTTATTTGGTTTATGTTTGTTAATATGCAAGTGAATTTGATGCTGTTTTAAGTTTTAATTTTTAGTTTTTATGGTGAATTTATGCTTATATGTGGTTAATATTTGTTGATAATATGCAAGTGAATTTGATGCTTTTCCCCAAATGCAAGGTGTGCCAAAGTTGGGATTTTGATAGTGATTTTTCCCTGAATCTTTTTGAGTTGATACTTTAATTGGTAATTTAGTGTTTGCTTGTTTAAAGTAAAAGTTAGTTGCTGTTGAGAAGTTCTGCTTCCTTTTTTTTTGTTGGGTGGCATTTGATGGATTCATGTTACTAAATGACGATTCATGTTAGCCGACCCCAAATCATTTTGGGAATAAGGCTTGGTTGTTGTTGTTGTTGTGGTAGCATTTGATGGATGACCTCCAGGTTAGCTGATCAAATGTCGAAACTTTGTTACGATTTTAAGAATTGAAGGGAAGTGTGAGGAAGGAAGAGGGAGTACATAAGGTGGAGGGAAATGGTGAATGGATGTGTGTAGGATAGTTTCTGTGAAGTAAGTAGCAGATGATTTGCCATGGTTTCGAGCTTGATAAATGGTAGAGGTGGCGAATTTGCTATGTGATGATTCAGTGTTACTAGGTTAGACAAGTTCAGAATGCAGCTAAGAATGCTGAACTGTTGGTTAATTGCTGCTAGGAAAGTTGAGATTTTGTGATTTAGATTGCTGATGCTCCCAATGGAGAAAAAAAGATGTGGGTTAGGGGCTCCAGTAGGGTGATAAAGAAGATTGAGAA
This sequence comes from Spergularia bocconei, assembly GCA_963457585.1. Classification (NCBI taxonomy): domain Eukaryota; kingdom Viridiplantae; phylum Streptophyta; class Magnoliopsida; order Caryophyllales; family Caryophyllaceae; genus Spergularia; species Spergularia bocconei. The sequence goes on from OY734943.1 coordinate 3,363,812, forward strand.
AATTTCGCTACTGACTGATCACCTTGCTGGCACCTTAGCTCATTGGTGGTGACCTTGCTTGCACCCTAAATTATTGGTGATTTGGATTTCAGCAATGGGCTGAGAATCGAGTTCTGGTTTCTGTAGAAATAGTAGTAACTAGTAAGCACGCACGCTTCCACAAAACCGTGTATGAGAGGTTGTCGTGATAGCAGGGAATGTTGGCTGACCAATGTGTTATGTTGGCCTGTTGTGCATTTCTAGTAATGATGATCGTGCGATGTTATCTATAGGATAAGTACCTGATCTTTCCCAAGCAAGTGTATGGTGTGATGAAAGCACAAGTCATCGTTAAGGAGATATTGTTCTAGCATATACACTTTGTAGGGAGATCAGTGTTTGGAAATGAAGGGTCTTTTTTTCTTTTTCTTTTCGTGTTACACCAATGTAGCATCAAAATACTAGATCAAGTTTTGTGATTTCGTATTCACCCTTGTGATGATCTCGCCCCTCTACCTCTTACCAATCCCATTATCATGATGTGAACAGGGAACAATGAGGAGGCGTGGTATGACTCAACTATGATTTTTGAGTCTGATGGCGAAGAGGATTACCAAAGTGTTCAGGATGGTATGCTGTTTCTTCATCATAATTTGAAAAGATAAAGCTGTTATCTACCTTTCTTCATTAAAAGATGATATTCATGCTGCAGACCTGTCATCCCAAAGTGGGTATGACCGATCATCAATGGGTAGAAATTCGCATGAAGTTAATTCTGCTCGGAATTCTGTGAGTGATCTTGGTCGAAATTCAATTGAAGCAAAGCACCCGGTGTACATTGACGAAATTTCCTCCTCCATAGATGAAAGCTCTGGGAAGGATGATGGGTTGTTGGATAACTGTGGCATCATTCCTAATAATTGTTTGCCTTGTCTCACCACTACTACAGTACCGTCAATCGAAAAGAGGACATCAATCAGCTCCCCACCAACAAGTGCAAGGAAGAAACCATCCTCGAAACTTTCCTTCAAGTGGAGGGATGGAGCCCCCAGTTCAAGATGTATGTTTCTTGTCTTTTACACATTCGTTTACAATATAGTAATGTTTCTGCTAGCTTATCAAATTATGAATGTATGTCATATCTGGAATTTTTTATTTCTCCAGTGTCTCCAAAGGCTCTCTTGCAAAGACCACTAGCAGGAACCCAAGTGCCTTTCTGCCCAGTAGACAAGAGAATCATGGACAGTTGGTCACAGATTGAACCAAAGACTTTTAGAGTTCGTGGACCATCCTTTTTAAGGTAACTCCCCTCTGCCAGTTTGCTTGGAGGAAGGTGTAAATAGCTGTGGATACCAAATGCTTGAACTCTTAGTATCTACACAATGAGTCTAGTGATGCTTCTTGACTGACCCTGAATATTTTCTCTATTGCAGGGATAAGAAGAAGGAGTTTGCTGCAAACTACGCTGCATATTATCCTATTGGTGTTGACTTATTTTTGTCTCCGCGTAAAATTGAACATATTGCTCGTTTTGTGGAACTTCCTGCAGTAAATTCTGTTGCAGGTTTCCCACCCATTCTTGTTGTAAATGCACAGGTAATTGGTGTTTCTTGTTCCTTTCAACATTAAAGTCCGTCACATTAGGCATTATTGTCATCACATCTTCGAAGAACTTGCTTTAATTTATATAGATCCTCGCCCTTCTGTTTTCTGGCACCATAATTGCCATTTGGGCCTTTCTATTTTCTGCTGAAATGTTTATTTTCTGGTCTCTGAATCTATGTCGAATTTGTTGTCCTGGTATGATATTATTCTGGACCAACCACCTTAGACGCAAACCCTGATTTGCTGCTATGAGATTAAATTTTTGAATCAATAGAAAAGTTTTGCTTTGTCACCCTGCTCTACCGATTCAAGCTCCTTTCTTAATACTCTTAAATTCAACTTCTATGGTGTGCAGGTTCCATTATATCCCGCCGCTTTGTTCCAGAATGAAGGTGATGGGGAAGGAATTAATATAGTGATGTATTATAAAATTAATGAAAGTTTTTTGAAGGAAGTCTCATCCAATCAGCAGGAGAGTATCCGGGTAAGATGTGACATTCATCTTTAACATTCTTACTGCCTGCTAATCTGCTATTGTCTTTTGACTCTTGTGTGTCAAAGCCAATACGTTATTCTTACATCGATGTGTACTATGATGTTGGAACCATCTTCTGACTGGATTACCTCTTTCTTCTCTTGTCTGACAGAAAATGATGCACGATGAGGTCGAAAAAGTGAAAAGTTTTCCCATGGACACTATCGCACCTTTCCGTGAGAGGTTAAAGATTCTTGGTCGTCTTGCCAATGTGGATGACCTTAATTTAGGTGCGACAGAGAAGAAGCTTATAAATGCTTACAATGAGAAGCCTGTTCTGTCTCGTCCTCAGCATGAGTTCTTCTCAGTAAGTTCAATTCTATAATTTCATTATGCAGTATGTACTTCAAACTTTCTGGTTTATGCATAATGAAACCTTTTGTGCGAAATGTAAGCTCTTGTGGGATGTTTTTGTCCAAGGCAAGTGGCGACAAGTGCTCGTGTCTTTTCATATGGATTTTATTCGTATTGTCACTAGACACTATTCTATCTTCATTATTTACAGTTGTTGTACCGAGGGCGTTGTTATTACTTATAAGATAGATACTATCTTGTTTTCCAGAATTAGTAATCTCAGGATTTCTTAATATCATTTTTAAGTAAGCTGCTGTTTGGTGCTGTACTTTTTATAATATAGCTCAGGTCTTTTTCTAATCCCGTGTGTTATCTTTTGTCAGTCATTCTTGTTGACGTTAGTTTCTGTATAGCTTCGTAGGACATGTACCATGGGAACAAGCTTGTTAGCTTCTTAATGCACCTCTATTGCTGAATTCGATTTATACTAGGACTTCCAAGAGGTTACTTTTATTTTTTTATTTGACGCTAATCATCTGCTTTCAATTTCTCTCAGGGTGAGAATTACTTTGAGATCGACTTGGATATGCACAGATTCAGTTATATTTCAAGGAAAGGATTCGAGTCATTTTTGGACAGATTAAAGATATGCGTCCTTGATTTTGGACTCACTATACAGGCAAGTTATTCTCTTGCTCACTACATTATAGGCTTCCCTCTCGAGACTCGAATTCCAAAATCTTTCTGTTTAGCAAATTATATGCTAACTCACATGTTTTGCTTCCGTAAGTACCTGTTTAGTTGGTGGGAATGTATTTCTAGAGAAAGTTTTGGAGAAAGCTCTCACCAAACTTGCCTTGGTGAGATGAACTCGGATAACTTCCCGATCAATTTCCAAAACTTCCTACCAACTAAGCTGGTCCTATATGACATGAATTTCGCTGACTCAAACATCCACATTAGGAGTATATTTTAACTGACCCATCATCATTTTTGCATCGTAAAACAGGGAAATAAAGCCGAGGAATTGCCTGAGCAAATATTATGTTGTATACGGTTGAATGGACTTGATTACACGAATTACAAGCAATTGGGGATGGGCCAAGACCCTCTATTACATTAATACTTGTTGGAATAGTGTAACAGTAATTTATGTGAAGTAATAAAAAGAGAAGCTAATTTTTACAGAAGCAGATCTTTTGTCTTTCTGTGTGTGAGTTTCAACTTCTGAAAGTCAATTCTGGCATTCTCATCATGAAGCTGCTGAATGTTTGCTCTGTAGCACATGCGCTGTGCATAAGTGACAGGCTCATTCACATGCATATCATCTGTCTTAGGATCATATATGCATATAATTTAGACAAAGTGGAAGCTGCAATGATTTTGAAAATGATCTGGCCTCCTCGCGAAGAGACTACTTGTGGGATGCAATTTTTACACTCCCGTCTTATGAGTATATAGTTCCTGATGCTTCTCCCAGAAGAAAAGCCGTAAAAATCAGATGCGGGAGTGTAAAAATCACCTCCCGTCCACCGACTCAGCCAATAGAAGTCGGTAATTCGGACTTGGATATTGGCCTTTTCTTCTATGATCAGCAAAATGCTTCACTAATCTTGTATAAAGCTGATCAATGTGAGCCATAGACCAATGATGTGATGCCTGTTTTTGTTTTACTCAACTTTCATACAACAATGCTTGGGTCCATATGATATGATTACATGAATGGCCCGACTTTTATGATTAGTTGGTGTTGGAGTAGGTTCATGAAATTGACATTTTGCATACATGAAAAAAGGTGGGATGTTCACCCATCCATAACTATAATTTGGTCCCAACACAAATTATATTTTGTATGGCCCATGCTCCAGAAATGAGCAATAATGTGCATATTCTCTTGTTTTATTTACTCTTTTCACATCAGAAAAGACAGTAAATTCTGCAGAATATCTTGTAAATTCAATTTTTTTTAAAGAATGTGATTTGTCTTAACTATGAGTATTAGGAAAATTGCAAAAAAAAAAAAACAAAAAGAAAATAAACAACTTGGTTTAGTTCTGTCACTGGTGTTGGAAACATTCTAGCCCTTTAAACTTTTTTACAAAGAGGAAGAGGTTTTCCACATAAACCTGTATTTCCAGAATAGGAGCTTACAGGGAAGCTACTAAAGGGTTCACCACTCGGGATTTCGCCTGCGAGTTGATTGTCTGATAAATCCAATTCTTTCAGCTTAGTTAGCTTCAAATAATTATGTGGTATTGCACCAGTCAAGTGGTTTCTTTGAATCTTGAATGTCTCTAAAGATGATGGCATTGAGTCTGGCAATGTGGACTGTAACTGATTGTTGCTGAAATCCAAGGTCTTTAGTGATCCCAGCTTCCCTATGGATGTTGGGAGGCTTTCTGTAAAGGAGTTGTGAGATAAATTTAGGTGCTGTATACCAGTTTTCACCCCTGTACCGATTTTCTCGTGACCTGTTGAGAAACTGTTATCAGAAAGATCAGCATGTGTGAGAGGCACTTGGGTAAAAACTGCCTGCACTGATCCTGTCAGATTATTCGAGTGAAGATCGAGGACGCCCAAAGTCTGCAGGTTTGAGATTGTTCCTGGGATATTTGAAACGAGGGAGTTTCTGGACAGGTTCAGGAAATATAGCCCTGTGTGTCTCCCTATCCAAGCTGGTATGCTTCCTGTCAGATTGTTGGATGACAAGTCCAGCTCGAGCAAAACAATTCGGCTTGAATTTAGTGCTTCTGGAACACTGCCCTTGATACCGCAGCCTGCTAAGTATATCCGAGACAGGGATGGCAATTCTGCTAGAACCTTTGGATATGTTTCAAGGTGTAAACGGTTGAATGACAAACCTATATGCTGTAGGTTACTAAGAGATGACATCTCCTGAGGTAGTGGATCTTGGATCATGTTAAACGACGCAGTGAATGTCATGAGGTTACTTAGCTTGCCTAGTGTTTTCGGAATGCTACCATTTAACATATTCCCATCAGCATACAGCTCTTGTAACTCTGATAAGTTGCCAAAACTCGCAGGAATTGGACCCTCGAGTCTGTTGTTTGAAAATGATACTCTCTTAAGTGAAGACAGAAACCCGAAAGAGGGTGGTATAGTTCCTGTCAGCTGATTGTCCTGCAGCCTCAGGAAACCAAGTGAGGGCATGTCACCAGATTTAACAGGAAATGGGATTTCTCCCTGCAGAGAATTGTTGTTTAAGTACATTATTGTAATCGCGGTCAAGTTATTTACTGAAGCAGGAATCTTTCCGGTTAGACGATTGTTTGAAAGATCAAGTTCTGTCAGAGATTGTAAATCTCCAATCTTCTCTGGGATCGAACCATTGAGAGTATTGCTATTGAGGTTTAGTGACAGTAGCTTTGTCAACTGCGAAATTGAGTCTGGGATAGACCCGGAAAGCTTGTTGGTATAAAGATTTAATCTTTGAAGGTTCTTCAAAGAACCAATGCTATGTAGAGAATGTAGAGAGGAGAGGGAGGAGAGAATTATACATGAAAGCTTAAATTATATTGATACATAAGCTAGGCTTATATAGTATGTTACAAGAGTCATTCTAGGAAAAGTATAAGGCAAAGATTACACAAGATAATTACAACATAATAGCTATTCCTAATATACAAAGATACATTACCAAAAATATATGAACATATCGATTACAATCAATCACAATATGAACATGATTATACTATTGGTATTATTTCCTTAATACGCCCCCGCAAGATGGACGTCCGGAGGGTAAGTCCAATCTTGAACGGAAATTGCAGAGATCGGTGGAGAGGAGCAAGCCGTCGGAGATACGTAACGCAATGGCAACGAGAGAGAGGACATTCGGTTGTCGCAAGATCAAACCGAAACCATAAGAGGAAGAGACAAGAGAGATGAGTATATTGACGGGTGTCACAAGATCAACCCGAAATAAATTAAAATGTGTCATAAGAGAGTGAAGAAGAGAATTTGACGAGAAGAAGAGGGCAAATTAAAGGAAAGATAGAATAATTTGGAAGAGGAGAAAAATTAGGCACGGTGAGAGGGGGTGGACCAAATAAGAGGAGAAAAAAGCATGTAGATAGTTAGGAAATGTGTGTGAGAAAGAAAAGATTTGAGATTTTTTTTTTTTTTATATATATAGGAAGAAATTAATTTGTGAGAAGGGAAATTTAAGAATAAGAAAATAGAGTAGGGGACAGAGAATAAGAGAACAGACAGAATGACTAAGTAGAATGAGAGTTGAGAAATTTTTTTATTTAAGAGACAGAAAGGATAGAACAGAGTAGGGATCAGTGCGGGAACACAAGTCACCACCACAAAGCTCGTTGATCACTAGAGCAACGACAATTTGATGAAGCTGCAGCAAAATTAACCGTGCCGATGACCGTGACGACAATCGGCAACAATGAAGATGAATTTGGGAAGATAAATGTGAGAAGATACGAGAAGATCAGAGAAGATAAAATTGTGAGGTGGGAAAGATTTGAGAATGGTAACAAGAAGATTATATGAGAGGAAAAGAATTTCAGAATATCAGTATAGAATAGATTTGAGGATAAGATGAATTTGAGAATATGAGATTAAACTTTGGGAGTGTGAGAAAGAGGAGAATATTTGAGGAAGATGAATTTGTGAAACAAAGAAGAAAATTTGGAAAGAGGAAGAATTGAGAGTATGAATACGTAGAGATATTAGAGGAGATAGCAATGGGAAAAGGAGCCAGTAGTGTTGACAAGAACGCCATTCAAGGCTCGTAGACCATAGAACAAGAAACAGAATTAGATGAGGAAGATGATAAGATAAGCGTGAGATTAGAACAAGGGAGGGACAAGAAAATTCGTGTTCACAATAGAACAACAATTTAAGGGTCGAAGTCACAAAATCGACGACCAATTGAAACTTTCAAATATTAGAAATGGAAGACAATGAGGCGTTAGACATTGATGAGCGCGTCGAAAGATCGACTGCTCTGATACCATGTAGAGAATGAGAGAGGAGAGGAAGATAATTATACATGAAAGCTTTAATTATATTGATACATAAGCTAGGCTTATATAGTATGTTACAAGAGTCATTCTAGGAAAAGTATAAGGCAAAGATTACACAAGATAATTACAACATAATAGCTATTCCTAATATACAAAGATACATTACCAAAAATATATGAACATATCGATTACAATCAATCACAATATGAACATGATTATACTATTGGTATTATTTCCTTAATATGCTAGATGGGATTAACCCATCAAAGAAATTCGTATCAAGGTCGATTTCCTCAAGGTTCACAAGCTTCCCTATACTTTCTGGTATAGGACCTGTCATATTGTTCCCAAACAGGCTCAGTTTTCGGAGATTTGGGAGGCGAATACCAATATCTGTTGGGATGTTCCCTGACAGAGCAATTTGCCCTCCAAGATCAAGGACTTCTAAGGAGGAAAGAAGTGTGATCGAGGGCGAAAGGGTGCCAGTCATCTGTGCTTGAAAGAGTTCTTCAGGAGTTGAGATAAGACCAGGAAGATTGATTTCTGTCACTCTTCCTGATGTTTTATCACAGACTATACCAGTCCATTGACAGCAGTTTTGACCTTTCCATTGTTCTAGTCTACCAGAACTGTCAAACTGAATTTGAGCCTTGAACTTTTGGAGGGCGTTTAGGTCATTTGAATTGCATGAACCTTGGGCAAACGCAAGAGTGATGGTGTATGAGAGTGATAAGAGGAAGAACAGAAATTGATAAGCCATGAGTTTTATGGACTTTAGGTTAGACTAAGATCTGTATTTAAGGTTAGCAAATTTGACAGACAGTACAAATCCCTGCCATAATCTTGAGTCTTTAATAAAAGATCAGTTACCATATACGTTCGATTTCAAAAATATTATTACTATTTCAGTAATAAATACTAGAGAACTGAAGATTTGTCTAAAGATTTGGTTACAATTTTGGTCCCTTAAATGTTATTTAGCGCGTGTTTGATTCAACTTAAAGAATAATGAATTCGGATCATATCATATTTATTCAAATTAAATTAATGAACCAGTCTATTTTGTTGTTGTTAATTTGTCTAAATGCAATTAATCTTCAACCATTCAAATCAAATCATTCCGACAATTGAACTGTGTCTAAGAGAGACAATGAACGCAAGAGTAGTTAGTTGAGCGCACACGTGATTCAATTAGCTTGACTAGAGGTCTTGCTTTCGGGCCTTGAAGGATGGAAACATGCAATGGTGTTAAGGACTCGAAAAAAAGAAAGATTTGTCAAGGTTGCCCTAGTTATTCTGTTTCTACCTGACTCAAAATTCGGAGTGAATAGAACTAAGGGAATAGGGACGATGAACATGAGCCTAAAGTACCAAGTGTTGAAAGGTTGGTTATAACTTGTAACCTATAACTGTGGAATATAAGTTTTGACAGAGTTGAAGCTGCAATGATTTTGAAAATGATCTGGCTATTTACCGGATGCGATTTTTACACTCTTGTCTTATGAGCATACAGTTTCCGATGGTTGCTCTCATAAGAAATGTAGTCGTAATGTGTATACAAAAGACAGTAATCCTGCAGAAATTCATGTATCAAAGAATGTGATTTTGTCTAACTTTTTATTAAAAGAATTGCAAGAAAACTACCAAGGTATACTTCTATGAATGGTGTTGCAAACATTCTGCCCTTTAAAGCTTTTTACAAGGAGGAAGAGGTTTCCCACATAAACCTGTATTTCCGGAATAAGAGCTTACAGGGAAGCTGCTAAATGGTTTACCATTCGGGATTTCGCCTGCTAGAAGGTTGTCTGATAAATCCAGTTCTCTCAGTTGAGTCAGATTCGAATAACTAGGTGGTATTGCACCAGTCAAGTGGTTTTTCTGAACTTTGAGTATCTGTAAGGAATATGGCATTGAGTCTGGCAACGTGGACTGTAACTGATTGTTGCTGAAATCCAAGGTGCTCAGTGATCCCAGCTTCCCTAGGGATGTTGGGAGACCTTTTGTGAAGGCATTGTGTGATAAATTCAGGAGCTGTATGCCAATTTGTGACCCTGTACCGATATTCTCGTGACCTGTTGAGAAACTGTTATCAGAAAGATCGACTTCTTCAAGAGACCCGCCAGGAAAGTTGCTCCCCAAGTCGAAAACCACCTGCACTGAACCTGTCAGGTTATTCGAGTGAAGATCAAGGAGGCCTAATCTCGTCATGCTTGAGATTGTTCCTGGGATAGTCGAAACAAGGGAGTTTCTAGACAGGTTCAGGGAATATAGATCCGCGTGTCGCCCTATCCAAGCTGGTATGCTTCCTGTCAGATTATTGGATGACAAGTCCAGCTCGAGCAAACTACTTTGGGTTTTATTTAAAGCTTCTGGAAACATGCCCTTGATACCGCAGCCTGCAAGGTGTATCTTCGACAGGGAGGGTAATGTTGCTAGAACCTTTGGAAATGTTTCAAGGTGTAAATGGTTGAATGACAAATCTATATACTGTAGGTTACTAAGAAATGACATCTGCTGAGGTAGAGGATCTTGGATCATGTTACGCGATGCAGTGAATGTATTGAGGTTACTTAGCTTGCCTAGTGTTTTCGGAAGACTACCATTTAACATATTCCCATCAGCATACAGCTCTTGTAACTGTAATAACTTGCCAAAACTCGCAGGAATTGGACCCTCGAGTCTATTGTTTGAAAATGATACTCTCTTAAGTGAAGACAGGAGTCCGAAAGTGGGTGGTAATGTTCCTGTCAGCTGATTGTCCTGCAGCCTCAGGAAACCAAGTGAGGGCATATCAGCAAATTTAACAGGAAATGGGATTTCACCCTGCAGGAAATTGCTGTTTAAATAAATTGTCGTAATCGCGGTCAAGTTACTGACTGAAGCAGGAATGTTTCCAGTCAGGCGATTGCTTGAAAGATCAAGTTCTGTCAGAGATTGTAACTCTCCAATCTTCTCTGGGATTGAACCATTTAGAGTATTGCTACCGAGGTCTAGTGTTACTAACTTTGTCAACCGCGAAACTGAGTCTGGGATTGAACCTGAGAACTTGTTGTTATGAAGAATGAATCTTTGAAGGTTCTTTAGATTACCAATGCTAGATGGGATTGACCCATCAAACGAATTCTCTGCAAGTTGGAGTTCCTGGAGGTGCACCAGGTTCCCTATACTTTCAGGTATAGGACCTGTCATCTTGTTGGTATACAGGCTCAGTTTTCGGAGATTTGGGAGGCGAAAACCTATATCTTTCGGGATGCTCCCTGACAGGTACAATTGCCCTCCAAGATCAAGGACTTGTAGGGAGGAAAGGAGCGTGATCGAGGGCGTAAGGGGGCCAGTCATTTGTGTTTGAATCATTTCAGTAGTTGAGGTTAGACTAGGAAGATCAATTCCTATGACTCTTCCTGATGTTTTATCACAGGCTATACCATGCCATTGACAGCAGTTTTTACCTTCCCATATTGGTTTCATGGTGTTAAACTGAATTTGAGCCCTGAGTTTTTGGAGGGCAATTAGGTCATTTGAGTTGCATGAACCTTTGGCAAATACACTAATGATGCATGAGAGTGATAATATGAGGAAGAACAGCCATTGATAAGCCATGAAATTTGATGTTTTTGGGTGAAAAATAGTGTTTGAATGAATGCTAAAGATTAGATTAAGGATTAGTATTTAAAGTTAGCAAGTTTGACAGACATTAGAATCCCTGCATCCTAGAAAAAAGTTAATAAAGGGAAAGAAATAATACACTAGTCTTTATTAAAGATCATGTATCAGTGATTATGATGTTATAAAGTACTTGAAAACTTAAAAGGAATCTAAAGATTTGTTCAGATTTTCCCAGATTTATATATGTTAGTATGAAATATCAAGTGATTTGGTTATAAATGTTTTCCTTTAAATGTGATTCAGTGTAATTGGAGAGACAATGAACCTATCAATATACACTTGATTGAGATAACACGTGATTCATATTGGGTGTCCTCGAGGTCGAGTCATGCAATAGTGCTGGAGATGACTTGATGAGAGATTTTATCGCGCTCACTCTAATAAATCTACTTGACCCGATACCATCTAAACCCGATTTCTAATCCCAACCCGATACCAATATTTGAACCAAACGGGGCCTTAATTATTGCAGGATAAATGAGGCCTACAGTACTAACAAAAGAGTATATTCAAAGTCCTGCCAAAATCACAAATGTTACTGTATGAATGATTTTAATACAATTCACTAATTTTCTTGTCATTCTCTTTTGTAGTCTCCAATAAAGTCTTAAACACATTTTGTAAGAACCTGTTTAGTGGCAGACTGGTAGTTCAAGTGCCAGATCTATGGAATTAATCCCTTTCATGAGACATGCTTTTCCATTAATATATGATGCATGCACATGCTCCTTCAGTCCTTCTACTTGTAAAATGTGTTTAAGACTTTATACTAGTTCATAAATAGTTAAGCACCTAGGCATAATTGCATAAGTTTCGGACAAGACGACTTTATGATAAGAAGTGATGGGGATTTAGCGTGTTGAAGTTTAAAATTCACCCCGAACCTGTTGAGAACTTACTTCAATTTATACTACGGATGCACTATTAGAAACTCGCTGGAATGCATGAACTTAGTATATATATAGGAATCTGTCTGCTTAAATACTCCCAAAACATGTCATTGTTTAGTCTGATTAAGCTGAGAGTCAACCCTTTGCATGAAGGCCGCGCTTAATTAGGATGAGGTTAATACTAATTAATCATAGTTCATGAGCTAACCTTTTCTCTTCCATGATAAAATAAACTGCCCTATGATAAGAAGAGTAGATGTTAAACACGAAGTGGAGGAGAGTTGATTTCTCTCTTTTGGCCTGAAAATGGAACTTTATTTGTATTTGTCCACAGTTATAGTCAACTTATATGAAAATAATATAACAACATCCCCAAATGTCGTAGGTAAAGCTAAGAAATGATTGACAAATGAGCATTTTGGTTGAATTGGTACAAGAAACAATAATTCGAATGCACTAAAGGTTGCGGTTTCATGTTAAAAGTCGTGGGGAGAGTTTTGTCCATGTATGTAATCATATTTCATGTCGAATTTAGAATCTGGACTCAGTCTGATGATGCAAATAAAGCAAAGAAGAACTAAGATAGGAGAGGAGACAAAAAAGTATATACTAGTTCTAGTTACTGGTTATACATGCACCATTTAATTTGTTTAGCATCTTCATAAAACTCACAGGTCAAAACTGTCATATACCAGTACTGAATTACCTTTGCAAATTAGACTGACATATATGTTTGTTAGACACTGAAACTTAAGGTACATTTTGAAAGAGAAATAGATGATTTTCAGTCTGTTGCACTTCCTAATGGTAGGATTTAGTAGCTTCATTGAGACAATGCTGATGATATTGATCTATTAGACACTGATGCTGTCGGGCTTACTACAGAATCCCGGTCCTCATTATCGAAGTTTGCCTTCCCTGATAGCATTTTCACAGCTATTTGAGCAACCTCTGCAAACCATTCATCCTCTGGCAATGAACTGTGGAAATTGTACAAACAATGCAAAGACAAAAGGACATTAAGCCTACTTTAAGACAAGTAATATTCAGAAGTGGCAGAAAATTCGTAAATAGGTCTAATCACAGGAAAAATTTCTTAAGTACCTGTAGGGATCAATGCCACTAGCAGAAACTGCGTCTATGGCTCTAGCAATGATGTCTTTTGCGACTTGTTGAAGACTCCGTGACAGGAATCGGCCTTGAGATGCAAATAGTATCACAAATTCCATATCCAAATAGAACTGCAAAAACAAAAGAAGTTGAATTATATGTGCATTACAACAAAATATGAAACTTGTTGTGATATAACAGATATGATCACATATATGTATCAGTGTGCACCTGCTGAAGGCCGAAAGGACCCAACGGCTTTTGACCTTGCTCGATTTCTTCCCAAAAGGTCTGATCATCAGAAAGATACAAAATCACTGTCTCTGTCAGTCTCATTAGCAGGATTGTTGCAAATCTTTCTCTTCCAACAAACATATCCGCGGCAAGTGTTGATATGTGAGTCAGCTTCATGAACAACTCCTGTGCAGTAACAGGTATACAGAAGATTAAATTCAGTTGTACAAATGTTTCTGATATTTTTGAGGTCATGCTTCTGATATAGTAAGGGTAAAAGTTGCAAGCTTAAATCGAAATACTAAAAATCCGAGAACCTGGAATATTGATGAAGGGAACCACTCAGGCTCTTCAGAGTAACCATCCATATTAGTATACAGCTTTGCTGTAAGGCGAACTTCACCCTCATCAGTAAATATCAACTCGAGAGCATGTTGCCTGCAGAAGCTGTCTCTTAACCTGTCAACTGACTTTTGGAGCCGCTTCTTCCAATCCCTCTGCTCAGCTACACGGTTTTGTCTCTCTAGATCTCTTCTTGAAGATTCATCAGCATTGTTCCTGTTAGTCTGGTTGAAGGAAAGGAGTTTTGCAGCAGCGCGAGGGAGATACTCGTCAGACAATAAGAGTGCATTGGCTAGCAATGCTAGCTGTTGGGCTTCAGTCACAGCCTCTCTAACAATACAGGCTCCTATTTCTTGGTTTGCCTCACTAGCTGATACTGGGAACGCGTTGGTGAGCATGTTTACATATGAGTTGAACACTTGAACTACACCTTCGAGTAAGGCAGTCACCAGTTGAAGAGTCTCTAGAGGTTCCACATCCTCGAAAAGGTCCTGAAAGATCAGTTCTTTAATGCATGAAATCGGCTAGTAAGGAAAACGCGTAACAAAAGAAGCATCCAGTGTTTTTCGCTGTTAGTATTGAGTTCCAGTTCAGTTTTCGATTTGAAATGTGTGATAAGACAAAATGCGGCCTTCCTTAGGCAGTTAGACTCAATTTACTGTACAATTTTTTTATCATCAAAGAATGTAGTGCTAGTAATTTTGAAATGAACGCGAATGAGAGTTAGAATCAGAAGAATACCTGAACCATGGAATTAAATCTGTGGGCACTCCGACTGAGTCTAGGTAAGGCAGAAGGTACTGCACCAAGGACAACAGCACCAGGAGGTAGAATGAGAGACCAGTCATCAGAAGCAGCTAATGCCGCGGTATTCTGCTCAATCCTTCTCAGGTTAGCAGTGAGGGCCTGCTCAATAAGAGGCTTGAAATGCTTCAACAAAACAGGAGATAAGGCCAATCCACGCGACTCCAGCAGCTCGCAATGACCTAAACAGACCTGCACACATTCAACAGCTGCTCTCAGTTTTCCTGAAGCAGCTGCTGATAAAAGGGATTGCTTCATCACAAGGAGGGCAAACTTCTCAGTCTCTTTAACAGACCAAGTCACCAGCTCAGATGTGTAAGAAGTATCCTCTCCGAAAACTGCTAATGAATCACTAGATGCCTGAGCAACAGTGGAATACACAAGCTGAGAAAGGGCAGTGCAGTATGCTACTCCACTACAGGAACTTGCAGTAGGCTTCAGATTCTGCACACCGTGGTTTAACTTCTGTCGATGTGCATTAAGAAGTAATGTATGAGCTCTCGGCCCATCCCCCAATCGCTTAAGTGCCAAAACAACTGTTCTGAGCTCAGCACCTTTAGTAGAAGACTGACTTGCAGTTTCCACAAGCTGATCAGCTAACTTCAGCCTGCTTTTTGTTATAGCATTCTGTAGCGAAATCAGCATTGCTGGAGTCAGGGCTCCCCTGTCATTGGCATCTTCAACCACGCCTTCACTTTCATCAAGGGCAGCCAAAGCTTCTTCCACTCTTCTTTCTGCTAGAAGGACTTCGAGTGTCTCGAGAAATTCACTCAACCAAGCATCAATCTTGGTCAGCTGACTGCTTTTCTTATTGGATATCTCCTCGTCTGATGGACCGTGAAGGCCGGGTGATAAGGAATTGACGTGAACTCCATCTGCTAACCCATGAACCACAGCTGCTTGTGCTGATAAAAGGTTTCTCAATGATAATAGCTGTCCTTCTAAAGCCGAGATTTCCTTAGCAGTCCTGCATTTCACAAGAACAAATCTTTGTATCTTATATCGCGCATAAACAACATTGCCCCTACGTTGTATTCATAGAGAGACTATTTCCGAATGACTCATTGTATCGTGCATAACAAGTTTAAGGATATAATGCTCACCGTATAAAGGCAGCATAATTAGCGTAAACACTCTTGCGCATTTCCTCAGCCGAGGCCTTCTGTAAGTCCTTAAGGTATCCTGTCAAGTACTTGAGTTCCTATTTAAGCAAAATACACCTAAGTTTAATTACTTTGTGACTAATAAATAAAACAAAAACCACTAAATAAAACAAATGTAAGATTAAGCACTTAACAATGAACACTTTCAATGCCTCCAACATTTTTCTTTTTTGTCGAGTGTAAAGAAAGTCACAAGGGCAACTATAATACACGAGTAATGACTCTAATGAGTATCGAACTTAGATCATGAGTGCTACTTCAACGACTTCACCAACTAAACCTTCTTTCATCTCGGACTATACGTATCCAATTACACCCTAATTTAAATCACAAAACTGATCTAATTTATTTAGCGAAAATTCGACAACTTTTGTCCACATAACAATCAAGAAACAATAGTAAAAATGTGAAACCTTTTCAGTCATGTTGTGGCATTTGGAGTTAATGAAAGCATCAGGATCAAATTGGGAGCTCTTGAAAGGCTTGAGACGATCACTAAGAGAGAGATTTGCTTCTTTTTCGAACTCGGTCGAGTCTCCTAAACTCGGATGATTCTTCCCTGCCCCTACCACCATATGATCCATCTTCTTCCTCTTCCTTTTCCTCTTGTCGACAATTCGATTTTTTTAATCTTTTTTTACATTCTTGATATATCAAGTACGAGTAGTAATAATAAAAAAAAATGGGAATTTTAAATCAAATGCGATTTTTTTATTTTGTTTTACTGAAATTTGAAGTTATGAGATTCTTGAAATTTTCAGATTTGAAGATACAGAGATGACTGATGATCCGTGATGTTCTTGATGATGTAAAAATGTTAAGTTTGATGGGTTTTGTGCCACGTGTATTGTGGGCCAAGTTAACGGTTATGATTTCCCGCTCAATTAACGAACTTTCTTACTTTTTTCACCTGGACCCACAAGTCCACCTAACAAATAACTGTTCGATTTGTCCATTTTATTCTGAACAGAGCTAAGCCCAAGTTCTAGTTTGGGCCAGATATCCAAATTAGAAAGCTTTCTTGCGGGCTCATGTTTTGAAATCTACAATATCACGGTTTTTAACTTAAAAACATTACGCGTTCTTTTATTTAGATTATCTGTAATTTTATACGGACTACGGAGTATGATTTATCTAGTTAAATCTATTATTATGTCCACTTTATCTCGATTCAAGGGATGTTAATTATTTCAAATCCATTTGATTAATGTAACGGTTGTGATTGACACTTCGGAATTTAAATGATAGCTCAACAAATAAGTCCAATCTCAACGTTCCAATAATTTAATCAATTTTCGCACCTTGTTATTTCCTTCAGGTCTAATTTTGGAGGTTAACATAGTATATACGAGTAGTGAAGTCGTTCTAACACTGCCATCCAATTTTGAGTTGAACAATGGCATAGAAAATTTTGGTGACATACTAGTATATGACTAACATTCAACTTTAAATAATTGTGTGCAACGATTACACCTAAAACTTTATCTTTTGCATTTTAATACTATATGACCTCACTTGCGGCGCTAAACGATAAACTATTAGTTTTAGGCAATTGAAGTTTCTCATTCTCAGCCTGAGTTGAGTTTATCCGCCGCAAAATTTTGAAACTACGAACGGCAAACTTAGAAAGTTAGAAGTCAATCTTCAACAGAAAGCTTCAAGTTTCAAGTGTTCAACATCATCATCATTTCATCAAAACCAAAAAAAGAAGCTCCCTTGCAAAACCACGACACTTCAACTCAATACTTCCTCTGAACACATTGACACGTATCATCCCATGGGACCCTCTCATCCGACGTCAGCCAGACCTTTACCATTACGTGGACACCTCCTTCCTTAATTACACTTTCTTCTTTAATTTCCTATCCATTTTTATTTTTATTCTCTCCCTTTTTCCTGCTCAAATCCTTCCTTTCATAAATTCAAAATGCTTAAAAATAGAATATTCTCAAATACACGTAATAACGATTGACGTCACTCGTATATATTATCGAGTTAAACAGTTAGTGTACACTTAAACTCACAAAATTAGAGATATCGAGTCAAAACTCTAAGACGGGTTTTGTCACGTTCCGAAAAAATAAAATTATTACACTCTCAAAAAGGTTGCTTTGCTTAAACCCTGTTTAGCAAAAACCCAGGAACATTAACAACAGAAAGAAACAGACGTAAAATGGAAACAAACCTCTGTTCAAATCACAATAAACGTTACTCGTATTCACAAAATCAGAATCTCTTCTGATATACGCTTTCGAAAAATTATCAAGTAATAACTGAAAGAAACCTTAAAAGATTTCCTCCTAATTCACACACACCAAAAAAAAAAACCCCCATTAAAATTAAAAACCTTCATTTAATCTCATTCCCCCTAAAAAAAAAACTGTTCTTTCTTCTTCCACCCCATTTAAAAATATTTAATTTCCATTCATTTTTCTTTTCTCATGATGCATGAACAATTTGAACACCCAATAAACATAATAAATTAATTAATGAATCTTCTTCCTGAAGTTTTAATTTTTCACCTCTAAATACCCACCAAAGAAAGGAAATTTTTACCTCATTTTTTTTTTACTGCTCTCCTTCTCTGAGAGGAGGAGGAGGAGGAGGAGGAGGAGAGAGAAAATGATGAAGGTGAAGGGGAGCAAGTTTGACTCGGTGATGACACTGAGTCGACTCAGGTCACTTCATCTTTTAATGGGTTTTTTATTTGTCTATTTTTTTCTGATCACAACACAATTTCCTGTTCTTTTCCGTTTCTTGGAAAAAACGCACCATCCTTCCCGTTTCTTAAACGAAACGCCGTCGAAACTCCAGAAAAAAACGCCGTCTTCTGATGATAATAATAATAACAGCATCCTCTCTACCCTCGTTTTTCCCGTAAGAGGGCGTGATAATAGCACTATTTACAAGACTGCCATGCATGCGTGGGTCCAAGGTGGGAAGTTGTGGGCCCAGGTGGGAAAATCGGGCCCACGAAACGTTGGTAAAGATGTTGGAAACGAAACGTTTCGGTGTCCGGAGGCCGTTTCGGTGAAGGAAGGGGAGTTTGGTGGTGGGGTAGTGAGGCTGCCATGTGGGATGACAGTTGGGTCCCACGTGACGGTGGTGGGCCGGCCCAAGAAGGCCCACCATGAGAATGAGCCCAAGATATCGTTGGTGAAGGATGTGATGGTGTCGCAGTTTATGGTGGAGCTGAGGAAAGAGCGAGGGGTTCGAGGCGAGGAGCCGGCGAGGTTGTTGCATTTTAATCCGAGGATTCGAGGGGATTGGAGTGAGAAACCGGTAATTGAGATGAATCACTGTTATAGGGGTCAGTGGGGTACTGCTGTTCGTTGCGAGGGGTGGGGATCGTTACCTACCGAGGAAACTGGTAATGTGATAGTTTACCGTATCCCCACACCCTTGTTTTTTTAATTTAGACGTGTTTTGAACTCTGATCATGAACTCATTTGATTTATGTTGCCTTGTTTTCATGTGTGTGGTATAAAATAGTTATAATAATGTCTTGATGCCCTGGTACTAATAGTGTCGGGGTTGGAACTTACAGTGCTCGTATAAAATTGTTGTTCAAACTTGAAAATGAAGCTGGGATTATTGGTTGTGTTTTTATTGTTATTAGCAATAATTTATGAATTTGTAGCATGCAGAAACGTCTAAATGAAGAATGTATAAGCTAATTTTTAAGTAGAGACAAACATTCTTAAATATTCAGGTTGTCTACTTATTAAATTAATAGTTTGTGTGTGCTCTAGCATGGTGGAATGCCTAGTAGTTTGATATATTGGTTAACTTAAGAAGCAAAGGGTTAAGTGATCACATTTTTGTCGGAAAAGGAGCAATACTTTGTGTAGTGATGAAGCTTTTTGGAGAGTTGATTTCTTTGATAGATTTGATGCATAGTTGACCTCTGTACTCCTTGGTCGTTGGTTCCATTCGATGAGCAGTTTCGTTCTGAGGAGTGAGGTGTGGAAGTATCATGATCAGCTTTTGTGTCACATGCTTTAATGTTCCTCATGATGCTGGTGCAACTCGTACAAGAGTTAAAATGCCTTGTCTAGCTGAATCTTGAATACATGAGTTACCAGGCTTTTGGTCTGTTGATTGATACCATGATTCGGGTAAATCATTTATTCATGATCAGAAGTCGAGTCTCTGATATACGATGTAAACATCTAGGCTTTATTGGTTTGGCGAACTTGTGGTTTTGTACTTAAATATTCCGATTAAATGTGAATAATTTCTGTGAGCTGAGTCAGCTGGCCTTGCAAAGCCATTGAACTATATTCTAGCTCTTCTAGAGATAGACATAGAGTTTAGGCCTGTCAAACAAGAATATAATGTTCAGGTCTTCTACTCAGTTAGATTATGTCTGCACACTTTGCTAACAATGAAGATTTTTACCCGTTTTACTGTAGATAATGAAATATAGGATTGTTTCCTCCTTAACAGTTTGATGCTGAACTTTTGGTTTATAAGAATTTACCGTGCCTACTGTTTAGTGGTTGTAAGAACTTACAGCTCTTAAATTTAAATCCATATGCTTCGACATTTTCTCTGTTTTCTGAATTGCTGAAAACCTTCTGCAGTTGATGGGCAAGTTAAATGTGAGAAGTGGAAGCGTGATGATGTCCAAGGCTTATCAGAAGAGTCGAAGACTGCATTATGGTTGAGTAAGCTGATGGGACGGAGGAAGAGACTGATGTTGGACTGGCCATATCCTTTCTCAGAGGGTAAATTGTTTGTTCTCACGATCACTACAGGATTGGAAGGTTACCATACTAGTGTCAACGGAAAGCACATCACCTCTTTTGCATATCGTAATGTATGTATTCTATCTGAATATATATGCTTTGGACGTGATACTTGGAACATTTATTAAACTTTTGTGATTTGACAGGGTTATGACTTAGAAGATGCCATGACACTAAATGTGTACGGGGATGTGGATGTGCATTCTGTATTTGCTGGGTACTTGCCTGCATCACATCCCAGCATTGCCCCGGAAAGACATCTTGATATGTCTGTTGAGTGGAAGGCTCGACCACTTCCCAATGATCCCATTGTTCTTTTCATCGGCGTTATTTCTGCTGGTGACCACTTTGCTGAGCGTATGGCTGTCCGAAAATCTTGGATGCAACATTACTTAATAAAAAGTTCAACTGTTGTGGCCCGCTTCTTTGTTGCCTTGGTAATAAAACTGGACTAAATATGTTAATACTTTTACCGTTCGAAGGAGTGTTTTATATTTAATTTATGTGACAGCATGAACGAGAGTCTATCAATGTGGAGCTCAAGAAAGAAGCTGAATTTTTTGGTGATATTATCATTGTACCGTACCTTGATAACTATGACCTTGTTGTATTGAAGACACTTGCGATTTGCGACTATGGGGTGAGAACACGGATTATGTACTGTTACTCAGTTAGTCATCTAACTGGATATTGTCCCTGATCGTGCTGATTTGCTTTCACTCTGAACATTTTACAGGTCAACATGTTGTCAACAAAATATATCATGAAATGTGACGATGATACATTTGTAAGGGTGGATGCTGTGATTGAGGAAGCAAGGCAAGTTAGTGAGGAGAAAAGCCTTTATATTGGGAAATTAAATTTCTATCATGAGCCCTTGCGTAAGGGAAAATGGGCTGTTACGAAACAGGTATTGATTCCTTCTAGATTATTGAATTTGCCCTGTTATGTTATTCCAGACAAATTGTGATATTCCTTCTGGAATATTGTTTCAGGAGTGGCCAAGTGAGGTTTATCCAACATATGCGGATGGACCTGGTTACATTGTGTCCTCAGATATTGCGCGTTTCATCATATCAGAGTTTCAGAAAACAAAACTGAGAGTATGTCAAATAAACCTCCGTGTTAAGAAATTCAAGATCTTTAGAGTGTCTTACACTCTTACTTTCTGCCTCAAGTTATAATTTTTGCAGCAGCAAACTTATCTAATAGTTAATTACATGTCGTAGTTGTTCAAGATGGAAGATGTGAGCATGGGGGTGTGGGTTGAGCAATTCAACAACTCGAGACCAGTCGAGTATGTGCACAATGAGCATTTCCATCAGTCTGGCTGTATCGACGATTACATCACTGCACATTATCAATCCCCTAAACAATTGTTATGTTTGTGGGAAAGATTGCAAATTGAAGGAAAGCCGAGATGCTGCAACCTATAACAGTTCTTTGATCAGAGTTTGACATTTTTTTTACCCCTCGTATACTTGAAAGGAATTTGGAAGTTGAGCAAAGAAGACCTGACTCGTGCATATCTTATACTTGTATAGCTGACTTAGCTGTCACAAAACGTAGCGATTCCTCTCTTAGTTCTGCTCAAACCTTTTCAGGAATTTTGATTACCTTGTAACAACTAGGGGGCTGGTCTCTGAATTACATGTACACAAACTTTTGTTCTATTAAAATTTATACAAAAGAATTGTCAGAAATGCTGATTTTTGTCAGCAAATTGATTTACAAACATTTGATGATCAGATTTTCCCCTGCCTTCTAACAAGTACCTGCTTGAAGATTGATAGGTTTGCGATGATTTTGAGGGAGCGGAATACGAATCACGACCTTCTTATAATGCTACCTAAGGTATGAATTACTTCTCCAAATGTTTTCTGAGTGTTAGTTTTGTCGTTCCAATAACCTGAGATAGCAGTCCTTTGATCAGTGTCATTCTTTTATGATCCGCTTGCGTTTTTTTGACGACTCAGTTTCATGATATGACTTCAGAATTTACTTTTGATGATTCAGTATGCATTTGAGTTAGTCATGTCCTACACCCTGACAAAGAGGTGTATAATTGAGTATCTTATAGACCAATAACATTGAACACCTATGCTAATCATCATGCTGTTCCGTGATCGAATCATTAGATCAGAAAAAGCTATCCTTTATCCATATATAGGGGATGGAGATAAAAGAAAGGTGCTTAAGTGAGTAAAGTTATTCTTTCATGTATGGGTGGCTTAAATGAAGGAATCATATTCTCTATAATATGTGCTTTAGAGAATCCACTATGACTGTGGATGCTGCACTTTCCTCTCTGGTGTTTAATCATTTTGTTCCGAGTTCATCGCCATCATCATTTATCCGTAGCATACTTTCTCATAGAAGTATCTTTTTATTTCTTTTCATATCCTTTCGTGTTACTTTTCTCTGTTGATGTTATGTCATAGAGACCTAGACTCTCAGTACGATTGTTTGTGCTCGCAGTGCTGCATCATTTACGGTTTTCTTTGAAATAGCCTTTCTGTAATCATATAGGTTTCGTAATGTTAGAAATTGTATTCTAGGAATACCCTATGTTCTGAATATGGTATGTTTTGTTCGGCAGAGCGAGTTCTTACTTTTAGTGCTAAGGATTAGGATGTCAAATCTGCTCCCCTAAATGTTGAGAGAAGCCAAAATTTGCATAAGCAGTTAACAGAATAACAAAAAGAAGAACTGACGAAAAGAAGAATCGACAAGAAAAACAGATGACAGGTACACCTAAATAGAAATTAACTACTAATTTATTTGCATCAGTGATACTATATTACAATTAGCTTTCTGTCTATCACATGGAAGAACACAGAGAAAATAAACTAGTTTCATACACGGGGCGAAAATTAATCAAAAAATGAAAACATCCACGAAGAAAGAAAACCAGCTTCTGATCTGCTTCTGTTTTCCGGAACTCGCTCTGATCTCTGGATGCTATCATGCTATTGCTAGAATGAGATCCAGAACAGCAGCAGAGCAGCAGAAATAAGCAACCAGCTTCCTGTAAATTTTCGACAAAGACTTCTTAGAATAATAAGTCAAAAACCGAACAAATTGAAAAGATAAATACAAAGCAGAAGAAGAGTGAATTAGAACTTTATGCTTTACTTGCATCAGAAGAGAATTTCTTTTTAGAAAGTTTACCTTTGGACCAAGGTGACAGCATTAGCCCTGAATTCCAAGAATTCTGAAAGTAGCAATCTGTAGTAGTATTCACTCCACTCGGACAGTTACATACAAAGTTGTTGTAGGTCCCGGAATAAGCGCAAGCTCCATTGCTCTTCTCACAGTTACTACAGTAGATAGGATAGTCATTGTTCACATTGAACTTGTACTTTACGGCAACCCCGAACTTCCATGCTTCCGGGTTTGTTTCCTGCCCGTCGAAGCTGTACACTGCAGTGTAGGCTTTACATTGAAGCTTCTGGAGATCCATCTGGAAGGCTGGTCCTAGATCCACTGGCGCATAGACGCAGCACGTGGAGATCGGGACATTCAGCTGGCTGATGGGCTGGCAGGAGTAGAGTGAGCTGCATAGGGTTGTTCCTGCACGATTTCGTAGAACTGTTAGTGTAACAGAACACCACTAGTGTTCATAAGATAGAGTTTTTTTTATGTGTAAGACGTGTACCTGTATTATCACACTGGGGAACCATACTAGTGTTTCCATTAATGGCACCCTTATATATAGGTGAAGAATCTTGTGAGCAGTCTAGCAAAGCAAAGACGGTGTTGTCGTCAAACGTAAATGGTGCATCCCAGTCGAGGCTGAATCCTTTGCTAGGCTGAGTGCAGAGGCAAGTCGACATTGAAGGGTCCGAAACATATAGGACCTTTTTGGCATAATCAATGTTTGTGACAGTGTAGGTACCGGTGTGGGTGGTGTAGGTAAGCATTCTATCATTGCAACTAATATATTTGGTGAACCGGGGGTCACCACACCCTGGAGAGCCACCAAAGGGGTAGCGGAGCTGAATGTCGCCACAGACTCGTTGACATACTTGGGAGCGGATGAGTGGGACGAGGAAGAGGAGGACGAGAAAAGCGAGGGGGAGCTTGTATTGGTTCATGGTTTAGTAAATGTGAAGGTGTAAGGAAAGTGGTCTAAGAAATGGAATCGTATATATGAAGTGATTGAATTTGGAAATGTAAGTGCTTTATATATTGTTAGGTTGAGTAGGAAAAGAGTTGAGTAATTTTGTATTGGGAAGATTGAGGCAAATGGAGGGAGTGAGGAAGGACCATGACTCTTTTTTTATGGAATTTGATTCTTTCGGTTTGATGCCATTTCTTTCTCTCTTTCTCATTGTTTTACTTCTCATTCATATAGCTTTTGTGGTTACTTAGCTAGATAGGATGAGAGTTTTCATGATTCTAGTAGTGTCTCTCAAGTTACCCAAGGTGGTAATGTAATTGTGCTAAGTTAACTTGAGCGAAACGGTGAATCCAACCAAGTAAAAATGTGTTGTCACATACGGTAAGTACTATCTCAACTGACAGCCTAAAAGGTCGTGTGTATACTTGTTTGGTAGTTTAACTGGGACACTAGATGTATACTTGTTTGTAGTATGTCTTGAGACTAATTGGAGTCAATGATGAAATTAGACTCAAGTTATTGGGGTCAATACTAGTCTACTACTATCAATGGAGTTTTGACCTTTCTATGCGACTATGCCTATAGCCTTCGATAACCCGGTGGGCGTGCCGAGGGGGACCTTCAACCTCGTCCTATGCCATGCTACTGCATGCGTGATGTATCTATTGATATTTTGAACTATAACGAAGTTGTTGGCCATCGCCAAATTACCTCGATTTGGTTAGTGAAACCTGAAAACATCGATTAACAATAATTTAAATTTAAATTTTGTAGTTCAATTTCTTTTCACGCCCTTGTTGAAGTATCGGAATTGATAGGAGTAAAAATCACTTAACTCTTAATTTTGGGCGAAAGTAGCAATTTGCCCCCAATACTTTACTCAATTGTGCAATTTACCACCTTGACTTTCATTGGTGGCAATTTGCCCCCTGTTCTTTTCACTTATGTGCAATTCAACTTATTTCACTAATTCTCAATTAATTCTTTAATAAAATAAATTTTGTGTTAATTAAATAATACAAAAGTTTGTTTTCATTCGATAAATTCAAAGTAATATCTAAAATATTAGATAAGAACCTCAAAAAAAAATCCAACAAATTATTTTTGTTTCAAAAGTTAATTTCGTATAAGAAATCGTAAACTACAAAAAAAATAAAAATAATGAAAAAGTGAACTTTGTTCACCCATCTTGCATCTCAATTATTTTTATGATCATTATTCATGATCTTATAGATGTGAAACAAAGTTTCTTTGATACAAATAACTTCTTTTTTTTTTAAGTTTATTGTCTTTTTTTTTAATGCATATCTAATTTTTTTTTCCGGATAAAAAGTATTTTTAAATTATTTTGTTGGTGTTGCGTATGAATTTTTGAGATGGAAATTATTTTTATTAATTATAAATGATTTTCTCTATCTTTTTAATTGTGATGGATTATTTTTAATAGACAATTTGACTAATAATTAGGAAAATTGGTTGGATTGCACATGAGTGAAAAGTTAAGGGGCTAAATTGCTACCAATGAAAGTTAAGGTGCTATATTGCACAATTGTGTAAAGTCTTGGCGGCAAATTGCTACTTTCTAAACTCTTCCAAATTGTTCATATATAAGAGAATCTTCTAAACTACGTACTAGTTGACTACTTGAGTATGCAATTAAGCAATCGACAACTATGGACAGCCTATTAAATTTATTTTGTACGTACGTAGATTGCATAAGCATGTGAGTATGTGACCATTTGGGTGCATGTACATTATTAGAAGCTTCTCTTGGATCTCTCTTGTGCTCATATTCACCTCTTTATTGTTACTGATCACTAATTGCGTAGACTTATGTCAAATTGTCGGTATGATATACATTGCACTGTGTTTTGCGACACTTCAAATGCTGATAAGATCGAGAATATATAGCAATGTTTTATCTTGGAAAAATTATAATACCTATACACTGTACAGTGCCGTGTATAGAATTTTTGGAGAAATTATTTTGGTGGATTGGACTTACCTACAAAGGCACCGACGGATATATGTCAGACTGCTAGCCACCTTTGTACAAATTAAATACCTGTTGATTGTAAGAGAATCAGACGAGACTTGCTAATCATTTGCTCACCTAAAAAAAATTAATTTGTTCATATTTGTTACTGCCAGACTGCCAGTTTTCGAGCTCTAATAATTCCAAAAAAAAAATGCAAGTTATTATTTTCCAACGAAGGCTCGCATCATGTTGAATTTTGATGAATTGTTTGTATTTGCATTTTGGACCAAGTTTTTACACAAAAAATGCATAACAAGTGGGGGAAGGTGAGGTAGAGTATCATTCTATCCTATGAAGATAAAATTTACACAAATCGAAAACGAAAAGATTTGAATAAAATCGATAAAAATCTCAAATGGAAGAATTTATAGAAATTGAGGGATATCGGATTTAAGGATACTCGACATATTTCTAAGAATATTCTCGGGAGAATACTCATTGGAGTTCGGGTGAGGCATGTATCTAAGAAGTTAAGCACGCGGCTACAAACCACAAATGTTCAGGGTTTGAGTCTCTCCTCTTCTGAAACCAACCTCGAAGGAAATTCCCTTTCCCTTTCGGCAGTAGGAGAATCACAATTGCAACAACACGCTAAAGCTATAGAATTTCGACGTGGATCTTTTGTCGAAATGAAATACACCTTAATGATGTTCCTAGACACATTTTATTTCCCAATTTAACTTATCTCACTTACAAGATACAACCCCTACGCGAAAATTTACATAATTCAATTAAGCAACGAATGAGTTTTGACCAAACCGAACTTAACCCGAATTTGGCCTATTACCTAAGGCCTTAAATTGTAGTCCTACTCATATTGGGCTTAGTATACAAGGTGTGTCGAGTTCGACCCTTTTGTAAGAAAGGGCTAACCACATCAGTCGACCCTTGTGTTTTGCTCCATTTGCGTAAAACACACACCATTACAAAACCTTCCTTCTGCAACTCTTCTCAGTCAGAGCTCCCCTGCAAATTTGTCACCATTTAATACATCAATTTCTTCGATTTTAGGTAACTATCTTCCTCTTTACGCTACCCTTTTATGCTTTATTTCATCTCCATTTGTTATATTTGATTTCTTTTTGTTCTTGTTTAATGTTTATAATGCCCTCAAATGTATGAATGTTGCATCACATTAATGTAAAATGAGGATAATCATATCTGGGTTCATATGAATTGGGTTTTTTCGATGTCGTATTGGTTACGGTTTAATGATACGTTTTGTTTTAATGGGTGTGTGTATTTTTGTGATTGTTGATGTTCTTGGTAGTGCACTCTAAGTGTTCGATGAAATGCCTCACAGGAAATGTAGCTGTTGGGGATGGTGTAGAAAGTAGGGAAGGTGAAGAGTAGGTTAAATGTGCTTAATTAAGGGTTTATGTAATTAAAATGGGATTTTTCTGTTTAGGGTCGAGTTTATTTACATGAAAATGGTGAATTGGTGATAAACTCACTTTTTAGAATGGTGGGAGAAATCAGCCTTAACATTGCATGCTAAGATAGATGATCCGTTGAGTGAAACCGGAACACGGTTGCTTTTACATTACGGATTGATAGAGTTGAAGCTGTTCTTTATGGGATTTCTCTACTCTAGTACTCTGTAGAACATAAAGATTTTTTTTTTTTTTTTTTTTTTTTTTTTTTTTTTTTTTAAATGTATGATTGATGTGAAACATGGTTGTTGAATTAGATAAGCAATGTGAATTTTCGTTATCATTGAGATAGCAATGTTTTCCAAATCATTTTGGGAATAAGGCTTGGTTGTTGTTGTTGTTGTTTATTGAGATAGCAATGTTTTGATGTCTATGTTTTTTTCTATGTTTGTTTTTTTCTTATACATCGTGATATGCAGGCAATGGGGTGATGGCTATGCCATTTCAACTTGGGGAGCCTAGATGGGGTGGAGTTGCCGCGTTTTCTTTAATTGTAGCTTCTATGTATCCCTTTTGATGGGTCTCTCTTATAGAAATGAGGAGAGGTGCCATCTCCTTGTCCAACGGCTGTTTTCAACTAGTCCATCGTCAGTTAGTGTGCATATTGCACACGAATAGATATGTGGGAGAAAGGTTATGCACTTTGTACTCGACGAGTACAAGACCATTTCCAGATTACTCCCCAAGAAAACCTAACGTCAGGGACACAGAATTTATCCAGCGCATTTCCGGTACGATAAAGCAACGGCAGACTGAGACACTGAGGGATGTGCTTAGGCCCTTCGAAGTAAAGTTCTGGCCTGACCACCTTATTTGGGTTTTAATGAAAATCAAGAATGATTACCAACTGGTGCTAGACTTTTATGAATGGGCTTGTACTTTAAAGGAGCCATCACTGGAAGTTCGGAGCATCATCATTCATGTTTCTGTGGCCTCAGAAGATATAAAGACAGCTCACAGTGTTATATATGATTTTTGGTCTAAACCAAATCTAGATATCCACCATTCTTTTTCTTCTTTTGTTGAAAGATTGATCTACACTTACAAGGACTGGAGTTCAGACCCCCGTGTTTTTTATCTATTTTTTGAGGTTCTTGTTGAAGTTGGTCTTCTTATAGAGGCGAAGAGATTTTTTGAGAAGCTTCTGACTTATGGTGTAGTGATCCCTGTTGATTCCTGTAACTTTCTTCTTTCTAGTCTTTCGAGCCTTTCAGACAGAAAGAGGGACACAGTCAAGGTTTTCCAAGAACTTCTTGAAGCAGGTGTTAATTGGGATACTGGAGCTTATAACTCGATTATCCACATTTTCTGTCAATTCGGAAAAACTAGAGAAGCTCACCAGTTGCTATTGCAAATGGAATTAAGAGGTCATAAGCCTGATGTTGTAAGCTATAGTGCCGTCATACATGGGTATTGTGATATTGGTGAACTAGAAAAGCTTTTAAGGCTCGTCAATGAGATGCGAGTTAAGGGTTTGCTACCCAATGCCTTTACATATAACAGCATCATTCTTTTAATGTGCAAGTCAGGAAAAGTATCTGATGCTGAAAGGGTGTTGAGGGAAATGATTAGCCTTAGAATACATCCAGATGCTGTAGTATACACAACTGTCATTGATGGTTTCTGTAAGTCTGGTAATGTGATTGCTGCTATCAAGCTTTTTGAAGAAATGCGGAGAGCTAGAGTTTTTCCTGATTCTATCACATATACTGCTGTTATATGCGGGCTTTGTCGAAGTGGAAACTTGGTAGAAGCAGATAATCTCTTCCACGAAATGCTTGACAAAGGATTTGTACCAGATGAAATTACTTATACAACACTTATTGATGGTTATTGCAAGGCTGGTAAGATGAAAGAGGCTTTTCTTTGGCATAATCAGATGGTTGAGCAGGGGTTAACTCCTAATGTTGTAACATACACTGTTCTTGCTGATGGTCTCTGTAAGCAAGGGGAGGTCGATACTGCAAATGAACTTTTGCATGAAATGTCTTCGAAGGGGCTAGAACTTAATTTGTGCACGTACAATGTACTTATGAATGGTCTCTGTAAAGCGGGAAACATTACCCAAGCGAGAAAACTGATGGAGGACATGGAAGTAGCGGAATTGCATCCTGATACCATTACGTATACTACTCTGATGGATGCTTACTGTAAGTCAGGAGAAATTACCATGGCCCATGAGCTTTTGAAAAGAATGCTGTCTCGAGGGGTGCTTCCGACTCTTGTTACATTTAATGTGCTGATGAATGGCTTCTGCATGTCAGGAATGCTGGAAGATGGCGAGAGGCTTCTCAAATGGATGTTAGAGAAGGGCATTATGCCAAATGCTGCAACCTATAACTCACTTATGAAGCAATACTGCATCAGAAGCAACATGCGTGTCACAACAGAACTATACAGGACGATGTGCTCTTATAATGTGATGCCAGACTGCAACACATATAATATACTAATTAAGGGGCATAGTAAGGCAAGGAACTTAAAAGAAGCTTGGTATTTGCATAGAGAAATGGTAGCAAAAGGCTATAATCTCACTTTCAGTTCTTATACAACTTTTATCAAGGGGCTTTTAAAGAGAAAGAAGTATGCGGAAGCAAAGGAAGTTTTCTGTGAGATGAGGAGTAAGGGGTTCAGCACAGATCAAGAAATAGCTAGCTATTTTCTGGATAATAGCTTTGATGAAGGGAACTTGGGGTTTGCTCTTGAGCTTTGTGATGAAGTGATTGAGAGTCTCCTTAGGGACAATTTGGAAGAAGAGAACAACCGTTGATCGATGGCGTTTCAATGAGCAATAATGCACAATTGGTTTGGGGTCCAATTTATAAGTTTAGAGCATGCTCTTGGAAGGGAAAGGTTAGTTTTTCGTTGGTGTTGTTATTTTCTGGGTCTTCTTCACATGTATTGTGATGAAGATATATAGCCCACCTTGTTAGTAAGTGAGATGCTCTTGTATGTCAACAGCTGAATGATGACTATATCGAAGTCCTTAAGAGAAGCTTTACAAACATGGACTGGCTATTTGAAAGACTGGCATAACTCAGGTACATATATCTCTTGTCGTGATTAGAAATTATTTTGTCCTGTAGAACACTAGTTTGAACTTATACATGCTATTGGATAAGAGTGATTTAAGATCCTTGTTGTGTTTGGGAGTCTTCGTTGGTTAATCAAATTCCCAGACCCAAAACATCTCAATATCGACTTTCTTGCTCAGCTGTCCAGATATCAGTTGACTGTGTTCAATAACATTGTGTGCCTTTTAAAATCAACCAAGGTAAGTGTGGATGGATACAATATGCGGATCCTTTCTTATTTCTACTGGTTAGAGTCTAGCTCTTTGGGTCTTGACGAAATTCTGGGACGATGGAACTTCTGTTACAATGTATTGACATCAGAATGTTTTGTTAGTTATGTTTTGAATATATATGTGCTTCTGTGTACTCCATGTATACATTAGCTTCTGCGGATGTAGAAACTAGGATCCTTTAGATAGGAACCTGTAGGTTTAGGAATACTTTTTTGATGACAATACGAGCTTTTCGTTTCAGAGACTCCAGGTGTTGAGGATATTTGAATATTGAAAGCTGATGCTTGACAATTCGCGAGAATTTGCCTAGTTTTGTTGATCATCTTCCGTGATGGCTTGGACTTTTTCAAACCAATATAATACACCATTTTCAGTAATTATCCTAGGGTTTGGAAATTCCATTCTTCTTTCTGAAGCCAAAGATTTAGCATTCGTTGGCTTTCGAATATAGTGGAATAAGGTAAAATGGCTCACTACGTTGTCTATGCTTCTTATGTTGTGAAGTCAGCTGTCAGTTTGGGTCATTTTATGTTGTAAAGTCATCTGGAATATGTTAAAAACTAGCTGACAAAACATATGTTGCTTCAACATACTAGTTGGATAAGAATAGCTTATGAGTTGTAACACCAGTTCAATACTATGGTAAAAGTGAAGAAATCACTAACGTAAATGCCACGTCACTTGTGCCAGATATACAAGCACTCCAGAAGGAAAAATGTGAAAAGCATGAAATGCAACTCTTTATGAGGTTTGATAGATTGCGCTCTGTTCGGAGGAGAGGATGGACTTGGACTTGGCCCTTTGGCAGGCCTCACAGTCTCCTTTGAGCAGGCATAGTTGCAGCGGCTTGGGCGAACAACTCTGTAAACTCCAGTACTAGCGAGGATGAAGATATCCTTCTTGTTATCCTGAGCAAATGAGTATATATATCCCAAAGCTGGCATGGTTGTCCCTGGAACAGCCCCACAGGGCATTGGTGAGTCATGAGCACAGCTGAAGGGTAAAGCCGCAGAGCTGAAATTCCCACTGTTCTGGGGGCTCTCAATAGCTGACCAAATGTTGCTTGCATAAAGATCTCCATACAAGTATCTGAAACATCAATATTAAACTTCAGTTAGCCATTCGTGTGCAATCTCTTTAAGCTTCAAGGGCTGCTGCATTTACTCACCTGCCAGTCATGCATGGGTCAGCCTCGGAGCGATAGAAAAACCCGCCAGATATTGCTGCAGATCCAATTTTGTTATTAACTTGTTTATGAGTGTAACCTGCTACTGGAAAAATCAAGTCTTGGGTTGCCAAAGAATCATTTGTTTCAGACAGCTTGTTGGGATTTAAGAGGACGGGGCCTTCATATGTATTCCAGCCATAGTTTCCACCTTTTGTGATCACATCAACTTCTTCATATTCATCCTGCAATTTTGTGGTGAGTGTTAAGGAAGCTGAGTCGACTGCTTACAGAAGATTTGACATGCTATGTATCTAACCTGGCCAACGTCTGCACAAACGAAGTAGGAGGGCCTTTCTGCATCAAAGCTGCAACGCCAAGGGTTCCTGAATCCCATAGCCCATATTTCCCGTGCCAAGTCCTTGTCCTCTGAATAAGGATTATCTTGAGGTATGGCATAGTGTCCCCATAGACCAAGGTCATTAATTTCCTTTTCACCTGCACATACGCACGACCATTACTTGGGGTTATCTTTCCATTTTCGCAATTAGAGCATGAAAGTAACCCTTATTACGTGAAAAATGCTTACTTGGAATATTATCGACATCAAGTCTCAATATCTTCCCCAATATGGATTTCTTATTCTGGGCAAAGTTATATGGATCGCCTTTTCCCCCACCATCTCCCATCATGAGATACAAATACCCATCCTCAGGTCCAAAAAGAATCTGGCCTCCATGATCGCTGGTGTATGGTAGACCCATGGTGAAAATCCTTCTTACCTCTGCTGGTTTTCCATGTGGTACCTGGAAGGACAGGAAATCATTATTCAGTACAGAATATATGTGTGGTGCAACAAAATCAGGTTGATGGTGAAGATGATTACCGATGCATTAGCTGCGGTACCATTTGCAGTAAACTCTGTGATAACACTTTGATATTGGCAGGGCGCGCCACTACCTGTAGAATTGAATTTGGATACGTCACAGTCAACATCAGAGTTGCACGCACACCTTCCTGCACATGAAGGTGATTTCAGGCGGTCACAGTTGTAGGAGGCAAAGAAGCGACCATTCCTAGCAAAATCTGGATGGAATGCCATTCCTAGCATGCCAAATGTGGTATCATAGAGGACTTCATCCGTCAAATCTACGAATGGATCTGATTCTGCTAGATCTAAGTTCTCCCCTAAATCTTGCTCAGGGATTGTGGCCAGCCATATTTTTCCTGCTAAGTTAGAGAAGAAGGCGCGACTAGATCCGTCAGGGTGTGGAACCATGTTGATATAGCTCTCAGAACCAATCTTTTCTAAGCACAGTCCTTTTGGTGGAACATCTGCTTCTGTACTATTGGTTAGTTTGACTGGTTCACCACTGAAGCAAACGGAATTGTCACTAGGAGAGCTGCCAAAAGCATTGCAGAAAGTATCTTCTGATTGCCAAAGATCAGTCAGAGTGCTTGAGTTGGAAGTGACAGGTGCTGCTGTTCCTGCTCTGCCTCGTAATGAAGGTGCGAAGGGTGAATTCAGTATTGGTACGCTTTTGCATGTGTTCCATATAGTTGAGCAGAAGCTTGTTGCTGACTGCTTTGATGAGTGTGAGCCAACTGAATCAGTCGAGTTGCAAAGAACTGGAACTGATCGCTGCTGACTGCCGTCTGTTCCAGCCTCGAAAAGCTCTGCTGCAAATGGATCACATGTCTGCAAATGGCAAAAACTTTACTTTTTTATGGAACTTTTAACAAACACATGGTATTGTTTGAACTGAAATTGCATCTACAATAGTTTGAAATCATACGGAGTATTTATAAGATCACAATTATATCGATATAGAGTGTTAGTGTTTTTTAGCTGGACTAGATATATCTACCATGTTACACAAGCCATTGATGTGAGCATATATGCAGGGTTTCAGCTTTCAGGTTCTCTACTATCTTAAACGAATTTTGGGAACTTACCGCGCAAAGAACTGATTTCAGGAGAGAAGCGCAGGTAGGATCAGAGACATTCATTCCTGTAAACTGCTTGTGCAGCTGAACATCTTTACTGGAGTCACAGCACATACTTCCACTGTAAGGGCAAAATTTAAGTGTGGTGTTTGCTCTGACGGGCGCCCCTGTTTCAGAACATAAAACAATTCTTAAACATCGGAAATGTGTTCCCAACTCTCAAACAACAATGAAAACAGACCTGAAACTGTAACATCAGACATTCAAAAGCAGAAAACGGACACGAAAAGAAGACTGCTTACTCATGTCAGTACACAGGGGAAGCGACGATGACAGTCGAAGGAGAAGCAGGCCATGTAAGAGAAGGAAAATCGAAGCAAAACCAGCCATTTTTGGTTTCTTACTGTTTACGAAGCTGTATGAGCTTCTACCTACTAAAACTGTGTTTTTGGTTGAGACTATATAATCTGACCTGTATAAGAAATGTCAATTATAAGGAAAGATTTTAAGACTCACAGGTTTGTCTAAATGTGTAAACCTTTTTGACATTTTCCTCTTCTCTCATTTGACAATTATTATGTCGCTGAGGCCTTTGTGGTGTGACCCTCTTGGATAAGGTTCAAGTCAATAAAGTCTAGTAGCCTATATTGGCCCTACTCAGTACACACACTTGGTTGAAAAACGCCAATAAAATGTTCACAGAAATTTCTAAACCCTGCAAAGAGTCGAGGTCAGATACGGAGTACTTACCCCGCTCTCAAACTCACTAGCAGAGTAAATAGTAAGTTCTTATGTAAGACAACCTGATTAAACCGTCTCGTTCTTTCGTTGGTAGATGGAGCTAGTGGGTTAGGGTAGTTCAGAAAATGGAAATATAGAGGAACTAGTTGCGTAAGTGCGGGGGTAGTGCAGTGTAATGTAGTACACCCAACTCATTTTGTTCAAAAATAGTCTAAATTATTTGATCAAGCATATGATATGATAAGATGGGCTAATGTAAATAATTGTTCATATTCTGTGCATAGTTTTTTGGGCCTTTAAAGAGCACTATCCTCACCTAAATGAGGCATGAAGTCAATGCAACCAACTACCCAAAGAGACTGAACTGTTGTGTGGAAGAAAAATCAAACACAACTCTTTGCTCACTGGAAGATGACCCATAAAGAGAAACTTGAGTGAAAAGGTTCCCTCTCTAAGAAACGGCTAAGTATGGGCACTAAAAGATTGGACACTATTTATTGTGAGGATGTTTTATGTCAACTTTATCTAAAAAAAATGTTCGAGTTGCAATGTGAAAGAGTATTTAGTCGCATGAGGCAAAAGGGGTTGGGAAGCACCGAAAAAGGAAGGCATTTATATTAATTTCATTTCATGTAGTCTAGTACTATTTTAGATGGATACTTTTACAATTTAGCGTGTTCGTGTCTGATACCATGATATAAATGTTTAAATTACCTAAGACGTGAATAAGACATTGATTGAACTGAACAAGGCTAAATGTTTAAAATATCTAACATGGTGAATAATACATTGGCATACTTGCGGTTGTGGGCTAATATTTGCCAAATTCTTGAATATTTAGGTCTGTCCTTGATATGTACTTGCCAAACATAACCAATTCTTAGGTGTCGTTTGGATACATTCGGGAAGTCGGAATTCCCATGAGGTTGCAAATCCTAAGAATTAAGAAAGTATGGGAATTGACGAAATTTTGTTTGGATGAATAAGGGAATTCAATTACCCATGAGAATTTCTATTTACCTAGCCCCCTCCAAAGTAATTAAATTCCTACACTTTGGAAGAATTTGAAATGCCCGGGAATTTACAATTTCCTACACTTTTTGTTAACCAAACAATTCAGGATAATTCAATTCGCAGGAAAAAAAATTCCTAGACATTTGGAGAGTATCCAAACGATACCTTATTATTTGTAGTGTTCAGTGAAGACTGTCGCTTATTTTAAAAAAAGAAATAGAAAAAAAAAATAATGTTCCTAGAGTAGTGTCAAGGTGTCAGTTATTAACGATTAACAACTGTTAAAGAACATTTCGGAATCCTATATGAACATCAAAGGCACCAGTGGTCTAGTGGTAGAATAGTACCCTGCCACGGTACAGACCCGGGTTCGATTCCCGGCTGGTGCATATCCTTTTTTTTTTGGGAGCTTTAATTTGGTTCACATTGACGAAATTATGTTGTGTTCGGGCTGGGGTTGGGTGGAGTTAGCTGGGTGGGCCAAATAATTAAGTTGGGATTCAAAATCGTGTCTATCAGGGGTGGGCTGACTGGCTCATTTCTTTAACTCAATTATGAAATTGGGCTTTTGGAACACCGGGTGGTACAATGACATTTTCCATTCGGCTAAATTTTTTCTTGAAACTGCGCTCCTATTAGAGTTGTTAATACGGAGTACGAACTAAGGGGTCATTTTGTTTGAGAGGGTGGGATGGATGAGATTATTAATCCCAATAACCCAATTTCATATGTTTAGGAAGGGGGATTAGCTAGTGAGACGGGGGATTTGAGATTCGACTCGTTGTCTCCTTATATAAACGTGCATGCTCCCAAGGTACGAAGTTTTTCCATTATCAGAAAGTTGTTATTCATCACTTGCAAGAGTCTCTCTATCGATCCAAAGTCTATTCCCCAACACACACTAGAATAATCCAAAGTCTAATTTGACGGTATATATCAAGTGGTATTAATTACTAATTAGGGGTGGTCATTTGACTCATTTCTCGTATTTGCCTTTCTGGCTTTCTGGAATGATCCGAAAGGGCAAAAATGACAATAACATCTGCGTTTTCTTACGTTTAAATTGACCACTAGGCTACGAGATCACTAATTATCATTTATGAGATCTTTGCATGCAAAATGTCAAATAGTCAATACCGACGTAAATAAATCTCGTCCACAATTACCAGGGCAAGTCACCCACCTTTGCTGCTCACACATTCAATGCACAATGGGCTACTAGTCTACTACTAATTATTGCTTTCACATTACGCTGATCAACTGCTCAAGTGAATATATCCATTCCGTCATTGATTTAGTTCGAATTTGAGCCGTGAAATAACTAAACTTCTTTCTACTATGAGTATTATTCTATTCTCGTGTATGGCGTGATTACTCGACACCAAGTATTACTCCTTGGCCATTAAACCAATCTCCCATTTTTCTTATACCGATGTTTATATAAACTATATGAATTCTCGATTTGTATTATCACAAGGTGATTTCCTGAAAAACCATATACCAGACGGTTCCAATTATATCGAATGGCTAATTACTAAAAATCTAATTATGTGAACACCTAATTATGTAATTAGTGACGATCGTGTATTATTATGCAGAATAATGCCCTAACGTCACTGCCTATGTAAGCTTCTTCATGTAGAAGTCAAAGTGTTCGTAACCTAAAATAAACTGTAGTCAAACTTATTTGATAATCACATAATTACTCCACAAAAATAAAAGGAAATAAATAAATAAAATATAGAAATTATAGATCCTCTTGATTTTATAAGACTCTGACCTACCTACCTATATATATACCCCCACTTATCACAAAACAATATAACCACACAAAATTATTAAATATCATAAAAGCAATAACATTTCATTTCATACCAAAAAAATCAATCTAGTTTTTGTGAAAAAAAAGTAAAAAAAAAAAGATGGCAAATTCAGAGGTAAAAGTTCTAGGAGCATGGCCAAGTCCATTTGTGATGAGGGCACAAATTGCGCTACACTTGAAATGTGTGGAGTATGAATTCATTGAAGAAACAATGCAGCCTAAAAGTGAGCTTTTGCTGAAATCAAACCCGGTTCACAAGAAAATCCCGGTTCTTCTACACAATGATAAGCCGGTTTGTGAGTCAAATGTGATTGTTCAGTACGTTGATGAAGCCTTTTCTTCTGGTTCCTCTATTCTTCCTGCTGACGCTTACGATCGCGCCATGCATCGCTTTTGGGCTGCCTACGTTGATGACAAGGTATAAATCATTTTTGTTTTATGGGTTTTGGTTTTGGTTTGCGTTATACAGATTAGTTTGGATTTGAATCTACTTAGATGTAGGATCGTATAGGGCGACAAAACTTTATCGTGCTAACTTGGTGTTTTGTGTGTTGATTTTTGTTGAAGTACACCCAAAATACTCCACATATGAGTGTCCCACATTGGAAAATGAGAAGAGATTTGTCTACCTTATAAACCAAGGAGTTACTCCTCCTATTGCCAATTGGTTTTAGGATGGAACCTCTTTGAACTTATAATGTGGACTTTCTTTTCTCCTTACGGGTGTGGCCCAGGCCCGCGTAATTTCACAATTTTTTCCTAAAATGACGTATCGTAGATCTTAGCTTTGTTATGATACTTTGTGGTATTTGTCACGGATCGTAAAATTATTCCTCGAGTGGTAAAATATTGTGAGTGGATCAGTGGAGTGCCAATGGTGGCTTCTAATATGTCATTGTAGTGCCCGTCTGTCTCTGTTTTATTGGATCTAGGCAACTAAATTCCTCTAAACGAGGAAATTTTCTACTTAAAAGTTAAAACTTGGGAGTAGTTGACATACGTTATGAAGATAAATCGAAACGGATGAAAGGATTTGGACATTTAATCTACATTCATTTTGCATTAGAGTATTATTTTCTATATGAAGTGCATAAAATCACATTATATTGACACATTAGGACGTGATTCTTATGCTCTCTCGTTTAATGTTACTCCGACACTCCGTATACTCTTATAGACTTATTTTGTAAAAAGTACAGCCTCAAGAAATGTCGTCTTAAAACGAACTTTAATTAGGTACATTTCACCTAATTCGGGGTCTTATACTTCTTACTGTTAAAAATTGCTAAATGTCAAATTTGGTTTCGAGAGTGTAAAAATCACTTCTATAAAAAGTGTAAAATTCAATTCCGAGAATATGGTACTCCGTATGTACATTATTAAAACATAACCATTAATTTGGTTGGTTGCATGCAGTGGTTCCCCTGCATTATTGCAGCATCAAAGGCTGAAACAGAGGAAGCAAAGGCAGCAGCGTATGATCAATTGAAAGAAGGGCTTTTG
This sequence comes from Spergularia bocconei, assembly GCA_963457585.1. Classification (NCBI taxonomy): domain Eukaryota; kingdom Viridiplantae; phylum Streptophyta; class Magnoliopsida; order Caryophyllales; family Caryophyllaceae; genus Spergularia; species Spergularia bocconei. The sequence goes on from OY734943.1 coordinate 3,403,281, forward strand.
CTGCTCGAGGACGCCTTCGTCAAGCTGAGCAACGGGAAAGCCTTCTTCGGGGGCGACAACATCGGGTTTTTGGACATTGCCTTCGGCAGCTTCCTAGGGTGGTTGCGCGTATCGGAAAAGATGAACAATATGAAGTTTCTTGATGAAGCCAAGACACCATCCCTTGTAGGTTGGGCTGACAGGTTTTGTGCTGATGCTGCTGTCAAGGATGTCATGCCTGAGACTGAGAAGCTTGCTGAGTTTGCCAAGATCATTATGGCTAAGCACAAAGCTGCAGCTGCTGCTTCTACTTAAATTGAAGATTAATTATTAGTGTTGGGAGTTTTATGAAGATTACAATAATTAAGATGGATTAATATTTATGTTTAATGTTTGTGTTGGGTGTTTTAATTCATTGTATTGTTGTTAATTGTTATGGTATGTATACGCATCACCATAGACTAATCCAATCTATGTTTTTCATTTTGAACCGTCGTTTAACCAATTCCAAGAGAAAATTGTCTCATACATTTGGACTGTTTAAAACAAATTTGACGAGTAATTGACTATTGCTAATGAGTCATGTTGTTTGTCGATGACATGAAAATTCGATAACAATATTGGTTAAACGAAAAAATGTTGTATTTAAATGAAACATACGGAGTATGGTATATCATAATCCGCCCGAATAATGCAACTTATAAAATATGTACATGATTCAATAAGTCCAAATTCAATAAATGTAATCCTAATGTTAGCATAAATGCAGCTACATAATCAGATTAGATCAAACTTCGTCATTTTGATCTTATCAAGCATTACTGAATTAGTACCGTATAAATTAGAATACTCCTAGTGCAGGTGTGTGAGCAGTGAGCACCTAGATACACCATGAATGTTATTCTATTCTCGTGCATGGCACACCCATTGGTGATTACCGATATCTTTAAGTATAAGCGTATTGCTACTTCGCCATTAAACGAAAAAGTTCATTTTTTTTTGTATACCAAAATGTTTATTTAAGCTATATGATAATATGAATACTCATTTCTCGATTTACCTTAACATAGAATGATTCGAATCATTTCGTAAAAATCTAAATACAACGGTTGCACCAGAAGATTTCAGCTATATCGAACGGCTAATTACTAAAGATCTAAATATGGGAGAGAAACAAGAGAGAGAAAAAAGAAAACCTCTCCCACTAAGCAACTCCACCGCCTCTTTTAGCAAGGCTCGCCGGCCGGATTCAGCTCAAAGTTTAGCACTTCTTCGACGCCGGCGAGCCAACTACGGTCTCCTATCTCTATCTTATCTAGGTTGGCAACCATCAAAGCTATCAAATTAGGAAGTTTTGGGTTAAATCTTGTTTTCTAGCGAGCTCCGATTTCCTCTAATCGGGTTTCATCATCCAATTCAAGAACACGCCGGCGATTCACCAAGCCCATATTGTTCGAATACCGGGCCCACACCCGACTTAATTACAGCTTCTGCACTATAAATAATCCAACCTCATTCCGGTAAGTTGTGCCGTCTTCTTGGTTGACTGCTAGCTGATAATCGGATCATGGGTGGTGTGTTTAAGTGATTCGCTCTCTAGGCTTGTTCATCTGGGTTGCTTCCCTTTGGGTTTGGCTGTGTTGGTGTTGTCTTTAGTTTATTTCTTTGGTTCTTAGCCTTGTTTAAAGTGTGCTCTTCTTCTGTTTTGGTTGGTCTGCTCTGTTTGCTGTTTGTTGTTGGCTTGTGACGATGGATATTGATCGTATTCAATCAATTATTACTTCTTATCATCTGGTGGGTGCTGAGTATGGTGATGAGGATATCACCATTATGTTTCAGAAATTTAAGGGTCCTGAGGAGTTTGCTGGGTATGCTCAAACCCTGAAATCAGAAGGCAACTCCCTTTTCCAAGTAAAAAAGTTCTGGGCTGCCTGCTCTTGTTACCGTAAGGCTATTAAAGCCATTTGTTTTGTGGTCTCTTTAGATGAGGAGGGGAAATCGTTGTTGAGGGATCTTGCTATTTCACTTAATCTGAACCTGGCAATTTGCACTCTCAAACTTCATGAATTTGCTCAGGCTCAATCTCTTTGCTCTCTTGTGTTAAGTTTTGATCCCCGTAATGTCAAGGCTCTTTATCGTAGAGCTTTAGCTTATGTCAATCTGGGACAAGTTGCGCTTGCTCATACTGATTTAGTAGCAGCTAGCACTTATGAGGCACATAACAAGGATGTGCTAAAGGAATTGGATCACGTTCAAAGTTTGCTTCAGCTAAAGCGTTCGGACAAAACCACTGGTTCCAAAGGTAAGACAGTGGTTGGTGATTCAGCTTTCAGTAGCACCGTTTCAAGTCAAGTCAGCGGTTCTAATTGTGTGTCATCATCAACATCTGGTGAAGTTAGTGGTGCTGATGATATGCAAGTGGATAGTGCTAGTATGTCTGGATCCGTACCAGTTTCCCCCCGACTAGAAGTTAGTCATTCTGGGGAGGGCGAGGCAGTGACGCCCTTGCCTATTAGGATAAATTCCGGGTTACATAGTGTTCCAGATTCTTGTTCTGTAGCTCCAACAGTGAGTGCTGTTGTTGAGGATTTTAATTTGGATGGTCACCCCTGTGCTGGCAGTGAGCCAAATGGGTGTCCTAGTGTGGCGGTTAGTAAAAAACACGTCTTCGTTAACCGTCGTGAGCCATCCTCCTCATTGTGTGTGTCCCATCTTGGTTTGGATCAACTTAAAAAGGGTCAAGATTTACCTTTTTATCATCCACGTTCGGTATCGGTGATGCGAGTTCGTGCCATCACTTCAAAACAAATCCAGACGGAAGCCCCCCATGACCTAGAGTCGGGTGAAGCAGAGGCTTTCACTACTCTCCCTCGTGAGAGAGTTGTTTCCTTGATCCCTATTGTCCATGATTCAGACCTTGATCCACATGCTACGTTGTTGCCAGAGACCACAAGAAGTGATGCTTCAGCTCCTGGGAAGCGACAAAAGGTAGTTATCTCTTCACCTCCTTCTAGCTTATACCCACCCCCTCGGAAAAAGTATTGCAGGCAATTATCGATCCGCCTCAGCGCTATCCACCCGCACCATAGTTTGGGGCCCAAGGCAAATTGTCTTCAACATCAATACAACGGAGTCGGCCACTCCGAAAGAGCTCTGAGCGGGACCAAGCGGAAAGCCTTGTGCCAAGCTCTATACACAGGCCCTTGGAAGAAGAAGAAAGTAGTTTACTGTGTTTTTAGTTCGTTTAATGTCTTTTGTTTGGAAGGCTTAGAGTTCCATCCCGGCACTGCTAGCTTGTGCCGAACTCTCCCTTCCCTTGTGTAATTTACTGCTTTCTGTTTTCATTTCATCTTTAAACGTTGTCAAAAAAAAAAAAAAAAAAATATGGGAACAACTTTAGGGACGATCGTGTACTATTATGCATAATAATGCCTGACGCATCACGGCCGATGTAGGCTTCCTCATCTAGAAGTCAAAATGTTCATAACATAAGAAAATTCAAATTCATTGAATAATCACACAATTTATTACTCCACATAAATAAAAAAGGAAATAAATAATTCGAATATAGAAATTACAGATCCTCTTGATAGACTTTGATTCTACGAGACTAATCAAATTATGGCCTACCAACCTATATATACCCCCCACTTATCACAAAACATTATAATCAAACAAAATTATCAGATATTATCATCATTTCATATAAAATAACATTCTAGTTTAATTTTTGTGTAAAAACATCAAAAAGTAAAATAAGAAGATGGCAAATTCTGAGGTAAAAGTTCTAGGATCATGGCCAAGCCCATATGTGATGAGGGCACAAATTGCGCTACGCTTGAAATCTGTGGAATATGAATTCATTGCAGAAAACATGCCACCAAAAAGTGAGCTTTTGCTGAAATCAAACCCGGTTCACAAAAAAATCCCGGTTCTTTTTCACAATGATAAGACAATTTGTGAGTCACTTGTGATTGTTCAGTACGTTGATGAAGCCTTCTCTTCTGGTTCCTCCATTCTTCCTGCTGACGCGTACGATCGCGCCATGCAGCGCTTTTGGGCTGCATACGTTGATGACAAGGTAACCCCATTTTGTTCTTTATTTGGGTTTCGGTTTGTGTTATTCGGTTCAGTTTGGATTTGAGTCGTTAGAATTGTCGGATCATATAGGGCGGCAAAACTTTATCTCGCAATTTCGTGTTTTCTCTTTTTGTAAGGTCGTAAAGTCGTGTTAATTTGGTGTTCTCTGATCTGTGAACCATTTTTGTGTGTGTTGATACATATTGCCATATGTAATTGATTAGCAAGCTTTTAGACTTTTCTTGATTGATGTATACATTTGCTGTGGGAAAACAGTTAAATGTACAATGTCCGAAAGTGTATAAGTCAACTAGTCAACTCATCTTTGAAGGATGGACCGTGGACGACATCATAGAAATTGTATAATTTGGGCCTAAATATGTCACTGTACAGCCCCTGTATTATATTTCAAAATTTTGTACGAAAAATAAAAACGGATAAAAGGACTAGATGTTGAAATCCTTTAATTCGTATTAGTCAGATTTGTCAACGTATCAACACAACAGGACGTGACTTTTACGCTTTATAGACTTACTTCGTATCTGGTAAGAAGTCTAAGGAAATGTATAGTAGTTTTAAATCGAACTTTAATTACGTACATTTCACGAATATGGGAGTTTTATACTCGTACTTCTTACTTCATAAATTGTCACATAATGTCAAGTTCGGTCTCGAGAGTGTAAAAATCATCTTACTAATACTTAAAAGTGTAAAGTTCGATTCCTGAGTGTAGCTAGTACATTATTAAACATAACCAAACTTTAATTTGGGTGGTTGCATGCAGTGGTTCCCTAGCTATATTGCAGCATCAATGGCTGAAACAGAGGAAGCAAAGGCAGTAGCGTATGATCAAGTGAAAGAAGGGCTTTTGGTGCTCGAGGATGCCTTTGTCAAGATGAGCAACGGGAAGGCCTTCTTTGGGGGCGACAAAATCGGGTTTTTGGACATTGCTCTCGGCAGCTACCTAGGATGGGTGCGGGCAGCTGAGAAGATGACCAATAAAAAGCTTCTTGATGAAGCCAAGACACCATCACTTGTTGGGTGGGCTGACAGGTTTTGTGCTGATGCTGCTGTTAAGGATTTCATGCCTGAAACTGATAAGCTTGTTGAGTACGCTAAGATCATGATGGCTAAGATGGCCAAACCTGCAGCTGCTGCTTCTACTTAAAATGAAGATTATTAGTAATTAGTATTTGGTGTTTAATTTATGAAGACCACAATAATTAAGATGGATTTATTTTAATGTTTAATGATTCTGTTATAGTTTTGATTCTTGAATCTTGGGAGTGTATTGTTGTTAATTGTTATGGTATGTATATGCAATTACGCATTACCGTAGCTTAATATTAGTGACTTTCAACATTCACAATGTTCTTCATTTTGAGCCGTTTAACCAATTCGGCAAAAAAAAACTTGTCTAATACAGTACACTTGGACCTTTGCGCAAAACTTTGATGTGTCAGTTAACTTTTTTTTTTTTTTTTTTTTTTGACAACGACATGAAAATTAATGAGTTGTGTCGTTTGGCAATGACATGAAAATTCGACAACAAATTTGGCAAAATAAAAAAACGTTGCGTGCAAATGAAACATACGGAGTAATAAATCAAATAGTAGCAAAGTAGAACTCGGAAAACTCTTGTACAAATGGTCTGGGAACCCGGCATCAGTGGCGGACCCAGGTACACCACTTTGGGGTCAATTGACCCCACTTGGAAATTTATAAGTACATTAGATGTTAGACATGTTTAATAATATCCACTTGGTCTAGTGGTTAGTGTGTTAAGTTATATACCAAAGGTCATGGGTTCAAGCCTTTGCATTGCAATTTTTGACCCTCACTTAAATTTTTGACCCCACTTAATTCCAATTCTGGGTTCGCCACTGCCCGGCATTATTGGCACCTAATAATATACCATTTGTTGTATGTTCTTGAATCTTGATAGCCGGAACCAGTATCGTCATGCCGATTTCTGAACCAAAAACAAGTAGTCCCTGGTTGGTTTTGAATCCAATTTTGGGTACCTTTTTTTTTTGGTGATGATGATCTGATGGTCGACATTGTTAAGTCTAGACGTAATGAATTTGATCGTAATATTAGTATAAAAGTATAGACATATAGTTACAATTTAGATCAAATCAGCGACATTAAATTAATCTATTGCCGAGATTTTGGAATACTCCTTTGTGCATGTGTGAGCACCTAATAATTAGTAACAACTATTCATTTTACGAAATGCCTGACATCATGGCCTATGTAAGCTTCGTAAGAGTATAAGTACTCCAAATTAAACAAAGCAAAAGTAAGTAAAGAGAATATATCCTTTAATATGAGCTTCCTATATATAAACCCCCCAATCACCCCAAATATTTATCAAAACCATCAAACAAACAAATACAGTTCTATTTCATCATATTAATTATCTCAAATTCATTCTAGTTTTTGTGCAAAAACCGTAAAAGGTTAAAATAAAAGAGATGACAAATTCAGAGGTGAAAGTGATAGGAGCATGGCCAAGTCCATTTGTGATGAGGGCGCGAATTGCACTTCACTTGAAATGTGTCGAGTACGATTTCCTAGCAGAAACATTGGACCCGAAAAGCGAGCTTTTGCTCAAAATGAACCCGGTTCACAAGAAAGTCCCGGTTCTTCTACACCATGGTAAGCCGGTTTGTGAGTCGAACGTGATTGTTCATTACATTGATGAAGTCTTCACTTCTGGCTCCTCCATTCTCCCCTCTGATGCTTATGATCGCGCTATTCATCGCTTCTGGGTTGCCTACCTCGATGACAAGGTAAGTCATTTCTATTCTATCTTGTCTAGATCTGTATGTTGGTTTTCGCTGTTTGGTTTAGCTCAGATTAAAATTAATATTTATATTGTTCATAACATTAAAGTTTTCTCTCGCGAGTTCATAAATATTAGCATTCGTGGGAGTTGTACTAGACAAGATTATTTTATAAACAAGAATAAAAACGGATAAAGGATTCTACTCGCATTTTGCATTAGACTATAGTTTTCCTAGGAAGGGAAGCGAATAATAGCGCATTATAACTGTCACACTTGCTACGACAATGCAAGCAATAAAAATTATTCCCTCCTATGTTTCATACGTGACAGAGGCGATGACCGATGATTTTTTCGCTCGATCTTCCGATTACCTAATTAATTTTTGTACGGCGTATTTTATATGAAACGTTAAGAAATGTACCCTTGAAAATCAATTTTAGGAATATAACGCCACTTTCGGCTTTGTAATTAAGATTGAGACTAAGACTTGTACTCTCGTAAAATGTAAAATTCAGCTCAAGAATGTAAAAAATCTTTTCACGTAAATTGGAGTGTAAAAATCAACTGCGAAATTATTACATTACATGTACAATTTTAACATAATCAAGATGTTGGTGGTTGCAGTTTTTTCCAAGCATGATGGGGGCATTAAGGGCTGAAACAGAGGAAGCAAAGGTAGCAGCGATTAAGCAAGTGAAAGAAGGGATGTTGCTTCTTGAAGAAGCCTTTAACAAGCTGAGCAATGGGAAGCCCTTCTTTGGTGGCGACAAATTCGCGTACTTAGACATTGGTTTCGGGTGCTTCCTAGGGTGGTTGCGTGTCTCGGAGAAGTTGAGCAATATGAAGCTTCTTGATGAAGCCACAACACCATCACTTGCGGCTTGGGCTGATAGGTTCTGTGCTGATGAAGCTGTCAAGAGTGTTATGCCTGACACTGATGAGCTTGCTGAGTTTTCCAAGATTTTGATGGCTAGGCAAAGAGCAGCTGCTGCTTCTACTTAATTTGAAGATTACTGTTTTTTTTTTTTTTAGTTTGAAGATTAATGTTGGAGTTATGTGAGGATCACAAATTCACAATAGCTCAATAAGATGTACACCGTATTACTGTATGTTTAATGTTTACGTTGCTGATCTATCATGGTATGTATACGCATTACATTACCATAGCCTAATATTAGTAACTCTCGACATTTTCAATGTCTAATACACTTGGACCGTTGCACAAAATTTTGATGTGTTAATTGACTATTGGTCTATCGCCAATGAATTATGTTGTTTGTCAATGACATGAAAACTCAACAACAAAATTGGTTAAATAAAAAACATTGTATGCAAAATGAAACATAAATTACGACTTCTAATCATATGAATGTCGCTTATAAAATCCATCGTACATACCAAATCTTAGAAACGTAGATTAGAACTCGGAAAACTCTTGTACAAATGATCTCTCGGCATTGGAATCTAATATACCATTGTTAGTTGTCAATCTGTTCCTGAATCACGATAGCTGGGACCAGTATCGTGATGCCGGTTCCTTAACCAATAATAGACATGGTTCATTGGTTCCTAGTTGGTTTTGAATCCCGATTTGGGTATCCCTTTATTTGATGATGATGGTCGACATACATTGTTATGTTGTACGAAGAACTGTCCTATTCACATTTAAGTCCATTGGCCTGGTACCTTTTCAAAGAAAATAGTCCATTGTACGCACGCCAATGTAATGAAATAGGTACTTGTACAGTTGTACCCAATCGTTTAAATTGTACATCATTGTACATCCAAATCTATCGTCAACATGCAATACAACATATTATACACTTATATATACATGCATCCATTGTACATCAGTATCTACATTCAGGTTACCTTGTCATTGAACATAAGGTGACTGGTAAAAACCTAAAAATGTTTACATAATGATCAATAAGTCTAGTCGTCTAGATGTAATGAACTTGATCCTAAAGATGCAGATTATATCAAACTCGTCATTTTAATCCTATTGAGCATTACTGCACCGAGATTTTGGAATACTCCTTTAATTTGTGCATGTGTGAGCACCTAATTATTAGTGACAACTATTCAATTAACGAAATGCCTGACATCATGGCCTATGTAAGCTTCGTAAGAGTACTAATACTCGAAATTTAAACAAAGCAAAAGTACGTAAAGAGAATATATCCTTTTAAAATGACCTTAGCTTCCTATATATAGACCCTCCTCAATCACACCAAATAATTATCAAAACCATCAAACAAACAAAAACAGTTTTATTTCATAATATTAATTATCTCAATTTCATTCTAGTTTTTGTGCAAAGACCGTAAAAGGTTAAATAAAAAGATGACAAATTCAGAGGTGAAAGTGATAGGAGCATGGCCAAGTCCATTTGTGAATAGGGTACAAATTGCGCTACACTTGAAATCTGTAGAGTATGAATTCATCGAAGACACAATGCAGCCAAAAAGTGAGCTTTTGCTGAAATCAAACCCGGTTCACAAAAAAATCCCGGTTCTTCTACACCATGATAAGCCGATTTGTGAATCGAACGTGATTGTTCATTACATTGATGAAGTCTTCACTTCTGGCTCCTCCATTCTCCCCTCCGATGCTTATGATCGCGCTATCCATCGCTTTTGGGTTGCCTACCTCGATGACAAGGTAAGTCATTTCTGTTTTTTTTTTGTCTGTATAATGGTTTACGCTGTTTAGTTTAGTTTATAACATCAAAGTTTTCTCTCGTGAGTTCATAAATATTAGCACCCGTGGGATTTGTACTAGACAAGATTATGTCATAAACAAGAACAAAAACAAATACTAAGGATTTCACTCGCATTTTGCTACGACAATGCAAGCAATAAAAATTGTTCCCTACCTCATATGTTTCATACGTCACAGAGTCGATGACCGACGATTTTTTCGCTCTTCCAATTACCTAATATTTGTACGGCGTACTATTTTATATGAAATGTACCCCTGGGAATCAATTTTAGGAATGTAACGCCAATTCCGGCTTTGTATATTGAGACTAAGACTTGTACTCCCGTAAAACGTGAAATTCAGCTCAAGAATGTAATAAATCAATTCGCTTAGAGTGTAAAAATCAATTACGAGAGTATTACATGTACAATTTTAACATAATCAAGATGTTGGTGGTTGCAGTTCTTTCCAAGCATTATGGGGGTATTAAGGGCTGAAACAGAGGAAGCAAAGGTAGCAGGGATGAAGCAAATGAAAGAAGGGGTGTTGCTTCTTGAAGAAGCCTTTAACAAGCTGAGCAACGGGAAGCCCTTTTTTGGTGGCGACAAAATCGGGTACTTAGACATTGGTTTCGGGTGCTTCTTAGGATGGTTGCGCGTCTTGGAGAAATTGAGCAATATGAAGCTTCTTGATGAAGCCACAACACCGTCACTTGCGGCTTGGGCTGATAGGTTCTGTGCTGATGAAGCTGTCAAGAGTGTTATGCCTGACACTGATGAGCTTGCTGAGTTTTCCAAGATTTTGATGGCTAGGCAAAGAGCAGCTGCTGCTTCTACTTAATTTGAAGATTACTGTTTTTTTTTTGTTTTTTAATTTGAAGATTAATGTTGGAGTTATGTGATGATCACAAATTCACAATAACTCAATAAGATGTACTCCGTATTACACTATGTTTAATTTTTACTTTGTTGATCGATCATAGTATGTTCGAGTTTTAAAATTTATGGGGATGTAATATTGTTGTCATGCACTCATCCGTATGATATGAAAATTTGATGACGACATATTGTGGCTATTTGACTGATCATAAATTTTTTGAGTATCAGCCACTTTTGAATAAAAAAGTTTAATACAAATGCGAAAGACTTAATTAACCAGACACAAAACATGCGACCCGTCCCTTATCGAATTGAGCGCGCATCACTTACGACGAGTCGACGACCACCGCCCACTTCCAATCCTCATTGCACGTTGAAGATGTCCTTGCACAACCCTCGAACAGTCTAAAGTCTCTTTGAGTTTATAATTACACCATAGTCTAATACATTCAAATTAAAGCCACTTTATGTTGAAATTTTAGATTACATTTTGGTAATATTTGATTACTTTAATTTTGTTTTATTCTTTCTTGAATTGTTCATTACATTTGGTAGCACCATGTGCTATATATAGGACTTGTAAGTCGGTTACAATGACTTAGCTGACATATTTTGCACACTTCTAGACTTTTCTAGCTACACCATTCTTCTTACTTCAACATCCTTCTTAAACATTTGACATAATTCTAGATTTTTCTTAACTTATCTTGATCATTAATCTAGATTTTTCTAGATTATTCCAACACTTTATAGTTTTGCTCTTGTTTGCTAAGTCTATTGTCTTTTAATTGTTTCACAATCCCAAAGGAGTACATCATTCATTTCACCTTACAAACAAATTAAATTTACCTCTGTGGATATTTTTTACGTCCTTCAATTTTCTTTTATAGTTTAAAATAAAAAAAAAATAAAAAATCTTAAATCATATGTATAAGATTAGATGAATAGAAATCTAAAGTTTAAAACCATTGTACATTTGAACCTTAGCTTTAATGAACTTTAATTTCAAAGATAAGAAAATTGAAGTGAAGCACTATTGGTAGAACAAAAAAAAATGAGTGGGATTCATTTGATTGATACGATGTGTAACGGATATCTTTCTCTTTAGTTCTATATATGCTACTTTCTCCAAAAAAAAAAAATATGAGTGGGAAATGAAGACAAGATCAGTGTAGCTTGAATGAGGTGATCGATGAACAACACAAGAAATTAAGGGGAAACGAGAATAATTACATGTGCAGATCAGATAGGTAACCGTACCAGAGTTGACTTTCTTTTTTATTACGAAAATCAATTTTAAGAGTATTAAAAAAAGACAATAAGGTAGGAATTCGAATATTCGAAATAACATACGTCATTCCTTATGTAAGCTTTTAGTCTTTATGGTTAAGCCTTGTAACATACACCGTAAAAAATTACAATCAAATGAAAATGTTAAGAACATACTAAAAAATGAAGAAATATGTCAATGAGAATAAAGAAATGACAACTTCCTTTTCTATATGTATATGACCAACCTATATATACCCCCACTTATCAGTACAAATCTATCCAATATTTCCAAACAAATAATCTCATTTAATTTCACATCATAACTACTTCTTTCTACGTTTCTAGCTAGCTAATTTTGTCTAAAACAGTAAAAAGTAAAAAAAAAAATGTCAACTTCTGAGGTAAAATTGATAGGAGCATGGCCAAGTCCATTTGTGATGAGGGCACGAATTGCGCTTCACTTGAAATGTGTCGAGTACGAATTCATTGAAGAAACAATGCAGCCAAAAAGTGAGCTTTTGATCAAATCAAACCCGGTTCACAAGAAAATCCCGGTTCTTCTACACCATGATAAGCCGATTTGTGAATCGAACGTGATTGTTCATTACATTGATGAAGCCTTCTCATCTGGCTCCGCCATTCTTCCCACTGATGCTTACGATCGTGCTATCCATCGCTTTTGGGCTGCCTACGTTGATGACAAGGTAAACTACGCATCTATGTTGTACTTGTATATGTCGTTTTCTATCTGCGTGGTTTGACTTAATTTGAATTTAACTCGGGTAGAAATTTGGATCGTGTAGGGGCTTTTCATTTCCGTGTTTCCTTGTTCTTATTAGTATCATATACATTGATTGATTAAGTTATTGCAAGTGTACTGTGCTCCTAGAACAAAGCCAAACGATCGATAATTTATTAATGTGTCACTTCAGTTTATAATTATAAAGTTTCAATTTGTCATTAAAATGTTACTTTTAATGAAAGTTACGTATTACAGTATCAAATAATCAAATGATGACACAGTAATAATATACTATGAGCAAATTGGATCTAGATGTTAACAATACTTGGGAACTCGGTCAAAGTAAACGTACGTCGTTATCTAACATTATTGTTACTTAAAATTTGGGGTTTCGCAGTGGTTTCCTAGCATGATGGCAGCATCAAGGGGAGCAACAGAGGAAGCAAAAGCAGCAGCATTAGACCAAGTGAAGGAAGGGCTTCAGCTTCTTGAGGAAGCCTTCAACAAGCTGAGCGACGGGAAGCCCTTCTTCGGAGGCGACACAGTCGGGTACTTGGACATTGCCTTGGGGTGCTTCCTAGGGTGGTTACGTGTCTCGGAGAAGCTGAGCCCTTGCAATATCAAGCTTCTTGATGAAGCCACTACACCCTCACTTGCTGCTTGGGCTGACAGGTTCTGTGCTGATGAAGCTGTCAAGGATGTTATGCCTGAAACTGATAAGCTTGCTGCGTTTGCCATGTCCATGGTGGCTAGGGGCAAAGCTGCTGCTTCCTCCACTTAATTTGAAGATTAAAAATGTTTGGATTTAATATATGATGATAACCAGAATAATATGCTTAATTAATGTTTTTATGTTTAATTGATATTTAAGGTTTATATATGTTGGTTTCCATTCCTGTATCTTGTAATTTGGCTTTGTGATACTCGAAATTTTATTCTATGTTTCAAGATTAAGATTGAACTATCTTGTATGACATCCGAAGATTGTGCTACACTATACTTACTCTGTATCAAGGGTTATGTAAGTTGGGACCATAGAAATCGGGAGTAATAACGTACTATATATGAGTATTACGGAGTAGGTATTTAGGTTTTCCTAGACGTCTTATATTTCGTTCCCATTAGTCATCACATTAATGTTACTATACCTTCAAAGAAAAATAGTGTATAGTCAATACACTAGTAGCTTGTACATACGTATTCTGAACGTGACTAGGATTCGGTTTAATAAAAGTCACATATTTTCCCTTTTCATTCATCCTCACATTTGTTACCTTCAAAAAACATATATGTCCTAACATAATATGTATTCCGATCCGAACTAGGTTAGGTCTAGGTATAATAGAGGTCAGTTGTATATATATACTACGTACTTACATCACATGATCGAACTATCATAATAATGAGTTGAGATCCTCTTTTCAACTCTATTTGGTAGAGTTTGCCTAAAAAAGTAAGAATAAATTTTTTTAACAATTTATTTGTGACCCTCAAATTTCTTTTTATTTTGTCTTATTACTTGTTTTGGTAAACTCTACCAACTCTACAAAAAACAAATTCTAGAGGATCTTGATCCATCCATAATAATGATTTTGAAGTCCGAAATTCGCGACGGTATTATGGCTAAAGTATTCATACCATGTCCACACAAACGTAAGGAGGGAGACCACCTTTCAAACTCTGCTACACCACTTCCTGAAACGTTCACCATCAACTACTCGTATCAGTTAATCAAAAGGTGGTACTATGACATTAATGGTCAAGATTACGAACTACGTAAGCCCGTTTCGCCCCACATTATATCACCCGACCCGATTGACCCGTTTTGCCCTAGCTGTAGATCGGCCTTCTTTGATTTCTTCATGTCTAGGCAAGTATCGTTATCAGCAGTTCAAGCATTGCTGGAGCAATTAATCGTAAACACGACAGAAATTATAGGTAACCTTGATAAGTGTCCAACTACCGGATTTATTAGCAAATTCAATGAAATTTTTGATAGCCCGTTCTCAGACGAGGAGTTGCTGGAATTGTTTCCGGAAGAGGAGCAAGTCGAGTTTACTCCGGCCTCTAATTAAGACCGCCATAGGAGCGTTGCAGACTGTGGACGTGGAAGAGTTCAAGACGAGTAAGTCTACTAGTCAAGAGGATGCCAATTGCGGAGTTTGTTTAGAGAGCATGGTTGCTATTGCTGACAACAATGACGACACAATGAGAGGCTTGCTTAAGAAGTTGCCTTGCGAGCACGTTTTTCACCAAGGTTGCATTGTTGAGTGGCTTCAAACTAGTCACTTTTGCCCTCTATGTCGTTATGAGTTGCCCGTCTATGATTGTCCGAATAATGACAGCGATAGTGTCGTGCCTAGTAATGATGATAATCGTCCTAATGATAGTGCCGAGCCTAGCAATTCTACCTCGTCCAATATGTGCGTGATATTGTCGTGGATCCGTGTTGTGTACCGCCGGTGTGTCGAAAGGTCTTATCGGTTTCTTAGGTAGCTAACAGCCGAGCCAGTATTAAGTACGTCAAAACCATGGACATGTATTAATGTATGATGTATATATGTTTGAATTGTCCTTTTGTTGAGCCTAAAAATTATTCTATCGGCTGGCTTTTCTAGATAGGACTCATATGAGTAAGCGCTCTTTAATAATCTAAACTTAGTTAGACCGCAAATAGACGAGTACCCGGATCATCGCTTGACCCCAGTATTCATGTGACGATATAATAGAGATGAAAATAAACCATGAACATGAAGCCCTCGCATTTATGGGCAAATGATTAGTCGAATTTGCCAAAAGAGGACTATGCGGAAAAATTAAAAGATAAAAGGAAAATCCATAAGGTAGCGTTTGGAAACATCAATTTGAAAATTTGTAATCATTTCAATTCCATCATTTGAGAATGTGTAATTCAAATATAAATCAAATGTTTGGGGAGGGTGGGATTTCAAAATGACACCTCTTGAGGTGTCATTTGTTTTTAGCCTAATTGGATGTGATACAAATTCCAAAGGATTTGACACAAATCCAAATTCTCAAATTCTTGAGTTCCCAAACATGGGATTTGTGTCAAATTTGGATTTGAGAATCAAATCCTTGTTTCCAAACACACTCTAAGACTAATGAAACGTCATTACAACACTCATAAAGTCATAAGTCATACACAAAGGCAAGTTATGTCCGCAAAGCAAGAAGAAAAAAAAAACAGGAAGAGAGGAAACAGTCATCTCTCTAGCAATTCATTGACTCCAACAATACCATTTCATTAGACTACCTTTAAAGTTCACTGCTGCTCATTAATGCGTTTGCGGTACTCAGCAATATGTCCACTGGTCTTGTCATGAATCATCTTGCGGTAACCCACACCACCTGTACGTGAGCCAGATGCAAGGAATTCAAGGACACTCACGTAATCATTAGGGTCAACCACGCCTAATCATTTCGGCAATGTATCCGAAGGATGCTTGAGTCTGTTGGGGAGATACCGCGGTTCGAAAACTCTTTAAGCGGTGCAAGTACTTAGAGAAGTTAAACAATCGTTGCTAGAATAATATACATACTCCATCTGATTCAAAGAAATTTTCCTATTTCTTTTTA
Source organism: Spergularia bocconei (assembly GCA_963457585.1). Taxonomy (NCBI): domain Eukaryota; kingdom Viridiplantae; phylum Streptophyta; class Magnoliopsida; order Caryophyllales; family Caryophyllaceae; genus Spergularia; species Spergularia bocconei. Next base: position 3,419,323 of record OY734943.1, read on the forward strand.
CAGTTTTAAGTTGTCATGTATGGGACTACGTGTCAACTAAATGGAAGATCCATTTGTCGTAGTTACAAATAGAGTTGGTAGACTGTATTGCAAAATAAAATATGTACTAATTTTTGCAATAAGTGAATGATTCATTTGGTATCTCAAAACTGCAAATAGAAAGAGGAAAATTTATTTGTATATACTAAGAGAAGTTACAACTATCGACAACTTAGTGGAAGCATTCCCCATATAATAGGCCGCAAATTGTGCAACCCTTTTGTGTAAACACTGTGACCATAGACTCTAATTGATTTCTCCCCCTCTAGCTCAACATGTTTCATGATACCGAAAACACGAGGGTGTGGTGTTTCTGTTATTTTCAATTGGTGTTTGACCTATACCAAAACACTGACACCTAATAATAAGACTGACCCCGAGTAGTCAAAGCAAGTTAGTGTATTTATTGTTTTGTGTAGGCTTTGACCTAAAACTCTAAACATTGCCATACACTACAACAATTCATCACTTGTGCCACGTTTAATTTCGTGGCACAAGTGAGAAATTCCCGTGGCTAAGATATTTTGCCACGGGAATTTCAGGTTTTAGCTCCCGTGGCACAAGTGGCCGTGGCAAGGAAATTGCCACGGGAAAAAGTAAAACGTGGCAAAAACTTAATGCTTTGCCACGTATTTTAGCCACAAGACTGCTAGTGGCAAGATTCATATTCCCATGGCTAAGATCTTTATTAGCCACACACAAATTCGTGGCAAGTTCGTGGCTATCAATTTTACTCGGGTTAGAGATACCCGTGGCTAAGAATTGTGGCAAAGTGCCTTCATCTTTTAGTAATATTATTCTTATTATCTCTACGACTTACGACATCAGATTTAATGCGAACAATACACATAATTTTCAAATACCATATCGAATGATAAAATTGAAATTTATTCCTGAAATGAAATGTTGATACAAGATAAATTATTTGTACACCGCAATAGAAAAACCGCACACTATCCCAAAAAGTATAATTTCTCTTCCTATAATTATGAACAATCTGCTTCAAACTTGCCGCTGCCTAGTAGATACGTTACTTTGAATACATGATGCATGCCAATCTCCAGTAGCTTCAATACCTTGAGTATTCTCTCCCAAGTGGTATCTCCTATCACAAATTTCACAAGTCCGAATTAACCAAAAACCCAATAAAGAAAAATAAGCACTCAAGCAAATAATGAAAAAAAGCGATCTCCCAAGCATTTATCAAGAAAATATATACATGTCAGAGACAAAGAGCATTTTTCCCATCAAGCCTATCAAGTTTAGCTCAATTTGCTTACATGTGATGCAATCGTAAGGTTGTGACTTGAAACCAATACCTCGTTCGCTTTCAATCCGATGAGGAAAATTCAGTGTTCTCAAGGAAATTTCTGATTGCATTTTCAATAGCTGTAAAATCATTTTACAAAATTGTTAGGATATTATGGTAGCTAATACATACTCTAACAAAACTCAACACACCACTCCATGCTTGAGCATGAAAATATTTACATTCTATTAAAGAATAGCTAATCAAATCCAAAAAACCAGGGTAACTTGCTCGAGAATGCCATCGAGGTACACATCACAATAGACCATCAGATGCAAAAGTTAAAGACTGAGGAAACACTCCATAGTTACGAAAATTGCACCGTACAGACTTGTCTAATAAGAAGTGAAACGATATAATAAAAGACACAAGATTAACTTTGCAAATTAGCTAAGGCATTCTTGTTGCTGTCAAAGGATTCTTTTTAGGAAGCAAGCCTGTAACAGCCCGATTTTCTAAGCTAGTTTTAAAACTTAATTAACAGTATTATTAGCGGAAGCATCATTAGCCTAAATCGGACCTGTTACCGCCGTATCTCCCCTAAAGGAAGATACAAGGCTCTCCAAAACATAAAACATTAATAACTGGGTTAAAACGATTATTATATTATACAAGTATATCAAAAACTTCCACTGTTTACAAGTTATAACCTTTGACATACTAATACCAAAGTCTAATACGACCTGACTTCTACTAGACTTGGTGATTCGTCCTCTCCACTAGTATGTGACCCTATACTCGTACACCTGCACATTTAACAAAACACGACACTGCCCATTCCAATGAATTGAATGGACAGGGGTAACTCAGCAAAAGCTGGTAAGTTCATCGTACTTACGACACACATATAGGACTACCGAGGTACACCTGCCCTCATTTGTCCGACATATAAAGGTCCTGAGACCGACGACGATTGGGTAACCAACCAAACCCATTATTCATTGAATCACATTTCATATCATTCATAGTCCTATTTCAGAACTAGACTATACGTTTCACATAGCACAATCATGCTCAGACGATAACTCAATACGATACATAACTTGCAATATACAATTTATACTTTCATTGGCAATAGGTAAGGGAACGACGCGAGGGCGGCAAAGATCGCATTGCGGGCCACTCGCTTGTTGGAGAACGTCTTCCCCTCATTTATGCATGCCTTAACAGTCATTAGTGCGCACACCCCTTGGAGGTCCTTACCCAAATTCGAGGTAATCTCTCCTAAGGCGACAATCAATATTGCCCATCAGGGTCATTTCAATCACGTAACCCAAATTCGAGGTTACGACTTTCTGTCATACGTTCATCACCTCATGGTACTCCCCCATCAAACCACTGAGGCTCCTTAACCAAATTGCCATATAACTTATACATACGATATATGATTAGTGCGTCAATCATCAATTAATAAGAGATCAAACAACAGGTGATTAGTCCGTCAAGCACCAGCCACAATACATTTACATCGGGTGATTAGTTCGTCAATCACCTCTTACAAACACTTTCACATATACGACTATACTCATGTATATGAACTACAATTCACATGAATCACGGTTCCACACATGTCAAGTTGAGAACTCATCCTATCATAGAGTTCACTCATTTAACAACGTACAAACACAAGAACACACAATGTGTACTCACGCAATCGAATAGATCATGCGGACACAGACCACGTTCACATCTCAAAAACCATCAGATACTTGCTTGTACACTATCAACTGATGATGTACAACGTATGCATAACAATGTTCTAATCACCCTAAAAAGGGTACTATTCACATAAAACATGACTCGACTCATCATATACTATTCACATGTACTAAACAAGGTCATATGAGTCATAACACCACTCATATTATCCATACACATTCATATACGCATGCCCTAGTATCAAAAGATACATCATGTGCTAAACCGAGTTCCCTAAACCATATCATAATTAAACTCAACAATTCTCATTCATTCATAATCATAATATCATATCATTCATAAACTTACTTTATATTACTCACAACACGCAAAGGACATAGTAAGTATGAACTTACACTCTTAGCTATCCCGAACGGCTCCATAACGCGAACCAAGCATCCAAAAACTCCATGAATCGGCCTCCAACGAACCATATAATCATGGTACATCAAATCACTATACATCAGTATTCAACTCACCAAAATTCTCCCAAAGAAGCCAAGTATAACTTGTCCAAATCCAATACAACAATAGGCTGCACCATCTTCATGCTTCGAAACACATGATCATGTTTAGATGCTCATTTAGGCAAGAATTCATCATTATTTAGGCACAACACCAACTTTAAATCATAATCCTTCCTCTTAGGAGTATTTCAACATATCAAACGTCAACTTTCATTAACTATTCAAGAATTTATAGCCCAAATTTCACAACTGCTCCAAAACAGAGTACCATATGCGCATCCAACTTGTAGGGACTATAATATGATCATAAAGACAGGTTTTCAAGCATTACAAAAGCCTAACATCAAGATCTTGAAATGAAGTTCAACCTAGGGTTTTGTTTTGATTGAATACATGAAGAAATGAGGCTGTTATGATCAAATTACGAAGACCCTATGTTCATGATACTCACAGGAAGAACAACGAAATAAGGGTTTACTTTAGAATATGATTTGGGCAAGTAAATCATAATGAAAATGCAATTAAACAATTGGAGTTTGTTTCAGTATATATTAAGAGTAATTAGAAACAATAATCAAGGATTGATCTTACCAAATGAAGGAGATATGACCAATATACACAAACTGGTCCAGAATCGCATTCAGAAAGACACCTTAACTTGCAGAGCCAATAAGGCGATCATAATGAACAAATTTGGGAGAACTCTCTTCTGTGAAATTGTAGATAGAAAAGAGTAGTTGAATTTAGGATTTTGTTTCGCCATCTTTGGGTGAGAGACGAATGAGAAAAATGATGTTGAAGATGGACCTGCTGCAGGTCATTCTAGCGGCAAGCAGCCAGGTAGCTCCGTGGCTCGTTCTAAGGCACGTCTTGGTCGACTAAGCATCAAATTTGGGGTCCAATTAAGTGTCAACATGAGGTATGATCATCTAGAATGATTAGGTACTCCCGGCACCTCGTGCTTATGAAATAAGATCGGTTTCTAATCCCGACACTACACACAAACTTCTAAAATTGTGTAGATTGAGGTTGTGTAAGTTGAGAATGAACCTATAACTTGTGTCATTTGACTTCATATTTACCAAGGAAAGCTCCTCAAATGATACAATGGAACAATCACAATTTTGTTCCGGGTTTACATTAAGATATTACTTAGTGACTAAGAAAACATTTCTTCACGATTAAGAAAGCTATCGAAACGACAATGGATTGAGAATGTAACCGGACATTCCTTAAGTAATAGCTCCTCAATAAACTTAATGGTATCATCTAATTCCACAACCGAGATCTCTAATTGGAGATTAGGAGAGTGATTAAGCTAATCAAAGTGATTAAGGAACCGGCTATTACAAAGCCTACTACAAGTATCACTCCGTAGGACTGTTTTGAGCATTATGGCTGTGGTAAATGGGAAAGAGGAGTAAAATGATTAATAAGCAACAAAAAACTGTTCGTGAGTATTTAAGAAGTCCAATGCAGTTTGAAACAAATGAAAATTAATAGTTTAGGTCGTGTTTTGAAAGCCATGTCAGAATGTTCTCTAGAATAACAGTTTTGCGCAGCAGTCTTCAAAAGGTTCTTAGAGCAATCAAATGAGGTCTTTTGGATGCGTGTAATACCTTTCTAGAAAGCTAAAACATGGAACTAAAGCATGGTATTGCAATTAACAGAAAGTAATGTGTAATTTGGTTGCAGTTTATTGTTTAGTACTGAAGTTCTGCACGAGACTGGCATGGAATTTCAGCTACTGTCCTCTAACTTTGAGTGCTTGTAACTCCTAGTACAAATGTCTGTTTTTGACAAACTTTATGTGCAAATCGAAGTACTTGAAGCCAGCTTTCCAATGGCATATGTTAGAGCTTAATCATATGAGGTTTTCTATGTCTAAATGCTGTTGCCGCACTGTGTAGAAGTCTGAAGCTCTGTTTCCAGGTTCATAATGTTCTCGATCTTGTCGATTTGTTTACTCCAATCTCTTATCTAAATGGAACCTTTGGAGGTGGGCATTATTCGATGGAATGGTAATGATACTCCATACTCGTCATATATCTAATTAGATTTAATTAAGACTTAGTCGATTTGATATGGCTAAAGAGTTCAACAACAACAACAAAAAAAAGAAAGAAAAACTGAACAACATGATTAATTTGATAAGGCCAAATTGCTCCAGAATACATTCCAACAACAACAACAACAACAACAACAACAACAACAACTCTGGACTCAATTTTGAAACCTCAGAAAAATCCCCAAATTATACCCATAAACCCTAATTCAAATCAATCGATTTCATTCTTGGATCAATTCTGAAAAAAATTCTCATAAAACTTAACCTTTAAATCATTAAGAATGAAAATCAAAATATAAACTTGTAATGAATCGATTATAAACCAGAAAATCAAAATTCAGAGTTAATTTGAAGAATTACCAATTCCGTATGGAGCTGCTATCGGGAAGGAGAGCAACGACAAGGCCGCGCGACCTAACCGTTCTCTAGATATGTTGACATCGTCATCTGCCGTCGACGAGATCGACTACTCCGTACGTGGAGGTGACATCATGCGTGTGTGGGACTGAAAATGACGAGAGGAAGTTCTGCTTCTTTTACTTTTTTTTTTTCTTTTGATGGGTGCTTCTTTTTACTTATGAGTTAAGAGTTATGACGCCCTATTATTATTATTTTACATAGTAATGTTATTATATAATTTTTAGTTAGCCACGGTAATATTCGTGGCAACAAACAGTCGTTTGCCACATTTTTTCTCTCCCGTGACAATTTTTTTCATGCTAACTTTCATTCATATGATTAGAATTATTTTTCCCGTGGCAAGGTATGATTATGCCACGATTTATGAATTCCCGTGGCATAATTCGTGGCACAAGTGATGATTTGTTGTAGTGATAATAATGTAACAATATAATTATATCGTGCACCAATGTGCACAATGAGTATGGTGCACCTCCTCACAATAGAAGAATATGGACCACACTTAAATAAATTTAAATTATTTTAAGTGTGGTCCTTTCTCCTCTATTGTGAGGAGGTGCATCATACTCATTGTGCACCTTGGTGCATGGTATAAGCATTGCGGAGCATAAGTATAGTGTATCACATCGAAGTAGGAGTATGTTCGATCTCTCCATAATACCATGGTCCACCTCATAAGATTTCCTCCTTATCCTCATTTGATTCAAATTTTAGGAAAAACCATCATTTCTTGAAAAATTATATCAGCGGTCGCTTGACAAAATTCTAGTGTTTTTTCGCAAATTCATCCAGATTTTTCTCATTTTGTTTGGTTCCTATCACATGACCTACAAGAGTATCTTCCCAATAGGACAGTTGATCAGCAAAATCATCCATTTCAAGAGTTAGCGCAATCTCATCAGATGATATATAGTCTAATTGCATCCCAATTTTGCTCTTGATAACCTCCCTAAATCCCAATTTGATACCACCTACAGTCTTATTACCACTCTTATTACCAGTACTAACATTTCCTGAAGAATTAGCATGTTTTCCAGAAGTAATAGCAGCGGATTCAACATTAACAACCTGATTACTATCATGAGAATTCTTACTAGCACGGTGGCCCAAACTCTGATAGAACAATCTATCGCGAAAAAAGTCTATTGATGAGAGAAAAACATTTATAGATCAACACTTTTATATATAGAGATTCCAATTAAGATTAATGAAACACATATTTGTCTTTTTTTTTTTTTATGATGTACGTGTTCCTTTAAGTAATGTGGCATACTAAATGGGTGAGTAAACGCTTGGATAAGGAAAATTATTACGAGAATAATAGGCATGCGTATAACAAAGAGAAAAATGAGGAAATTGTGGTGGTTGATGATCGATCACTTGAAAGAGAAGGTAAGGATCGGGTGGCGGACAATGCCCCCTCTTATGTTCTTTTGTTGAGTCATCGTAAACAATTACACTCATTCCAAGCAACGCCGTAATAATTTGATAACTTCTTACATACTTATCCCTAGGATTCCTTATTTCCTTATCAGAATTGGCATATGTTCAGTCAATTCCCAAGTGTGTGTGCAAAAAAAAAGTGTCCCACATCGGTAAAAATAAGTGTGAGGAGATAGGTAAGCTAGTGGGCTACTCCTCTCATTGCCAATTGGTTTTGAGATGGAACCTCACTGGACTTGTGGCCTATCTTCCCCTATGGGCCTGCTGCGCGGAGCTAACAAGTGGTATCAGAGGCGATGGTTCGGCCGTGGACGCGCAGGTCCGATGTGGTGATGGCTGGGCTCCCTTGGTCTAGGGGGCACTGGTGCAGTGGCATCGGTAGGCCGAGTACGCAGTTTCGTTGGAATGGACCACAGAGGAGAATCGGTGCTAGGGGCATCGGTCTCACGATAGGTTTGCTCGGTTGAGGGGGAGTTCCGGCCACACACACATGTGAAAGGGGGAGATTGTTGAGTCAATTACCAAGTGTGTGTGCAAAAAAAAAGTGTCCCACATCGGTAAAAATAAGTGTGAGGAGATAGGTTTATAAGCTAGTGGGCTACTCCTCTCATTGTCAATTGGTTTTGAGATGGAACCTCACTGGGCTTGTGACCTATCTTCCCCTATGGGCCTGCTGCGCCCCGGAGCTAACAGCATAGGTCTCTTAGCTAATCAAGTTTTTAGTTTTTAGTTTTTAGTTTTTTAATTTTGCAAGTTTGTTGTACGTAATATAATAGTAAAATCCATTGAACCCACTGATTAACACTTAAAATTTCCAATGGAGAACTTATTCATACCATGTCCACACAAGGACACCGAAAACCATCCTTCAAACTCCCGTACACCACCACCTAAAAGCTTCACCATCAACTTCTCACATCAAATAGTCGAAAGGTTGTTCTACCATGACCTTGACGGCCAAGAATTCCAAGTGTATAACCCCGTTTCGCCTTGCTATACATTACCCGACCCATTTGACCCGTTTTGCCCTAGCTGTCGAACAACAGTCGTTGATTTCGTAAATTCTCGGCATGAATCAGTAGCAGGCAGGGACGGAGCTAGTGTAGAGCCAAAGTGGGCCATGGCCCCCTGCAAGAGTGAGGCTAAATAATATTTGTTGCAATAATAGACAACATAAATGGCTTGGCTCAATTGGTTTTAGGGTGTAATTTGTGAACCTTCTGGAGGTTTGCGGTTTGATTCCTGTAGTTGTCACTTAGTTTATTTTTTTTTCCTCTCCTAAAAACGTGACTCGCTTTCAAGATTTGATTTTCCGATTGTCTTCTTTGGTTATTTTGTTCCCTTTACTTTATACCCGTCTATTCTTCTTCTTCTTTTTTTTTTTTGGGCGTGATTTTATTCTTCTTAAGTTGATTATTTGAAATAAACTAATATAAGATATATTCATTTATGTTTTATAAAGTAGAAACTTTAAATATAGTTATCTTATAATAACATCGGCCCCCTCGGTTTCGGTTCCTAGCTCCGTCCCTGGTAGCAGGGCAAACAGTGCTTGAGAGTTTAACCGTAAAGGTGACACAACTAATTGAGAACCCTGATAAGGATCCGAGATTCAGTCATGGAGTTTGCTTCAATTACAAGATAGTTATTCGTAGTAGACCGTTCTCTGAACAAGAGTTGTTGGCACTCGTTAGCCAGGGGGATCGAGTCGGGTTCACACCAGCCTCCGAGAGCGCCATAGCGGCGTTGGAGACGGTGAAGGTGGAAGAGTTGAGGACGAGGATGAGTCAAGAGGATGGGAATTGCGTAATTTGTCTTGAAAGCATGCTTGTCGTCGATGATGCGGCTTTGAAACACTTGCTAAAGAAGTTACCTTGTCAACATGTTTTTCACCAAGATTGTATTATGAAGTGGCTTCAAAATAGTCACCTCTGCCCTCTGTGTCGTTTTGAGATGCCCGTCGATGATTCAAAGTGATGTACGATAAATTCATCGTGATTCACATGTTTTGGAAAAGGTAAGAACAATTCACTGAGATTATATATCTAAGAGGTACGTAGGTACTAGCAAATATATGCACATAGATTTATTTGTATTACGTAGGGTAGTACGTAGTTGGGAGAATACGTACAGTACAATATGATTCGATTCATGCAAATTATAAGATTTTCGTAACTTTTTTCCCATTCAGTAATGTGGAAGTTTTGTGTGCAAAATTTGCAATACAAAATTACAACTCTACTAACGAGTCTAGATTATGACACCAAATTTCCCGGTTATTAGTGAGACGGAAATTCATAGAGTGACATATTTCAATCAAATAATGACAACCTTTAGCCTATTTGGTGACCCATCAGGGCCATCACACGTAAATGAATGTGTATAATGATAGAATTGCACCAACCTTTTGTTTCTGATAATTATAAACCGTTCACTCTCAAATAAGTTCAGTTAAAAGAACACCAAATTAAATTGCATACTCTAATTAACTTGTCTCAGGGCTACTCTACTTCACTTGTCTGTTTCTGATAGATTGTTTCTGATAAATTGTTACAAACAATCTATTGCAACGTCTAGTAGCGTTTAATCTAGCAATTAAAGTTCATCACTACTGGAATTGGAAGCTAAATGAATATTGAACTACAAGACACTACCGGAGGTTTTATCCCTTGCGAAAGTTGATATGAATGCCGAATTGGCTCTTGTTTTACCTCCGGAAATGAATTGTATTAGTACCAAGCACTAAGCTTTTACTCGCCCGTCCCAATAGTACCCTACTCCACTGAAGGCAAGCGAGACATTGTACCTGTTGCAACAGTCTATAGCATCCCCGTCTCTTACGCTGCCTCCAGGCTCCACGATAGCAGCCACGCCACTCTTGCAAGCCTCTTCCACAACATCGTTCCAAGCTGCATCTCGCGGCACTAAACAACAAACCAAAGGATTACCAATTAGCTAGCTCGATTGATGAGCTACATTGCATCTTGTCGAAACGAAATGAGTAGTAATTACTTATAAGAACTGTGTAAGTAGTAAGAAAATTACCAAATGGAACAAAACCATCAGCTGCCACAATTGCTCCTTTTACTTCCTCCCCTGCTTTTTCCATTGCAGTTCGCAAACAATCCAAATGAGTCGGCTGATGGCTCCCCATACCTAGGGTGCATTTGTTCTGCCCAAATCATAATATAAGTGATCAAAGCAAATTTCGGAATAGATAATACATCTTTAATAATTAGGTGTACGTAAAAACATTGACTACATGACAACAACAACGACAAAGCCTTAGCATCCATATGACTACATACGATTTGGCGAATATGAAACCATTGCATCAGTTATATATTGATAATCCAAATAAAAGCAAGAAAAATACCTTTGCGATCACAATGGCATTGTCCTGCAAATGCTTGGCACAAATCCATGCAAATTTGATATCATCAAACTCATTTTCTGATGGGAATTTCTCAGAAACAGTTTGGAATTGAATATCATCATCATTATCCTCATTCCATTCCATCTCCAACAAGCCACCACCTAATTCCCTAAGTAATGTCGGTATAGATCTCTTGTATCTCTTCGCCTCAATCACCTTCAGATTCATGATGGATCCGCGAAGTATGTCCAACCCCGTCTGGCTGTATCCGGGGGCAACAACAACAACCTCATACGACTTCCTCTCTCCATATTCACGGATTTGCTGTGCAAGAGCCTCATCAACTTCAACATTGAATGCCACGGCAATACCACCATATGAACTCGCTGAGTCTACTCCAATAGCTAGCTTGTATGCCTCAATAATATCATCTCGAGAAGCTACTCCACACGGTTTCATCTCTTTCGCGACAACACATTTAGGCTCAACAAACTCACATACACAATCCCAAGCCTCCTCTGCATCAAATAGGTTAAAGATAGACATTGGCTGCACAAAGAATTTTGATCACATTAGTAAAATTCACAATGCACCCAAAAATTCACCCATCTAGTCACTTAGAACAATGAAAACTCGACGAGTTATGCATAGACCAATAAAGCTCACCTTTCCATGGTGTTGTACAACTCTACCAATTAAACCACCGGTATCCACTACTGCAGGGTCTAACAATAACATAAGGAAATCGATCAGAAGTCGAGCATCAAATCAAGTAATTGAAACCAACAATTATGGCACAGCATTATGATCGATATTTATATATACCTTGTGACACATGATGAGAATCATGATCAGCAGTAGCATGGTGTAAAGCCTTCAAAGCAAGCATTTTACGAAAATTCTGATCTTGTCGATTTCCCTCAAGATATTCGAGCAAGGGAAGATAATCTCGTGGATCGGCCACTGTCAGGTAATCAGAAGGTCCACTAACTTCAACATGCTCAAGTCCTTGTTGAAATGTAACTTCATCAGATGAAGAAACATTGTCGTAAAATGGATATTCGTTTACAACTTCAATATCAAATTGTATCTACGAAAGAACGAAATGACATTTCACCTTAAAAACTCAATAGAAATCTTCTCTAATAATCAATCAAATAGACAACATTTTGTTCAACACTTACTATTCCAGGAAAATCCGAGATATCTTCAACTTTGGCCACTGGAATACCAGCCTTCTCAAGCGCCTGAAACGTTTCTCCGGTTGAAACGATTGTATACCTACATACAACAAAATTACGTTAGTTTCTTCCACATTATTATCAAAACCTCGCTATATATATAGATCGACAAGGTTAGAAATTCAGAATCGTACCCCAAGTCACGTAAGCCAGACGCAAGAACATTCAGATCAGTTTTGTCATAAACCGAAATGAATGCTAGTTTGGAATCTGAGTCTGCACATCAAAATAATCAGCAAAGTAAGTAATATGAATTCAGAAATTCATAAAACTTCCAGAAGAAGTTTAACAGAACAGAACACAACCTCCTGGAGGTGATATTGAGGAATCCACTACCATCTGTGACCTGCACACATATGTTATTCCACGAGGCGAAGTCGCCAACGATGGTGGCATATGAAACCTTGGTACTGCTGCTATAACCTGGAAAAACCAAGATCAAAGTTAAGAGGAGCTTTAATTTTACAAACTAGACAGAAAAGAAGGGGGTACTCGTTTTTACCAGTTGGTGGATTCGATTATTGTTATGAGCCAGAAAAGGGTATCGAAAACAATTTGTACTCAAGGTTGACGCAGCTGGCCCAAACATCTTTGCCATCGCTAATGCTTCCATTTCTAACACAACATTCGCAAAGTAATTAGTTCCGAAGTACTAAAGAATGCAACCTTAAGTACACTGAAACGGACACGTGACACTCCGACACAGGACACTGAAACGGACACGTGACACTCGACCAGTATAAGACTCAAGGACATAACCAGATCGACGAAGTGATTAATTTAACAATGAAACTGTGCCATTCTAAATATGTGGCATCACGCAACAATAAAGGAGTTAAGCCTCAATTTAGGGTCCGATGTTTCGATTTTATAATGGAGACCAAACCCGATAAAAAAATATGGAGACATTGGACCCGATAAAAATTGAAGCTTAACTCATAATAAAGCTCCATTTGATGAAAATTTGCTACTCAATCCACAAGATTCATAAATAGAACGAAAATTTGCGAGACCACACCTTATAAAATAAGTTTTTTGTGAGATCGCACCTTATATGGTTGATTTTGTGAAACTACACCGTTTAAGTATATTTCTTTGCGACGTTGCACCATTTCTCATTTCCGACCAATTTTGACCACTCTTCGGCGTTGACCCGACCTTACTCTTCCCCTTCAATTCCCCTCAAATTCCCCTCCCCCCAAAAACCCCTAAATTGTTAAGTCAAGTCAACGTCGGGTCAATGCCGGAAAGTGGTCAAAATTGGTCGGAAATGAGAAAAGGTGCAGCTTCGGAAAGAAATAATCTTAAAAGGTGTAGTTTCGCAAAATTAAACATATAAGGTGCGGTCTCGCAAAAAACTTATTTTATAAGGTGCGGTCTCGCAAATTTTCCAAAGTATTTATAAAAACTTACTTTTGTAAGGAAGTCTTAGGAAGATTCATAGATAAGTAACAGTTTCCGGATTACTCAAGGAACAATTTTTGAGCAAAAATAACCAATTACTGAAAATAAAGGAACAATTTTTCATGTGCAAATCTTCGGATCACTCAAGCAACAACAACTCACGCAAAAAGACCAGAAAACTCGATTAGCAAAACAATTGTACAAATCAAAAACAATTATTTTGGGTCACACATAGTTACCATTACCAGGGCCGGCTCGGAGATTACGGGGGCCCTGGGCGAGATTTCAGTCGGGGCCCTAAATGTTACTAAATTTATCATTTGCGTTTTTATATAAATGAGCGAATTTTTTTGTCACGTAGTCCGTTGGATGTTTGTCTTAATGTTTCGTTTAGATATGAATGAAAACTTTACACTAGTAATTTTGGGCGAACTAGCAAAAAATGGTAAATAAGTATATTGTTTGAAATATACCAAATTACGACCTAAAATCCCCGTAAGGCTGTAACATACAAAGAAAATGGAATAAAATATATTGTTTGAAAATATACTAAATTACGACCTAAAATCCCTGTAACATACGAAGAAAATGGAATAAAATAAAAATGAACGCCAAAGAAAAGGGCCTCTAGACGTGTTCGAACGTGTGCTAAGTGGTAGTCATAATCTCCAGGCAACCATCAGGCTAGATAGAATTTCATGATCTTTTATGCACCTTTATATTATATATATTGCAACAACTGCTATTGGGCTATAAATTCTGGGGGCCCTGGGCGACGGCCCATGCCGCCCATGGTAAAAGCCGCCACTGACCATTACAACAACAACAAAGCCTTATTCCCAAAATAATTTGGAGTCGATTAACATGAATCGTCACACATATTTACCATAAAAAAATGACAATTCAATTAAACCCCCATAAAAAGGAGCCCAACAACGACAAGTAATTCCAAAGCAAGTGATCCAATTACATACTATACTAGTATACAAAATGACGACTAAAGTTTATATTAAACCCAGAAAAACAAATGTGCATGCAGAAAAATAAATGTGTACCCTCTCCGAAATTTCTCCGGCGGTAAAGTGAGCTTGAATGTGTCGATTGATGTACGTGATGTTGAAGCTATACTACTAGATAATCAAAAATTAAATTTTAAAGTTACAAACTTAAACTCTATTGGCGAAATTTTTAAACTTGAAGTTGAAATTGTGAAAAGCTTGGGCTAGAAAATTTCAATAATTTAGTCAAATTGCTATATCTTCACTCGATGATCACGATTTTTTGGATTCAATTTGGATTAAGAATTGATTTGTTCATACTATTTGGATTTTTAAGTGAGATTATTTGGATTAATAGGTGCCAAATCTTATTGATTTGCAGAGAAATGAGAGAGAGAAGAGTGAACCTAACGATACAAAATAAACATATAGACCTTGGGGGTACGGTATGCTAGTATATATACTTCACAAATATTCTAAAATACTTGCCAGCTATACACATAATTGCCAGATCAGATGTAGTACAAAAATTGTTGTGCTTTTGTAAGACCACATACTACTGTATAAGCATTGTTTCAACATAGATCTACTGTAGAGTAAAAAGAGAAGATGAGATAAACGTGCGTGTACCTGTTGAAGATCACAACTTCAAATATTTAGCTTAACCAACACGACTCCACACCAACGAACTGGAGGTTGATTGGTCAGGGACTCAGGGGAAGGAGAATATAATGAATAATGATAATGCGTTTTCTTGTCATGTGTGTGCCCTAATATTTACCCATTACTGAATTGTGAGCCGTTGATTGTGGTCAGAGGATTAATCTCGACCATCCAGTTCTTTGAGGAATTGGAGAGTTAATTGTCACTCACCAGTCACCAGACCTACTTCATTAAAGACAAATAGACAATAATACGGAGTACATCACATGCATTCCAGCATTGGAATTAAGTCTTCAGCTTGTTCATCAAGCTATACACACTACGACTAGGCTTCCAAACAAAAGTCTAATTAAGAAGGTGTATGTGCAACTTTAATTTGTCCTTATCGATCGATCAGTGACGAAAGTGCCTTACACCAGTGAACACAAGCGCGACATTATATTTGTTGCAACAATCTATAGCATGTCCGTCTCTAATGCTGCCTCCAGGTTGCACGATAGCAGCCACGCCACTCTTGCAAGCCTCTTCTACAGCATCGTTCCAAGCTGTTTGTCATGAAATAGAACAAGCAAACGATTATGAGCTAGCTAAGCTATATTTACGATCTGGTTAGTTGTTACGTACTATGCCTCTTCTACGACTAATAAGTATATGTAGGAACAAATATAAGATTGAGAAACATTGCTTCTTGCCAAATTGAAATGAGAGAATTATTACCAAATGGAAAGAAAGCATCACTTGCCACAATTGCTCCTTTTAATTCCTCCCCAGCTTTTCTCATTGCAATTCGCAAACTATCCCAACGGTTCGGCTGTCCACACCCCATACCGATCATGCGTTTATCCTACCAAAATCGTATATAATATAAGTTTAGTAAGAATTCTTCAGATTTAGAGCAAAATTTGGATCATAACAGCATCAAAATCGTTGTATGAAACCGTCAATTGTACGTACATGAGAGAACAATGCAACACAAGATTGATATATAGGCAAGAAAATAAGATAGTTTAAGAAACGTCAAGTATACCTTTGCTACCACAATGGCATTGCTCTTCAGATGCTTGGCACAAATCCACGCAAATTTTATATCATCGAGTTCCTTTTCTGATGGGCATTTGTTCGAAACAAGATTGAATTGAATATCGTCGACTGTCAGCTCATCCGGTTCCTGAACCAACATACCACCACCAATTCTCCGATATGTTGGTTTCCCTTTCTTGTTTTTCTTAGCCACCATCACTCTTAGATCCTTGGATTTTCCGCGAAGAATCTCCAATCCTTTCTCAGTGAAGCCGGGAGCAACAACAACTTCATAGAACATCCTCTGCCCATTTAACGGGCTTCTGAATTCTCGAATTTGCTGTGCAAGCGCCTCATCAACTACAACATTGAATGCTACAATACCACCATATGCACTGAGTGGATCTCCTTGAACAGCTAACTTGTATGCCTCTACGATATCATCTCGAGAAGCTACTCCACAGGGGTTCTCATGCTTCACGATCACGCATGTAGGTTCATCAAAATCACAGACACAATTCCAAGCTGCATCAGCATCCAAGTAATTGTTGGCCGACATTTCCTGCAACATTAGTAAATTTGAGAATCCACCCAAAATTTACCCTTCAATTATACACCAAAAATTATTACAATGAACGTAATCATAAAGATTGGTCTCACCTTTCCATGGAGTTGAACTGCTTTGGCAATACCACCACCATCCACTTCGTAAAGACTTTTATCGACGTATAATGCAGCTTTCTGGTGAGGATTTTCTCCATACCGAAGATTTTGTTTACAGGACCGTAGAATTTTAGAGGGGAGTAATAAAAGGAGAGTAAACCATACTTTGGAGTAGTCTACTGATGAAAAACTAACTCAAATAATCTCTTAATAATAAAGCCCCTTATATAGGCAATACAACAATAATATAATCAATCCTAGAGATTAGGAACTAATCCCTTAACTATGCCAAATCCCACGTATAAACCCACTAAGCACAAAACTAACAATCATTAAAGCCACGTCCACTGACCTCATGCTCTAAAACTTAGGATATCATGCTAACTAATTTTGACTAAATCAATTAATTTTTTTGGATCACAATCCAACACACCCCCTTATCCAAAAATCTCGAGAGCAATCTTCGTCGTCCGCGCATTAAGCCGAACACACCGTCACGTCCTTTGCCGCAACGAACATACGAGACATCGTAGTACTCATACCATTTCTTCAATTTCGATCTCGTCTTTGGATCTTGATCAATTGGGTTTTGTACACCCGTCTTCTTCATGGAGCACTTCTCTCCACAATTTGTGAAACACTTCTCTTCACTTGTATGACGCACTTCTCGTCACCATGACCGCACTCCTCGTCGATCACCATCTTGTTGATGCACTTCTCATCATTGTCTAATTAATGCACATAATCACCAATTTGACCATTTTTGCTTCTTCATTGGAGCCCTTCTCTCCACCGTCTTTTGGTGCACTTCTCACCTACATATCTCTTGATTGAGGCACTTCTCCCACTGATCGCGTTGCACACTGAACTTTGACTTCTTCTCGTGAAGGGCTGCCTTTGGCCTTTTCCATCACATGGCATGGCTTCTTGATCCTTGCGCACGTAACTTGTTTCTTGAGCGCACATAATTGTTTTTGTAGAATTGTGAGATTAATAAGGCTGCGTGGCCTAATTAACCAAACAAATCACATTTTTTTTTGATAGATTTGATTTACCCCTAAACACTCTTTATCTCTTGATCTCTCTTTTGTAAACACTCAGCCTCAATTTCAATTTTGATAGCAGCGGAATTTTCGTTCGCCCGATTTCGGAATCGAACCTGGCTACTTGAGTGGAGGTGATCAGTCTCTCATCTCAAGAGCTCTGATACCATGTAGAATTTTAGAGGGGAGTAATAAAAGGAGAGTAAACCATACTTTGGAGTAGTCTACTGATGAAAAACTAACTCAAATAATTTCTTAATAATAAAGCCCCTTATATAGGCAATACAACAATAATATAATCAATCCTAGAGATTAGGAACTAATCCCTTAACTATGCCAAATCCCACGTATAAACCCACTAAGCACAAAACTAACAATCATTAAAGCCACGTCCACTGACCTCATGCTCTAAAACTTAGGATATCATGCTAACTAATTTTGACTAAATCAATTAATTTTTTTGGATCACAATCCAACAAGGACAACGGTAGTGTAAAGGCAGGTGGAAAATTACCTAACAGGAACACACAGAAATCAGAAGTCACTCATCAAGTAATTGCAACCAAAAAAGGGTATAACGTATAACTCTGCTTATGAACAGAGGCATGCATAATGCTTGAACTTGTGCGCATCAATTGTACCTTCTGACTTACGATTCCTCAACCCCTCACAGATATGAGAACCATTAGCAGTTGCACGCTGTAAATCCTTCCAAGCAAACATCCTACGAATATTCTTATCTGCTTTGTTTCCCTTAAGATATGCCAGCAAACCCAGATAACAAATTCGTAAGTAATAACGAGAATCGAAGTAACTAGAAAATTTACCAAGAGCTACAGATAATAGGCAAAGACGGAGTTGTACAGATAGAAACTCTTACAGTTTAAGGAAAACCAATTATTA
This sequence comes from Spergularia bocconei, assembly GCA_963457585.1. Lineage (NCBI taxonomy): Eukaryota > Viridiplantae > Streptophyta > Magnoliopsida > Caryophyllales > Caryophyllaceae > Spergularia > Spergularia bocconei. The sequence continues at coordinate 3,438,078 of OY734943.1, forward strand.
TATCTCCAACATTCTCTATAACCATTGTATATCTACAACAAAGCGCGCAATGCATGTAATTAGAAGAGAAAAAAGCATTGTATCGTGAATGAGAAGCAAGACGAGCTAATATTGTTTCCACATTATGATCAAAACCTCTCTTGAAAACAATTACTACTCTACTAAGGAACCATAGGGAAAGAGATCGACAAGGTCAGAATCGCACCCAATATCACATTTGCGAGATGCAAGAAAAGCGAAATTAATCTTGGCAAAACCCGAATTGGATGATCGTTTGGAATTTGAGTCTGCAAATCAAATAATCAGCAAAATAAGGAATATAAATTCCGAAAAAAAAAACACACTCCGGATCATACATACAGAAGTACAGAACACAACCTTCTGGAGGTGGTGCAGGGGAAGCTGCCACCAACTGTGATCTACACACATATTTTATCGCGGCAGGCGAAGCCTTGTAACTTGTTTGCAACGATGATGGCAAATTAAACCTCGGTAATGCTGCTGTAACCTGAAAATCGTAACCAAAGTTCAGAGGAGCGCGTCAAATTCTTTAGTTTACAATCCAGTAAGTAAGCTAAGGGTGTACTCGTTTACCAGTTGGTGGCTTCGATTATTATGAGATAGCAAAGGGTGTCGAAAACTGATGGATGATTTGGTATTTAAGGTTGATGGTGTCCCAAACGCCTTAGCCATTGATAATGCTTGCATATCTAACACAGCATTCTGCATTCGCAAAGTAAATTAGTTCCGATTTACTAAACAATGCAACACAAATCGGACACGTGAGTGTAAGTTTGTGTAAACTCCATTGCTAGGGATTACTGCATTCAGTGAATATATATGCAATTCTACAAGAGTGTTAAATACGCCCCTCACTTAGCAAAGAGAGAAAAGAATACCTGAATTTTGTGTTAGTAAGACACAAAATAAACTGGAGAGAACGAAAAAACTCCGATCGACTTCGATGTGATATACAGTATATATCCTGACACAAACAATTTACGGAAAATGCACGCGGTACCCCTGTACTTTGGGGGTTTGCACACGGTACCCCTGTACTTCAACTTAGTGCACATGGTACCCTCGTACTTTTAGGAACTGCACAGTATGCCCTTTTTTTAACTCCAATCTCGTTAGTTTATGCTTAATAATGTTGACATGACTACAATTAACTTAAGTTAATTAGTACCAAATAATTTTAAATAAAATGATGATAATAATTAGAAAAACATTAACCCCACCCCTTAATTTTTCTCTCTCCTCTCCCTTTTCCCCTTCCCCTTCCTTGCCCACCACCACCACGTACTAACTTACAAAGTAGGTTAATGTGTATTAAGAGGGATAAGTTAATGTTTAATATGTAGTTAATATGTTAATGATGTAAAATAGTTGCTTAAATAAGCACTATAAGATTCTCTAATGATGTTATGAGAGAATAAGCAAAAAAAGGGTATGATGTGCAGTTTTCAAAAATACGGGGGTACCGTGTGCACTAAATTGAAGTACAGGGGTACCGTGTGCAAACCCCCAAAGTACAGGGGTACCACGTGCATTATCCGAACAATTTAAGAGGTATTACGGGAGCGCGATTACTTTAGAATTAGCGCTTGCCTGGTATGAGAGGAATGATTAAGGGGGAAAGATTTGGGGGGAGGGGGGGAGATTAGGGGGGAAATCTTTACTTGGGGGAGTGAAGGAGGAAAGTTTTAGGTCTTTTGGGGGGAAAATACAGCCCTATTTTTTTCTCTCAATCCAAACCTGTAAAATGGGCCTGAATCATTACTCTTTGATTTTTTCAAGCCCATTACTGGCAATCCAGGCATGACCTAAGTGTAAGTTGGGATTATTACGTGAAAAACTTATCAAAGTTGGAAACGTTTTCACTTATTACAACCTCAAAAGCCCTAGTTTCCTTATCGAAAACCCGAAACCAACTGTTTAATTCAATTGTGCACCCTCTAATAGACTGCCACCGTACAATTTAACTAGCAAAACCCCACTATGTTTAATCATGTGTCAGATTCATTACGGCAAAGACGTATCGTCTCTATGGTTGGTTTGAACGTAAAGAATTTAATGAAACGTAAAGGCAGCCACCCACGTCAACCATTGTCCGGTCAGGTTTGTATCATTGTATGACAGTATGCAATGTGCCAATGTGGTATACAAAAAGCTCGTATAACTGACATACTTTTCCAGTTGATTATAGTTCTAGAGTTTGGGTCGATAGCGGCCCTCAGATTGTAATTGATATAGCCGCTACGGATTTCTTAGCTGCTACCACTTAATATATTTGAGGCATTTTTACGTCAAAAAAAAAAAAGACTCAATTACTCAATCATATTATAATAAGAGCAAAAGTAGTTTCATTGACTAACATACTAATGAACTTTTGTGGGAATTTGGAATATTTTTTTATCAAAATTTCTCAAGCAATAGATAGAAGAAAAACATACCTGAAATTGGAGTGTAATTCAGCGGTAATATTTACGATGAATTCCCAACCTGCCCTAGATATGGAGCTTTAATGGCAAGCAGAGAGAAAAAGTGAAGGAAGTCCGATGAATGTTTGTCTTTGTTTTGGGTCAAACGAACATATACACTCCGGTTTGGATTAGGTCTCCTTCTAGATCATTATATTTCGAGTCAATTTCGTAAAAAATTTCTCATTGAACAGTCGGTTCAATTTCGGTTCAGTGTGGGTTAACTAGTTCAGTCCGAATTAAAAGGGTAGCGGGGTGCATCGACTACTCCAAATTCTCCAGAAAAGTCAAAATAATTGCCTAAACAATCCTGGAAATTTTGAAAAAAAAAAAATCATTCGTCCCTAATCCATGTCTAAGCTAGAAGCAGAAGAACAGTAGAACACAAACACTCCTAGAAGTCCTAGACATTTACTTCCACCTAGATTGATGTTTAATTTCGCACGGAAACGATTACCAAAAAATAGAGTTTATGGATCGAATTATCGGGTGAGGATGACTCTCCTTTTGGTAGCGTTGATGGAGTTTGCAGATACTCGTAAAGAGCAACAGATTAAACTTTTAGATTTGATGTCAAGTTTCCAGATTAAACCCAAAGTTTTCGCCTTTAGAATGAAGAGCAGCATGCCGGCATTCCCAGAAATACGAAGATTAGAGTAAAAACAAGTGACACAAATACTAGGTCTGTACATCCTCTTTTCCAACGTTAAGTTGACAGAAGCGGAAAAAAAAAAAAAAAAAAAAAAAAAGAAGCTATGGAGTGAAAACTTCCTCTGATCAGTAAGGAAAATAAGAAAACTGATGCTGAGGGGACGCTCTGTATATTGATTTTCTCGTCTTTTCCTGAGTTTTTCGCTGTATTAACTGTTTTTCCAGCTTGCTGAAGCTATGTACGAGTATGGTAGAGGTGATGACAAACATGCACTAGAGCTATTCCGAGCTGATTTTGACGTCAAGGTGTTTCATCATCCTAACTTTCGGCATAGTCCATGACTAAAATCCTCTAATGTGGACAACACAAGAATAGGTTTAACTATTTACTGATTTTACTAGGAGGTGTTTATGGTTCTTGTTAATAGTAATGGATACACGAGAGGTCTATCCCTTGTTGAAAGTTAATATGAATGCAGGATCGGCTCTAGTTTTACCTCGGAGATAAAATGTAGTGGCACTAGGCTTCTGTACAAAAGTCTAAGAACTGTGCAGCACTCTGTCCATTTCAGTGCCAAAGGTGCCTCACTCCACTGAACACGAGCGAGACATTGTACTTGTTGCAACAGTCTATAGCATCCCTGTCTCTTGTGCTGCCTCCAGAAACCACGATAGCAGCCACGCTACTCTTGCAAGCCTCTTCTACAACATCATTCCAAGCTGTTTGTCACGGAATAAAACAACCAAAGGATTATCAACTAGTTTTAATGAGCCTGTTACTGTGCCTCTTCTACGAGTAGTAAAAAGGAGGAACATCAGATGAAAAAAAACATTACTTGTTGCCAAACTGAAATGAGTAGTAAACTAATTTATGAAGAAAAGTTACAAAAGAGAGAATTACCAAATGGAAAGAAAGCACTAGCCACAATTGCTCCTTTCACTTCCACTCCTGCTTTTCTCATTGCGATTCCCAAACTATCCAAATGATTCGGCTGTCCACACCACACACCTATCGCATGCATTTGTTCTGCCGAAATAATAAAATAAGCGAGGTAAGAAGAATTTTATAAAATAAGCCAATTTCGGATAAGAAAACTATTTCCAGAAACCACGTCTTAAGGCGTAAATCTGTTACTACCAACAGCAACAGAACCTCAGAGAAAGAAAAAATGGAAAACAATGCAAAACAAGATTAATAGGCAAGAGAAATAGTAGTTTAAGAAACCATCAAAGATACCTTTGCGACCACTATGGCATTGCTCTTGAGATACTTGACACAAACCGATGCAAATTTATATCATCGAGCTCCTTTTCTGATGGGCATTTGTCAGATACAGTTTGGAATTTAATATCATCAAGTGTCAGCTCATCCGGATCCTGAACCAACATACCACCACCTATTATCTCCCGAAGTGAAAGTTTTCCTCTCTTGTTTTTCTTTGCCTTCATCACTCTCAGATCCTTTGACTTTCTGCGAAGAATCTCCAATGCCTTCTGTGTGTACCCGGGAGCAACAACAACTTCATAGGACATCTTCAGCCCATTTAATGGACATCTGAATTCCCGGATTTGCTGTGCAAGAGCCTCGTCAACTTCAACATTGAATGCTACAATACCACCATATGCACTGAGTGGATCTGCTCCAACAGCTAGCTTGTATGCCTCACCTCGAGAAGCTACACCGCAGGGGTTCTCATGGTTCACGACAACACATGTAGGTTCAACGAAGTCACAGACACAATCCCATGCCACATTAGCATCCAAGTAATTGTTGATTGACATCTCCTGAACAAAGGAATAATTTTGTCACATAATTAGATTTGAAAAGGCACTATAAATCTACCCAGCAAATGCACACCAGAAATTCTGCCCATCCAAATGATCCCATCATTCAGATTATTTGACGATAGTAAGAAGTAAATAGGCACAAGTTACTCTTGAAGCAACGAGTACACAGCGAGTTATCTAAGGAAAAGAGATTGCCTTCATTACTTACCACCCATTCTACTTGACACTGATTTCATTATATGGGTAGATATATTGGTTAAAATCATTAAGAAAATAGTATTACTAGGTCTATAACAATAACAGACCACAAAAGAAAAATTACAATTAACGAAAATATAATAAAAGAAAAAGATTGGTCGCACCTTTCCTTGTAGTTTTATAGCTTTGGCAATACCACCACCATCCACTACAGAAAGACTCGAATCAAGATATTGGTTCTGCTGAGAATTTTCTCCATATCGAAGAGTAGAGTCAGATGGAGATTTATCTGGCAGGAACATCAGAAAATCAGAAGTGGCGCATCAAGTAACAACCAAAAAAGGGGCATAGCAACATGATACTTTTCTTTCATGAACAGAGGCATGCATGAACTTGTAGAAAAATATAATATGTTGACCTTTTATACTAGATTGAACAAGAAAAACAAGAAGGCCCTTGAGAAGAAACCACCATGTTTATGCATTCCTGCAACGAAAAGTTAAGGCATTTGTGATTCACAACACATGGTATATGATACCTTCTGCCGTATTATTCCACCACCACTTGCAAACATGAGAATCATAAGCAGTTGCATACTGTAAAGCTTCCCAAGCAAGCATCCTACGAAAGCTCCGATCTTCTTGCTTTCCCTTAAGATATGACAACAAGGGACGATAATCATCTGGATCGATCGCCACCAGGACTTTCTCGTGGTTCTAATTTTCAGAACATCCACCAATTAGAACACAAGATTAACTAGTAAATATTATCTCACTTGAAACACATATCTAAACTAATTGACAGCTGGAGTTCAGCAAAAGGTCCAGAATCATCAGATCTAAATCACAAACAGAAGTGATAAGTTGATAACAATCTCTCTTATTACGAGTAACCAGCTAGAACCAAGTTGCATCTCTTTCAGTTGTACGTTTGTCAATTGAACGTTTGGGTAGAGTCCAGTTTGAGTGGCGTAGGGATCAAGTAAGCTGAAAGTAAATCACACAGTACTTGCAAAGCATAAAACTAAATTGAATTTTTTTTTTTTTAATTTCACTAAACTTTTGTTTTTATAACTGAGATCAATCACAGTAACAAATATCACATAGTGTTCGAAGAAGTTGACAACCTTAGCAGCAGATCTACACAAAGAAGGTCCTCCAATGTCAACAAGCTCAAGTACTTCTTCTAATGCAACTCCATCTGGTGAAGAAACATCATCGTAAAATGGATAGAAGTTTACAACCACAACATCAAAAGTACCTGCGAAGAAATATTGCCGCTATCATGCACATATAAATCCAGGAACCTCAAGAGACATTCCTCTGAATGTATTACTCACCAATACCATATTCTGCAAGTGTTTTCATGTGATGCTTCTGGTCTCTATTAGCAAATAGACCCGCAAATATGTGAGAGGCAAATGTCTTCACACGGCCATCAAGCTGTAAAACAAGAACTTATTATTAAACAGTCGGCATCAGAACCCAACATCTCCACTCCACCAAAGAACACTTGAAATAGAAGATATTCCAAATAGAATGGATAAAAAGGCACAAAATGATAATCAAGAAATTTCTAAATTTCAGCATCATTTGTGTAAAAAGAAGCGACATTTCACTACAGACACTAATTAGAATTCTTCTGAATTTTACGACATCTTTTTACAAGGCAACGACTATATGTCACTAAACTGGATCATCCCATATTCCAAAGTACATTACAACTTTTCTACAAAATAACACTGGTTACACTACGCTGCATGGAGTTAGGGTGAGATTCAGTAGCCCTTGACCAACAGACAGATGCTAGCTTACTGATGTAAACAAATCCAAATACAATGACCGAAATGCATCACAGCTACCCAGCAATCAAGCTAGCACCAGAGAATTTACCAAGCTAGATATTATAGGCAAAGACAGAGTTTTACTGATAGAAACGCTTACAATGTCAGGAAAACCAGTTATATCTTCAACTTTAGTCACAGGAATACCAGCTTCCTCAAGTGAAGTTGCTGTTCCTCTAGTTGAAACAATTGTATATCTACAACAAAGCATTACATTGTGAGAAGAGCAATATTTGAATGGAGCAGGACGGCATAAAATTAAGTTTTCACTTTTCACACAATTACCAAGGAACCAAATGGAAAGATAGAAGTTCAAATGACACCCCAAATCACGTAAAGCATTTCCAAGAAACACCAAATCACTCTTGTCAGAAACTGAAATGAATGCTCGCTTGGTGTACCCAGTCTCTTCTGATATGTCTATTCTCACCTGCTTGTGAGTGTCTACAAATCCAGAAAACCGGCAAAATTAGAAATACGAACCAACAATAATTTCACAAGAAGTTGAACCCAAAACATAAGTTCCAGGGCATCACACACAACACAACCTGCAGGATTTGTCAAGGGAGCCGCCAACAACTGTGATCTACATTCATACTTTATCCTAGGCAACCAAGCCTTTTTAAGTATTCGCAATGATAATGATGGCAAATCAAACCTAGGTAACGCGATTGTAACCTGAAAAACATTTCAAAATTAAGAAAAACGCGGCCAATTCTTGCATAAATTCTCAAATTTACAATCCAACGGGGGTGTATTTGTTACCAATTTGGGGCTTAAGTGACCAGATACAACAGGATGTCGAAAATCAGACGAATTGTTCCTTAAGGTTGAAGCTGTTACATGCACCTTTGCCATAGACAATGCTGCCATATCCTGACACACAACATTGAATTCCAACTCAAATTAGCAACAACAGCAAATTCAGATTAATCATGTTATACCTGTTGGGGTGTCAACCCAAGTCCCACATTGGAAAAATAAGGACTAGAATCCTTGTATATAAGTTCCACCTCCACACTAATAGTATGAGGCCTTTTGGGTTGAAAGGATACCCTGTTGGGCGCACATTGCACGGTATACCCGAAACCCGAAAATTTTCGTTAAAAATGAAAAATTTGCCGATAATATCCCGAAAAAGATGAGATTTTTTCACTAGGATGGCATTTTTGGTATGAAAACTAGGGCTTACAAATTTAACTGTTCAAAAAATCGATTGTACACCCTCTAATCGGCTGCCACCCTACAATTAAACTAGCAAAAAACCCAATACTTATTTAATCATGTTAAATTCATGAAGATAAAGACATATCGTCAACTTCAAGTTTCTACAATTGGTTTGAATTTCTCACACATATCTAAACCGAACGTAAAGAATTCAATAAAACGGAATAATACGATGTGATACTATGCGTGTAAAAGTAATAATCAAACTCAATTTACTTTATCATATGGTAACAAATGCCAAAATTAGTTCCAATTATTACTAACATATTCAATAAAATTTAGTGGGAATTTGAGATTTTTTTTACCAGAATTAGTAGAGCAAGTAAGAAATAAGTTGGGGGAGAAGCTAAATATACCTGAAATTGGAGTTTAATTCAGTGGAATTATACGAAGAATTTCCAAGCTGCTGTAGATATGGAGCTTTAATGGCGGACACAGAGAGAGAAAAAAATGAAAGAGGTCCGACGAATTGAGGTCAAAGCGTCAAAGACAAGTCAAACGAACACAAACGTTCTTAAGCTAGACTAGACGGCTAGACCTGGCGAATGAAACCGGTCCTTTGGATTGGGTGCGGATCGAGTCACCTTCCGGATCACTATATTTTGGTTAATTGAGGTTTGTCAAATATGGAGCGTGTCTGATTTGGTGGGGTCATTGCAAAATTGGGTGGTATCGAGTTTAAAAAATCTCGAATTATATTGGGATTGAGTACGGTCATTTTCAGGGTTCGAGCTGAATTCTGATTATCAATATCGGGACCAATTCGAATTTTCGAATCAAGTAACTTGGTTCGGGTCAAGTTTATCTAGTCTACTCCTAGGTCTCCTAAATTTTGATTTCCAAGTTTTTCTTCAACAGACAGTTCCTGTCTAAGATGTCACGTTTTACAAAAATTGGTAAAAAGGGTACTTGGTTCCGGTTCTTTGGAAACGTCCTATCGGTTTTGCTTTCGGTTTGTAAGATTTGAATCGAGTACTCGCTCATGCTCATGCTCACCCCCACTGGAAAATATATCCTAGAGGTTATAGTTCTGGTCTCGAATGTAACGTTTTACAAGGGTATTTGGTTCCAGTTCTTTAGAAATATATCCTAGCGGTTTCGCTTACGGTTCCTAAGATCTGGATGAGTACCCGCTCATGCTCACCCCACCGGAAAGTAGGAATTGTCTACCCTAGGGCCAAGATACTTCGGACAGAGTGGAATAGAATATACTGTGGATAGAATAGAAAAGAATTGGAGCAAAATCTCCTGATAATATTGTTATGCACCAATTTATGGAGAATTGTATTATCTGAAATCCCAAACTTTTACCAAGTTTACTAAACCAAAATTTTCATCTTTTAGGATAAAGAACAGCTGAAATTGCGCCTGGAATATGAATTACATGGAAATTAAAATCTCCAGAAGATATCAAATTTCATATTCTGCACCATTTTTATGGAAAAACTGCACAATTTGAACCCTAACTTTCCAAAATTAAACCCAAAGTTTTCGCCTTTATAATTAACAGCAGAATTCCCAGAAAAATGAACAACATTGCTAACCAATCTACACAATTACTAGGTTTGTGCATCAAAAAGAGGGTAAAAAATGCAAGAAATGGTGAAGAAAGAAGATGTGAAGTTAGATAAATGGGGTTATGGGGTTAAAACTTCATCTGATCAGTGCATTTGTGCTATTAATGAATACTATCACCAGGTTTACTTCCTTTTTTTCAAGTAGACTTTATTTTGAGTGAATTCATAATTGTTGTTTTTGTTGTTGTTGTTGTTGTTGTGGTTTTTTTTTGGGAAATGGTAGCATAGCATAACATAAGAAAGGGTTACAAGAGTAGCTTAAGTTACATCACATTATATTACATAAGATTACATTAGATTAGATTCTACTTCTACTACCGCCCGGGTCAATGTCTTCCCCCGGATTGAAGCGGGGAACAAAAGCACCATCATCAGCAAAATACTTTTGTATGATCAGGGGAGGGGTTGCAAGATGCATAAACTCGATGCCCGTTATGGTCTTCCTCGCCTCTCGGGCTAGGATATCAGCAACTTGAACCCACGTCCTCGGAATGAATTGCGTCATCTCCACTATTCCATCATTAATGTAGACCCTGCACATATCATAGAGATTGATGAAGCGGTCTTTTACTCTCTCCGTGCCTTGAATGCCAAGAGTGACAAACTTGCAATCACTCAAAAACGTAACCGACTCCTTGTGGTGGTCTTTGCACCATTGTGCGGCGGTGAGGATGCCTAAGACCTCCGAGTGGGGAGCATCCATGGCGAAAACCGTGGCCATAAACCCGGCTGCCCATGTTCCATTCGGGTGGAGAAGGACGCCACCAACACCTGCAAAGTCAGAACTGGGAGCAAAGGAGGCGTCTACAATTAATGTGGGGTGAGGTCGGGGAAAGGTGAGGTAATCCGGGGTGAAAATAGGGAGGCGGGTGAAAGTTTCCTGGTTAGGACCAGGGGCGGAGGAAGTAAAATTTGAAAGTTGATGCTGGACAGAGGCTAAGAGTGTAGGGGCAGGGGTGTCTTTTGTTTCAAAGAGCCAAAGGTTTCTTCGTTTCCATATGGCCCAAAGGACAAAGGTGAAGGTGGTACTCCAAGTACAGTTACTAGCAAGGTTGGAATGGAACCAATCATGTAAGTTTTGAACAAAAAAAAGTGTGGGAACATTATAAACAGACCAAATCTCATGTGCTCGAGGGCAGTCTCTAAGAACATGGATGGCATCCTCAGTAGCGGTAGGACAAAAGGGGCAAAAGGGTCCACAGCTTAAACCTCTCCTAGAGAGAGTGGATCGAGTGGGAAGGCGGTCCCAAAGAGCGAGCCAAATGAAAAAACGGATTCTAGGGAGTGTTTCAAGGGACCAAATAGAAGACCAAGTGTCCTTCTTACTACTAAGGGGATGAGTAAGTTCCCATAAGTCATTATACACAAAAGAAGTATCAAAACAATTTTTATGGTTATGGTTATGGTTTTGCGTTTCTCGAAACAATTTTCATGTTGGATCATCCATGCGCGGCCTTTCTAGGTATTAATAGGGGTAAGGTTTGCGTATATCTGACCCCCCTTACCCCGCCTTATGCGCTGGGGTAAAGTTGTTGTTTTTCTATTTGATGGGTAAAAGTTGTTGTTGTTGAATGTTGCATGAAATGATTTGGTGCTTGGATTATAATTATTGGTGATGTAAACTTGTAATTGAAGGTGCTAAGTTATGGGAGAAAGAAGGCCATTATATTGGAGGCAGCAGTACATGATGAAAAGTGTGTTTTGGCCAATATATTGGCTGCCCAATACCTGGTTGCTAGTAAATCACCTAAAGTTGCAACCTTTGTTGAAGCTGCGAAATCGAATTATGTAATAAACCCATGTCTCTCTATTTTCTGTGATTTGTATGATTAATTGATTGTTGTTGTTCTGAATTTTGAGGATTATATTGTTTGTGTGATTTAGGATGAAGCAACGGATTATGAGAAAGCGGTTTTTGATGCTGTCTCTTACATGATCTCGAATAATAGGGATGATGATGTTGCTCTAACCTTGTTCCACAAGGTACAATTTATGCTCTAAGTTGGTGCTTGATTAATTGTTAGAAGTTTCCGACCTTTTATGTATGTGAAGATTCGCTCTACCAATTGAAACTGAACTCTTATGTCTCGTGTTTTCTAACTGACAGCTATTAAGTAAGTTTCCAAGAGACCTGGTTTCTTTGAGGAAAGCTCAATCACTATGTTTCTCTCTAGGGCAACTAGGCCGTTCTGTTGATATAGTTCAGGAGGTACTTTATCATTACTTCGAGTACATGATAAGCTAGCTTAGAGTATTTTACGATACATATCAGGTGAATGCCTAATGTGGTTGAACTGTGTAGGTTCTACCCGAAAATGAAGGGCAGAGTTACATATATGGTATGCTTTCTTTTCCCTCTATAGAACTTGGCCTCATGGAGGATGCTGAAAGCGCTGCAAGGAAAGCACTTGAGATCAACACTCTAGACTTTTGGGCACAACATTGTGTAAGTTTTCGTTTGGCAATTGTATTTTGACTGAACAATAACTCCTATGTCTTGGATGCCATATCAGCTGATCCCTTTTCTTGTCTCAATGCAGTTGTGCCATGTTCTGCAATTTGAATGTCGTTTTGCAGAAGCTGTGAAGTTCATGGAGGAATGCTCGCCTTCATGGGATTCTTGTTCACCATTCATGTATGCATTACATACACTGCCAATCTGTTCTGCCATGTTGGTCATTCACCTTGGTTTAATGTGAGGTGGTCTTGACCAATTTTCAGGTACACACACAATTGGTGGCATCTTGCTTTATGTTACTTGGAGGCTCATTCCGCTCTCGGAAGAGTACTAGATATATATGACAATTGTATAATGAAGGAACTAGACAGACCTGATGCAGGGCGTCATGAGGTTTAATCATCTTCACTTTTGGAGGAGTAGTATATATTGCATACTTATTATGTGTCTCCTTATCTTTCTTTAACTGATTAGGTGTGCATGAATGCTTTGGCATTGCTGTTGAGATTATATGTACGAGGTGAAGTCAGTCTCGTTCAGGATCGTCTGAAGGCTTTAGCGGATCTTTTGATAGATCAAGTGAGTTTTAACCTAGTGTGTTAGACTGTATACTCGTGGATTTTGCATTTTCTAGCTAAGCAGCAGCATGCAATATGTCATGTATGTCATAGAGATTGATGCACTTCCCGTACAATAACTAATATCTAGATTTCCTGGCTTTGTTTAGGCTACATGGTTTTTTGAGTGGAAACTTGATTTGCTCATATTATGGGCCTTAGCTAATATGGAACAGCATTCGGCAGCTCAACAGTTGCTTGAAGGTTTGAGGGTCAGGTTAGAATTGGGAACACTTTCTTCCGACAGTTCAACTTTTCTGCTACTGGTTATCCAAAATATAGTATCAGTTGGTTTAACTTAAGTTTCTCGGTTTGTAGAGTCACCAAAATGAATGAGAAGAAGCGGAAGCTGATGCTGAAGCCACTCTCCGTATGTTGATTTTATCCTCTTTTCCTGACTTCTGTGTATTCATTGCTGTATACACTGTAGTTGTTGAGAATCACATTTCCGAAAATCACTGAAATACTAGCTTTTGAATTAATTAACTGCTTTTTCAGCTTGCTGAAGCTATGTGCGAGTATGGTAAAGGTAATGACGAACATGCACTAGAGCTTTTCGGGGTTGATTTTGACATTAATGATTACAAAGCAATAGGGGCGTCTGCTGAGCAGCTCGAAGTGTTCAGCGAAATGTGGTATACTTTACTACTGAGCACAGGACAAACTGCAAAAGGTTCAACCTTGTTCACAACCGAGTTTTAATTAGACTAAATCATGTTGATTTGCTTACCTTTGCAATTACCTTACAAATTCATGCTCTGACAGCGATTGAGGTCATTGAGAGACGACTACTTAAAGAGAGAACGCCCTTTTTGTGGCGTCTACTGGTAAGCATTCCTGACCAATGCACCATACGTCTTCAATACTTCAATGGGATAAAGTTTAGGCCTCGAAGATAGATTTTTCCTCTCCTATCATCGGTTGTATTTCAGGAGAAAGCGTACCGCCTGACAGGCAAGCCGGAGGAAGCTAAACATGCAGCTGCGAAGGCGGAACATCTTGAGAATTCCTGAGTCAGATAGCCTAGTAAACTTTTGTTATTCTTGCTTATATACACTGTGATGACCAGTTAATCTTAAGTCATCTGTAATCTAGGAAAAAAAAAAATGTATTGCCAGTGACAACATGCACCAAATTTTATCGGGCATGTTGACCACATTGGCATTCAGAAAAATCTGCCAGTCGCATATTCGTATTAGAAAATATGCGCAAAGGCAAATGATACGCCTAGGATTTTGTCAAGGTTACGAAAACAAATATTTGTGTTTTCGATTACACTATGACGACTTTTATCTATATAAATTTTTTCGAGTTCTTGTTCATTCAATGAATTTACTTTTTTTTTTTTTATTCAGTACATACTCGATTCTTTATATTCTAACCATTAAACAACCTTCATGTTCAAACGCGTGACGTGTTGGAAAGTATCCTCGGGATCACCTTCCAAAAGAAAAGCAATAAGGTGGACAAAAAGGTGAGAAATCATACGAATACGATGATATAATATTTGATTTTGTTCCTAGATAAAGTTTTGTCACTAATTAGTTAGGTGTACACACTACTGAACTACAAGACGAAACCTCATAGACAGGTCATGTATTTTTATGTTCATCCAACAAACACCCATATAACTTGTCCAACTGAAGAACAAGGCAGACCAAAGTCTTTGAAACTTACATTAGAAGACACACAAAAAATGGGTAGTAAAAAAGAAGAGGTGAAGTTAGACAAATGGGGTTATGAAGTGAAGACATCTTCTGATCAATGCATTTCTGTGATTAACGATTACTATTACCAGGTTTGCTCACTTCTAATTAATTTTGTCTTTTATAAAGTTTTTGTCTTTGGTAGAAAATGATTAGGTGGGGGAAGGCCTAGTCCGGAAACGGGTAGGATTACATAGGACGACAAAGTTATCATTTGCGAACATTTTTATAGTTGATTGAATGTTTATAATTGACTTATGAGTGATTAATTAGTTGCTTGATAAATGAAACTTGTGTTTGAAGGTACTAAGTTATGGGAGAAAGAGGTCTATCATATTGGAGGCACCAGTTCATGATGAGAATTGTGTTTTGGCCAATATTTTGGCTGCCCATTTCTTGTCTGCTACTCACTCTTCCAAAGTTGCAACCTTTCTTGATGCTGCAAAATCCAATTATGTAATTTCTCACTCCTCTCCTTTTGTTTTTGGGGAGAATTGTATGATTAATTGATTATTTGGTTGGTTGTGTTTCTGAGTTCTTATGATTATGTGGTTATGTGGGTTTTGTATGATTTAGGATGAAGCAACGGATTATGAGAAAGCGGTTTTTGATGCTGTTTCTTACTTGATCTTGGATGATAGGGATGATGATGTTGCTCTGAATTTGCACTTCAAGGTACAATCTTTGCTGATTTTTGATAAGTTTGCTATGGTTTTGGTCTGATTGAGTAGTTGTACAAAAATGTCGGCTGGGGGAAATTTTTATGTGGACTGAACTGGACCTCTTTATGAATTAAGTATGTTTCAATTATATGATCAGCAACAAGCCAACAATCACCAAGCCTTAGTCCCGGAATGATTTTGGGTCAGCCTCGATTATATGGTCACGCGACTAATATTGTTGTTGTGTAACAAAAATGAATCTTATGCTATCAATTATCATCATTCATTAAGATTCATAAAAAATGAGCTGTGTTGATAATTGGCTAGTGGCTGCTGAAAAGGATTAGTTTTATCTTGTATGGATAACGTCAATGTATCAGAGATTCAGAACCTTCAAAGAGTTTGATTAAATTCTCTGGTCCCCCATTTCTTGGGTGAATATGATGGTGTTGCTTTGAATTTGGAATCTTACTAGATACAAGTATTCGTCCCATTGTCGTACTTCAGGTGGTGCTTTGTTGTTTGAAGATTCTAAAATTTCTGAGCTTTTACGTTTATGCGAAGATTTTATCAACCAGTTTGAGATGTGACACACACTGACATATTTTACGATTTTTTACTGACAGTTATTAGCTGAATTCCCAAGAGACCTGGCCTCTTTGAAAAGGGCGCAACTTCTATGCTTCTACATGGGGGAACCAAGTCCATCCCTTGATCTTGTCCAGCAGGTACTATGTTATCAGTTAAAAATTATCATAAGTTTCGAAGTTGTTAGGGCAGAGATTCATATATCAGACTGTAGGCTTGTAATTTACTATGTACAAGCGTCTGATGCTGTTGAAATGCATAGGTTATTCCAAAAAATGAAGGAGAGAGTTATGTATATGGTATGCTTGCTTTTCCTTTCCTGGAACTTGGCCGTATGGAGGATGCTGAGAGAGCTGCAAGAAAAGCACTTGAGATCAACAAGCTAGATTTTTGGGCACAACATTGTGTGAGTCAAATTTTATCTATTATCCTGTGTCTAGGGATACCATGCTGGCTGATCCAGTTTCTTGCCAATGCGACTGTCCATGACAGTTAATCCATTTTCCTTTCTCAATGCAGCTATGCCATGTTCTGCAGTTTGAATGTCGTTTTGCAGAAGCTGTAAATTTCATGGAAGAGTGCTCGCCTGAATGGATTTCTTGTGCTTCATTTATGTGTGTACTACACTGCCTTCTATTCTGCCTTATTGGTTTATTCCCTTTGTTTTAATTTGACCGATGATCTAGTGACTGATATTTAGGTACACACACAATTGGTGGCACGTTGCTTTATGTTACTTGGAAGGCCATTCCCCGCGTGGAAGAGTTTTAGATATATATGACCACTGTATCATCAAGGAATTAGATAAACCTGATGCTGCACGCCCAGAGGTTACATCATCTTCACTTCTGTAAAGTTTTTCTTACTTGATTATGTATCTCTTTACCTATCTGTAGTTGTTGTAGGTTTACGTAAATGCTTTGGGGTTGCTTTTGCGATTACATGTACGAGGCGAGATCAGTCTGTTGGAGGATCGTCTCAAGACATTAGCAAAACTTCTAACAGATCAAGTGAGTGAATGCTTAATGTTTTAGATTGATAGTTCATGACATGTTTTACCAAGCAGCAGCATAGAACATCTGGTGTAGGACATTAGTGAACACTAATACCTTGCAACTTGAGGAGGTGTCAATATTAGGTTTATCCGTCTTTCTTACATCCTACAAATTCCGTTTTTGGGCTTACAGAGTTACGCTCTGTCACAGCTCTCTTCTGCCAAGGGTGTTTCTAACTACTAAGTTGCCATGATGCTTGTGTATGCATTTCTTATCTGATAGGCAACTTGTTTTTTCTTTTCTTTTTTTTTTCTTTTTTTTTGCCTTTATTTTGCATTCTTGTATTGGACAAGTTACTAAGAGAATGTTCAGCTTTTGAAATAAATCCCATCTCTATGGTGCATTCAGGGAAACAAGTACAGTAACTAATTCTCGGGTTCCCTATATGTGTGTAGGCTGTTTGGTTTTCAGAGTGGCAGCTGGATGTATTCATATTATGGGCCTTAGCTCGTACTGAGTACGTTTCTGCAGCTCAACAGTTACTTGAAGGTTTGAGGCTCAGGTTAGTCCTCAGAGCTTCTCTTCTCACGTTTCTCTTCTCTTTTATCGATTAATAGACATGAACTGGCAGCTGACGTTGGTGAACTTTGTGTAGAGTGTCCACTATGAACGAGAAGAAACAGAAGCTGATGCAGAGGGCACTCTCTGTATGTTGATTTTCCACTTCTTTTCTTAATATTTGTGTCTTAGTTGCCGTTAATGAGTTCCCTCATGATCTGATAGTGCTGAAGTTTGCATACAGAGTCAAATTCACTTTATTATGAGCTTTGATGGTTGTACAATCTGATAGATTAGGGATGAACTGTTTTATTCAGCTTGCAGAAGCCCTATATGAGTATGGCAAGGGTAATGACAAGCGTGCCCTAGAGCTCTTTGGCGCAGATTTTGATGCCAATGGCTGCAAGGTATTTGTAGTCCTATGTTTCAGCGTGACCCTTGATTAGAACACTCCTCTTATGTACACATACCTGTTAGCAACATCAAAAACATGTCCACTGTTTCGTCAGTGCTTTAATCTGATGCTGTAACGCTAACAGGGGTCTTTTGGTCTTGCTGTAGGCAATAGGGGCGTCTGATGAGCAACTCGATGTGTTTAATGAAGTTTGGTATAGTTTGCTGCTGAACACTGGACAAGCTGCAAAAGGTTCAACTTACAGCATCTGGCTATTCTCATATTCAATTTCTTCATTTTAATTAACTAGACATCTGTGCCATTGGCAGTGATCGAGGTTGTTGATAGACGACTCAAGAACAGGGATGGTGTGCCGTTTTTGTGGCGTCTACTGGTGCGTTAAGTTATCATGTACCAAACCCTTCGACGTTCTATCTAATACTTTTGAGGTCAATGATTTATGTTCTCTTGTTGTCGATGATTGTAATACAGGAGAAAGGTTACTTGATGGCGGGAAGGAAGGAAGCTGCAACCGCATCTGAGAAGGCAAACAGTCTTGAGAAATCCTATTTCAGATAGCCAAATAGTGAACATTTTCTTCTTGTTGGACTTGAAAACATTTGTAATACACCTGTGTTCTACCAGTTGATATACAAGGAGTACCCAGTGATATGAATAGTGAACCCACCAGAACAACCTCCTGCTAAATCCTACTCCTTATAACAATGAAACAAACAGTGTAGTCTACATGCTACCTCTGCATTTTAGGTTTATGTTTTGGCCGGAACAACCTAAAGAAACGGAAAGAGTACATATCATCGGAAGGCCTTCAAGGATGGGTACGGAGGCCTCGAATGCTCCGGTGAGTATACATTGGTAGGATCAGAATGATTCAGAGGAAAAGATCAAAATCAAGTGCACATTTCAAATGTACAATTTACAATCATTAGGTACACTCACTAATCATACTTCTCAATACATTTCCATTTATGATGATTTCATGATGCATAATCCAAACCATCTTTAATAATTACATCCAAAACTCAAATCAAGTGACCAATTTCACTACATAGTACACTTTGAATGAGATATTTTTGTGGTAATAATAACAACATTAGTACTAATAGTACAAAACAAAGAGGCCATCAAATTTCTTCAATCATCCCCACCCTTTTGTCTTTGCCCCCATCATATAATTTCAAACACTTCATTATCAAATCAACCCCACATCTCAAAAACCATCATTTTCCCCAAATTTTGACTTTGCATTTTCTTAGATCATGTCTCATCCCCAGCTGGGACAACCACCACATTGGCATTGGACCCTCTGACCCCACGGGTCCGGGTCCATATCCGCCGCAGCTCCACCACAACCTCCTTTGCGTTCGGCCTGTCGTCTTTATCAGCCGCCACACACTGAAACGCCAATTCAGCTACGGCTGCCACGCTTTCCTCCACGGCGGCCCCCTCGGCCACCAAAACCCGGTCCACAACCTGGTCCAACAACCCAATTTGAATCTTGGCCACCACCATATCAACCAATGCCACCTCCCTTTTTTCCCTCCTTTGATCAACCGCTTTCAACCCGGTTATCAACTCCAATAAAACCACCCCAAAGCTATACACATCACTCTTCTCAGTCAACCTGAACGACTTATGGTAATCCGGGTCTAAATAACCCGGAGTACCCTGCGGTCCGGTCCAAACACAACCGGAAGACGAACCAGACAACTCCCCAGACAATTTCGGATTATCCGAATAAACCAACAACCTCGACAACCCGAAATCCCCAACCCGAACCCGCATACTCCCATCCACAAATATATTAGACGTCGTAATATCCCTATGAACCACAGGCGGCTGGACCGAAAAATGTAGATACTCAACCGCAACAGCAATCTGCAACGCAATATCAACCCGGGTCTGCCAACTCAACAAACCCGAAATCTTCCGGTTCGACCCATGCAAATGATCCGCTAAAGTGCCATTAGGGATATAATCGTAAACCAACAATAACCCTCTCGGGTCACTACAGTAACCATGAAGCTTCACCAGGTTCGGATGTTCAATCGAAGAAAGTATCAATATCTCATTACAAAACGACTTCGAAGACACCGCTTTCCCACCAACAGTAGCGTAATGGTTACGATGAAGATACTTAACCGCAACAATACGACCATCAAAAAGCTCCCCGAGATAAACCGACCCGAACCCACCATCCCCAATCTTCCTCTTCGGGTCAAACCGGTTCGTTGACGCTTCCAGCTCCTCGTAAGTAAAAACCGGGGGAAGTAGGGATGCGCAGCGGTGTCGGTGCAGAAATACGGTTGTCGGATCCTCCAAACTTTCGGGTCCGGTAACCCGTTTGTTTTTAACCACAATGTAAGCCAGAACGAGAAGACCAAGTAGACAGACCATCACTACAACTAACGAAACAAGCTTCACCCTCTCCTTATGTTCCCGGACCCACACCGCCGACGACGAGAATCCGGTTGCGGAGGTTTTAATTGTTGCATTGTTGAGTAAGCATAAAAACGGGTTATTCGGGTCGGATGAATTGAACCCGCAAACAGCTCCGTTACCTTTCAGCTTGCATTCGCGGCAGCGTGAGAAGTACTCGTCGTTGACGCCGTCAAATTCAACGGAAATGCCCATTTTGAGGACGTCATCCAAGTAACCGAGTACGTCACTATGACAACCCTGCTCGGAAATACCCGAACCGGGTCGACCCGTTTCGCAAACGGGTTCAAGTAACCGAAACGGGCGCTTGACTAAAGCGCATTCCCAAGGGCAGATACTGCAGTTGGGGAGAGAGAGATTCGGTGTGGGACAAGGTTTGAGAAGAGAGAGTCGTGAGCAGGAAGAGTCGGAGACTTTGAATGGTGTGTTGGTGAAGTTGAGGGGTAGTTCCGGGATTGAGGAGTAACGAGAGGGGCAAAATGGGGAAGATGAGTTTTGTTTTTGTGTTGGGTGTGGAGAGAGAGTGAGAGTGGAGGAGTCAGAGTCATAGCGGAGGAGAGAGAAAGAGAGGTTGTTGATGGTGAGGAGAGAGAGTGATTCGGCGGTGCAGTTGAGGTGGAAGGCAGGGTGGCCGCAACCGTTGACGGTGGAGAATGGGTACGGCGGTGGTGACGTGTTAAATGGTGGACAAGATCTACTAGCTTTACTATTACTACTATGACAAGTGTTAGTAGTAGTAGTAGCTGTTGAAGATGGAGATGATAGTAGTAGTAGCGTAATGAAGAAGATGAGAATCATAGTAGTAAGGAGGAGTAATGGGTAAGTGGAGTTGGGAGAGTGTTGGTACTATGAAACTATGAAAGAAGGATGAATGTTGGAGTTGTCATCAATGGAGAGAGAGAGAGATCTAAATCTAGAAAGAGAGAGGAGAGAGGGAGAGAGAGTGGGGGGTCACGTGGGGGTGAGGTTGAGTGATGACAAGAGCTTGAAAAGGGGGATATGGAAGAGGAGTGAACAATGAAGTAGAGTTATTTTATTTTATTTTATTTATTTTGGGTGGGTGGGTGGACAAGTTCTTTTTACTTTTGTTGTTGTTTTGTTTGATTTTATGACTGAATGAATGAATGTGTAGTCTTTGTTTATGTTTATGTTTCCCTATGTAGGGGGGGGGGGGAGGCTTTGGTGAGTGTGGTGGAAGAATAGTCTTCAATATACTTTCTTGGAGAATGTAAGTTTAATATTACATGATACACTAATCTATCAGGTCTGGCGTCTGGTGAGATGAAACGTAATATCACTTTTAAGTTATAATATGATTAACGTATTACCTCTCACTGATAAAAGAGAATCATTTGACTGACTGCTTCAAGAGAAATGAGGAACGGATTTGGATAATCGGTTGAATGCATATACTAGCATGAGTACATGAGTAACATGACCACTTGATCGAGTACTTGACAAGTTGACATGAGACTCACTTAAGTTTTAGACATACGGAGTATATCAAGTTCAAACTATTAGAATACGATATTTTAAAGTCTTATTACGATTACTTTGCTATGTGTAGTATAATCAAACTCAAATTCGGATTTAGACTAAACTCTACAAAATGCCAAAATAAATACTGATTGAATGTAAGTTGGATGCTTGAAGCAAACTCTCTCATTGAATTGTTGATAAACGTAGGTTTGTGGTCTTCTAGTAATTTTTTAAGGACATTTTTCACATTTAGGTAGGAGGTAGTTGAAAACTCACGTCTTTTCGTAAGCCTAACAAAAAAATAAAAATGTAGAAGAGTTCTAAAATAGTGGGGTTGTTGAACTTGGATGAGCTCAATGGAGACAGCAATTTGAGTTTGTCAAAAGAGTGTAGGAGAAATCCAATATACACATACTCCGTACTACACTAGTAACTATCAAGCGCACCAAAATCCTGCTTTTTTGACATTGAAGTTATTGGTATCATACAAATGATTAGATTCACATTTCCACTACGCATAAGTTTTTCATGTAATGTTGCATATTCTAATATTAAAAGCATTTTTTTGGTAAACATTTTTAGTAAAGAATGAATGTTACACTTCTAGGATGCTGACTGCTGATTTTTGTGGTTTATACAAGTGTATAAATTATACTCAGCAGTGTATACTGTATAGTTGCACATAGTGCGAGACTGCGAGTGAGAACTTTCTTTTGAGGAGGATTTCACGGCACTCGGAAGATCGGGTTTGACATCTTTGGATATGGAGCAAGGTTATTTTACAATTGCAAGGTGCTAAATCGAATTGTATAGTAGTATGTTTTTTTAAGGGTTATTTTACTGTGTGTCTCAAGGCACGTTAAAAGTACATAGATTTACCTTGGGTATGTGATATTCTCAATCGAAAAAACAAAGTATCACTAATTACAATCATGTAGTTAAGTCTAAATTAACATGTGTTATTAGGGCACACGATAAAAAGAACCCTTAATTAATAGTACTCGTACTAGTTTGGGGGGTTGGCACTTCGGCTCACGCATGGGTTACCGTGTGTTTTTGTCCGATTTGGGGCCTTCAATTTTTTGGCCTAACTCTGTGGATTATATATACTTTCGTAATGGCAAATTTCGACCACATTTGCTGAAGGTAGTCTGCTCTTTTCAAACTTCTTTTACCATGGATAGCTTTGGAATAAACTTGTGAGATTATGGTCCATTTTTTAAACTAGCCCAATATTATACACTTGGACCAAACTCTTGGACTCTTGGGGAGGGAAAGTAGAAAAATTCTCTCATACCACATGATCATGATCGAACCATTGGGCCTGGCCTTTTAATCCAAATGATCCTAGTCCGTAACTTTTAACAAATAAATAAACTTGGATAGTCCGTTGAAGAAGACTTGTTTCGATCACCAAGAGACTTCAAATCGGACGATGATAGCGTGCAACCGGGTGGTACTCAATCTCGGCACCACCTAAACTAAATTGTTAGCAAAAGTACCAAATTGTCCTGGATAGTACCGAAATTGAGTACCACGGGGTAATCACAATGTCATTTTCGCTTCAAATATTTTTTGCTAGTTGCTACATACGGAGTACAAGTGTACAAATCATATACATAGAACTTGTAAGATGTATCAGCCATGCTTTTCGTCGAGACTTCCCCTCACCTAGTCACCTAGTCAACTCGCAAGCCCTATCTCGAAACATTTGACCAGTACACACCCTGGAAATTTCAAGTCAATTTCCCTTTGCCTAAAAAACCAAACAAGTCGTGTTCTTTGAACATTATTTTAACTCCAAATTGTTTCGTATTCCTCAATCTCATTGGCTCATACTCCATATAATATATAAACTCCATTATCTTACAAAAATTATTCTTACACATAAATAAATTTGTCGTGCTATTGCACCATATAAAAAAGTTGCCAATACAACAAGCAACAACGCACCAAAATCAACCTTTTTTAAGGCATATCCTATATATCCACCCAAAAACAATCATCAACAAACTTCCATATTTCCCATTTCTCATTCATCATTTCTTTTGCGTAGTCGCAATAAAGTTAGAATTTGAAATTCGGGGTTTGATCGTAGTAGTCGTAAGCTATGGACCTTCTTACAGAAGCCGGAGCGGTCAAGCTCCGGAGCCATTTGGATAAGTACTTAGTAGGGGACGAAGACCGAGAAACTGTCCGACAAAGCAGAAACGGGTCGTCCAAACGGGCCATATGGATCGTCGAATTGTGTCCGAAAAACCCGGATGCAATCAAGCTTAAGAATTTATTTTCGGGTTTATACTTAACGGCGTCGGATACGCCGTTTCTTTTAGGGATGACGGGTAAACGGGTCGTACAATTATCCATATTTGACCGACCCGGATAGAGTGGGAGCCTATAAGTGATGGGTTTCAAGTCAAGTTAAGGAGTACTAAAGAGTCCGGGAAATATTTGAGGGCGAATGGTGGGATGCCACCTTGGAGAAATTCTGTTACACATGATTCGCCACTTACGGGTGGAACGTATAATTGGGTTCTTTGGGATGTTGAACCCGTTTCTTTAGCCGAATTCGGGTCGTCGTTTCCGGATGCTCCGTCGCCTTTGTCGAGTTTTAATTCGGTTTTCTCGGATGAGCTTGACGGGTCGTACCCGGGTTCTCCTATGTCCGTCATATCGAATTCATCTTCACTCTCGTCACCATTTTCCGGCAGGAAGGTATGTTTAAGTTTAGTTCATTGTTTTGTTTCAATTTGGTTTATTTTTGTTTCGTTGAATTTGTTTGGGTGTACAAAACAAGTCAAGTACAATGTGTCTAATTGTAAAATGTAGGACGAAATTAAGACCACTTTGTCAAAATAAATGCACTACTAATTTGTTTAAAATCTAGAATTGAGAAGATCAATCCAATTGATAATAATTTATTGTTTGAATAGTACATACCCTATATGGAGAAAGACAACATTCAATGTATACCAAGCAATGACGGAAGTTGGTTTATGGTAGAGAGTCTCGAGACTATGAACTTTCAGTCTCGCCTTAAAACTGCAGCAACTAGCTAGAATTTGCTTTTTAAACCACTTGGTAACGAAATTTGTCATAATTGTACACTACATTTTAAGGGTTGAAACGACAGTAGACTAATTAATTTGAGTGTAATGTGAAGACGACAACTTTATTAATACTAATGACCTAAAAGAAACTTAATTAATACAAACAATTGCGGGATTGATGTTAGTTACATTGATTAGCAAAGAGATTGAAGTTGTTAAGCACACAAGTTGTTAACCACCATGTGCAATGCAATTTGAGGACGTCAAATTCTTCAGAAAGACAAAAATGCGTAAATAATTAAGAAGGCATGTGGCCTGCCCTTCTGTCTAAATGGTGTCACAGAAGTTGGTGGTTCGAGTCCTTTAATATTAACTAGACCGTGGACTTGTGGTCCTGTAATCTGTAGAGCTTAGATAATTGGTACGTTTTGTGCTGAATGAACATGTTTGGTGCTGAATGTTGATAAATATTACACTCTTCGTTTTATTAAATTCTTTATATCTAATTTGAATATATAAATAGAAATTCGATATACATAAGATTTTAAAGTTGAGTGTATGTGAGATTAAACAATCGAAGTATCACAAAAGATGATTTTCGATCTTAAAGAAAACAATTGAATGATTGAATTAACACCTAAACAGACTAGCTTTACACCTCTTATTCGTTCGTAATTACTTTTTTCCGTGTTTCATATCAAAACTCGGTGTGATATTATCCATCTCATTTGCATTATTACACGTAGATTTACAGTCGTCGGTCTTTAGAGAGAGCAAATTAATACCACATACTCCACTTACAAAGTTGTTGTCTTTCCAACTTCTCCTCTGTATCTCATGGTGTAATGAACAACTAACTAATTACTCCAATCACTCAAAGAGTCAGTAATTACCAAATGTAGCAAAGCAATAAGTGATCAGTAATAACTTACAAGCCCGAAGGCGTAAACATTACTCACACCTTGATGATCACGTAATCTGCTAACGAAGGATGATTATGACATGTAACGATTGATGACACAATCACACAATCACACAAACAACAGAAAGCCAACAAGTTGAGTGTTTATCTCATAAATCTAATCCAAAATGATGCAACTTACTCGTCACGTAACTCTCATTCTAACTTTTTTCCCAAATAAAACCGTAAAAACATTTCCTTCATTTCTCATTTCTCATTTCCTTCCTTTGTCGCCGCCAAATACGACGACCTCCACGTGTCCTACCACCGTACATAGCCAACTTCCCGCCGTCAGTCCCACACCGTGTTCTTCGCATTAAAAGCCCAAATTGACCGTTTCAACTAAAACGTGAGAAAGAAGCTCACGTGTTTCTTGTTAAATCCTCCACTTTATAAAGTTTTTAACACCAACCCATTTTCTAAAATCAAATATTATAATCTGGGTAGTACTCATTTGCACAAATATCTACCTCATTTCGTTCATTTGTCGGACCAATCATAGCATAAACTCTTACTGTTGTAGTAGCATAAAATCTAACCTTATCCTTGCCCAATCAAAATTCTAACACAAACCCATTTTTCTAACACACAAATATACATCTGGGTCGTTGTCAATTCTTGCTCTTTTTTTTTAACGCGTCGAAAAATCGTAACTTATCGAATAACTTTATCAGTTGAGTTAGCCGATTTTTATAATTCTGCAGAAGACGAGAGCAATGGACCTCTTCCACAACGCAAAAGCGGTTCGCCTGAAATCACACCACGACAAATACTTGGTAGCAGAGGAAGACGAGGAGTCGGTAACCCAGGACAGAAACGGGTCAGCCCGAAACGCCAGGTGGACAGTGGAGTTTAGTGGGGACCACTCTATCCGGTTGAAGAGTTGCTATGGTAAATACTTAACCGCAACGAACCACGCCTTTTTGCTTGGGATGACGGGTAAACGGGTACTTCAGACCGGGTCGGGTAAGCCCGGCAAGACGATGGAGTGGGAGCCACTCAAGGCCGGGTCGCAGACCCGGTTGAGGACCCGGGAGGGGACTTACTTGCGGGCCAATGGTGGGTTGCCACCGTGGCGGAATTCGATCACGCATGATTTGCCACATAGGACTGCCACGCAAGGTTGGGTGCTTTGGAGTGTTGATATTGTTGAGATTTTGGATCATTCTGTGGATGGGGATGAGGAGGATGAAATGGTTGAGAATCCGGGTCGGGTTGACGAACCTGAGGTGAAGCGTAAGCCCAGTAGACAAGACTCACAAGAGAGTCCGGTTCGGGTTGAGGTTGTGCATTCGGAGCCGGGTTTGGTTTCAGTTGGGTCAGATAAATACCAAAGGCAAGAGGTATGGAAATTCTGGATTAAGTTTTTGTAATCTTTGCACATTTTTGTTAAAATAATTAGTTAAATGGTTTACTATAATTTTGTTGTCCTTTGAATTTGCTTGTTTTTATTTATTTTGTTTTGATTTTGCATTGATTCTATTATTATGAAATTAAAATGTGATGTAAAGATATGAAGAAAGTTATCTGAATATGCTGTTGATGAATTTTTATTGTACTTTTGTTGCACTTTTGGTGCTTTTGAATGTTGATCTTGTATATATTGACTGTAAAGTGTGTGATTACTCTGGATTCTGGTGGTTATGAATGACTTATAGTTTGTAAAACACGGCCGAATTCGATTGGCGGGCTTTTCAAGTGTTGTTCTTTCTTTGGAGGTGTGGTATGTATGAACTATGAAGTGCAATGGTAGGGAATTTGGAGATTCTATTGATGATGTGTTTTTCGATTTTAGTGGCTTTGTTTCCGTAACAATGAGTTGGATAGAAAGTGATCCCAAGCTTTTGAATGTGACATGAAGTATATACTCTCTATGTAAATGGTTGTCTTGTTCATTTACATGCATTCTGAAATTGTAGTCCTGTTTGTATGAGTGATCAGTGCTTGTGCACTTATGGAGTACAAGGAGCTGTGTTGGTTTGATACTGATTGCTGTTTGTCCTGGGTTTTTGGTTTTGCAGTCTACTGACTTTGCGACATACTCACCACCTAAGCCAGATGGGAGGCTCATCTATTACCATATTGCTGATGAGCAAGGAAATGTAGATGCTGCAAAGGGGAGCTCGCTGATCTTTAAGGGCCACAGTGTGTCTGATTTGACTCGGAAACTGGTGGAAGAGACGGGGCTTGAAGACATCTATGTATGCACACGTAGCCCTTTGAATGGAAAGTTGTATCCTTTACGCTTGCAGCTGCCCCCAAATAGCGCCACAATGCACATTGTCGTGGTTCCATCTACCTCAAGCTGTAAGTTTAGCTCCCCTATTTTTGTTATACTACACCTTTAGTTTGCTCCTCTCTGTCTGCAAATGCACCAGCAACTGCCTAATTTCATTGCACAGAGGAAACCTAAAAAACTGGAGTGCCTAAATTGCCATTATCTTAAGTACTCTAACTACTGTTATGTCACCTTTTTTTTTTTTTTTTTTGTGAGGTCAAACTGTTATGTCACTTATGTGTTCTGTCATAAGTAGAAACTTATTGTCTTGTTAGACTCGGCTCACCTATGCTACCTGTTACCTGCTTTCGACATGACTTTGTGCCCACTGCCCCATCCTGCTCCTTGCGTTTATGTTTTTCAAATAAAGAACGAGTGTACTAGCAAATGTTGCTATGCTGTAAATGTGATTCTGTCCACCCATCTCTAGATGTCTAAATGTGAGCTTATTGATAATTGAAAGTGTCTACGGCATTGTGGTGCTTGGTATGCGGCCTGGTTTAGATGATTAGTTATGTCATGACTAATTATGCTCTACTTTTGTTGCTCAGTGGCTCAAGACTTCTTATAAGTGGGAATCCTATAACAAGGCGAGTTTATCCAAGTCGAGCAAGGCAAATTTTCAGCAATGGACGTGAAGATGATATGAGTTATGTACAGGCTCCAACTCTCATCTGTGTAGATTCAGCAATTAGTGGTACAATTTTGTAAAAACATTGCCCTAGTAGTCATGTACCAGTTTGCAGAGGTGAATTACAGTAGGTGCAACCGCATTAGATGTTAGTATTATCTACTCCTAAGTTCAGTCTACTTCCTGTCATCTCAAACTCTTAGAGCCTAGAATGCTCCTAGCATAAATTCTTTCTGTAGCTGCTCTATTAGCGATAACGAACCATCAGTTTCGGTTATTACCTGTGATTTTTTAGTCCTGTGGTAGGTTCTCGGTTGATTGTTCATTTGTTCTTGATTGTGAGTATCATTTCTACTCTACTGTTACATAAATAAAGGTGAGATGCGTTTATCACTAAAGCAGTACTCGTATTCTTTATCTTTCTGATGTATTTGGGTCCAATTTTCGCTATATACCACAAAACCATTGATATGCTACCCAAGAATCAACATAAGAATATACAGAATCTAGATCTCAAAACACCATGGTTTCAGTGCTTCACCAATAATCAGAGCAGGAACAGGATCCATCCCTGAAATGATGGAAGCGAGTGCGATCTCTGACAATAATCTCTACATTGAAAAGCTTAGAGATGAGCTTGGTCACTTGATGGCAGTCATTGCAGACACGGAGATTCTTGAAGATTCGGATTGGCACACCTGGTTCCGAATGTAGAAGCCCATACGCAATGGCAAGTCTTTCACTATGCAGTCTAAGGGCATCTTTCTTCTGATCTTCATCTTCATCTTCTACCAATAGTGCTTGTGAAAGATCAGGCTTATATCCCACTAAATGAAGTCTGTCATAGATCAGGTCCAAAACTCTGTATATATCATTTCTTTCCTGGTGAGAAGTGTCCCCTGCGAAAAATTCATGATTTACTCCATTAATCTCCAAGGAGCTACAGCCAGGTTCTTTCTTTATGCCCTTATCAGTCATCAGCTGTCGTATTAAACCAACGTCGTTCCATCGAGCTGCAGAAGCATAAACTCTAGAGAGCAGGACATAAACTCCACTTGAGGTAACTTGTTCTGTTTCAAGTATCTTCTTAGCAACTTCTTCACTCAGCTCTAACCCCACATTCTGCTTGCAACAAGCGTCAAGAAGACTCCTCCATATCACGACATCAGGCTTCACAGTCATATTCGACACAAGCTCCAGGGCCTCATGGACTAATCCTGCTCGAGCCAGGAGATCGACCAAGCAACCATAGTGTTCTAGTCGAGGCTCAATACAGTACTCATTCACCATCTTGCTGAAGTGCTCGCGGCCTAATCCAACCATCCCACCATGGTTACACGCACTCAAAATGCCAACGAAAGTGATTGAATTCGGCTTTAGTCCCTCAACCTTAATCATCTCATTGAAATACTCCAATGCCAATTCAGAGAACCCATGTGTAGCAAGTCCTAAAATAATCGAATTCCACGAGTTAACATCACGCTTAACCATACGATCAAACACTTGTTTACCCAAATCCAACATCCCACATTTGCAGTACATTTCCACCAATGCATTGCTCAACAAAACACCATTACCAGCTTCACCATCACACTTCCTCAAAACATAAGCATGAACCCACATCCCGGACGACAAAGCTCCTAAACCAGCACAACCCGAAACAGCGCTCTGCAACGTATACTCATCCGGCTCAAACGTCTCCTGCATCCGACGAAACAACCTCAATGCCCCATCAAACTCCCCTTTCCCAACCAACGCATCAATCACCGCATTCCACGACACGACACTTCTCTCAGGCATTTCATCAAACACCTTCTGCGCACGGTCCATGCGACCGCACGACGCATAAAAATGGATTAAACTATTGTTAACATAAACATCAGACCAAAGCCCAAGTTTAAAAATGTGGGCATGCGCCTGTTTCCCGCCAAATTCATCAAACAAGTAAGCACAAGCTTTGAGAACAAAGGGGAAAGTGTGCTTATCAGGGGAAACTTCACCTTCACTCAACATTTCATAATACAGCAAAAAGGCATCGCCTTTATGGATATGACTGTGAGCACAAGCTCTGATAAGGGTGTTCCAAACGAATGTGTTTCGGTGTTCAACTTCGGCGAAAAGGCGAAAGGCGTACCGGATATCGGCCGAGGCAGCGTAATGGAGAAGCCTGCTGTGGAGGAAGAGGAGGTAGTTGGGGTGGTGGAAGGGTGTTGTACGGAGAGCTTGGGCGTGGATTTGCTTGAGGTTGGCCATGGAGGTGCAGTTGTGGAGGAGGGAGAGGAGGTTTCCATGGTGGTGATGGTGGCTTGTTGAGGAAGCTGAAGATAAATGCTCAATTTTGGGAGGTGGGTTGTGGAGTGTAGATGTTAGGAGCATCTTCACAAAGATGATGATAATTTTACTAAGACTAGAAGTCCCTTTGATTCTTTCCCAATAAAGGGTGATGAATACGTATTTGGATCTCGTAGAGTTGTATGTAAGTGAAAATCGTATAATATGTGTTCCAACAGTAGAAAACGTGTTTTATAATAATCAAAACGTGAACAAAAATGATTTGTATTAACCTCTTAAAACCACCTAATGCCAGTATGTCACTCTTAGTACATGAAGTGAATACAGATCAATCGTGAACAGGTGAAAATAAAAGGAATAATATATAGAACCTTGAATTTCCAACGAACTTCCACATGAAGAAAAAGAACAAGGGCTAAAATGAACCTAATTTTTAGAACTCAAACTAAGTTCATATGTGAATGATATATAGGAAAGTTAAAAATTCCAAACGCAGGTCAAGCATACAAAGTTGGCGATATACTCTAGGACTAATCGTGGACTAATCGCTAACAAGATGCCGGTCGTTGATAAAACCAGAGTTTTCCATCCAAATCTCTTGAGTTTTTGTTTCACAAAATATTCCAACACCTCGTCGATATCAAAATACCAGTCTATCGTTCGATCAGGAATATAAACATCAAGGTCTTCGATGATTGTCCTAGGTAGAGGTGTGCCATTCTGAGAACAATCAAACACACCAACTGAATTACTAATAAATATTCGGCAACTCAAAACTTTTGAGTACAACCGTTATGACCTTATATAGTTCATTTAACAAAAAAAAAAAAAAAATCCATTGCTTACATCTAAAAGTTTTTAACAGTCGTATAGTAGATAGATTCTTGAGGTATTGCCTTATTGGTAACGATTGTTTACAACTTAAGAGCTAAGTGTGCATGCGGTAGCTATACTTTTATCACTAAATCAACGTACGTTAGAAATTGAAAAAAAAAAAGCCTTCGATTATAGCCATTATAAACCTAAACTTAGACATCAGTAATACGAAATTGTTTTCGTGAAACGGATTAATTCAAGAAAAAGTAGTCGAGACTTACGACATGGTGGTCCGCCAGTTGTGCCATATACTCTCTTTGGCGAACACTGAAACCTCCGCGAGATGGACTAATATAAAGGTAAAACCTGCTAAACATTGAGAGAGGTTTACCCTTGATTTCATTGTAGTAAATTTTGATAGCTTCCGAAAATTCCCGCAACTCCAAGCGTTGGGTAAAACTCTCCCTAGGGTTAACAGCAGTAAAATTATCACCTATTTCTTCTTTTACCTCTATCAGCTGTTCTTGAATCTCTGCCATTGATAGTTGTTTGTGACAAGATGAGGATTAGGGTTTCAAGTAAAGTTTTCGAGGGTGTTTGCAATTCTCGTAAATTTTACTTGTAGCGAACAACTATTGTTGTAAGAAGAAACCTGATACAAGTATGATGGCTATAATATGATGATTCGAATGGTGAACAAGCTCGAGTTTCGTTGAATTGATTTCCTAACTCTAAGCCAATTGCTTATCGGATTAATTCCCGTTCAACGGGTCGAGTGTAGCTATGGCCTTTGGACTCAATATTACCCACCTGGCCCGCATATACTTACGTGACACAAGCCCACGGCCCAATAGGCCACAATGGTTGAGTATTTGGACTCGACACTCCACCTCATTGATATGGGCCAGCCCGTTGGGCTGTTTGCGATTCGGCTAATATACATTGGTCAATTTCCTGGCAACATTAGTAAAAAAATGTAAGTATCCTTTGAGTCTTCGCTCCCCCAACTTTGAAATCTATAATAATTTAAGCAGTATTATTCTTGTCTAGTCATACACTCATACCGTAGGCTTTACGGTGATTTGTATTTCGCATTTATCAAATAAAGCCAAGTGGAGTAGTATCAAATCTCAA
The DNA here is from genome assembly GCA_963457585.1 of Spergularia bocconei. NCBI lineage: Eukaryota > Viridiplantae > Streptophyta > Magnoliopsida > Caryophyllales > Caryophyllaceae > Spergularia > Spergularia bocconei. The sequence goes on from OY734943.1 coordinate 3,470,924, forward strand.
GTCTCATTGTCTCGATCACTCTCAATCATTCGGGTTACGATATTATTAGAAAATCGTAAAAGAAAATCAGATTGAAGTCTTCTTTGGTAACGTAAGGTTGTTCACATAAGAATTACGAGTAAAAGGATAAGAGATAGAGTATGTGTAGCCAATTTGCCATTAATAGTATCTTTAGTATTGCTCTATTGGAGGTCTACGTCAATTTGTCATCAAAATGTCGGACAGAGAACTTAAGGTGCTGTCTCATCCGTTTTTTAAATTTCTTTTGTATGATCTTGTTAACTCCGAGTTTGAGTCGGATAAGATTATATGTTTATATTAACATAGCAAAACTCTCCACCACTATACCCTCAGTCCTCACTTCCGATTAAAATCCTATTCCATTAACAGTTGTTGGACTAGAATGTGACTTTCTCTGTGAGTAATCCTATAACTCACTTTGTAAGAGTTACTGTATGACTTGCGAATTACGACTAAAGTTATTATAAAAGAGGGGGAAAGAAAAGCGCGTGCATACACACAAATTTAGTAATTTTCGAAGCAAAATATATAAAATCATCACTCATATATCCTTTTGTGCGAGTATTGCGATGAATTTAATCTTCAAAGTAATTTTACATTATAACTGGCGATATATAGGTACTCCGTAAGTCGATGCGCCTCAACTCAAGCACTCTCTATGTTCACCCATGCCCTGATGAAACTTTGTTACGAGCTCCTTGTTAATCATTATTAACAATGCAAGCCCTTGGCCACAGACCCCAGTAGCTTAAAGTTGACGATAGAGTAGTCTCTTATTGTCATCGACCTGGCTAGTAGCTTTAAGTGCTAGGGGTTCAATAATTTGGACATACATTCACCAACAACTGATCAAAAACATGATAATTATTACCCACAAAACGACATATAATAATTACTCTTTTTAAGAGTGTATATGAGTAAAACCAAGTTCAATATTTGTAACCGATTGAGCTCAACTCTTTGTGTTTGAACTCGTTTAATACTAAACGAGTAAACTAAACGGTCGAGTATCAAGCTTGTCCACGGTCGATCAAAACTAGATTTTTAGTTTCCCTTGTATGAAATCTTGATTCTTGAGTACTTCACGAAACTTGTGTTTGATTACACTCATATCCCTTGCATTTGACATATGATTGTTCCTTCTATTTTAGGCTTAGCCTAACACAACTCAAGTGGTGGACATGCATAAGTTGCAATCGTACATCCCTTGCTTCTAACGCAAAGTGTGGTTAATATAATGGAGACAAGAAACAACATCTATAGGTGAAAAATCAACAACATATTATTTGCATATGACATGAGGCAAAATATGTTTGGACCCATAAAATCTGGTTCTTTTCCCCAGTTCCCCAAATTGAGGGGAGTGTGTATTTAGGGATTGCTAATATTAGTTTTGAAGCAAGCTGATTTCTTGATATAATTGGTGTGCTTTCCCTTTCCTACACAACTTTTCGTACATTGTATCTTATAATCTTAATTTGTTTGCCAAAGCTCATGATTGCAAGTTTACAAGCTACTAGGACGACTCTAGGAGTACGGAGAACCACATTCCACATAATTTGGTTTGTGGTTCAACTTTCATTTCTTTCTTCAAGATTTCGAGATGAAATCGAGCATGTTATCTTAGGGAAAAGCGCAAATTTTGTCTTCAATATAGCTTAACCCGCTAGTTTCATTGAAATGAAAATTTGAATGATTTTAAATAGAAAAACGTTCAATTGATAGTAATAACGCTATAGCCAACTCCCGTATGCGAATGAAGGGGTAAGACCGTAAGACGCATGTAAAATGTGACCAATGAGTTAAAAGGTAAAATGTTTACCACTATACTTCCTCTCAATTGTCATGAACTCATGAACTAACAGAGAAATAAGATTAATTACTTTAACAATTAGTAAAGAAAACAAAGAAACCCAGCAAAACAAACAGATGTGAAAAGGAGAAGAATAACAAAGCATGCCATTTAAAAACTAATTAAGCACACATAGCAAGTAAGCTTAAACTTAAAGATTAATGCTGAAAGATGAAGGCAGGATATATGAAACCTCCAAGTTTAGTCAACATAGTACATGAGAACAGCAAAGCAAAGTTGCATGATGAGATCCAAAACAGCATAAAAGTACTTACCACCTTTTTCCTTCTTAAGCTAGGCTGTGTTACCCTCTAGGCCTCTACTTTACATTTCTTTATGTACTTTGGTGATCGAATATCCAAACTCAATCCTCACCCTCTTACCCTTAGCTTTATTCAATTAACTCATTAACATACTAAACCCGGTTTGGCGTGAGTCGTTTTTGTTAGAACAAGCACTCGAGGATAGAATTCGGTCACTCTTGTGGATCGAGCAACCAATTGGATTCAACATATGTAAATGAAGGAACTACCGAGGTTAATAATGAACCGTCTCAACCAAAAGTTTAGACTGATGATTCAGGCCCTAGAACGCCTAATAACAAATAAATTGAGTAGTTCAAGAGAGATTGTTATGCAGTTGTAGCCTTGTACTGTTGTACACTAGAGATCGATACTCCACATGAATTAGAAACATGAAAAAAAAAAACTAAAATTAGATTAGATTAATAATTGTGCACCCTTATCTCTATTAATATAAATTAAACTTGTGAGTATATAATTAGAGTTGATAATCATCGATTCGTCGTCTAGCCTTCGCCCGCAAACTTTACTGATTAACAATAATGATGTCGGCCAACCTAACTCAATTAAAAAATCGTAGCAAAATTGTGCATGAATTATGGAAGTGGTTAAGCTGCTTCCTTCTTACTACTCGTACTTAGTTTTTGAACCCCAATTGCAAAGTCAACTACGTACTCAAAGAAACAAACTTGCGTGGTGAAAGCTCATAAATCGGGGTTTTTTTGGACTTAATATGATACATATCTTTTTTTTGGCGATTTTTTTCCCCTGCAATATAGATTTAAGGAGCTGTATACGGTCATGTAGCTATTATTTTGTGGCACATTACTCCAAAAACCATATTACTAAGTACAATGCTAAAATCCCAAGAAATCTATAATCACATTGTATGTAATCGTACCTTTGTTTTTATACTAAGATCATCACACTAATCGAGTAATGATTTTCTAAAATTATTTGCGATTCTCGAGTAAAATGGTATTTGATGTGTGTAGATTTTGTAGTAATTACGAAGATCCTACGCAATTATGATTTACGTCTGATAAGAAATTATGAGGTCGAAATGTGAGTACAACCGTACAAAAAAAAAATTCTCTATTACTTATATGTCAACTAGTAATAACTAACAACGACTAATAGCATATGATTTCATAATCTCAAAATACTGATCTTCAATATCACAATCCGATCTTATAATCTCACAACATCCAATACAATGAGCTCAATTGCAATACTAATTTACAAATTACCTTAAACAAATTGATTTGATCAAATAAAGAGAATTGATCAAATAACCACGATATCAAAATGCAATCGATAAAAAAACCTTAACGACACACAAACCAACAAACATTCTAATACTAATACGGCAAGTACTAACTTAAAATCATAGAAGAACACCAAACACAAACTCCCAAAAATCATAATCATATCGAATTTGCATAATAATCATAACGATTAGCATAATTGCCATTTCCTCAATGAGTAGTACTAGCTACTAGTACTAATAACTAAATACTTCTATAATAACGGTTTTTAGTATAAAGTAAACGGTTAAGCATATAGAAAATTAAATTGTTCCAAAAGAGCCGCCTATTATATATGGCCGCCCCGCGACGCCAGACCAGATTCTGTTGAACCCCCCCTCAAAACGACGCAGCTTCACCTTGAAGATTCCCTCTTTCTTCTCCTCTTTCCACTGATTACTCGGCTGCACGTTCTCCACCCCACATCATCACCCACATTACTTAACTAACCTTTTTCCTACGTTTCTCACAGCCATCTTCATCCAATCATATCCTTCCACGTCACCTCCCCCAACCAATCACACCCCACTTTCACGCTCTCCAAAATAACCGAACTGTCTTCCTCGAACTCCCTCCTGTGGGCCCCCCTACCCCTCTCCCCTCAACTACAAAACTTCATATTATCCCTAACTTGCCCCTCATTTCTCATTTTCTCAACTACTACTACTACTACACACAATTTGTGACATTTCCACACCAAAAAAACATAACACAAAACACAAACACAAACTCGTCTCGAAACACGAACACGAACACGAAACGGACACGGTAAAAAATAATGGGAGTGGACTACTACAACATATTGAAGGTGTCACGGACATCGGAAGAAGAGGAGGTAAAGCGAGCGTATAAGAAGCTAGCGATGAGGTGGCACCCTGACAAGCATCCAAGTGGCACAAAAGGAGTGGCAGAAGCGAAATTCAAACAGATCTGTGAGGCGTACGATGTACTCTCAGACCCTACAAAGCGTCAGATCTATGATCTGTACGGTGAAGAGGGGTTGAGGTACAACGTATCGTCTCCTTCGGCCGCTTCCGCCGCGGGCAGAACCCGAGGCGGAAGCGGCCGTAATGGGTCCTCTTTTAGAAGGGACCCACAAGATATATTTGATGAATTTCTAGGTGGGTTTGATGGTGGGAGTGATAAAAGCCGATCACCAAAATCTGATCATGGTAATAATTATCATCATCATAATCATAATAAAAATAATAATAAAAAAGATGATAATAATATTGATATTAATATTAAAGATGATGATAATAATGGTAAGAATTATCGGAGTAGTAGTAGGACGAGGAAGAGTTCACCGTTGGGGAATAAAGCGGCAGCACTTGAGAATAAGTTGGCTTGTACTTTGGAAGAATTGTACAAGGGTTCTAAACGTAAGATGGTCATTTCTCGTATTGTTCCTGATGATTCTGGGTACGTATCTTTCACTTTTTGTTACTCTTCCTTTCTTGTTATCATTAGTAATTTTCGATACTCGTCTGCATCAATATTGCCATTATAAGTAGAAGTGTCAAATGTTTAATTTCCTTGTAGAATTGAGATGGGAAATTTAGGGGTATAATTATAGTAAAGATTAGATGATGGTGATAGTGAATGATGAATGATTGTGGTAGTAGTAGTAATTTTGAAATTTTGGTGATGTTGAAATTTGAACTAAAAATGTGGTGGGGACATGTAATAGTTATTTGATACTTTTGGACTGTTTGGTTAAAAATAGATTGAAGTTTGTTACATAACTTAACATTTTTATGATCATGTATGTATAATTGTGATTTTAATTTAATTAAGGGGGTAAAATATTGGGTAAAGATGTAAACTTTTTAGTTTAATAAGTTGACAAGTGAAATTTTTGAAGAGAAATGAGTGAGTTGGTGGGTGAATTTAAAAAATAAAAGTCAGAATTAGGGAGTTAGGACAAGAGGGGGGGGGGGGCATGTGGGAGCTGAACTGGCTTTGAATAACATGTGTGACAGAGGAAGATCACATGTTTGGGTTTATTGGTTTTGTTTGTATGATTCTTTGGGTTTTAATGTCACCGCGTTTTTTGAGATGAGCTCTAATTTTTTTGAAGAACATGCCATTTACCAAATCCATGTCATGAGGGTGTATGGCAGGACAAGTGTGTGATGTTGTGTGTCAATTAATTGTGTGCCTCATTATGTGATTATTGCACGTTTTTTAGTGAATGATCGAGTGTAAAATAATGTGACTGGTCTTGGAAAACGGAACAAAGTTGATTTTGTCTACATGGGCGAAGGCCAATGGGGGTGGTTATGACGGAATTAGGATTTGAAATGCGGGGTTGTGAACTTAAAGCGAAATTCTGAAACTAGTTAGTGTAACATCATTTTTAGCAGTGTATTAAGGTGCGGAATTTGGAATTTGTGTTAAAACGAAAAATCTATAGGAATGCGGTTATTGATGTAGTGGCAACCCTTGGCACTGTTGATGAACTTCCCATCCTAGAGTTGCATAAAAAAGCTTGAAAATTTGATTGCATTCAGTAACTAGCTGACATTGTCACCATAACTTCCCTAAAATTAAGTAAGTTAAATTACGGCTGTGGTGAAGTGGGGTAGATCAGTAGATGTTTTGGCCTAGAAGGTGATCAGGAGGCATCACAAGGGCGTGCCATGTAATGTGGACATTCGACTTGATTCTGTGTATATTCGATTCAAGTTCCCGTCCTAGCATTGTAGGACGGGGATTGCTTTACCACTACCACTTTTAAAACACACTCATCAGTAAACACTAAACAATGTACACTTGTTTGCAACAGATGATTTACTCCAAACTATGATTGTGGGAGAAGATAGGCTTTGTTTTGGCAGAATAGGTGACTTAGTAAACAGTTGACTTGGTGTGGATAACTTGTTGGTGTTGTTAACTTCCATTTAAGTCTAGCCCACGTATGTTTATTTCATCCTGCTGATTGGTCATTGATGTTTGCCTTATGTGGTAGCTAAGAAGTAGTTTACTTATATCCGGGAGTTGGTCAGTTGTCAACTACTTGAATTAGTATGTCTTATGACAGAGAGAACAGAGAATTAGCAACTCTTGTGGAGGGAGATAATGTTAAATATATATAGTTGTGTCGTTTGCTTGGTGATATCGTTGTTTTGGGATTTTGAATTTGGCAACTTATGATTAATATATCCCCAAGCTTGACAAATTGCGCTCCACTGTAGTTGGAAATGTATATTCTCAAACCAAATGTTCCTACTTTAGTTCAGTCTTTATGTGATGAAGAAACACTTGAAACTTTCAAGAAAGAGTATTTTGTGTGTGTGTGTGTGTGTGTGTGTGTGTGTGTGTGTGTGTGGGAAGAAACGGCACATGATATTCTTTGATTGATGAGCTACAGAAACAGTGCCAGTGAAAAATGGGCATAGGATAGGTGAATCTGCCTATAAAATTTCGATTCTTTGAGCTTCCTGAATAGGTTGATTTGATGCAAAAAGGCGGCATTGAATTGATGGAAATTCAAGTTGTCTTTCATCTGTGTTTGACGATAGGCTGTAGCGTTGCCAAAAGAACTCACTTCTGATGTCAAAGGCAATGTTGTGCTAAAATCTATTCCGATTGACTGGTCTGTTAATGTACTTTCATCAATTTGATTCATTGTGTGGCTTGTGTATGCAAGCATGTGTGTGTGTACTCACCCTTTTGGAGGTTAGCATAACACTATCTGCATATTGGTGGCCTTTCAACATTAGACTACCAGAGTTGGTTAATTGGTCGATTTTTGGACTGTCATGTCTCATTATGATATAATTTCGATATTAATTCTTGTCGTAGACAAAGTTTCCATCTTTTCAATTAAATCTGTCTGTCAACATGATCTGACTTAATTTCCATTCTGCAGTAAGCCCAGTACGGTGGAAGAAGTTCTGGCTATCGACATCAAACCTGGCTGGAAGAGAGGGACCAAGATCACCTTCCCGGAGAAAGGCAACCAAGAGCCTGGGCTGCTACCAGGAGATCTTATATTCGTCATTGATGAGAAGCCACATCTCACTTTCAAGAGAGACGGGAATGATCTTCTAGTCAGCCAAAAAATATCACTGGTCGAGGCTCTCACTGGGAAGACACTGAATTTGACGACTTTGGATGGAAGGAACATCAATGTCGAGGTCTCAGATGTTGTAAAACCAGGTCATGAAGTCGTGATCCAAGGTGAGGGAATGCCGATATCCAAGGAACCGAGGAAGAAAGGAAACTTAAGAATCAAGTTTGATGTCAAATTCCCTTCAAGACTCTCTGCAGATCAAAAAGTTGATATAAAGAGGGTATTCAGTCGAAGCTCATGATGATCAAAGTGTTCATAGTAAGAAAAAGCAGGGTATCTGAGCAAAAGTATATTAACACTGATAGTAAATGTAAATAGGCAAGTATTTTGTCATGGTTTTTTTTCTTCCTTATTATTTTTGGGTTCTTTAAAACTGTGCATACTAGGCAGTTTGCAGGGTTATGTCGCGAATAGCGACATTGTAGGTAGTGAGGTGATCAGGTGAAGGCGGCTTAAGTTTGTCGTCCGTCACTTACCATGAGACGAGGTGATCTGATCTTCACCCCTTTTATGTGAAGTTTGTATATCAGTACACTTGTCCTTTTTGCTCTCTTGTGTTCTTTTCGTTTTGGCGATGTTAAAATGTAATGCTAAGCTTTGGGTTGCCTCTATTAATCAAGGTTTTACTCTTCATGGTATCTTTTCTACTCTCCCTTTCATGAAATTCGAAATTTTGTGGTCGACTCGAGTTACCCGTGTTTTTATCATTAATCGTATGAACAGGAGCAGTACTGATTACTGAAGTTGTTGTTCATCAGTATACCAGATGGTAGCTTGTCCTACACATTGAAGTCTTAAGAAAACTTGTCTACTTTCCCTTTCTTGTAATTGCAAGTTATGTGGTATTTAAAGAGATTCATATGGGTAGGACCTAAAGAGATTCAGAGGCATTTAAATGTGATAATGTTACAAATAAGTTGGGTGGCCTGTCTTAATTGGGGTACCCCAGAATATGTGATTGTGAAGGCCTAATTTGAAGATACATGGCTGAACAACGGCTAAGGTACTTCGTCCGTATCTCTTGATGTGCTCTATGATAATTAAGACAGTCAGATTTTGTGTCCCAGCCTTATCAGGACATTACTCAAACTTTACTCTGTTGGGCGAGACGTGAATTAATGCAATGCCGCTGCATTATTATTATGAATTATGATCAGAGCTTTGGCTATTTTGTTGGTGCGTCTTTACACAACATTACTCCATATGGGATTAGCTAACATGAATAGTCGTAACTCGCATGTCTTTCTCATTCATTGTTAGATTGAATGATTAGCTCACTTTACCTATTTCACGACCGCGTTATTAAAATGTTTCGGCCATTTGATCAGTGGCGGATATAGGATTACGGATTTTTATGTAGGGCACGCGATAAAGTGTCTTCGATTTTGATGTATAACGACCAGTTAGTTAGGGTGTCTAAACTTTAGGTCGTACCAGATTATATTCCTCCTCATATGGGCTTACATTCAACCATACACATCTCCAAGAACCTTTACTATCAGAGGAAAGGACTGAAAACATATGTACTGTATAAAACGAAGCTAACGAGATGACTGGATTCTGTGCTTTATTACTTTAAATTTGTCAGTGAAAGCAAAAGACAGCCACTGATATATTTCCCTAAAAAATACTAGACTAAATAAAAAAGAATTTGGATAAGAAAAGAGCAGGAAAAAAAGGGAAGATACAGAGTGAAAGAAACAGGACAGTTAAGCATCAAATGAGACCAGATGCCTTCTAACACTATCTTATCAAAGAGAGTTGAGATCCTTTCTTTTGATTTCTATGGCGTCGACATTATTCCGGGACTAAAGCTTTGGTGTTACAGAATACGACAAGTACTGAATGTGTGCCGGTGTGCCCTACTAAATTATGTAGGACGTGATTCGTACACAATTTTTATTACTAGAGTGTCTTCATGTTGTGTAGAATATTTTCTCTTTTTCAATTTCAACATTTTATCTCAACATCTGAACAAATATGTCATCTTCATAATTTTCAACTTGTAAACCTTTTTCTTTTTTGTGCTGGAGTGATCAAGTTGTACATAATGTTGGACAGATAGTTAAGATCCTAGGTTGTCTAGTACAAAAACCACTACTATGACACTTTAATCAAGTTTGAAAACAAACATGCATACATTGGTAGCATACTAGCATTTATCAAAAGTTTGTGCAATGTCAATAGAATTCAAATTGGATAAGCATTTCAAGCGAAAAGAACAAAAATGTCTAATGAAAGACGTAAACATGAACACGTTTTATTTAAAACATATCGCGTTACAATACATAGCTCTCTACTAAATATAGGTACTTCAATCTTCTAATTAGCCATTCAAATCAGTAAATAACTAAATATACTTGAAGTAAAGTGAATAAGTGATACACAAGTTTCATTAAGCATACATTATATTACACCAAAGCATTCAGAACTAATCACACATACTATTCATAATGCTGTTTTTAGCAAAGCATCATAAATTAGTAAACTCTGTGTTTCTCAATCTTCCTCTGAAGCTCTTCCTTCCTAGCACCCACAACCTTGTCAATCTGTTTTCCTCCCCTGATGAACATGAATGTAGGCATTGCTTGTACTGCAAACTCGCGCGACACGTTCTGTTTCAAATTCATGTATCACAACAACATCAGAAAAACTAAACTCAAAATACCGCAGATTAAGTTCAGAATGACTTAACCTCACGAACGAGCCAATAATTTCTGCTACAAATTAAGTTAGATGAACAAGAAAATGATAAAGAGGTCGTACAAATAACTCATCCACGTCAATTTTGACTATCTCAACTTCACTATACTTGGCTGCAAACTCGTTGGTGGTTGGCTCCATGTACTTGCATGGTCCGCACCATGTCGCCGTGAAGTATATGACGATCTAAATTGAGCAGAAATTCACAACATATATAGTCAGAAAATCATCACATCTAATTCAAAGTTTATTCTTGTAATGAGCTTACAAATGGACGACGTAATACAGATGTTTTCGTTAGAATCCTTCTATGAAACCATCTTATGACCAGGTTATGATGTCATGGTATGCGTATCAATACTCGACATATATAAATGAAGTTTGTGTGAAACCGTTTTACCATAAGGTTATGATTAGACCACATGACACAAAAAGAACAGTATATGGTTTGGGCCAAATTTCTTAACACAAGTTCAGCCCATACCCGGCTCCAAATGTTTTTACTCCACAAGTTTCTTTGTGCTTTCGTACTGGCCCAAACCCTTGAAAGTCGAGTTGACGTGCTTAGGTCGTTTGATCACCTCTATTTAAAATACATTTAATTTGTGACAAATCAAGTACATGTACATATCTTAGGATTACCATACCAATTTGTTGGACTGCTTAGAGGCCTCAAAATATTCCCGCCAACGGGTGGTAGAGTGGAAGGCAATGACACGGTTGGCCTCGGCTGCGTTGGCGGAAAATGGGCCGGCTGCCGTTGGCCGAGGGGCCTTATTATACTCAGGAAGATTGTACTTATAATTAGGAGGGTAAGGAGCACAAGCAGGGGGAGGTGCCCTGTTTTCTGGCAGGGCAGACCTACGATAATTAGCTGAAGGCTTATTGTAACCAGGAACAGCAGTTGCATTAGCAACACTTGTTCTACCATCATTAGCACTAGAAAAATTTCCTCCCATACTTGGGTTAATTTGTCTAGAAAATGACAAGTTAATACAAAATAAAGATGATTTTTGTATGTATTTCTTTTGGTTTCTTTGTCTTGGAGATGATATGCTGGTTATGGCCAAATCTGGCCTTTTTATAGTGGTGGATTGTGGTATATGTAAGATTATTCCATGTCTGCTTTTTTCATTTTTCTTCGGTGGACACGCGTTACAGAACATGTCTAACATCACTCGATTCAGTTGCAACGAGTCTCAAATAACAATTTACTTAGCCAGAGTTCTTAAATTATGAGCGTGAGTACTTACAACGTCGTGGTGTTAAAAACTCATGTGCTTTGTACGTAAGTTTGAACACCCTAATGTGATCTTAATTTTATCCAATTTAGACGTAACTAAGAATTGTAGGAGATCCTTTTGGAGTTGAGTTGAAGGAGTAGTCGTAAATCTTGGATTTCAACAATAAGCTAAGTATTTTCCAATTTTCACGCGATCGAATCTCATGCGCATGAGTTGGCAATTGGCAATTCAAGAAGAATGTCGTGAGCTTAGTACTCTTTCCATTTCGATCGAAATTGACACTTCTCTGGAGATTTCGACGTTGTAATTAGACATTAGTGCGTAGTACTTTAATTTGCATGACTTTTCCATCCCCCTCCCATTTCACATGCACGCCGATCATACAAATGTAACCATTTTTACGTTGATCGTACAGTTAAAGAAAAAAAGAAGTTGTATTCACTCTGTGTTATTCGAGCTATGTTTACAATTTTATCGATAAGTAATTCTAACTAGACGTTAAAATTTGAAGCAACGGAGAAGTAATCTCTATAAGCTTTTTTTTTTTAACAGTACGTAATGTTTAGAATCTAAACCTCCTACATATTTGACATCTCAACTTTACATACCAAAAGAAATTAAAGTGTTTGATGTCCACTTTAATGAAATCAATTGCAGTTTTTATATACCTAATTATAGAGGAAAATGGTATCATATATTCTTCTGGTAAAAGTTATGCGCTCAAATTTGTAGTTATGAATAAAATAGATTGAAAAGAGATCATGTCAAAGATTTTGTGTAGCATTGATCACTAGCTCCATCAGCCCCAAAAAAGAGTACGTACTTGTCTTCATTAATCATTGGTGTTTTGATTAAGAAAATGCCCTTAACGGTTGAGCTAGACCTATAGGCTACAATTAAGAGACATACATACATTAGTCAATTGCTCGAAATCAATATTCTCCCATTATCGAAACCTTAAACATGATACTCCGTATTATAATCTTATCAAGTTTCGAAACCCGTCTGCTAAAATATTGATTGGAGTATTGTGTTACTAACTTTCTATCACGACTGCGTTATTCAGAAGATATTAAAGGCGTAAACAATTTAATCGAGGAAATTTTACGGTTTTGTTATTTTTTTTTTCATAATCGTTATTTCTGTTAGTCAGAATTAAATACAGCGAAATGGTTAATCATCCTTTGGTAATTACGATAGGTTAATCACTTAATCATACGTAGGCGACCATGCAAGTGCTTCAGAGATCAAATTTGTCAACGCAAATTGTAGCTTATACGGTTAAAACCATTGCTAATTGGATGCAGATTAAAGAAAAGGGGAATAAAATTGAGAAAATATTGCGGCCTATCTAGCATACCAACGAATCTCAGCTCTTTACTGTCCTTTTAGTTGTTTTCAATTAACTGCCCAAATTAAAGCTAGCTCTTATAATTGATAGGCACAATTACAATTTATTATTCGCTCAATTTTTACTTAAGTCAATCTATGGATTGATATTAATTACTCCATTGTACGTATAAGGAAAATGTTTACTCGGACGATTATATGTGTCAGAAATCGAGAGAAACGTAGGCCATCAAATTAAGGGCGACCAGGAGTACAGTAAATGTATGACTAATTAAGCAAATTATTCAGACACGTTTACTATTGAACGCAGAAAACCGTTGTGTGTGCTCTGATCAAGCTATAAGCCGTTCATGTATACTCTAAATTAAACCACCACAAATCAAATTTACAACCAAATGTATGTAGTATGAAAATCCACAATGTTTTTAAAGTAGTACTGCATCGATTATTTCACGAAAATCGCTACGCTCGTGTTATCAATCTGAACAAATCTCGGATTTTGAATTTTAATAAGAGTCACAAGTACAATGTTAATTCAGACGAGTTTCGAACTCTGGTTTCCTTCTGACGAGCTTTGGATCTTAATTCCTTTCGGTGACATTATTATTGTTACATGCATCTTGTCATGCATGCATGATGTGATCTTATGTTAATTTTGGCTACTGGCCGTGATTTGAGCCGTATCTAATTAAGATAGAACTTAAATAGTTCAATGAATTCAGTTTCATTGTTAATAGGGAATAAATGATTGTTGGAGAAAGTAGGTTCAAATGTTGTAGGAGAAGATCACGTCCTTGTTTCTTAATTATACTTCTCCGACATGTCGACATCTCAGATCAATCGCAAATTAAAGTCAAGTAGATCACTGAGATCAGATTATACTTTCGATCATCAGCTGTCTTTTAGAAGTTTCCCAAGTATCTTTTTGCCATCGACAACGTACGTAATGCATTGCATCTCCATGCAGGTAATTTGATGATCAATTGACACTAGTACTAGCTCGTATTGAATCTGGTTCCTCAACAACGACGCCGGTATAGTGGACAAAATGAGAATTGACTAATGTTAAAAATTACCACTCTATTACAATGCAAGACATTCGTAAGTAAATCATAATAAATACTCTTAGCTAGAAGCTTCTAACGATATGATAGATGACATAGACCGATCTGAATTCGTTATTGTACATAAAGTTTATTTCATTACAATATTATTTGATTGCATTGAATTTGAACTGAACAAATCGTTGTTAAGAACTACGTGGTGGATCTGAACTAACAAAGTGTTCAAATGGAATAAGCTAAAATATTACTCCCATTTAAGTAGCTCTATTATTTGATTTCATTTCTTGGGAAGGATTTTAACCCGAAAGACAAACTTAACTTTTTTTTTTTTTTTTTTTTTTTGGAAACAACAACACCACGAATAACAATTATAAAAACAAAAGTGGATTTCTTTTACCTCGAAAGGAAAATAATCATAAATAATGGATTTTGGCGATTTGGTTGAAATACATTCAACTACGGAATTTATCAAACACGGGGATGTAGCTCAAATGGTAGAGCGCTCGCTTTGCATGCGAGAGGCACGGGGTTCGATCCCCCGCATCTCCACTTTTTATTATGTCAAATTCGTTCTGCTTTTTTTTTCGAGCAATTGTGTTCTCTGCTTCTTCTATATGACGTTGACGTACCGGTGATGATTGTAATTTGGTACGTTATAGGGGGAACTATAATCACTTTTGCCGTGGTGTATCTTCTCCTACAAGCTATTATTTGGAGTTGTTGTCGGTATCAACACGAGTCACAAACTTTAGACGTACAATAATGTTGTTACTAATGGTAGGTACTTGTTGTTATTATGTAATTACCATAACTCTCCTTGTACAATGCTATATATATTCGATATGCAATACAGAAATCCCTCAGGGAGTTTCATAAACTTACATGGTATCAGACTAGGTTACGACCTCCTGATTACCCTAGACGACAGCCTCACGCAGTCGCTCTTTAAGACTCGCCGCCCCTCCCCGCCGAGCATCACCTCACCGCCATCATGACAGGTGAAACCAACAACAATTCCAGTGTCAAACTCATCCATCCTGCGTTCTCCGTCACTAATATCAAACAATTTGTTCCGGTTACACTTGATCCGAAGAACGACCAATATGTCGCCTGGTGCAAATTGTTCAAGCGTCACCTAGGCACCTATGATCTTACTCACCACGTTGAAGGCAAGCCTGCCCCTTCGGGCACGGATAAGTCTACTCACGCAAAACTCGACCAACTCGTTGGTCAGTGGATGTTTGCCACCATGACAGAGCCACTCGTGCTACAAGTGGTCAATGTAGCCGACTCCGCGAAAGAAATTTGGGACACCCTCAAGCGCTTGTTTCAAGATAACAAGGGTTCGCGTGCGGCACACCTCGAAAGCCAGTTTGTATCCCTGAAGATGGTTGATTGTGTTGATCTTGATGATTATTGCAACAAGTTACAGTCTTTGGCCGATCGGTTGAAGGCTCTCGACTTTCCAATGGATGACAAGCGTCTCGTCATTCAACTTGTGAATGGCCTCCCATCTGAATATGACGTCGCCGCCTCTATCATCCACAATACCATGCCCGACTTCCACGCCGCTTGCACCCAGTTACGCAACGAGCAACAACGCCGTGCAACCCAGGAACTCACCTCGGGAGCCGCCGCCCTCGCTGCCACCACTCAGCCAGATCCGATATCTGACGATTCGTCTTCCTGGTCGACCTCCTCTGGTCGTGGACAGGGGTCTGCGAACCGTGGTCGTGGCCGATCTAATTCTGGTCGTGGCCGTGGTCGGGGTTCCAACACCCGCGACAACAACCGCGACAATCGGGCTCAGCGCGGCCCGTTCGCCTCGCGCGACACACCGGATGTTTCCGAATTTGCTCGCCCACCTACAACCGCCGCACAATATCCCCTGCAGCCGTGGTACCCTTGGTGGGCCATCCCACCGTGCCCGTATCCGAGCTCGCCTCAATGGCTGCCTCCGGTTGCTCGCCAGCCACCTGCACCGACCTCTGCTCGCCGATTCAATCGTCCTATGCCGCGTGCTCCTCGAGGTCAAGGTCAGTTTTTGGGTCAATCTTATATTGCACCGACTTCTAATTATTTACAGCCTCAAGATATCGCCGAGGCTTATAGTTCAATGACACTAAATCCTCCGGACGACAACTGGTACATGGACACCGGTGCGACATCGCATCTCACTTCGGACTCAGGTACTCTTCAATCTGCTCTCAATCCTAGTATTATACGTTCTATTTTGGTTGGTAATGGCAGCTCAATCCCAGTTACAGCTACCGGAACTAAGACTTTTGACCTCCCCTCTCGTCCTCTCCACCTTAAAAACACATTAGTTGTCCCTGACATAATCAAGAATCTTGTTTCTGTCCGTAAATTTACCATATGTCTCTGTGGAATTTGACCCTCATGGTTTTTGTGTGAAGGATTTGACTACTGGGAGGATCCTTATGACATGTCCTAGTGCCGGAGAGCTTTATCCTGTTACTACCGAGTCCCCTCCTGTTCCGTCGTCCCAGCCAGCATCATCTTTCGCCATTCTTCCTTCGTCCATATGGCATAGTCGTCTAGGTCACCCCGGCTCCAATATTCTTTCTGTTTTACGTAGCAATCAGTTTATTCATTGTAATAAGGAGTCTGACTCCACTGTTTGTCATTCCTGCCAAACTGGCAAACATGTCCGTCTTCCTTTTTATGATTCGAACTCAGTAACTTTGTCTCCTTTTGATATTATTCATAGTGATCTTTGGACATCTCCTGTTACTAGTTCTACTGGCATTCGTTACTATCTTTTGCTCTTGGATGACTTCACAAATTATCTCTGGGTTTACCCTATTAGTCATAAGTCACAGGTGTATCGTAAGTTTCTTGACTTTCGCGCGCTCATTCGTACTCAGTTTGAAAAGGATATCAAATCTTTCCAATGTGACTTAGGGGGCGAATTTGACAACAAACCCTTTCACTCCTTTGCTCAACAACATGGCCTTGTATTTCGTTTCTCTTGTCCACAGACATCCTCCCAAAACGGGAAAGCCGAACGTATGATCCGTCGTATTAACGACATTTCCCGTACTCTCCTCATCCATGCCTCACTTCCCGCTCGTTTTTGGGTTGACTCCCTTTATATGGCCGTCTATCTTCATAACATCCTTCCTTCTAAGACTCTTCGTTTCCGCTCCCCCACTTCCGCTCTTTACCTTCGCCATCCTACCTATGACCATCTCCGGACTTTTGGGTGCCTCTGTTATCCCAACATTTCCGCTAAAGCTCCCCACAAACTCTCACCTCGCTCCATTCGTTGTGTGTTTCTTGGTTTTCCTTCCAATCAACGGGGCTACCGCTGCCTTGATCTTTCCACTCATAAAATCATTCTTTCTCGTCATGTCACTTTTGATGAATCCACTTTTCCTTTCGCCAGCTCTCCCCCTCTCTCCCCCACTTCCCTTGATTTTCTCACCTCTCCTCCACCTTCCCCCCTTCTTTCGGGTCACTATGCCTACCCAACCGCGCCGACCTCACCTCCTCCGACATCGCCTCCTACTTCTCCACCTCCCTCTCCTCCTTCCCCTTCTCCACCTCCCCGTTATATTCCCTTTCACCGTCGTGGTCCCTCTGCCTCCCCCTCACCTGGCTCTACTCCACCTCCCCTCCTCACCTACTCTCGTCGCAAACCCAACCCCTCTACTTCCACCACCCTACCCATACCAACCCCACCTCTGACCACCGCCCCTACCCGTTCCATGACCACCCGCGCTATGCACGGTATCCATAAGCCTAAAAAGCCTCTCAGCCTTAACACCCAAGCCCCTCCCTCCATTTCTCCTCTTCCTAAGTCCCACCTTACCGCCCTTCAGGATCCTAACTGGAAAGCTGCCATGCAAGCTGAGTATAATGCTTTGATTGAGACTGGAACGTGGGACCTGGTTCAGCGCCCTCCTGATGCTCATGTTATCCGTTGTATGTGGTTATTTCGCCATAAGTTTCATGCTGATGGGTCTCTTCAGCGCCATAAAGCGCGTCTTGTTGCTAACGGTAAATCTCAGCAGATTGGCATTGATTGTGACGAGACTTTTAGTCCTGTGGTTAAGCCTGCTACGATTCGTACTGTTCTCACCATTGCTGCTTCTCGTTCTTGGCCGATCCATCAGTTGGATGTCAAGAATGCATTCCTCCATGGTGATTTACAGGAGACCGTTTACATGTTCCAGCCCCCAGGGTTTGCTGATTCTGCTCGACCTAATCATGTTTGTCGCCTTCGCAAATCTCTCTATGGTTTGAAGCAGGCTCCTCGGGCTTGGTATCACAGGTTTGCGACTTATGTGTTACGGTGTGGATTTAAAGGCAGCCTGTGTGATAGTTCACTCTTTATCTATCGCTCTGGTTCTGACACAACCTTTCTCCTCTTGTACGTGGATGATATTGTACTCACTGCATCTTCTGATGCTCTTTTGCGACACTTTATTGGTTTGTTATCTCGAGAATTTGCTATGTCTGATCTTGGCTCTCTTCATCATTTTCTTGGCATTGCGGTTTCTCGTGATCAGTCGGGTTTGTTTTTGTCGCAAAAGAAGTATGCTGAGGAGATTCTTGCTCGTGCTTCCATGTCTAATTGTAAGCCAGTAGCGACACCTGTGGATGTTGGTTCTAAATTGAGTGCATCGTCTGGACCTGCTGTTTCGGACCCCACATTGTTTCGAAGTCTTGCTGGTGCACTCCAGTATCTGACATTTACTCGTCCGGATATCGCCTACGCCGTCCAACAGGTGTGTTTATTCATGCATGATCCTCGGGAGTGCCATTTTCAAGCTCTTAAGCATATTCTACGTTACCTTCAGGGCACTCTAGATCATGGTTTAACTCTTTCCGCTTCCCGTATATCTGGTTTGACTGCTTATTCTGATGCCGATTGGGCCGGTTGTCCTGATTCTCGGCGATCCACCTCTGGCTATTGTGTTTTTTTGGGTGATAATCTAGTGTCGTGGTCGTCCAAGCGTCAACCTGTTGTTTCTCGTTCTAGTGCGGAAGCTGAGTATAGGGGGGTTGCCAATGCTGTTGCTGAAGCCACGTGGCTCCGTAATCTGCTTCTTGAGCTTCATCTACCACTGCGTCGAGCTACCGTTGTTTACTGTGATAACATTAGTGCAGTGTATCTTTCCGGCAACCCGGTACAACACCAGCGCACCAAGCATGTCGAGCTCGATATACATTTTGTGCGTGAGCGTGTTCGTGTTGGTCACATCCGCGTACTTCATGTTCCTGCTGAGTTTCAGTACGCTGACATTTTTACGAAGGGCCTGCCACGGCAGTTGTTTCTTCGTTTTCGCTCCAGCCTGAGCGTCCGTCCTTCTCCCGCTCCGACTGCGGGGGTGTGATAGAATATAAGTGTAGATTATATTTGTGTATTTACCTTATTATGTAATTACCATAACTCTCCTTGTACAATGCTATATATATTCGATATGCAATACAGAAATCCCTCAGGGAGTTTCATAAACTTACAGTGGCGTGATCCTGATGGTTATGTGCGCCGTGTGGGTATCAGTGTGCGTGCCTGCGTGGGGGTTATTACAGATGCAATGATATGTGCCAAGTGCGATGCTAAACTCAGATTTCGACTCGTGGCTTATCTTTCTCCGTACCTTCTCTAAATCATTGGCTTCCATGTTGAGTCGTTTTGCGTTAACTTGGACAAACCCGTCACCGGACAAGCGGCTGTGTAACGGAGATCAAAGTAATTTAATTTCATATATATACTTGTATTTTTATTAGATTCGGATCGAGGAGTATTTTGTTCTTGTTAATGATGAGTATGTACTGATTGTTGTGGTCTTTATTAGTACATGGAGCAATTGAATGTGCACAATTTACATTGTTGGCGAAGATTAAACCAATGGAAAATCTAAAGAACATCAATCTCTTATATATAATTAGCAAATCTTCTGACTGGTACGGTTAATTAGTACCTACCAGTAATTGGAGTAATACTACTGAACTGAGTAGTGACACACAAGTTTCCTGAACTATTACGATACACGGTACAATTGAATGTGAACATTATTCATCCAATACAGGTTTAGTTGTTAATTAATTAAGCTCGATGTTTCTCGATTTTCCTCTGAAGCTCTTCGCGTTTTGCTCCAGTAACCCTGTCGATTTCTTTGCCTTTCTTGATAAACAGGAATGCTGGCATTGCTGTTACTCCAAACTCTTGTGAAACACTCTGTTGTCATTCATACAGATCAGAATACATCAGTATATATGAAACTTTATGATGCGTAAGCATAAAGCTCAACTATTACATGATTTGATTAGGAAAAATGTGGCATTATAAAGGACTTACGAATAATTCATCCACATCAATCTTGTCAAACTCGACATCAGTGTACTGAGCAGCAAACTCGTCGAGTGTTGGAGCCATGTACCGGCATGGTGCACACCATGAAGCCGTAAAGTAAACCACAATCTACAAATTTAACAGCACAATTAAATTAAAGGAAAAATAATTGCATAACAGCTTAACTATCCTACGTTTATTTGATAAATGTAGCTGCAGCAAGTGTATTAATAATTAATAGGAGTGTTTAGGAATAGTATATTCCTAACCAAGGAAATACGATATGTCGGAATAGTATATTCCACTATTTAGGAAATAAGATCTTAGGAGATGTTCAGGGCGGCTAGGGTTGTATGTAATAATAATGTACAATACCAGTTTATCAGACTTCTTAGAGGCTTGAAAGTAGTCCCTCCAACAAGCTGAAGAGTGAAAGGTAATGACACGGTTGGTGTTCGCGGTGTGGCCTGATAATGCAACACTACCAGGGGCAGGTTTCCTGTGAATCTCAACTACATTATTGGACCGACTGTCATAAGCCGAAGTCCTGTAATTATGAGAAAATGCAGAGCAAGGTGCCCAAGTACTTTCTCGAACTTGAGACCTCTGGTTGGTAGACGACTTGTAATAACTAGGGGTGTGCAAAACCGGATGCCTTGCTGCATTAGCAGTAACTGTATATGCGTCTCCTCCGTAAAATGTTGACATATTTGATCACAAGTTTTTATGTTCGTAAACAAGTTGAGAAAATTTGTGGGTTTGTTTTTGTTTTTGTGAGTGTTTAATTAGTGAAGTGTTTAATTTGATGGATTAGGAGGACATGTCAGGGTGTTTTTATAGTTGCAATAATGGAATAATATGTAGTCTTTCCTCATGTGATGCTTAATTACGCTTTAATAATTTCAGTGTATGTGATTATATTCCTCCTGGAATAATTAATCAATGTGCGTCAATTGCCAATTGCCATTAAGAACAATAATATAATAATTCATTAAGAATAAATCACGGGAAAAAAAGCCTCAATAATTTGTGTATTCTAACTATTAATTGAAGATTCTATATGCATTAATGCATGGCAGTATGGCACTCACGTTTGATTCTCAAACATTTGTTGCTTAGGGTATACAAGATCACTCGGGCCCCAAAATATAATCTTCAACAATAATAATTAAAGTGAATTAAGTTGTATACTATATGTTTGAACGAACATAACAACAGTCAACTGCTATATACCATGCCATACGTTACACGTTTTTACAGTATGTATGTAAAGTGATGTGTGTGTATGTTAGTATGTATGTATATATACAGTGTCTTTTAAAAATATTGGTTTCGCATGATTTAGTTAAAAGTATAAGTCTATTAGTCTTAAAAGTCAAATGTTGGAGGTTTAGACTCTAAAGTGTAGACATTTGGAATAATCTTATAGTAACATAAATAAGTTTTTCATAGACCACCATTAATATTTACGACCAACACAATTTATTTTACTAATAATATTTCTCATTACAAATAGATCTTCTTATTGCGTGGCAACCCAATTTTACTACTACTAACTCAATTTTTCTATCAG
Source organism: Spergularia bocconei (assembly GCA_963457585.1). NCBI lineage: Eukaryota > Viridiplantae > Streptophyta > Magnoliopsida > Caryophyllales > Caryophyllaceae > Spergularia > Spergularia bocconei. Next base: position 3,492,743 of record OY734943.1, read on the forward strand.
ATATATAAATATTATTAGTCAAATTAACCGTATCTAAATTGTCCATCTTATTGAATTGGTGATTTTGTTGATGTTAATAAATTAGTTGAAAGTAAAGCTCGCTCTCACTTTCAAATTACGCCGGATATATATAATGCATGTAACCACTAATATGATTTTCTTTATATTAGTTAGTGAAATTGGTCACCTTATTTCAAAAATTTGTCAATACATGATTTTCATCATTTCATACATCTATTATGCCGACATATATATATATAGTGAAATATTGATATGTCACGTCACATCTGGTTGTTTACGTTCATAAAACCTTGTTTACACAAACAAGCTAAGTCGTTTATATGCATTTACGGTTTTTCTAGCCATGCCGTTGGATAATATTATTGTCATAATTTGTTTTCATAATCTTTTTTACACAAACGAGCTGAGTTGATATATAGACAAGCTCATAATTAATCATAGACATGTAATTGAATTGATCATGTAAATTTTTGTGAATCATCATCAGTATATAAATAGTAAAGTTTGAATTGGTACATGACGGATCGGAGTACTAAACTAAGATATGTAAACCTGAGATATGTGGCATTAGTACACCACAACATAACTTATTTCAACCACTAAAATGAGTACATTGATCTATTATTGTACTCATTTTTCGTTTTTTTTAGAAGTTGTCCTCGTATATCCTAGCTTGTATGCATGGTACACATCTATATAGTGCCAAATTATAATACATCATTGCCGCGTGACAATTATTCTTCTTAGTATCGTTCTAATTTTATCAGATGTTGTGGTGCAATCAAGCCCTATGTTTCTCAATAGTCCTTTGAAGCTCTTCACTCTTCGGCCCGGTAACCTTGTCGATCACTTTTCCTCTCTGATCTTGCTGAACAAGAATGTCGGCATAGCTTGCACCCCAAACTCTTCTGACACATCCTGTTACACAAGATCAACAAGCTAAGATTAATCATCTGCCAAATTCACAAGCCAAGCACGTTTAAGTTATCGCGTATATACGTAATTAAATTAATTTGAGCAAAAAATTTTGTAAACTGCTAATGAGATCGAGTTCGTACCAGTAATTTATCGACATCAATCTTGTCGAACTCGACATCAGTGTACTGAGCAGCAAATTTATCGAGTACTGGCGCCATGTAGCGGCATGGTGCACACCATGAAGCCGTGAAGTATATCACAATCTACAAACAAATAAATCCATGTATAGAAGTTAAAAGATGGCATTTAATGATCAAGTGACGACTATATTAGCAAGTAGATTATCTACAATATTAATTAATCAGTTTAAACGTTTGGTCGAAATATATAATACTCCCTTCATTTCAAAATATATGACGTTTTCGAGTTACGAGACACTTCTTTGACCTTCGATATCTCTCAAAATATAAGGGTAAAAATTATGAAATTATGATCATGTGAAAGTATATTTCATAACGAATCCAATGGTATACTTTTTATAATTTTTGACAAGATATTTTTTCATGAAATTGAAAGTCAAAACTTGTCTCGTAACTTGAAAACGTCATATATTTTGGCATGGAGGGAGTACAAAGTTCTTTCATAAATTAATAACCACGTCATTTATGTTATATTAACATTTGCGTCTTATTTTTATGGGTTATGATATAGTTAGCCCTTAGGGCTAACTATAAGAAATAAATATTGATATGATTTTTTGTGAAATCCCATTAAATAGTATACATTGAAAATTAAAATTGACAAAATAATAAATGAACTCCAATTAGTTGGCAGTATGCACGACTCTCTACCACCGTCTACCACCGCCTCTCCTATCCTCCGGTGCCCGCACCACCTCTCCTTGACCTGAAAAAACGCCCCGGCTTCGCCGGGAAAACCAAAAGACACCCTAGTTAGGGTGTGGTGAACCCCAACTCGGGACTACTATCCTAAAGTGGCCGGAAAAAGGGTTTAGGGTCCCACTTCCCGGCGCCGCTACCGCGGCACCGGAAAGTGGGACCCTAAACCCTTTTTCCTGTTAATTTTAAGGTGGGTAGAGGAGCGTTGTGCCAATTATGGTGGCCGTTATCTATTATGGTGGTGGTGTTTGAGATGGTGGTTGTTGATGTATTTGAATGGGGACATAAAACATGTGGAAGAGGAGAGAGAAAATCTGGTAGTTTTTTTTGTTTTAATTGTTGTCTTTATAATACTAATGAATTTTACAAAATTCAAAGCAATATTAATGTCTTATAGTTAGCCCTTAGGGCTAACTATAGCAAAATCCTATTTTTATTTAAAAAAAAAAACATTTGCGTCTCATTTAAACCGTAAAATTATGTTTGGACTACAGTGACATTATTACGACATGACTACGACATTTAAATAATTACCAGTTTATCAGAGTGCTTAGAAGCTTGAAAATACTCCCTCCATCCTGCCGACGAATGAAACGCAATGACACGGTTGGTGTTAGGAGTGTGGCTAGATAATGCAACGCCGGAAGGTTTTCGATGAACTCCGACGACAGCGACACCAGAGTCGTTGCCGTGAGTTTAGGCATTAAAGTGAGAGGAAAATGCAGCACAAGCGGGTGCACGAGCCCTGCTTTCGCGAACTTGAGATGTTTGGTTATTATAAGGAGCAGGGTAGAGCTGGCAATCGGGCGGGTCGGGTCGGTTTCGGATCGGGTCGAGGCGGGTCGGGTCATATCGGGCTCGGGTCTTGGCGGGTCGAGATGAACTTTCGGGTCGGGTCGGTTTTGACTCGGGTCGCTTTCGGTTCGGGTCATGTCGGGTAAATTTTGTGTCGGGTCGGGTCGGTTTTGGGTCGGGTCATAATCGGGTTTGGTTACTGATGGTTATCATTCCGCGTCATTTCAAGTTTTGGTTAATATTTTTTGGTTTTTTAGCATAATTAGGGGATTGTATTTAGTTAGTAAGTTAAAACCATCAATATGTATACTAAATTGTTCTAATTTGGATCATTATTAAGCTTAATTATTATCGGGTCATTAAACAGGTCGGGTCATTGTCGGATAACGGGTCATTACGGGTCGGGTCGGGTCATTGTCGGGTTGGACATTATCGGGTTGTATCGGGTCATGGGTCGTGATCGGGTCGGGTCGAGTCGGGTTCGGGTGATCACAATTTCGGGTCCAATCGGGTCGGGTTTTCGGGTGAGTCGGGTCGGGTCTCTCGGGTCGGGTCAAGGTTGCCAGCTCTAGAGCAGGGTTCCGTAAGCAATAATTTCTATCTTCTGTTTCGTGAACAGTTGACATGTTTGATCCCATGTTATATTTTGTAGGAGTTTGAAAGAATGAAAGCCTAGATATGTGACTCGGCTACGGCCGGTTTGATATACTTTGATAGTTTGATGTAATAATGGGAAGATCAAAGATGTGATACAAGCTAAGGGGCTTTTATAGATGTCAAGATTAGTACAACATACGTGGTCAAATTATTCCTTTGTTTTAACATGATGGACGGAACTAGGGGGTGATAATGAAATCGTGCAAAATGTCTACCATATACTCGAATGTATCAACATATATGAATTTGTTTGTACTTTAGTGATGATTAATTTCTTTTGTACTTTTGATATATTATTGTTGCATAATACGTCATGTACGAATTTTTTATTTTGTACATGGGAGGAGCTAATGCTTCCGAGTAGGGGTGAGGATATATATAAGTTAAAAAGAGAACAACTCCCAAGCAGGTTGAGTTCCTAACTAGTATGTTGGCCTGACCAACCTAATTCTCATCATGTACTAAATTTAGTTATGTATAATTTGATATTTTTCAAGCATGATCCATCTATAAAACTTAATTAAATTTGAAAGCTACTACAATTCTAGTTGTCAGGCTTTAGTGATTCTAAATTTTCTTGTGTATTTTTTGTATTTTCTAAATACGTTGATTATGGTTCTCAAAAATATAAAAGTTTAATTTGCAACTATACAAAAATGGTTTGATGAGCAAATTTACATTAGTTTAACAAAAATACACAAAATTGCACCCAAAGAACATAAAATGAGGGAAAATGTTCAAAATTATTATCTTCTTTATGAAAGTGGTCAACATGAAAACAAATGTACATGCACACATACAACTATACAAGTGCATACAAGAATTTTCTTGGGGTGGTCTATGCAACCCTTTTAAGATTTCTGAATAGTTATATCTATCACGACTTATAATTTAAATAAATATACTTTTAACTTTATAATTATTGTACTACGTACTTAAAATGTTACTTAGGAATATATTGTTCTCAATAATATCTAGCTAGTTTCAACATTTGCTTTTAGTCTTTTACAGTTTACGCTACTTAAGACGTGCATTGTTCTCATTTTTCTCAAAGTCGCGTGATGTATTCCTTCCACAGGCATTATGCATAACATTCAAGTCATGTCAAAGGACAAGAACTATGAAAGTTCTTCCACATGTATTATTGTAGATAATTAATATGGTAGTGAATTGAAAGAGAAAAAAAACGTGGATACACATGTGGTTTAATCTGCTTAATCTTAGCTTATATATAGCCTGAGCAAATGTACTGTGTGTAAAATTATCGAAAGTGCGATTCGAATCTGAGACATTATATATAATATATGTCATATGTGTACATCTTAATTCTTGTTACACAGTAATAATCTGATGATAATTACTTGAGTATTAGTTGTTGCTGGTGAATGGTGATGATGCATGATGCATGATATGTTTCAAAATTGAATTATTCGCGGTTTCGATATAGCATAGTTAGCAAAAAAAAAAATAGTTTTAAAACCAACATTTCGCCATGAGTTCCAATAACTTATTACGTACAGATCAGACTAATAGGTCTTAACAAAAATCCGCTCTTTTTCGTAAGTATTGAATGCTTCTACTTTAAAGATTATGATTCTATCTTTCTAGACGTTAGCAGTGATCACGACTTCTTAAATACTCACAAGGCGGCATGTGATCTGGGTGCTAAGTGTAAGTAGAGTATGTACGCTGTACAACTTTGAAATAAATTAAATTAATTCGATTCCTTAATATTATTCCATTTTAAGCTTATTTCACATCCTAATTGCTACTTTAATGGCTAATGCATCATTTTATAATTAATTACTTTCATACATACACATGCATGCATTCTCACGCGAATTTCACGAAGTTTCTGATCTAGACACTTGATGATAATACATGTATGATGACCGGCATTGAGAAATATTTTCGTGAGCGCAAGAGCAAAAATAATGAAAGTTGAATTTTCATATTACATTTCACCACTATATCACTGCAATCGCAAGCAATACTATTTCGGAGTCCAATTAGACAACATGCATGGTCTCCTCTCTTTTTAGCACCATTTTATGAACATATATAAGATCATGTTTTGAGCATAAGAAATGTGTTGTTTATAAAATTTGTCTCTTTTTTCCTTTTCTTTCTTTTATATTTTAATTTTATGATTGAAAATCTAAAACTTTCACAGTTTCACATCTTATTAATACCCAAATTTATGATGGAAATTTTATGGTTTATGTAAATTAAAAATAGTGTGAGGGAATTACGTGAAGTTGTAAAAATTTATCATCATTTTTTTGCGGCAATAATACATTTTATTTTATCTTTCCCCACATTATTATTTTGATGACAATATTTTTTCTACCCTATTAAATAAAACATTAATTTCTTTTATAAAAGCTATTATTTTCTCAAACTTTTTATTCCTAGCTAGCTACTCTCAAATTTATTTGTACAATCATGCATATCGAGTCTGTTTTAATATTATGACATAGAAGTTAACACCATCAATTTTTTCCTTTTTTTTGTTGATCTGGTAACTTTTTATCTACCTATTATTGAATAAAAAACGATAAGCCACATTGACTAGATTTTTTCACTCATGTTCTTTTAAAACTTTAAAATTAGTTCACCTTATACGAGTAAATTTATATTATTACTCATCGTCTTTCATTATATGAATTTTTTTCTACCATTTTTTATATTACAACCAAATGAAATAGACCATAAAACACTAGAAAATGTAGTATATAGTATAGTAACACCCCCAATTTCCTATGATTTTAGAAAATATAAATATCACTTGGAAACATGGGGGTTTACAAAGTGGTATTAGAGTGGCGCACCGGAAGCATGGTGGGCTCATAACCCACAGGTTCTATGATCAGATCAAAACCTAGCTCTGTCACCATTTTGTAACACCCCATTTTACGAAGATTTTAGAAAATATAAATATAATTTGAAAACATGGATGATTGGGAGTGTTACTGCCACGATAATGCTAATGTTTCTAGATGAAAACTATTTTTTATGTGTCAAAAGCTAATCAACATCATATCACTTATCCCCGTACAATAAAAACATCATACACTTGTTTCCCGATGATGTAGCGGTAGTATAAAGTAAGGATGGTTACAACTTTAACATAACACGACATAATTATGAATTGCTAATCTAATACCGGCTACCAGCGAGATTGAAGAAGACACCATTCAGGTTTCAATCCATGATACCATGTTGAAGACTGGGCACATCCAATTGCTAGTGTATAGAGGCCAGGTTACGTAACATCAATGTATATGTACAAATTGACTATACTCTAAATTAAATTATCCTTTTGTTTAATTTGAGATTGAATTTGTCCTTTACAGAGAAAGCATTTATCCTAAATCGTCTTTGAACAAGCATTAACATCTATTTGTTCATTAATTTAAAAAAAATATCTATTTGTTCATAAAAAATAGACTTATATGGAGTATTAATTGTTTGTGAAATGATTTAACTATATAAGTTTATATGAGTTCAAGTCGTCTAAGCTTAGTTTAATTGTTTGAAACTTAACCAACAATAACTGCAAATTGCAAAAGAGCAATAAAAAATAGCCCCAGCCCGGACATATATATCTTAAATTACGGATGGAGTACATATTTTTTTTTTGGTCACAATGCTAGTAAACATTTTTTGTGTCATAACACATTATTATAATCGAGTTCATTCATTCATGCTGAAGTCCTATGTGTTTCAATCTTCCTTCGAATGTCATCGTGCCTTGTCCCGGTAACCTTGTCGACCTCCTTTCCTCTCTTGACGAACAAGAATGTTGGCGCTGCATGTACTCTAAACTCCCGTGATATATCCTGCATGTTAATATTTCAAATATCAGCTCATCATCAATTAGCAAATTAAAAACTTGTAATTCATGACTAATAAATTCAAAAATAAAAATATTAAACATTTCCTGTTATCAAGGTTAATTAGAAAAGAAAACTTTCATGCATGCATGGAGTTGAGAAGGATCGTACAAATAACTCATCGACGTCGATTTTGTCAAACTCAACATCAGTATACTCTGCTGCCAGGTCGTTGAGGATGGCATCCATGTACTGGCAGAAACCACACCATTTCGCCGAGAAGAATATCACAATCTAAAAAAATACGTAAAAAAAAATGTGTGTCATAATTAATAACAATATTATCACAATCTAAATACATTAGATATTACATCGAAAACATTTTTTAACTCGTAAGAGCAAGCATAAGTTTGGTACGTACCAGTTTATCCGAGTGCTTGGAGGCTTGAAAAAATTCCCTCCAACAAGCACGGGTGTGAAAGGAGATGACCCGGTTGGTATTGGCCGGAGAGTGGTCAGGAAATGTAGCAGGCCTTATAATTTCAATCACATTCGATTGATCCTTAGTAGTAACGCTCGTAGGCGGTATCTTGTACTTAGAAGATGTTTCAGCATTACTAGCCGCAGGCGCCACGCCTTTCACCCGTGGCTCGATTGTCCACCGGTGTGCATCGGAGCGATTGTAATAAGAATGAGGAGGTGTTTTAGCTACAATAGGTGCCTTTCTTTCGTTAACGGTAGACACATTTGACCCCATTTTATATAATTTTTTTAAAATAATATAGAAATTAAATTTTACTGAATTAGCTAGCTTAATTACAAAACAAAGATCCTTTCAAAAAAAAAAAATTACAGAACAAAGATAATTTTTTGTAGTTTAAGATTTAATTTGAACAATAATTAACTTTGGTTTAAATTTTGTTTGTATTTTTGTGGATAGTTTGATATGTTGATAAGAAGATAATGCGACATTATTATGCCTTTTTATAGTTGTAATTTTTCGACATATGGTGAGCTTATTCATTTTTTTTAATCTTATTATTATGCTATTTTATGATAATAAGAATATTTTGATTCCATGTTTGAACTTTTTTATTTTTTCTCAAGATTTAATCTAAATATTATTCCTCTTGCACCAAAGTGTGTGTGTGAATGTTCATAATTATAAAACATATTTTATTCATCAATGTAAACTATAACGTACGGTCAAAGGAGCATATAAGTTACTCCCTCCATTCCAAAATATATGACTTTCTCACTTTTCGAGGTGAGACTTTAAACGTAAATATACTCTAAACGACAAGGCTAAAAATTAAAAAACTATAATTTTATGAAACCTTATTTCGATACGAATCTAATGAGTATAGCTTTGCCCATAAAAATCTCATTAGTTTTTTGTTAAATCGAAAGTCAATGGCCTATTCGAAAACCGAAAACGTCATATATTTTGGAATGGAGGGAGTAATAGGATCTTCATTCATATGCCCCTGTCACGAATTATGTGTATGAACATTGTTTGCAACTTGTAACTAGCTACTATTACCATGTTGTCCATGCACCTAGGCACCTAGCTAGTTGAACCATATTTTAAGCAAGGGTTTCGAGACCTTGTTTCGTTTCTACTTAGGGGTTCTTTTTCGGGGATTGCCCTTCGTTGTAACCATAAAAAAAACGTCTAATAATAATTCTATTTATCCAATCTAGTAATTCTAGTGTTAACGAAAGATACGTAGTTTAATGAGAAATTTGCACAAATTCTATTGTGAGACGGTATCATACGATGAGGCATCTCACACATTTCAAAGGTAACTGTTACTTTTGTAAGCCAACCTATCAAAAGTAACCAATTAGCTGGTCTCATACGATGAGACGGTATCACAATAAAATTACTGAGAAATATATACATTGAAAAAATTAGTTAATTAATTCAAACGCAACCAACATTGACAATAATAATCCAACTCAATCTTGTCGGACTACATTTCCCTTCGTGTACAAATCCAAGAACTTAAACAGGACACGGGAGGACCTTACATGATCATATCGATCTAGCTATACTAGCTTTGTTCATTTCTTAAACTCGTGTCTGATAAGAGCGAGTATTGCTCGTACGTACCATTCAAATTAAAATTGTTTACACTAATACGATATACAAAACCGAAAATTCGTATGTAAATAATTTGAATTGTAACTTTAATTTTAGTTGCACATAAACGAAGTTGGGAGTAGAAATTCGAGATCAGAGCTACGTGTTGGAATCTTTGGAAATGGTATAAAAGTGTCGTAATGCTTGTATTTTATACACTTATTTTTGCGTGTGTCACGAGACACCCAAGCTAAGTATGCGATGCATATAAACAGAACCTTCGCTTAAGAAGTGTATAGGATCGGTCAAAAAAGAAAAGAAGTGTATAGGATAAGTCTTTATTCGCTTCGCATTTGCATACAAATGATTGATTATGCTGATAAAACTACTAGAGAGTTCAGGCATCCTTACGTTGATCTGGTCGTTGGAAATTATTCCGGACTTGATGATATCTAAGTATGTAACTACACTCTTTAAGATAGATTAATTCTGTAGAAATTTGGGATCTAGCTACGTGTTAAGATACAAAATCTTAAATTGGCCAAGTCTCAATTATAACTCATTAGCACGCATATGCACATTTGACGTTTGCTGAGATGGTTCTTTCACGTCAATAATGTTCCTCAAGTCTCGAGGTTAATCGAAATGACGAAATCGTTGTCTAGGTATATCAACCAAAGTGTACATGTGTATTTATTTTATCAGGTGATGGCATGGTCGTTCTTTTGCATAACGCGATAATCATTTGGTCCACATTATATCTGATGATTCGATTAGCTTAATTATGATCATGATAAGGAAAAGTGAGCTGAGGAAACAACCTTTCTATAGACAGAAATCATACTCCCTCCATTTCATTAGGTTATTTGCATTTGGTTTGAATATGTGAGAGAAATTCAAACCAAATGCAAAGAACCTAATGAAATGGAGGGAGTAACTATCTGGCCTGCTGATGATTCCGGAGTTTCATATGGAAAATGGAGAAAGACGGGTCACAATGTAAGGACAGGTGGTGATCAAGAATTAAGAAAAGAATGATTCCCAAGGAAATTCCCAATAATGCTTCTTATTCTCTCTATATATTTAACTAGGATGAAAACCCGTGCGTTGCACGGTTCTCTTAATAATGATTTCTATTAACCCACCTCATTAGCATATATTTAGCTCATATGTAGTAGTACACGTACTATTGGGATTAGATAAGATTGAGCACAATTAGGTTGAACGTTCTATATATATATGTGTTGTCCAGTTAAACCTTCTTAGAAATATGTCGACAAAGTGTGTCTGTTAATCCACCTCATTAGCATATACTTCATATATAGTATATTACTCTAAATCTCGCTCATAGGTAGTAGTATACGTACTATTGGGATTAGATGATTTAGGAACGCTAATACGATCATATGATATTCATTTATAAAGTTTAGTTTGTGCTCCTTAATAAATTAGTCAACATTGACTTGTAATGTGATCCATATAAATATGTAATACAAAGATATTAGCCATTTAAGATAATTAGAACACCAAATATTAGGGGATTAGTCAACCGATCCTTTCATATTGATTTGAACGCAATCTTGAATTAATTATAGTCCACACTTCCACGGAGTTTATTATGTGTTGCGAAATGATGATGTAACAATGACATATTTATCTTTGAGTTATGACCGCTACTATAACAGTTCTACGAATATAAGACTTTGAATATATATATTATGCATTTATAGGATTGTCTAATGATTAAGAGAGTTTCATTTAAAATTGGTAACTAAATAATATTATTAAATTATCGAAACTCTCTAAAGACTTTCGATTATTGTGAGAGCTCTAAACAAGTCTCCTTTAATAGTATAGAAGGATTACGAGTGTAAAATGTCTACTACGTATAACAAAACAAACCCCTTCATTTAAATTCACATGACTACATGAGTCATATATATGACAATAATGGTGAGACTATAGAGTCGTAGAGTGTCAATTGTTGAGACTCGAGAGGGCCGGGCCATGGAATCGAGTTGATTAGATATGACCTCCCTAGAAAGAAAACCGACCTCGCAAATAATATTTACTAGGATGAAGGCCCGTGCATTGCACAGGTCACATGATAATGTTTTTTTTATTAAAAATGATATATAAGATGAAAACTATAATTTTTACCGGTGGAGATAATATACGGTTAAACACTTAAACATGCAAAAAAATAATATATGTTTTTATATATAATCATAGTGTCCAATCAAATAGGATATGAGAATTAGGCCATTTATGATACAACTTAAGAAAGACGGAGTAGTTAATTTAGTTCAGAAGCAATGAATCTTGACTTTATGTGAGCATATACTCCTATACAACTCCAATTCAGATCAGTTTGGATGTTGTCAGATGAATCATAGGGACATTATTATGTACGTACGTATGGTTAGAAATAGAGCATATACTCCTATACAACTCCAATTCAGATCAGTTTGGATGTTGTTAGATGAATCATAGGGACATTCTTATGTACGTACGTATGGTTAGAAATAGAGTTCGTTATTGTGTTTAAATGGATACCAAATATTTTAATAATATTATTAAATTTAGTATGTGAGTTTTTGTATTTAGATGGACATCAAATACTTTTAATATTATAAAATTCTCAAAACTCTCTAGAAATCTCCGGTCGATGTGAGAGCGACATAAAAGCCCCCTTTAATAGTATAGATAGATAGAAGGATCAAATGAATAACTCGATCAGATAAGTGACCTAATGTTACTAGAGGAACGACCAACAATATAACGGTCAATTCTTTGAACTATTATTTTCCTAATTAAGCTAATGATATTTTAATACTTGCTAGCTTGATCTCCAAACTATTTTAATATTCTCGTATTTTAGACGAAGGGCTGTTGAATGTATATTATATTTTTTAACTTAAATACTAATAGTACTAAGAATTGATGTACCTTTCCTTAATACGAAATACAGCAGGAAAAGGAAATAAATTACCGAGTTTAGGCTTACTCTTTTGTAGTATATAAAGAGAAGCTAAGGGGGTAATTCCCTTCAAAACAAAATTAGAGAGCAGAAACAAGTCGGCTCATACACAAAGTAAGTTTTCACCAAGTTTTTTTTTTTTTTTTTTTTCTTTTCTTTTAAGTATCTGTCTCAAATTTTTACTGATTTTTGCGGCTATTGATTAGGGGTTTCAATTCTCACGCTGAAATACATAGCAATTAGCCTTTGCTAATTTTATCGCCTTTTCGTAATTGTTTTTATTATCATCTAGATTTGCAGTAAAAAAAAAAAGGGAATTACTAGTACAATTTCGAAAGAATTAAGCATATTTATTTTGGTACGGCATTTTGTAGTTTAAACTGCGATGGATTCGAACAAGAAACCTAGTGATGGAGCGGAGGTGACGTCGTCCCGTTATGTCACTATATCGGTAGACCAGATACCTAGACCTAGTGAGGCCGAGTTGCAAGCAATCAGGGAGAGAGCCCGTGCTTCGCCCTATGGACCAGAATTTTATGCGGAGGAGAGAAGGATCCGAAGGGAAATGTGGCTTAATAGGCCGAGACCGGATAAGACGAGTTCTCCGGCCAGTACTGGATGTGGCGCCACTGGAACAACAACCGTCAGCTACAAGCAGAAGCAGCAAACTCACTCATCAGAGGAAGTTGCGTAAACCTAGCTTTGGCATGCAATTATATCTTTTGTTAGACGATGATAATATAAGCTAGGAATTGAGCTTTGTTATTTGTTAATGCATTATGCATATATCTGGACTAATTAGTTAACCACCAAAAAATAAAGTCCCAATAATATCATGTACGCTCCGATTCTTTCTTCTTTACTAGTTACGTTTGCTTTGAGCTGCGTTTGTATGTATTTCGCAAATAATTCGAACTACAAGCTATCTAGTGTGACAAACCATTTGAGTAGTTCGCAAACATTTGCATGTATTTCAATTCGCAAATATTTCGCATATAGTATATGACAATGGTCTCATTAGGGAAGGAAAAAAAAGTTGCGGATGGCCGTGTGATAAACACTGTGAGTACAGTGTATATCATGAGCTCATGACAATGGTGGTGTAGATGAAGCATAGTTAGGGCATGTTTTGTTAAGTTTCAAGTTCTCCAGAATTAGGGCTGCGCATTGGTCCAAAATCGGACCGGACCGAGGCTCAAAATAATTTGGACCGAGGACCAGACAGTCCAGTCCCTTGGACTGAACCAAATTTCCCCAAAAAACGTGGACCGAGGACCGGACCGAACCGCTCGGTCTGGTCCGGTTTTTTGTCTGAACCTAGTTTTTGGTCTCCCCTATCCAAACCTACTTCTGATGAATAAATTTACACTAGAAGTGCTTCTTAAAAACCAAAAACAATTTCTTAGTTTTGCATGTTCGGCCAGATTTCAGTTTGTAGGACCAAGAAACAGTTGAGTAACACTTCAAGAGCTTGAGTGTACTAAACACCCACCTAGCATACCATGTCTTCAAAGTTCAATGCACAACTCTTCTTTCATACCCTTGAGTGCACAAGACAAGATAGAACAAATATGTGCTATTGGGCCGAACTCCTCTTTTTTATGGACTAAATGCGCTGATTTGGATACTTGATTAGCAGCCACAGTCCACAGCCCATGTCGGAATACTGGATTTCACAATATTCATGATAACAAGTTTGGAACAAGCTGCAAATCTTTTGGCACAAGCCAAGTGAGCTACTGCGCTGTAGCACAAGACCCAATGAAGTCTAACCGGCCGACGGTGGTTTAGAGATGCAGTGGGTCTCTCGGCCTACTTTGCTTAGAACGAAAAACTCGTGCCTCCTCGAGAGGGTGTAATAATTAGTAGCTCATTTTCAGTTATTCGTCGAATTCCCAAAAACATAAAAGAAGCAAATCAAGAAAGATTGAGTTGAACACCACCCCTTCGGCCCTCCTCACCAAAGATTGGATTCTTAATGGACTTTCAAAGTCATCTTAAGACGCTCTCTCAAGTACAAACTAAGCATCATTATTTCCCCGATGTCTACAAGACTCGTACACCAAGGTACAAACACGATTAACTTGGAATTTGGAGACGGGTCATTTTATGTCAACGCTTTAAGTTTACAAAACTAGAACAACAATACTCCACAAATAACAGTACACACAAGCTACATGAAGGTTACAGAGAGCTTAAGACTTATTAAACAGCATCAATTCCTGTGTTTGATGATCTTCTCCTTAAGATCGCTCTTGTTAGCCCCAACAAGCCTGTCAATTTCCTTCCCTTTCTTAAAGAGCAAGAACGTTGGCATCGCATCCACGCCGTATTCACTGGCAATATCCTGCAACAGGTGAAACATTAACATACTTTCTCTACACTTGTTACAGCAAAAGGAAATCAGACTGGCAAAGTCATGCAAGAAATTATATTCAGGCCTGTACCGAAAGCTCATCCACGTCGATCTTAACAAATTCAGCATCTGCAAACTTGAGTGAAAAAGCTTTGAACACTGGCTCCATGTATTGGCAAGGTCCACACCACGAAGCATGGAAGTCTACCACCATCTGTTCTTCCAAAAACGTACAAAAAAATTCGGTCAAGAATATTACATACAACAACAACAACAGGAGCAGATGGTCAGAGAGTTGGAAAGCAGAAACAGCAGGGAACGAAAATTGTACCAGTTTGTCTGATTTTTTCGACAACTCAAAATGAGACGTCCATTCATCTACGGAATGAATCACTACAAGAGCGGGTAGTTTGGCACGGGAAGAGAAGTGGTTTCCCATCTCGGAGCAAGCAGGAATTCCGAGCTGGTTGAAGCTGCGTCTGAAATTACAGTCTTAAAAGGCCTTGAAAATGAAGGATTTATATTGTGTGACATGATCTGATCAAGTAGCAGTGATTCCTTCTCCCAAAGTAGCATCAGATGCCTTGGGTCATTGAAATTGACACTTATGTTTAGTTTATGGAAATGTCATGAGAAATATGTTTTAGGAGCATATATCCTTCTGAATACAAATATGAAAATATTCCACAAAACACTCCAAAATCCTGATATTGGATTTATTCAAAACTTACAGTAGTAGTAATCGAGTGATACATGTACATAGTTGCTTGTCGTAAAAGATGTATATATCGCTCTGTACACTCAAAGTTCACACCCCCTCTCCCCATTTGATACTAGTAGTACTCATCTTTGCGCCTCATAATAGGGATGCTCTTAAATTCTTGATAACCTCTCTCGCACAACAAAATAACCTAAGTACGTAATCGTGTATAGTAGATCATCTTAGATTCCCGAAAACTTAACCTCAACACTAGAGATCTTTGCGAATGTCAGCAACAAGGTCATAGGCTCTGGAGGATACCCAGCCCGACACATCAGAATTTTTACCCGGACTCTATAAACACTTAAAAAAAAAATAAAAAAAAATAAAAAAAAAAATCCAAAACGACAAGGCAAGACAAGTGACGATACATATATCTGTCATCTTATACCTATCGGAAAATGCAGAGTGACGAACTCAACACTCCAGATAATAATAAACATGTATATCCGCCCACAGGTTTGTGATTGATTAAGAAATAAAAACACGAGTGATTAGTGAAATAAACAAAGAACTTTACGATTCGAGTACACCTTTAAACACTCTTCTAGACAGATGCTCCAAAGATTAGCAGGCATCTTTTGTTAATTTCAGAAGCTTCACCTTCGCTTCTTTCGAAAGAAATTTGCAAAAGCAAGGGATTAGTCGCAAGATTACAAAGTTAAGCAGCATTAGGCCGTATAGAAATCATATTTTAGACAGCAGTGAAAGATTCCGTAGAGAAAAGATGCTTAGACCAGAAGTTTTTGTCGAAAAAACAACCATGTTGACGCATTACAAATTTCAAACACACTTTACCTTCATATTCTTCATTCAAAACTTCTTCATGAAGCTGTAACTTCAATCTTTGCCATCCAATTAGAGCTACGAGGGGGTGCCGACCTTTGTCGGCACAGACTGAGTTAAACTGACATTCGCAGTTGCTGAAAATGTGTAACGAGTAAGGTAAATAGCAACAACAGAGACATTGCTGCACAAAATGGCCAAGAGTTCTCCAAATTATATTAGAAAACTTCAGTCAAAAACATCTGTTCACTGAACTACAACGGGGAGAGGGGTCGAAAATGGTGAGTTCAGAAAATGAGCCTAGAATGCAGCTATGCCGAACACACAGCAAAAAAAACATCACCAGAACCCACCAACAAATGCGCCAGTAACCCAGACGGGACATCTTGAGTGATTTACGATTCTACCCCAACATCAGCTTGGGAGTAATTGCCTTGACCTCCTGACGAATTGTTGTAGTATCCACCACCACCACCAGCTCCACCTCTGCCTCTTCTGTTGTTGTAGTGGTTGTTCCTGGGATAGTAATTATCATTGTACTGATTGCGACCATTCTGGTAAGGCCCGTTACCCCTGCCAGTACCCCTGCCTCCTCGGCCATTAGAGTAACCCCTTCGGCCACCTCCACCACCACGACCACCTCTTTGGCCTCTTCGGGAAGCATACTGCTGGTCTCTCGAGTCCACATTCCTGTAGCCATGCTCTCCCTCTGCATTCTGGTACTGTTCTTGATCTCTTTGAGCTGAAACTACTTCAGGACGATTCTCTTGTTCCAATTCATCCTGTGAGACAAAACGGACAGCAGATCAGCACTATCCTTCAGAAGAAGAGAGAATGGAACACAGAAGATGGTTAATAACCATGAACATACCTTATGAAACTCCTCAACGTTACCAGACTGGTGTTCAGTTGTTTCATATTCTTCGTAATTGGCATTATTTTCTTCCTGCAATTATTTGACAATAGTCAGTAAAATGAGAATCCACCTCATGTGGAAAAATGCCACCATCATAAGAACGCTGAACACATAACAACTCAAACTTTACACAGACAACAAACTCAAACTTTACAAACAAATCCCAGAGTGAGTCTCATATTTGACAAAAGCTCTAAAATAGATAATTCGATTCTTGCATATTAAAATTTAGTTGCAACTTTATACTGAATATATCAATTGCGAAACATTAGTAACACTAATTAAATGAACAGCTAATCCAAGCTTGGCCACACAGTCATATAGACGCTTAATTTGCGACAGACGAAGAAACTAAGTCCAAGTGAAGGCCTATCCCAAGCAACCTTGACCAAGTACACATGCCTTCAGTCTAACTTTTAGAGATAGAAGACAATGAGTGATAACTTCCAAGGCGCTCAATCACAAAAAATCAGTCAGGCGAAAGAAAAACCCTTCTTCAGAAGAGCAGCATTTCATCATCCAAATAACTGCCTAGACTCGCTCAAAGTCAAATGGCAACAAAAGCAAAACACAGCCATAACCATGTCTTCTAACTCATGTAAGTAATAAGTGTAGATACAAAGCTGAACAGCATTTTTTCCTAGTCCCAATCACATGCTTGACTTGCATGAAATAAATAAAAAAACAGTAACAAGCAGAACAGTTCGACTGACAACAGAAAAGAGTAACATGGCACCTAAAGGACCACAACCACAACGGTCTCTTTATTAGTTGATTAGTAACAAAAAAGCATCATTGGTCATAGAAAAACAAGCACGCTATTTTCGACCACAGTCGAGAAGTGCTGAACACAGACCTTCAAATAAGTTTCTCACGTCAACGAAGAAGACTAATACCCGTCCGTAACTACCATTTCTATCATTTCCAGAATTAGGGTTTTAATTAGCTGCACTCAAACCTTCCCATATGTTGGTATGTAGATGTTCTTACATTGTAGTTCAGACTCCAAACTCAAGTTGTATCGTAACATGAGGACCTCCAGATGTGCACACCAAAAATGTGTCATGTCAAAGATAAGATAATATAGTTGAAAGAATACCTGGAGTATTCAATGCCTATCCTGATACTCTATGTGAGATTGTGGGTAGCACCACTAAATAGTGAGTTGGCACTCTACATCTCTACCCATCAAGAGTACAAAGAAACATGTATCCTCCTATGTTACATTCTTTCACTTCAAAAGCCTTCAATTTCCCACCCTTCCAAATGCACCAAACAGCCAATATTGTCGTTTTTAACACATTGCAATCGAAGACTCCTTCAACCTCCTTTTCCAAGCTAACAACACATATTTTACTCTTTGAGGTTGGATACAAAGGTAACACGAGTATAAACAATGTTTCTTACTCGTGAAAACAAAGGCTACACTTGCAAAGGAAAAATTCTTCTTTTCAACATACCATCAAAAGGGACCTTGTCCTTAGAGGAAATCCACACAGTTAGCCTTGGAATATCGTCAATTACACAAATATTTGACGCCAAAATTCACAAAACCTCTCCAAAAAAAAGGGGACAAGCCTTATCCTTTAACCATAGTATATCATCATCATGTTGGAGTATCATAACACCTAGTCTCGAAGATCACACATGCTAGCAATCTCCTATGAAAGAACATCAATACTGCCGCTCTATTCAAAATGCATTGATCTGAAGCACCACAAATATTCCCAAATGCTAACCTTATGTATCCATACGACTATGAAAAAACACCACTACTGAAGTTCTATTCAACACACATTGATCTGAATCCCCACAAAATTTCCCAAAGGCTAACCTTATGTATCCATAAGACTCGAACACTACAATCCAGCCCTCATCATTTTGAGTTATGTCTCCCTAGAACACCAAAATGAACACCACAGATAGGATTATAGGAAATGAATAAACCTAAAGACTAGTCCCATGCGAAGGATGCAGACATCGTGACAAAACCAAGACACATTAGTATACGAAGTTGTTCGAAGAAAGTACAAAAGGGGAAGAAAAGGCTTTACACTTTAAAACGTCAAAAATATCGGTGAGAGATAGGATCTTCTTTTAAGAAAGAGTACCACTGAAGTAGTGAATACTGGTGAAAACTGAAACAAGAGCAAGCTACCGCACCTCATGGAAGTGATGTTCGAACATGTAAAGAAGACTAAGAAGTACAAACACCCAAAACAGAGGCAAATTGGAAGGTAGGTTAAAAGAATACGGAAAAATGAGAATTTGCTTAGTTGTGCTCTTAGATGCACCCATATGAGTATGCCTCAGGCGAATCAGAGCGCTACATGGACACTACCACCGTGCACCTCTGAAACATATTTGCTGAAGCCGCACTGTGCCTTCCAACCATTTAATTTTAAGTATTTTAAGTTAAAAAAACTCTATAACCTTAGTTAACCCATGATTCCTTACAAGCTGTCTTACACAGACTTGCAGATTTTAGAAACACCACCACATTTATACCAAAACAGTAAACACATACAACTAAACTAAACTAGTATTACATTTCCAATGTTTCTGGGGTCATCATGACAAGGTGAATAGATGAAGTTACCCTATGGTACAGGAGTACAGTAATATATAACATACTTAAAGAGAGTAAAAGCCGAAAAATAGGCAAAACATGGATAATGGATTCTGGAACGCCGGAACTTAACACTAGGTCACAAACCCAAACTGATGTTTACTTGAAACTAACAGCCCAGTTTAAGAGTAAATAATATACTCTAGCCCCTACCAGTTCAACAAACAAATATAAAAATCCTCATATTAGTGAACAAGATAGATCAATGGGTAATTCAAAGGAAACAAGAGAAATATTAACGAAGACCCAAAATTACCCAAAGCCAACACCTTGAAAATAGAGACTGTGGAGCAAAATAATTAATTTCAGTATCAATTTTCACAACACAGCACATCATTTTGGCAACCAAAAGTGTGTAGATCAAACATCAAACAAGGGCAATATACCATATATCAATGCCTACTTCAAGACAAATATTTGCATGTCAACACATTACAAAGTTTTAAATTGTGCGTAGATCATACATTCAATTCAATATATGTTAATTTTGATTGCACTTGTATATTAGCAAGCTATATTTTATCTCTGGTAAACATCATTATTATGAATAAGATAACCGAGCAGCAAGCTTTCAAATTCCCAAATGACACAAACAAGAATCTAAAACACCGCCCACGAATAGAACCAGTTGATAAAAGCTAAACCTATATAGCAAGAGAGACAAAAACAATCACAGTGAGCATGATCAAAATTCGAACCAACAAAAAACAACCCCGTTCAGTAAAAGCTTTGTTTTGTTTAGTTTTACCTTTTCCTGATATTGCTCAGGTGATGCCTCCACTTCAATATGCACTGCAGAGTTCACCATGGACTGATGAAACGAGCCAAAGTTTCCAACAGCTGCCTCGGCCGCAAGTTCCTCTGGTTGCCTCATATTCGGTGTTGCCGTAATATAATTTGATGACATTATCTTCTCCAGCTTCTCCCTCAACGCAGCATCTACACCACACCACACCACACCATAAACAAAAATCGACAAACACTCAACACCAAATCAAATCGACACGATCATAGCAACTTTTCGTATTCTACAGCCAATCAAACATTATAAAACTCCAATATTAACAAAATCGACCGAATCCTGACGTTTTTTACCCTAAACAAAATCAATTCAATTCGATTCGTAGCAATCAAAACCTAACACATTCATCAATCCACACAATAGCAATATCTAATATTACGCAAACAATTCAAATAAAACGAGGCGAAAACAATTCAAATAAAACGAGGCGAAAATCGGCGAAAGAAGTTACATGTAACATTGCAATGAGGATCATAAGGCTGATCGGAGTTGGCAATCAAAAGAGAAGCGTGACGAAAACACTTCTCAAGCGCATTCTGATGAGAGAGATTGGAACGAGCGGGGCGAGAGTTGATCAAACCCTGCAATTCCGAAATCGAGTCCAAATCATGCTCATACAAAGGATCAGTGGCGTCATCGGTGACAATATCATACGTCAGGCAGCAGTTCCTCTCGAACATCCTCGTCGACATCACCTGCACCGCATCTCTCGGCGTATTCACGTCGAATAAATTCCCAAAGTACATGAAACTAATCAGAAGCTTCACCACGTCATCGATTCTCTCATCTTCGCCGTTTTCAGCACCGCCGTCGGTGTTTTCCGCGACATCGCCGCCGTCTTGCGGTTGTTGTTGTTGTTGTTGTTGTTCAGTTTCCGTCTCCGCGACGGGAATTTTTTCCGGCTCGGGAGCGGATTTGGCAGGAGAGAGGGAGAGTTCCTCGTCGAGAGCGGCGGCGAGAGGAGCACGGAGCTTCTCGAGCTCATCGATGGCGACTAAGACGGCGGATTTAGAGCGGAGGACTTCTTGTTGTTCTTTGTTTAGGGTTTTGCCTTGGGCGGCGGAGTCCTCCATCTGGACGATGCGGTTGTGTTTCTTGCGGAGGGCGCGGAGTCGCTTGCTGATGACGCTAAGGACTGGGCCGTCAGATGTGGTGGATGTCGCAGTGGTTGATTCGGCCGCCATTTTTGGGGTCTAGGGTTATGGAAGCGGCGGAATTGGGGGGTTTTGCCGAGAGAGGAGAGAGAAAGAGAGAGGATTTAGAGAGTGAGAGAGATGGTTTGTATTTATAAGAGGAAGACTTTGGTTAGATAGAGTCAGTATTTTATAGATGTGATTATAGGAAGTAATTAAGGGTGATTATGACTGGTGGGTGTGATTAGTGATTTTTAATTTTTAATTGAATGGAATGATCTAGAATCTCAAGAGTTCTTTTAGACTTTTAGTGATGGATCGGTTCGGTTGATGTATTAATTAATTGATTGTATCGATAGAAAGATTGGATGTGCGGAGATAACGAGTCGTTTCAAACAACTTTGATTGTATCGATAGAAAGATTTGGGAGTGGGAGTGCGGATCTAACTGAAAAGTTCAAACAACTTTTCTATGTCACGTCTCAAAATGACATTGTCAAATAACGTAGGAACATTTTCGCGACTTAGTCTCGTTTTCCCTAATGGTTTTGTTACCTTTTTGTTCGAAATTAATGAGAAGGATATCGAAAAAGAAGGTTGAATCACGGACAAGGGCATACCAAATTGATATGGGCACTGGCAACTGGGCAAGTGTATTTATTGACTTTTGGGTAGGTAAAAGTCGTCAACAAGTGCAGGAAAAAGGACGTGATCTGATAAGAATGATATTGACAGCAAAATCCATTGATCCAATCTACTTTGATAAAAGAGGTTGAAATTTCCATCTTGTGATTTTGCGGGCACATTAAGGTGTGCTGTGATTGGTGGATAATTACCTACACAAGCTGCAAGAGAACAGACTGGTAGGCGTCACAAAGACGTTTCAGAAAAAAAAACCCATCATTGACTAGTAAATAAGAGATGTTACATCTGCTCGGTATGTCAAAATTTTCAATGTAAATAACATGATAAATGAGTAGAGCCTGCTGTGTGAATATTTCGATGCAGCTTAACAGCGACAGGGAGACTCTATAATGTCAGCTCTAACTTCCCTCATCCGCCAAAAGAACTAGACGTCTGGGAGCTCAGCTGATTACTTCCCAATGAATGAATGTAGCGTCCTCTTAGAAAAGGTCGATTTCTTCTGGGATCCTTGCTTTGCCATTGTAGACGTATTGCAGTTCCTCCTTCCAGGTCTGGGTAAGAATAAGAATAACAGTTTAACAAAGAAATGTTGTCTGAGGTCAACTTGTATCATGATGATGATTTACAGGAATGCCAGTACTGGTAAAGACAGTGTATACTTACTTCATGTCGAAATGCTATGCGCAACTTAGGAACATTCGTCTTGTGAATGTCATTCCCTTCAGGACCTCGCAGGAAGTATTTATCTCCTAGCCAATGTCGCTGGTCCAAAAATCACAAAATAATTCAGACAAAAGGAATCCAACAGTTTCGAGCAAAGGAAAACGATATTTTTGGAACAATGAAAAGGAGCCAGAATTCAGGCTGTATGAGAAAGGCAAAGGCAATTATAA
Source organism: Spergularia bocconei (assembly GCA_963457585.1). Classification (NCBI taxonomy): domain Eukaryota; kingdom Viridiplantae; phylum Streptophyta; class Magnoliopsida; order Caryophyllales; family Caryophyllaceae; genus Spergularia; species Spergularia bocconei. Next base: position 3,515,854 of record OY734943.1, read on the forward strand.
AATCAGCTGAATCATACAAGGAAACAGGTCACATTTCTCACCTTAGCTGCATGAGAAAAACCAGACTGGTAGACAGAATTCCTCGCTATCTCACACAAGTCACAAGCACTGAATTTCCAAACCTGGAGAAAGGAGATTAGTAGCCAATATGAGGGTGAACTCGAAGAAGCATGACCGCATCACATATACATACCTGAGCAGCAACACTGTATTCTTCAATAAGTGCCTCCTTTGTCAAATGAATTTGGAGAGGATCATCAGAAGAGAGTGAGACATTCAAACCCCGCTGAAAGTACATTGGAAATGGGTTGCGATGATAGTCCAGAAAGAGGGAGTTATTGCTCAGTGGAGACATAGCCAGTCCAATCTGTTAATTACCAGACACCCCAATCAATACAAACTACTACGGAGTAACTTGAGTGTTTAATAGCAGTTACAAAATGCAAGAAAAATCCCCAACAGACTAAAAGGAATGAGAAAAGAGAAGCAGTGAACTACCACCACAACATGATGACAACAGAGAAAATACTATTAGCATAGGTTGAAAGGTTGCGTGATGATATTAAAGGTAGCAAACATTATAAAAAAAAAAAAAAAAAAAAAAAAAAAAAAAAGATGAATGCACTAATGAGTGAAGACTGAATAAGTTTATTGTCGTAGCCTATACTCTCACCAATAGTAAAATGATGATCATTAGGTTTCTTCACAGTTGCAGATCACTGATAAATTTTACGTGGCCAACTGATGGCAATTTGTACAATTATTGTGCTGCAAGGTACTAACCTGAGCCAGATAATAAAGATACTGAAGCACTGGAGATTTCCTCAAATTGATCCCATGCGATATATTATGGCATAAGAGAAATCCAGCGGCCAAATGGTCAACATCACCAGCCTGTAAAAAAGACATTACTCAATCATATAGAAGTCTTCAGAAGCAAAGGAATGAGAATAAGAACTGAAAGAAATGGATCCAGTAAGGAACCTCTCCACAATGAGGACGAAGTTTGATTGTCGGTAGTCCTTTTGATTCACGAAGCTGGGAAAGGTCAAACCGTCAAAACAAACGAATCACATTTCGAACAAAAATTAATCCATGAAGGCTCTAACTGGGAATGGGGTGGGGGGGGGGGAGTTGCAGCAGCTCCCTACGACCAACACATAACTGATTATGAACTAAGGAAACCCCGATTACATTCTTAACAGAAATGGAATTATGCGTAAACAAAAAAACAAAAAGAAACAGCTAAGTAGATACGGAGTATTTCCGTAAAGTGTAATTCACATAATACGGTTAGTGAGTGGTACAAAAGGAGAATGACAGTGGTACTTAAGCTACAACATATATAGGATAATGAACAAGCAGCCCCAACTATACAATCTTGTGCCTTATTTTAACCAACTATTCAATGACGGGAACACCAGGCAACAGTCTACTGCATAGTGATGCATCAAGAGCATATCTGAACTGAATTTAGTGTTGCCAGATATACTCAATTTATGAGAGGACAAACCTTATTTAGAGTATACAAGTTTGCATAGCAGTAATACGTGTAATATGAAAAGGCAGGATTGAACTCGTTAGTCCACTCCGCTGGTGTGGGCATATGTTTTGTAGGGCGTCTCTCTGGTTTACTCTCATCGTCCACAAGATCGAATCCAACAACCTGTAAAATAAAACATGTGAAAGCGTACCAGTGTGATATGAGTAAAGATAGGACTATGAGCAAACATAGGGCAATAGGAGTATAGGACATCAACACTAGCAAGTAGCAACAAGTCTGCCATTATATCTCATAAAGTAGTCCCTTCATGTTAATCATGTTAACAACTCTGATAAATACAACTTGAACAACCCACCAAACCAAAGAAAATTTGTGCAAGTACATTGCAGAGACAAGACAAGTGAATCCTCTTGACCTAGTAAATCATGTCCTCTAGAAGTGACTCTTAAGGGAAGAAAGAACTAACCTGCATCAAAAACACATGAAGCTGAGGATGAGAATTCGGATCGACTGAGACCTCAAAGAGTGGGGTGAATATATTGTCTATGATGTTCTGGAATGAGGTAACAATTCCCATGCTTTTATAGATATTGTACAGCCTCGGCAGCTACATAGAAGATTAAGACGCTAGTTAGGAGATTTTTGGACATAACAAATGATTATATTGCAAGATACAAATAAATAGATGATTACATAAAAGGAAATTAGAAGAGAAAAGTGGAGACAAAATTATTGATTTAAATTTTCCACATACCAAGCAACATGTAACATAGATACTGAAGGCCTCACAGTGAGGCCCCTGACTTAGATACGGCAATAAAAGATATCCCCTTACCCTTACCCTTACCCATACGCATGAAGACAGGCTATAAATTTCAGCAAATAATATATCTTTGTGCTAAATATCTATTCACCTAGAGCATCACATGCTTAACAGCCTAAGAGTATCAAACCTAAACGCACAAGAAAAAATGAAGATGGAGAGTCATCTAGGTGTATGGCTAATAGCTGCATGTAACAAGTGCGATCATTACAAGATGAGCAAACAAACTGGCATATTCCAAAAGAATTAAAAGGAGAGGGAAGAAGAAGATACAGCAGCAGCAACAGCAGTTAGTACCTGAATTAACCACACAGCATTTTCACTGTAAATCTTATTGTTAATAAACCAACTGGCCAGCTGGTCCCATTCACTTTCCTTCCTCCCATACACAGAAATTCTATACTCCGCCATCTGTAAGAGTGAAAAGTCAGCAATATATTACCCAAAGCTACCAAACAAAAAAGGACAACAACAAGCAATGCACCAATTGACAGGAAGTCATAAGTCGAGTCAACAATCTCTCAGATTACTAATCTACATGTAATAATCAATTTCTAGCATATGGTAATCTTTATAGTTTTTTCCAGGTCTTGATACACGCTATATTACTGCATTGCTTTCAGACTCCCAAGTTGTGACATTCCCTGATTAAAAAAGAAGAACACAATGCTCTTGTCAGCACACACAAACCTGATACTTGCTCGCTTCAAGGTCAGTCAAAACTTCCTTTGTCACTTCTGCCAAAAAACGTCCTGAGATAACCATTTAACAGGTATGAATGTATGATTATTAGAATAAAAATGGATCAAACTTTCCCATCAAATTACAGCTTTATTACTCGTTTGAAATCACAGACATACAGATAAGTAAGTGAGCCTTATTTTGACAGGAGAGACAAAAAAAACATAAAAAAAGCAACAAAAACTGACTAAATCTAGCACAAACCTTGAATGAGATTGTCCTGCTTCAAAAAGATTTCTCTAAGTCTGCTTTGTCCACAGGGATTATACTTGAGATTGAACTTGTCAAACCGATGGAAAGTGGTCTTATCAGCGTGTACATCCAGCAAGTCAACATTGAGATCATAGCTGAGAACGAAACATTGAGAAGACATACATAAAAGGAGGAAACGGACATGAAAGGCAGAACATAGACCTTGTGTAAGGATAGAAGAATTTCGGAAGAGGCAAGCTAGACTTACCCAGTCAAATCCAAGCTCTCAAAAACTTCTTTTAGAGTGAGATACTTTCCATCTCGAAATATGACAACCTACAGCAAAACAATCAAGTGAGGAAAAACAACACTAAGAAGTAAAAATATATTAAGAAATGCGGTGAAACTGAAGAATGCATCTCACCTCGTCTGGTTCTTTTCTTAGCTTGGACTTTATAAACCGAAGAAGATGCTTCTGGTTCATGCACGCAGAATGGTGTATGTGTGTATCAACCTTTCTAATATTGTAAAAATCACGATGTGGTGCACTCTTTTGAGCCAAAAACTCCCTGTCTGCATTTACTAACAGATAAAGACGAAATTTCTGCATATTCAGATGTATGTTAACATAAGCCGGAGGAAAAAAGAACATAAGCTGAACAGTTGAACAAAGGTAAAACTATTACCTCCTCAAGAAACCGTAATCGATGATAGCATGCAGAGTTAACATTTCCCGTGGAAATGACCTTTAAGATATGATGCATATCAGTGAAGAACTGAGTTGCACTAGGAACAGGGAACAGTTCCACAGTATCTAGGGAGAGTGGAAACAAAAATAAGAAAAAACAATGGGAGAGTCTATAGAAAAGAAACCTCTTCCAGATAGCAAGTTTTTACCATTTTTGGAAGCATAGACATGCACAACACCATCTTCCATCCTGCAGTCATGCTGATTCAAAGCAGGAGAAATTAGTCAAAATTCAAGGGATGAGGATTCAGCATCCTATCAATGACTGCTAAATATAGAGCAGAAAGATGAGAAGCAATTTGTTAGCCAGTACACAAGCTTACATCAGTCTTCTCGACAGGATAAAACTGAAAAGGATCTTCATTCTCTCCGGATTTACTAGCATCTACAAGCTTGCTCCAAGGTTCAACTTCTTCTTGGTAAACATAGTTCTCCCTTAATTTTAAACACTCACGTAGCATTCTTCGGACTTCTTCTTCTTCCACGTTTAAAGGCACTACAAACATCACAAGTGAAATGTTGACAATTAGGGGTGTGGTTAAACAAGCAGAACATCATACAGATAACATAACATACCAGACGATTTAAGATTATAGGTATTTCACTAGTGGATTTCTGATTATCTGTTACAAAAAATGAAATAATATTGGTAGTCCATAGACGCTGCATTCAAAGAAGTAAAAACCGGCAAGCCTTATTACATAGAAAGGCCTCTGCAGTCAGGATCTCAGGCACTTCAAAAGTTGAATTTCCATCGTCATTCATAATCTATACTAAGGTCACGGCTCATGCATTTTTATAATTATGAAAATGACATCATAGAACATGACAGCAATAACATATTCCACCCCTGAAATGCATACAAACTACAAGCTACAAAAGGAAGGTCACCGCACTCTTCTGTGATTAATACTCCAGAAATCTTATCAAATAAGCCAGTAAATAGTTTTAAAGAATGCTACTGAGGCAAGTACTTCTTGCGTCCGGCTTTTGACAAGTTAGTGCGTTGCTATCTTTGGGAGCTTTAACTGCTTGTTTCGCAAGATCAAACACTGAATTGCAGGTACAGCCTCTGAGCCAGTATAAAGCAAGAACAGAGGATTAAGGTAGGACCTAGTGGTTGGGAAGACATCCTGCCTGGGGTTGTCCCGGGTTCAAATCCTCATATCCCCACCCCCACAGCATTTAAACTACTCCTATAGTCCAAAGTACCAAAAAAATATAAAGCAAGAACAAATTAGAATCCAGGGCACTTTTCACAAACAGAAAAACCACATGTATCCTGCAAACATAACATTCTACAGAGGGAGATAGTAAAATACATATAAAAAACTAAACAATGAAGCTAGCATTCAGGGCTCGGATAGTCAGCTCACCAGGTATGGCAGCTTTCAAAGGTAGAACAGTGTTGAAGTCATTCTCCTCCCCTTCGGTTGGGGCCATATCGACTTCTACATTGGCAGGCAAATCTAAGATAGCTTTTCTCTCGCAAGCAGCAACTCTACGTTTCTGAGTCTGTGGCACAGCAGGAGCCTTCTGAGCAGCTAACTTACCATCCTGCAGGTTCATGTAACTAATAACTCAAGACACTTTTCACTAGCTTAAGAGAAGTAACTTATATAAAAAAAAGGGCAGCCCGGCGCCCCGGCGCACATTGGCGTCCCCGCTAAGAGAAGTAACTTATATATCGCAGAGAAAACTTTGATGATATATGCTATGAGCTTGGGAGACTGGCATAGTTTACTTTCTGAGCAATGGTCTCATATGCTATAAGAAATTGAGATTGGCCAGATTGTAATTTCTACTTGTAGAATACAGTAGACAAAACAGAACTTATTCCCGTAGACTAACAGGGTAAATTTGTCGGCAAGATATAGCCTCTAAGAGTAAAGAAAGAAGCTTAGAATACACAACACAAAACACTTACAGACTCTGCAGAATTATTGATGCTCTCTTGTATATGAATGACATCTCTATCCTCAGGCTCTTTACATTGCCCATGAGAAGGCAACGTGTTTCCAGATGAATTTTCGTTCACAGTTTCAGAAACGATTGCAGCATTGGAAGCAGAAGTTCCCAGAGAGCTAATGTCCCCTGAAGATAAGAGAGCAGCGCAGGATAAGTAATTAATTGTTTGAACATTGAAGAAAGCTTCCGCAGAATGACTTAAAACGGGAACAAGTCATAAAGGTTTACGATATTAGGAGAATTTTTTCTATCATTGATACCGTTTTCTTATCTACAAACAGCTCTAGTTTCGTCCTTGAACGTCAAATTAAAAGCCATAAAGTTAGAGTTCGTCCAACGATTCCAAACATAACATTACTAAACCACAATCAGTCCCTTGCCTATTTTGGAGAGAAGAGGTGTATCCGTGCATACTATAAGGTGCAACCACTACCATCTCCAGACTACAGTTCTATACAACCAAAGGAGGGAGATTCAAATTTGGGACCTGATGTACTAATGCACCCATGTCCTTAGCCTTAACCACTACTTTACAACATCCATGTTCCCTTCCTAATCAATCACTATCAACAAAGCTTTCGTCGCAGATATGATTTAGGGTTGACTAACACGAGCATCATACGGGACATCCAAACAGTTACCTTTGGGTGTCTTAATCACTACTTTACAACATTCATTTTCTCTTCCTAATCAACCAATATAAATAACTGATAACACACTTAGATAGAATCATTTCATATTAATAAGTTAATACCCTTTTAACACCCCCAAAGTCACCCTCTCCACTATAACAACAACAACAACAACAACAACAACAAGCTTTCGCTGCAATTTGTACAAATGATTTGGGGTCGACTAACAAGAACATCACACGAGACTATCACTCGTATTAAAGCAGTCACCTTTGGGTATCTTATACTACACACAACATCAAAGAAAGCTCAAATAAACGAACTAATTAACAACAAGATTATATAAGTAAAGCTGAGAGAAAGAGCAATACCATTTCTAAGAAAAAAATCACCCTTAAGAGAAGAAGACAAAGCAGGAGCAGCAGACACATCATCATCATCATCCTCAAACTTAGAAAACCCATTACCAAAATTAGGAACAGAAGAAGAAATCCCATAAGAAATAGCCTTATTTAAATTCACATTAAAGTTCTCAACTTTCCCTCTATAATCTTCATCTTCTTCTTCTTCTTCAACATCAACAATAGCTTCTTCTTCAAGTTGTTCTTCTTCTTCTGTTTCTTCATTTCTAATCAGTTGTTCATCCTCTTCTACAACAATAACTTCTTCTTCAAGCTCCTCTTCACCATCCATTAATCTGTGATCTGGGTACACTACAGCTCTGCGCCTAACTTCAATGAGACGCTCCAAGATTTGATCAACGCTGCGTTTGTGGATGAAGAAGGCTGATATCGCCATTAATGAAGCTCCAAAGAAAGCTGCCATGGCGATATGGAGTGAAGTGGGTGGTGGGTCCATCGTTAAAACTTGTTTTTCTGGGATTTGGGTGATTAAAATGAAATGGGTTTTCGGAATTTGGGGTGATTATGGTGTAAAGATTGAAACTTTGGAAGGTTTTATGGCATTTTTTTTGGGGATAAATTGGAAAGTGGAAACCCTTGTTGTTGTGCAGCTTTATATATGTTTTTTTTGGGAGTGAAGAGATGAAGTGTAAAGGAGACGCTGACTTGTATTGCAGCGGCGTTTTGCCAAGTTACAATTTGCACCAAAGGTGTAACTAAAATGTCCATTATATGATATTTGTATCGGTTCTAATTATTGATGATGTAAGTGTCGAATGTCCATTATATGACTACCTACACGGCTACACACTATTGAATAGTACCATTGTTTCTACATCATCGAGAGTATTTTAATGTTCGATTGAATGAATTTTTTTATTGATTGAGTGAATGGTTGTTGAAGTTATAGAGTACTTAATTAAACAAAATTGGTCAATCATATTGTAAACTGTGGTCGTTTGGTTGGCAAACGAAATCAAGGGATTCAGAATTCCCGTTAATTAAGAAATTTCGAGTTGTTTGGTTGCCCGTAGACCTGTCAAAAACTGACCCGACCCGAAAAACCGCCCGGGACCCGACCCGGAAATAACCCGAAAAAACCCGTTTTTCTCAACCCGGACCCGAACATGACCCGAACCCGAAAACGACCCGAATGTCTGGGTCATAACCCGACCCGGACCGGGTCAACCCGTTGGGTCAAATGAATTGCGCAAAATATATATTATAATAATAAAAAATAAAAAATAAATAGATAAATATTAATTAAATAATAATAATTGATTAATTTAAGACATATAAGATACAAATATAATTAAACTACTATTATTATATAATATAATATATAAAATGCTTGTAAAATAGTAATAAAATAATAATTTGATTATAACAATTACCGGAAAAAAAAGGCGCGAGCATATATTATTAACCCGTTGGTCAACCCGTAACCCGACCCGAACCCGTATAAACCCGCGTATAGTCGACCCGTATTTACTTGACCCGTATTTGACCCGACCCGTATTCGACCCGTATTTTACTGACCCGAACCCGAAACCCGCCCGCCCGACCCGTTTGACAGGTCTAGTTGCCCGAAATCATGGGAATTGGGAGTTCATGAAATTTCCAGTTTCTTGTTGGTCGTCACTAAAGCTTGTGGTGTGTGCCTCAAGTCAAGATCAAATCCACATATGGGGTGCCCAGCTCCTTTTGGTACCAAACAATACGAGCATTTTTGGTGCCCGCCCTAAGTGAAGCGCTAAAAACATAGCGACAGTAATACTAACACTCAAGAATGGCAACCATGAGGCATTCGAATTTGACATGAAGTACAGATTGAAAGTAAAACCAGCACTAGGAACGTTATGAAAATGATATGACGCATTTTTCTACTGGGGCAATTTGACAAAAGAGGCCTAGCTGAATGCCTAATACGTAGTGCTATCACTATTTACATGTCAAATTTGATCTCTATGCTGCCCCTAATTAAGAATTACTTATTGCAAAGTAATGAAGTATAGTGGATAGATTATCTCAAGCATGTTCTCTTGTAGTATGCTCATGGAGACACCCCGTTTTGACGAATTCAAGTACACCTTCACAAACATTCCAAAGTTCAAAATGCATCGTTAATTGCGTTTCTACCTTAGTATAGAAGATCTTATACGAGTAGCAGTTATAGGCATTGACGGAATAATGATCGTTATTTTGTACTCGAGATATCATGGTAATGCTAATGTGTACTCGTAACTGATGAATTACAAGTGTGTCGTTTTATTTTAAGCGAATTATACCACAATCTCAAATGATACCACAATCTCGGTATTGTCTCATGGTAGAATTTCTCACCACATGATATGTGTAGGAATCCTATTTTAAGAGATAAGATTATTTTGATGTGGTCCTCTCACTTTATCATGTGTGAGGACCCATGGGTAACATGGCCACATGGGTCCCATGACCAAAGGGTAACTTAAATTTCAAAGGGAGAAAGTTTGCAGCATAGGCGTGGCGTGGGATATTTAGGGGTAGAATTGGAAATGTATAAGCTATGAGAGTCCAAAACACACAGCCTGTACAACACCTGTCCCCTCTCTCTATATAAACCCGTCCTGCAGTCCTCCTTCACTTGTTTTCACCGTTGTTTTCATTTTAGCAAATCCTTCCCATTTACTCTTTCCTTAATTCCTTGTCATTAAACCTCCCCTAAACCCACTACCCACTCATTTTTTTACTCACTCCGATCCGAAAACATGTTGCGCGCAAACATTTTTCAGTTTCGCTTTTTCCACGAGAAGGTAAGTTACGTAATTCTTTTTTTTTTTTTTTTGAAAGGAAGGTAAATTACGTAATTTTATATGTATACTTTGGGGGAAAAGCATATATGCTGATTTTAATTGTTTATGTCATAACTCAATCTGACTGCCGCTAATCACTAGCTGATATGGATTGGGATTAGCAAAAAAAAAATATTTATTAATGGATGTCCAATTTCATGGTGCAGTTTCCATACTTAATGGGATCCGTTCCTGTATAATTGAAGCTGTGGACAAGTATGTGTCCATCGCAAAAGAGGGACCTGACCGTGACATGACAAGATCCCCGGTCGTCAGTTTTCTGACTATCACTCCTGCGATGATGTACCTAATTGAGAGACATGGTTCTTGCACCATAGGTTTCAACAGAGATGGGTCAAACGGTCAGCTCTCCGTCCGCTCAACGAGTTATTCGTTCTGTGTATTTCGACGTAGAATAAATGACTAGCATATCTCATCGTTAGGACTAATTAGGATGATCTTTAATTAAAATCGTAAATGTGACCTATTATTGCTACGTAGCTAGCGACCCTTAAACCAAGAATTCTTACTTATGTTAGTGTCAATTTGAGTATGAGTAAGTATCTTAAATTTTAATGCTCATACTTACCCTTGTAATGCTTCGTAATTTTAGTAAATTGGTTTCTAAACTCCGTTCACTGTTTCCGATGTTCAACTTCCTAGCCAAACTTTGTCATGCAATGCTCGACGTCTCGGCATCAATGTCACTACATGACACGCTAAGACTGCGTTGGTCCTCGACTCATGACGAGATATTGAAATGGGATGTCTTTCTCGTGGTTGGTCATCACTTAACCAAATGCAACGAGTAGGATCTTAAAGAGCACGGAACGTTAAAAGTCATATTTTTATACTTCCAAATCTGACATGAAAACACTGTACGGATGAGTGATGACACATTACAAACCCTAAGATAATCGTCTTACAAAAGAGGTCTAGCTGCATCCCCAAGATTTACAAGTACTTCTAATTACTTCTACGCTTGCTGGATGTGATAGGTTTACAAGTACTTCTAATTTCCACTACGCTTGCTGGATGTGATAGGTTCGATGCTCAAGCTCAGTTTGTGATGTTCAATGGTCAGAATCAACATCTGTACAAAACAGAAAACAAAGTAACTCATGTTAACCAAGCATTCTGGCGAAAAGCATGGGTAAATGCAAAATCTAGTAAGAACTAAACATAGAACAAAGCAAAAGAGCAATCCCCATACGGCAACAGATGGTAATGCACTAAATCTAGATAACAAAATTCTCCCAGATTGCTAGCTTTCGGGTTTCACTGATTTACATCGACTAAATGAAGCCGTCAGCATAAGTAGACAAGCCTCAAGACCGAATCCAAGATGATGGTACAACAAATTACAACCCAGACCTCAGAAATACAACTAGAGGGAACATGTCCAAAGATACCATGAGAGGCTTCTTCCACGAGATGTTTCTTGAGACAGCCAAATGGACAGAACACTTCAAGAGGATTACAATTTGGGCCATACTAATGTCAAATGTTTTTTACAAAGAAACCACACAGGCTTACAATAAATTAAAATACAGAAAGGTCTATCTACAGAACCCAACTTAGCATTGCTGGTAGAATTTATCAGTTTATCACCCAACAGGAAAACACTTTTTTTTTATACAACTAGTGCTATAACTTCCCAGCACGACGTACTAAGGCGTTTTGACACACACCACACTAGCAGATACCCCCTAATCAATCTAAACAAAAAGCAACAACTTATGAAGTCCTCCACAAAGAAAAACATCGCCCATCCGAATGGTTGTTAATTATGCGTAATCACCTCAAAAAGGCGAAAGCATAGCAAGATTGTATGTTCACTAAATTTGTCGTTGGAGGAGCTAGACGTTGACAACTCACCAGTGACATGAATCTAAAACTACAAAAAAGTACAAGAAATGTGCAAGCCGTAACTCGCACACAAGACTGCTTTACTTAATTTGCACTTATTTTTAAAACTCAGCCAACCACAACTAGTGATAAATAAGGTACTGTAAGAGGCTCTGCAGCCCCTACTCGGCTGACCTAGCGCCCTTGGTTCATATCACCCCTGAACTATAATGTTTTGCTATATTTGGATAAACCCTGGACTTAAATTAGTACGCTCTATCAATAACACTTAGTACTATCACTAATTACACGTCAAATATCTATAATACACTTCAGATTCAATGCTTTCGGAGCATAGTGGAAAGATAATCTCAAGCTTAGCTTTCCCTCTTGTAATATGATCACAATATAAAAAAAAATACTATAGAAGTTCTTTAGTGAACAATAGCGAGGATAGGCAACGTGGACAGAAACAACACAAAGCATTAAAACAAATTTTAATAAAGCAAAACCTTATGCCATGTGACCTAGAGAGGCATTCTGTGCTCATTGCCTTGTGATAAAACAAAAAGGGTCTACAGCGTTCTTGAGCTATAGCTAGCAAGATAATTAGCAACACGGATGTCACCCTCGACGAAAGACATTATGGTTTCATCAATAAAATCATTACAGCCCGAAAATAAAGCTTCTAATAACCGACAAATAACCATATTATTGCCTATTGACACCAGCCAAACAAATACTCATGCAAGTATGCAACCAGAAATGACGTTGGGCTTAGGAATAAAGTCCTACAACAATTCAGAGCAGGAATAAAGACCTAGGAGCATTCACATAATAACATTCCAGATCAGACAAGAAGGGTTTTAAACATGCCACACAAACCAACCTCTTACTTAAAAGTGATAAATGATATTAGACCAATTAGCACAAAATAATTATATGTACTCTAACAAATAAGAAACACCCAAAATATAAATTAGCGCCATATATGATGCATTGGAACAACTAAAGTCAGTGTTAAGTGTGTAAACTGTAAGAAACCTAACCCTAACTATTCCTTGCTGGCACAACGTTAAAATGTGACAGCACGGTGACATCTAGGTTTTACATTGTGCATAAAGAGATTGATATGACTTCACTATACCCTAATGTATACTGCAGGTCTCTAATGGAGATTCAAGATCCATTGAAGCTTACATAGGTACATGCCAATTGGACTACAATTTACGATTATTCAACATGAACTCTTGAATAGTGCAAAAAGAAGTGCTAGCCAATGCATCATTTGTACCGCCTAGATATGCAAATGCTAACCCTACCTCTGCCCCCCATGATTTATAAAATTCTGAGCTATCATCTTTATACTATATTCGGAGAGCCGTTGACTTAATTATATTACGCTCTATCAACAATACAGAGTGCTATCACTGATTCGAAAACAAATATCCCCAATGCACATCAAATTCAACTTAGAAGAGGGTGATGAGTATGTATTGTCAATTTGTCATAGAGACAGGCGAGGCGTTGTGAAATCATTCTTATCAAAAATTCAAAAGGTATACATTGTTCTTGAGCTAAAAAAACTAGCGAGTTAATAACAAACATAGATGTCAACTTCCATGAAAGACTCGCAAATTGTTGTTTAGCTAGCTAGATAATAACCAATACAAATGTTCCTTCAACAAGAGCCACAAATCAAACTTGTAAAAACCAAACACAAGACTACTGAAAGACCATCTGAGCATTGATATTTACACATATATTGCTCCTAGAAGCTTGTCCTTTACGTCTGTTTGATTCATACCTGAAGAACGAGACAATTCCTGTCTGATCCTCAACTGCTCTCTCCTTTGAGCACGGGCTCTCACTCCAAAAGCAATCAACTCGTCCTCGTCCTTCCTCAATTCCTCCTCACTCATCTCGAATTTAATTGAGTCTGGGACGAACCTCCTAATCCTCGCCAACTTCTCTCCTCCTCCATCTTTAGGGACCCACCGATAATGAACTGTGTATGTACCTGGAGAATCCGGACCACCTGGGAAGTACAACGTAGGTTTCGGGTTCGGGTTCGGGTTCGGATCCATAGCCTATCAAAATCAATCAATCAACAAACGAAACCCTAATTTCAAATCATACATAGATTTTAGATTGAGAGACTGTTATAGGGATTAATTAGCAAATTGAGAGTTTGTTGTAGGTTGTTAGGCTATGACAATGACAGCTAACAAACTCATAGTTGTATAAATATGGTTGTAAGATTCATTTCTGAGTTTATGCAAAAATTGAATGAAAATTCCCCTCTTTTCTCTGATTTCCAGTTTCTCTCAATTTCCTCCTCTTTCCTAATCTTCCTCTTGAAGTTTCTGGGTTGAGCTTGCTCCCCTAACTATCTTTTCTTCTTCTGTATCTTCTTCCGTGTTAGTTGAGCACAGCTCCTAACCCACGGATTTGATGCTAGATTACAGTACAGTTCTTGGTACTGTAACATTGGTATCAGAGCCAGGTTCCGACCGCACCGAAAGCTTCCGCAACACAGTGAATCCAAGCTTTGAGAAAAGAATGGCAGAATCACAAGCAAGCTTTGAGGCAAGAATGGCAGAGTCGCGAGCAAGATTTGATGCACAAATGGCGCAGTTGTGGGGTATGGTACAGAATATGCAGCAGCAGCAGGGCCCAAAGAGTGTGAATGACGGTCCACGAATTAACAGTAACAACAATGGTGAAGGTAACCCAAGAAACTTCGACTTTACGCCTAAAATAGAATTTCCTGTCTTTGATGGAAGTGAGCCTATGAATTGGGTAAAGAATTGCAGAGAGTATTTCGATTTATACAATATTGCTGATAATGAGAGGGTTAGGATGGCTTCTTTGCACATGATAGATGATGCTAGGTCATTTGGGCAGGATTATTTGAGGTTACGGCCACATGCAGATTGGTTTCCGTTCATACTGGAGGTAGGAAATAGATTCGGAGGATATTTTAGCCGTAATAAAGATCAGTCTGCTACTAAAGATTGGGAGGCTAAATTCGGGAAATTAAAAACGAAATTAGACGAATTTCGTCCAACAAAATCACATGAAGGATCAAAATAATTTCCAGGAATCAATGAATCAGCATAATAGTATAAATGTGATGGATATGTGTTTAGAGATCACTGTGGACAGTGGTGGAGTTGAGGGAATTAGGCGCTTCAATCAAGTTTGTGGACCCATGAGTATGTATGATGCCTTTGAAAATGGTAAAAGTCAGGAAATTTCGATGAATGTTAGAGCAGTAGTCGTGCCTGAAATGTCTACCTCTGAAAATTGTGCAAGAAATGTACCAAAGCAGTTGACAGATGCAGAGACTTTCTATCAAAAATCGGGTGGGTACATTGCAAAGCAATATGAAAGTGATGAAATTGGTGGAATGCTGCAGCAAGAAAGTTTTGATGATAAAATTTCACCTCCACTTTCGGAAATTTCGCAAGAAATCACAGCAAACATGACTGATGGTTTGCAAGGAAATCTAGGGGATGAAATTGCTGAAATTGCAGAAGAAATTGGTGAAAGCAGGCTGAAACTTGCAGTTGAAGCTCTATCAAACCCAATGTTTGACCTCGGAAAGTCAGGGAGAATCAGTCTTGATGAGAAGGTTCTCAAGATTGCAATGGTGGGAAATCAAAATAGTGTGGCATTTTCACAGGAAATACCACCTGTTTCTTCTGAATTTTCTCAAAGAATTCCAATTGGTGAAGATTCAACAGGAAGTCCTAACTCTATTCATGAGGTTGTATCAAGAAGCCTGCAAATCAGGATTGCTGAATATCTACGCATAAAATCATCCTTTGATGTTGATTTTTGCTCAAGAATGCTGCGTTCTGTAGAAACAAGATGGATTTTCGATCCCGGAGGCAAAACTGAGGTTGCAGGGACTGGAATGCAAACTGAAGCTGGGCAGGGACTTGAGAGTAAAGTCTGGGCAGGGATTTAATAGCAAATTAGCTTTGAAATGGAAAAAATGGTGAAAGTCATCTTGAAGTGTGAAGAATGGTGAAGAGTTATGAGATATTCCATGGTTTGGCAGCAAGGTTTCTATCATTAGAAGACTTGAGGGCAAGTCTTGTTCTAAGGAGGGTGGAATGTTATAGGGATTAATTAGCAAATTGAGAGTTTGTTGTAGGTTGTTAGGCTATGACAATGACAGCTAACAAACTCATAGTTGTATAAATATGGTTGTAAGATTCATTTCTGAGTTTATGCAAAAATTGAATGAAAATTCCCCTCTTTTCTCTGATTTCCAGTTTCTCTCAATTTCCTCCTCTTTCCTAATCTTCCTCTTGAAGTTTCTGGGTTGAGCTTGCTCCCCTAACTATCTTTTCTTCTTCTGTATCTTCTTCCGTGTTAGTTGAGCACAGCTCCTAACCCACGGATTTGATGCTAGATTACAGTACAGTTCTTGGTACTGTAACAGAGACAAAATCAAAATCAAAATTACCTCAAATCTTCTCTTCCTCTGTGTTTTCTCTCTCCTTTCTGCTCGCAATCGCCCTTGTCGTATCAACACCGAAACTACAACTATTAACCCCCCTTAATTTCCTTTTTCTTTATTCTTATTACTTCTATGGTAATAATATTTTGAAAGTTGTCTCGGCTTTGAGTCCTCGTATCTTGTCTTACAAGTACACCCATGCCTTCACGTGTCGATGATTTCGGGAGAAATCCTCAATTATCATATGATACGTGGCGGTGCTGATATACTTGTGTGTCACTATAATAATAACAACCCTTATTACGAATCAGATTATATTGTACTTTAGTTAGTTGATTATTACCCGTGGAACAACCTTTTTTAAGTACAAGGATTTACCAAAAGATTAAACAACTTCACAAGTCTCGTATGTAGTTTAATATTTTAGTGGTTGTATCGGATTTGAATTCTCGTAATTTAATTTAATATTTTAGAGGTGAAGCTTACGGGATGCCACATAAAAACATGGGAAGGGTAACAAGGGTTGAGTTTGACTCCGGGCAGCTTGGCCAAGATCGAGGATCATGTCCCGTGGCTCCAGCCTACCACTGATCAGACGAGTTGGAACCGTGGCGTGTACCGATCAAGAAACTCCGTAGCTGAGTGGGCTCACTCACACAGTCACCAGACTCACCACAAGCCAGCCAAGGCAAGTGCTTACAAAAACTACTAGTATATACATTGCTTTAGAGTTATGTGCTCCAAAGATTACTAAATAAAAATAAAAAAGGTGAAACTCACTAAAAAGCTATGGGGTATAGTAAATTACAAGATGAACAAGTATATACATTGCTTTAGAGTTATGTGCTCAAAAGATTACTCGACGAGATTGAACCTAGCCCATAAAAATGGCACGATCACATACCCGAGTCATGCTTGGTAGCCAAACACAGTTCGTGCAGCTCATTCAGCACCCATTCCTCACCGGAATGACCACCCAGCACCAAGACTCGAGTACCCCCAACCACGCACGTACTATGGCCCCAAGCAAACTTAGGTGGCTGTCCAGGGACATCAAGGGTCCTCCAAGATGGTTTCTCTTCTGAAGGATCCAGGAGGAAAAGCTGAGAAGGTGAATGCAGAGCGGCTATTGAGCCCCCGAAGATAATGATTCTACCACAGGGCATGCTCACAGCAACGTGGTCGAGCCTAGGAGGAGGAACTACTCCATCCTGGCAGCCCATACCTGTTAGAGCACCACATTCTAATTGCCTCCATTGCGGGTTTTCTGCCGCTATGTCAATAGTATAGGCTTCACCTGATCGTAGCCTCAATTGCCCGCTTTTCACTAGTCCCCCAAACATGAATATCTTTGTCCTCTCGTAGACAGAAAGTGAGTGGCCCAGGCTAGAGGGAGGAGACCATGAGGTTGGTATTTCTCTCCAAACTGGTCGGTTTGTCGTGAGATCAAGCAAGTACATGTCACTGAGCAGCACCCCAGAATCTGTGCAACCCCCTGATACTACTAACTTGGAGCCATCTATGGTGCAAGAGCTATGCCAAGACCGGCGAACAGGAGGTGTCCCGCCACATATTTCTGTCCATGTTGGCTGTTTGGCATCCAGATTAAGGACAAAGACATCGTTAAGCAACCCTTGCCTACCACAGCCACCAAATACAACAAGCCAAGAATCATTCAGGCATGAAAGAGTATGGCCCCACCGTCCAGGAGGAGATGATTCAACAATCACTCGGCGCCATTCTGGTTGCTCAGAGTCTAGGTTGAGAACGAATGTGTCATCCATAGGTTGCATGCCTACGCCCTCCCCACCAAATAGAACTAGTCGGTTGCCTACTGCACATGCACTGAAATTGCAACGTGAAGGCTCAACAGAACCCCCTACAGTGAACTTTCTCCATGAAACAGCCTCTAGGGTGGTGAGTTCCCTGGCCAGGCGAGCCCATCCCAAATTCTTTGTCGTCAGCTCTAAGTTACCTGTTACTTCCCTGCCCCACAAACTTTGACAAACCATCTTTCTTACATGCTCATTTTTTGTTAGTTCGTATATTCTTCTGCAAACAGATCCAATGGATGCCACATCTCTTGGAGTCAAGCGTGACAATATGTTATGAGCCAAGACCTCATCAGGAAGTTGGAGAATTCCACACAGGTCTTCACTCTTCAAGGAGAGCTCATCCTCATGTTGAAATTGCTGATCACATGTTTGTTTGAAAACTGGGTAAGAAACATGGTTAAGATTTACTTTTGCTTCTGAGAATATCTGAATGCCTATAACATGCGTAACCGTGCCATCGTCTGCATAAATTGGTTGAAGCCTCATCCTGTTGACCAGAGGAGTACCATCCTTTCTAAAATTGAGCAGCTCCCCTTGGAACTCAACACCATCCTCCAAACATCGTCTCATCTCAGAAACGACAACAGGATCCACCAGAGGATGTCTTCTTTGAGCACGAGGGTCTCTATACTGTAGGAAACGACTGGACAGAAAAGAGCAATGAAATCAATGAAAATTCCCGGAACATTGAAAAAGAAACAAAATCATATGGCTACTGTAGTACTGTATGTACAGACAGTAAGTGAATGATTTGTGAACGTTGGCTCGCAGTTTGAATATTCTGCTCACAGCTCAACATATCCCATTTTGAAACAGCCAGAATTTACATAGTTGTAAACAATCAGAAAGTAAGTTATGATTACTAAGACTGCTACTCAATGATCACCCCACGGCCATTAGTTCCCACAAAGAAAAAGAAAAAAAATGCGTACAGAGACATCTTGCAGGTTGAATCTAGACATAATGCCTGATTCATAACTACATCTTGCAGGAAATTCAATAAGATCAGCAGTCTCATCTCACTACTATGAAAAGGTAAGCCTCAAGATCATAACTACCTACAATTCACAATTTCACACTACACCAGCACACCCCAAACTATCAAATGTATCAGAAACTTAACACATAAGTCAGTCATCCACAGGTTCTTATATGAAGTAAAGGATCTATTTAAGACCACGAAATGTTCATCTACTCGTTATCTTAACTCGTAAATGTTTGAAGCAAAAGGCGGAGCCTTTCCTACATAATAACCCCTACACCAAAAAATCATCTTTCTCCTCCAAATTGCAATTCCACCACTCCAACGATTTTCGCAAACACCATCATCAACTATGCAGACAATGCACAATTGCATACCATACACACACAAAATCCTCTTCCTAGTAAATGTCATCAATCACAGACTCTCACTTCTCTTACAAGTTACATCCAATTTCTTTTGAAACATTGTATGAGGTCAAGAACTTCTCTATCATCCACCCATACCTCACTTTGTTGTTCTCATTCATGAAAACATCACAAAATCACAAATCATAAGTCACTATCACCTAGCTAAAGATATTTTCTGATCAAATTGCCTTCAAAAATCCAAAATTTAATGAAAAAATTACAAACAAATACTGTAATTAATCTAATTACCACAAATCATACCCCATTTACCCAATGCAGCTATACATCACAAAAACCACCCAACAAAATTTCAACTTGATAATCCAAAATTTAATAAAAATTCACAAAAATATGCTGTAATTATCACAAACCATACCCCATTTACCCAATGCAGCTGCACATCACAAAAACCACCCCACAAAATTTCAACTTGATAATCCAAAATTTAATGAAAATTCACAAAAATATACTGTAATTATCACAAATCATACCCCATTTACCCAATGCAGCTACACATCACAAAAACCACCCAACAAAATTTTAACTTGATATTATTGGTGCTTCAAAAAATCTACCCTTCACAATTACCACAAGTAAAAATCTTCAAATTACCATATCATTATACAACCCATCAAATTAAACAAATAATAAAAACTTACAACATAAATGAGTAAATAAGTAAAAAGAATTAAAAAAAAAGTAGAGTGAAGTTAAAGATTTACCAATTGCGGCCAAGGATTTCATTAGCGCGGTAACCAGTAAAAAGTTCGAAGGTGGTATTAACATAAATGATGGGGAAATCAGATTCAAGCGCATCACAAACAACGATTGATGTTGGCATTGGTTGTGGATAGTAAAAATAATTACTGCTGTACATATATTTCCCATCATTTTCTTCATTTTCATCTTCGTTTTCATCATCTTCATCTTCAGCTTCTTCAACACGATTCATTGCTAGTTTGTGTATCAAATCCTTTGTTTTCTGGGTGTATTTTGGTCTTTTACTAGCATGTGATAAAAGGGTTTCTTCTTCTCCTAAATCAATCGCCATAGCTGACCTTTCATGACCCTTCTTCATCTCTCTCTCTCTCCTCTCTCTTGTTTGTTTGTCTTTCTTTTTCTTTGTGAATGTGTCTACTGTGTGCTTTGGTCTTCTCAGCTAAGTATATATTTCAGATATTCTTTCGGACGGATTTGCCCTTGTTACTTCCTGTCCTCTTGGGACCATCTCGGTATCGATCTCGTAACCATTTGGTCAACCTGATACAAGTCAAGTAAAAGTGTCTATTAAAAGACGAATTTAGCTTCTTCAGAAACTATTTGTATATTTGAATTACAATAATAATCTTGATAGATTCAATGTATCATTTTGCTTAGCTTCCACCCACTCACAATAAAGTGAGTGTTGGAGAATACTCAATCTTCGTTTATTCAATAGTATTATATGTATTGCCAAAATGCCAATTTTTCCATAAAGTGGAGTATTGTATTACATTTGTTTCAGACTTTCAATTTTACTTACAGAGTAATAACTTCTCATTCGAGATTTTTTCATATTGTTGCACATCTTGATAGTTTATCACTCGTGCATTGAGTAAATATCCTTAAAACTTACATATATAGTTGTAGAGCTGATAAAAATAACCGACTAAAACCAAAATATTACATTTTGTGCGACATCGTCCCACTTGATTTCGGAATAAACTAGATGGTGTGAAAAATTAGTCTTTTTTCTTTAGAGAGAAGAATTTAGTCTTAATAGAAGTGTAGGAGAAGATAGAATGGAGGAGGAAAGTATAAGAGGGGCAAAATGGGAAGTTGGTAAAGAAGACAGGCCACGGTGGAGAAGTGAGAACCACGTGTAAGTATGATATTTTCTCGTAAAATATCTAACCTAACTTGTCAGGCTGTACCATCCGCGTCATCTTTGGCTTAGATATTTTGCAGTTGCTTTTTTTTGATAATTTGCAGTTGCTTTTGCGTACTCCTTTCCTACTCATTCTTTGATATTTCTCTCGACATCATTACTCCTGTATCGGATATTTAGTACATTCTGTATTAAAATATTGGTGCGATGTCATATGATCATCCAATTCACAATTTGCACCCTTTCATTGTTCCTTACCTGTGAATAATTTAGTGCGAAATAAGAATAGGAAGAATAGTTGGACGGTCTAAAAAGAAAAGCAGCACTCCGCATAAATTTCGCACTAAATTAGAATCACAAGTACACTAAAATTTAGTGACAACAGAGACCCTCAAAGATATAATCTCAATAAATGAAATTGTATCATCTCATTACCCATGATTTCAAGTTTTCAACTATATATGTGGACAACTAATTGTCTCGCATATGTCACGCTCCTCTTATTCTCTTAATTTTTTTCTTTCACGATACATTTACTCCGTAAAATTTTTGTTCATATTATTGTAACAATGTAGAAATAGTGTAGACCTATCAGTCAAAAAAGTTACTCCATAAGGTCATACTCCGTAACTTGCGAGTACAAGTGGGAAATTGTGGGGAGTATTGGCCTAGTAATAATAAGTTAATAACAAGGTACTAAACAGAATGAGAGATAATTGAACATATGCCTTGGTCTCTGCGGTTTAATTATTCAGCTTCTACTAGACACTAGTAGTCTAATACATTGGCTCGAGGCATTTTCTTCTTAATCTCGTTGTTGATATACCTTAAAAATAAAATAAAAAATATTAGTCCAAGGCCAACGACATCATTTTTCTTAACTAGGTTGCGAAAGAGTACGTGATTGCTATCTCCTAGCCCAACGCCCAATGGCAATCAAGTTCAGCGTTGTTGCATACTAGAAGCCCAAAGGCCACAAATAATGATACTCAATATGGACTTGCGGGACTACGGGAGGCCGATTTAGCATGTTCCCCAATACGGAATATGGCCCGGGTATAGAAGAGGCTCAAACAATAGGTAGCGACTCCCGAAATTAATACTGTACAATTTTTATATATATACGTCTTTATCTGAGTCATTTTCTTATATTTCTTTCATATGAAGGAGCGTAAAAACCAACAAGAGAGTGCAAAAAAACTAAAAACAATAAATGAGGAGGAAGAGGCTCTTCTATACCGGGCCATATTGACTACGAGTACACATTTCTCGTGCTATGCTCCCCTACACTACAGAAGTACAGAGGATCTATGCCCTTAAACAATAGCTATTCGTACTTTTTTTTCTTGCTTCTAAACAAAATTATTTAAAAGTTATCATATCATATACAATAGCCATAACAATAATAGTATCTTCTCATGATTCGCAAAAACTTATAATGATACAAGTTGGTTCAAATTTAATTTGAAATCTACAATATCCAGTCAACATCTTTTGATCGAGGTTCGGGTAGCCCCATCATGTGATGGAACCAAGCACCGTACCATAAGACAGCGAATTGAGAAAATGATGTGGTTAGTTTTCATTCAAAGGCTCACCATTTTTCTATTATTTGTCTTACGTACTTGACCCAACAAAGTGTTGGAGTTAACAAAACCTCTTTCGATCCATTAGTACTTATCATAAAAGTTAATAACTACACCAAACTATTCTATTCTTTGCAAGTATGATGCATCATAAATTCATAATGTCATATCATCTCTATACCAAACTATCGTTATATCAATCATGCATGCAATCATAAATGTAGATGTAGTCAATACCACTTTAACAATGCAATATATATAAGGGTACGTCTTCTAGAGGAAAAACGACGTAGTTATTAGTAAGTTCCACACTTCCATGCACTCGCTAGCTAGCAAATACAAGTGCATGCGTACGAGACTTTATGTTTCTGGATTAGTGAAAAAAACAACACTTTAATTAGAATTAGGCATATCAAGGGATAGGTCGGTCGACTCATATAAATCATGATCGATCGAGTTGTCATGAAATCTACGACCATATCTGATCTTCAAAATGTGGCTAATATTATTTCACGTAGCTTTAATTTATTTCTCTTATAGAAAAAAAGCCATGCAATCCATATTTTTCCCTCCTTATGCAATGTCTATTTCTTGATAATACTATAGGATTTTTGTCTGTAAACTTTCTAGCTAACTTTCTTATCTCTACTTTTGCATGTGGATCGATCTTTACGATCGATCTATCGGCATCATCATCGTTTACAAACGCACTAACACACTAATAGCCGGTTCGTACGTGTTTAGTAATATAGCTTTAGGAGTTAATAAGCTAAGGATGACATTTTAAGAGAAAACCTCACGTCTCCACTCTAAACATATATACCACCGTCTATGTATGAAATAGTTTTGTTAACTTATGAGATGATTGAGGTGACGGCGTAGGCACTGACAGTTCCGTAAAAGTTGAGTGATAACAATAAAGTTCTCCAGGCCATCTTATTTCATGGTAAGTTTCTTTGTAAAAGTTGAGTAATAATTACGACAAGATCGAAAATGCCTATAATATACATAAAATTTCTTTCTTATTATAGCTAGAGAGATGAATTATATCTAACAAAGTAACAAGACTCATCGTTTTATCTCTTCAATGTTTAACTATATCAAGCTCTAAGTCATTGTGAACAACTCCAACCACATCTACACTTTCTTTGTACCTATATTTCTTAGCCACAATTAGAAAATAAACCATATTAAAAACACCCATGATAGCTAACAAGTAGTAAAAATAATCCACTCTCCCTTGATTCAAGTCATTTGTTAGCCAATCGGGTTTACCATGCCCGCCCGTAAGCCCATGGACCATACTCACAACCGCGGTGCTCAAGTAGTTCGCCCCGGCAACAGTACAAAAGAACAACGAAGTTCCCATGCTGCGTAAATTCTCCGGAAATTGTTTGTTGTAGAACTCAATTTGTGCTATAAAATTGAACCCTTCCGCTAGCCCTAGCACGGCTAATTGCGGAATCAGCCACATTATCGACATGGTGTGACCTTGATTATTAGCCATGTCGCGCCTTTTTTGCTCGACTAGGCCGGCTATGATCATGGATACGATCGACAACACTAGGCCAACTCCCATTCTTTGTAACATGCTAATGCCCTCCTCATGTTTAGTGAATTTTCGAAGCATTGGCACGACAAGTCGATCGTAAATTGGTACCCATATGCCAACGGCTAGCATAGACACGGCGATTATAGTACCGGGCGGAATTTGGAATTTCGGGCCAAGGTGTCTGTTCATTAGCATGGCTTGTGACACTGTGAAGGTAGATTGTTGGGCTACGCCAGTGAAACATATTATTCCGGCAGCCCAAATTGGTAGCACTTTCATTAAACATTTTACCTCTTCTATGTGTTGAATGCTGCATAATGTCCATCTACTTGTTTGTTTTGGTGTACCATCTATGTCAATTTCACCTTCTTCTATTATTGCTCCTTTGTTTAAGTAGCTGGCAACGTAAACACTACATACGTTATTCACTGACATATAACGAGGCATTATAAGTGCAACATCATAACACACGCAAGACAAAACTCGAGAAATTTATTAATTAATTACCTGAATTGATCAGTAAGAGGAAGTTTCGAGTCCAAAACTCCAATTACAGGTGGATCATAAAACTCACCCTCCTCCTTGGCACCGCCGGGGAGTTGAAGGTGGCGTTTCTTGTAGGCGGCCACGAAAACTCGGAAAATGTTAGAGAAAACACTCCCCTCAGGCTTGATATACACATACAACCTCGTCCCAAAGATGAACAACAAAATAGAGCAGAACATGAGACTTGTAGGAATGCCAAACCCCCAAACCCAACTCACAGAGTCTTGTATATAAACCACCACGGTTAAAGTAAACATAATCACCACGGTAAAAGTTGTGTAATACCAATTATAGTAACTGTTAATTCCTCTTCTTCCTTCTTCTGTAGTGTGATCAAACTGGTCTACCCCAAATGGTATGCTACATGGTCTTATGCACCCTGTCCCTATGCTAAGTAACCCAAGACTTAGCACTAAAACTCCTAATTGTGGTTTATTAGGCTTTGCGCATGAGTTTAAGAGTTGTACTAGTCCTTGATTCTTTGGGTCGTTGTATGGACACCATTGTGGTCTTAGTCTTGGTACAAAAGAGGTTAATGTTAGTGTCACCATTCCCTGCAAACAATGATAACATTATTGTGATAACTCATTATGATACACATACATACAAATTACGCAAATACAGAATTAAAGAGCGCGTGTGAGGAAATTAATTAATGTTCTGTCCGTATAATAGAATAATTGTGATATTTCATTTATAGTTGAGATAGTAATTAATATTGCCGACGCTTGAATTGATACGTATTTTTAAGTTGAAGAGAAACTTGCATTGCATGGATCACGTTATTTGATGTCGAAGTATAGTTGATCGATGATGAGCTAGGTTATTCATTATTGTTTTCACACTCTACATGATTAGTACATCTCTAATTAGTGAGTATGAGCTTGGTTATTCATTATTGTTTTAACACTCTTACATGATTAGTACATCTCTAATTAGTGAGAATGACCACACAAATTGCATGTTGGGGCACAGTACACCAAACAAGACGGAATGATGAATGGAATTACGGACAATCAATAATCACTATCGCTATCGTATCTCCTCAACTAATCACATCTCTATCTAATTTAATGCAAACTATGCAATGTGCGTGAAAATGAAGTCCATCATACAGCTGCAGCTGGTAGGCTAATTAATATTAAGGTTTGATACATATGACTTCTAGCTAATCATGACTACCGAGGTAGGTAATGTCTTTTACATGTTTTTTCTTACCTAATGAGGTGTAAAGGACTACAACTATTTGCAAAATGAATTTACAATTAGAGTGGGTGTTAAGGTATTTTTAAGGACGGGCATAGTTATATATCATTACACAACATCGAATAAGAGAAAGAATCGAGGAAAAAAGTCCGATACTTTGGTGTACACTAGTATATATATTCAATCATCGGCAAGAAACATGTGGGTTTGTTTAGTAATTGATACTATTCATTCATGTCTTTAGAAAGTTCATTTGGTCTGAAACTTTGATCATGTGATGTGTTAGTAAATTGTTAAAACTTTCCGAAGTAAATAGTCAAATAAATTATTAATAGTTTAAAACAAATATTGCAATTTTCTCTCCTAAAAATATATCTATATAAAGATCAGACTTCATTTCATAATATCGCTTTCAAAAGAAGTTTATATACAAAAAATATTAATACATTATGATCAAAGGGGTAATATTTATTAGAAATCCACTGATAAATGTCATTTTTTAGTACGTAAAAATAGTATTTTTGGCCACGAAACAAAACAAAGTGGTTGTGATATTAAAGCCATTACCAATCATTTTTCATTCTTTTGGTAACACGACTACACAAGTTTGATGTGATCAATGCTAACACGCATGGTACGCATCATGAGAAATCTGGACGATCATCCTAAGCAGTACAAGCTGCATGCACTTTAATAATTTAAGAAATTCGAAGACAAAAACTCTAATAATTCAGATCAGCAATTAATTAGTAAAATGAAATAAAATTTAGTTAAGCACTAAATAATTGAAGACTGTTTGTGAAGGCGATTCGACCATGTTAGACTATCAACAAAATGTGTAAGTAGACTAACCAGAAAAGAAGCAACGGAACCAAAAGCGATAACCCAAAAGCGGCCAAAATATGCATCGGAGATGAATGCGCCTAGCAAAGGCGCAAAATTAGCTACACCGCTGTAAACATTGATGAGGTTTGTTGCACCCACTTGGTCCATGTGATATTCCCGCTTCAAGTACACCATAAAATTGGCTAGTAACCCAAATGCAGCTAGCCTCTCAAATGTCTCATTTCCTGCACTCCAACAACTTTTTTGATTATTTAATGTTTACTTGTACTTGTTCATGTCTTGTTCATATGTATGTAATTTTGTTAACTTGGTTTTTCTATCTATTAACGCCTGATTTAAAAAAAAAAACTTTAAAAATAATAACAAAAAATTGTTTGTCCTTGAATTTGTTGATTAATGCATGATTAGGGAGGGTAATAATCATCAACAATTCCGATTTTCTGATCTAAACTAGATCAACAATAATGCAATTACTACTTATTAGTTGATATAAATGTAAGTCTACACAAGATAAAAAAATAATGTAAGTAATTAAGAAGATATATACCTATAATATAAGGCATGGACTTCCATCCACCAGGTTTTTTCAGGTTTGATTTCACCATTTCAACTCGTTTTTGGTCATCTTGATCATTTCCTTCATAATAAGTCGAAGAATCCATCTTTTGATGATCATTTGATGATGATTGAGCTCTCCAAAAGCAACACCATGACAAATAAGAAGAGAAAACTTGCTGATGACGCTCTTTCTTGATTTCCATGGCTAATCAAGTACTAGTAGTATAATTATTTAATACTCACCCCTATTTATTATATTGAATTCTATAGACCTCTTTAATAAATTTCCTATTATTGTTGATATAAGAAGAACAAGAGATAATAAGTACGTTGGACGGAGCTCATTTAAAGCGTTATTACTAACTAGCTATAGTGTAAATACCAACTATCATGTGGTGTGTTATTTATACGTGCATGGTTGTATGCTAATGAACCACGGAATGTACGATACTTCCTCAAGAAGAATAATAATGCAAGGAGCGCGTGTTAATTGCGACATCTAAATGATATCGGCTACTACCACAGCCGTTAAGTGCATGCAAACGCAAGTCCCACATCGAAAAATACCGACTTGTTCATAACCATCAATCCAATTATCGGTGTGAATTTTTTTGTGAAAGAGCCCAAAAACAAACCCGCGAGGGATAGTCGTGAGTGGACAACATTGTGTTAATTGGAGCGATTGAGTTAGGGCAATCAGACGGATTTTGGATTTACAAATTTTATATTTCGGAAGAAGGATTGATATATTTCGAGAGATTTAATGAAAATGTGTGAGCAACATTTTAATCTAATTTTGAATTTCATCTACTATTTGGTGTAAATAATTAATCAATCAAGAGAATTTACACTTCCATTTTCTCTATCTTTTTCTATAGATTATGTATATAATTAACTTATCACGGAGTATGAATATATAGGTAATCGGAAATAATTGAATTGTTCTCTTGTTTGTCTATAGAAAAGATGGAAATATCACATGTGATGAGGATTTTTTTCATAGTCTAGGACGAAAATTTGTTTCGTTTGCGGAAGAATACGTAGGCAAATCAATCGGTCAAGTCTCAATGTATTAACTACTCCATTTGTGTTTGATAGAGTATGATGAAAGTGACGGGACTACGCAATTATGCAAAGAGTATTGCGAAATATACAAATGATGCGTAAATCATTATACTCCCTCCATTTCATTAGGTTCCTTGCATTTCGTTTGAATTCCTCTCACAGATTCAAACGAAATGCAATGAACCTAATGAAATGGAGGGAGTATATACAAGTAATACAACCATGTCCATGTATATATGTGGACCGATTTCCCTTTATTATGGACCAAGTTTTAGCACTATTTATTTCTTGCAAAATGACTACTTTGATTGGTGTGTGAACTTAAATCACCTCCCCCCTATATATTTCGTTGTTTTTTATAATTCGTACCCTAAAAGTTGTTGTTAAAGAATGATATCACATTTGGTCTTAATTTTATTAATTAAACACACTGAAACAAATATCCTTGTACTATTGTAGCTTGTTTTTGTTTTAAAAGGCGTGAGTTGTAACCACTAAATAATAGATGTACCTAGCTTGATTGTTACGGCAATTATATATTATTCACGGGCGTTGATCACCTCGAATCGTGCTTGATACACATTTGTAGTTAGGAGTAAAATACTAACAAAACTTGATGACCGAAAGTAAAGAAAGGATCAAGTTGAAATTAGGCTTAAGA
Source organism: Spergularia bocconei (assembly GCA_963457585.1). NCBI lineage: Eukaryota > Viridiplantae > Streptophyta > Magnoliopsida > Caryophyllales > Caryophyllaceae > Spergularia > Spergularia bocconei. Next base: position 3,545,130 of record OY734943.1, read on the forward strand.
TAGTCTTTCACGACAATAGTGCAAGCTGGTATACATGGTCGAAGAAGAAAACAAATAATAATGCGTGATTTTGGGAATTTCAAATGAGAAAACAAACTTGTATACCTGAATCTGCGATGCATATTGGCTAGTGGTGTAGTGGAAATAGTTATTGTACTAAAAATTGACCATTTATTGTCTCTTCATGTATGGATCGGATACTCTAATTTGGGCAGTAAAGATAATGCTCTTTAATTCCAAACAAATGAGTAGGAGTCCTAGTTAGTTTTCTTAGCCAGATGGGACACGAGAATGTGATTACTATCACTACGGCCGAAAACGGAATACAGAATAATACGAGAGTTGATACACATGCTCTTGATAAATGTGAACAATATATATACACATGGCTAGCTAAATGATTGAAGAATCAATCATAAGTTGCCACTTAAATAGTATGAAAGAGATTTCTTGTACATCGAATGTATATATATAAGCAGATGGTATTTGCGAAAGAGAAGATGACGAAAAGAAGAAAAGAGGTTGATATGAGAAAGTTTAACACTCCTGTGCTAGCATGGAAAAAATTGGATGGAAAAGGTAGATATACTCCGTAGTATCTTGAGGTTAGATACTCAAAATTTTGGGAACTCCACAATGGTTGTTGTGAAATTGGTATCACATATTCACATGTGCGTATATATTGATATCAGATCAATATCGATCAATAACCTATATTGTTCCTTGTAAATTGTTTACCTTTATAAAATAGCGTACGTAGAAATGACGACCTTTCACCATCGGTCCATCGCTAGCTACCGCGAGTGCGCTCTTTGTCCTTAACCTGAGAACAGTCTAATCGAGCTCAGCCTCTCGTCGTGCACTGGCAGTCTGCCATCTTTGTCCCTCTACCGTAGTTTCTCAACCTCAAATAAGTTGAGCAGTACTACCACTTTTTCATCAAAAGTGAACTCAAATATGTGGAGTTCAATGGCTAGAATTGGGTCGATGTGGGGTTCGGGTCATATGGTCATGGATCGCTGGGATTGGGTCGGACAGAGTGGGCCATTTAATTATGGTGTCTATGGGCCTATCGGGAGACAGTCTAGCCCGGCCCAAGGACTCTTTTGGTTTTGTTTTTGTGTTACTGTTTTTTGCTACTCCCCCCTTACTGCTCTACGTTTTGATTTTTTTTTTTCCGTCAAAATTTCGAAGTTTTGACCGTACATATCTCAAACGTATATAGTATATATGTAGATGTACAAATGACAAATCAGTGGTTAATTGGTGACTAATTAAGCGTGCAAAGCTACCAAAAAGAAGTTTAATCTTGAGCGGTTTTTAGATTATATAGATAGATTTCGTTTGAATTTAAAAGAACGGAGAGAGTGCTTTTATCTAGAAGTTTGGTAATCGAGAGGTTAAAGCTACTTTTATTGGACTGAAAACACTCTAAACTTCGAGTATATTTACTAGGCTGAAAACGATCTAGTAAATATGCGGTCCATTCTGAAACGAGTCGCATTGTATCCGTTGGGCCCAAGTGTACTCTCAGCTCATGAAGCCCACAAATTCCATCTTATAGTTGCCGAAGTGGGTGCATTGCGATCACTTAATTTTGTTTTTGTTTAGTTTTTGCAACTTCTCGCAAACTAGCAATAATAATCCTTTTGAATTTCATGAATTAGAGCTCGCACCCTTGCCCAACTACGATTGTTGAGTAACCTTAAATATCCTCGTTTTCGGAGAATTCTTACGTACTTAGCGAAGTTTGTAAGGCTAAATTGAAATTCATTTTATTACGAAAATTTTCTAAGAGGGCAAGACGTCTTAATATGAATTGTACTCTTGAGGTTGAGGGGGTGAGTAGCCACTATGACATTAATATGAATTGTACTCTTGATATTGCCATAAAAGGCTTAATAAAATGTTACATTGATTACCAAGACGTCTTTTTTTCAATCTTTTTACACCTACTCTAATCTTTTTGTTAGTTCATGTAACCCAATTACCAATAATAGCATTGGCTATAAAGGTCACGACAATCGACAATCGACATACATAATAACATTCATTGTAGTGACTAATTAACAAGTTATTACGAGATATAACAAGAAAGGAATTGGAGTTAAGAAAAAGCAACATACATTTTTGTACAGATTTTGTTAGAGTTGAGTGATAAGTCGACGGTTCACTGTCATTGTTTTAGACAATGAGGGCAATACGTTGGAGATAAAGTGCTTTTTTGAGGAATTACTAATAGTCTAATAGCATTTTTACCTTTTAACGTGCACGTCACTTTCTTCTTTAATACCATTTTCTCGAGTGAAGTTATTGGAAAAATACTAGGGTACGCAATGCCTCATGTTTGAACCCTCCTTCTCTCACCTTTATTTTATTTTATTTTTATCGTTACTGTTTATTTAGTATTCACATTGAACTTGACCAATTTAAAAGTACGAATGTGAAAACCATCGATTTCGATACAAATGACTAAAAAGTGTTAATAGCGTGTGTGACGAAGCCAAAAACAAAGCAACAAAGCTAAGTAATTAGCCAAGTACACAACCTTCACCATGAATCATATCAAATGTTAACATTGGCAAATAAAACAAAAAAGTAGACGAAAATTCACACGAAAATCCCAAAGAAGACGAAATTGCCAAATATAGAAACCAAAACGAACACCTCAGAAAAAGAAATAAAAACTTTTATTTCTATAAATAGCTATTAATGGTGGAGTAGAGAGAGAAAGAAATTTAAGCCAGTACTAAAAAAAACCCGGCTTTGGTTTCCGTTTTCTGGGCATTAATAACTGCGGAGTGCAGAAGTTGTTGATTCCTTCAAATTTACGCTTCAAAATTTCATAAATTACAAAGTATTGCACACCAAGTGTTCGACGAAATGCCTGAACGATGTTGTCGCTCATTTGTTCACCTCATTTCAATGTTTCTCAAGTACCCAACTCGAGCATGAGCTCAAATTGCATATTCCCTATTTTTCTGGTCATAACCCCACCAAAAAGGGAGCAGCACCCACTACTGAGATTAAAGAGGAAAGAAAAGAAGCGTGTTAATCACATTTTGGAACTTTCTGAGTGTTGTGGAGTTGTGAGTATGTGTAAGAAGAGGTGGGAAGGTGACGGTGATGCTGCATTGGAGTTGCAAGTTTTGGACTTTATGAAGAATTCTAAAAACCCTGAAGTTTTTCCAAGTAAAAAGCAGCTGGTTGAAGCTGGAAGAGGGGATTTGGTTGATGCAATTGTGAGTAGAGGTGGGTGGATGTCTATGGGATGGGAAAATGATGATGATGATTATGATAAAGAGGTGAAATTGGAAAATGGGTTGGTCCAAAGTTTTGATTTTGGGATTAAAAAGTGTGGTAATGTAGAGATTGATGGTAATCTTCAAGGTGAATCTTTGTTGGGTGATTCTTCTTCGGCCGTTTCGCCTTCCGGTCGATCAATGTGAGGATTTTATTCAAGTTTATGTACTTTTTTGCTCTTCTTATAGCCTTTTTCAGCATGTTTTAGTGTTATGGTTTGGTAAAGTAGCTAACTCTTAGAGACCATATTGGCTGAAGTTGTTATGGTTACCAAGAGTTGATTAGTGAATGTTATCGACCCGAAATTGATTAGGAATTGTTGTTGTTGTCGTCGTCATTTGATTGATATTGGTTTGTAGATAGGTTTGTGTAGGAACATAGTCCTAAAATCTTGGTAGGTTTGCTTATATTCACAGTTTTATGCTGTTGTGGTTAAAAACACATAAAAGGTTAGAATAAAGTAGTGCTATGTTAAGGTTCTTACATGAGATAATAGAGAGGCAGAAGGAAATGATTGCCATTTTTGTGTGTTGAAATGTATTTTAATTCCTTTTTTGGTGTTTTAATAGTGAAGTTGAAACAGAACAAGTTAGTGGGATCGAGGGTATATTACATGGACTTGAAAGGCAGAGAAACCTCAGTTTTGGCATCAATATGCGGAAGAATGGTCGGGCAAATCATGGTGCTGGAAGTTCAAATCAATATGAACAAGGAGATAGAACATCAAAGGACGTCGGTGAGTTATATTTGTTTCCTGACCTGTTGAGCTTATTGCTATTTAGGAATCCTGATGCTCCTTTACTTTTTTCTTGTACTGTTTTTGAATACATCAACCATGGCTGTGTTCTTCTGTATTCCATGATCTCAATTAAGCAGAGCAAAAAAAAAATAAAAAATAAATAAACACCCTCTATGTGTACCTTCAAAATAGGGGCAAAGGCTACAATCTATATACATTGGACCATCCCTTAGAGGATCTTATGTCATAAGCTTTTGAGGCATTGGGGTAATGATGTTGTTGATGTAGGGGGAGGGGACTGAGGGAGATACACTACATTCGTGTAATGAAAATTTCCTTTGCCTAAAGTGTCCATCTTTCTCTTGTAGTCCTACTGAATTTATCTAAAAAAAGACGGAGTATGCTGTTATCGGTTACCAACATCAGTTTGTCACTATGACGACTTACCTATTAGTTGAGTTTAATCCTGTGTGAGGGCATTGATGCTTGTCAAAAAGCATCTATCCTATAAAAATTCCATTACACTGAGCATGTAACCTGTAGTTCTTACACTGTCAAAGACAGCTGCCATCCTGAAGGAAGGGATCCTGCATCATTGGGCCGATATGGACCTATATCCAGTGAAAATGGCTCCATCAGATCTTATTCAGATGAATTGAGTAGTTCCCTCAAGACCGACACTTGGAGAAGTTGGAGTGTTCAGCGGGCAGGTTATCCTGATACCGATTTTGAAGGTATTTGTTCCCTTTTTCATCTAGGGCAGCTGCTCATCTGGAACTTTATATTGTGCTTAATTCATAGTCTTATATATTCTTCTCGTATATCATTGCTCAGCTGCTGAAATTGATTTTGGCGGAACCCTAAACGAACGGACAACAGATGACTCCATGGGTGAAACAATTGGTATTCCAATGATTAAAGATTTGGAGACTCTTGTCAGACAAATTTCCCAAACTGATGTGAAAAATCGCCTTCAGCATCTTCAACTGGAACTTTCATCTACACTTCACGCAATAAGTTCAAGCACCACTGACTTGTCTGGGAAGGTATGTGACATCTACTGAGCTTAGTTTTACTTGCGATGCTGTATCATATTTATTGAAAACTTTAGTCCCTGGAAGGCCATATTGCATATGCATATTGAATTTTGGGTTTCGTGGACAATGAACTCTTTATATTTTTCAATCCCCCCCCTGTCCGGTATATCTGCTCTCTTTTCTTTTCATCCCAGTGTTCCATCTTTGTGACTGACACCACTTTTCTTTTCATACTCTCTTTCCTTTTGACTATAATTATTGATGTATGTGCATCATGTCCTCTCAAACTATCTCCCACGTGGTCTGGAGTCAAGAATAATGACCACCTTGTAAAATTCCTTCATCAGCCCTGGAGATCGGAGACAGCAGACAGACTCCGGCACCCGTGGTCTTTCTCATATAGTCTTTTTTCCCAAATGGGAAGGCTTTAGAAATTAGAACTCTTGTAGGCTTAGGCAAACAAAATCATATTTCCATAATCTATAAGAACTAAGAAGTCAATTTGTATTCTTGCCTTAGTTTTAGAAAAAGCGAAATGCACACTGATGCGATGAGAGCCTGTGGCAATGTGGCGCAAGGCGCGAGGCTTACATCTCATGGTACTAGGGATTCAACTATTCAAGGCACACTCATTTAACAAGCAAAATCCTATCTTGCAAGAAATTCCCCTTTTTGACATTTAAAGATGGCCAATGCGTAAAGAAGTAGTAACTAGGGAATAATGGGCAAAGGGAAGGGTAGAAGTAAAGACATAGGAGGAAAAAGTAGTAAAATTGCATAGGCGTGTCATCGTGTGTCTCGGGTGCACTTTTCTGTCTGTGCCCTTTTGGAATCTGCGTCACCTGAGCTAGAAGAGGCGCCAGCTCATGCAACCTTTTCTATACCCAGATTTCTGCTCTCTTCACTTCAGAGGGAGTTGTTGCAGCACTTTTTTTTTTTTTTTTTTTTTTTTGCTTTTAAAATGTTTCAAGCTACCTACTACTGCTGTCTGTGTCCATTTTGCCCTTACTCAGCCCCATTTGTGAGAGCATTCATCTGACTGTGCTCCTACGATGTGTACTGCTAGGGGAGGAAACTTGGACCTTTTTAAAGCCTTGCATTAGAAGTTTTGCTTTGAGGGTTGTAATAACTTATAATATTACTGACTTCTGTTTTTAATTTGAAAATTATTATATCAGGCTGAGGAGCACTCATTTGAAGATTTGAGGCAGCTTTCTGATGCTTCAGAGTTCCAGGAAAATGAAATTATGCAGACACAGGGCAAATTAAGGTCAATGCGTGCAAAGCTAGCTGTATTAGAAGGGAAGATGGCATTAGCAATAATGTGAGCCTTAACTGTCCCTATCTGTTTAAATCCATTTTCTGTCCTCTTTTAAGGGAATACTGGTTGTAGGCTTGTAGCTCTTAAATGATTGAAGATTAAAGTACTAAAGTACATCACATTTATAAATCATCATCTGTCTGTTCAAAATTTCTGTTTCATCCACCTGAGTCCTTATTGTTTCCTAGTCAGATTGGAAGTCCAGACTGAACTGATAAAAACTCAGAAGAACCTTTCTGATTCATAATGTAAAGCTTATGATGATGTTTGTCCTCAACTGACTGGTACTGTTTCATAAACTTCAAAAATACTCTATCCAGATTTTTGAAAATGTACGAGGTGCTTTCTCATCTGTTCAGATGCAGTTTCAATACCATTTGCTCGTCGTTTCCAAAGTGTCAATTCATGCAATCCTACTAATGCCATATGGGTCAAGCATACATTTGGAAAACCAAACGTGTCTTTTTTAAACATGCATCTTTGTTGTTTCATTGGGACAAAACCGTCTCTGGCTTTATCCCTAATTGGAAAAGAAAAGAAGAGATAAGTGCAAGCCGTTGTTGCCCAACATCTGGTTCCCTTTTTTTCTTCTTCTTAAAATTTTCAAGTCAATGCAGTGCAATTTCAATTTGTGCTCCTTATTTCATCTTGAGCCACCCTATGCTTAGGCAACCTCTGCCTGTTTTGTTCTGGACCTGGTATAGAGATTTTTCTGACCCCTATTTTCTAAATGGATCTATTTTAGCACTTCTTTTTTACATACACTCTTGTGTCATCCGTTTTTACATCGTGTAGAACAAATCGTAGGTCATCATCTGATGTTTACATAATTTCAGAGATGCTCAGAAGATATTAGAGGAGAAGCAAAAGAGGATTGATGGCGCTCGTCTAGCTTTGCAACTGCTTCGTACAACGTCCATAGTTTGGCCTAATTCTGGATCAGAGGTGCTGTTAGCAGGCTCCTTTGATGGATGGGCTACTCAGGTATGGAATGATTCCATAACATGTATTTCCATTTGGCATGAGTTTTACAATCTTTTCCTTTTACAGATTGCATGAATTGAGGGAAAGGGGAGGCATGGTGAAAAAGGAGGGATGAATAACTGTTTTTTTGGATTGCATATGGGCTTAGGAGTGAAAGGAAGGGAAGTGAGGCGAAGAGGGGATTCATTTTGTCTCCATCATCCGTAAATCAAATCCTCCACATATTGGCGGGATTGGGGTTGGAAATTCCCCTCGCCATTTTCATCTTCCACTGTCAGTCTACCTTGCTTTTCTTCGAAGTCCCAACTCAACCTATAGTCTTCTCTCCCCCTTCTTCCCCCCCCCCCGACCTTCCCTCGTTTCTCTTCCCCTCCTATTTGTTAATAGAAACAGGTTCTTAACTATAACAGGATAAGTCTTTGTTGTAAAGATATGTTATTTTGCTTTGCTTTCAAGTTTTGCGTGTTGAGATGTGCTTCTTAAGGTTTATAAAACTGACAATGTGAGTTCATTTATGTTATAGTACTGTAAATTCTATTCAACTATCTTAGGAATCGTAAGGTCAGTATCTTTTTCTTAGGCTTGATGGGACGTTCAACACATCCTCACATCTTGTCTCTTAGTTCAATTTTGATTCTGGGTTTACATATTGGAGAGTTTCTACTTTCTTGGGTGTGCATAATGGGGAGATGATCTGTTTGACTCATGATTATCTGTTATAAATCAGGAACTACCAACATAAACTACTTCGAAATTTGTGTAACAAGAAACTTGACTTGCAAATGATGAGCATGCAGTAGTGCAGTACTGTATGTCTGTATGTAGAAGCTGGAAGAAACTGGTAGCTGTTACGTGTATTTTAGCTGATTTCTTCACTCGTTTATTGTAGAGGAGGATGGAGAGATCAAGCTCCGGTATCTTTTCCTTGCGCTTGAAGCTATATCCAGGACAATATCAGGTCCGTGTCATTTCACCTTCGCTGGCTTCTATCATTCCTTGGCATTAAATTAAATCTTCCCGCTCACACATTTTCACATTACAGATTAAGTTTATTGTTGATGGTGCCTGGATGGTTGATCCCCTTCGTCCTATAGTGAATCATGATGGTTTCGACAACAATCTTCTTATAATCTCATGACAGAGACTTCAGGTGTTCATCAGGCTAAAGCCGGACCTGACTCAACTACTAACAACATAAGCAGTATGCTGCATTGCTTCTGACCACTACACGATGGCACACTGGTGCTGTAGGAAGCTAGCATTCTGATCCGTGTATATTTTTTTTTTTGCTGATACCTGTATATAGTGCAGCTTATGGTTGTGCATTTCTTAGGGTAATGATGAATACCTCAAATTTTCCCTCGTATCATTCTTTCTCCACCTTATTATTCAATTTGTTTGTTTGTTTTGGCTTCTTTATAATTGTTCGCTTCTTTGCCTTCACAGGCACATAAATGTCTATGTATACTGGATCAATCATTTCTGACTTCTGAGCGAATGATTGTCATCGTAGACTTATGGTTCAGTAACAGAGCTGATGACTCGTTCATTCTCCTTGAATAACAAACAAAAAATCAACCTCAAAACATTGTTGTTCGAGACCATATGTACAGTATCAGAACACGAGATACACTGTGGAAGACAGCTAAAAACCGATGAATTGTGTTTAAGAATTACAGAACTGAAGGTACAGTGCAGGGGTCCTTGTGTTACGAACACCCTGATGAATCAAAAACGCTATTGTTGGATCCAAGATAATCCTGAATGGAGTTTTGCTGTGTAGACTGATGGAGCATTTTATCCTCTCGAAGCATCGACTTGAAGATTTCGATTTGTGAATGCAGGACCCGTGCTCACAGCAAACGTGAACCCACTTCCGCAGTACACACTTGACGTCGAAATATTGTGGATGCTACCATTTGGCAGAACCACTAACTGGGGATCGGTTTGATCACTAATATTGCCCAAGCCTAGCTGACCATGTTCTCCCCAACCCCATGTGCATATCTCTCCATGTTCTGCAGTTGCAAACCCAAGGTGATGTCTCAATTGTCAACCATGGTGAAAAAACATAGAATCGATTGGTTTGATGAGATTGTATTGAGATGAAGTGATGACCCTTAGCTATTACTTTGTAAAACCAAAAAAAAAAAAACACTTGCCTGTTACTACAGCCGAGTGCTCAGCTCCAGCTGCAATTTGTACGGTTTTCCTCCCGTCAAGACCAGGTACTTTCTGCAGATGAGGGTTTCCTGAATCTAGCAGAAAACATTACGAAGTTAACATAAGGACAGACACTCCAAGGCCAGTAGATGTGAACGAAATATAAGACAGATCAGAGATGAGACAGAAATGTAGACGCTCACAAGTAATATCTGGCACAGAGACAGAGACAGGAGAACATTCGTGTTTTTAGAGTAGTCTACATTAAGTACCCAAGATTTAAAATGCTAAAAAGGGAGAGCAGGAGCCAGCTGCAGAGATATTTTTTTTTTTTTTGGAAGTCAAGCAAAGATGTTTTACTTGAAGACCATATACTGATTTCTCTGTAATAACTGAAAAATCCCAAAATTAACCAAAAGCAAACATCGTGAAGGCAAGACTCCCGAAAAGGATATAACGAAACTACAAATGCCTCAAATCGCCAGCCCCAGCAGCTTTTAGAATTTTCGCCTCATGCTGTAGCACAAGTTATTGTTCAGGTTGGTAAGCTACATACCAGACGTGTTCCGTACATGAGCTATCTTTCCAGGTTCACTGAGCGCTCCATGATGTCTACCTCCAAGCATGAACGCTTCCCCTTCACCTGTCAATAAATTTGTTGCTGTGAGTTACATGTGTGTCGAATTTACTAAGACCATGAGGCTGATTAGAAGTAACTTGCTTATGTTCGACCTGTTAATAGTAGGGCATGGTTCCAACCCAGAGCAGCGTCCTTAAAACCCAAAGATGAGTTCAAAACCTCAGGAACACAGACATCAGAACGGCCACTGAGGCTTCTTCCCCAAGTGTAAAGTTGGCCATCAGCTTAACATTACAACAATGCAATGGAAAGTTTAATCCACTGGACCACAGATCATTGATATTTTGAAGATCACATCTGCATATCATCTAAAATCAAACACTAAATTACATACCAGACAATGCAGAACTATGGTCTCCATTTGCAATAACTGTGACCACTTCAGCACTCTCGAATCCTACACATTTCTGAGGAATATTCAATGATCTTATTTTCTCCTTTGAAACACCTAGCTGGCCGCGTTTGCCCGATCCAAAGCCATACAATTGGTCTCCACAGTTACCTGGCATCAGTAAATGTTCTTAGTCACAGTTTTGAACGCATCCATGAGACATCCTAGTACCAAAACAGGGGCATAGACAAGAATCTTGAAAATAGAGGGTAAGGGCATCAAGCAGCAGCATGTAAAACAGTGACTATGCTGACACTCTTCACCCAAAATCCATGTAAATTTATTGTTTGTTGTGTAACACTGGAACTCTCAAGAAATTAAACTAGAAACAAGACATCAGCATTTTGTATGATCGGCATTTTATATTTAAACTTCTCCGAAAGTTGACACCTATTTGTACACTGTACATCATTTCTAGCCATATTCCTTGATACAGGGAACTAATAAACTTCACAAGGATTTAGACAGCACTAGGCGTTACTGATGGTTTTCAAATCCTTAGTCCAAAATATCTAATTTTTTTCTTGGCAGGCTTTTTCTTATCTTTGCTTCCTCTGAGCTTCTAAGTTCTAACATCCCGAGAAAGTACCCCAGCTCCCAAGTTCTCCATTATCATGCATAATAAGTATTCAGGATCATTCGACAAAGAACTGTGATATCTTTAAGTGTTCTATGCGCAAGCTTCTTTGAACAGTAACTCTATTATGTCACCAATTTATCATCTAGGGAATATACAAAAATAGAATTTGCTGGGGGTTCTGGTAATCAAAATCATCCTATCCCAATAAGTAAACCTTCGTGACAACAGTATCAAAGAAAAATGTGGTCTTGGGGAAATTGCACTTTCAATACAAAGAAATATAGTCTCTCACACTAAAACAAATTAGTCTACAGCAGCAGCAAATTAAGGTTTTAAGTTTACCTTTAGTTAGTGCCAGTGTATGTCGCATCCCACAAGCTACCTGCTCCACATGCTTAGAGCTGAAAAACGAAACCTCCACCGGGGAGCTGTAGGACTGATAATCACCACGCCCCAACTGACCAAACGAGCCATCCCCACAAGTGAAGAGGCAACCAGAATCTGAAGCAGTTAATTTTGGTACAGGTAGCAAAATACAATACATACTACTGACATCATAGCATTTATAAACTGATAGGGACTCAGTAACTTACATCTATCTAAGACCACACAGGCACACAGATTGAGAGTTTTCACGAATGATAAGTAATAATTACATATATATGAGTTCTTTATCATCTGAAACAAGTCACGCAAACATACGTTGCACTTCAACATTATTATTTAGGCGATTTTGTGGGGATAAGGGAAGGTGGGTGTGGAAGGAATAGGGGAGAATCATTTTAACAACAACAACGGCTTATTCCTTCGATCCTCCATATAAATCAAATCCCGCCCAAGTTGGAAAGACTTGGAAGGAACATTCTTTACTTTCTTATTCCACAATCACTCATTCTCTACTTTCTTATTCCAAGATTATCACTCATTCTCGAGTTTCTTATTCAAAGATCGACTTCACTACTTTCTTATTCCAAGATCACTCCTTTATGAATTCTCTCTTTCCATGCTTATCTACACAACTGATTTCGCTCTCCCCTCCCTTCCCTCTCTGGCTCTCTTCCTATTACATCTTCATTCCTCCCCTCCCTTCCCCTCCAATTTCGATAGTTAAACAAAATGTTACCGGAGACATCCTAAATTCCCCAATATCTTACACCAAAGTAACACCTAAAGTATTTCTACTAAACAACCAAATTCTACTACACACAACAATCAAATTAAACAACCAAATTGTACATAAACATTAACAATTCACCACTCAAAAACAAAGGTTAATACAATAATTAAGCAATGTAAATGACAAACCTGAAACAAAACCAGAGTGATTCCACCCAGCAGAAACATGAGAAATACACAAGCTTGACAAAGACTCTACCAGCTTAGGTTCCAAGCAATTAGGAACAATCTGACCATGCCCCAACTGCCCAGATGCTGCCCGTCCCCAAGTTAGCACCTTTCCACCTGCCCACCAATTAAAATCACAAATTCACCCAAATATCAAACACCCATCAATTATAATCCAACTTTATACTATAATCGAATAAAATTATACAATAAGATCCAAACTTCATTAAACCTGAAGTTAAGGCAATGACATGAGCACCACCACAAGAGAGGAGAGAGATTGAGCCATAAGAGGAGAGCGAATTTGTGAGGTTGTGGAGAAGTTGAGGAGTGTACTCGTCTTCCAGTTTTCCTGTGCCTAGTTGCCCTTCTGTCCCTGCTCCCCAACTCCATAGTTCTTGTTTCTCTGAAACTTCTTCGTCACGTTTTATGTTTGACCCACCTTTTTCTGTGTCTTCATGGTCTGTTTTTTCTGTTTCCTCCATAGCTGCTGAGTTGAGGTGTAATTGTGCGTCTGCTGAATGTGTTTGGAAACTTGTGTTTTAAGGGCCTGTTTGGCCAAGCTCCAACTTCTGCAGAACTATTTCTCAGAAACAGTTTTTGAGAAACTGTTTCTGGAGAACAAATTTAGAGCATGTTTGGCCAAATTTTTCGAAATCTGTTTCTATTTTTCATAATCAGTTTCTTTAAAAACTGTTTTTTGAAAAAATGATGAGTGTTTGGTTCAACATTCTACAAAAGCACTTTCATTTGTTACCGTAATCTTTTTTATATTTTTGTCAAATTAAAAATATCTCACAAAAGGAGTGTTTTTAGAGAAATAGAAACAGAAACACCAATTTGGTGCTTCTGCTTTTGGGGGTCAAAATTTAGATAAGTGTTTTTATTAAATAGTTTAGAACTTCTAAAAAACACTATGTTTGGCCAAGTTTATAATTTTTGGGAGTAAAAACACTTTGAAAAACTAGGCCAAACACATACTTACACTAGAAGTGCTTCTCAGAAACCAGAAACAGTTTCTCAGTTTTGGGTGTTTGGCCAGTTTTCAGTTTCTAGGACCCAGAAACACTTCAGAAGCTTGGCCAAACACACCTAAATTGTTTTGTTTTTGGTTCCTCTTTGTCCTGTGACGGAACTTTTGAACTATTCGATTCATTCGGTTTTTATTCGAAAATTTTAGTTCTAATTCAAACTCGGGACACCAGTCATTCCTGCGTTAGCATGGATTTTACGAGTAATTTATCAACGGATATATACAAACAGGCGAGACTGAGGAACATAGGCGAAACATGACCTGAAACATCGGTACAATGCAGATTTCTCAACCTGAAAGAATAGGTAAAATCGTCAAACTACCCGAAAAACATCTCAGGTTAATCAATAAGATGAATGCTGATGAATCATAAGCAAAAAAAGAAGTGCAAATTGGGAGGCTTTGGGTTGAACATTCGTTCCGAAATCTTAAATAAAGTTCAATCTTGTTGCACAAAGAACTCAAAACTTCACAACATCAAAACCTAACCTACATTACACACACTATTACCAAATCTTCCAAAGCAGGAAACTCGGAATTACAATCTCGCCTTTAATTGAACCTTTAACATCATTACTGTCACACTCGAATACTTTTTTTTTTTTGAAGGAATCACACTCGAATACTTGATACTACAGCCACACTAAAACTGAACTAGTAGCACAATAGAGTCCTCATCTAGCTTTTGTGATACACAATCTAGTTTTCGCGACACAACAGCTCTACAGGATATCATCGTAAGCAATGATTTCTCTAGCCTTGAAAGGAGGATCCAACACTGCACTACTGCTACTAGTCGCATTTGGGTTCACAATGGCCGAACTCAATCTATTGCCCCTTCCGTGTTTACTCAAAGGCGTCTCACCCTTCAACAACTTTGACGAATTTGCATTTCTCCTTCCTCTTTCCTCACCAACGCCTCCTGCGTCACTATCCTTCCTTTCACTCGCCCACATCACCTGAACCTGCAACATCAACACACGCACACATACATCACTCTGTCAATTCCCATCCCAAATTTTTGATATCAATGTATTAGCATCAGACCAAAAACAGCACTTCAGTGTCAATTCCAATCCCGAAGTTCTGATGTCAAGTTATTAGCATTACACCGAAAAAAAATAGTTCAGTGTCAATCCTAATCCCAAATTTCTGATGTACAAGTTATTAGCATTAGACCAAAAGCGGAAATTGGTTGTCTCGGATTCAAATCCTTGCATTCCTCACATTCTAACTCATAAATCATTCATAAGAACACTTGATCAACATGATTTTCTAAGGGAAAATGAACCAAAAATTCGATGGTTTCGTATCAATTCCAATCCAAAATTTCTAATGTCCAAGTTATTAGCTTTAGACCAAAACACGGAAATTGGTCTGCCTAGGGGTTGTCTCGGGTTCAAATCCTCACGTCTCCCAATGTAATGTAACCAGTAAATCACAAGCTAAAATTCCACATTGTTCACCTAAACATTGTTTTTCCAATCAAAAGTTTCTCAGATCCCGAGATAATGCATAGACCCACCCATTCCAAATTACGATACTAGACAATACCAATGAAGTTTCGGATGTACACAAACCTTACCCCGAACACGAACCAATAAAAACAGACAAATTACCAAAAATAGAAGAAAGGGTAAAAAAGAGAGAACTAACGCGGTGGGAGTCAATGGAGATGCCGAAAGAGGGGTCAAGGGAGGCGGCGACGGCGGAGTCAGCGGCGGAGAGGGTCCGATAACAGATAGACCCGACACCATGTGGTTCGATCCGAATACGAGATATGGACCCGTAGATTTCGAACCGGCATTTCAAGTCCAAGACGGAGCAGCCCGTGGGTAGACCGACAACTAGCAGAGCTGGCGGTGGGGCCGGCTTTTCTTGAGGTTTGTCTTCCGGTGACGGTGATCGTGGCGGTTGCGGACGGCGGCGTTTTGGGTATGGGTATGGGTAGGGTACGTGGCGGGTGTAGTAGGGTTTCTCTCTCTTCCTGCTCATCTTTTTTTTACTGGTGTGCTGCTGATTGACTGATTTGGTGAATGGGGGAGTCAATGTTGGACTCTCACTGGATAGGTAGATAGATATACTCGTGTTATTTGACTCGGATCGATATTGATGCACACGAGTTTTAAACTCAAAGTCGTCTACGTGATTTTAAGTTTTGGTTATTTTGGATGGAAATAATCTTTAGACTCGGTTTTTGTTACGAGTGTGATTGTTACTTGGAATTACTCGTATACCGTATGTATCTAGTCTAGATTGAGATAATAGAAGTAGATCGAGCAAAATCGATCATAAGTTTACCGTCTTTGCACGTATAATTAGTCGGTGACGAATTCATTAGGATGAAACCACTTGTGTCAAGTCAGTTTACCCAACGTCCCAAGTCTCTAACACCAAAACTTGCGTGAAAAAAACATCTTATTTCAATAGACATAATTCTCAATTTTGAGTTTGGTTTAAAATCGACTAACACAACTTGTCATATCGACAATTGGATCGACGCAAAACCAACCATAGATAACCCCCTTCTAAACCCAACACACACTACACCCAATATCATGTCAAACTTTCTAAAACCCTGAAAATCTTCACTCACAAGACTCACTCCCTTAACACTCCAATGGCTTCCACCATCTCAGCTACCAATCCCATCCATTTTTCTCTCCTCCACAAAAGAACCCATCTTTTCACCCCAACAATCAGCTCTCTCAAACTGTCCAACTCAATCCCTAAATTCACCCTCCAAAACCCCATTTCCACTCCTTCACATTTCCACATTTACCCCCAAATTTCCACTCCTCTCCTCCTTCCAAGAGCAACCCAAAAGGGCAATTCAGAAACTTCCATTAAAGTTCCAATCTTTGAAGAGAAGCATCAGCAGCTACAAGTACAACCAGTGAAAACAGTGTTGTGGGTTTTGTTCTGGGCATCTGTGTCTCTTGCTGTTTACGCTTTCTCTAAAGATCCGAAGTCTTCTGCTTCTGCTGCTGTTGCTGCTGCTGGTGCTCCTGCTGCTGCTGCGGCCGATTCTTCAATAAAAGCTTCAAACTTTGGTGTTAAAATTGCATCTTCTTTGAGAAGTTTAGGGTGGCCTGATGAAGCTGTTGTTCTGTCTCTTGCTACACTCCCTGTGATTGAGCTTCGCGGGGCGATTCCTGTTGGTTATTGGATGCAACTCAACCCTGTTCTTCTTACTGTTCTTTCCATTTTTGGGTCAGTATTTCAATTTTCTCCTTGATTTTATTGCTAATGTTTATGTTGCTTTGTTTGTTGGTTGTTGTATAATTGTGTTGTTAATCACATTTTGATGTTGTATGATCGTAATTGTGAAGTTATGAGGGTGTTGGATTGGGTTTTGTTGATTGTTTTTGATAGTATCAAACTTGTGATTCACACTGCAAATTATGAGTTTCACAGTTGAGGTTTCCTTGGTCGATTTTCGGGTGGAGTTACTAGGCTTGTGGCATTCTTAGTCCTGGAAAGAAATGTCATATTAGGAGTCAGGGGTGAATTGTGAAAGTGTGTAACTTTCGGGTTTTCCGAGAGCTTTTTGGCCGGCATGGTCCTGACTCTCCTGAGAACTTTATCTGAGTCGAAAGCACAGGGTTGGCATTGTGGGAGCAGTGTGACTGTGTGGTGGCCTGGTGGGGCAAAAAGGGCGGCGGGTGTGGGTGTGGGTGAGGGGTTTGAAGGACTGAGGGGTATGATGGGAGAGGAGAGTGAGCAGGCTAAAATTCGACATGATGATGGTAATGTATATTGGTAATCTTAAATCGAAAATTCTCAAAAAAACCCAAAAAGAACTTAAACCTTCCAAGAATTTGATCTAATTCAGAATTGAATTTGAATCCAAGCTTCCAAACATATTATTCTAGTTAGATATCTTGCATTTTTGGTATGCAAGGATTCTAGTCATTCTACTATCTAACCAAACATTGTAATCTTTGCAAACTGGTAAAAATGATTAATGCTTAGAAGTGTTATGGTTTAACAAATGTTCAGAAACATGAGATGCCTTAGAAAGGACAGGGGTGGCACTGTGGCGGCAGTGTGGTGTGTGCCTGTGTGGTGGCCTGGTGGGGTAACGGGGGCGGAAGTGTGGCCGTGTGGGTTAGGGGTATGATGGGAGAGGAGAGTGAGCAGGCTAGAATTTGACACGACGATGGATGATATTTCGGAACAATCTTAAATCCAATTTCCTTAAAATAAAAAAATAAAAAAATAAAAAAAGAAGAAGAAGAACCCTTCCAATCACCCGATTTGGTCCAATTCAGAATTGAATTTTAAATGCAAGCTCCCAAACATACTATAAGCCAGTTACAGTTCATGCATTTTTGGTATGCAAGGATTCTATTATCTTACAAACCATTGTCATCTTTGTAGACTGGTTAAATGATTAATGGTTAAAAGTGTATCATGGTTGGTATGGTTCTGCGAATGTTCAAAAACATGAGGTAGCCCAACGTGATAATATGAAAATCCTGCATCAACATAAGAGGAGAATTAATCGGTTTACAAGCCAAGGAGCTATATCTCCGGCTGGTTTTGGTATGGAACCTTCTTTTGGGCTCTCTAGAAGGGACCCTGTCTCCTCCTTATGTGTGTGGGAGGCATACCCTTTTATACAAGTTCACAGACCAATAGCGTTGAATAACGCTAAAGACAAATGTGAAAGCTGAAATTTTCAGAGTTCTATATTTGTCTTTAGTGTAATTCATCACTGTTGGGTGAATAATTGTTATGCACTCAACCTGTCAACCATCCTCGGGAATTATACCTTGTCATATGATGATGTTTATTTCACAGAAGGGCTTTTGATGAGTTTTTATTAGTTCTATGTTCAAGGAAACTTCTTTTGAGCAAGTGAGTTGTGGAATTAAGAACACGCTTCCTGTTCATCATATGTATTATGTAATGTGCATGGTTGAAAGTTTGGTTGGTGGAATGCATAGTGCCCACAATACCAATGTTTCACTGAAGAGTCGTAAGTATTCAAGTACAATACCCATGGAGGTGCTGTACTCTTTTTTTTTTGGAATAGCTTTACTTTTATCACATAGGCGTATGAGTGCTCAATATTTCAGTTCAATTTTGTATTTTCATGTGTTAGGATACAATCAGAGAAACTTGCTTTCTGTTCCTCTCAGTGTACAATTTGTGAAAGGATGAATCTTTGTTGGTTGGAAGTGATTGTGCTTCAAGAATCAGCCTCTCTATGGGTCATTTGTAAGCAGTCTCTCTATGTTTTCAACGTAGGGTTAAGGCTTGCGTACATCTGACCCCCCCCCCCTAACTTGCCTTATGGGCAGGAGCCTGTGTTAATGTCGTCGTCGTTGTTGTTGTTAGAGATGATTGTGCTTGCTAAGTCAGTATACAAGCATACAGCTCATGGTGTCCAAGGCCCTAAGCTTGAAGGCCTAATTGTCTTGTGATATTATTGTAGGAATATGCTTCCAGTTCCATTCATTGTACTGTACTTGAAAAGGCTAGCGACTTTTCTTGCCGGGAAGAACCGCACTTTATCAAGGTTTTTAGATGTTCTATTTGAGAAGGCGAAGAAGAAGGCTGGCCCTGTTGTAGAGTTCCAATGGCTTGGTCTGATGTTGTTTGTGGCTGTGCCCTTTCCTGGGACTGGAGCATGGACTGGTGCAATCATTGCTTCCGTGCTGGACATACCCTTCTGGCCTGCTGTGTCGGCTAACTTTTGTGGTGTGGTCTTGGCTGCACTTCTTGTAAATCTCCTGGTGAATCTTGGTCTCAAGTATGCCATCATAACTGGTATTATTCTTTTTTTTGTTTCGACTTTTATGTGGAGCATTTTGCGAAGTCTTAGTAAGTCTTTGAACAAACCTGTTGCATAGTTTTAAATCAAGTAGTTTTATGGCTCCAATTGTTGAGTGGATTTTTCCCTTACTTTCTACCTTGTGAATGTGTCCTGGAATTTGGGAAAGGAATACAAAACAAGTTGGCCTTGTTTTTCTGGCCTCTGATCACATACTGTCAACCGGAAGTAACATTATGAAATAGTAACAATCGTTGCGGGTTTCTTTTCTTCTTCATTGAGCTGATTTTTGTTGATGTTGTGATAGTCTTGTACGTTAGGAATCAGTATACTACATTCTAATTGCCATGGAAAGAGTTGGAGACTGGTGTAGTGAAACTTCAAAATTGCAGTTCATGCAAGTTATTAGAGCATCAGAATGACAGAATTAGTTCTTTACCAATGGGCTCTGATTTAAGCCCATTCGCTGTTAGTTTTTGGACCGCATTCAGTTCAATGGAAAGCCGAAAGCCTGCTGTTATAAGTTATAACAGACATTAAGGCCCAATATCAATTTAACTAAAACAATTAAACAGAATTCAAACATTTTTTTTCAATTTTTTTTTTTTTTTTTATGATCCACCTATAATAGATGGATACAGCAGCAATTTAATTTATCCAATTGGAAATTTCAAAAGAGTAGTTATTATTACATTCGCAAGCAGCCAAGCATAGTTTAACCGTTTAAGATTTCCTTTATTTGCTTTTACCGTCAAGCGAGTCACTAACACATACGAAGTACTCCATATAATAAGAATCACGAAGCTAAAGGATTCAAAGAAGTTTCCTAACTCATGTATTCATGTGCACAACATTTTCGATACTGAACCGAGACTTCTAAGGTCATTGTATCGAGTCCGATATCACAAATGAATCCAAATTCGAGTACCACTGGTTTTCCAATCTATGTGAATACATACGAATAAGATGAAACAAATGAGAAATGTCGCATAGAAGAATCGACTTTGTGAAATTGTCAACATGTAACGAAGCAAGTAGCTCCAATTTTGTATTCTTTTTAACTTTTAACAATATATCCAACATCACAATCTCATGGTCCGACAACAAGACTTAAGTCTTACTGTTCACTGCCACTAAACTCAACTGGGTCCTACCTGTCATCCTATGTAGACCCCACAAGCGAATCACAGCCTCCCACGTGTCATCATCGAGCCACTCATCGGGCCGTCCACGTACTTGGGAAAGTTACCTTGTCCCTTCCGATATGCCACGCACTCCAAGACGACGGTAAAACCACGGGAATATGTGGGTCCCATGTAATACGTGGCGGATCAACGGCTGTGATGTGGAAGTGGGACCCGCTTGAGATGTCGCCGTCAGTCATGCTCCACCAGGAGGCTGCGGATAGCCGGATAAGTATTATCTGAGTGGGGCCCGTGAAGTGTCCTTGTTGGCAAAGTGATGTCACACGTGTTTTGGCTTTTTTGTGTAGGGTCTTGGGCCACGTGCGGGCCGTATGTTCGTGTCAGTGTTAGACTATGATGTTGGGCCTAGTCCATTGTCCTACCATCAAAATTTACTTCCACTCAAACGAGGTAAAAAAAACATCAAAAATTACAAATTTGCTGGACATTCTCATTCTTGAATTCATAGTACAAAGTTGAGTTAGATGACCCGATAGAGTATTTGACTATTTTTACGCTTACCTTCGGGAGGAAAAAAAAAGCGAAAAATAATCGATACTACTACGTATAACGGTAAGTTTAAAGATTATGGCTTATTCAAGATGTAGGTTTTATTGATCGTAATAGCTACAGTCCAAAACTTGGATAAGGCCTTTTCATAATCAGTGACACAAATAAAGACAAGAATTAGACTCTTAAATCTTAATATGTGCCTGTGGACACATTTTAGAAAAACCGATATAGTAGTTATCATCTCTTACATGTTCAGTCATCCTATGTCATAGATAACGTACGTGTGTTATGCTTACTTCATGAAGAATGAGCTGATTCTTAATTGTAACTTGACTGAATAGAAATGGAGCTTGTTTAAGTCTTATTCAGGTTAAATTAGCTTAATGGATTCGCCTCTCCCAATATTAGTTGTTTTGTTCACAAGAGTCAAAATCGACAATATTGACCAGTTCTTTACATGACACGAGTTTTGACTATTTATCACTTAAGTCAACAAGCTTTGATATGGCGAGCTCCGCTATTGCAATTAATACAAAGTTATAGCTAGGCTACATGTCAAAAATCACAATGCAAGTCTTAAGCCGAGTCATAAACATGGACCTTGTCAAGACAGAGATTAAACTATTCTGAGAACTAACATTAAATTAGCCGTTTAGTTTAATTTGCCCTGCATGCATGTTTAGTGTGAAAAAGTAGGCGAAATGACATAAAGATTGAGTAGACTGCTCGTGCATGCTCTAACAGCAGTAATTCTGAAGTGAGAACTTTTATGCCCTCAAAAGAACCCAAGCCTACAAATATCTGCATTGCCTGACCACTTTGATCCATAATTTACCAACACATAGTACATTTTCAGGTCATTCTTCACCCTTTGATCGATAAAAGGGTGATTGATGTGCAATTTCACGTAGAATTCTTGTAGATTTTAACCAAATTGAGTAAAATTTACGTCCTGCTCTCATTACGGCATATATGCACGCTCCCACTTACCCAATTTAGCCCTATGAGGACATACAAATGTCAAGTACCCTATTATTACCGTGCTTATTAAACACTAAAACAAATAAAAAAATATTAATTTTTTTTTACCTCTTGAATTATTTTAACGTGGGTGAAAAAAATCTACTCATCTTCTTCTCCTCCAATTCTTCATCATCGATTTTCTCATCCAACAAATTTCACAATTACAATCTGGGATTATGGCACTTCTAACAAGTTTTTGTGGTACATTTTGAACTTTGTGGTGCCGTTCGATCATGTTCGTAATTGTTTTTTTTTTTTTTTTTACATTTGCTGAGTTATGTGATATGTTTTTTTTTTTTTTTTTTTTGGAGATCAGTGAATTAGATTTACTCCATATCTTTACCTATTGTGAAATGAGACTAGTAATTTTTTTTTAAATGAAGTATTTTTTTATTTTAATTTTATATTTCAATGTTTATTAGTTTTGGTGTGTAATATTACCCAAATAGCTTAAAGTGTGTTTTAAAAACAAGATATTCAACTTTGGTGTTTAATAAATACCAAATACAACTTTGGTGTTTTTTAGATCTCACCCTCATCACTTTGGTAGCTAAAAAATACTTATTTGTGATTTACTTAGCCAGTCAATTCAAGTCAAGCCACTTAGATGTAGAAAGTTAGCTTTTTGGGGAATAATCAAAAGTTCGAGTCAATTCAATCACTAAATCGAGTCACAGCGAGAAAACCGTTATAAGCTATAATATCGATTTATATTTCACTAGTGAAATTTTTTCTTAGCTGTGACCTGTGAGCCTGTGACTTTGTATCGAAGTGATATATAATGCATGTGTAGTTAAACAAGTTCTCCTCCTCTACCCATAAGGTTGTAGCCTATAGGACTTTTAGCCTCATATGTTCATGACCTGATCAAGTTTTCTCTATTTGTTGACGTTAATGAAATACTCCCTCCGTTTTTTTTGTTTCTTTACGTTTCATTTGAATATGTGAGAGGAATTCAAACGAAACGTAAAGAAACAAAAAAAAACGGAGGGAGTATACATTTCAGATTAGATTAGAACTTACCAGATCGAAAAAGCAAGGGGTGTATAGGGTTTGACGATTTGGATGGGATTAGTCAGTTGCTGCAGAAACATAGGCACCGCTAGCTAAGGTAGTAGATGTGTAATGAGTACAAACTATAAAGGCAAAATCTCACTGCAAGTTTTCTTTGCATATTTTGAATCTGCAGAGATATCAGACCATCATCACACTAGCATGTGTGTTGTTTTGCGGTTTTGCCCCTTAAAACAAGAAAACAATAACATTTTAGCGTTGGATTCTTTCTTATTTATTGCCATTTGTTTGCCTTGCCACCCGCGGCATCACTGTCCCCTTATTTCCTGCATCACCACATACTCCACAATACCTTACCAACCCAAATTCTCAACGACGACATTATCTCCGTGTCTTGGATGTTCTCGTTTATAATAGTTTAGAGTATTAGACAAATCAGACTATACTAGTAGTGATGACCAATCAGCTAGCTATGTGGCAGAGATAGTGCAAAGTTAATTATGGTTTAGTGACGAAAATGTGTGATCTAAATAAATGTATGTGAAGGAAGTTCTTGTTATTGTGCAAACACCGCAATCTAAACGACCAATTAATTTCCGCTACATTCTCCTCATACGAGCCCGATTCACCCTAGAGTAGTGATTGCAAATGAAGTACGGGATTGAGGAGATTGCAAATACACAAAGTAAAAACCGATTTGACCCGAACCGAAAAATGAAAGAGAATATTTCCAAAGCAAAGTAAAAAGAGGAATGCAAAGAGGTACTGGTAGTTTGTTTGGTACCTATGAACCGGGCTCGAAGAAGAATCCAAGCTGTTCAAAATTCATGTTACTTTCACCAAATTTCTGTGGGGCTGTCACTTTTTTTTTTTTTTTTTTGGCAGGAAATAGCTTAGGCCGTGTGCGCAGATTTAGCCACACGGTCTCTGCCAAACTCCCCCATTTCCCCATTTTCCTTTCCTCTTTTTATCTCCCTGCATTTTTCATGTGCCCTTTCTTGTTTCCTCTGCCCACTTTTACTTCCTTTTGACATTTTTGTACATCTTTGTTGTGCGTTATGGACTTATGTCCTTCATGTCCTCGGATTGTTAACGTTCGATTTTATTAGTTTACTAAGCTTCCACATGCACTCTAATCGGTTTTGATAATCATAGTGTCATTACCTAAAGTAACGACATACCATACGTAATTAGGGTTCGTGAGTGTTTAGGGTATTGAAAGCCACATTCGATTTAGATTTGATAGTGTACCAAGCTTCCAAATTAGTAACATCCCTTCAACATCGCAATGTTACAAAGAAGAAGATTTAGTGTGCGTTTGGTTTGATTTCACCTCACATTCGTCTAAAGAAGGCTGACCATGACACAATCAACAATTCGTACATACAAAAAGAGCACAACCTTTAATTTAGAACAGAGCAAATTGTAACATGATGCTGTGAGATTATTATTAATCAAAAGACCATAGACCTAATGGATTTGGAGCGAGGAGTACATCGGTACCAAAATAATAAGTTTGCTAATCCTTACTAATCACTAACTAATTAAAGACGGGTACGATGCTAATACAGCATAGACCAGAAAGGGGGCTGATCATGATCATCACCAAGTGAGAAGTTACCAGTGCTTGCATTTGTGTCATAACATCCACTGTCCTCAACCTTAAGCAATGTGCTATACGCTGATAGAGGGGCTGATGGTAGCATCATCCTTTCATTCATCATCAACTGATCCTCGTCGTCCTGTGAAAATTCCGACTGTTGGTCTGTAGGATCCTCCATTAGTGAAGAATGGTTGCCGTCAGTGCAATGTGGGCTTTCGGAATCAGAGACATCGCTTTTTGCTGAGGTTGCATCTCCCGTCGATTGCTTGTTCGGGTATGTTAGAGCTAGTAATTTTGGTTTGTCCATCATTTCGAATGTCATATTGGGTATTTTCTGTTCCGAAAGAAGGATGTTAGCCAATGTCATGTCTTCCTGTTCATCTCTTTGCTTCAATTTCTTCGTCAGCGTCTTAACCTACAACAAAAAGTCAAATTCAAGTTGGCAAAACGATCAAATTAGTCAAATTGGGTAGCGATGTTAATACTCCTACGTGATTTTGACACTTTCCGTGGTAAACAGGCAAACAACATCACAAACACGTAATAATCCGAGAAGAGTTAAAATCACGAAACTTGACAAGAATTACCTAATAGTGTGTGTGTCATATATAGACAAAGTCACATAGAAATAGGACACTAGAAGGACCATCAATTGATCAACATGTACACATCAAGGAAGACAACCCCCAGTGCCCAATAGCTATTACTCGTACTCCACAAGATACATTGAAAAGAGAATTTACTTAAGCCAAAAAACAAAACAAAAAAAAATCAAAGTTTGGTTGTTGGGTGTGTAAGTGTATTTGGACCACCCCCTAAATATGTAAGCATAGCATTTGATAATGACATATCACCATGCCCTCCAATTTCCAAATCCATAATAAACAAATCCACACTCCAATGCCTAAGACCTAATGGACAATCGATACAAGTTTACGAGTCGATTTGCTTTATTCCATTATATTTCGAAACCAAATTAACAATAACATGAATAAAGGGATGATTTATTATACCTCATTTTGCAAATGATCTTTTTCTTGGGAGATAGCGTCAAAGTCAAGTTTAAGTTGATCATAGCTGGCTTTCAACGAGCCATATTCCTTCTCAAGCTGTTTAGTCTTGTAACGAGCACGCCTGTTTTGGAACCATATAGCCACTTGTCTTGGCTGCAACCCTAGCGTTTTGGCTAAGTGCATTTTCTTATCTGGCTCTAGCTTGTTCTCCCTTTCAAAGCTCTTCTCAAGAAACTCCACTTGTTCCGGCGTTAGCCGCCGCTTCTTCTCCGACTTCGTCTCGAATTCTTCGGCCCCGGTATCGTCTCCGTCACCGACTCCGACGTAGTTTCTCTTTACGCTTGCCCTTGTAATTTGACGCTCGTGGTCAAAATTCACCATTGTCTCTGAAAATTAACAAATTACGTATAAATGTAAATTCGTGAACTTTACCGGTTAAGTTAGGTGATTTAGTGACGGGAGTTGCTTTATTGAAAACATCAAAAGGGGAACATAATTGGGCATATTTGGTGAGTGAGTGAGGGAACACAAGTTTATTTTAATCAAGATATGATATGTAACACATCATATCAAAATTGCCTTTAATTTATTTTGCTTCATACAAGGGGACCTTTGGTAATTAAATGATAAATCTAATGGTGTAGTTCATGCAAAATTATGAAATAAACACTCTACTTTAGTTTCATGTCCAACACTATTTTTCATACATTTGTTCAAATTTTAACTCATATTCCCAACAAAACGTAAAGAATCGAAAGAAACCGAAAACGAATGCAAGGTACATGATTTAAGATGATTTGTTGTAGATAAATCATGCAAAAATATCAGATTGAACTATCCCACATCTCAAACAATGAAAACACACAAAAAAAAAAACAGAGAATTTTACACAATTATGAACACAAATTTCATGACAAATTTCAGAATAAAATGTAAAAATGAGAAGAATTACCATGAAAAGAGGGTGAAGGAGAAGGAACCCAGAGAGAATTGTTGGAATTTTCAAGCAAATTCATAAGTTCAGAGCCACCACCACCATAAACTCTGCCACCTTCCATACCTTTTTTTTTTACTTGGATTTCCAGATGAAAAAGTCTAAGAATTTATGTGATTAACAAGCTACAAAATAAAATAAAATTAGCAACGGTCAAATAACACCAAAATGAAATGAGAGAAAAACTTAAAAAAAAAAAAGAGATAAATCTACAATTTGTGACGGAAGAAGCTGGTTGCAAGAACTACAGTTATATGAAAAGCTTGTGAAAACAGGGTGTTCTCACCCATCACTCAGTAACAAAAAAAGTAGTAAAAAAAACAATGAAGAACCAAAAAAAGTTACTTTTTTTTACTTGGGTTTTTATTGAAAGAAGAGAAAAAATGTTTGATGAGTCTTGAAAGTCTTGGGATTCTGAGCTTTGGTGATTGATTGATTGGAGAGAGAGAAAGAAGAGTGAAAGAGAAGAAAGAGTAGTAAGAGATTGTTCTCTCG
Organism: Spergularia bocconei; assembly: GCA_963457585.1. Taxonomy (NCBI): domain Eukaryota; kingdom Viridiplantae; phylum Streptophyta; class Magnoliopsida; order Caryophyllales; family Caryophyllaceae; genus Spergularia; species Spergularia bocconei. The sequence continues at coordinate 3,572,286 of OY734943.1, forward strand.
GAGGAAGAGCTTTGTTTTTGGAGGGGTTATATGTGGGAATTTGGGGTTTAACCCTTTGTGAAATTGGAGAAAAAAATGGTGTGTAGTTGCTTTATATAGTTGCTAGAATTAGCCAATTGTGTGTGTATCATTTCTAAGGTTTCTATATATCTTGGGGTACATTGAATTTTGGAGGGATATATTGGTGTGGTATCTTGTTGCGTCGTTTCAGTTGTATTGATCATCTGTATCTGGCGGTATGTTTTGTCAAATTAGGTTTGATCATCTGTATTTGTCTGTATGTCTGATCAAATTATTTTTGATAGACATTCATGATTTGATTGTGTTACCATATGGTGCTGATTACATTGATTTATTAGTAAGTTTATTGGGAACCTTTTGGGATCAAGATATAGGTCACTTATGCTCTAAGAGCACATTTGATACGAGTGGTCTAGTCAACTCGTGATATTTACTTATTTAGTACTCCCTCTTTTTCTTTTTCCTTTTTTTAAGTTGGGCCTAAGTACCCCTCACCAAACTCGGCCCAACGTGGAAAATAAAAGAAATTGAGGGAGTAATTACAAGTGAACCGAATTTTCATTGGGAAATTGTGATTGCAAATGTTGTAGAAAAATGTAGGTAGATGTTAAAGATGGAATTCCAAATCGTGCGAGCCCTACATACTAGGTTAAGGTCAATGTCCATTTGAATGAACATACATTTAGCTTCAATGACCATGCTTAATCCCAATAGAATGCACATCAACTATATATAATCACATTCATATCTAGTAGTGCTATATGAGATTATTAGGGCTCGAGAATACCATATACTTCGTATATAATCACGAAATGGTGATTACTTAATTAGCGACTACATAGCATCTCCCCCGTTTATAACACACGGTCAATGTGGGATATATAATGACCTTCTTGAATATATGTTTTAACGAAAACATCAACAAAATTCTCATTGCGGCGTTACTTCATAATTTGCTTAGACTTAATGTTTCTTGCGTTATTCTTTCCGCGTATATATGTCACATAAAATACGCTCCTAGACAACCTTCAAAGACTCTGCTAGAATGATACAAACTTTTTAACAATTAATCAACTTTTTATCTCGCTACTGCTTATAATTGTGACGACATTTATTAGAATTGAGTTTCATTATTATTACTCCATCCGTCCCAGCTCAAACACCCCGACCTTTTTTTTTGTAGTGGAATAAGAAAAAATGATATAGTAAATTGAGTGGGGTAATATTAGGAAAAAGAAGAAGAGAGAATGTGTGAGGATTAATAAAAGTAGGAGAGATAATGTGAGAGAAGATGTAATAATTTAATAAAAGTAGGAGAGAGAAATATGTCCCAAAATAGATGGGGTGTTTGAGTTGGGACGTCCTGAAATGGAATATGGAGTGTTTAAGCTGGGACGGAGGGAGTAGGTATTTATACAATGTAGGTTAATTTTTATTGAACACTAATCCAGGAATGAAATAACTTAGTGAAAATAGTGGTAGACTGGTAGTAGTGTAGTACTACTAGTTCTATTTGCATAGTACATAGAGAAACTTTTCCCTCTAATCTTCTTGTGTATGATAGAAATTAGTGCACAACTAAATTCAGTAGTTAGAAAAGTAATTTAACAACAAAAGAAGAAAAATGGAAGTGTAAAGGCGCATCGAGACTAAAAACCATGGCCAAAAGAAAAGCGGACATTTAGTAGAGCAGTGTCTAATCAATCATTTTCGCTAAACAAACTCAAATTTTAGAGTTTATTGTAGATGACTCATGTAAGTATGTAGCTTCTTCTCTTATTTCCCTTTCCGTCTTTTGAATTTAGTGTAGTCATTTTCTCTTTCTATAGTACAACAATAACGTTATTATCAATTTTACTGATTGACTTAAACATGTACAGTACTAATTAAAGATGATCTACCTAAAACGTTACTAGTAATAAAAGTAAATTGATAAAAGAAAAATCGACAATTCATCCAATGTTTCACTATTACTACTACTCCGTATGTTAACGTTGAAAGGATCCCATTGCATGCCTTCGCCAACATAAATGAGGTGATTGGTCACAAAGATTCGTCTACCACAAGAAATTACAATATTAAAATAGAGAAAAGAACACAGTTTTATCTATGAAAAAAATTAGAGATATTATAAACAAATTAAAGAAAAGGTAGACCACTTTAATGCACATAATCTTTTTACTTGGGCCAACGATTAGCCTCCACGTTGCGTATAAATCTATAAGGTTGGCTTTTGGATCATACCAAAAGCAGCTGCACTTAGCAAATTTCACTGATTTATACTAAGTGTAGTGCATCTTTGGTTTCACCTTTGACTCATTTTGGGGGTGTTTTTATCTGTTAGTACACAATCTTGAGTTCCAAGTTTTTAAAAGAGCACATAAAGTAAAGGGCCAAAGATGACCAAAAATTACCTGAAAAACTATAAAATCCATGCTTTGTCATGCCCAAACCTTCGCAAGGAAGGCAACTATTGAGTCCTTTAGCTTCTTATTCCAACTCACTTTTAACATTGTGGTGGTGATTGTGAACTTAAAGAGATCCAAGATAAAGACACTTGTTTGATGACTAGTTGTCGCTTCGAGATTGGATTGGGTCGTTTCCGATCCCCACCCATCATCTCTATGAAGCACATACAAACGCAAACGTAGTTTTCCTGATTAAAAAAAAAACCTAATAGCCAAATGGTTCAGATTTTATCTTGACGTTTTAATTATATAGGCACGAACGTTTACTAATGACAAAAATTATAACTCGTCGAAAAATAACGGATCATTGTCATCTATGAGTTTATTATTGTCTAAAATACATATTTAAGATGATATTAGAATGTTTACTCGAGAGGAATAATGTTTTACTCCATCAACCTAATGACACATTAAATCTTGCACTTCATCATTAGACCGAGGTAACTTGTTGCTCGTAGTTACATAAAACCACGTGAAAGGTAAGATAAAACCTTTTTTTTTTATTATAGTTACTTAATACTATAATGTTCTTATATATCATGTGAAAGGTATGGGGATTACTACTTGTGTACGAAACAATAGCAATTCACAATGAAATCATCAAACAAACCTATAAAATGTTTAATATACTAATTAAGTTGATAAATTAAGTAACAACTTACATTACAAGGGCTGATGATTAAGCTTTAAAGTACAATCAATCCAAATAGTGTGCAAGTATATTTGATGTATCAGACCTAAACGATAGTTAAACATTGCTAAAAGAAATGCATGTGTGAATGTTCGTGCGCTGTATGTAGCGAGCTTGAAACTAAAATGATATTTTGATAAAGACTTTTAAAACCATATTGAGATGCTCCCTCAGTTTCGATGAATATTTAGACTTTGTTTTTGGAACAAAAACCAATATATGGTGGGGTAAATGTGGGGGAGAGGAGAGAGAAATCGAAAATACCCACAAAACCAATAAAAGGTGGGTAGAGGTGGGACAACTTGAAGACATTGTAGTACCTTTACAAACACCACACCCCCTAAATAAGGAAAGACCAAGAAATGAACGAAACAACCCAAAATGGAATAGTCCATATATTCATCGGAAGGGAGGGAGTATAACGGTTTTTCATACTGATGTTCGTTTTATAATCACGATACGATTTCGAGAGCGAGGATGAAACTTAACCAACTCGCGCATAGCCAACATGATTGTGTACATATATATATCTCCAGAGAGGCTTGATGCGTAAGTACATTCACTCTAAATTTAACTCGAACGAAATGTCAAAGATTAGGTAGGGATTGGATAATATAAGGTCGTCCCTACGGCTAAGTTATAATGTCTTGCGGTCAACTGGGTTTGTTTTCTCGAACTCTATGTGTTGACAAACTACAAACATCGTTTATTACCTTTTTTAATTAGGATGATCCTAAGAGTCTATATGTAGACAACAAAGAATTGTCTATAGCATAATCAAGTTTGGTAAATTAAATGTGACAAGTAGTAAAAAATACGGTTTTGTAGTAAATTTAACATATTTGCAGTAAATTTATGACACTGACAGTAAAATCAACATTGTTACTAGTCTATCAAAGGAAATAAATTTAAATTGATGTGATTCCAAATTCAATGACCCTTGATTATCTCTCTTTCCTTATAAACTATCATTTTATAAATTATTCAACAAAATTTACTACACTTTTGAATAATGTTACTACAGATTAAGTATAGACACTTTTATGTTTGTCTATATATAGACTCCTAGTATTTTTGTTTTAATTATTATTATGCATGCAAATTTAATTATCCAAAAGGGGCACGTAAAAGACTTTTAGCGTACATTTGCTTTAACATTCCGTTTACTTTGGAGCATAAAGTACCTTGAGCCGCTATATATGAATATACAACAAGTCTCATATGAGACCGTCTCATGGTAACTTATTGTGAGACAGATTTAATTGTTTAAAAAGTGAACCGTTTAACATTTATCGTGACCATTATGTTGTTTTTAGTGATCTTGTTAGTTTACGATTTAATCACATAAGTTGTGATTTAAAAGGGTCACAAAATATAAAATTATGCATAATTTATGAAATAACTCATTTACTCATTTTATATGGGGCATTTTAATCTTACATTAAACTAAAACAATCACTAAAAGAAGTATAATGGTTACTAAGAATGTAAAAGAGGTCACTATTTATATAAAGTAAGATGGTCTCACAATAAGTTAGTGTGAGACCGTCTCACACAAGACCTACTGATGAATATATGATCCAAATGAAGTTTGGTAAAGTCGCGCACGATTCATTCTTTAATTTTACGATAATCAGTTATTACTGTAAGTCTGTAGATAATAGGGTCGCTCTTATATATACAACTTTTTTTTTTAATTTAGTTTTACAATAAATGATTGTGAAATTGTTTGACAAAAAAGGTGTTTATCGAGTTCCCTGCATGTATATAATATTACAAAGAAATCTTAGATAGAGTAGACTTTTTAAATCACAATGAATTTGGCCATTGTTGAAGATTTGGTGTTGTGTGGGTTTTCCTGGATGTGCATAATATTTGTTTACTGTCAACTGACCTATTCATGCATGCCTTGAATTATTTTATAATAGAGCGTCGTGAATCTCATTATATTAGTCGTTCTCATTTCAGTTGTAACTTTTTCTTCGTCTTCGTCTTCTTCTAATTTCACTAAAAGAAGGTACATGTTTACTGTTAAAATGTGTTTGTATTTAGTGTGTCTTAAAATTCCGGCGCTGGCAAATTGAAATTAAGTATATGCATCTTCTTCAAATCTGGACTGTTCCCGGTACGGCGGGTTTGCGTCAAACTCAAGCTGCTCGATCAATATTTAAGCGCCAAGAGATGGATATACAGATGATGTAACAGTTGAACTAACATGCCAATTAAAGGAAGGAACACACAAGCAATACAATTAACATAGACTTATACCAAGCTAGGCAGTCTTCAATCCACTGATGTTGACCGTGGATGGATATATCATACGTCATACGGATAGTCGGAGAGCATAACATACATTTTCCAACCTGTGAAGTGTATGTGTTGCTAATCTATGGATGTAATTGTTTATCAGTTCGGTTTAGGTAAGATTATACTACTCTTATTCAAAGATATTTTCCTGTTTCTTTTTGCAGTTTTGACTTGCCATGTTAGGGACTACTTGTAGACTTAATGAAAGACCCGTTTGCCTTCAAATCAAGTAGAGTTGGTAGATTGCAATGCAGAATGAAAAATTTACTAAATTTTGTAGCAATTGAATGATTCATTTGGTCTAAAACTAGCTCCGAACAGGGCATCTCAAAACTGCAAAAAGAAACAGGAAAATATCTTTGGGTAGGAGGGAGTATAGGATAATAACACTGTTTCTAAATTCTAATAAGATTTTTGCATGCCTCATTTATTTCGGGGTTTGAATAGTTCGAAAACCATAGGTTGGAGGTTCAAGTCATGACTATAGTATTAGTGAAGATTGAAGTACTCCATAACTAATATTGGGAGTAAGCACGACACCTATCCATTAAATTCGGTGCATATTAGCATATACCGATATTTTTGGAGTAATATTTTCCCAATTACTTTAGTGCCGCGAGTCCCCGACTGAAATTGTGCATGCAACCAGCGTGAGGATCGGATAATCCTCTGAAAAACAAAAAAAATAAGTGCTAGAAAGTAGAAATCATTAACATGGGAAGCATATCCAGATATGGGCCAAACCTAAGACAACAGTGGACTGAGCTACTCGACTGGACTGCATGTGTATAGCGAGATCGGTCCATTTCATGTTTTTACGAGTTTAGCTGGTTCGGAGCTTTTACCTCTTCTCTCCGCTGATGGGTGGAGGCGGGTGCTGGAGCAATCCTTTTACGCGCACACCCCCTCCCCCACACGCAACGGATAAGGTGGTTTCTCTCTTACAAGAAAATAACCTGCTTGTAAGGGATATAGAGGGGTGATTGAGGGGTTGAATGTCATTATAAGACATTCTATGCTTATATACTGCATAAAAAGTGAAGCTACTCGACTGGACTGCATGTGTATAACCTGCTTGTAAGGGATATAGAGGGGGGTGATTGAGGGGTTGAACTCCAAAGACTGAACTTTAGATTGCACAACTATTGCGCTACTCCCTTCAATGCACTCTTAGGAACTACTCGTGTCGACTACACTACAATCTTCGGCACACATTCTACATAACCTGCAAAACAAATAAAGAGTCGGAATTAGAATTGACCCTCATTTACTGGTGTAAAGCTTGGAGAAGGAAGAGAACAGGAAAAAAAAGTGCCAGAGGCACCAAATGAAAGGTTTATGTGGCCAGATCAAGGGATAGGCAGACACATTTATCCCTCCAACAGAATTTAGCTAAATTGATCAAATACTAGATGTAACATTCAGCTCAGACGACCTCAAAAAAAAAGAAAAAAAAAAAGGCAAATCTTCTAAAAATGACCAACCAATAATTGCAGAAGCATAATTTGTAAATTGTAATATCATTTCGAAGGACATACGGAGTAGATGAAATGAGGAAATTAATCAAGGGTGGAAAGGCGAATAAGAAGAAGAATGTGAAGTACCTGCTCATAGAGTCATTTTCTACCCTGCCTTCATCTTCAGACGGGAATTCAGCTCGAGTGCAAGCCCTTAGTCCTTAACAATTCACTCTTTAATATACTCTATCATAAGACCTCCTCGTACTCAATTGCTAGCTCCATAATCTAACGCTGTTCCTCAAAATCTACCGAACATAAGTTATCAATTCCTTGGCGCACTTCCACACTAGGGTTACACATGTTGTAAGTTAATACCTATAGCCTATAGGAATGCTAAAACCAACAACAATAAGTGGATTGAACAAGTGAATAATATGTCAAGATAAGTGGCAACTGGAGCATATCCGGACAATTGGACAGATCCTGAAAAGCTTCCACTAAAACTCCGGGTAGCAGGTGTAAGTATACTTGGAGTTGGTATGTTTTTGCAAACTCCGAAAGGGGACCCTGCCTGCAACATTCAAGATGAAGAGGTGATGCTCGCTGACAGTCTGACAGTTAAACGATGCATTCTGTGCAAAGCTAACAAATTAGTATGATAAGCAAAACTCATTGCTGGTTATAGCTTGTAACCTACTACAGTTCACTGAGGCAAGAGTATTAGAGTTGGTCATATAATTACAGTTGCTGGCAAGCTAGTTATTTCGTGAACACACTGGTAATTCTATTCAAATCATTATGATCTGACTACCGAACATATGTGGAAACCAATGGTGATTGTTGATCATAAGCAGACTAAACCATGGAAAAGTTGCACTTTTAAACAGGATTATGCATCATTGGGTCAACAAACTCTAAACTTCATGTGCAGCTAACAGCTAGCAGGTAGCCAACAGACCGCTCATGCATATCTTGCTCTCTAAAGCCCTAAACTATGAGCTGACACCATGAACAAACCCTAGGAGAACTCCATGCCTTGTGCAGTGTGCAAGAGTGACATTATGGACACAAAACAGGTAGGCCTGTCCTACACCGTGTAAGGTTATGGTCAGACAATCAGATTTTGACAAAAAGTGAGCTAGTGGAATAACTTATGATGTCGGTCTTGTTGTGAGGTGAGGCTTAGATGTTATAAACATGTTATAGCATGAGTTCCTAGTGTGGTGGGGGGGGGGGCGGGCTTATCAAATTAATCAAATACACTCCTTATCTGAATATATAGAACAAGAGGAATGGGTGTCGACACGTCTCAGTCAACCTAGGTGAGAAGAGGAGAAGGGAATTTAACATCAGGCTCAGACTGATAACGAAAATTTTATGAGATGCAAAGATCTGAAGACGACCCTTTGTTTAATTATTTATTGTCAGCCAAGCACATAGCTTTACTGCTCTAGTTAAAAAAGGTTCAGATCATGGATTGGTAGCAACATGTGACGGAGCAAGAGGAAGATTAGCAAACCTGGCAGGCAGTCACAGTGTTACATCCACACAACGTCCGGCCATTCATTCTATCCAAAATGTCAAAAACGCCTGGTCCATCACTCCTCTGAGTTAATTTATCAAGCATTAGAAACTGTATTGTCATCAATCAGGAATATAATTGTCAGGGCTCTTTGGTCAACTGATAACGTAACCTACCAAGTAATAGTTCACGGCCACAAAGTTGGGCATCAAATTGTCTGCCGCTTTGTAGCAGGTACCAACCATTTCAGCCAAAGGGGCAGAATTCTCTTTGCAAGCTTCATCCTCAACAGGATATGTTGGGAATTGAAGTAGTTCATCAATAAAAGTTAAGCGGCCTTCGAGTTTAGCTTCTTCGACTCTTTTCTGTTTGGACATGAACCTGCTTTTAATAGAGTATAAGGGTACAATTGTAAATTGTCACACTGTTTATAGTATATATACAGACGCCAGGCACCCGAACAGGGTAACGCTTTCCGCACATTCATATGGTATCGATCCACAAGATCCGGACCTTGTGAAACCCTAAATAATTCGGTAAACCCTAATTATTTTCCCCAATTTTGTTTTTAATTTGGTCCCCAAATTCCTTAATTGGGTCTCACACCCAATTAATTCCCACTCACGTTTGATTTTTCAATCAACAACACACAAAAAAAAAAACCCCAAATCAATTGAATTGCTTTCGCAACCCCATCTCGCACACTCACCATGACCGATCGCACCATCGGCTTGTCGGGCACGATTGCGTCCTTGCCGTTCACCAGCTCCGGCGACGCCTTCTCCGCTCCGGCGACATCTGCTCCCCGGCCATTCGCGTCGGCCTCCACGCCTTGTACGCCCCCGGGTTTTTCAGTATCGCGACCCTCCTCGGTCGGCGCCGTCTACCCGTCACAGCCAGACTTTGTCTCGCCGTCGTTCCAGCCACGATCGGCCTGGGTCGGCTCTTCTCCGCCGTCGCAACCCACGATTCCTCGGTTTTCGATGGTTGGGGCTGCTGGGCTCCATGGTGCGCCACTCCAGGGATCGTCTTTGTCCGCTGGTCTTGGTCTTCTGACGTCGACGACTGCGTCTCCGGCGACCTTGTTTCCGACGACAGGTTTGCATCCTCCACTTGGTTCGTCATCAATTTTGGGAGGTTTGTCCTCTGCCTTGTCGTCTTTCCCCTCTGATTTTGGTATGCCCGCCTATCCTAATGTGTCTAATATACGTAATCACGTCACTATCGAACTTAAATCTGTGGAGGATTATGCGTCTTGGCGTACTCAATTCATTGCTTTACTTGTGTCGCAACAAATTGGTGGTTTTGTTGATGGTTCTCTGGTTGCCCCACCTGTTTATATTGTTAATTCGTATGGTGCTACCGAGCATAATCCACAATATATTCATTGGTTGAGGATTGATCAGTTGATTAGATCATGGTTGTTTGCTACAATTTCTCGTGATGTCTTGTTAGAAGTTAGTGAACTCATTCATTCTGCCTCTGTTTGGGAACGTCTTCAAACGCGTTACCAGAGTGTTAGTGCTACTCGCTCCATGGAGCTTAAACAACGTCTTACGACGTTAAATAAACCTGCTGATCAAAGTTTGGAGGATTTTTTACGTGATGTTAAAGTTATTGCCGATGCTTTAAACGCTATCAGGACACCTGTTGCTGATCGTGAACTTATTGAGTATGTTGTGTTTGGCTTGGGTCCTGACTATGACCACATCGTCACCACTCTTATGAATCTTGGCCCTCTGACTTTCAATGATTTTCGTGTGCGGTTACTCGAGCATGACTCACGCACTCGTCATCGTAATTCACGTGGGACTGGCCTACTGTGCATCCGGCTTTTGCAGCCACGCCTTCTTCTACATCAGTCGTGCCCTCATACTCCACCAGTGCTTCAACCAAGTCCAAAAATGGCAAGGGGCGGTGGAAAAATAAGAAAGGTGCTAAGGGTAATTCTTCGAGTTCAAGAGAGACTCCGGCTACGACTCCTCCGACTGTTCCTTCAGGGGATGCAGCTACTGATGCTAGCACTGGTATGAAGGATGTTTCATCTTTAAATATGAATTTGTTCCCTATTTATGCTTCTGACCATGTCTCTGCAGGTTTTCACCGTCATGAGAATATTGTTGGTTCTCACCTACCCACAGTTTGTCAACTCTGTTTTGTCCCAGGTCACTCTGCCAAAGTGTGTTCGATTCGTTATGACAACGACAAAAAGTCTCAGTTTTCTTCGTTTCCTGCCTACGCTACCTTTAGTGGTGGTGAAAGCAATGAAAACCTTTGGTACCCGGACTCGGCTGCATTCTCTCACATGACTCCCTCTGATGGTAATTTTTTTTCTAAAATTCCTTACACTGATTCTATTCATGTGCAAACCGCTAATGGAAGTTTATTGCCCATAAAACATGTTGGTAATCTTAAACTCACTTCAGCCTCGCGTCCTCTCCATCTAAACAATGTTTGTCATGTTCCTGGTCTCAAACACAACTTATTGTCTGTCCGTCAGTTATGTCTAGATAATAATTGTCGTGTTGAGTTTGACGCGTCTTCTGTTTGTGTTAAGGATCAAACGTCGGGGGCAGTGCTTCTTCAAGCAAATAGGACGGGCAATGTCTATCCTTTGCGTGCGTGTGTTGGGTCAGCTCCAGAGTCTCCTGTGACGTCTCCTTCGAGTCCTGCGTTTTCTGCTCTTTCAGCTGAAACGTGGCATCCCAGATTGGGACACTGCGGTGATAGGATTTTTCATTCTCTTCGGTCTAATAAAGCCTTTGTGTCGGCTACTAGAAAAAACTTTGACTGCTCGTCTTGTTGTTTAGGCAAATCCACTCGTTTACCTTATCAAGTTGTTGAGCATTCTGCTCCTGCTCCTTTGTATTTAATACACTCAGATGTTTGGAGTTCTCCTATTTTGAGTAATCAGAAATATCGATATTATGTCTGTTTTGTTGATGACTTCTCTCGTTTTACCTGGATTTATATGCTACACAGGAAAAGTGATGTTTTCAAAACTTTCTGTGACTTCCAAAGTATGGTTGACAACATTTTTGATCGCAAGATTAAGTTTTATCAAAGTGACGGTGGTGGTGAGTTTGACAATAAACCCCTTATAGAACAATTTCTTAGAAGTGGTATTTATTTTCGAAAATCTTGCCCCTCCACCCCACAGCAAAATGGTGTTGCTGAACGCAAGCACCGACATCTATTGGATATGGCTCGCACCATGTTAATTGATGCTGATATGCCAGGTGAATTTTGGAGTGATGCAGTATATACAGCTGCTTATGTAGCTAACAGACTGCCTACCCCTGTTCTTGGGGGTCTTTCCCCATTTGAGAAGTTATTTCATAAACAACCTGATTATCAATTTTTGCGGACATTTGGTAGTGAATGTTATCCTAACTTCCCTGCTAGCTCGTCTAATAAGTTGTCTCCTCGATCTGTTAAGTGTATTTTTCTTGGTTATGCTAGTCATTACAAAGGCTACCGTTGTTTTGATCCTACTTGTGGTCGTGTCTATGTCAGTCGTGATGTCAAGTTTGTTGAGACTCGATTTCCTTATTCAAGTCTTGTTACTAGTCCGTCCACTTACGGCAATTCGTCTCCATCTGTGTTGTCCCCAGATTGGACATTTACGGCGCCTGATCCCCCCTCGCCGTCTTTATAGTATATATACAGACGCCAGGCACCCGAACAGGGTAACGCTTTCCGCACATTCATAGCTTTCCCTCCGGGATCTCCAGCTGTAAAACCATCACATACAGAAAGTGCTAAGCCTCACCTTCCCAATTCTGTATAAGAAAGACAATCAGTGATTTTAAAGGTGCTTACATTCATTTTCCAGCATATATCTCCACTGGTAGGCAATTCCTTCCGTTTCCTCCTTTGAACCATCGTACGTAAAAACCAAAAGCCGGTGATTTTGTTGAACCATATCATTAACTGTTGGCCAATCTTCATTTTTCCTAGGCATCTTGGACACTGGATACCGGTACTTGTCCAGCCCAGCATTAGCAAAGAGACGAGTTAACCCTTTTGGAGCATGTACATAATCCTCTATTATAATGGTCACGATTTCAGAGGGGTTAGAACTAAAAAATGCTTCCACTTCTCGCAATGTGTCGATTGCAGGTCCCTGTGTTATTAATAATAATCACGTCATGACTAGTTTCACACACAGACACTAAATCATACATGAAGTTAACCTAAACATGGTCAAGTGAAGAGAAGAAGAGATCTTACAAAGGCGGTGATGTTGAAACAATGCCCCTCAAAAGAATGGCAAAGCCAAATATCGTCCTGGTAATCGTACATGTCCAGCATCAACCCTCTCACTCCATTCTAGACAACAACCACAAAAACAATTATCAATATCAAACAATTTAATCCCAACCAATGCACGCAACTTGACCAAAATACGAAACATTACATACCCTCAGCTGATTAGTAACTGTATCTTCTTGATTGTAGAATGTAATTCTTTGAACACCAGGCAACGGAGGCGCGTTTACATTGGAAAATGCATTATGAGTTACCATTTATGTGTACTTGTTAAAGGGTAACCCACTAATCTGCTCTCACCACCACACAAGCCGAAAAATAAAACCCCCATCAACAATTACTCATTTAGACATTAATTATCTTCACAAAAACCACACCAACACCAACAACATTACCCCAGTGCCTCAAAGGCTCCCGCCATAGGGGGGGTCAGATGTACGCAAGCCTTATCCCTTAGTTGAAAACATAAAGAGGTTGCTTACGAACAACACACAATGAATATTGCTTCATGACTCGCACTGACTAACTACTACACCAAAACAACACCAATAATTGACTAAATTACCACACATTTACTTAAACCAACACTCAAACTACATAATATTGAGAAATACCCATCATCAGAAATGGCAAGAAACTAACATAAAGAACAGTAATTTCCACAAAATACATCAAAATAACAAGAGAAAAAAGAAGCTTACAATTGAAGATGGTATGGTAGCTTGGCCTCTATACACACAGGTGAACGTTTATTAGCAGATGGGCAGTTGCCACAGTACAAACCCGCTGCACAGTCAGTGGGAGCTGAACATGTCTCCAAAAGCTGTAACATTTTTTCTTCAAGAAATTAACTTCATAACCCAAATATAGAAATCAAAATATAAAACTTTGGTAGTAACATTTTCTACCTATATAGTGAAAGACATTTGTTAGTTCATGTGATTTAGGAGTATTATATGTTTGCGCACATCCGACCCCCCTCTTGCCTCGCTTCTTTCGAGGCATTAGGTTAACATTAATGTCGTCTAACATAGATCTTGAATTAATATCCAACTAAATATGTAAATAAGTGGGTAATTTTACAAGAAACAAAAAGTGCCAAAAAAAGAGGAGGGGTAAGGTAAAAAAAAAGAAAAGTTACCTGACAATTACCATCAGAGCAAGCTAACGAAGAACACAAGAAGGAAGCGTAAAACAGTAACAAAATGAGGTTTAATAAGGTAGAGAACAACATGGGGTAACAATGGTGGGAAGAGAGAGGTGAAGAACTGTCTCTCTCAAGTTTCCCACAACCACACAGGTACAAAAAAGGCAGCAGTTCTACTTCAGTGTGTATGATTAAGTCATTCATTCACTCTACTGCTTTTGTCGTGCCTAACGCAAATTTGTGTCGTACCTACCATTCTATTTGCTCCTCTGTTGCCGTGTCCCCAAATTCGTTATCGTTTAGTAACCCTCGTGATATACGGTTAAATTAGATGAAGCGTCTTTAGGATAAAAGTGCGAGTTTATATAGATTTATACGGGGTATTTTCATTTATTGTCACATCATTGGAAAGAGTTTCTCGACTAAATTCATATGTTTGTTTTCACAATTAGCATATCCGACTTCAAATAAAAGTGAGATTGTCTAACAAGGAAAAACTTTTCTTTGTACGGTATTACATTTTCTTAACTGGTTTACCTACCATCTTACCAATATTACCATACATCATAATTCGTAAAGATACTATAGTTGGCCAAAAGACCATGTTGAAAGTAAGTTGGTTTAATGTCATTGTACTAAAATGAATCCTTCATTACGGCACATAGAAAAAAGCGAACTCTTATTTCAGGCTTTCAACACTACACTAGATAACCTAACATGAAACTTGACACCAAATTGAGATAAGAAAACTTAGATTGATCAACGATCGTTTACGTAACTCATCATTTCGGATAAGAGTAGTAAGAGTGTCACATTGACTCTCAAACCAAAGGTTAGGAGAAGACACGAATGTCCACTAATAACTAAATATAAAATAAATCAATCATATCATAAAATCGCAAATCAAAACTCCATCACTAACACTTCCTGCACACAATACGCAACAACAAACTTCTTTTCCAACCTATAATCCGATTCGTTTTTATTCAATTATTATTTACATTTTGTTTGAAATTAAAATCGTACTCCATCCATTTCATTAGGTTCTTTGCATTTGGTTTGAAATGGAGGGAGTATCACGTACCAAACCACGACGAGATCAGACCCTTAAATTTTGGGCCCAAACTCAACCTTTGAACTCCTCCCTCCATTGCACTTTCTCACTCAGTCTTAAAAAATTCAATTCCAGTCAAAATGAGAATCGCCGGCGCCGCTATCTTCCACCGCCGACGGCCGATTTCCGGCGCCGCCATATTTCGCCGGTACTTATCCACCTCACCCTCCGGTAAAACTCTCTCTCTCTATCTCTCCTCCATTTTATTCACCGCATTTTGATATTTTTTTCTTGCTTTGCTACAAAAATTACGATGATAATTATATGATGTATTAATCGATAATTACGAACATTAAATAGTAAAAAAAGCTCGACTATAAGTTGTTTAAATTGATTTAGGTCTTCATTTGATTGAGTCGTCGTGAATTAGACGTTATTAAGGTGGAGTGTAATGTGAAACAAACATTTTTTTTTTGTGAGAGATTTTTGATGCTGCATTAATCTATTTAATTGCAGGTTTATTTTGTGTTTATGTGGTGAATTAGGTTTTTAATTGCAGAAATTGTTAAGTTGATTGGACATTTTTGTATTAGATAAGTAAGATAACTGTTGGTGGTAATCTTCCCCAAAGTAGGTTTCCGGTTTTATTGTTGTTGGAGTTTTACGCCTTAAAGGAGCGCCTCGATTCGGGGACGAGATGTAGGACGGCTGGACGGAGGAAATTAAGCAGAGACGACTAAGCTGAAAAATGTTGTTTATTTGTGTGTATTGTGAATCACTACTTCACAAGTGACGTTCTCACGAAGGGAGGGACAATCGTTATCCCCAGTGTCGGTTTAGGGTTGATATTTTCACGGTTTTGATTTGAAGTAGTTGAATTATAGCATGGTCGATGATGGATGGCCATCGTCTAGTATCATGAGTGTCCTAGTTGTTCTACTAAATTTATCCCTTGGCATGGTTTATGCCTCTATGGACATGCGTTTTTCCTGGATATGCACTAGAGTAATGCGCTATTTTGTTCTTCTTGCATGTTTTGAATTGCAGAACACGTGTCATTTATTGAAGATGTAGCTGCAACTTCTTGTCCCGAGCATTTGCCCAACTTGGTGAACATGCTTCGGAAAAGAGGTGATTGTTATGCTCGTTTTGTATCGTTCATATGATCTAAGGTTTAAAGTTATATTATTGTTGCTTGTAAGTTGCATATTTTATGTGCCCTTCCCCTCCTTCCCCTTTCTTTTGTCACATTGGTAGGAAAACATGTAAATATTCTTTATTGTCTCTCGAAGACTTCGAAGTTTTATGCTTAAATTACTCTTGTTGTGACTCTTGTGAGTAACCTTGATCACTCTCTATATGGCTTCAGCCTTCAGAATTCGCGTATTATAATAATTATAAAGTCCAGGGCAAGTCTCTCTCTGTTTTTTTTTTTTTAATCAAAATGCATCTAATAATGTGGAACAAATTGTAATGTTGCTTCAAATAATAATTTTAATTAGTTTTCTACCAACAATTCTAACAAATCTAAAATCCTTGGTTTTCACGGTGTTTGATGGAGTGGAATGATCATCTAGGTTACTTTTGAGGGTCTAGCATAATTAGATCCTCAAATTTAAAATTTTGAGGGCCTGGCAAGTGTGTGATGGATATGAGAGGCTGGATGCCAAGTGTGTGAAGTACTTATTGCCCTTGGGTACACGTTAACGGTTGAGGTCAACGTGTGTTTTGGCCGACTTGAGTCACCTACAATAGGATTTTAGGTCTAATATTTTGTTAAAACACGTAATATGTACCCTAGGACATTTTCGGCCAAAAACCGTGGATTATATACTTTAGTTTTGGCAAACTTTGTCCACTTTCTTTTTTTAAAGAATTCAAATGTTGTCAAAACATAACGATGTGCCCTTTTTGGTACGAGGGCCGGTTCCTTTTGTAGGAAATTTCTTTAAGCCATTTCAGCACACATAACCTGTTGAGGCTAGCGTGTATAATTTACCATAGTTTTTGTGCTCTATTATTTTGCTAAATCCTACAATATGACCCCTAGGAGCCTGCACAAAATTTTGAGCCATTTTTATTCCGGAGCAATTCTGGGCCAATAAGCGTGGATAATATACTTCAATTATGATTTTGACTTGTTTTTTCGAAAGTTGCCAAATGCTCTCAAAACTTTACTATGTACTGCCTTGGAGTACTCTAGTTGGATATGAGGGCTAGTTCCTCCGTTAAGGAAGTTCTAATCCTTTTTGGCACATGTTACCTGTTTAGGCTAGTGTGTGCCCTATGCGGGTTTTGCAGATTTTGGGAACCTATCATAAGTTTTTTTGCTCATATTTTGTTAAATCCCATAAAAATTACCTTTAGGTGCTTCAACAAAAATTTAAGCCGTTTGTATTCCATGGCCAATTTGGACATAAATCAGGGATTTCGTTCCATAGAATTTTGGGTTTAGCTAATTTTGACTACATTTCTTGAAGTAGCTAATGTTCACAACACTTTACCATGCACAACCTTGAAGTATCCTTGTTGGATATGGGGACTGGTTCGTTTGTTCGAAAGTTCTTTAGCCTCTTTCATCACACGTCACCTCTTGAGGTTAGCGTGTTTTTTTTTTGGCTGATTTTGGGATTATGATTGTTCTTTGGCTCTAATATTGTTCTAAAATCCCCTTAATATGACCCGTAAGGTTCCACAAAAAATTGAGCATTTTCTAGGGCCAATTTGGAGCCATAATCATTGATTATCTACTTCGATGTTGGCCAAATGTGACCTAATTTTTTGAAGTTGCCAAATCTTTTCAAAACTTTACCTTGGATAATCTTGGAGTACCCTTGTTGAATATGAGAATTGGTTCCTCTTTTAGGGTAGTTCTCTAAGCCCTTTCGGTAGACGTCACCTGTTGGGTCTAGTGTGTGATCTTTGTCGATTTTGGGAACCTAACATAGGATTTTGGCTCCATTATATTGCTAAACCCGTAATATGACCCATAAGGGTTTTCACAAAAGTTTGATCTAGGAATAACGCGGTTCCAAGTTTATCTATATAGTATTAGATTAAATATTAGATCAACTGTTGCTCGCTGTCATAAATAACTACTCAAGTCAACACGTTTTTTCATCATGTGTTTTTTTATGTTGGCTGTCATTAGTTTTCTCCTTAGACCATCTTGTGTAAGTATGACTTTGAATACTGAAGTTGTTTGTGTACCCCATGTTAACTCTTGCCATGGCTGGTTTGTGGGTATCATGTTGACATACATATGCAGTGTGGAAAATTTTCCCAGCTCTTTTTTAAGTTTCGTTACAGTCTATTCACAGCTTTTTTGTGGATGACAGCACAATCTTTTTAATTTATAATTCTATGGTATTATTGCAAATTACAGGTGACGTCATTATTTCACCTGAAGATAAACAAGGGCTGTTTCCCCTTGCAATTCCTTTGTCAAGAAACACCTCAGGTATGATATATGGTGGCATTGCTAACCAGTCTCTTAAAAACATGAATAGTGTAGGCTTTGCTGTAATGATATCTTTTGTTTTGCCAGGTGTTACAATTTCTTTGTTAAGGTGGCCTACGGCACCACCTGGGTATGTTTTAACCGTTTTTGTCCTGTGTGTCCTCTTTTTACTTTAGATTTCCATCATTTGATAAGTAAATTCTTTTTTAGAATGGATATGCCACTTGTAGAAGTCCATAAACATGGCGTGTCACCCTTGGCAAAGAATGTAAGTGGAGAATCACCATATTGGTTCAATGTCATTACTTGATCTTTTGAACCATGAGTATCCATAAGTATAAGTGTAGAACTGCGATTATAACACAGCCTGAAAGTTAGTGATCACGTTATTTTGCCAGGTTGACCAATATATCCACAGAATATTGGTTGAAGAAGATGTCAGGAGCCCTAAGCATGGAGATAAAGAACTATTTCTTGCTTCAGATAATGCTGGAAAGAAGCTTTATAGAGAGGGTACCTTCACAGAATCACAGACACCAAACTTAGATACCTACCTTCTAAGAAAGGTACTATAGAGTTCTTGGTCTATAATATGTCGACACTCTCAAATAGCTCCTTGTTTGAAGCATTTGTCCCCAGGTTGGTGTGTTTCCAGATGTTATAGAACGCAAGATTAATCAAGATCTTGAGAAAGGAAATCATGTAAGATCCTTTACACATACTTGACATGGTTCTTTACTATCACGCTCAAGCTTATCTTAACTTTAACTTGCTTTGCACAAGATTCCAGCTCTTGTGACTGGGGAATTCTATACAAAGAAGCAGCACTTTCCTGGCTTTGGGCGTCCTGTTGCGTTCAATGCCAAAGTATTGCTGAAGTATGTCGGATATATCTTAAATTTATGCTCTAAGATAAAGCTGCCACCCACTACTTTATTTATACTATATCATCAAATTTCACAGGGTTGGACGTGACTTAGAAGCCAAAGATGCAGCCAGGGGTGCACTGAAATCACCATGGTGGACGCTGGGGTACAGATATCAGGTACATTGTCCTGTAATCTTTGCATGTTGCATTGTTGTGTCATTGTATTGTTGAAGAATGTAATGTGTAATAGGGGTCTGTTGTCTTAGGAAGTTGCTGAAATAGCAGAATGGAAAGAAGAACAAATTTACTATGTCAAGAAAAAGTTGACTGAAGTAGGAAAGCAGGAGGACCTGAGTAGGGGAAAGGAGCTTGCCCAGGTTCTGTGACTTGCCACTACTATGTTGCGTGATTCTTTTTTTCCTTTTTTTATTGTGCATGTGAACCTAGCATATTCTATTTCCAGTGGTGCCAAAGACTCACTATTCTTTGGCTTTGGAATATAATGAATAGAGCAGAATGGCTCACAAAATTGGCTGCACTTCTTGTATTGTGAAGTAGCAGTCGGCCGGTACGGTACTTGACGGCTTGACGCAATCCTCATTATGGGTCATCTGTAACAGGCTGTCTATGTTCATAGGGACAAGGCTTGTGTACATCCGACCCCCCTTAATTCCCCGTAATATTGTTGTTGTTGTGTGAACCTAGCTGTGAACCTTGCTCACCCTTTTTGCAGATTGCGCTAGATGAAGCTGCTTTCTTGCTAGATTTGGCTTCCGTGGAGGGAATGTGGGATGACTTTGTGGGTCGTATTGCCGAATGCTACAAGGATGCTGGGCTCAGTGCTGTGGCAAGATTTATAACATATAAAGGCTGCACTTGAGGTAGAATGTTCCAAGCTAAATTCACGACTTCGAGCTTCATTAGTGAAGTTATAAAACCTGAAGTTTAAAAGTTACCAGGTATCTTCAATCTTGCATCACTATTCACCTTACTTTGATGTGATGTAATCTTCTATGTGTAACTGCATAGATTTACCAACACAGAACAAAGTCATGAGAAATTTGACACGTTCGTAGCTTTTGGGAAATGGCTAATTGCCCTAGGTTGCAAATTGCGACCATTGAAGTAGACCAAAATGGCTCACAAAACAGTGTACACTTCTTAGTAGTTGTCTGTCGATGCAATTCTCGACGGAATATTTGTCTAAGGGACATTTGGAAACGAGCTCTCTATATCTTGAGCATAGAGGTTAGGCTGTTTACATCTAAACCCCACTTACCTTGCCACAGGCAGGAGCCTTTGAGGTATTGGGATAATGTTGTATGTTGTACTTTTCAATTATGATAAAAAAACTACAGTATATTAGCAGTAATTATTAGTAGAAACTTGCATTTTAACAACATAATGATAAGCTGTTTACCTTGTACAATTCATTCTCCTTCCGTTCTCTGCCCTTTTTTTTCGTCTCTTTCCCTACGATTTGTTTTCCCTGCATTTGCTTCCTTATATTGGTTGGTCTTGGCACCAGATTTAAAGTCACACACAATGACAAAGCATCAAGGAAAAATAGGAGACACAAGTATGAAACTACAATACTTCTATGGATTATTGATAAACTATGGCAAAAGTTTGAATCTATAACCACAATGGACGGTATGTGGTTTGTTAAGGTTCACTTTCGTTCATGATTTTCTTTCAATTTTTCTGATCTATCTTTTCGGTGCTTATTTTACAATGTCTGAATTGGGTTACAGGATATTAGCTCTAGGCATGGAGAGTTAGTGATATTTTTAAAGGAGATCAGGCCCATCAGGGTGCTTTTGCCTTTTGTACATGATGATAATGGTTGTGGACTTACTGGACTTTACGGGTAGGTGATTAGATTTTGTTCGAAAAACCTTGAGAAATCATTGAGTTGAAAGAATTTGATGGGTTTGATGTTATAAGAGTAAAAGCGTTGATTGAGAGAATTATAGTTAATAGTGTATAATGTACATTATTAATAGAGCTAGGACAATTTTCATGCTGAGACAGAATCTGAGACTTGATGATATGGTTTGGAGATTGATGTGTTGGAGGTTTGAGGTTGATGATGTTTTGGGGTTTGAAGGTTAATGTTAAGATTTTTATATGATCAAAGGGAATGTGAAACTGTGTTACTTACGGAATACTGTTTTACTCCCTTAAAATTGCGATTTTCTGCATATGGTAATCTTCAATATCTCTCCAACCAAAAAAAGAAAAAACCAACATTGGATTAAAAAAAAAAAAATCTGTATCCTCTGTTAAAATGGCGTTTGTTACATCTTTTGCAAAGTTCTAACTTTTTTAGTTGGTCTGTGATATCCGATTTGATATGTTTTGGTTTATAGAATTGTAGGTCATTCATGTTATGTTAGTGTGTGTGCTCTTCTTATAACGTTTCACTGAGTAGTAACTTCGTAACTTATGCTATATTTGATACAATCAGGTTTCCCCATTTCTTTCTATCCTTTTTTAGTCAAAGCTGGGGGGGGGGTTGTCTGTGTTTTTTTCCCAGGGAATAGCGAGGTTGTATTCCTAACATTTGAAAACGATAGTTGTGGCATTTAGAAGTGTTGATCTGACCGGCTTGAGCTGAGGATAATTTGTTAGTTGCTTTGAAGAAGTTGTCTTAGATATGAACAAATCCTCAGGCCTCGAGCATACAAAACCGAAGTCACTTTCGACAATTTTTCAAAGTCTAGAGCACATGTTTCCTAACTTGGTACGGGCAACCGAGTCCTGGCTGTTAATGTGAAATAAGGGCTGAGTGTTGTCTTTCAGTGTTCACCTTTCTATGGGATCTGGTTTTATGAAGGAAAAATTGCTGAAAATGCCAATTTGGATCCCTGAGAGCCCAATCTAACGATTCTACGACTAGAATTAGCTACTACGCAAAACACCAATGTGATAACCAAGGAGATCAAGACTATATGTATGCTAATGGTTCGGGTACTGAGTACAGATTCACCATGTCCATAACTAATGCCGATACCGGATACCTGACTAGGTACCCGACCCAATTCTATACATTCTTGTACCAATGAAAGGCAACCCAACAATTCCAATTTGGGGCTTGTGGTGACTGGTGAGGACCTTAAAGACCAACCCGAAGTGTCTAAGACCCAAATTAGTTGAGGACCAAGATGAGGAAATGTGTTTGGCTCAATGATATTTCGAGGTTTAGGTAGTGTTTGTTTGTGTGTGATCTTTGATCAGAGTAGTCTAAATGAGAGTTTATCCATGGAGCGTGGTGTAAGGGACTACGCTGTCGGTCTCGGAGAACGTTAAACTCCAGTTTTACTGAAGAGGAAATTGGTGTTGATTGTAGAGGAGACTGTGGAATCTTGGGCTTTTTGTTCATAGGGTCTGTAGCTTAGATTTGTGGGCATTTTGCGTTTGTCTTGTTTGATACTCCCTCCAATCATATCAAAATGCTCTTTTTTTTTTTTTTTTTTTTTGACAGAGCATATATGGACCTCTTTTAGGCTAAATAAAATGTTTTAGTGTAAAAATTAGCTAAAACTCTATTGCAATGCACGTATCTCTAATTCCCTATACCCTTAGATCTAAACCAAATGAGTCAATAACTGAAACTCAATAGGGCATTTGGACATGAATGGAGTACTGTATTTTGATTCGCTAGTTTTGGATTGTTGATGATTTGTTATTTATTTTATGGTTTACCTCCATATACAAGCCTGGCTTGCATATCGTGTCTTCTTGTGGAAGCTCACTTTTCGCCCAAGGATTTTTTTTTATCTCACAAGGCTTTTAGACTCTAGATTTCACTCGTAACTTCGTAAGCTTCTAGATGTCTAGTATCGAGCATCGACAACACACCAAAAACCAATCCCAACACCCGTGTGATACCAAATGAGCAATGTACAAATTAATACGAATTTGGATTTGGGATTAGTCTCACCCAACAATGATACTTTAAAAGGAAGCAAAGCGAAGCAATCAGTGGCGGATCTACTAAGGGGGAGGGGGGGCCGGGACACCGAAAAATATATTAGGACACTGAGAAATGTTTTTTTTTTCTTCTAGATCCACCACTAGATGCAATGTGTCACAACTTAATAAGAGTAGATAATTTCTGGCCAAACAACAATCAAGAAAATAATAGAAGGTAAAACAATGTATGGTGGAGTCTATGACGGTCCACCCTTTTGTACGGCCACAGTTGGAAAAAGGTTGAGAATGACATGCATGGTCCATTTTTGGATTTTTTTTGAAGGTGTCCATTTTTGGATTTGATTTTGCTATTTAGGATTCAATAAAGTTTTGATATCTTTCAGATGTTCCTATGCGTCTAACCGAATCGTAATGCTAGGTCCTAGCTACAAAATGATGACATGAACCAGAATAATATTCTATGCTCTGATGGAGCTATACAAAACATAAGAGCTAAGACCTAGTTAAGTTGACTCACTAATAAATATTCTGAACCCTCAAATTATTTTTTTAAAACTTGAAGAAGTGAGCACTCAGTTGCTATGAACTCGATAGTTATCTTATACCGTTGACGCATATTGTATAACACCTCAAATTATTTTTTAAAACTTAGAGAAATTGGATTGTTACCTACTTATAATGGATGGGTAATACCTCAACAATTGTTGGGGTTAAGTGTTGTATTGTTGGCGCAAAGTTACACCTGATATAACTTTGCTTATATTTGAATTATTAGTTAAGAAAACTCTGATAAATTAAGGAAAATTTGCCAAATAGCACATTTTAAGTTAACGATTCTAACAGTTAGCACCTTTTATGTTCATTTCTTCCAAATGACACCTTTAAGTTGCAATTTGGTATTTTCGGCCAGTTTGCGTTGACTCCGGCATTGACCATCGTGACTCTCATCGGATTCTCTTTTTTTTGTTCATTTCTTTCCTTTTACCCTAAAGTTTCCCTTTGAGTTTGTTTTCTTTCTCACTTGTTGTTTCTCTCCACTACCTCTTCTTCGTCTTTCATTCGTTTCTTCTTTAGAATTAACCCTTACCTCCCAAACCACATTTAATCAACCTCAAGCTTTTAATTAGAAGAATTAGGGTTTAACCAACTTTAATTTACTTAAAAAAAAAAAAAAACTAATCAAGTACTATCAACCTACTTATTAAGTTTTAATTGAGTTCATTAAGGTTCAACATGCATCTACCAAAAACTAATCTCGGTTACCACCATAGAACAAAAGGGATAGAGAACCACAAAATATGGGTACATAAAAGGTGAGAATAAATAAATCTTGGGAAAAAAAAGAAAGAAATTAACAAAAAAAAAAGAATCCGGTGAGAAGCATGGTGGTCAATGCCAAAGTCAACGCAATTTGGCCGGAAATACCAGTTTTGGTGCTGTGTTAAAATTTTGCAACTTAAAGATGTCATTTACTAGAAATGAACATAAAAGGTGTTAGCTGTTAAAATCGCAAACTTAAAAGGTGCTAACTGGCAAATTTTCCATAAATTAAAGATGTTATATGCAGATTTGGATGATTTCACAAATAAGCTTAGGTGTAGACTGTTTAGCAAAATTAGATGAGACAGCAAACACTTAAATCTCAATGCAAGTTTGAAAGAAATTTGTAATTCCTAGAAATTGGAAATTTTAGGAATTGCATGAACTCATTGGAAACACGTACAACATATAAAAGTTAGTGACATCTCCAATACATTTTATAGTAATGGAATGATCTAACAGAGATATAAGTCATGGAAATTCCAGGAAATGGTTTAACTCATCATCAATAACACGTAAAACACATAAAGGTAGTGACATCTTCGATGTACATTAATCGAATGATTTATCAGCGATGGTGCACATGTAAAACTCAGTGTCCGTACAACAATGGTGGTTGAATTGTAACCGCCATTGTTGAGTAAAAGAGAAGCTTAAAGAAGAAGATTAAAGAGAGAGAAAACCAGACAAAATAGAAATATGAGTTTATTAAGATTAATTAGAAAGAATTACAATGAATTTGCTTATATACAACCAGTGATTCTCACAATAGTGAGCTGCACCTTCAACTATCCTATAATTGCCTAGTAACTAACTTCCGACAAGCTCTAACAAACTTCTCCAGCTCAGCACCTTCAAGGTGGCTCCTGATTGATTAAATCTGCGCGGAGCATACATCTGAGTAAGGAGCAGTGATCAAGCTCACTGCTTCACATCCCCCCCCTCAAGTTGGAGACTCTGTGAAAGCAGTGAATAAGAGGCCCAACTTGGAACTTAAACTGAAATGCTGATGTTGTCCTAACAGTTTTGTCAGCAAATCAGCCAATTGGGAAGCAGACTCAACATATTTGGTAGAAATAAGCCCTTCCTGTTGCTTTTCTCTAACGTAATGACAATCGATGTTGAGATGCTTTGTTCTCTCATGGAAAACTGGATTGTTAGCAATGTGCTGAGCAGCTTTATTATCACAAAAGAGTGTGACAGGAAGAGAAATGCTGACCTTGAAATCCAACAGCAGATTATGCAACCACACAATCTCACCAGCAGTGTAGGACATGGCCCTGTATTCTGATTCTGTACTGGATTTAGAGACTGTCTTCTGCTTTTTAGTCTTCCAAGAAATGAGTGCACCTCCTAAGAAAGTACACTGGCCTGTTACGGATTTGCAACTGAACTGACAATTCCCCCAGTCAGCATCACAGAAGGATGTCATCTTGAAATCTGAGTGAGCAGGATAATACAATGCAGCATTAATAGTAACCTTCAAGTATTTCACCACATGTAAAGCAGCCTGCAAATGTGGATGCCTAGGAGCTTTCATGAATTGACTCAAATGCTGAACAGCATAAGAAAGATCAGGTCTAGTCATATTCAAATATAGAAGCCTGCCAATCAACCTTCTATACACCTCAGGTTCTGCCAACAATTCACCTTCTTCTGTAGACAACTTGAGACCTTTAGGCAGAGGAAAAGCTGCAGCATTACAGTTGCTTAACCCTGTATCTTTCAAAATATCCACCACATATTTTCTCTGATTGAGAAATAGCCCTTCAGAAGTTCTTGTAATCTCAAGACCTAGAAAATACTTGATGGGACCCAAATCTTTGATAGTAAAAGCTGAGTCTAGAGAATGCTTCAGATGATTGATGTAGGTTTGATCATTTCCTGTTAATAACAGATCATCCACATACACTAACACCACAGTGAATGACTCACCACAATCCCTTGTGAATAAAGAGTAATCATGCCTGGACTGAAAAAAACCATGAGAAAGTAAGAGTTTGGTGAGTTCCACATTCCATTGCCTAGATGCTTGCCTCAAACCATACAGAGATCTTTTCAATTTGCAGACTTGTCCTGACTGTGCCTTAGTATACCCTAGAGGAGGAGTCATATACACTTCTTCATCCAAATATCCATGTAAGAAGGCATTATTGATATCTAATTGGTGTATGGGCCAAGCTTTAGCAGCAGCAGTAGCTAATAAAACTCTGACAGTAGTAAACTTAGCCACTGGGGAGAAAGTGTGTTTAAAATCCTTACCCTCTACCTGACTGTATCCCTTGGCCACAAGCCTTGCCTTATATCTTTCTACTGTGCCATCAGACTTGAATTTGACCTTGTAGACCCACTTGGAACCAATGGCTTTGAAGCCTGGTGGTAAAGAAGTTAGTTCCCAGGTATTGTTGAGTTCTAAGGCCTGAATTTCCTTATTCATGGCCTGGATCCAGTTTATATCATTTTTGGCCTGATTATAGTGAGATGGCTCATGAACAGCCAACACTTTGGTTAGAGATACCTCTGATGCAGAAGGTACTGTAGTAGGAGCAGCAGCAGAAAAGGAGTAAGCATTGTCTGCAGATGAATTGACAGCAACAGGAATGCTGCTTGGCAGAATAGGACAGATAAAATCTCTGAGTTTTTTCTGGAACTTTTCTGACTCGGCCAGATTGCCTGATAGGTGGATTTGGAACAGGCACAGCTGAAGACTCTTCTGTAGAAACAGCTGGAGAATTATGAGTAGAAGTTTCTGACACAATGTCTGTGACACCAGTAGGAGAATTAGAAGAACTATGTATCATTTCAGGAGAAAAAAACATCAGACACATCTGGTGAATCCATTGCTGATGTGAGATCAGCAAATAGAGGAGTATCTTCTTCTGAATGAACCATAGGGACAGGAAACAGAGGCATGGGCCTGTTAGAAACCACAGGTGTAGACTGAAGCTTGTAAGGGAAGATGTCCTCCTGAAAAATCACATCCCTACTAATGATGACTTTGTTGGCTTCAATATCATACAACTTATATGCCTTTTGACCATAAGGGTACCCAATAAAGATGCACCTCCTGGCCTTAGGATCAAACTTGTCCCTCATGTGTTTGGGAATCAATGCAAAAGCCTGGCAACCAATAATCCGGAGTTCATCATAAGTGGAAGGCTTCCCTAATAAGACTTCTGCTGGTGTTTTCCAATCAAGAATAGATGTTGGCAACTTATTGATGATGTGAGTTGCAGCTAGCAGACAATCACCCCAGAATTTTTTTGGTAAACCAGCATGAAGAAGAATGGATCTTGCAGTCTCTATAAGATGCCTATGTTTGCGTTCTACCCTTCCATTCTGCTGAGGCACTCCTGGTGCACTCTTTTGGTGAATGATCCCCAATTTCTGAAAGAGATTGGTGCACTGCTCTTGCAAAATCTCAGTACCATTATCTGATCGAATAAGTTTGACTAATCCTGCATACTGAGTCTTAATCTGATTTAAGAAACCCTCAACAGTTGCATAAACTGATGTCTTATCTCTCAGTAAAAAAGTCCATGTAACTCTGGTATGATCATCAACAACAGTAAAAAAATAGCTAGCACCAGTGATTGTAGGTATTCTATATTTGCCCCATAAATCCATATGAAGAAGTTCAAAAGATGCAGATGCCCTAGATAAACTTCGAGGAAATGGCAACTGATGAATCTTGGCCAAAATACAAGTTGAACACTCATAAGGTTGCAAATCAACATGTTGAATTTCATTAATATGTTGCATTTTGCTTACAGAAGTGTGCCCTAAACGAGCATGAAGAAGCTGAGATTTGCTTTTCCTAGAGCAAATGCTGCAATTATTACAGGATTTATTACAATGACTAGCATTACAATGAGTGTAAGATGCTAAAGAAGGTCTAAGCTTGTAGAGACCTCCTTCTCTGTCACCAGTTGCAAGAACTCTCTTAGTGACAGGGTCCTGTAACATGCAATTCCCATCAGTAAAGTGAACCATACACTTGCTGGTGGATAATAGTTTGCTAACAGACAGAAGATTATGCTTGAACTCAGGGATAAAGAATACATCAGACAAGATAACTTCAGGAGTCACAGCAATATCACCAACATATCTCACAGTTTTAGATGAACCATCAGGTAGACCAACCAAAACAGGTGTATCTAACAGTTTTATGTTTGTAAAGAGAGAAAATAGTGGTGACATGTGGTCTGTAGCTCCGGAGTCAATAATCCAAGCAGAATCAGGGAGATTATGCACAGAAGTAACATTAGAAGCAAGCATTTTACCTGCAAAATTGACAACTGATGCAGGTGTGTCCATATTGCCTGAATGCTGCTGCTGTGACATTTTCACCATCTCCTGATACAATGCAGAAACCAGCTGAGGATCAATTCTTGTCCCTGATGCTGATGCACCCGAGTCCTGATGCTGAGGCTCAAAGAAACCATCTGAACCAGATTCCACAGCATTGGCAGAGTAGCGCCTGTTACCAGCCTTAGGATTCGCTTTGTTGACATAAAACTGATTCTTCAGATGTGGGAAAAGCTTGAAACACTTGTCTTTGCTATGACCACGTCTGTTGCAATGCTCACAGTAGATTACTGGTCTTGCATTCTCAGAGTCAGGCCTTGGTCGTTTGGCATCCCTGTTCCAGACATTCCAAGCTGGTTGATTGTTAACTGAATTGAATGCTGATGCCTCAACAGGTGCAGAAACACTGTCAGTGATGTTCTTCTGACTCTCAATTCGAAGTACAGTGGAATAAACTTTGTTAGCAGGTGGAATGGGCTCTGCAGACAGGATGTTAGTCCTGAGATGCTCATACCTGTCACTCAATCCCATCAGAAATGTCAGAGATTTCTCTCTTTTAGCAGCATCAACTATTTGTTGCAGCAGATTACAAGTACAGGTATCCAAAACACCACAGATGCACTCAGGAAAACCTTCAATCTCATCAATTTCATCCCACTTCCTCTTCAGCTTGTTGTAATATTCAACAACACTCTGATTCTCCTGAGAAATATTCCTGATCTCTTTCTTCAACTGATACAGCAAAGGCCCATTGGTCTGACCATATTGCTCCTTCAGATCAATCCACAATGCTTCTGCAGACTTAGCATTCATGTAACCATCCTTCATCAGCTCAGGTAAGCTGTTCAGTATCCAACACTTCACCATACTGTCAGCTCGAAACCACTGCGCCTGTCTGGCACCTGCAGCAAGTGGTTTCTTGACAGAACCATCAAGAAAACCTTGTTTGTTCTTCAAACTCAAGGCCATAACCACTCCTTTGCTCCAAACAGAGTAATTCTTGCCAGTAAAAGAAGTGTTGATGATCGGAACACCAGGAAAATCCGAATTGGACACAAAAAGTGGATCATCATACGGATTTGCCTGAGAATTGGCATGAACAGTCTCATTATGAACTGAATTCTCCATTTTTGCAGGTCAACAAAGAAAATGTTGAGTAAACAAGAAGTTTCCAAACTCTTCCACACAAAAAGTGTGATTTTGACAAGAATTTTTACAGCGAAAAACTCCTGAGAATGACGCGAATGCACTGAGACAATCGCGAGCAAATTCTGAGAAAAACCTCGAGAAATCGAAAAGATTGCAGCGAGATTTTAGACGAAATCAGTGATGATTTCGAAAAAAAATGGGAGATTGTGATTGTATGAGAGATTACGAAGAGAATGAGGTAAAATTTGCGGAATTTGGATCGGATTTAGGCTCGATACCATGTAAAACTCAGTGTCCGTACAACAATGGTGGTTGAATTGTAACCGCCATTGTTGAGTAAAAGAGAAGCTTAAAGAAGAAGATTAAAGAGAGAGAAAACCAGACAAAATAGAAATATGAGTTTATTAAGATTAATTAGAAAGAATTACAATGAATTTGCTTATATACAACCAGTGATTCTCACAATAGTGAGCTGCACCTTCAACTATCCTATAATTGCCTAGTAACTAACTTCCGACAAGCTCTAACAAACTTCTCCAGCTCAGCACCTTCAAGGTGGCTCCTGATTGATTAAATCTGCGCGGATCATACATCTGAGTAAGGAGCAGTGATCAAGCTCACTGCTTCACAGCACAACTTCTCGAAAAACGACTCTAACAACTGAGTAACGAGTAGCAACATTATTTTGGGTGTATATTGTTGTCAAATGGTGTTGACGTGTATTAGCCTCTCGAGATGGGCCAAGTCGATGAGCATTTAACGCCTAGGCCACGTGATATTCCTTATTTGCCCAATGGGTCTCTTGTCGTTTACTCAAACTTGTGTTTCTATTTGGGTTTACACTTAACATCCACTATCTGAACTCGTTTAAGTTCAGACTAAACTGCCTAATTGGGCAGATCTCATGTATGAGCTGATATGTCTGTTGGTGTGTTTTGGCCTGAAAAGAAACTTATTGTCGAGGGTTACCGCATTTTGTTACATCTAAAGGCTCCAACTCTTGTTCGTACTATGGTGATAAGGACATATTATTCTGAATTTAGGAGTTTGGTCTCGTACCCAACGGTACAAGTCGAGCATGGCTTGCTTGAGCAATGCTCGTTTAAAGATCCTATTATATGTTTTCATGTTTGGCCGTCTCACTTGTGAAAGCTTCTAATCAAGCTTGTGCGAGTCTTCGTTAAGTAAAAAGCGCGTCGGTTCGACCTCATATCCTTAAAACCTTTTCTATATTTGAGACATTGGCGAACTACTAATATGTTGAGGAGAAATATTAAGATTCGACTCGTACCAGCCCACAAAAACTCGATGTAACGAATCAATCGTGCACCTCACCTCATAGCATAGAATAATTAAACATAACTTTTTCTAATTGACACATCCCTGTTTGGCTGTTTTTTACTAGGTGAACTCAGATTTTCTTCCCTTTCTTTATTTTTATGTTAATTGTCGTCCTTGTCTGCCTAATTTCATTTACCACCACATCTTATCGGCTATCAGACCGTTGGCTAATGTCGTAAGAATGCAAAATAAAAGTGGAGGGAAATAGACAATGGAAAAATACTACTCGTATGTGAAGACTGAAGAGGCAATGGAAAAATACTACTCGTATGTGAAGACTGAAGAGGCAATGCAATATCATTTTTCAAAGAACCTTTGGGGAGGAAAAAGGATAGATTGCACCAGGGCTGAGGCTTAACATTGGGGCTTTGGAGGGGGTGGGGGCCATAGCGGAGAGAGACTGACAAACAATTCCTCCATTTAGGAGATTCTATGAAATCTGCAGGGTGATTATTATTTACCTTATCGGGTAATAGTCTATGATATATAGCATGCCCGAACTTACATCATTGTCGTAAATAGACTCATAGGAAAAATATCTGTGGTCTGTTGGGATATACAGTCCATGTACTACATCGATCTAGCAACATTTTTTTCAACTGTTCGAATTATATTGCCAATTTGAGTTCTGTAAGTGGACTAGTGGAGTATATAAGTTGTACCAACAAAAATACTGACACCAGATATGCAACAGTACCACTCGTTAGAAACGTGAAAACAGTTTATGGATGTTTGGCGGAGTAAATTTTTTCTTGTCAAAATTAAACGATGTTGTATTACTCAACATAAATGACAGATATAGAATCAAATAACATTATAGCTTATAGTCATACCATGATTATATTTTTTTAATTTTTTTTACGTGTTTTGGTCAACGTAATTGACCGTGATTTCTTTAAACACTTGTACGGATCCCATTACCAAGATTCAAACACCAA
This sequence comes from Spergularia bocconei, assembly GCA_963457585.1. NCBI lineage: Eukaryota > Viridiplantae > Streptophyta > Magnoliopsida > Caryophyllales > Caryophyllaceae > Spergularia > Spergularia bocconei. The sequence continues at coordinate 3,604,551 of OY734943.1, forward strand.
ATAAGTTTTTTTTTTAACCTTAAAAAAAGCTACTATCCTTGTAGAGTCGTAGGTACACCTTTAACACTTAAAACCTAAAAATGCTACTACTAAAAAAGGATTTTATTTCGTGTCAAATCCGAAAAGTTCCTCGGTCGGAGGTCAAGCTTCCTCATCATCTAGCGCACCGGATTCATCGAAGAGGACTTGGGCTCAGTCTTCTTGCTCTGCTACTTAGTTCCTTTTTTGCCTTTGTTTTTTCGTTTCTATTTGATTTTTCTTCGTTAAACGAAAAGAAAAAACATTAGTACCTAACTACTTATGAGTTATGACTAAAAACAACTGCCATAGCACAAAAATTGCCAATAGTAGATTGTCTATGTAGTTCAAAACATTGCCACATGAAGAAAAATTCCCGTTTGCTCAGATTTTAAGTACGAGCGTCTCATTCATCACTTTATACATGACTTGCTACAAATATTATTGAGACCCCACTGGCAGATGGAACCATGGCCAACTATATTTTGTCGTCATTATTATTATAAGTACTTTACAGACTTAATGTTATGATTGCTCTTATTTCCATGGTAGATATTGAGTTTCATGTATAGTTTCATCGCCTAGCAAATGGAACATTTACATTAAAGGATATATATAACCGTCCCAGCAAAATCAGCACCTTGTACAAAAATTCGCTCTTCATTTCTTTCGGAATAATATTGTATCCGAGATGGAGGGATTGAGAGCTCTTTATAACAACGGCAACAGTAACAACAATAACAATAACAATAACAATAACAACAACAACAACAACAAACTAAGAGCTCTTCCCTTCAAAGTTTTCCCATGCAAATATTGTGGAAGGAAATTCTTAAACTCGCAAGCTTTAGGTGGCCACCAAAACGCTCATAAGAAGGAAAGAGAAGAAGCAAAGCATTACAAGAAAGAGTTGTCTATGATGATGGCGGATTTCGGCCAACCGCCATTCATCCCAACCGTGGCCGGCACCTTCATCGAGGCCCATGGTTTGGTGCAGCACCCGCAGACAATGTCATGGTCTAGCTCGGACGGCCAAACTAGCTACTGGCCGGGGAGTTATCGTGTGGATGAAGCTTCACACAATTCTTATGCTCCAACAGCAAGGATCATCACCACTGATCGAGTTGAAACCATTGGTGTTGATGTGGAAGATCAGAATCAGAAGCAGGCTGAGCAAGAACACCAACGAGGGTTCGAGTTGGAGTTGCCTGACCTCAACTTGGATCTTCATCTTTGAAGTCCTTTACTTTCTAATCAATTGTTATTAGTTATAATTTCGCAACTCTATATTCGGTTGCTAAGAATGTAAGTTATGTGAAATGCTAAGAGATTAAAGGCCATATTGGTATTGTAATCTCCCCAATCTGGTTTCAAACAAGTAAGGATAGGTAACTTATAGGAGTACATTATTGTTGGGGAAAGGAAAAAAAAAAAACGGAACCTGTACGGGTACATTGCACCAAAAAAGATACGGAGTACTTGTATATGGATACCTGGTAAAACAGACCAGCCAACCCAAATATATCATTCCGATGACTTGATCCATAACCTCTACCGTTAATGGTAATGATTAATTCATCTTAGGCCAAGTTTCGAATTGGTGTACATGCAAAATCAGGTTAACTCAAACTTGATGACTTGAGCTTATGCGGAATGACCTGAACCGAATATGACCAAATCAGAGACGCATAGACGAATAATACCTAAACGACTATGCATGATATCCACAATACATCTGATTTGAAACAGTAGTGACTAAATTGTGATCACGCTCCCAATCAATTGATCCATTATTCGATATAGATACCCTTAGGGCATGATTTAATCATACTGTGTGGTCCTCTTACTTTAGCGCACTCCAAAGAGAGGAGTGGGAAATTTTCTCACAATTTGTATATAGTAAAGAGAAAATGGAGAAGAGAATATCTTATAGTTTTTGTTGTGTTTTAGGATGAGTTTCGTAACATCAAGAAACTCTTATTAAATTACAATGAATGAATCATGGTGTTACCTTAAGAAATGTATACCTCCATCAATCCACTCATTTATGCTTAGAAGCCATAACCCTTTGAGTAAGACTATTAATTTGGTACGTACCTGAAACATGCATAAGTTTGAAACAGAAGTCCTACAATTACATCTTCAGATGACCCCGTAGTCTTGGAGGTTTGAGGAGGTATCTCCCAATGATCTGAATTAACCAAGCCATCAAGGCTCTTGTGTTTAATTGACATAGAGAGGTTATTATTTACGGATTACCCATGATGAAAATTGCGAGGGTTACACAGTGTTGGTGCTATTTTTGGTACAAAGGAGCATATGATACTGCGGGGGTTAGGATATGAGGAATCGAACCCGAGACAACCCTCAAACAGGTTGTGCTTCTATCCACTAGGCCAACCCTGATACTCGGTGTTGGTGCTATTAAACCTCTTTTTGTTGTTGAGCTAGAGTAGAGGAGAGAAGATTTAATATCCTATTTCGTGTCCTACTTTGTATACCAAAATAATGAGTAGTTATCATCTACACTTTTAATTTGTTAAAGTAAGATGTGAGTTTATATTGTGAATTTGCTACTTTCTCATTAGTGTATAGTACATATAGAGAGATAAATACGTGCACGTGGAACATGTGGGCTACTATTTGATCGTATACTTGTATATATGTTGTACGGCATGTGTATGAAACATTAAACATGTTTGTCTAGGCGTCTATCTAGTGGCCGATCATTTTGTTGTCATGGACCGGATGTCCGGAACACATTCACCTACGTATGCACTCGCACTATGTAGTACTCTTGTGTTCTTACCAAAAATCAAGATTTTAGAGGGATTGGATGTGGTTGTAACGCTTCTTTCGAGTGTTTAATTTGATATTTTTCTATACTATTAAAGTAGCCTTTTTTAAAGCTCTCACAATGATCGGAGGCCAGTTATTTGAGAGTTTTGCGAATTTTTTAATATTATTTTGTAATCAAGTTTATGTGAAACTCTTAAAATTAGCCAATCTTCTATACTAATAATAATCCTACTAATACGTAGTTTTCAAAGTCCTATGTCATAGAATTGTTATAGTACGATAATACACATTCTAATTAGGAGTTAATGTTATCTATATTCATCTAAAAACCAAGTGAAGGTGGCTAAATGTGATTGGCGGGTTTTCATCTGAAAACTTTGTGATGGTCTTGAATTTCGTCAATTTTCATGTCTCTTGATAATAAACGTATGGTTTCGATATGATTTTCATCTCAAGAAGTATTTAGAAACCCTATATAACTTTCATTGTCAATTAATATGTAGTATTAGATTGTAGTTAGCCTTCTTCAATTCATTTGTTAGGATTAACGTACGATATGCGTTAGTGTAGAAGGTGTATCTCGTCACAATTATAGTACTAAACGCAAGACATACACTACGTACTTATCCTATCTAAACGAAATACGTTATAATCCTACGCACTTTGTGCATGAGTTTTTAATAAATGTGTCCAATATCTAGCCTATAGGTTGTATAAATATAATTGTATAAGACTTGCTTCTTCTCCTTCTTTGTTTGTTTTTTCAAAACAATTAGTTGATATATTTATCAACTTCTGAAAATTCTGTCATGGCACTGGTAAGTGAGTGAATACTATTTCTTTGAACAGGTTAACCACAAAAATAAATACTGTTTGGAAGTTGTGTAGCATGACGCCATGACCTGTCAGGCTGTCACGTATATGCCGTTTTTGTTTTCGAGGGAGTATTGAGTTTGCTGTTGTAATGTAAGAGGAGAACGACTCATATTAAAATATGGTTTTAGATAGACAGTTTATATGAAATTGTAAGGTGATATATAGTAGAATGAAAGCAAATTGGAGGGATTTGGAAACCTAACTTTGAATCTTTTGAATGCATCTGATAAGGAAACCTAGAGTGTAGTTTTTTTTTTCCGTTGAATTATTTTTTTAAGATGCTTTACTTTGGTTGCAAAGAAAATCGAGAGGGAAGTCTGCCCCCTAGACGTTGTCGATGCAAACCTTTTCTTTGAGAAAATGTTTGTTCTTTATACAACTGCGTGATGTGATTGGTCAAGCCAAGTTGTGTTTTTTCCCCGTCAAAGTAGCCAAGTTGTACTTCAATATTGCTTAATCTGCTTTTGTTGGATGTACTGGTAAATCTGGTATGTGTCTTATGGTCTGCATTTCTAATATGACCAAGTTAAACGCCTATTGTGGGTGGCTTTACATTCCAGATACTAGGTATTAGGATAATGCTTATGTGCTGATCTGAAAAGGTGGCACACTGAATTTTCAGTCACAAGCCCGGGTTAGTTAGCTGCTGCTCAACTATGCATTGCTTATCAAGCTTTGACAAAAATTGGTCTTACAGAATATGCAAGGATTGAGATTTAAATTAATTTTGAGAAGGGGATGGTTATTCTTTATCTTTGACTTCTCCTCCTATAGTTCATGTTACAAATAATACCATCATCATAGCCTTAGTCAAAAAATAATTTGGGTAGGCTAACATGTCGACGAGTCCCAAATAGCTTTGAGTTTGTCGAAATATGTTAGACATCGCCAAATATTGTTAAATTTTTGTGAACTTGTTTTTAGGTTTGAATCGATTGATTGTTTATGGGACTCCTCTTCTTATAGGCTATTGGCTGCTCAACGGAAGAGCAATGTGCAAATTTGTACAATCTTGGGTTCGAATCCCAAATAGCCTAAATGGTTTATGTGCGCGTATTGTTGTTATTATTGTTAAAAGGTAATACTACGATATGTTTAGGAGTTTGCTAGCAAAATGAACGAGGTATAACTAGAGCTGGCAACCTTGACCCGACCCGAGAGACCCGACCCGACTCACCCGAAAACCCGACCCGATTGGACTCGAAATTGTGATCACCCGAACCCGACTCGACCCGACCCGATAACGACCCATGACCCGATACAACCCGATAATGTCCAACCCGACAATGACTCGACCCGACCCGTAGTGACCCGTTATCCGACAATGACCCGACCCGTTTAATGACCCGATAATAATTAAGCTTAATAATGATGCAAATTAGAACAATTTAGTATACTTATTGATGGTTTTACCTTACTAACTAAATAAAGTCCCCTAATTATGCCAAAAAACCAGAAAATATAAACCAAAACTTGAAATGACGCGGATTGATAACCATCAGTAACCAAACCCGATTATGACCCGACCCAAAACCGACCCGACCCGACACAAAATTTACCCGACATGACCCGAACCGAAAGCGACCCGAGTCAAAACCGACCCGACCCGAAAGTTCATCTCGACCCGCCAAGACCCGAACCCGATATGACCCGACCCGCCTCGACCCGACCCGAAACCGACCCGACCCGCCTGATTGCCAGCTCTAGGTATAACTAAGACAAATTTGGTCATGCAATGGCGACAAGCCGACAATCACATGTATATACGCTATTATATTTGTTTATGACTTTGCAAAAAGAAAAACGTCCACGGAAATTTGCCAATTGACGCCACATGTTGGGGGACCGCGCGCCTTGCGCGCGGGCCAACAACTAGTGGAGTAAAAAAAACCTCACAAAGGAGTCACAAAGTACTCACAATGGAGCCAAAAAAAGACCGAATGAAATCAATCAATGGTGAAAGTTTTATTCTGCAACCTAAATAAAACATATAAATCAATAATACGATAACTAGGGGTTTACCAACGGGTAAAGTATCCGATGGCAACCCCAAACTAATAAAAGAGGAGAGAGGCTAGGAAGAGGAATTTTTGGGAGAGAGGCTAGGGTTTTTCAATCTTTATTATGCTCTTGTACAATGCAATGGCTTATAAGAGGTTAAAAGTAATTTTTACATCATCATCATTCTTTCACTTCACTCCATTAGTCCACATTTATTTCACCTTGTGAGAAGGATTCATATAAAAATATTTGGCTGCTAGATTTTAAAACCAAATTTTAAAACTCAAAAACATTGAAAGCAAATTCAAAGTCATGGCCTTGTAACAAAATAAAAAAAAAAAAAAAAAAATTCAAAGTCATGGCAAGTCAAAATGATTACTTTTTACCGACTGACCCCGCTAATAGTTTTAAATCGCAAATTATACCATGCTCCCGGGAGCACAAGGAGCATGGTGGTCCTCCTCACAATAAAGGAGTGGGGACCACACTTAAAATGATTTTTCATTTTTTAATATGTGGTCCCCACTCATCTATTGTGAGGAGGACCACCATGCTCCTTGTGCTCCCGGGAGCATGGTATAAGCACTGGTTTTAAATAGTCCCTTGTTCATATATATTCTCTAGGTACGAATTTCAATCTCTTCCCGTTACCCTTTCAATTATGTTTTATTTTAATTTGATTATCGTTGTTTTAAATTGCAATTGTGAGCGTCGTGAATTTTTAGGGTTCGATTGAACCTATAGTTACTATGATTTAATTCACATATTGCAAGTTATGTTATTCATATGATTATAGCTCATTATGTCTAGATTTAATTCTCAGATACGAGTTTTGGTTATTGTTTTCTAATCTATATATGTGTTGCTCCGATTAGTATTAAGATAGACTATGTTTGACTGCTAAACGGAGTTTATAAGCACTAGCTGCGATTTATTTTTAGTGATTAGCACAATAGCATTCTGATATTGAACACTGTTTCACCACGGAAGTGGGTTTCTAGAATTAATTGGGAAACTTTATGCGTCAATGCTTCGTATTGCATTGATCATTTATGTTCACTAGGGAAGTAGGAGTTAGGATTGTGATTAGAAAGGCTATGATAGCTTGTCGGGATGTGTAGTACTCGTGTTGCATAACCTTCCCTAATCTATGGTTAATTGACTTGCTATGTGAATCACATGTCACGGTAGATGCTTGTTAGTGGTGATATCCCTCGTAGGCCTTCAATCCATTGATGTACATCCCTTTTTAATTTCCGTTGTGTTGTTGTTGCACTTAGTTGATAAACACCAACTCACATCGACCATTAGCGTAGCTGACTAAAAGATGTTAGTCAAAATTGATACCTTAGCTACAATCACCCATACACTTGCGGTTAATTATATACGAAGAGTCACAACATCTTGCAGATAAAGAAACAGAATTATCTAAAAAAAAACTCTCACAAGCAAACGAGAAGTCTGCTGATATGCTTCAGTTAAGTTAAAATAGATAAAATAAAAAGACAAGCCCTATTTCTGATATTCTTGTATCTACATTATTTAGAATTAAAAAAAGTTAGCTAAAATCATGCAATGTTTCATCTTTCAATGAAATAATAATGCATGCTTTATTGCGCAAGTCTTAGGCTTCAAATGGAAGTTGCATCCTCCTGCTACTGTTTTTCTTTTTCCTCCATAAAAGCTTCTTCAACAATCCTCTTGATGGAGTCTGTTGTTTTCTGATGGGCACAATAGCCAGAGATCCTAGTGCAATGTCACTGTGGCTTTTCTTTGAGCCGTTCCGTGTAATATAATCCTTTGAAGAGTCAGGGATAACATTCTTAGCACTTATGATTTCTTTGGTCTCAGGTGATTCAATTTGATCATCTGTAGTGTAATCATCCGCTTGCATTTGATCTAGCAAAGACGCTCTTTGGCTTGTTAGCTTCTGTACATTGGTCGTGGATGCGACATTGGCAGCATTAGTGTTGGTGTTAGTTGGAGTAGAGATGAATTTGTCAGAAACCTCTGCCTCGCGAGAAGCTGACATTGCCTTTAATTGTTGCCCGAGATATAAGATGGTTTCCTGGCACTCTGCTAGCTTCTCTGATGCTGCCGATATCTCCCTTTCCTGAAAATTTCAAGTTTTAGCAAAATGTATGAACTGTTATTTAGTTCCACCATGGACTTTTGGATGAACCCATTTCACGGAAAATATTTTGCACAACGGGTCACAGTAGAACCAAAACTTTCATCGAGAAGTTCAGCACACGAAAATTCATGACACTGAAAGACTCGAACTTACTACCAATAAGCCCTTTCAAGGGATCGTTTCTGTGAAAAGTGTTCATCCAAAAGTTTGCTCCACTTCAAATGCTAAAACAAGAGCAGATATAATAAACTGTTTTTCCAGTTGCAGTTCAATCTTTTTGTTACAGATACATTGAAATGGATGTAACTTACAGTCCCAAGTTGCTTTTTGTCGTGATCAGTATGCTGACTTGCATCTGCCTTTGTTGCACTGCAATGATCAGACTTAGTAAATGCCAACAGCAAAGTAGAAGCAAAGGAAGCAATGTAAAATGTAAATGAACCGAGAGTCTATGAACACAACCATGATACTCGCTGCAAATTTGACACAAAAACTAAGGGACCGATGGATACCTTTCAAGCTGGACCTGAAATTCAAGGCATTTGGCTTCCAACTCTTCACACTGCTTTGCTTTGCTCTTCAGTTCTCCTTCAAGAGCCGCTAACTTATGATAGGCTACGCTTATCTCAGATCTGACAGCCACAAGCTGCACATTAAGGTCTTCGATCATCATTGCATTATTTTCAAACTGGTCCTCCAGGACAGCGTTCAACTGTTTCAAGGCCTCCAACTCTCCTCTCAAACTCACTATGGTACTTTCTGGATCTTCAAGCTTGTTTCTCAAGGATCCAGTGTCGTGAGCTGTAGAGTGATCGTTTGATTCGTGTTTCATCAAATCCATACATTTCACTTCATCCTTCACGTCCTTGCCATCTTCAGTCATATCACAGTGAAGTTCACTATTAGCAACATTCATTTTAGCTGATGCCAACTTATCTTTCAGCAAGGTTAACTTATCTGCTTCAGATAATTGGCGAAACAGGCCTGCTTCTGTTTCACTTTCGGTTCTGGTTTCATCAAAACGTAACTGTCTTTTTACCGTGTCCTTCATGATAGACACATCTTGAAGAGAAAAACAGTGGTCCATTATCCATTCCACAGCAGTTGTAACCTCTTCGACAAATGTCTCAACATCAGCCTTCCCGTTGAGTAAATCATCACTAGTTCGGAGGAACTGCTGGAGAACAGCAGCTAGTTCAGAAGCTCTCCACTGAAAAGAACGAACCAGGTAGCTTTTAGAAGTTTCTGAATTACTGGGACTAAACTTATGCTCCTTCTCATCTCTCGGTGTCTGTGAAGGATCATTATCTTCAGATGGCAGATTAACCCCTTCAACAATTTCAATCAACTTCGATATCGAGTTGCTCAATCTTGATGATAAGGAACTTTTATAGTTTGCTCCTGCTACACTGTCAACCAATGTCGAAATGGGAACTAGGTCTTTTCCTGTGGTCCCTGTGAAGGAAATTAAGTCGCCTTTACCTTCAGAGGAAGGCGAATTTTCAACGGGCTTGTCAACACAGACCAGAGCTAACTTCTCCATCTCAGCAAAGTCATCCATGAATTCATTAATGTCTGACATTCCAACTGATTTAGACGGTGATGCCAACTTGTGCCGTTCCAAAACTGAAGCAGAAGCACAAGAGCCTGTGCAACTAACCTTATCATCACTACCAACATCTGACATTGAAGCTAATGATAGATCACGTGATATCCTGCTACTCCTGATGTCTCTAATCAAATGATTTCTCGGCAGCTCTTCAAGCTGGGCCTCAACTTGGGATAACTTTGTAGCTGTCTGTACATACATATTTCTCGAAACCTGGAGCTCGTTCAAATGCTTCTGAAGGGTTTCTTGCAGTAAACGATTTTCGTCCTCTAATGCACAAATCCTTTCTGTCATAAGATTGAACTTTTTACCGGGCGACTCAGGATAGCTTACTGTAGTATAGTCCAGCTGTGGGTGGGAATTTCTTCTCCTACTGTCAGCTGACTCTCTTTGCAAGATGCCTACTTCACTCTTCATTTTAGCCAGAGCAGCAGGACCAGGCAATCTTTTCCTTACCAAGACACGAAGACGTTGGCATTCTGATTCTAGCTTGGCAATCTTCTTAACATTTTCCAAGTGATGTTTATGTGCTGCATCAGTTGATCGACGATTGAATTCTCGCTCTTCATTCCGTATGTCAACCTCCTTCTCAAGCAGACGAACTTCATATTTGAGGGAGTTATTCTCCTTCTGCGCATGCTCAAGTCTTCCTAACAGCGCACTCATATCTGCTTCCGCCTTGGCCATTTGTTGATGTAGATCTTCAAGAAATTGCTCCTTCAGCAGAAGCATATTGCCAAGTTGAGCATTTTCTGCAGTTAAGTTAGCTATCTTTTCACCCGCCTCTTCTAATTTCTCCTCAAAAAACATCCTGGTTTCCTCAAGTTCCTCCGAAGCCTTCAGTTGAACATCATGAATCCTCTGTTCCTGATCTTCTCGGACAAACCGTAGCTGTTGCATACACTCCTTAAGCGCTGAATCCATATGATGCGTCCTTTCTTCGCAGATTTCTCTGCGTTTCACAGCTTCATCCAGTTCTTCTTTTAGGGCTAGTGCTTTTGCTTCTGCTTTCTCCCATCCTACAAAATGTAATAATAAGCAACCACACATTGAGAAACAGTTTTGTGCTGGGGCACATACATGCAAATTACATCACAAACCTGCAAGGGCTTCTTTTGCTGTTTTGGAATGTTTCTCCACAAGATTATCCTTAACAGTACATTCAGAAAGAGCGGAAGAAAGCTTGCCGTCCAACTCATGAATGTCTCTCTCGAGCTTTGCCTTTTCAGCAAGATGTGCTTGTATCTAGTCAAACAAAATGTTAGAATTCCATGGATCTGAAGTATAGCTACCAATCATGGTGCAAAATTAAAGTGCCACAAAAAAACTAAATTGAAAATGAAGGCTTCTAAAGTGGCCTATTTTGTTCCATTTGTAACAAAGTTAGAATAAACAATCTCCTGGAACTGATGTCAAATCGATGTCTTCACTGAACATGAATGAGAAAAACGTAGCTAGTTCTCAACTTCTCATCAGTCCACACGGCCAGAATTTAAAGGCATGGAAAAGTATGGAGAAACTGTTTCGTGTGATGTTAATAGACTAACTTTACAATAATACCGAACTCTAGAACTATGAAGTCCGTGGATATGCCATTAACGGAACATTTCAGACTCTTTGCATAATTACTGTAAAGTGCGCATGCACACACAGTGACACGGTCCAAACGGACAACAGAATCAGCATTCAATCGCATGGAGATGTGCAGAGAATATAATCGACAGAAGAGTATACATAATCGGAGACAATGTAGGTTCATTTGGCTATTTAGATTCAGTTGCAAAGCTTCTCATGTACTAGCAACTTAGTGAGTTAAATGCGAAACTCACAGAGTCACAGACACCTCAAAGTTACCATTATTTCAGATTATTCTTAAGCATCTAAGGTGATAAACACAAACACTTTACGACTTCTGCGTTTCAGCAGAGCCCCACAGAATTTGTTAAAGAGATGCTTTCACCAAGAAATTCACACTTTTAACCTTAAGAGCAATAACATCAAAAAATTTAAGAGTCTCCATGAGTTTCTGTGTTATCTGAAAACATAACTTATTATACATAAATACCTGTTCCTCATGTTGTTTCAAAGCGAGATCCTCTTTCTCGGTTACAATAACCGTTTTGTCCGAAGATTTTTTCCTCCAAAGCCACGATTTAGAATCTGTCATCTGAACCGTCCTTTGGGATCCTTATACAAACTCTTTGCAAATGGGGACTGCTTCATGAAGAAGAAAAAAATCACTGAGCTTAAAATGCCGTGAACGCGTAAGCAAACAAAAATTTCTACAACATTGCACAGATTTAAATCATTGATTCAGTTACATTGTGTTTTCAACAGCAGAAATCAATCTGAAAGTGCCAGTAGATAATTCATCTTTACTAGCCTATGAAGTTTCCATTGCACTTTAAGTGGGTATGCATACTACAAAAACATGTGATTACCCAACTTTGTTACAAGTTGCAACAAATTGGACACCTCCTCTGCATACACATTCATCCAGTTGTCAGTGAAGTTGTGACGAAAACTCAGCTCGGTTCGAAATTCATAATTATCCCCATAAGAAACAAATTTTAACCTTACTGCCTTACCGTGACTACAACTACGACCTATAATTGATCATGCAACAATTAATGACCTTGTCATGCAATTCACCATGATTGTTGCCTAGTTCTCCAAAATTATTCTTCAAAAGAAAGTTCATTTGACAATGGCCGACTCGAAATGGATAAGGGTGTATAAATTTGACCTCATAGACCTCCGTAGAAGAGAAGCAGACCAACTCACAAGCACAATCGGAACTTAAAAACTAGTCTCCACTCTTGTATTTCTTCACGTGTAGGAATTAGGGATTTTGTTGTCATATTACTCCGTATATCATCAATCTATGTTATTTGGACTCTTCATACGGATACAAAATTCGGGTAAACCAAGACAACAATCTATTTTGAACCTTGTCACGGTCGCAGCCCGTTCAATTGCACAAAAAAGGACCACTAGAATATCTTATGTATCACATTTTCACAGATTTCTACAGCTGGATTTGGATATAGGGTTTGATGAATGCTCTTAAAAACATCATCAAAAGTTAACTTAAACAAACTTCTTTGAAAAGATTCGGAAAAACCCATAAAAATGATTGATGTGTTTTTGGGTTGAAAATCCAAACACAAAAACGTACATTTCAAGAATTATGCTAAACTAAAACACACAGTTATGTCAACAACAGCCCACATGGCATTAAATTGAGGAAATCAACACCGAAAGTTGCTGTTTTAGACTACTGTTGTCTACACTGTTCTCAATCCAGATACTATAAAAATGCGTCAAAATCAGTGTTATATTTTGATGATTTTGGCACTTCCAATGTCTAAATTTACTCAACCACATAAACAAATTATTAGAGAGAGACATGACATTTAACTATTTCGAGGATTCAAGGTTTCGATACGAGGTATGAACAACACAACACGTCTTTCTCGTAGAACAGTCTTACCCAAAACTCGCAAATAATTAACCTACTCTAACAAAACTTTGCATGCATGCCTAAAAATTTGCAAAAACATAGTAGAAGATTATAATAAAATGTATACCTGTAACTTTGAAGTATGTTGGTTTCTGTGTGATCACCAGACCTTATGATTGCAGTACATGCAAAAACTGTGAGTTTTGAGAGGAGTGAAGAGGAAGCAGTTGCTCAAATTTGAGGGAAAGAAAATGCAGAGGAGAATTAATATTGAGGGAAGAGGACTAGAGGAGTGAAGCAGTGTGGTGTGGCGCCGACACAACACAATAAAAGTGGGAAAAGAGTGGTGTATTTTCTAGGACAGTAAAAAAAATTGTAGGTACAGAAAAAAGGTTAAAAATTAGTGTGTCTGAGACAGTCAGTGTTGCACGTACAGTTGTACACTAATAAATGGTGCAGAAATTCTTCGTCAAAAAAAAGAAAAAAAATAATAGAAGTGTAAATGAGAAGGCACAAATTAAGGAGAAGACAAAAGAGGGAGTGGGTGTACTGGTTGCTGTGGTTGGTAAAGGGTGCAAATGGTTCCAAGTAAATTGATGATGGGAGAAATAGTGTCACATACACTGTCATTTTCTAGTCTGATCTTTCTCAACATTATCGAGCCCTTCTCCATCAATGGATTTGATATTGTTGGGTCGGTTAGGTTAACTCGGGATCGGTTGTGGTTTAGTGTTCCAAGGTCGTTCCGATTACGTGAGAGTTGTGTGTAAAATAATGTGGTGTCTTAAAAAGTTAAAAGTAGTCGGATGCGCAGATTTATTCATGAAAGTGGTCGTTTGTCCTTTAAACTTTCTCCAACTTGTGTAGTTTGTCTCGGTTGGTTTAATTGTGGCAAAGGTAATTATTTGACATTGCATTAATCTTAACATTTATATTTCGACCAAGACTCCAGGAGTGAATGAGTGATGATAGTCAAAACTAAAACAATAATAATAACCTGAGTAAATTGTATGTGGGTGAAACATGTATTAGCTAAAGTGTAAAGTTTAAGACCCTACTAGTAAAGTAACAGTACTCAAACAGTACAATTGGCACATTTCAACCAAGACTTCACTTAGCTCCTAAGCTCTGGGATCTTGAAAGATAGAGGCGTAGGAGAAACAAGTTTGTGGGTTGTGACTAGAGCTGGCAATCGGGCGGGTCGGGTCGGTTTTGGGTCGGGTCAAGGCGATCGGGTCATATCGGGTTCGGGTCTTGGCGGGTCGAGATGAACTTTCGGGTCGGGTCGGTTTTGACTCGGGTCGCTTTCGGTTCGGGTCATGTCGGGTTAATTTTGTGTCGGGTCGGGTCGGTTTTGGGTCGGGTCATAATCGGGTTTAATTACTTATGGTTATTAATACGCGTCATTTCAAGTTTAGTTAATATTTTTTGGTTTTTTGGCATAATTAGGGGAATTTATTTAGTTAGTAAGTTAAAACCATCAATATGCATACTAAATTGTTTTAATTTGGATCATTATTAAGCTTAATTATTATCGGGTCATCAAACGGGTCGGGTCATTATCGGATAACGGGTCACTACGGGTCGGGTCGGGTCATTGTCGGGTTGGACATTATCGGGTTGTATCGGGTCATGGGTCATTATCGGGTCGAGTCAGGTTCAGGTGATCACAATTTCGGGTCCAATTGGGTCGGGTGAGTCGGGTCGGCTCAAGGTTGCCGGCTCTAGTTGTGACACTTGAAAGTTGTGAAATGGCCTCTTCAACACATTTGGAGAGTAGCTTATTCCACACATAAATATAATATCCAAAACATTCAAACTCAAAACTTTTACTTGAGTATGTAGATATTTAAGAATACATGAATAATTAACTTTATATAGAATATCCTTTCAAAAAAAAAAAAAAAAAAAACTTTATATAGAATATCTATCCTTAAGATTATACAAAATACCAAATGATCAGAAAACGCCGAGACAAATATCGTAGTGATGATCATTTGGATTATTTATCCCACTATTGTCCATTACAATTATTAGCTATGTACCTTTATCTTGTTATTGGTAACCCCACATAAATTCTCTTAACAATGACAATAGATACCTTATACCATGCATTTGTGACTTGTGAGTTGTGTAAGTTATGGTTGAATTGACTATACTCTTAATCTATTGCACCTTCATGAACTTTTACTTTTTTGTATTGTGCACTTGTGTTTAGTTAATGGGGGCATATTTCCTACAAACAAGTCTCACCCTTGGACTCTTGGGTGTCGTTTGGATACACTCGGAAATTCGGAATTCCCATGAACTTACAAATCCTAGGATTTAAGAAAGTATTGGAATTGGGGAAATTTGTTTGGATGAATAAGGGAGTTCAATTCCCATGGGAATTTCTACTTACCTAGCCCCCCCTAGATAATTAAATTCCTACACTTTGGAGGAATTGGAAATGCCCGGGAATTTCCAATTCCTACACTTTATGGTAACCAAACAACTCATGTTAACACAATTCCTAGGAAAATACAATTCCTATGGATTTTGAGGGTATCCAAACGACCCCTTGGTATCTAATTGTGTTAGCATGTAAACATATTACTAGCATAATTATAAAGACATTAATTTGGTTAGGTGCCATTTTCTTAGCTTATTGTTGGAGGTCCTGCTTTCAACTTTTCATTACTATTATTTGGGTTGGTATGAAGTCCTAGACTTTTTTTCAACAAAAAATGCTTTCTTAATCTCCACTCTATGTTTTGCTTTCATTTGCTTATCTTTAATTGTATCTATATTACTCCGTACTTGACAATGATAATTAATTGTGTGGACCTTAAACAAAGTAATCCAGCTATTCTTTTGTTGACAACATGCTTACAAATGTATCATTGTCACTAATTACTAAAGTATTCACAATTAAGCATTTATATCTTTCTTTATGAAACGTTGCATCAGCTCTTTGCCTAACTATAAATATCTTTCACTAACACGTCATTAACTTTTAAGGAGTAAGGTTGACCTAATGGTTGTGACATCGCTATAAATCTGCGCGGAGATTGAAAGTTTTCTTGATTTGAATCCTAGCTAGGAAATGATCGAGACTCGAGAGCGAGACACCAGTTTCATATCATCTCCTCTCTCGCAGTACTAGTTAGTCGCCTATCTACCTGGAAAATAAAACAGGAAAAGTATATAAACCATACTTCGTAGTTTTTATACCTCGCAAAGTGAACATGGTATAAGCATTGGTTGTACGCTTGTACCTCATGCTACCCCTTTCCGATTCACATTTGTGTATTCCAAAACCTCAGTACATAACTTTCTTCACAATATATCCAAATGTTACTTTGATTTACTCTCATGATCTTGAGGTAAATTATTGCCGTGAAATCATCTCACACAAAACTCGTTTCCTCTCACCAACTCCAAGATATACAACCTTTAAATAAAATAATAAAATATTAACACGTAACTGGTGGGGCATATCCGCCGCATAGGAATGAGACAGTAAAGTGGAACAGATGATCCGCACTGCTCCGGGATGCGTACAAAGCCGTGCTCGGGTGGTTATGTAGGTCAAGCCCAGTATATATATACATCTTAGTGGATCATTCGGGTTCGGATCCAAACCACAGGCTGAAGTAACGGCCCAAAATACTTACGGGCCAGCTGATGACCCAACCAGTCCATAGACCTATTGGCCCATAATACCAAAATATACTGGCCCAAACACCAAGGGCTTTTTTTTTTTTTTTTTTTTTTTACGGACATAGTAGCGTACTATATAAGCCTTCACCTTGTTCCAATTTTCAAAATCTTTTGTTTAGCTCAAACAGTTGCACGGAACACATACCGCCGAAAATCTTAAAACAAATTCATAACAAAAAAATTCGCAGCGATGGTTCAAAAAAAGCACCAAAAATCCAAGCAAAAGAAAAATCAACCTCAAGTAATTTCCTAATCTTTTTTTTTTGTTTAATTTAATTTCGTGTATATTATATGCTCTAATTTCAGTAATTTTTTGTAGTATTGATTATTTGATTTCATACATATACGGAGTATAGTATATGATGTAGCTTCAGTTTAATTGAGATTAGAGTGTTAATTATTTGTGATAATTTGACGAATTAGGTTATGTCTGTTAGTTTGATTGATTTTTTGAGTAATTATGTGTTTATTTATGTTAATTACGCTATTGTTAAACTTTTTGGAGGTTAATTAGAGATTATATGAAGTTTAAAGAGTAGGTGCAGTTGGAATTTCTGTGGTATTTTGCAAATTTCGAAGGTTTAGTTTTAATTTCGCGGTGCGTGGATCGATTTTATCCGGTATACTGTGGTGGAATTGGTGAATTGGTGAATTGGTGATGCGTGTTTAGGAAGCCGAGTTTGTTGATTGTGATATTTAGGCGTGATTTCTATGGAGCTGAAATTGCTTCTGATGTAGTTGATGGTCTGATCGAGCTGAGTTCGGAATCAATTGAACTCTCGGGTATGCACGTCGTTCATTGAGAGAATTTGGTGATGCGTGTTTAAGAATTGGAGTTTGTTGATTGTGAATTTGTGATATTTATCGAGCCGAATTTGCGTCGTCAAATGTAGTTGTTGGTCTGAACTAGTTGAGTTCAGAATCAATTGAACTCGATTGCTTGAATAGTCGAATATGAGAGAATTTGGAGAGATCGAGGGATGGAAGGAGGGAGAGAGGACTGAGGAGTGCTTGTGTTAATGATATCCGAGTGATCCTTCGTGTACCGTGATTATTAATCCGTTACAGTTTAGCAGATTTAATTGGTGGTGAGTACAAAGGGAGAGCCGGAATATAATATATAGAATTTTCTTGACTATGGCTGGTGGTGGTGAGGTGGTGATGGTAGTGAGGTCATGATGTTCATCGGGATGTGTTGACAACTTGTTGTTTGCTATACGGAAGTGTTTTACTTATGTATGAAGTAATTTTGATGAGGTGGTAATAGATTGTAATGGAAACTTTGTGGTAACAAGCTGGACGTATTTGCTTGATTCTGAAGAGTATTTTTAGCTTTAGAGTTTGAATAGATGGTGGTAAGTTATCGCTTGCTTTGTACAACTGTTTACTATTTCTGGAAGCTAAAACGGAAAAAAATGATCATGGCCTTTTAATCGGTTTTGTGTATAACGATGAGCCTGATTTTGATAGGTTTTATTGCTTGTTGCTTACTTGTAGTGAGGGTGATGATGGATGGTCATGGTTTCATGATACTCATTAGGATGTATTGATGACTTGGTGTTTTGTTTCTGAATCTATCTTTTAGTAATGAAGTAAGAAAGATGGTGGTTAACTCTTCGTAATGGGTTGCAATGAGCCAATGACATGGTCTAGTCTATTATGGTTGTTCATTGAAACATTCTAGTTTGTATGGGTTCACTTCAAGGAGTCCATATTTCTAAGTTGTAGTTAGGACTTAGAATGACAATCCAGTTGTAATTTTATAGAAATCTTGGATCGATTGACAAAAAAACGAACAGCTTACTCATTAGAACATCTTTCTAAATCTGGACACAAATTAGCTTGGGTAAATTTTACTAGAGTACAAACTTGAGTTTTCCCTGTTGTTTCAACTACTTCGTAGGAATTTGATTAATTGTAGTTTTGCATTGAAAATTAAGGCAATTAGTATTGCATTTGGCGTTATGGATTGAATTTACTTTTGGGTTGAGGATATGGCTTTGATATAGTGTAGCGTCAACGTTTTTGAAGCCGATAAATTGGTAGTGTAACAGATATTCTTGACTGGCAGGAGAACAATGTGTATGGTTTGACGTTTTCATATGAATTTGTTGTGGGCAGGCCAAGAAGCAGGGAAAGCAGGTCGACATCTCTAAATTTCGTGCTCAGCTTGATGTGCTAGGCTTGAAGGTTATACAAGTGGGAGCTGATGGTAATTGCTTTTTCAGGTCTGTGCTTTACTGGATTGAACTCTCTTCTATATGTATCGTATTTGACTTCTTTGGTGTGCTGCTTAACTGAGATATTGGTACTTAGTTAAAAGTTATCTTGATTTGCTTGTGCCAGGAACGGTCATGGAATTGATACACAGTCTAGATTGTTTATGTGCTACTTTATTTTTCTTTAATATGTTTGTGTGTGTGTGTGTGGGTTGGGGGGGGGGGGTATTTTAGCCATTGTTCACGCTACTCATGCTGTTCCAGCTAGTTGAGATGCTGAGATCTGAGTTGATGATTTACTTTAGTTTGCAGGGCATTAGCTGATCAATTAGAAGGCAATCAGGAGGAGCATGAAAAATATCGCAGTATGGTTGTACAGTATATTATGGTATGTGATCACCACGAGTTCTCTTTTCTCATCTTTGCATGACCACCTCCACACATTTTCAAGAAGTCAAATTTTCAAGATTTCATCTTCTCCAGTGTTCTTAACATCAACTTTACTTGTCGATGTGGTAGCCGTTGCTGAGTGATATCACAAAAGATTATAATTGTTTGCTGATTGTATCTTGCATCTGTATTAGGTCCATATATTGTTGCACAAGTGGAAATTTCTTGGAAAAATGCATCATGAGCTAAAAAAACCCTCAAATTTTCAGCAACTTTTTGTGTATCTTCTTTCTTTGTTAAATGATTTTGGGACTTAAGAAGTACATCCAATTTTGGGTTGATGTTGAGCAGAAAAATCGTGATATGTTCGAGCCTTTTATCGAGGATGGGGTTCCTTTTGATAAATATTGCCACTCGATGGAAAAGGATGGTACATGGGCTGGGAATATGGAGCTACAAGCAGCTTCTCTTGTAACTCGTACTAACATTTGCATCCATCGTGTAAGTCAGCTTCCGACCTCAAACTGATGATCTCTCTCCACCCCCTCCCTCACTCTCGACTTCCTCTCGCTTGCTTTTTAAATCTTATACATTTAATTTCTCGGATTTATGATGTATCTTGCTTCTGCACGTAGTGAATATTCTTTGTTCGCCATGTTGATATTGCAGCACCTGTCACCTCGTTGGTATATACAGAATTTCGATATTCAGGGGGCCCGCATGATTCATTTGTAAGTAATTTTCAGAATCCATTGGCAATATTTGTCGATTATTGTTCAAAGTGAAAGCTTATTTTATGGTTAGTTACACCAGGCTGCCATGTTAGTGATTGTGTACTGCTTGTTCAATTTGTGTTAACGGGATCTGACAATGCTAACTTTTAGTCCTTGCCATAAAGAAACTTTGGGTCGCTGGACTTACGGCATTTTCTTAGTTCGAAGAGAGATAAAGAACTTGTTGGATAATGAAACTTTCAAGAAGGTTTTATTCATGGAACACAGATATTTGTGGCCTTTTTTGGCGAAATATTAAGTAATGAGCTCCTAACTAGCAATGCTTGATGCAAAGGGATAATGTTAGTGTTGTTGACTTGTTAAAGGCCTACTGGAAAATCTAAAGCTTGACGATTGCCTTACAGGTCTCGATAGGAGTACATCCTTTGGTGATCAATTTTTTTTTGGTTAGGGAGAACACATGAAACTAATACTCCACATTTGATATTTCCTTGTTTGTTCCACTTGTCACTTAGCCACAGTGCTAGTGGCCGTGCATTTAACATTGACAGCAGTGTCTTTGCAATTAGATTATACGTTGACATGGTTTTTCATGAGAATTATGTGGACTCCTCAACTGTGAAAACGGAAGCAATCTCGACATCACCTCAAAGTTTGTGCTCTCAGGCACACACCACTTTAAATGTACCCAACTTTTCAAATTAGTCACATTGTGCTGCAGTATAATCTTACCAGCACTTACATCACTTACATGTGTTTCGTAGTATGATTTATGACTGCCTTTTTACAGGTCTTATCATGATGGACAGCATTACAATAGTTTGAGAATGAAGGAAGATCCTTGTGATGGACCAGCAAAAGTGATCTCTATAAAGGTTTTTTTTCTCCTCCTTTGACTGTGTTAGTCAGTTAGTGTAATATTTTTCCTCGATTATTGATTTGTTCAGTTGTTATGGCTAAAATTCTTTTATATATTGAGTTTGATATTATTTGGACAGAACCTGATTTCCTCTACTTATATAGGCTGATGTTAATCTTACAGCAAGTTCACAAGGAGCTGACAGTCCAGGTGCTCATTCAGGATCAAAAACTTCTCAACACGATGGAGCCGTAAATATGGTAATGGCTGTCAGTAAATGCAATGATGCTGAAAAAATTGAACAGGTGAAATAATGAAGTTACCTGCTAAACTGCTCCTTTATTCTTTGATATGCACTTATTAAAGGTGTTCCAGGGCATGAGTAGATTGGGGAATATTTGAAATATTGAATGCATGGCAAGGGAATCTAGAAGTGGTTTTACTACGGCATACCCATTATCATCATCAAATGCATGTAAAAGCAACTTGATGTAATCGAACCTACTATGAGGGGAAGTGATTATACTACCAAAGACTGATTTTTATGCTGCAGTCTATGAGATAATTTCACTTTTTTCTTTGTTTGAACCTTGTTGTTTTTCCCCCCAAGTGTGTTTCCCTGCTTTTTTTTGTGATTTTTCGTAAAACCTTTTGTTCAAAGTCCCCCCCCCCCCCACCAAAGTTGTTTCACTACTAATTTCAAGTCTTATTGCTCAAGTATGTTGGTTTCAAATGACAACTCATGGTAGCCAACTCCAAATCATTCTGGGACTAAAGGCTTTGTTGTTGTCTTTAGCTCTTTTCACTTGATTTTTCTAGGAGGGAAGCTAAATTTCTGTTTAGTGTCTCAGAGCAACACAAGATTGGCAAAGCCTGCCATCTCAGCCCTTCAAGCATTTGTTTCTTTGATAAACCGAATTTATGAACACACCACCTAAGAAATATTAACAATAATAATTT
Source organism: Spergularia bocconei (assembly GCA_963457585.1). Lineage (NCBI taxonomy): Eukaryota > Viridiplantae > Streptophyta > Magnoliopsida > Caryophyllales > Caryophyllaceae > Spergularia > Spergularia bocconei. The sequence continues at coordinate 3,626,315 of OY734943.1, forward strand.
GTAGGTGAAACTCTGTATCCCTTGCATCGGTTGTGAGATTGAGATTGTCCCACATTGGAAATTAAAGAGATTTCTTTGTGTTATGATTGATTACTTCCGTAATTTAGTAACTAGGCTTTAGAAGTGCTGGCCACGGATGAAGAAATGAGATTTGTGATATAGGCGACATTTATTTTGGCTTAGTACATTTGTATTTATCTTCATGTTCTTTGTTTGTTACAACTTCAATATATTTCAGGTCTTACAACTAGTAGATGGTGATATCGATGCTGCAGTTGAGTTCCTGATTGCAGAGAGAGATTATGGAGAAACAAATGAGCAAAATGGTCTTTTGTTTGAGGATGATGATAAAGGTAATGGCTCGCTTGGTGGTTGTTTCCATATGATCTGATAAGGTTGCAGTTCGAACTTAAAGTAAATGGTAGTTTGTGTAGTGGTTTCGTGATGTTCTGTTATTTTCCATTTATCATCTCTACATCTGTAAAAGTCGAGGCATGTGTCATGTGTGCTACTGTGCTTTACTAAGATGTTTGTGAGGTTTCAGTTACCAGACGATTTAGGATTAAATTTTACTTTCCACTAGGAGAAACAAAATTGTACAATGTTTATTATGCTGAGAAACTACTACTTCTCTGCTAATTTAACTTTTTTGGACGGATGATTTAGTACATCTGTGACATGTATTACTTAATTACATGTGTCCTTTTGGTTATGTAGTTTGTAAATCACCAGGTTTAGTTATAATGTTACTTTTATGTCATGTATTACTTCTTGTTCTTGTAATTTTAAGTATCTGATTTAGTTTCTGCTTTCTTAGTGAATCAGGGATGTGATAAAAATAGCAACTCACTCAAGGGGTCAAAAGGCTGTGATAAAGATAGAAACTCAAATAAACTCAAGGGGCAAAAGGGTTCTAATAATGAGAAAGATAAATCATTTGGTGCAAAAAAGGTTGCCAACGCGACATCATCTTCTGAGGTTGACAAGGTAAGTCGATTCTGTATTCTTTACCACCACCACCTTTCCCCCCAGTTTCCACTTTTGATTTCTATTTTTGGTGGGTTAGAAAAGGCTAGGCTACATATCTCTTTCCCAAACTGCAACCATTGCGAATTGAATGTCGACCTCTTAAGTATATGAATTCTTAAGATCTAATTTCAATGTGATGTTCTTTACTTGCAGAAGGTTCCTAGAAATCAGGTTTGCCCATGTGGATCAAAGAAGAAATATAAGTCCTGTTGTGGAACTGCAGCTGCAAGGAACTCTAGACTAGTGATGTATGTTTTTGTTTTCGTAATTAGTCGTATCAAATTTGACAGTAATATTATAGATGGTTCTCAACTTCTCACTGCTGAATGCTTGTTGAGTTTTACAAGGATGGTTTCTTTCTAAGCTGCAATCTACTTCCTTGGTGGAAGCGCTGCAGTGCGCTAAGAAGAATAATTAACAGCTCCACCTTGCAAATATATTTGTATTGGGTTATTGGAAATGTCCGAGTTGCCTAGGTGAAGTAAGGCAGTTGCGTGATTGTAGGTTGTAGTGTCGTAGAGGTTATAGTCGGAGTCTTGGGAGTATTGTCACCACAAAATAATGGGAACGGGAAAACAGTAATAATGCAAACTTGCATGCCATTAACTTGTAACATTGCTAAAGACTTGCAGATTCGGGACTTGGGGAGTCATGCAGCTGATATAAAGTTTCTTAGTTGTAGCCTTTGTTCTTGTTCCTTTTTTTTTGGAGGGTGGTAGCCTTTGCTGACATATGCTGTTACTGTGATATTGGCAGTGAAAATGAAGCAAGAGGCAAAAGAGGGAAGCAAGGAAAGAAGGTTGTAGCGGTTAGTAATGCGCCTTCCAGTAAATCATATGAAGCGTTGCCTGATATGGGTGCATTATGTATCTGACTATGAGGTACTCCGTAAGCATAAGTTTTGATCAGAAGTTTGCAAGTCGTCTGCAGTACGGTATTCAGTACACGGGTTGGCTTTAGATTTGAGGTGATTTTTTCAGCCTTCACCCTTAAAAGATCGTGCCACATCTTTAAGTCCTTCCCATCTTACCAGCCTTCGCCTTCAAACTAATTTTTGATGTACAAATTTCTGCGGACTGTTCCACAACAACAACAACAACAACCAAGCCTTATTCCCAAAATGATTTGGGGTCGGCTAACATGAATCGTCATCCAGTAACCGTCTTGTGTACGCCAATAAATTTCGAAAACGTTGTAAATATTTTAGAAATATTTAAACACTTTCAAAAGAAATTTAGAAAGTCGTCAAAATAAATAAAAAGTTTAAAAAATATTGCAAGAAACAGATAAACTTTGAACACAAGTTAAAAAGTTTTGGAAAAATAGTTGGAAAAACCAAACAAATAAATCAAAAGGGGTCAGAAAAAGTCCTCCACATGGATACTTGTTCCAATTTATCGAAAAATATCTACACATAATTCTCATCTCCACAAATCAGGCACTCTAAATGTTGTCATGGATTGATAATTCTGAACCGAGTCGCCACAAAACAGTTTAATACCAGGCCACAGGCTTCATAGTTTCATTTCAGAGGTACAACTTTTCGCTAGTCATAGAACAATTTCAATGTCTCGGATCAGATGGTGCACGACTCGCCGATGTATACCAAGCAGTACGACACCTTGATCAGGTTTTATTGTCCTTGTATTTCTTATGCTCGATTTCTCTTTGACCCACCCGGAAAAAAAACTAGGTCACATCACATGTGCACAATCTTGACGTTTTTATGGCAAGGAATTGGAACTTTAGCGATTTCACATTCGTAAGATTTACCCTCACAAGATGAGTGGTTTGTACCATAGAAAAATCAATGTACGCTTGAGTGCTTGACGAGATGTTTCATCGAGGCGGGAAAATGTATCTCCACAAATCTGGAATGTTAGTTTACAATGGTCGACGGCGTGCTGCAATTTTCAAAATCCATCATGTAATGAGAAACTCGTATATATGATACGTCGCCCTAGTGGTTAGGCACTTAGGCCATTATTCGAGATCAGCTCACAGCATCGCAACTTTACCTCAACAGCAAAGAAGTGCATTCCTGATTCACCTATGTAACATGGAATTTCCGAACCAGCCATTGCACAAAGATTTTATAGCAATGACTATGGAAAAGCTAACAGTAAAAACCAGCCATACAGGTTGATAGAAAAAGGGGTAAAGGTGACCATTGCAATTTTATTGATCATTCAAAGAAACTCGGTGTTCAAGGACTCAATCTACGACATCAAAGAAACAAAAGGGAGGACGAAATGTCCTAAGAGTAGGATAGATTTGCAAGATCTAAGCGCTCTTCTCCACTTCAGCAGATTTGATGATCTCAACGAATTCCGGCTGAAAGAAGAACACAAAGGGCAAGTTAGAAAGTTTCTCAGCCGATCGAATAAATAGGCTAAAAACTCATTTTAGAAAACCAATTGATTTATACTCTCACCTTTAGAGAAGCTCCACCAACCAAGAAACCATCAACATCTGGTTTCGCTGCCAATTCTTTGCAGTTACCTCCATTCACAGAGCCTGCAGTGAATTCACGTCAGTTTGACAGAAAACTTCAAGCTTGGAAACATATGGAGAAGCGGAAAAGCGCTTTTGCAAGTGATAGCAGCCTTAAGTTGGCAGAATTTTAACTGAAATAGCAGGCATAATGCATGTACACATAAACAAAACATTTGTGCAACATCTATGAATTTAGCTAGTGCTAAGACAGTTCCCACAGGATTCCCCTGCCAATGTATTCGTCCAGAGTCATCAGATCAGTTATTCACTATGCTCACACCTTGTAACAGGTGAGGTCCTTGCAAGGTAACACCTTTGTAAACTATGTTCACATAAGGGATGTGGCTGGGAGAGCTGCTGCCGGAAAACAGGGAGTGAATGATTCCTAACTGAACAACAATTATTCAAATACCTCCGTAAATGATTCTAGTTGAAGCAGCAACTTCGGCACTGACATTGTCCTTGAGCCATTTCCTCAATCCCAAGTGAACCTGTGAAAAGCAAAATCAGAGTTGTAAGGAGTAAAGCACATGTTTTTGTCACAACACACAATGAGAACTGATCATAAAGATAACAAAAATTGAATAGAATGTTAGTCGGAAGAACTCCAGACAGTGCACTTACTTCCTGAGCCTGAGCAGGGCTAGCAACCTTTCCGGTTCCAATGGCCCAGACAGGTTCATACGCCAAGACAACATTGTCCCAGTTGGAAATGTTATCTGCAAAGCCAATGTGTGACTAGTCGTTAATGAACTGACAGGTGTACGGCGATCTAATATAGGTTGTAAACAAAAGAACATAGTGTATCTACCAGCAATAGCTTTAGTCTGAGCTGCGACAACCTCCATTGTGGTCCCTGCTTCTCGTTGCTCCAAAGTCTCACCAACGCAAGCAATCACTTTCAACCTTTGAGAGAGTGCATAAGCAACCTTATCTGCAACAAACTGGGCGAGAGAACAAGGGTAAAAATCAGATAGACTCACATATCTCGTCATCACTCAAATATAAAATACGGCAAGTATTGACATAAACAGAACTGTACAAAGGGTCATACCACATACCTCATTTGTTTCATTTAACAACGCTCTTCTCTCAGAGTGACCAAGGATAACCCAGTTGATACCCAAATTGACAAGCATCTCAGCACTGCAGCAACAAGCAAAGGCAATGATACAGCATGACAATTAGAGACTGATTAATGGAAATTAAAACAAGAGTTAAGTGCAATAAAACCGAAAAGCACAAACACTAGTAAGTAGCAAACACAGCAACAACAATTATGATGACAACATAATGTGAGATTGGGGATGTTAACATGCACTTTTCTTGTATATTGAAGATCACAAGTAGAAAAAACTTTTACATCACTATCGAGTACTCTAGTGTCTAGAGAAAGCACTGTAGACTTCCGAGTGTAGTACATGAAGCTTTTTACAAACTCGTGACCATCGGATTCTATTGGGAAAATAACACTTGGCCGGTTGGCCACAACTGAAGTAAAAGGGAGTATGAAACCAATGGAACAAAAGTTCTGTGAGATTCTGACGAGCTCTGCACTTAATGACAGGTACTAGATAGACCATGTAAGCAACTAGGGCAATCCGGATATCAAACAACCATATTCATGTTAATGTTAATGTGAATACCACCCAGCTAACCATAAGAGCTGAAAAGGTTTAAATCAAGAGAACACTACCAAAAAAAAAACAAAAATTACCGCCCAACATTAACCAAAATAACAGAGGTGGTATAGAGACACTGCAATTGCTAATTCAAATCATTAACCAAAACACTATAACATCACCCAACGGCAACAAAGCAACAGATGTACAAACTAACTCGTTGCTTACCTTACTTCACCAGTAAAGGCACCACCTTTTCGGACCCAACAGTTCTGTGCAGCCACATGGAAATCAGACCTCAACAAACTTTTAACCAAGGTAAGGAACACAAATGGAGGGCTGACAACCACCTCTGCGAGAAAACACGAGTTAATACAATCAAAATAGGGCAGTCGTGTTTGTTCAACCTCTAGGCTAGATGTTTACGAATGGATTAAGGTAATAAAACATAAAATAGTTTCAATAAACAAACAAAATAAAACCTTGCTATTGGATCAAAACTCTCAACTGAAATGAATCAAAAGCATATACTGATGAACATCTAATCTAATCATCACGAGAAGGGCAACTAATTCAATCCTCAACAGAATGCACGATGTAATTGTCATTAGCTGATAAAAAAAGACTAACTAGATCTTCCAAATTTAACTTCACAATTGTAATGGACTACAAGAGGTCTCGCAGATCTGGACGTCTAAACAATTGTCCTGATTGACTATACTATCAGTCTTATGCTTGATGAGGTATGAGATGACAGTTGTTCTTACTCGATGGGGCGGACTATGTCAACTTATAGATTTGGTAATCTGAGGACGGAAAAAGTATATGCTAAACCTAAACAGTAATAGGAACATCACAAGTGCATCAACATTACTCTGAAAGTCAGAGTGACATAAAAATCAAGTAGGAGAAACATGGATGTGCTTTCTACAATCATAAGATAACTGACAAAGTACTTGGACGATCTTCGGAAGATATGTAAAAAAACACAGTTGACCAAAATCTAGATGCCAATACTCATCCAGTGCAGGAAACAAACATAAACAGATATCGGAATCATGAGTAACATCACACTCACCCACGGTATCTTCCGAGGGAACATTGGCCTCGTTCAATGTGGTCACAAGCTTCTTCACTTCCTCAGAAGTTCCATTCTGAACAAATACAATGTATTACTCTTAATCCTCAATTTATCTCGAAAGAGAATTCACAACGATAATCAACAAACAAACTCGTCTCCAAAAAACTACACAAACAATCAACTAAATCCACAAGTTCACATCATCAACAACACTGATATCTCCAAAACTACGCAAACAGTTAACTAACTGCACAAGTTCACATCATCAACAACACTGATCTCAAAAAACTACGCAAACAGTTAACTAACTCCACAAGTTCACACCATCAAAACTCGCGATTTTGCGAGCGACTCAGCTCATCTCAACTCTTAGCACAGATATTACTACCTTTGTTAGGTTGCTAATTCATCAAAAATATAACTGATCAGCTACTTAAAAACGACACTAATATCATCAGAACCTCATAATTCGCGGCAAAGAAATCAAAATTACGACATAAATTGCTTTGAAACATATAATAAGCTCGCTAATATATTAAATTAATAATTACTAATCTAACATAAATTCCTGAAATCAATGGAACGTCATTATATAAAAGCAAAATTCACACTATTAATTACTGAACTAATCTAACATCAAACCAGAAATTAAACCGTAAGATTTACGACAACGAGCACAGACAACAGTTAACTAAAACAGTATTATCATCAAAATCGCGTCATAATTAATAAATTAAAAAGATTCATAAAATCACAAATTAACAACAATCTGAACTAACGATCTAAAATTAGCAACGAACAACAGCAATAAAAACATAAAATCATGCTCAAAAGCGTAAATAATACGATTCAAAAGCTAGCTACTCCACTATAATTCGTACAATTCAAAGTTCGCTTCGCGGAAAAATAATTAATAATCAAAATACGATGATTCGTTGATCAAAATTTTACAAAAAAAAAAAAAAAAAAAAAAATTGCAATTGAGAGAGAGGAGAGAGAAATTACGCATTTCCAGTTGCCGCCGACGAAGAATTTTCTGGCCATGTTATTTATTTGGTTGAATTTCGATGTTTCGAGAGGATGAGGAATGAATTTGACGGAGAAATTTTGGGGGAGGGCTGTGTTTTTATGAAGAGTGAAGAGGAAGCTAAGCCTTTTTGTATTAGACGTCCACTTCTTTCTTCTGTTGTTTGTTCTCCAAGACACCGAAGTTTTTTTCCTCTTTTTTTTTGGTGGAAATGATATCTTTTCCTTTTCCATTTGGTAAATTTAGTTGGACGGAATGTAACGTTTCTTTTTCTCCAAGTATGTTACGATAATAAATTATGTTTCGGAATGTATTTTGAGAAAGGTCGCGAAATGATCAAAAAGGAAAGAAACTTACAATTGTACACGATCACGAATCATTGCTTTCAATGATGAAGAGACATTATGTTTTGTTTGGAGATTGTTTAACAAACCGAGTCGATAAGAAGCTAGATTACTATCATCTTATACGGTACGAGTAAGTGAAACCAAACAAAAGTATTCCACCAAAATGGCAATTCACAATTCCAATTCTATTACAAGTAGGATCTTAATCTTAGTAATTCCGTGACCATAGTATAATTTGCTGCTGCGTGACATATGTTGCAAGTAACTCTCAAATGCATACAATGGCTGCGCGCCTACGCCTATGCCAAGTACCACAGTTCCGGAAGAAAAGGCCCAATGGACCAAGCCCTTAGGCCTTAGCCCGTAAGTTCTTTCTTTTGCCTCCTACAAGTGTGTGTACTTTTGATGCTCGAAATTCAAATCAGTAGTAGCTTTTGTTGTACTTGCTTATTTAAGATGTGTTTCGCCAAGCTTTTAAAGTCTTTCTATATTGTTTTTTATTCCTAAAAGCTAAAAACTGACCAAACACCCAAAACTGAGAAACTGTTTTTGGTTTCTAAGAAGCACCTCTATTGTAAATTTGTTCTTTAGAAGTAAAAGCTCCAATTTGGAGCTCCTCCTCGTCCAGAAATAGTTTTCTGAAAAGTAGTTTTGGAAAAGTTAGAGTTTTGCCAAATATGCCCTTAATTGTTGCAGAGTATCATGCATCTATTGTACACCACAGGCTAAGTCTTTCTCATACAATACCATAAGCCCGTAAGGGTACCCATCTATCGTTGTGGGATTTCTTTTACAATCGAAAATGACACTTTCCTAGAACTCTCAAGATTATTACATTCTTCTAATCTTGAATTTGTTTTTGTGCGAGGTCATACATATACATCATGAGAATATTCACATATTTTACATTTTAAAATGTACAAAATTGAAACAGTTGTCGAGTTTCGAGCTCTCAAAAGGACCACATGAGATTCATTTGGGACGTGCATGTTTACGTAGGTTTGATGTATAAGCCAGGCCGCTAGTGACAATAATAGAAGTGTCAATGGCACACAAAGACTAAGTAGGGCGGGCTGGGTAATTTATATTAAGGATTGTACATTGATATACTCGTATACTCCTACGGACTAATTATTTATTTATCCATGGCCAGATTGCACCCGCTGACTGAAGACTGAATGTTCAAATTTCATGCACCGTGGATTGGATTGGTCAAAGACTCGAAGGGCTTGGTCCAGTCCAATTATGTTACGAGTACATACTTTGAGCTAAAAATTTTGAAATCCCATTTTTGGAGGAACAAATGTCTTGTTCGGTTCGATTCAAATTATATGGTCTTAGACTTATTATGCTCATCCTCGTCATTCTACAACGATAGAAACTGCAACATCAATCCAGCTTAAATTTGAATTGAGTAAGATCTTATAGCCAAATAACATGAGGGTATTCTCTAGAGTTCATTATGATATATAGTAACATACCGTAATATTCATTTGATTCTAACCCGAGAATTGTATATATTACGATCAAGTAACCCAAGCGATCAAGTAAATTCCAATCCAATTTTGGGAAATATATATTACGGTATCACGGTCTTAAGATAACGACTCAAGTAATTAACTCATATCGGTCTATCGGATGTCACTTCTGAAATTTGTTAGATGTAATGAACTAATGACCAATAACCACAATGGGAATTACCAAAAATGGAAATGTTAAAAAGTGATAGGAAACACACATGACGACCACACAAGGAAAAACCAGTGGAGGAATAAGAGGAGAGAGAAGACTGCTGGTGTGGTGATGTGCTGCTGGAGTACAGAAGTTTTGATGATTTATTTGATGAAAAACAAAAATACTGTATAAAGTTGATAACAGTACACACAAATGTTCAAGTGTGTCCTAAAAAGGGAAACTTTGAAAAGAGGAAGGTTGAGTTTTCACAGTGAATGAATGAAGAAAGCGAACTATCACTGAACACCACAAAATTACCATTATTGCTATTAATACCATCACATTGGACCTGTTTGTCTCAGCTACGTACTACCCAGGCCCTCTCCTTAGCTAGATTTTTCTTTACCTTTCCGAATGTAATTATGGGTATATATAAATGTATGATTCTGTAGAGTAATTACGAATTTACGACATCTCAAACAGGTATCAATTCAACTAGGTAGCACCAACACCAGATACGTACAATATAGGTTCCTCATTAGCTTGCTCCACAATAAGTGCCCTAATGCCTTTACACAATGTCATAAGCTATCGTGGAGCACGGAAGCGGTAGTCACTACTGGTAGAATACAACGTGACATTAGTATTTGTCATATACAATTTGAAATTGTTAGCTAATTCAAAAAAAAATCTACATTTGTCACGGCTTAAAGTTTTAGAGTCATGTATTATACGGACGGATCGGAGTAGCTCTAAAACTCATCTATATCAAGATTGTCGTCGACTGAAAGAACAGATTGAGTATATCAACATAGTGATTAGCAAATTGGTCACTAGCTACATACGGAGTAGCTCTTATTTCTATACTCCACAATTTGTAGTTTTCCATCTATTTCTTTACGTTGGGCTCGCAATCCACCAACAAATCCAAATCAAATAGCATAATGGAGGGAGTATTCGAACACTGACTCATTGATGAATTGCCAATAATCATGGCCAATAATTAAATGTTTTTGAAGACCAGCTGCAATTCTGCAAATAACCTTCATGTATGGCTGCAGAAACTTGCCTAAATAAGAGCAAACCCATCACCTAAACAGTAACCTGATTTGTCAATATTATCATCACCAAGTCACTTGGAACCTTGTCAGAATTACTTCTCTTACAGTAAACTTTAATTTGATCTTTATAATTCCTTTTATATGTGAGATGCATTTGTAGTTGAAACATCAATATTATCCTAAAAAGACGATAATTTATCAGGCTACTGGACTCTTATGTGACTTCTATCCTATCAATGTGATAAAAAAGGGCCTTGAAGCCTAAAAGGGAGCTTAGTCATAGCTAGATAGCCATAGATTCCCTCACAAGTCTTATCACTTATCAACTAGCTGATCACTAAACTAAATTTTCGGTTCTATGAGTAGAATGGATGGACATTGCTTTATTATTGTTATACCGGCGCACCTAATGCATGAGCATGACATATTGTAAAATGTGAATGATGGGTAGTGCTATTGTCGCACGCACCGCTTCACGCAATAGTATCTCGGGTGCACGACTATTGGTACTCCACTCGATCTTTTTCATTTTACTTATTACGGGATTATTTTTTATCACTTTGATATGTAAATCATATGTTAACTTGTTGGTTGATTAAGTCAACGACACAAAGGAGCGCATAAGGTAATTTCGGTAAGGAGAGGGTGTGGTTTTTCTGGTAGATTGATCTTACATTGTAGCATTATCATAGTTGATAAAAAATAGCCATGTACTGTAAGAACACTAATAAGACGTGGTCCTCAACCATATTAACACTAACATACACCTTACTAACACGTCAATTCTGAATCATGATTCATTGATTCGTGCATATCAACCCACATGAAGAAGTGGTTCCTTCAAGCTAACATTTGCGCTCATTTAATTGCACTACCTTTCAAAAATACATGAAGTTAGTCCCTTCCCCATCACTCTTAAATCACACCTACGAATCTACGATCGGTTTAACATTTGAAGATTACAAAGACAGACAAGTTACAAAAGCACAATCACGAGTTCACAAAGAGTAAGACCACTCAATATAGATATAGCACAAATTGATTCCCTAGTATAGAAGCATTCCCTTAAATAGCAAAATTGAAACCCCACTATCTATAGAAAGGCAATAAAAGTTTAGGGATGTATAATCTAGGCAGACACTCTTTTCCTTTGATGCCTCATCATTTCCAATTGTTTTCTCACAAGTGTTTGTGGGCCAATCATTAATTTTTCTTCTTTGATGCAAATTTTGTTATATAAAGGTTTCATTCACATGACTCATTTCCCCTCTTATGGCCCATATATTATCAGGTACTCTAGGAGTTATTGACCGAAGATACTTCCTTCGTCTTAGTGTGATGTTTCTTTCTATATGGCCGTATGGAAATAATACGAAATTGAGAAAATCAATGTAACGCAATAAAAATTTAATCATGGGTGTTGGTAGACTGATAAAATTTGACTTAAAAATGGAAGGGGAAAATCTTTAGAACCGATCCAAATAATAAACGGGAAAAGAACACTGGGACAAATACTTAGATGGAACTGAAAATTGGCTAGATCAATTAGAACCCATGATATCCATCAGTCAGGTTGTCTTATTAACCACTGTTAATCCTCGTACTTTGGGTAACTTTAAAAAAGGTCTTCTTATTAGTTTTCTTCTTCTTCTTTTTTCTAAACGAAATTGAAGGACATGATTACATGAATATGGGATACAAGGGAGAAACACAAGGCCAATATGTGGTGTTGTGTGTTGTGCGAAAACTTGTGCCTCTAAAGCCCCCAACGGGGTACCCAATCCACAGTGCAGACTTTAATCATATACGGAGTAGTGTACGAATACGTGCTTTGTTAAATCACGATCGGGCCTGGGCCGCACTCGTAGGATGAGAGAGAGTCTAAGTCATAAACTCAAGGAGGTTCCATCCTAAAACCAATTGACAATAGGTGGAGTAACTACTTGGTTTATATACATATCAACCCTCTCCTCTTTTTTCCAATGTGGGACACTCATAGGTGGAGCTCACTTTAACACTCCCCTCACGCGTGAGTTCCCTTATACTAGCAGACTGGGTTTCGGGGCTAGTCGGGGCTCTTCTAGCTCTCTTCGCCTCCCTCATATCTTGCCCATCTGTGCAGACTGGACCTTCAATAGGCTCACCGGGGCTCTTCTGGCTCTCTTCAGTAGAGCATCGCAAACCGGTGCTCTCCTAACTCTCTTCGGTTGCGTCAACTTGGTCCATCTGCATACGAGCTCAGTTCATCTTCTTGAGTCCCAGGTCTTCAACCATGGGCTCTGATACCATGTTAAACCACGATCGGGCCTGGGCCGCACTCGTAGGAGGAGAGAGAGTCCAAGTCACAAACTCAACGAGGTTTCATCCTAAAACCAATTGACAATAGGTGGAGTAACTATTTGGTTTGTATACATATCAACCCTCTCCTCTTTTTTCCAATGTGGGACACTCACAGGTAGAGCTCACTTTAACATGTTTCGTTTGTTGTTGTTCCTCCTGTCACATTTTTTACACTTCGTAGTTTGTAGTATACGAGTAGTATGCATGCATTTGTCACTGGTTCATTGTATATACGATAATATGATGTTAGTCTTGTCACTTGTGTACTTAATGATAAAAAAGGGTACGACCGTAATTTCGATTCCCAATTTTACAGTGATTACTCTGATTAGTATTTACATTATCGAATCACTCAAATCGACCATGATTATGACTATATACATTGTCAATTGCACAAAAAAGCATCAACAACTTGCGATTTTTAAAACCGCATATAGTAAGAGAGAAATCGACTAGTAGCCTTTTGCCAATTTAAGTATTCTTGCTCTTATTGCTATAATTAACTATATAACTAATTTCTAACGTACCCTCAAAAAAGTCATACCTTTAAACTAATTCATCAATAATGTACCAACTAGTGAATGCGTATTCCTCAAAAACAAAGGCACTAAGCTTGTTGTACTTGAATAATATGAAATTAATCATATGACGCGCGCAATGACCTCATTGCCCTAATTAAATTATGATTTTTGCCCTCTATATCCAATGATGATTTATGAATAGTGGAGATATATACTAAACATCTCACGTCGGATTATACCTGAAAGCTTCATACTTGAAATAAAATAATGCATGGAGATGTACTCATAGTTGTTTAAATCTAAAGAGTTGTTGGTCGACACCCCTAATCTAGACACATCTAATGTATGATTGATCGAACACTTATAATTATGCACTTGTTTAATCCAAAATATCAGTCCTTTTATCCATTATAATTAGGACACTGTCATGAACAATCATCATTATATTATAAACTAAAGTAAACTATGTCTCGAACAATGTATAGTTATTAATATATAATTCCAGCGACAACAGTAGAAGATACGCGATAACATATTCTAAAAATGTACGATTAGATTATTGCTCAAGTTGTGCTGGATCTGAATATACCTTGGACCACTTACCACTAATGGTAGCCTTAAACTTACAAAATCAAATTGAATCATGGGACAGTTTTTTGATAATTGTAATTTGTCATGTTGGGCCAGTAGCTATCATGGTACAGTTTGCTGCTAATTATTTTATCATTTCGCTTAATTAGGTAACACCTAATTCTTTATTCGTATAAAATGTCAATCATTCATCTATTATTTGCATAAATTATACTACAAAGAATCAGTCTTTGTATCCTCGTAGGCTCGAAAGTGGTCAAATATCTTAAGCAATAATCAGTCGTACACTATAATTTACATGGTCGGCAGGAAAGTATATATCAGAATAAAGGAGAATAATTAAATAACTAGTAGATTTACATCTAGGTTTAGACTTAACAAAAGGAATCTATCATAGTGAGTAATGGAGTTTACGATCATCTCCTATGAGAAATTGAAAACTGGTAAATATAGCACGATGAACAAGCAATGTAGCATGGTAAATCAGTAATAATTGCGCTCGTATAAGATTGTGTTCGGTGACATAAAAGGTAAAAAAGAAATCATTTGTCTCATTAATGTAATTTACATAAATACATATGTTACATTGTGTAACATGCCCAAGGAATAAAAACACCTTAAGAGTGCATTTGAAAAACTTGCCTCTAAAACGGTCATTATCCGATCCACTATACATATACAAATTATGATCCGAACTTCAGCATGAAAAGTGTCATCAATGAGTACTACGTCAAAATTATGTATGTCACGATATGATGAGTTTTCGAGTAATGTGTAGTACTTATATGTCATATACTCATATGCAGACATATTTACTATTTAGGTTTAGTCTCAACTCGTAAATTGAAATTGACAAATTTCTGTCAAATCTCGAGCATATAATAGACATAAACAAGCAGTAAATTATAATGTGGGTTTACTTGATTACGTAATTCGGTTAATCAATAGACTACAGATTTTCTAGTTCACTAATTCATTTAAGAGAGCAATTAACAAAACGCATACTACGACCTTGATCAAACCGTTAGCAGTCATTCCAGCTTTGATTAATCCGGTTTTTTCTTTTAGCGCCCCTACATATTACGAGTATATGTCATGAATATGATCCACCAAGAAGACTTGAATAACACATATATCCTCTTACTAGTGATGTGAGAATTTAGATTGTGAGTAATGAGTTTTTATGACACAAAATTCAGCAGGAAATGGGATTTAGATTACAAGGAGGGATAGATAGGTCTCTCTCACAGTTGTAATAGCCAAGTGAGTCTGACTGCTTTTTTGGGCAAGAGAACTGATTCAAAGGACACCAAAGATTGTGACCATTCATCACCATCCGGGTGATATTTCCCAGACCCAATCTCTTTTTTAAGCACTTCTGAATTTTTCTCTGCTCCTCCCTTTTTCTCTACTCAACCTCATTAAAAAAAATTTAAGTTTTTTTTTTTTCAACTTTTATGTCTACCCTTTTTGGCCACCAAACACACCCTAAATTCACCAATTTATTACCTCTAGGAAACTTATTACACTTACCCAATTTGGGAAAGGGTAAAAATTACAGCAAGGAATCAGATTTCAATGCTTTGAAAGAAGTAAAAATATGGGAGTAGAAGTAAAGCAGAAAGAACAATCTTAAGAATCAAACCAAGAAATTAGTGGCATTTTTTCATTTCACCCATTTTTTTTTCCTAACTGTTAGATTGACCAATATGGCAATTTTTAGAATTTCCCTCAAACATAAGCAAAGTGTCTCCCATTTGAAGGGTAGACCCAAGAAAAACACCCAAAAAAGAAGGCCATTTATATTAGGCTTTACATGGTTGAGGGCATTAAATTAGAAGGATAGATAGGTAGATTAGAGAAGTGGGAAGAACACAGAGAAAGAAAGATTATTAAGAGGGTCTCATTAGAGAGTGGAAACCATTAGGGGGCATCCAATTTTGTGGTGGAGGTCTTGATATCTGCTGTGAGAATCCTGATGATGCTGCAGCAGTCGCAAACCTTTGGCTAGGAGCCCCTGCTTGCCATTGCTGTTGCTGTTGTTGTTGTTGTTGTTGTTGTTGTTGCCGATTGCGAGTGTCATTGTTAAATGCATTAGTGTTACCTGAGGAGAGCATTAGATCAATTCGGCCTCCGTTGCTGCTGCTTGGGTACTGAATCTATTAACAATCACCAATGTACATTGCATAGAAACGTTTAATGCACGATTCGATGCAACCAAACAAACAAATAAAACAAACATTGACAAACAATAGAAGTACCCACATGATAGTTTGAGGAATTGAGGTGGGGAGGGATAAAAACAGGAATCTGGTTATCTCCTGAAGGCCGGAATTGGCCAGCATATCGATGCATCTCATTCGCCTTTAACATGCTTTGTGGCGATTGCAGGTGTGTTTGGCTGAGGAGTTGCATTGTCTCAGCTTCACCATATCCCTCTCTTTGCCTACCATGATTACTCTCACCTTGATATGCCTCCTAGTTAAGCAATTTTTGTTAAGTTGACATTATAAATTGCTTTACATCATAACAATTCGATAATTAAAAATGCATGTATCATTGTATCAATGTGTTTTCAAATTCACATGTACCTTAGGCCTTGAGCCCTGGCTTTGCCAATTCATCTCAAGCTGCATTGGGTTAGGATGTTGTTGCGTCATTGCAGCACTATCCCGGAAATCTAAACTGTTATTACTTTTCGAGCTGGATCCTCCTAAGCTCAAGTCGAGGTTGTGCTCAGCACCACCGCCACCACCACTCCCACTACCCGAACATTCTACACATGAAAAGCATACCAAATTACATGAGATTGAGGATGTATCAAACTATCACATATATAAGGTAATGCCTACATTCCAACACATACAAATATGATCAAAATGTCTAAATTGATAACATATCAGAATGAAATGTTGATTGTTATATATTACCAGCTGTTTTGAGCTCTTCTTCATAGATGCTAGGATCAAAGTTAGTGACTGCATCTTTACCATTGCACTTAATTGCGGCCTTGTCGTAAGCTCTACGAACAAACAAGGATTCCCATTAAATCAATGCTCAACATCCACATATAATAGTAACATGTACATTCTTACAGTCGTTACAGAAGTGAGAAATGTACCTTGCAGCTTCGACTTCAGTATCGAATAGGCCCAAATAAACATACCTAGCATTTTCGGTAAACCTTCATGAGATTAATTTAATTGAATGGAACATTTTAGCTTCAAAAACATAGAAATTGGACATGTAAAAGTAGAAAAAAAAAGAGATTGAAGCGTGAAGAATACTTTTTGCCTAAGAATTGGCCCATACGAGCTTCCCATCGACCACATTTGTGCAAGGTAACGCCCCTATACTTGGAGCTACCTCTAGGAAAGCCGGTACTTTGTCGGCGAAGTACGTGGACAAATTCCTCTTTAGTTAAATTTCCCATCTGTTACGACATTATAGATCATTAATATCCGTAAGTGTTCATCTTAGCCGATCCCAAAAACAAACTCGAGGAAAAAAGAAAACCCCGAAAATTTGACAAAGGCCGTAAAAAGATAAGGTGGGGAAGATGATGATAAGGCGAAATCTCCCTAGGCAGCCAGCCAACCAACCAACCAACAAACAAAAGCTTAACATAAAACATTTTAGACATAATAGTTGATTAGACACACAAATAATAATTCTTACACCCCATCCCCTCATTTTTCTGATCGTGCTGACAGTTGCGTCTCATTATACACGAAAAAATCGCGCTTTTTATCTACATTTCTCTCTCATACTGACCTGCTTCAAGTCATCTTGATAGTCTTCAAGGCTAAAGTTAATGTCTGCCTCAACACCTCGGAACTTAATGGCTGCCCTGTCATATGCACTGCATACCACAAACACAAAAACACACCCAAATTACATTAAAATAAAAAATAAATATTTAAATTATGAGTAATAATAATTGATTAAAAAAGAAAAGCAAAGTTTTGTTGTGAAGCTAGCTAATTTGATTCTCCAATCATATATTTTATCTCTATATCAACCTCCAACAAAAGAAATTATCAGAAAAATGGCATTTAGTTAAGTTTTTACTACTTTTGGCTAAAAATAATGAATGGGAGAAAATAATGTTTGGGAAATCAGCAAAAAAAGAAAAGATTTGATTGAACTTACCGAGCAGCTGCATGTGCCGTGTCAAATCCACCTGTTATTTTTTTTAACCACACCAAATCCGGTATCATTTTATGTTAGAATTTCATGTCATAAAATACATTTTTATACTCTTAATAATAAGATCCATTTCATTTAATTTAATTTAATGAATTCAAGCCCAACAAGCATAACCTTACCCAGATAAACTTGCTTCCCACAATCCCTGCAATCACACACACACAAAAAAAACATCATTTTGATATTACCAAACGAATCATAGGTTAAAAAAAACCTTTAATTAAAATAATTAGTTGTGAGAGAGATTAACGGACCATATATGAGACTCCCACCGGCCAGTTCTCCGGTAATAGGTCACGCCGCGGTACTGCGAGCTCCGAGACCGTGGCCCACGCCGACTCTTCTTCATCGGCTGGGCCATTTCCGGTCCTTTATTCGTCATGTTGTTGCTGTTAGTAGGGGTATTGGAATTATTACCGCTACTAACAGCAAAGCCCTCGGCACCCGCGGCTGTGTGTACAGCGGCGGGTTCCGTGGACTGGGAGAACTTGACCCCGGTCCAATGGGCTCGTGGGAACCCGGATGGGCCAGCTGTATCTATTTCCGACTGGCCCATTCCCACCGGGAAAAACTGGTGGGTGACCGGGGTCATTTCTCCCGAGTACAACGATGAATTATTATTATCTTCATCGTCGTAATTATTACGATTACTATTATTATTATTACTGTTAGTAGTTTTGTTATTATTGTGGTTAGGGAGAAATGAGAATCCGAAGATTTTACTGAAGCTGTTGCTACGCTTCTTTCTATCTCCCCCATCTTCGCCGTCCGATCTCTCGACAAAGGCGACGTCATCATCGATCATGGTGACGCCAGCAGCAGATGAGCTGGAATTCTTGTCTTCACCGTCAAGCGACGTCGTTCTTTGAGACGAACCACCTTCTGATTCGTCGTTTCGCCTCCTAGTCTCATTATCTGGGGTACCATTCAGATCCCACATTTTTTTTATTTCTTCTTTTCTATTAAACTCTCTCTTGGCTTCTCAAACAAGCTTTACTTTGATCATCAAATCAAATATACAAATAAAAGTAGAAGGGGAGAAAAGAAGCTCTGTTCTTGATATTTTTCTCTCTCCCTAGATTTATGGGACTCTAGGACTAGTAGGAGTAGTAGAGTTTGCTCTATAATAACATGTAAGAGAGAATTTATTAAAGAGAAAGAAGAAAGAGGGTTGGTTTAAACTTTAAAGTGATTTTTGAGAGAACAAAATTTATAAAATAAATTAAAACCTACGACTGAAAATGTGAGCTGGATGTTGCCAAACAGGTTGATATACTACTCCTACCCAGAGAGATTTTCCTGATTCTTTTTGCAGTTTTGAGTTGCCATGTTGAAGACTAAACGAAAGACCCGTTTACTTTGAAATCAAGTAGAGTTGGTTGATTGCAATGCAGAACGAAATACTTACTAATTTTTAAAACAAGTGAACGATTCATTTGGTTTAAATATAACTCCAAACATTGCTACTCAAAACTGCAAAAAGAAACAAGAAAATCTCTTTGGGTAGGAGGGAGTATAGGAGAGTTGATGTAAGAAGAAAAAGTAAAATGATTTATTTAAATTTTGTTTTAATTTTCCCTCAAAAAAATTAAATTGTTTTTGCATTTATTTTTAAGTTCCCCAACTTTGCCATTTTATGGTATTATTAAAATTTCTTTTGGGGTAGACCTACTCTAGGAGTACTATATTATTATTTATGCTCAATCATGGTTGCCCTTCCTTAAAATCTCTATTTTCTCTTTTTCTTTTGTCTTTCCTCTTAGGTACGTACGAACCATTCAATCTCGGTCATTTACGGCTCGTAAACGGTTTAGTTTAGGTTAATAACCCGTCTCATAGGAACGTTGAAGGGGATTGTTAGTTTCAATAATGTGCTGGTGCACAATATTAGGCAGTATACTCACATGAGAGGTTGAATTTATCTCTATAGTCCAGTGACCAGTGGCAGTGACCCATCACAGTGTTTGGACTAGCATTACTCAGTGATTAATGGTTTATTGGTTGGTAACTAAAGGGATTTGGTTGAAGTCCAACTGAAGACCATGAACAAATTAAAGTCCTGATACTTTTTTTCAAATTCCTCAAATTTCTAAATATAAGAGGAGACATGCGTTGGATGAAAAGAATAACTTTGTTTTTTCGATCGAGCATCATAACTTTGTTTTTTCGATCAAGTATAACAACCTTTTAACCTATAGTAAATCAACATTTCTACACCTTGATTAGTAATTCCGAGTTTGAAATGCACGTTACAGGAAAACATGGTTAGTTCTGTTCAATGTTGACTCTAAATGAAATCCAAATGGTGCTAGAAAAGCAAAGAAGGAAGTGGGGGGAAGGAAAACATGGTAATTGAAAGAAGGGTCACTTTCGTTAAACAATTACTTTATCGACGTTAACCAAATCGAAAAGTTTTTGTGTCTCTATCTCTCTTAGCTTCTTTCACACAATTGGTTTTCCACTATCTCTCTCTAAACAATTTTAACAAAATTACCCACTAATGGAAACAGACAGGACCAATACAAGAGGGAAGATTAATTACTCAATTTCCATAATTAGTTAATTACTCTTTCTCCCTCTTCCTTTAATTCATATCCTAATTATTAAGTCTTCTTTCATTCTCAATGCATTTTTCTTTTTCAAACTCTTACAATATTTCATCTCCTCTCATTCACGTCATATAGTGAGTCACCTTGTCCATATTATTAATCTTGTTAGACTAATTTGGAGTACAATTTATGTTGCATTTGCTAACTACTGTCTCTTAATGACTGTTATTATTACTCATTATGTCAAATTAGCACATATTTGACTTACAATGTTTTGCATATGTATAGATAGTATATCGGTCAATGGTACGTTAGTAGCTTTAAATCTTTAATATATAAAGATTTTCACCGTGAAATAATGATAAGTTCGTTCATAGTCGGATCTTTATCTTGTAACTTAAAGTTAGAGATTAATCTATTATTAACAAACAATTATAATAGTATTATTTCGTTATAATTGTGGTAGGTAGATGATGTGTAATACAAATATACAATTACTAGAGAAAATGTCTCCTATATACACCTCGGCATTGACCGAGTTCAGGTATTCTCATTTCAACTAGACTTTGTATAGTTTGGTCGTGTATGATAAGTGTTTGGACATTTGAATATTTGATTAACGTCCATGACAATAAGTTGCACTTTTTTAGAAAGAAATAACATACACCTATATACTACTATTAGGCCCCGTTTGATAGGACTGCATCTTTCTGAACTGATCTGATCTGATCTGAACTGAATGCTTCTGATCTGAACTGATCTGATCTGAACTGATTTGATCTGATCTGAATGTGTTGAAATATTGATTGAATTTCAACGAATTAGCATCAGTTATGGACCAAATACATTGATAAAAATTTGAACATTTCTGATCTGATCTGATCTGATCTGAATGATTTTGAACTGTTCAGATCTGATCTGAATGATTCTGAACTGATCTGATCTGATCTGGATGATTGTGAACTGATCTGAATACTACTGCGTATAAGTCTTATCAAACAGGGCCTTAGTTAGAACCATAGAGTCGTTAATACTTGCTCGGTAGAAAAAAAAAGAAGGTAATAATATTTGGGTTGGACGGCCCCATGCTTTTGGACAAGTTAATAAAAAAAAAAACTACTCTCTCCGATCATATTTAAACATTTTTTTATAGACTTCGTAAGTAATAGAGAAAACGGAAGGTGACAATATTACGAGATAATATCGAGAGATATTATGGAGTAATGTGGTCAGAAATATGACCATACGCAAGTGTCGTGACATATCGTGAATATGTCAATATTGACTTGTGAAACCGAACAATTGACTTGTGAAAAGGAAACACAGAGCTCTCTAGACTCTCATAATAAGGTTTTTAGTTTTTACCAATTTAAACCAGGGTAACAAGTACATTCAGGGGAGGGGTAGTTTGGGGATAAATGTATATTCATAGTAGGTAAAACTTAAAAGGGGGTTGTATAAGCGAGAGTTTGATGGGCTTCAGAAAAAGGAAAAGGGAATAATTGTGAGAAAAGGAAAAAATTTCCAGAAAAGTCCAATCCAAGAGTACGGGAAAGGTCCACTATTTGCCTCTTTTGTTCTCCAAGCGACCAATGCCCTTTCTATCTCATGTACCTCGTATTTATTTCTCTTTTAAATTAACGTTATTATCATCATTCCCACGTGATCTCGTCCTGCGTGATCCCCACCCGCTCTTTTTTTTTTTTTTTCTTCCTGATGGGTCAGCAGAATGGATCTTCTGTCCCACTCTGTGTCCCCTCCTATGTGCCACACTAATGGGAGGCAAGGATTTCACAAAACTTACTATTAAAAATAATCTTTAATAAAATTATTTTGTGAAATCCTTGCCCCCATTGGTGTGGCACACAGAAGGGGACACAAAGTGGGATAGAAGATTCACTCTGGATGCGTCAGTGTTTTGAGTCAGGCAAAAGGGTAAAACCATAGCCCCTCCGAGTCTCCGACCCAAATCAAATTTTCCTTCTTTTTTTTTTTTTTTTTGCAGTTTTGAGGTGTTATACATATTTCAACTACATTGCAATTCACAAACTCCATTTGATTTGAAGGAAAACAGGTACCCCGTATTTCATTTAGTCTACAAATAACTTACAAGTAACTTAGAACTACAAATAGAAAAAAAAAAAAGGAAAAATCACTTTTAATCGCAAGAAGTATATGTCTAGGATATATAGTCAATTATTGAGACTCAACCATTAGTATAACCTTTTGGTTGAGTTGACTATTTAATATTGTATCAGAACCTCATTGACCTTGAGGTCTAGTGTCAAATCTTGGGTGCCCCCTCCTTTATTTTCAAGTGGAATTTTTTTCAGCACTAGGTTTGGGTCGCTTGTGCATCTATTATCCATGTTAGTAAGTCAGTGGACTTTCACGTGAGGTACTGAGGTTGAGTGCTAAAATATATAGCCATTGGGTCACAACGATTAGTCTAAACTTTTGTTTAAGTTGGCTTATATGAGTATCTACATAGGGTAGTTAAATTATGTGTGTCATATAAACAAGGTGTTTAGACTCTTGTTCGTGTTTATATTTACTAATTGATCTACATTCAAGTCTGGACCTAGAAAAAGCCAGATAGCCAACATGAAATTGTAACGTAGTTTCCTAATCTAAGTTTTATTAGTGCACGTGGCATTTGTGAAGTACGGAAAACGTCATTTTGCAAATCTTGGGAATATTTGAGAAATTCGAAAGTTTGAAGGGTATAATTGAAAATCTCGAAAACCTCAAGTGTACAGTGGAAAATTTCCCAAAAAATTACTCTCTAGCTAGTCATTACCAGTTGATCCAAATATCGCTAATTTGCTATGCTTGTAGAATTGTAGATGCTAGCGCATGTTAAAAGACAAATAGACAAACAGAAAACGTAATGATACAATGCTATCTACTAGGACTACTATAAATAGGTGTGACATTGCACTTAGTCTAATTTATAGCCCTCACTACAAGTGGCAGCTTTTCAAATCCAAAGTCTATTTCAAGTTGAGCAATAAAAAGGGGTAAACATTAAGCATCATAGATCGATCAGTCTTTCAATAATATGTCGCATTCAGTTTGTTTGGAATCAATTTGGTTAAACTTTAGATTTACATTCATACTTGCTTGTTCAGACAACTAGTCTAGGCGTATTATATGCACAATTATTATGAACTTATACCAAAAAGTCATAAGTTTATAATTAAGTGTGTTATTTATGGGAGTCCCACAAAACCCTTCTAGTAGAAACAAAGTGGTTGGGTTACTAAGAATATCTATAATTTCTTTTCATTGTTCTGTTTCCAGCACATCTTGGCTTTGTATTGTTAAAATATAAAAGTCCATGTTGCATTAGTATTTGATTTATTCGTCATGTTGTTTAGCTTAAGATCGACATTTTTTTTCTTTCTTTTTTTGGTGCTCAGGATCGATTTATGCAATAACAAGGTGTATAAACAATCTGATACAAACTAGCAATAAAAAAATGGAGAGAGTGCTAAGATTTTTACATTATACTCCCTCCTTCCTAACTCAAGCGTCACATGTAAAAAACGATCCCATATTGGAAAGGGTTACACACTTACAATCTACTATGTTAATCAAAGTTCAAAAAAAAAAAAATTGCATTGAAGTTAGAGAAACCTCTAATCTAATTTGCTATAACTTTTTGAAACTTTGATAAACCTATTAGTGTGTATAGTTTTCCCAACACATGGGTATTTTGGGGATGGGGTAATTGAGTTGGGACAGAGGGAGTGTATGAGATTGACAACGGTAAAGTACTTAAGTGTGGTTGAATGACACTGAATTACTGAAAACGTACGATTCTTTTGAATAATTTTTATTTTTTTCCAGTTTAAGGAAATAGATATTTACTTTAAAAAACACAATCTCTTAGTTTACGTGCAACGTTGTTACACCTTTTTTAAAAAAACATTACTACCCTCCGTGCAACTATAAATTGCGTAGAGCCACTCAACACGGATATCGAGGAGGGTATATCTGATAAACGGTTAATCAAATTTTCAAAAGTTATGCATGACGGGTTATATAACAGTCTAAACTAACCTTACATGTATTTTTTTTTGGAATTTTAATAATTGATTAATACATACACACTCCTCAATATATTATGCGTGTCGAATGAAGGGTAGTATTACATTTGATAAGATCTCTCTTATATACCGAATTACAGAGTATATATTTAACTTCGTATATACACGGATATACCGTAACAACCAAAAGTACGGAAGTTACGATACAAAAAGAAAACGTTTCAAATAGGCCAACTAGAAAAGCAAATAAACTCGAGTTAGTGGAGTGGTAGATTGATTCGTAAATTTAAGAATATCATCATGGTTGACATAATTATCTCGGCCGTAACAAAAGAAAAAAGAAAATGGAAAAAAAAAACAATATATTAAACGTACACCAATCTATGTTTGTCTTAGCTTTTAGGGGGTGAGCCGTGAAAGTGGAGTTTCCTGTGGCCGGTGGGGGCACACAATATATATAGAAGGGTACAATAGAAAGCCACGGCACAATCCCACCCAAACAAAGTACGGAGTAGTTTAATTACCTATTTGGGGAGTATTTTACTCTTTTTCTTAGGATTATGCTTATTTTCACTAAAAATCAATAATAATTTACAAGAAGTTGGTGGGGAGACGAGATACGATTTGAGCTGAGATAGGATCGTAAAATAAATTGAGTTCAAGTGAGTATTTGAGTCGTGAACTCGAGTTTATATGCATTATGCAACAATTGTTTTATGGTTCGATGTCCAAATTACATTTATTGAATTAATATGAGAATAATTATTTAACGCTCTAGAGTGTTTTCTGTACACTTTCTCATAAAATAGTTTATTATATAAAAACTCAAGTTGATGGGAGTACTACCGAAATACATACATGAAGGGTCAATGTCACTGCCACTGCAATAGTTTTTCTCATTAGTATTGCAGTTCATTCAGACCCAAACCCGACCTTTACAGCTTATGTACAACTAGTATTACCTTTGTATACAAATGATGAATACGGTCATGTAGTGCATAGGTGGACATGTTCACGTGTATAAACGAACTTGTTATAAACTATAAAGCATTTTGTATGTTATCCCGCAAATAATCTCAACACTGATAACTCGTTAAATGCTCATACTCCCTCCATTTTATTAGATTTTTTGCATTTAATTTGAATTTTTCTCACAAATTCAAACCAAATGCAAAGAAACTAACTAAATGGACGGAATATAACTCCACACAGTAACTCTTCTGTGAGACCGTCTCACAGGGTGAGACGGGGCCAAAAGGATAAAAGCCCACTCCCTACTCATTTACAATAAATTAAAAAAAAATAGAAAGAGAGAGAAACGGATTATATCTTACAATTTGATGATGAACTTATCACAATTACCACTATTATATCGTAAATTTGAACTTTAATATTTTTTTTAATTTTTTTTAATTTTTTTTTATTTTTTTAAAAAAAGTTTTACACAATTGTCTTGAAACTGCAGTTTCTCAATATGAATGTTTGAGTTAATAAGTTATAACCTTGAGTTTTGTAACTAAATCAAAGAGTTACAAACATTTATACAAATTACAAATGTTTGAGTTGTAAACTTAAAATCTTGAGTTCTTAATATAAAAGTTTAATTAAACTTACTTAAAACTTTGAGTTCTCAATATGAATGTTTGAGTTTAAATCTCTACAAATCTTTGAGTTTTAAAATTTTTTAAATCTTTGAGTTTAGAATACAAAATTCCTAGTTCTTACGGCATAAATTTGAGTTTAGAACCTTGAAATAATTATCGTCAAATCATGAATAATGGCTAGATAAATTTTTTTGAAAGATTCCGTCAAAAAGAAAAAATATTAGAAGAAGAAAATGAGAGATACTTAGGGAGGAGAGAAAGAAATAGAAAAAACTTAGGTATACGAGAACTAGAGAAGTTTGGAATGTGTGGGAAGGGTTAGTTTTCTTGTTTTGTATTTTGGGCCTTTCTTGTTATGGGCCCGTCTCACACTGTGAGACGGTCTCATACAAGAATTTGTGAACTCCACAACTAGTGAAGTAGCCAAACAAGGGGTTACCTTAGATTAGATCGTAGGGAAGGGGTCTTAAAAGGAAAGGGGGGCTCCCCTATGATCTGAATTGTGGAGTGCAATCTATCTAATCCTAAAATCAGCTAATCACCAACATACATAAAATTTTCTCTCTCCTCAGAGTCTAACTGAGTGGGATGCCAAACCAAACAATGAAACGATGAAACGATTTCCAATAATAGAAGGGGGACGAGGGTTAAGCTTATTTGCTTTCATTTCCTCAAGTGGCAACAGTACATCTTTTACTTCGGGCCCAGGCCCAGGCCCACCTTCCTACAGCTGTCCACCTCTCCATTTCCTTTCATGTGACATGTAATTAACTAAATTTCACCACTACTACATTGTTTTTTTTTGGTACAAGGAGCAGCTATTGCTGCGGGGGTGGGGGTATGAGGATTTGAACCCGGGACAACCCCCAGGCAAGTTGAGTTCCTATCCACTAGGCCAACCTTGATCCTCACCACTACTACATTGTTGCCCGTTGGTTTATTGCAATTTGCAACACTGTTTTATGCATTTGTGCCTCAGTTGTGTTATACTGATGTTATATTAATGGAGTATTACATGTAAGTTGCTAAGTTAATATTAGAGAGGATTAAACTTGGTCTAATGGTTAGAAACTCAACTTGTATGGAGATTGTCGCAGTCACAGATTCAAATACTCAAACCACCATAGCCTCACCCTGCCAGCATTAGCTGCTCCTTTGTACAAAAAGAAAAACTAAATTAATATTAGATTGTTAACATTTATGGAGTAGTTTTTAATATGGTGACGAAAAATTCAAAGTAGGTGTCAACGAAAGAGTTGACAGAATGTATTTGATTCATCTGATCCACTCGACAGACTTCCCTTAGTGTAGTTCGCGTTCTCTTGCCAAGTTAGCTTCGAGCCTCCGATGCTACTGCTCATGTCCGATATGATTTGAATGAATCTGTCTCACTTGAATTCGCTATTTTATTAAAATGTATCGATTAGGGCCTTAGTGTTTTCTAAATTTTCTTTGAAAGTGTTTAAATACTTCTAAAATGTTTACAACGTTTTTTGAAATTTCTTAGCGTACACAAGACGGTTACTGGATGACGATTCATGTTAGCCGACCCCAAATCATTTTGGGAACAAGGCTTGGTTGTTGTTGTTGTTGTTGTGAGGGCCTTAGTGTTTTCCCGGCCTTATTTTTTTTAGGTAATTTCTTTTTACGTTAAATTCACGTGGTGCCCCTAAACTATATATGTCAAATTGCGCGTGGTGCCCTTGAACTATGTCAGATTGCGCGTGGTGCCCTATTTTTCAAACTAGCACAAATTGGTGCCCCTAAACAATGTCAGATTACGCGTGGCGCCTTACTTATTTTCAAACTAGCACAAATTGGTGCCCCTGAACTTTACACTTTCGACATTTGGCGCCCATGATTCCCCTTAACACTGTTTTCTTTGTTTTTTTTAGCGAGACCAGACCATACAAATGCAATTGGTTATTTTTTACACTCTCGATACCTATTTTTACATGTAATTCACGGTTTTCGATCATTTTCCTCTTAGGAGGGGGGCACTTGAAGTATGAAATTAATCTCCGGCGGTAGCATAGAAAGAGGATCCTCCAATTACTCTCGTGGTCCAATTAATTAGGCTTAAACTAATGCTAATGACGATCAATTATTGATTGACATATTTTGGAGGCATTTTTGCAGTCGGCATGACTAAAGTTCGAGGTGAAAAGTTATTCGAGAATAGTACATAGTTGGAC
This sequence comes from Spergularia bocconei, assembly GCA_963457585.1. Lineage (NCBI taxonomy): Eukaryota > Viridiplantae > Streptophyta > Magnoliopsida > Caryophyllales > Caryophyllaceae > Spergularia > Spergularia bocconei. The sequence continues at coordinate 3,654,713 of OY734943.1, forward strand.
GACATTACAATCAATTGTCTTGCCATGTTCACTAATCACTAGTGTGCCGAATACTTAAATCTCAATTTGCCACTAACAACGTACGCACTAAACTAGTGTTAATATACAACTTAGTGAACTTACAACTTGCCCAATTGCGCTCTTGTCGAGCTTACGCAACCAAGAAACTAAGGGATGAGTGTGTTGGAAGATTAGGTACATTATTGTACACTGCATAAGTACAAATGTACAATGAGTAATTAAATTAGGCTAAATACGAGTATATTATATACATATATGATATATACATTCTGGTTTTTCATAGTACACTAATTAATAAACTAGTAGTACTAGAATCCAGTATCCCTGCGCTTGGGGCAATGTCGCAGCTATTGAGGTAATAACCGAAGCGCGACAATTGCTGGTTGAAAACTAACCAAGCTACAGTTTCCTAGTAACTATATCGCATTCGCTTGTTACTCTGGTTTTCTTCCCCAAAATAGATTTATCACTGCTAATTACTCCATAATTGGAAGCTAAGGGCCGAAGGGCACCGAGAATCTCGAGTCATCGAGGGACTACCAAGTACCAACTTGACATTACGTGTATTATATGAAAGCTGTTTCTTTTAAGTTTTAAACCTTACATACGGAGTATTTAAGTTATTCTTCTTTTGATGAGTAGTCGAGCATATAGATATATAAACTCGTATCGAGTGTAGTCATTTGACTCCTATTTAGGCCTTGTGCGATTCAACTTATTCAACGGTGTTTTCAAATCAGATCAGATTTATTCAAATCAAATCAAATCAGATCAGCTTTATTCAAATCAAATCAAATCAGATCAGAATTATCCAAATAACAATAAATGAATGTAGTCTATTTTTAGTTATTAATTCGTCTAGTTGCAGTTAATTTATCAGTTAATTCAGTTCAGATCAAATCAAATCAAATTTATTCAAATCAAATCAAATCAGATCAGTTCAAATCAAATCAAATCAAATCAAATCAAATCAGAAAAATGCAGTCCAATCGCACAGGGCCTTAATAAGCATAATAACAAATTATTTCTTAATTAATTATACTGCTTATATGCCACTTTCATTACTCTGCTACTTGTAGATTGTAGTTCCTAGTAGGTATAATAGACGTAAAATTTAATGATTTGATTTCCGATATAACCACATTCATGAAAATCCTAATTGATTGTGTCATATTTCTAAAATTCCACTTAAGTTACAAAAACTAACGTTGGGAAAACCTTCAATCATTTTTCTTCTGAATTAGACGTGTGCATGAGTATAGCGTTATATATAGGATTTCGCAACCCATATTTGTAATACCTCGAATTTCACATGAGGTTTAAAAAGATATAAGGAGCTTATATAAGTATTTAAAAAGATTGATAGTGCTACTCATATCAATAAAGCCAACTTTTATTTTAGGAATCATATGTGCTAAGAACTCCACTGTTAGGCGTGCTTGCTGGAGAGTTGTCTTGGGACCAGTGACTTCCTGGAAAGTTTATGGTTCAAGTGATGAGCAGGGGTGTTACAATAATGACCGAGTTCATTAGGTCGCACCCGCAGTGGCGGATCCATGAAGTACGATATAAGGTCTCGACGCCTTTGTTTTTCCTTTCAAAATGCATACGAGTATTTTGTACTAAAAGCTATGGAAAAAGCTTACCGAGTATTTCATTAGAGATCTAGAGACACCAAAAACTATTATTGTAACACTGAATATTTTTTTTTCCGACACTGCTCACTACTTGTCCAGAAAAATTTCACCATTGCGTTCTCTCGTACGTCTAATAACAAGAAGACACAAGCATCAGATATTCAGATCATATAACATGGTTGACATTTTTTTGACATCAAAGATATATTCAACAAAGTCAGCAGTTCAACGTGAATCATGTTGTTAGTTTCTTACATATTACTCCGTAGTATATTACTCGACCTGAGAAGTCTTTAGACTCTTTACTGTGCCGTGGTCAAAACTCAACACCAACGTCCAACGTAGTCACGCACGTACATTAGATACATAATTACATACACTTGTCGAAAAATAAGCAAACAAACGAGCAAAATCATAGGAAAAGGGAAATCGCATAAGATTTCATTATCTTGAATAATAGTGACATTGTGACCATATCAATGGACCAGCTACGATCAAGTTGCATTGCACATGATCAATTATTGTTTAAAGACGACACTTCTTCTGTGTATTGGCCAGAAAGATTGCTCATATTCACACAAGTTTCGATCTAGTCCAAGGTACATTTTCAACACCACAACTCCACAAAACGTACGTACAACTTTCTCAAGTACTGTAGTACAATTCAACCACGTGAAGTTTTACCCCTACATTCATACAATTGGGTAAAATGTGTTATTAATTTTGAGTAGGGTTCGCGGCAAAATGAATCTAGTCCCATTGTAACGTTCTCAATTGGTAAAAGAAATTTTTTTAAATATTTCTTTATTTGTTGGCATTTGATAGATAATTACACTCCGTAAGCTATTGAAGTAAAAAAGTTAATTATAAGACATACTTTAGTTGTCTGAATTTATAGGCTTCCTTAGGTTGGGGGTTTGTTAGTTGTTACAAACTTTTAGACTTCAGAGAATTTGTGTATTTGTTAGAACGCCTTATGAGGCATTCAATCTACCAGAGTCATGTTTACCTTCAACCCATTTGTTTGATTAGTGCTTCGTTATTGTTTTGAAGGACAAATAGACCGTATTATTCATCAATTCTTGAAGGAATTACATAATGAATTAATCGTCTATGCATCCGATCCATTTTGTTATCTCATGACTCATCACATCAACTGGCTAATAAAGTAGTTCCCTAAAATGAGTAATTTATCATGAAAATATTATTTTAAAGATAAGAGGCAAAAACAAGTTATACATGATTTATGTCAAAGAAATACTCCATAAAACTAGTCAAATAACAAAAAAAAAATCACATTAAAATCAAGTGGGTGTCAGAAAAATGAAACAAGACAATCTAGGTAAAAATTGGATGCAATTAAGTTAAAGGATGAAAAAAGTGAGGCCCAACATTAATGTAAGTGAGGAAAGCAAAGTACAATACATACAAACCTAATGCCATCCTTGCATCATAATCAAGCTATACACAATTTGATGTGAGATTGGGGAAAGGCCCCCTCCTTACTTTAATTGGAAAGGCAGAGATAATAAGTTAAGGTTGTTTCTTGTTTTGTATCCGTTTCCTCGTAAATGCAATGCTTGTCTTGTCAACTTACAAGAGAGAAATAACAGATGCACATACTAGGGGACCATATTAAGGTATCTTCCACCTAATTGTTGTGGCTTAGCTAGCTTAACTTAGCTTGTGAGGTATCTAAAATTAAATTTCAGCGCATACACATGTAGAAATTAGAATGTGGAAGTTATTAAAATCGGGCCGATTTTAGATTTCTTTCTTGTATTACGTTCATATGTTAATTTCAAGTTTTCAATGAAGATTGACTCCAATTAAGTAGACTTAAAATGGTACGGCAACCAATGGTAGTGTAACCCCAACTAAAGAAACAATCAATTATAGTGTCATTGAGTGGTACGTATGTATTTTGACCGTTCAATAAAATATACACCATTTAGTGATACTAATCAGACTAGGCTAATCTACACTACTCTAGCTACGGACTACTGTGTATACATTTTAATCAATTACACCGAGTTGGTAATATTACATTCAATTCCCTTTTTTTACTCGTTTGTTTACGAAAACCAAAACTGTGTTATTGCAATCGCGTAAATTAGGTAAGCCATGAAAATGAAACAAGGGTCATCAGTGTGGAGAATGTAGAGAGGAGGGAGGAGAGAGTTATAACATGAAAGCTTATCTAATTGTATTGATATGAATCTGTTTATATAAATAGTACATGTGCTAATCAAACTCCTATGATTACGATACTAAACTAGGTAAGAATCAAACATTACTAGTAATACAGAGGTAATTTAGGAAGGTAATTATATGACAAATCAATTACTATCAATTACAATATGAACATATAAACTCTATGCTAATCATTCCTTAATAATCAGATGGATCAAACTAACAAATGGGTATAAATCCCCCGCCACCCACCACCATCCTGATTCCCGCTCCCTTAACATCCCTACGCAGACCATCGGTCGGTCGCCGGACTAGCAACAAGCCAACAAGTAAGGGGCACAAATTAGGGAGAACTAACATACCAAAAATATCCCTAGTAACAAGTTAGCAAGCATCATACGACATTTACTAGTTGCAGCAACTTGACCTAAAAACTCGATTGAATACGAGGAAATGGGGTTTGTTGGGATTTAAACGAAGAGAGAGAAAAATATATGATGGATGAATAGAGAGAAAAATAAAATAAAAGGGTCCATTTGTCCTTAAATTGGCCCTTCATAAAAATGGTACAAAGCCTACTTCACTATACAAGTAGTACACCAAAAAAAGGCCCTCTAATTAAATTCTAACCGTCCAATTTGTGGGCACATATGACCTAAGTTTATAATATCAAACCTGACACAAATTCAGCTCAATCATGCTAAAGATCGAAGGACATAGTTTTGGCAGTTGGCACATTTAGATTCGCTATCGTAAGATTTAGAAGACCCATCTTTCCTATTTTTTGCAAACTCATTACTCAACTATATCTAAAGGGTATCTCCCAATCATGTGCTCTTCTCTACAAATAATAATGTTAACTAGCACATTTTGGATGTTGGCATGTACAATTTTCTTTTCCTTTCTAGTTTTGGTTAACACCTAGTCATAATGAAACTATTGTAAACATAACAACGGTTCGATTAAAACTTGTGTTTTTGGTGAAATGTTAGCTAGACTGATTGTTGGTTTTATGTTTTACCTTTTAGACATTTACTTACTTTTCTAGACGTTTTAGCCCAAATTACTTACCTTGATCAATCTCACTCGAACTCTCTTCCAAAGATGCTTATAACTTGCCGGGTGATTACTTCTTTATGTAACTTATATGACAATATGTTGTTTATTCGTAATTCTTTTTTTATCAAACCGTATAATATGTTTAGCTAAGTTTGATGTTAAACGAAACTAAATATTTGGTTAATCGGACCGCATTCTCCTACTATCAAGTACAAAAAATTGACACCTTTTTTTCCGGAAATTTTACATTTGCATGAAGTAGTACCGAGGATCAACATGCACATTGTGATATCTGGACAAATATATAAATTGACGGATGATCAAGCCCAGCCAGAGCCGGCCCATACCGAGAAAAACACCCAAAGACCCAAGAGTCTTGATCCAGCAAAGAAGACCAGTGATTGGCGCATTGCAATGGGCCAATGATCACTCGATGGCTAGTACAACCCAAATTGGGCTCAATGGTCCATAAATAAGCCCGGGTGTGAGAATGCAACGTCTCACTATGATGCCAAGTCGTTTAGGGCGTGCATACCCTTGTGCGACGTGGTGTTGGCTAGCTGCCATGACAACGGTCCGGAGTCGGAAGCGTGGCGATCCACACCGGGAGAATGGACGAAGCTTCTAAATGTCCATTGGAGTAGGCTTGGGTTGACCCACGGAGCACGGCATAATAAGGGTTTAGACGATTTATTTGCTTGATAAGATGATAACAAAGGCTTATTATGTGCCCATTGGTCGAACTTCTATATAGTTGCTCTCGTATATTGATGGCATATCTTTGCGACTTTACCGAATAGTAGTGACATAAGCTAACTTCGATCCACCCAAAAGAAGACAAACCAATATCAAAGGTGTATTGTATGTGACTAGTGGTCAAGTTTCTAAATAGTTCGATTAGTTCATCTCGTATATTGACCGTCTATCTTCACTCCGCGACCTTACGTAACGTAAAAGTTACCAAATCTGCCCCATAAAGGACACAACAACGATCAATCCCCTTAAACAAGCCAACAAATATCAACACAAATTCAAACCCATAAAACCAACCAAATGAAGAAAAAAAAAAGGAAGGAAATTCAAACTTTAGCCGTGTACTCGTCTCTTCTCAGTGTTCCGTTTCCACACCCGCCGCCGCCAAATTGCGAACAGAGAAGAGTCCTGCGCAATTCGCACATTTTATATATTTCTTTTCCATTTTTTTTTTTTCATTTGTAATTTTAGTAGCCACTGCTTTCTATAAATACCGACTTCCCAAAGAAAAAAAAAAGAATTCTACTTTTCTGTTAAACTGAAAAAAAAATAAAAAAAAAATCATTCTTTATTATTATCAACACTCTCATCTCTATTCTCCATTCCCCAGATCCCAAAATTTTCATTTCATTTTCTCTCTCCTCCGCCAACAGGAGTGTGTGTCCGTCTGTCCACTGAAACAAGAGGATTAGGAAGGAGGGGTAATTCCGTCATTTCGGTTATGGACTCAAAGTTGCTCATACTGGCGGAAACTCCGTTTTTCTCTCCTCTCCGCGACGCCGTTTCATGCCGCCATCCTCAGCTACCTTACTTCCAGCTTCACTTTTGCCGGAATTACCCCCGTGTTTCTACAACCTTCTCTTTATCTTCCCACGCTAAATTCCGCGCCTCCGCCTCCGCTTCCGCCGTTAATAGTACCTTGCCGGACCATTCTTCTCCGGTCTGTTTTCTTTTTCTTTTTGTTTTTCCTTTTTGATTTTATTATGTTTTGCGAATTGTTTTGATAATTCTTCTGTGACAGTTTCATATGACGATTCATGTTAGCTGACGACCCAATCATTTTGGGACTAGGACTTTGTTGTTAATTTCCATGCTATATATTATGGGCTTATGGCCCACAGCTTAGGATAGTAGGATACTGCTTTCGTAATTCGAATTTATTAAGGTAGCGTTTGGGAACAAGAATTTGAAATTTGAGCAATCATTTTAGTTTCGTCATTTGAGATTGTGGAATTCAATTATAAATGACTGGATTGCCAAACAAGTGAATTGCGCAAAATTTGGATTTGAGAATAAAATCCCCGTTCCCAAACACACTTTTAGGAGATTTGAGCTTAGGAGTGTCCTCATTGTCCCATAAGGACAAGGTTGGGGTTCGATTCTTATTTGCGACTTTGTAGGTTGTTTCTTGAATATAAGATGGGTCTAAGTGAATCAGGGTTCTTGATTGAGGGATGTGTAGAAGGTTCCTTTTCAGTTTGTGTATAATTGCACAAGTTGTGAGCGAGGTTCCTTCTCTTTGTATGAATGAGTAGTGAAATCAGCTCAAATCGACTTAATTTAGCCTAGCTCGGTGTCTAAGCTTGCATCGTATTAGACAACATTTTGAGCATTGGGAGCTAGGTTCTTTTCCTTAATATAAAGTAGTAGCGAAATCAGTTGTATTTGGTTATGTTCAGGCATTCAGCTCATGCTCACAAATTTAGCTCAGCTCTATTCTCGCATTAATACTACTTAGACTATGACAACATTACTCGGTGTTTCAGTGGCTATGGTGAGGCTTTCTTGGGGGAGGGTTGGGGGGGGGGGGCGTTGAGTGTACGCAATCTCACCTCTGTTTTGTAAACATAGAGAAGTATTTTTCCGATGACCCATGGTGAAAATTGCATGAAAATCGCACCGACTACTACTTTACTATTCAAGAATGAGATTGACTACGTCCTTCTTCCATCTTAGCTCAGCTCCATAAGTTAAACCCGCTTCTAGATAGTACTTAAACTACCTTCTAAACAGAAAATTTAAGTATCTTAATCATGGGCGGTAATGCTTCTTATTTTTCGCATCAGTTGGGCGGAGTCATCTTCTTGCCCTTGTGTGTAATGTAGTGTAGCAAAGGTGTATTGTGCCATGCCCTACTTACTGAAGTGGCTATCCCCTAGCTTACATGTAATGCAATAATTTGAGTTATAAAGATATATTTGACAAAGCAAAGGGATTTTATAGGATCTATATACATGTACCTCAAAGAGTAGGATTTGTGCAACACTGTCTGAACTCTGAAGTGTCGCAACATACAGATAAATCAGATATGTTGTTCATTTAGCTCTCTAGGAAAGTCAAACAGCCTGTTTAGTGTGATGCAAAATTAGCATGTATATATACCCATTCCTTTTTCTGCCTTTGCTGTGTCTTTTTTATGAATCTATTGTTTTATTTTATTGTTTGGCATTCGGAACTGCTGTGGGCGCGGGCAATTCAATCTTGCTTCTCTTAACCGTTTGCTTCATTGCTGCATAAATATGTATGAGTATGTGTGTATAATCTTCTTTAATTCATGGACAGTGGATATAAAACTAAATTTGAAGCACTTTTGTAGTCAAAACATGGTGTGTACACTGTTGGTGACTTTATGACAACAAAGGAAAATTTAGCAGCTGTAAAACCTTCAACTACCGTTGATGAAGGTATATTCGAATCCGACATTCAGTGTGTTTTTTTTTTTTTGTGGGTGCCAACTGCCAAGTTACCATTTTTGACGCTTTTATTTCGTATTTCCGTTTGTCTTCAGCTCTGGAGATTCTCGTAGACAACAGGATTACTGGTTTTCCCGTGATTGATGATGACTGGAAGCTGGTAAGAGAAAGCTCCTTCCAGTTTCTCTATTGCTAATCTTATGAGTGAAAACTGTGTCGTAGTCAAGCTGTGATAATATCTCCCGGGTAGAAGAGTACAGTTCTAGTGTTCTATTATGCCACTTCATTACAGTAGAAGTTTGCATCATGCAATATATTAACTTCGGGATGAAAAGACCAAACGAGCATATGCTGCATCAGGATCTGGCAACTTGTTTGATTTTTCCCTGCTTCTGGTATATGGTTTATTTAAATGGATGTGTAATTATGTGGGGTTTGTTGCGTTTCAACATTGATTTGTCAATGTTTATCGATGTTGTGAGATGATTATGGTTGGGAGAGTGAGAGACGCAGGTCCTACTTTATATGTAGGTTAAATATTTTTCGCTAAACTCATTGTTTTCTTTTGAAGATAAGTTTGATAAGTCGCATGTCACTTCTGTTTTCTGATTGATCTTTCCGGATTTACATGAATTTCAATGTTCTACATCAGTAGGCATGTTGTTAAACCTCTTTCTTTTCTCTGATGCAGGTTGGTCTAGTTTCAGATTATGATCTGTTGGCTTTGGACACTATATCAGGTAGCTAATAATTTAAGAAAATAAATGATTGTTTGTGGATTATGATTTATGGTAAAGTCTAGCAGTGCCATGATTTGTGGTTGATTATAATTGGTGCATGTTTTATATTGGTAAATTTCAGTCATGGTAGTCACTTAGTTTTGTTCATTTATTGGCCCCCCTTTGTTAGGTTTATATCAAATGACCTACCCCTTCATGTTCAGAATGTATTTTAATGTATTAGTCAAAATCTGCTGTGGTGCAAGATAGGAAATTTAGGCATGACTGTCGCTGATGAGAAGTTTTCTTGCATACAACTGTACATTAAGTGCCTCTTATGTCGAAGGAGGTTGTCGTGAAGAACGCAGCATAACATTCATTATCTGTTTCAGGGACTGGACTTGGGGAGACAAGCATGTTTCCAGAAGTTGATAGCACTTGGAAAGTATGTAGAGATGGCAGCGTGCCCCTGTGTAATATCTTGCTCAATGTATCATGTAAAAGCCAATTGCTCATTTTCCACTCCCATGTTTCAGGTTTTTAATGAGCTGCAGAAGTTGCTTAGTAAAACAAACGGTAAATTAGTTGCTGATGTGATGACACAAGCACCTGTAGTTGTTCGTGAGACCACTAATCTTGATGATGCGGCAAGGTCCGATTGTTTTACCAGCTTTATCTTTCTGGATTCACTAAAGTTTTCCACACTTATAATTTGGGCAATACAGCCATTCAGTGCAAGAAGTTGAATACGTGTGCTTTGTCTGATCTGCAGATTACTACTTGAGACGAGATATCGCAGACTTCCCGTTGTAGATGCTGATGGGAAACTGGTAAGAACTTTGATTTTGTCCTTGCAAAACTGGCATCTTATCTGTACTTCCTTACAGTTGATTTTTATTTTCTCACCCCCAAGGACTACCCGGTCTATGAAGACCTCATTTAATCTTATAGTCAGTGGTTGCCGCACTGGCGTAATTTCAAATAGATAACTGACCTTTTCTAGTTACAACTGTGAACTGTCTCAATGAGCTTGCTGGTTCAACTAATGCAGCGATACATATAGTAAATTGACTTTATCATTTTGAAGTTTTAAACAAGTGAAACCCGACTTTTATGCCCCCTTAATCGATCAAATAATGCTTCGGAAAGTTCACATTTCCTAGGTTTATGCTTTAAATGTTTGATTCCGCTTGTAGGTGGGAATTATCACTAGAGGAAACTGCATAAGAGCTGCTCTCCAAATAAAACGTGCTATTGAGAAGGAAGCTCAATGATTGAGACTTGAGAGAGTCAAATGCAGATAATGGCAAAAAGTGGATGCCCAACACTCCCAGGTTGCTACTTTCTTGTAGTATTTTTTCGTAGAGGGGAATATATTTATTTGCCTTTCGTACCCATTTTTGTTTTGCTATAGTATTTTGTATAAAAGTCTTATGTAGCTAGCTGTTACTATCTATGTAGCTCAGCCTTGGAAGGCACTGTTCGTTTCCAATTTATATGTTTGTGCCAGGACTCGATATCTTCTAGACTTGTTGTGCAAGTGTCGGGAAATGATTTTTACACTCGTTCCTCCAACTTCGGTGTGCACACTAGGCTGAACTTCTTTTAGGTCCAGTTTCAAAAGTTAACTAAATAAATACTATTTTTTCAACAATTGGAGTCGTTTGACATACCGGTATAATGTGCTTTTGTGATAATACATGCTGATATTTAAGATTTTATCAAAAACTCGTTTCTATCTTATACGCAGTATTGTCAAAAACTCGTTTCTATCTTATACGCAGTATTGTCGATTTGTCGTGGAAATGTGGGATCATCTTATTCGAGTTTTTGTCTTTAGGTCTGTGTTATAATTTTCATAGTCAACTAGTCAAGTACAAGCAGATATTAGCTGCAGTCCTGATATGGGGTTTACGCCGTTAGGCTGAATTTACAACACGTGCCAAGTGCCGAATGTCGATTCATATAGATATAGCCATATAGGGCGCGGCAAGCCGGCAACTCTTGATTCTTTTGCAATTGCATTTGTTCTTTTTCGAGCCAACAAAGTCCGTAAACTATTATTATCACAGTTGATTTCCAGAAAAAATACTTTAATTATTATTTTTTTTTTTGAAATATTTTTTTTTTGTACGGCGTTAATTATTCTATCTCTTAAAGAATGAAAATTAGGAATTATAGATTTATCGATTTTTCACTATAAATGGACTAATGGAGTATAACGTCAATTTTGTAATTTTGAATTGTGAGAACAACTTTTTTTTTTCTTTTGTCTACGATGGTTTCCATCTTGCGTTTGAATTATATAGTTAGAGATGATGTTGGTAGCTACATTATAATAGGGTGAAAAAAAGTTGTATAATTTGGGGGGGAAAATCTATACTACTATACAGTTAAGAATACTATTACCGGTCATCGTGTGAATGTGTTTCTTCACAAAATAAATCACTTCAAGTCAGCATCTCTTTATGTCTCCTACTAAATTTCTTGGTCAACATAAAGCAGAGTTTAATCGTATAAACGTGGACTTTTATGATAGAAAATTAGAAATCTCTAATTTCTGATCACTAGCTTTGTCATTGTAGCTTTTGGATAGTCCATAAAATTTGCATAGTCATGGTTACTTGAAGTTTAACTTTATATGAGCGGAATATTATCACCTCTAATTCTCTAACCCAATTCCAAGATACTGTAGTGTCCTGTTTTATATAGTTGTAACGAGTTTTTTTTTTTTCCCTTCCGTGTGTTTTGATAGTACATAGCAAGTAGCAGTATATTTTTTTTTTTCGTCCACTACTTTTCTTAGTTTTGTTGTTTCAAGGGTGATTGGACTTAAGGGGTCGTTTGGATTGTGGGAATAAGAGGTGGGATGGGAATAATAATCCCACTTTCAATTTATTCCTATGTTTGGTTTGTGGGAATTGTAATTGGGAATTAGATGGGATTTGAAATTTGGGAATTCTATTCCCTCATTTTTATTACCTAGTGGGGGGTGGTATTAGGATTAGGGAATAGAATTGGGTAAAATGACATAATTGCCATCACTTAAGTGTGAAATAGAGAGTAGTTTATTTAGGGGTAAAATTGTCAACTAAAAACTTTTCATCTCAATTCCCACCTTAATTCCCAACCCTCATCCAAACAAGGGAGTGGGATTATTTTCCTAATTCCCACCTCCTTATCCCTCCTATACTCCTACCTCTTATCCCCCTAATCCCCATCCATCAATCCAAACGACCCCTAAGTAACTAGTAACATCTATGAACGACTACAAAACATTCCCTAACGTGCATACTTACGTAGTCTTGTAATAAAATGAAATTAAACACAATAAATATCAGATGGATTATATTTTGTAAAAGTATATTAAGCGTGATAGACCTAATGCGCTAAGTTTTTTTGTTACTTTAATACATTTACTCAAAATTGTTGGTGAAAGATGGGTGGAATAAATCAACTTGTCGAAGAAAAATATCCCCATGCATGAAGAACAAAACAATTGTCCTTCTCTTCGGTCCGAAATATACTGATAGTGTCACATCACTTCTTAATATTACTGGATACTCCGTATTAAACATGCAACAAAATCCTTTACCTAGCCTATCGAATCGTTAAAATTCCCATCATTGTAAGATTTTGTGATTTGTGATGCTCGATCATCCATAGTTTTACAAATGTTAGTAGCATTTTTGAAGTGCAAATTTATAATCCATCGGAAAAGGAAAATGAAAACAAAGTAGTAACGGGCAAAGTCGTGATCAGCTTCCACTTCCGAAGTTGTCCGACAAATAGAGTACCCAGAGAGGTATGTGATTGGACCAAAAAAAGAGGGGAAGATCAAGGCAAAAATAAATACCTAACTTACTCCTGTAATTCTTATCACTTGTTGTTTGTGGCGGTTGGTTTCCCCATTTGTGGACTCCCTCTTCTTCTCTCTCTCGTCTCTATTCACTCCCCTTGTAGGTCCTATTTTGTGCCATTTTTTGTATTTTGGCACAACATTCAAATTCTTGGCCTCTTAATTGCGCCTAAAATTGGACATTTAGAAATGATGCTACCAAAATTACACTCAAAAGAATACACAAGTGGTAAAATTTGTAATCATATATTACCAATTTAATTAGCGGCATTCGCCACTCAATGCTTATACCCACAAGGAGCATGGTGGTTCCTCTCAAAATAGAAAAGTAGGGATCACACTTAAAAATGAATTTTCGTTTTTTACTTAATAAGTTCAGCATTTTATTGTAAGTGGGAACATCATGGTCCTTGTGCTTCCAAAACCATGAAAGTATTTACCTTCGCCACTCATAGTACTTAAACTTTATCTAGAAAACAACTAGATACAGTTCTTCCAGGGAGTAGCAGTTCGCAATGAAAGTGATAAACATGTTTTACACTAGTCCGTATTATAGTATTATCATGATGGGGAAGCTTTACCCCATGCGCTTCAAATTTCATTACGAAAATTATGCTCGAATTAATTCTTAAAATTTCATTACACTATTATCAAGCAAAATAGTACTAGTTGCTCAACTATCACGTTAAGAAATCAACCCGTAGAGCATTTAAATTTGCGCTTTACGTTTTTGCAAATTCTTGCATATTCGAATCTTTAAACATAGAAAATCCAAGAAAAAATGGAGAGCAACATCACATCATCCATAATACTGAGAGAGTACAGCAATAAGAAAAGGGACTTGCTATATGTCGCCCTAAAAATTGCTAATCATCGCCCTGTATTCGTATAATTACCTCGTATTTCTGTTTAGGCCCTTACTAATACTTACTTAGTTTGCTAATTAAATTTTCCCTCCCTAATTATCACCCCTCCCTCATTTTCCCTCCTTTTTTCCTCCTTCAATGTTTCTTCTTTCTGAATTGCAAATAAATTAAAGCAAATTCTTGAACTCCAAATTCCCGAACCCAACTCCAAAATCCCGAACTCCATCATCTAACTCCATCATCCGAACTCCATCATCCGAACTCCATCATCATCGAACTCCATCATCCCGAACTCCATCATCCGGAACTCCATCCCCCCGAGCTATGAAGTGACGTGTTGGAGAAGATTTGAAGAAGGCAAAAATGAGTTCAAATGATGATGTAAGTTTATGTTGGAAATCTTGTAATTTAATGTATTATTTCCACAACATTTGGTCATTCATTGTATTATATTCAGTAAATTTAGATGATTTACGCCATGATTTTGAGCTCACAAATCGTTTACATCATTATTTACAGTAAATTTTTGTTCACTTACGGCACGAAAATGAGCCCAGAAATGGCCTTGGCCGTGTAGAAAACACGGCCTGCACCATGGTCGAGCCGTGTGAAAAACACGGCCCGACCATGGTCGAGCCGTCTTTTTTACACGGCCTGACCATGGTCCAGGCCGTGTTTTCTACACGGTCGTGCTTGCTTAAGGCCCACATTTGTTAAGTAAACATTGAGCCTCGTGTCCAAAAGCTAGCAGTAATATTCGTTATCGAATACATCATGTCGATGAATATTTTTGTTTCTCAATGAATAAACAGTCTTTTACAATGAATAAATCAATGATTGGGTGTAAATGAGAGTCTGAATCAATGATTTAATTTTTCAATGAACATGTAAAGCAAAATATGTTATTTCTGTCCTTGTTTTCTATTGACCTCGTCAATGACACTCTGAATGAATACAAGTGTATAAAATGAAAATTTGGAATTTTTTTCACTAAATTTAACTGTTGAATTTGAATTAGATTTACAATATATTGATTTGATGTTTATGTAACGTAGGTGAATACACGAGATTACGGTGGAGACAAAGTGAACTATAATCCTTTGTTCGTGACGGATCAAAAATTCCCGTCTTTCGACGAAGCCTTCGTTTGGGCGAATGAAATTGCAAAGAGAAAGGGTTTTTTCTTGGTAAAATCTTCATATAAAAGAAACAAGAACAAATACAAGCCTAATTTATGGAGGCAGTACCTACATTGCGAGAACGGCCCTAGAAAACGGAGTGGTGAGGCATCGGTTGATAATCCGAGAAAGACTACGACTCATAAGTTAGGTTGTAGTTTTGCGCTCAAAGTTGTAGAGACGGAGGACTCGACTTGGCAATTATGTCTTATGGGTGACGAAAGGGGTCTTCATAACCATGCTTTGGAAGTATACCCAGAGGGTCATCGACAGAGAGTTAAGTTCACCGATCAGGATAAAGCAACGATTCGGATATTGGACGCCGCAAACGTTCGGGTTATGCATATGAAACAGATAATCAATGACTCGAAAGAGAGTGGTTGCCACAACTCGAAACAGTTTCACAATGAGAAGCAGAAGATTAGACGTGAAGCTATGGGAGATATGGACGTCATCCAATATCTATTCCATCTCGCCGAAAAACACAAGTACATTACATTTTCTAAGAGCGACGTCGAAACGGGCGAGATGACGCATTGCTTCATGGCACATCCCACGCATGTTCTAATGTTGCAAGTGTACTATGAAGTGATATTAATCGATGCTACGTATAACACTAACAAGTACATATTTCCTCTTGTTGAGATTGTTGGTTTAACCCCCGTGAACTCGAATTTCACGATAGCGTATTGTATGATGCGCGACGAAACATCTGAATCATACTCGTGGGTGTTGGAGCACTTGAAGATTTTGTTGTCTGAATCAAGGGTGCCAACGTGTATCTGCACCGACAAGGAAGCGTCACTCATTAAGCCTATAGCGACTATATTTCGTGAATCGAGACATTTGTTGTGTAGGTGGCATGTCGATAACAATGTTAGGGCAAAGGCGAAGTTGATATTTGGCACCGAGGCATTAGCGAACGCAATCGTGAACGGCTCTTGGAAGAAGGTTGTGGAGGCTCCGACAGTGGCTAGGCTTGAATTAGCATTACAGAACCTAATGTCAACATGGGCTAGGGGTGGCCCGTTTCGGGATTATATAATTGAGGAGTGGATTCCACATCTCGAGAAGTTTGCGTTTGCACATACGAACGAAGTACGGCATTACGGGAACAGTTGTACGAGCCGTGTGGAAAGTGCTCATGCGGCTTTGAAGATATGGTTATCGACATGTACGGGGTCTGTCGATTCCGTCTTTCGGAAAATCCACAGTCACCATCGCGCCCAAATTGGACAGATTAAGGGGTTGCTTGAAGATTCTCGTAACAAGGTTCGCTCAACCGGGCTTGGTCGTCCTTTTAGGTTATTGTGTTGTCATATATCTCTATATTCCATTAGTTTGTTGGAAGAGGAGAAGAAGCGGTACGAGAGCCTCGGGTCGACTGTTGTGGAAAACTGCGGTTGTGTATTGCCTCGGACTCACAGCCTTCCGTGTGCTTGTATGATTCACAATGCAATCCAGGAGGGGTACGAGTTCTACCCGTACCATGTATCTCAATTTTGGTCAAGGCTTGTCTTTGAGGAAGGTTCGATAAACGATCATCCTCGTGACGCCCGGACAGCAGAGTTAGATGAGTTTGAGATGTTGGTGAACCAGGGCCGCAACGCACAACCTGCCACGGTACGAGCCCTGAACATTAAAATTAATAGTTTACTCCATCCCGAAGAGGAAGGTATGAAGGAGCCGCAAAGGAAAGAGAATCCAAGGGGTAGGCCTCGTAAAAAGAGCACGAGAGCAGACCCGTCTTGGTTTGAACATGTTGGTCGTATGCCGGACCGCAATTCCGGTTCTAAGGGAAGCAAAAGTCGGAGCAGTCGTAGGCAGTCTCAACCGAGGACAAGCAATACAGGTGAAAAAAATAACTTTTTTTTAATTTTTTTTTTTTTACTTTAATATATTTAAATTGATTTATTTGAGAGTAAAAATGAATTTATTTCAACTGTTTTTGTTGAGTTTTTTAAAATGAATTTACGAAAATGAATTTTCTTCAGTTTAATAAATGAATTTATTTAAAATAATTTTATTGAGTTTATAAATGAATTTGGGATGAATTTAGGTAAATTAAATTAGGTCATTTGGTAATTTGTATTTCAAAAGATTTATAAATAAAATTAGCTAAATAAAATTAATTTTAGAACTTCCGAAATATAAATCGATAATTAATTATCGTAAATTGCTAATTAAATTGTATTGTCGTACTTGTATGTAGTTCCCGTTGTTCCCGGAGCACCTTTGATGAGAAATTATTGCATTGACGTGGATGTCTTCCCATACAAGCGTCAACTCCCACCGGAAATATTTGATTATCTCATTGGGTGGTTCAATCCTACCGGAGATGGGCATTGCGGTTTCCGGTGTATATCTCACGCCTTTCGTGGAGAGGATGATCATTTTGTACAAATGCGTGTATCCCTCATAGACGAAATTGGGAAACCAATTTATAATGAGATTTACGGCGGTGCAGAAAGTAGAGGTCGTGCAACAAATCGCATTCGTTGGGAAAACAATGGACCGTGCGGAAGGGAAAACTGGATGAGTTGTCCTAATGATGGATACGGTTTCTCTTCGATGCACAACTGGACAGTTGTGGTGTATTATTCTCGTTACCAAGATGACGTGCTAGTTGAGCAATCGGGGTACACCATTTTACCGATGCGTACTCCTATTGGCACTTCCGAACCTGCCGGAATATTAGTTTTGTTGAACACGGGTAACCATTGGGTTCGCTTGTTTCCTAAAGAAACATTTCCAATGCCCCGTGTTGAACCTCAGTGGTCCTATTTGTGTGACCGTGAGCTTATCTCGCGATGGGCAAATCTATATGGAGCACATCACGCCTTGTGGGAGTCGATCATTAGTTCTTCATAGTTACGTGATAAATCTCAATGTAATAGGGGTTAATTTTGGTGAAAAGCCCTTTCTAGTTGCTCATAATTATGAGATAAACTGAATGTAATAGGGGTTGATTTTGGTGATAAACTACATGAAAGGTCATTTTTGTTGTACAAGAATCCGGTGAGTTCTTGCATTTTGAGTGAATCGATTATCCTATGTCTGGCCGAAAACGTGGTAGTGTTGATTCTCATACTCCTCGGATACTAGTGAAGTCTCCTTTCAATAGAGAGAGATTGAATTGACCAAATAAAGCGGAAAACATGCATTGGAAAATAAGAGGAAAATAGTACATGAGTTCCGCTACCTTGTCTAATGACTACCTACTACTATTGTCTTAAGAGTTGCCTACCATTATCTTACAAATACTACACTGACGCTATTAAGGTGTTTGAGCGTCGATTGTTGCGAGTAACCGGAAAGCTGTTCTTAAGTTACAAAGCATGACCACCAAGGTCATGCCCACACAACCAGAATAAAATGTAGTTTAGATCAGATTACTTCATCCAACAGAGGTGCATGCACGTCCTCGTCTGCTGTTCTTCTTCTGTAATGCCTTGGTCCTAGCCAGCTCCATGAGATTGACCGCTGCCCGATTGTTCTCGTCACGACATAGCAGTGCCATGAAGACTGGTCGACACCACTTAAAGTAGCATGAAACCTGCACAGATTGGTATGAACAAGTGAGAAATCTGACACCCTAACAACTTCAACAGAAGGTCACGGTAATGGTGCCTATTATCAGCAGCAGCAGCATCAATACCCAGGTAGTCACTTACACAACCACAACATTCCGGACATATTAAACTATAAAATCTACCATTATCATCACCGACTGATCGATAATCTACAAACACAAGACCGGCAACCTCTACAAAGTCTTTATCCTATAAATGTACGCATTTAAATCACACAACTAAAACACAATTACAATAAGAGTATATTTCAAGTACATGCTGGCGCTTTAGAATAGAGTTGCATAATCATAATTTCACAAACCACATATTCAACCCACAAAGACGCAACTTCGAGTGTAAGTAGAGAACATGTAAGAGTAGTCGTACCTCGGCAGAACTCGGCACTCCTCTGTCCCATAGGTAAATGGCAAGAAGCATCATGATTCCGCAGCTACTTCTGGAGCAAAGTATAAAACCATAAAATTGGTGACTTATATATGATTAAACAAGTGACCAAAGAAAGGAAATAAGACAATGACTTGTTTTCTTACGTGTCACGCTGCTCAGGAATGCGAGTCAAGTCGGTACGCCAGCTTCGAACCCTATCCCCGTATCCATCTCCTCTAAGTGAATTCAGCAATGCCACGAACAAGGAGATCTATGTGAGAGTACAATATGTCCCGGTTACATAAATGTAATTTGATTATATGGTGATAAATAAGAAAATCACATTACAAACAACCGACTTTTTCTCACCATTTGGCCTCTAATAACTGGGGTATGGTAGACACTGTCCACTGCATGTATCGAGTCCAGCAAAGTAATAGTTTCCTCACCAGCGTCAAAGACGTAACAAAACCAGTGGCTCTCCCATAAAATAGGGAAGAAGAACTGCAACACATTGTGAAATATGAGTTTAATGGTAAATGCTTTTGGTAATAATGTTGTTGAAGGAGTACAAGGCAAGGGCCGAGATTTTTACCACTTTGCATACGTCCATGTCAAGATGAGCAGCAGACGATCGAAGCTTTGCAAATGAGTCCTGGAACGTCGCATGATTAGTGCTAAACACCTTCTTGTCCTCTAAATTATACACAAATGCAGAAGTCTACACAATAAGTTAGTAGACATTAAGCAATCGGGTAAAATTAAAAGTGCATTCTTAAAATTATGAAACCGTAAACAATAGTATGGGTGTAGAGCGTAAACCATGTGGTCCGAGTTGAACATGTGTCGCTGTCCAGCCCATTTCTTGTTGTAGAGGAGGGTGACGGTCCGAACCAAATCAGTCCGAGCTCGTTGTCGGTTGGCGAAATTGTCACGTACGTCGTGTACATACAAATACATACCATCAACGACTACGGCGTCCAAATTTGGGGCGTCATCTACGACAGCAGGAGCAGCTCCCCGGGTGGTCCTACTATATACAAAAGTCGTAAAGTGAGATTTGTTAATACATTAAAATCAGATAAGTTGTAAAACAAATTAAAGATTTATATTAAAATCAGAAAAATTGTAAAACAAATTAAAAATTTCGGCAGTTAGCAAACATACCCAATCCTAGGATGGTCTTTATAAGTCGATATGAAAGAAATCAGTTCTTCAATATCTTGAGTAGGTTTCCAGCCAACCAACGTCCCGCCCGGTGCTATTACTTGTGACTCGCTAGTGTAGGCAGCGATACGCTGCAACGTGTCATTGACAATCAGCCCTACAGGTGTGGATGTTGCTGTCCTAGGAGGTCTGTATGGAGGGTGACCTTCATCACTCATTATTCTGGCATTCAACTTGGTAATGTCTCCCAAGTCCAAGTCATCCCACCCGATCAGCTCATCGAAGTTCCCCATGCTCTCCTCAGCCCCTCGAAAGTCATTCTCTGACCTTTCCGGGGACTGTATATCCTCATGTTGTTGTGAGCTGGCCGTGTGTATGCCCTCTGTTTGGGCCCTCTCCATCTCGTCAGCCAATCTCTCGGCCTCCAGTTCTAAGGCCATCAGCTGTGCAGCCTTTAACCCTGCAGCCTCGGCCTCCTGCACCTTCGCAATAAGCTTTTTTCCAAGGTCGAGAGATTTCTTAGCAGACGCAAGTGCTGCAGCCTTGTCATTGTGATCCTTCTCCTTCTGAGCCTTTTCCTTCTCAGCCTTTTCCTTCTCGGCTGCTTCCTTCTCGGCTCTCTCTTTCTCGGCTCTCTCTTTCTCGGCTCTCTCATTCTCGGCTGCAACCCTCGCTCTCTCCGCCACAATCTCAGCTGCCCTCCGATTGACCTGCTCCTTAATTGTATTGTAAGCCTTTGCTGTACCGCTGATACTGGTAATCACCTCCTCACTGTCAGTTTGTTTGTAACGGGCCTTCTTATTAAGAGCCCTTGTTTGAGCTTCCCGTTGAGCTTGTCGCACTAACACCCTTTGCAGGTGCAGATCGTACTGATATTGACCACGGACGGCAATGTCCTCCTCATTGTCAAATCCATCCCCAACAATGTAAACATCCTCCTCTACCTCCTCTGCCTCACTGTATTTGTCGGAAACATGACCCGTCGTAGGACCTTCTCCCAAGTTCTTTGTTTTGGAGCTCTCACCAACATGCAATTTTCTTTTAGATGGCCGCTGCTTATTTTGATCAAATGGCGTTATGCCAACGACAACGGGTCGACGCCCGGTTTCCTTCTTCTTCAACACAGCAGGCCTGGAAGATGTAGTCTGTTCTTCAGCACATGGTCGTTTTGGCGCATTGCGTCCAATCTCAACAGCGCCCTGTAATCGCTTACGAGGCAGCCTACCACTAGGAAGGTCGCTGAGCGTGGCGTCCCTTGCACTAGTGTGTGAGAGGAGGACTCTCATACGATTCTCACCATAAGCCATGTGGAGCTGCTCGGACGGGTGACCACTTCCATAAGGCACCATGTTAACAAACTGCCAACAAAAGCGAAGCGTAGAATCAGTTAAGCATTGACATATAGGTTAGCCGATAATTTGGTTCAAAAACTCAAATATTGGAATCCAACTTACCTTCATTGCTCCGTATTCTCCCCTTCCTTTGGAATCTCTGAGAATGCTGGCGGTGAGCGTCGCTTCGTTCCAAGCTAAAATTCTAGGAGATCGATACCAGTCGACTCGATTTGGCAAAGGCTTGTTGTCAAAGTATATTATCGGCACAAATGTGTTTAATTTCAGCCTTAGGTTAGAAATCGGTGAAAGATGAAAAGTACAATGAGTGTTGAAAACGTAAGTTACGACTTATTAAAAACATAACTTACTTACCATCAATACTATTGCACATCCGCCGGCACCGTTGACAACACCAACCTTTTGCGTAGTCGGTCTGATCTTGGTTTTTTGGTCATGGAAACGACGACCAGCTTCTGCCAACCAGTCGTACACAAACTGCGACCACGCAAAATCCTTGAAGTTCCTGAACGTGCCTATGGAGGCACAGAGTAGTTGAGAAGATATTCTCTGTGCTTGCGTAGGGCATAACACAGTCCCTAGCACATAGTGTAGAAAGACGAGACGAAATTCATCGTCACTCAGATTTCCATTCACCAACGCGTCAATCAAAACAGCCGGCAGAATACCATAGTGCCATTTGTACTTGATGTTAAACCTATCATACATCTTATGCTGATCCGCGGAGAGCAATTGATCGACACTTGTTGGCACAACACGACCATCCCTCGGCAATCCAAGGATTGTACTTACGTGGTTTGGACGAACCCGTAACTCAGTCCCGTCCTCGAACACCAACGAGTTCTGAGTCGGATCCCAGTGCTTGTACAACCACATGCAGAATCGCCGGTCCAAAGTCCCCAACACTTTCAACTCCAAAAACACACCAAGTCCCATCTCCCTGATAAGGTCAAGACGTTGCGGTGGAAGAAGTACGAGTATCTTGTACAACATCGTAAGCCTTGTGTTAACCAAATTTTTATCATCAGAAGGGTTTTGTTCTTCTTCTTCTTCGACTTGTACATTTCCTTGACGTAGAGGATGGATATGAATATTTGAGTGGTCTTCCTGAGATTCTGATTCTTCATTGTCTTCTTCCCCTTCCGATTCAGAAATGTGTAGAAATGGTTCTGGTTGTTGTTGAAGAACAGTACGTGTCCTTCGTTTTCCCCTTTTCGCAGCAGACTTAACCGGCATTATGGCTTCCTGCGATGATGAAATCTGATTAATCGTTTATTCATAAATTAAAGATCACCAACATGCAACTAAAAGATACAAAAGTTACAAAACTAATGAAGTAAGATTAATCGTATATTCATTGCTCATAAAAAATGGTCTCGGGGAAGTGTTACCACCACAAAAATGAAAAACATGTGCACTATTGATTCACAATTTCAGCAACAACATCCAAAAAATCCATTTCATATGTGCAGTTTTTGTAATACAGTAATTGCATCTGGGAAAAAAAAATTAATTTTTTGTAGAGGTCAGGAATCGAACCTGCCCCCACTCCCAACCCCCCCCCCCCCTCCTCTTCACAACCAATGACAATTACCAATAAGTTAGGGGGGGCCAACTGATACTTTCTACTTCATAATTCTATAAGTAACAACATTCAGTCTAACAACACCACCTATGTTCATCAAAAAATCGATACCATACCGAAATTTTTACAACCCTAGGTACATGCTAATGAAATTCATAAACAAATCGATACCATACCGAAATCAAATTCATTCCAATTCATGACAAAATCGATACCATACCCAGATCAAATTCATTCAAATTAATCAAAATATCGATACCATACCCAAATCAAATTCATTCCAATTCATAAAAAAAATCGATACCATACCCAAATCAAATTCATTCAAATTAATCAAAATATCGATACCCTACCCAAAATTTTCAAATTAAACATCATACAACCACCTATCTTTGAGGTATTACACAATCAAGTCACAACGACAAACTCGACAACAAGTTTTTCAAATTTCCAACTTCCACAAAGTTGAGTACAACTCACCAAAACTGATTTTTATTAAGAACATACAAACCCAATTTCATGAATCAATCCTATGTAATTTACCCACATGTAACTGATTATTACAAAAGTAGTGAAGTAAGATTAATCGTATAGTAATTGTTCACATGTGCATTGATTCAGAATTTCACCAAAAACTCCCAATATTCACAAAAAAAAAAATACAAAAAATTCTGCACTGCCAGGATTCGAACCCCCCTCCCCTCTCCTCTACACAAGCGTTGACATTTATACTTCAAAAATGTATCAATAACATAATTCGTCTCACAACACTTATGTTCACAAATTTCACAGACCATAACATACCCAAAATGATATACACCTAAGTAAGTTAGGCACATGCAAACCAAAATCTATGAAATTCATCACGAAATCAATGCAATACCCAGATTTATAGAACCCTAACTACATGCAAACCAAAATTAATCAAATTCATCACAAAACCTACACCATACACT